>CM066035.1:281714477-282947602 GCA_033557465.1 Ichthyophis bannanicus
AACGCAAAGGATGCCATACACACAACCTGTCCAAACGCACAATGACACACAGACAATGACACCCACCTCACTGACCAGGACACACACACAGGCCAAACAACACTCACAAACACAGCCACTACACACAAAGAACCGTCCTCCAACACTCATCAACCTCCACAAACACGTCACCAACTCTGTCTCTCTCCAACACAATCCCATCAATGTGTCCCAGATGTGCAGCTGAATTTAAAGGGTAGAGGTATGTTGCGCGCGTTGCGCATGTGCTGTTACATTGGTGCGGCCGTTACATGTGTTACGCATGCGCTGAGACGTGGGCGTGGCTGTTACGTGCGTACGCAACGCGTGTTACGTGGACTCTCCCTATAAATACCTTTGCATACCTAGGCCACTTCGAGGGTTTTGTGTAGGATAAAGAGACAGAGAGAGAGAGAGAGAAGGAGTGTGGTATTGGTTAGTGTTTGGCGGAGTAGTGTTGGTGTAGAGAGTGAGCGGCAGTTGGAGAGGAGTTGCAGGGGCCAGAGGCAGGTGCAAAGGGTAGTGAGACAGCAGAGGAGAGATAGAGGAGGGGTGTTGAGCAGCAGGTGTGAGAGACAGCAGAGGGGAGAGGGGGCCAACAGGGGGAGGGGGGTGGTGGGTAGGTGTGGGGGGAAGCCCTGTGTGTGAGGGAAGAGATGGCTGATCGGGAGGGGGAGGGGGAGGGGGAGGGGGAGGGGGGCCCCGTAGGGTGCCTGAGCACCAGCACATGGCTGGTCGGGAGGTGGGGCGGCCACCTGCTCTTGCAGGAAGGAGTGGTGGGCAGGGAGGGGGGGAGGCGGGCACATCAGGTGGGTCACAGCCCACACAGGGGCCCCCCACTGCCAAGAGAAGGAGGATCCCTGTGCCTGTTGCTGCCCGGAGGAGGGCAGTGCGTTTCAGCCCCCAAGAGAACCACACCCTGCTGGCCTGTGTCCTCGAACACTACGATGTTCTGTATGGGCGGCTCAGCAACAGCACCACAATTGCCACACGGACAGAGGTGTGGGAGGAGGTGCGGGTGGCCGTGGCTGAGTTAGGGGGGCCACCAAGGGACCTGGACAGCCTCCGAAAGAGATTTAACGACATCAAGTGTGGGGTGCGAGCACACATGACTGCAGAGAGGCAACATGCCATGGGTACTGGTGGGGGTAGGCCCTTCACCCCAACCCTCACCCTCTTGGAGCAGGAGCTGGCAGACAGACTCGGGCCAATCTACCTGCATGGCCTTCCAGAGGCCCTGGACACCGCCCATCCCCGGGCAGGTACGTATGTAAGCCTGTGCACCCTCTCCCTCACCCCCCACCGCACCTTCCGCTGCTGCTCCCCCCCACCCCCCACTCCCCTGGTATGTCTCTGCCCCCACCTATCACATGGTGTGGCCGAAGTGTAACGTGGCTAACATGAGCTACATCACCCTCATTACTGGCCCCCAAACCCAAACTCTCACTCTGTGGGGGCAACCACCCACCCCTAACGGACCTCTCATGTTGGAACTGGGCCTACCACAATCCCTTAAACCCCATCCACATACCCCACCCCACCCCGCATGCCCCCCTGGCCCCTGGAATGTGCACACAGGTACAGATGAAGTCGCCTTTGTACATGACCATTTGAATCACGCTCCCCTCACCTCTCAACTCAGCTGCGACCTGGCCCCTGCCTGTGGAAAATGTTTCCACAGCCACACCGTTCAAGGGGGGCCTCCAGGTCCCCCGCACTCACCGGTCCTCTGGCCATGGCAGGGGCAGTGGGCCCCCTCTGTCTCATACGGGTCACATATAGTCTCCCCTCCCACCCCTAACTCTCCCCTCCCACTCTGTCGGATTCCATCTGAGCCGCTGCTCCACACAAACAACACCCCGAGTAGCTGGTGTCCACCGTCCCAACAACACCTCCAGACCCACCATCCTCTCAGATAGTGAGTAATGTCTCTCAACCCTCCACGCCCATCCCACCTGCAGTCATGGTGACATGTTCGCAACCCCCCCTGCTACCCCCGTATAGCCCCCTGCTCTCACCCATTGCACCAACACACCAGCAGGGTCATAGCCCTGTGCTGCCTGTCACCTCTAACTGTTCACCCCCCAACCACTCTGACTCTGTGCCCCCTATACCCGACAACCACCTGTTAGGCCTCATCACTCCCCATCCCCAATATCAGCCGTGCACGGGATCCACCACTGTAATGAGTGACCCCCCTGCCACTGACCCTCCAGCTCTCTCCCCCACTATGTCCACACCCCCTCATCCACTATGTCCACCAATTCCACTGCTGAGTCTGTGGCCCCCTTAACGGCTGTACCCACCGCTGCTGTGGCGCCTCCTGCTCCCCACATCCTGTGCCCTGTTAGGCGTTCACCACACAGCCATGCCTCTCTCAAGTTACCCGCTATTTGTGTTCATGTGCCCGCTCCTCTGAGCAGGCCTGGCACACAACCCGCTCCAATGCTGACCATCCACACAGTAGATGCATGCCCCTGTCCTGACCATCAGCCATTGGCGCCTCCAAACAACAGGTCCTGGCCAGCTGGCAACCTCTCCTGTCTCTCCTCCCCATTGTCTGTTCTGTACATGCGACCCTCCCCTATGTGTTAACGCATTCCGGGCACCTACCTCCTGTTGTGTGCAAACTGTGGCATGGCGCCACCATGACCAAATCCAGGCCAGCACCCTCCCTGTTCCCACCCCCTCCCCACCCTCTGCTCCCCACCCTTCGTTCCCCCTGCCCCATCCTACCCCTCGTGTCCCCCACCCCCTGCCCTCCTGTCACAGATGTGGATACAACACCCCTCCAACATCCACTGGGCTGACCACCTGGCACTCCGGTCCCAGGGCCACCCACCTCCCTAGCCACATGTGTAACACACCTGTCACTCCCCCATTACTCTGAGTTGCATCCCGTTGCTCACCACTGCCAACGTACCATCTGACTAGCAGCATGCTATTTTCACGGCCCTGCCCATGAACCCCACACACAATCCCTCCCATCCCCTGACACCCATACTGAAAGAACTGCACTGGCTCCCAATCATCACACGCAGCAAATACAAAGCTATCATGAACAACTGCACTATCATACCACAGTCCTCCACCATACGCCTACACACACCCATACAACCCGACACAGGCACACTGGCAAGAAGAAGAGGCACCTCCAATAGGGTAAACACCCCAAACGGCATCACCAGGACACGCAAAGACACCGCACAACGAGCAATCTCCCTGGCTGCTACATCCGTATGGAACGCTATCCCAGATGATCTGAGACTAACCACAGATAGCAAGGACCTTTGCAAAAGGCTGGTGACAAACCCTGTTCAGCGGTTACTATGGACACACCCCCAGAACCAGCATACAGGCCAGTTCATCCACCCACCCCCTCACCCCCCATAACTGTACATATGACCGTATAATAGCTCATAATGTATAATAGCACACTATTTAACTACACCAAATCTAATCACATCCCCACCACCACACTGTCATGTGCAAACTACAGACCCATCTCATCTCCCTTGGCGTTGATCTTTCATCCCACCGTGTGTGACCCACTCCCTGCATCTCGTGCTGTCCCCCTCCCCTCCCGGTCTGCCATTGTACATTTGTGACCTCCTTTCCTCCTTCCGGCCCTGCGCCCCCTTGTGTGATGGTGTGTATACTGTATACCGCTACTCCCCTTCTAAAAGTGGTATAGCACATATACCAAAGAGCAATATGCACAGTCAGCCACCATCGGGACTCTAACGCACGCAGATACGTCAGTCTATCAAATTATATTAACAGCAATGCATGTGCTTGACAGTGCCCTTTATTTGCAGAATCGTATTGGTCGGTGGCGTGGTAGTGCTGGGGTGGGACATGTTCAGGGCACCCCCAGGTGTACATTGCCGGGGGGGGATGTTTTGCACACGTGTACATATTTTGGAACCCGTGGTTGACCTGTCATCTGTATGCTCTCACCCAATCCAGGTGACTACAGTATCATGGGGGCACCTGCTGAGGAGGAGGAGGACGGGTCTCTGGATGTGGCCTGCCCTGAGGATGGCGCCTTGCGCGACATAGCTGCTGGGGAACAAACTCCAACCAGCCCAGAGGTGCCGGAGGTTCAGGGCGGAACCACCTTTGCCGGCTCTGCAATGGGGGGTGTTGCAAGCTCCGAACAGGCTGGGCCAGCCAGTGACCGTGGGGACAGCCCCCACCCCATGCAGGACCACGGTGCAGCAGTTGCAGCTCCCACAATGTTGGAAAACATCCTCGCAGAACTGAGGGACTACAGTGCAGGTGGGTATCCCCAGACACACTGCTCCCCATGGTTGTGTGCCCAACATGCACAGGGGGTATGGCGTCTGCTGACACCGCTGAAGCTGATGGGGGTTGGGGGAGGGGTGTCATGTGCCAGGTGTGTCCCGCACCCCTGCCGGATGGTCTGCCTGGATGGCTGCATGTCCTGGGGTTTCAGGCCCACACCTACAGTGACTGGCCATATACCCCAGGTGCTCAGACAGCGGAACACACTATTGACGGCCCACCCAAACACAATGGCCAGCGGGCACCCCTCCATGGGTACAGGACTGGGGCATGCTGTGTCCACATGATTTGCCCTATGCACACGCAGTTCAGGGGGCAGGGAGCCCTGATGTAGATATGTATGTGTGTGCACTGAGCCCTCACAGCACACGTCATACCTCTGACAAGCTGTGTGCACATGTGTCCTCATCAGCTCATACTGCCACACTGCCATGTGTGAGCCCTGTGAGTCCCATGACCACGCATCATGGCCACTATCAGGCATGTGGGTGGACCATGGGACACACATGTCTACACCTGGACATGCGCTGTTGGCTGAGCCATGCATGGCTCTCCCTAGACCGAGAACCACTTTGTTGCCTCTAGGAGCAAACCCTATTGCTTTGGAAATGTCGGTGAACTGTGCTCACCTCTCTACCACTTGTCCGTATGACATGTTTACATCAGTACTGTCTCCACGAATGTTATTTTTGCGGTTCCAGGTCTGGGTCTACAACGCACAGCTTAAACTCCGGGCTCTGTATACCGCCCATACACTATGCAGCTGTTGACATCACTGTCCTTCTTTTCATCGTTACCCAATAGTCAGTCATGTCTTGTGCACTTTCTGTATACATTCTCGAGATATGCCATCATTGGGGTATGTTTAGACTGGTACGTGACATCTCCCCATTGGAGCCCCATATTGGTGTTCTCACTGGCCGCCCAGGGATCCTCATCTGCATCCCTGAGTGGGCATCGCTAACACCAATATTGAGCTAAAATGGAGAGCCGTCACGCACAAGTCCCAGCAAGACCCTGATGATGGCATTTCTGGGGACTGTATGCCCAAAATGCATAAACGTAGCAACATACTGCGTACCTATTATAGGTGTGTCAGTGATGGTAACAACAGCGTACTGTTCGGGCAGGCTACATAGCTTGACAGCAACACTGTATGTGTATGTCCGAGACCCGGATACACAGACATTAGCATTGCGGAGCAATAAGGTATGAGACGGACCTGCTATTTTCACATGTTGAGAGAGTGAGCACAGCTTGCCCTCCTTCCTCTATGCATGGCTGTATGGAGGACTGATCAGGTGGCATGTGCGTGGCATGCGTATGGGTGACATATGGGTCACGAGGGTATCTCACACATCACCTTGTGTCCCACCCACAGGTACTCAGCGGGCTTACCAGCAGCTACACGAGGATATGGGGGCTATTACTCGTCAACTGCAACAGACGAGGGCCGCATTCACTATGATTGTCGATGAGCTCCAGAGGAACAGGGCCACAAATGCCATGATTGTGGAGGAGCTACAGCGGAACAGGGTCACAAATGATCTTATGGCGGGGCGCTCCTCAGAATTGCACGTGCTCTGGAGACCAGAACGGACCTGATGCAGCAGCCTGCGTCAACACCGCCACCGGAGGCTGCATCACCTGAGCAACTACAGGGGGGTGGGCCACCACGTGGGCGGGCTGTGCAGGGCGGGAGGGGCAGGAGGGGCGGTCGGGGTGGGCGGCACGGCAGGCAACGTAGGATGTGATGTAAACAAAATAAACTTTCATGTACCTGTACATACTGTGTGTTGTTTTCCGATTTTTGGGGCAGGGGTGCCCGACGACGCACACACCGCATGTTATCTCCCCGTCCACGTGGCCACCATCAGGCCCCTCAGTGCAGGGGTGGCTGTACTGGCAGTTCACAGCACACAGTGGACCGGCCAGACCCTGTGTGTCATGGACGGTGTCAGGTCCCAGCCACCGGGCCCCAGCATTGGGGGATGGCCATGCTCCCCAGATGCAAATGGCACATGTCCTGGTGCCACATGTCTGGTGCTTGGCCCTATCGCCGTCATGCCCCCCCAGCTCCCCCCAGCAGGAGCCACACAGGTGCATACCGTCTCCTTGGCCCCACACGGCCTACGTGGCAGGACTCCCATGTTAACCTGCTTGTAGCACTGACAGACATGGCTTGCTTACATAGGTCAGTTGCGCATTCTGTGGTGAAGAGCGCCCTCCTGAGGAAATGGAGACTGAAGGAAATCCTGAAATGCAGCAGGATTTACACAGGATTTACAATCCTAAAAGGAAAAAAAAGCACTCTTCTGGTGAGCTGAGAATGAAGACCAGCCCAGGGGAGGAGTTGAGCAGTGCTGATTGGGCACACCCAGGGGTTGGACGGGGTGTGGCTGAAAAAGAATCCCTTTATGAAGTGGTGAATGACGCTGCTAAAAAGAACTGGAGGGGGAAGTCCCGGATTGAGATCAAGCAGATGACCAAGCAGATTAAGGTGATCAAGAAGAACAAGAAGAGAGAGAATAGCTTGAAGCAGAATTCCCAGGAGCAGAGGACCTGTGAGCAGAGAGCCTGGAAGCAGAAGCAGAATAGCTGTGAGAAACAGGAAAGCCATGAGCAGTTGACCAGGAAGCAGTTTGGCTGCACGTCTGAGCCTGGTAGCAGCAGAGGACCTGCAAGGATCTTAACAGGTGCTTGGAAAGGAAGTCCTATGAGAAGTGGACGAAGCCCTGGTTTAGAGTCTTTGGAAAAGGCAGAGCCCTCGTGGATACAGTTTGGACCAGAGAGACCCAGAAGCCCTCACAGCTACAAAGCTTTTGAGCTACCTAAAAGGAGAGGAGCCTGGCAGAAAGACAGCAGTTTCTATAGGAACCTGGATAGAGAAGGTAAAGTCCCATCTCCTATATTTAAGGCTGTTTTAAAAGATCCCAATTGTTACCCTGAGTCATTCAAGCCAAGAGCTGAAGGGGGAAACATTATTGACTGGGAGAAAAACTCAGTGTTGGCTGACAACGGTTTGTCAGGAACTGAACAGGCTGAATTGCTCCTTCAGGACTTTAAAGAATTCTTAGAATTGAAAGCAGGCAGACAGTCAAAGCTGAATAAGGACAATAGTTCTGTGCAGTCAGAAGATTTTATGCAAGTGGAAAATGCCTTACCTTTGATAAACTCTGACAATAATAGCATGGACTGTTCAATATGCTGTAAGGAAATAACAGTATAACAAAGCTTGCCTGTACCTTGTATGAAAAGAATACAACGTGGAAGTTTCTGCTGCCGTGCTCTAAAAACCTAATTGTTTGCACCTGAGTTTGAGTTCACACTGTGAAGGGAACAGTGATTGCATGAGGCTGCAATATATGTAAGTCACCTCTTGAGGCAGAGCTGAGTTAAGCTCCATAGAAGAAAAGCTGATCTCACTTTACGTTGTCTTATATTCCTGAGTTTCTTCTGTTACCATTTAAAGCACCATTTATGTTCATGTATCTGAATTTTGATGCGCTGGAGGAATCTCCCCAACACGAATAAAATATTCTTGCAAAGCCTTACCGTCTCTGGCGCAACTACATTTATCAGTGAGAGAAATGAGAACAAAACTACATCTCCCATCATTCCAAGGGAATAGTTTTAATCCATTCCTCACGGGACAATAGGCCACTCCTGTCCTTTAGCCCTAGGGCGGGGGCAGGAGGGTCGCAAGTGGCTTCGTTTCGAGGATTCTACGCATGCGCTAAAGGTGCCACGCGGAAGACCTACAGGAAGGCAACTGCCCAGGAGGAGCCCGACTGCAGACTATCCAGAAGGGAAGAAGTCACAGCATCGGAAGGCTACTGGCTGCAACGTGGTTGAACTGCCTGAAGCAACACCTAAGCCAGGTAAAAAGTATCCACCCGGGAGAGGTCAGGATACAGGGCAAAGGGGTGATTGCTGGGCCAGGTTGGAAAAAAAAAAAAAAAAAAAAGAGAAGTTTTTTTGTTTTTTTTTGGTGTGTGATACCGCACTTGGTTTTTTTGTCTTTGTGTTTGTATTCACAGAGGTTCCAAGATGTCTCCAGATACCCAGGAAGTGTTTAAGTGGATGGCCACGCAGCTGGAGAGACAGAGAGACTTGACCTTGGAAGCCCAAGAAAGAAATGCTGCTAGCCTTCAAGCTCAGCAGAAGCTATTATTGGACATGTTACAAGCATGGGTAGCCGAGCAGAAGAAACCATCGGAGACACCAACCGCTCCCCCAGGTTTTGCCGCAGCAGCTACACCTAGCTTAAACACAGGGACAATGTTCAATTTTGGACAATTGAAAGAGACAGATGATATAGATGATTACATTGAATGTTTTGAAAGAGTGGCACAGTTAAGCGCTTGGCCAAAAGCACATTGGGCCATTCGGTTTGCGGCGTCCCTTACAGGGGAGGCTATGGCCGCGTATAGAAGCATGCCACCTGATCTCGCTGGAAATTATGATGAAATTAAGAGAGTGGTCAGGGAGAGGCTTGGCCTTACTCTGCTAGTTTATCACAATCTCCTGCGAGCAGTAAAATTAAAACAAGATGAAACCCCAAAAGCATTATGTTATAGGATTCGTATGCTGATAAACAAATGGCTTGATCCAGGGGGTAAATCTAAAGAGTCCATCATAGACAGTCTCATTGTAGAACAGTATTTGAGTGCTGTACCCGCCAAAATACGGACCTTCCTGATTTTGCAGAGCTGTAAAACCCCGCAAGAGGCTATTGACCTCACGGAGCGCTTCTTGGAAGCCAAGTTAATGGCCCAGGAAGGCGGTAGGGCTCCTAAGGGGACAGCGACTCGCGAATCAGAAAGGAGGTGGAGGTTAAGTGATGAGACAGGAAGAATGTGTATGCCAACTATGAAGGGTACAATTTCGCCTAGGAAATGTTCTAAATGTGGGCGAGAGGGTCATCTGCAGAAAAATTGCTATTTTAAGACTGCTTTAGTGGCAGTAAATGCACAGAAGGCCAGAGGGGCCCTCACCGGCGGCATTGTGCTCTGTGGAGGATGACAGGCATAAGATCATTGTCCTGTGGGTCACCTGGCACATGTACATATTGAGGCACCACACAGGCTAGTGCGCCAGCGTGACATCCCTTACAGATCTGCATCAACAGCCCAACTCACCTACACCTTGGGCCATCGCCCTCCTTTGGAGGCGGGAGAGATACTCTGGATGGCGCAGCCGTAGCTCCCAGGCCTTTTTCCTTAGGTCCTCCACCTGTGCGTGGTGAGAAATGAGTGGGGGCATCAGTGACCATATATCTCTGGTGTGTGGCCGACACAACGCTAACCTCTCTGGGGGCGGTGTCTCCTGCCACACTGCTCCGTGTGTCAGGTCTTGGCTTTTGCCAGTGCCACCTCAATGTGTGGCTGTAGGTACGGGCATGTCTGCAGTGACACCTATGTGGCCTGTGCACTTTACCCTCGACAGACTGTTCAGTGTTCTTATGCTCTCTCTGCATGACATGGCAGCACCTTGTCACGTGTGGTTTGCCGTGATGGTGTCCAGGGGACCCCCTGACCCCTTCTGTGACAATAGGCCACATTGGCTGTCCCCCTGTCCAGACCACTTCATCCAACGCATCCCCGATGGCAACACCATATCCCAGAACACATGGGTGATGTGTCCACACATGGAGCAGTGGGTGGGTGGCCCTGTGCACTTTGCCAGGGGTAACTACCCTGCCATTTGCCCCTCTAGTATACCTATGGCCCATGACCAGGGACCAGTCTAGGTAGGTCAATGGTGGTTGGCAGCCACAGGGGCCAGGGCCTACACAACGGACAGGCCCATTGCCAACTGTGCTCCTGTCTGGGTGTCGGGCAGTGTAGTGCAGACCTGACAGGTGCATAGATCCTTCCAAAAGCATCTGTGATGTTCCTCTGCAACCAGGGGTGGCATTGCTGCCGAGTGGGTGGATGGGTGTCCTGACTCAGCATACAGTTCTGAGGACATGGCTCTGTTACAGGCCTCCGTAGTCAGATCCCATTGCCCGTGGGGGTGGGGTGCTGCTCAGCACATTCACATCTGCACCCACCACACCATTGGGGTACCTCACATACGTGTGTGGAGTGGCATTCCCCCCATACTAGGGGTTATATGCAACCTACCCCGGTATACGTTAAACCTGGCGCTGAGGAACATACCAAAAGTTGCATTCAGGTCCCAGGCACCCTCCGAGTCTATTATCCTAGCACACATCAGCATCACTCACCGTATCACCATGGTGACTGAGAGCCCACTCTGATGGGCCCTCAGCCCTCCTGGGGAGAAGGAGGATGTTTTAAATTACAAAGGCACACACACAAATCCATCTCACAGGGTGACTGAGAGCCCACTCTGATGGACCCTCAGCCCTCCTGGGGATAGGGAGGTTGCTTTGAATTGCAACAGCACACAGATCCATCTCACCAGGGTAGCTGAGAGCCCACTCTGATGGGCCCCTCAGCCCTCCTGGGGAGAAGGAAGATGTTTTAAATTACAAAGGCACACACATAACCGTATCAGCAGGGTAGCTGAGAGCCCACTTTGATGGGCCCTCAGCCCTCCTGGGGAGAAGGAGGATGTTTTAAATTACAAAGGCACACACACAAATCCATCTCACCAGGGTAGCTGAGAGCCCACTCTGATGGGCCCTCCGCCCTCCTGGGGATAGGAAGGTTGCTTTGAACTGCAACAGCACACAAATCCATCTCACCAGGGTGACTGAGAGCCCACTCTGATGGGCCCTCAGCCCTCCTGAGGAAAAGGAAGATGTTTTAAATTACAAAGGCACACACACAAATCCATCTCACCAGGGTGACTGAGAGCCCACTCTGATGGGCCCTCAGCTCAGCCCTCCTGGGGATAGGGAGGTTGCTTTAAACTGCAACAGCACACAAATCCATCTCACCAGGATGACTGAGAGCCCACTCTGATGGGCCCTCAGCCCTCCTGGAGATAGGGAGGTTGCTTTAAACTGCAACAGCACACAAATCCATCTCACCAGGGTGACTGAGAGCCCACTCTGATGGGCCCTCAGCCCTCCTGGGGATAGGGAGGTTGCTTTAAACTGCAACAGCACACAAATCCATCTCACCAGGGTGACTGAGAGCCCACTCTAATGGGCCCTCAGCCCTCCTGGGGATAGGGAGGTTGCTTTAAACTGCAACAGCACACAAATCCATCTCACCAGGGTGACTGAGAGCCCACTCTGATGGGCCCTCAGCCCTCCTGGGGAGAAGGAAGATCTTTTAAATTACAAAGGCACACACACAAATCCATCTCACCAGGGTGACTGAGAGCCCACTCTGATGGGCCCTCAGCCCTCCTGGGGATAGGGAGGTTGCTTTAAACTGCAACAGCACACAAATCCATCTCACCAGGGTGACTGAGAGCCCACTCTGATGGGCCCTCAGCCCTCCTGGGGATAGGGAGGTTGCTTTAAACTGCAACAGCACACAAATCCATCTCACCAGGGTGACTGAGAGCCCCCTCTGATGGGTCCTCAGCCCTCCTGGGGATAGGGAGGTTGCTTTAAACTGCAACAGCACACAAATCCATCTCACCAGGGTGACTGAGAGCCCACTCTGATGGGCCCTCAGCCCTCCTGGGGAGAAGGAAGATGTTTTAAATTACAAAGGCACACACACAAATCCATCTCACCAGGGTGACTGAGAGCCCACTCTGATGGGCCCTCAGCCCTCCTGGGGATAGGGAGGTTGCTTTAAACTGCAACAGCACACAAATCCATCTCACCAGGGTGACTGAGAGCCCACTCTGATGGGCCCTCAGCCCTCCTGGGGATAGGGAGGTTGCTTTAAACTGCAACAGCACACAAATCCATCTCACCAGGGTGACTGAGAGCCCACTCTGATGGGTCCTCAGCCCTCCTGGGGATAGGGAGGTTGCTTTAAACTGCAACAGCACACAAATCCATCTCACCAGGGTGACTGAGAGCCCACTCTGATGGGCCCTCAGCCCTCCTTGGGAGAAGAAAGATGTTTTAAATTACAAAGGCACACACACAAATCCATCTCACCAGGGTGGCTGAGAGCCCACTCTGATGGGCCCTCAGCCCTCCTGGGGATATGGAAGTTTTAAACTGCAACAGCACACACACCCATATCACCAGGGTGACTGAGAGCCCAATCTGATGGGCCCTCAGCCCTCCTGAGGACAGGGTGGGTTATCTGATTTAGACAACTACATACACCATATGTCCAGAAAGACTGAGTACCCACTTTCATTGGACTTTCAGGGCAACTGGGGGTAGGGCTGATGTGTCACCCTGGAAATGCAGACCGACCATATGGCCATGCTATTTGGACCACCTCCTTAGGCATATATATGGGCTACCTGTGTTACTGTTATTGTTTGGACATCAACGGCAGCAGCTGCCATGACACCAGGATGGCATCAGGGCCCCTGTAAACAGGGCTTTGGCCCCCTGGGTGACGGCCGGAGCAACCAGATGTGCTACATAGACAATATGGCACATGGGTTTACCTGCTACACACAACTAATTGTGATAGACTACCTACACACACCAGCATGCACAGCTGCAGTCAACACTGGATATGTGCATGGTTCAACTGACCTGTCCCCATGCACTTACCTCCCGTGGGTATGCAGCTGCACGGTTGTAGCGCTGTGTGACTCTGTCCCATGCCCTTTTGACCCTGACCAGGTCCTGTCACCTTGAGGATCCTGGAAAAAGCTTCTCCTGCTTTAGGGCTATCAGCCCTGCCAGGTGCCGCAGCTCCTGCCTAGTGAAGGGAGGTTTCCGTGATATGGTTGCCATCTTCACCTTTGCTGTGCGTACGCATGCATGCTGCAATGTACGCGCATGCATGTCGCAACGAGCGCTGCGCCACGCACGCTGCGCTACATACGCTGCGCCACGCACGCTGCACTACGTACGCTGTGCCACGCACGCTGCGCCTACGCGCCGCAACGTGCGCTGCGCCTACGCGCCGCAACGTGCGCTGCGGCCATCTGTCCCCTGTACTATTCTATGCTATGTGAGTTACACATGATTTGTGTGATGGCGCAGCTGGGTTAAACGCTAGTGAAAGAAGGAGAAACCACTCTTTTTCCCCTGTAGCCAAGAGCAGTGCAGGAAGGGAAAGGGTTAAACCTTCAACTTATGAAAAAACTCTGTGCACAGAAAGCAAGAGAGAGAGCCACACCTCAGCTCCATGGCAACCAGGGGAGCTGATGTGAGAGGAAGGGGGGCGGAGTCAAAGCCCATAGGACAGCCCCAAACATTTAGGCAAGTGGAAACAGTTAGAGAAAAACGTTCTGAGAGCGACGGTGAAAGGAGTTCTGAGAAGAACTGTGAAGGACGCTGTGGAAGGCGGGACGGTGAAAGGAGTTCTGAGAGGAGCTGTGAAAGGCTTTGAAAGAAACATGCCGGTATCTCTAACAGGTGAATAATGCTGTATCAGTTAAAGACACTTTGGTTTGGAGAAGAATCCTTTATTTCTGTTTATTGGGATAGTAGATAGACACTTGTGCAACAATAGCAATAACAATAAAACTTATTGTTAACCCAATTCCTTGCTAACTCCGTCTTTGCCACAACTACAAGGGAACAGAGACCGCAGCACTTAATAAGGATAAAATAAATATGTGGTCCGTCAATTTCCACTAGGCAACCGCCTATACCAAGGGGTGGATGCGACAGCTGGCGTAGTTTTTCGGATTAAGCTACTACCTCACAGATACAAAGGACTTGTGCTACTCTACCAAAGAAGTTTCGCTGGAAAAGAAAACCAAGCAATGCACACGTACCTCTGAAGAGCTGACCAGTTCTGCAGGAAAACTCGGAGTGGAGTATCGGCGGAAGCGGACCGGATCAGGTGTTCCCGTGATACTGCTGTCCTGTGAAGCGAGACTCACCACTTGTAGCAGGTAACCCGTAGATGGGAAGGGGTTATTTTGGATTCTGCTACAAGGGGGTGGGGGTGTTGCAGAACCGGAGTGGAAGCGGAGAGAGGGGGCGATTGTGTGTGAGCCACACTTGGGTTTTTGCTTTCTGTTTTGTTGCAGCTGAACCAACATGGAAACGGCAGAGCTGATGAAATGGATGGCGGACAGATTCCGGCAGCAGCAGGAGATGTCAGCCCAGGCCCAGGAGAGAACTGCGGAGATGCTGAGGGCCCAACAGAAACCGCTGTTGGACATCCTAGGCGCCTGGATCAGCGAGCAGAAACAGACGACAGATGCCCTGAGGACTGTGTCAGGTTCTCTAGGAACAGTATCTGGACTGGGAACCCTAGGGAAGGGGGTATTATCCCTGGGACAGTTGTCAAAAGATGATGATGTGGATGATTATCTTGAAGTATTTGAACGTATTGCTCTCATAAGTAGTTGGTCGAAAGACCAATGGGCCATAAGACTAGCAACATCCCTCACGGGAGAGGCTCTCGCGGCCTACCGAGTTGTGCCCAATGATCTTGCCTCCAACTACGAGGAAGCGAAAAAGGCTATAAGAGACCGGATGGGCTTAACTCCAGTGGTCTATCGCCGCCTTTTGCGGGCTTGCAAATTGAAGCCAGGCGAAACACTACAGGCCTTATGCCACCAAATCAAAGCACTTGTGTATAAATGGTTAACTCCAGAGGGAAAGAGTGTTGATACAATTCTGGATAATATTGTTCTGGAGCAATTTGTAGATGCTGTACCAGGGGAATTACAATCTTTCCTAATTCTGCAGGACTGCAGAAACACAAAGGATGCCATTTCCTTGGCCGAGCGTTTCCTAGAAGCTAGAGCAGTCGGCCAGAGAAAGGTGGGTGTTTCGGGTCCAGCAGTCCTGGGAATTTCGGAAAGGAAAGACAAGGTAATGTTGGGGGAATGTGTACAAAGGAGACCCCCAGGGAAAGCTAGTTGGGAACAGCGGAAATGTTTCTCTTGCGGAGAAAAAGGCCATGTAAAGAGAGATTGCAGAGCAAAGGTAGTGCTAGTGACCACCCAATCCAAGGAGGTTGGGGAGGGATTTCTACTAGCCGTCGAGGTGGACAATATCCCGGTCGACGCCCTTTTAGACTCAGGGGCCGACCAATCGATGATTTCTGAAAGGTTATGGAGGGATGTTGAAGCTCAGGGTGAAGGTTCTGTAAACCAAGCTGAAGGGAAAATAAAGATAAGGTGTGTGCATGGCGCTGCTTCGTCGTATCCATTGCACACAGTCACAGTAACAGGCCTAGGCTTAAGGAAGAAAATTCCTGTGGCGGTTGTACCCAGACTACCACATTCCTTAGTGTTAGGAAAGGATTGGCCACAGTTCAGGAAGGGTCTAGTTAAAGGGTTGACGTCCACTATAGCTGATGCAGGAACCTTAAGCCCAGAAAAAACAGAAAAGAAACCCTTAGGAGGGGGAATAAAGGAGAAACAGGTGACATCCTCTCAGAAGGGAAAATCTAGGTTGAGGATAATGCCTGCCCCTTTGTTTGAAACCCGACGGGGAAAGATAGATACTGAAACAACCCCGAATCACGGCCCTGCCACTAAGACGAAATTTCTGTTGAAGTGTTGTCTTACCCCAAATGCTCAGATTCCCAAGCGAGCCTCCGAGCAAGCGGCAGGCTATGATCTTTATAGCGCCAAGGATACGGTTATCCCGCGGCAGGGGAGAGCATTGGTAGAAACGGGTATACAGTTGGAGATACCGCCCGGATGCTATGGACGGATCGCTCCGCGGTCCGGTATAGCAGTGAAAGACTGTATTGATGTAGGTGCCGGGGTGGTAGACCCTGATTTTAGAGGAGCTATAAAGGTCTTGTTGTTGAACTTTTCTAAAAAGGATTTTAAGGTTACCACTGGGGACAGGATAGCACAGCTCATTCTTGAGAGGGTTGGGTTTCCGCCCGTAGAAGAAGTTACAGAGCTGAGCACTACGATAAGGGGGTCGAGTGGATTTGGATCCACAGGACAGACCGTAATGCCAGGTTTGACAGCCACTAGTGAAGAGGAAAAGGTGGACGTGGACCTTGGTCCTCAGTTGGCTGAGTGCAAGACCAAGCCACTGCCCAGGGTAGGGGAGGAGCTCTCTTGGTATCAGCAGCAAGCCCTGCTGAAAATAATAGAGACGTTTCCGGACGTTTTAACCCATATGCCCGGAGGGATTAGGTTTGTGGCCCAGGAAAGAGTGAACCCTCGAGGAGAAATTGTCCGGCAAAGGTTGTATGGATTACCGGTAACTAATGCACGTCATTCGTAGGTAGGTGTGCTGACATACAGACCTAGTGGTACAGGTGTGGTGCATTGGTTTACAGACTGCCTTATAGTACAGGCGTCATGGGTTCAAGCACCCAGTGGGGCTATTGCGTCTGACTGCCTGATACATTGCCCTCTACTATCAGCGGTGATTTCTGAGGCAGTTTCCTTTTATTTTCATATGTGCTTGTTTATGTTTATGTTTATTTAAAACTTGTTATACCGCTCAGTACCGTGGGCACCTGAGCGGTTTACAATAAATAAAATAAAGCAAGTTAATTAAAACAAGCACTTGGCTGCAGAAAAGGAAAAGAATGCCATCAATTATGAGAAAAGGAGAGGAGAGAAAGAAAAGAGAAGCTGAGAGCAGAAGATAAAATAAAACAGAAAGAGTAACAATGAACGAGTACTATCAGGGGGGGAAGGGGAGGGGGGGACATACAGTACATGGGTGATCACAATAGAAAGGAGGGGAAAGGGGATAGACTAGGGAGGAGGATCAAACGCAAGGGAGAAAAGGTGAGTTTTAAGCTGAGCTTTGGATGATTGATAGGATTCTTCTTCTCACAGTGCCATACCCTGATGTGACGCATCAGGTGTCCTATGGGGCTATCCAGCAGACACATTATAAGGTGCACTGTCCGCCACAACACCTTATACTGTTCCCTTATAGGGCGCATCATAGGTCACCTTATGGAGTACCGTTTTGGCGCTTTCTGGTGCGCTTTTGAGGCAACCTCGGTCTACTGTACTGAGGGTGTTGCTGCTGGCAGCACTACATAGACGTAGGGAACATAAAAGCATCTGCTAGCACTATCAGAGACCCCCACTGTGGGTTCACACCCATGACCTCTCGCTCCTCAGGCAGTGAGGTCACCAATGAGCTACATCTCCATAGCTGCTACATATCTGCTGGCTGGCTACAGTGGGACCTCAGGTCATCCCACGAACTGTCTGCTGTGGTTACCGGGATAGGGTTATACCACACATACCCATGATGCACTGCACATGTCAATCGGCACTCTTCAGATACCCACGGGATGGGGTATGCACCCCCACAGCACCGCAGCCTGGTAGGGAGTACTGACCGTATGTGTTACTGGCACAGGGTAGCTACAGGCCATCACATTGTGTGGGTCCAGTGCTCACCCTGAGGGTGAGGTGGGTCTAACGGCACCATATCCAGAGTACCTGGCGTAGCTGAAATAGGCTATGCTGCAGGACCCCATCACTGGCAGTGTGTGATAGGTAGGTCTTGCAGATGCACTTGGGCAAACCTCTGTGTCCATTGGTATTCCACAGTTACGTTTTGCCCTTGAGGACTATGATGCACCTAGATTAGCGCATATCCTGTGTGGATGCCATGGCCACATGCTGGGGGGGGTTTGACCCATTGACAGATTATGTCATACCACCCATACTGTCCCCTAGAGCTCAGTATCCCCCACCAACACATCCGCATCCCTGCGATGGTGGTGACCATCCACCTCAATGCATCTGGGGTACAGACAGCTTACAGGGAGGTCCCAGCAGTTCTGTATGCATCCATTGGGCAATAGGGGACAGACAGTAGGACTGGAGATGTTCAGCTGGCCCCCACCACTATCGGACTTTCCCAAACAGTGAGCACAGGGGGTCTCCAGCTGCTGCAACCTGCAAGGTGTTCGAGCAATACACATAGACACTGCATGCAGCCTGCTAGCTAGTCCATAGTGCATAGTACTGGAGGTGAGGTGTTCACCCCAAACCTGGGATGTGAACACACGCACCGAGCAGATAGGTCGGTGATTGGGCCCCCAGTAGGGGAACCCATATATATCACCTCATGGCAAAACTATATAGCGCTATGGGGGCACCTAGCCATGCCATGGTCACTGTCCAGTCATGGTGAGGGTGCCTCCCAGCGCGACATTATGTGGCCACCCTGTCCCTGCAGGTGGTGGCTGGGCACTACACTGTCCTAGCCATTGCCCTATGCCATGTGCTGCTGCATCCTGCCCAGGCCACCCTGTCCAGGCTATACCCACAATACCTTGCTCCTCATTATGCACATTGGCAGACTAACACTCTGAACACTGCAAGCAGTGTGGTCTGCATAAGGTGTTAGCAACCACCACACATTGGATGGACAGAGACACTCTCTCACACCTGTGGCAGCATTGTGCCAATGTAGAGGCATTTTGCAGCCCTTCCCACCTCACCAGGCCTGGTTACAGCACAAACATGGCTATGTTACGCAGCACTGTTGGGGTCACTCCACAGGGTGCAGGACACTTCTGAACAGACCTGCTACATGCTCCACAGACATCATGGAGGTTGGTGTGCTACGGATCAAGGGGCAGTTTGTACCTAACTTAGGATTAGCTATCAGCCATTGTTCATAGCAACCTTTTGATGTATGTTTACCTCATCCCCGGTTTTAGGGTGCCATTGCTAAGGTATGCAGGTGCTAGTATTGGCGCCACACAGGGCCCAACATTCTGCCTCTCCAGGAAGCTTTGGGAAATGGCGCCTGTGGGTGCAGGTGTGTCCGGCCCTGTTGGCCGCTGCTCTCAGGCAGAGCCTCCCAACACCAGTCATAGTGGGCCAAACACTGTTTGGGTTTCCATGCTGTCCCTAATGACTATGCATGAGATACATCTGCATACCATGTGGGCGGTACAGTGTCATGCAGCACAGACATCTTTATTCGGGACAGCATGGGTCACGATTGTTGTTTGGCACTCCAGGGCCTCATTTGGGGGACTCAGGTGTAGGTGATGCGCATGCTTATAATGTCTACGCTCTGTAGGGCAAAATATGGGCCTTTGCAGCATGTTTGTGTTCTCTGCACTGGAGGTCCGCTTTTGACTGGCGCGGCTTAGTGGTGGGTAAAATATTGGGCCTGGAATGTCAGGCCCTCAGCTGGGATTTGAACCTGTGACCTTCTGCTCTTGAGCACACTGCCTGTGTGTACTGCACCACAATGTGGCCACAGAGATGTTTTCTTCCCTGGAGATGCCATGACTGTTGGCCAGGCAATGTACGTCTGTTGCACTGCACGGCACACACCTGAACAGGGCTCGGGCACGGTCCACTGTGGCCAGCAGCCAATAGTCTCTCCTCCATCCGTACCCCTGTGGCGCCATGTTGACATGTTCTTATCTTGAGGACAGCGTGCGCCCTGTGTGATTTGTGGCCCTCCAGGGCTGCATTTGGGGGACTCAGGTGTAGGTGATGCGCATGCTTATGTCAACGCTCTGTAGGGCAAAATATGGGCCTTTGCAGCATGTTTGTGTTCTCTGCACTGGAAGTCCGCTTTTTACTGCTACGGCTTAGTGGTGGGTAAAATATGGGGCCTGGAATGTCAGGCCCTCAGCTGGGATTTGAACCTGTGACCTTCTGTTCTTGAGCACACTGCCTGTGTGTACTGCACCACAATGTGGCCACAGAGGTGCTTTCTTCCCTGGCGATGCCATGACTGTTCGTCAGACAGGGCCTGTGTGCTGCAGTGCATGGCACCCACCTACACAGGGCTGGGCCATGGTCCGCTGTGCGCAGCTGCCACTGCCCCCTCCCCCACCCTCGGCCACCCTGCCGACATGCCCTTCTGCTGGTGGTGCTGGTGGAGCACAGTGTCCAGCCATCCAGTGTGCGGGTAGGCATCTGCCTATGGTGCGGGTTCTGGGGTAAGGGTGGCTGCATAGATGTCCGCGCTTCCCCCCAACACCGCCTGCCAATGTTGGTACTGTCCCCTGTAACACTGTGGGGGGTAAACTCGTGCCCCTGCTAGACCCTCATCATTTGCTGTCTGGCTGCTCTACTGTTTCAGCATTCCTATGGCCCACCTAGGCATCACCCTGATCCGCACTGTGGCCCAGCTGCACCACAGCATGTGCCGCCTGCGGCCCTCTGAGTCTCCTTTCCCAGCATCTGTCCAATTGCCCATTCCGACATGCCTGCCCTGCTGTTGTGGGACATGTGCACGCCACAGGGAGCCTGTCCAATGCCCTGTGGGATCATTCATCCTGTAGGGGGATGGTGCGTGGACCCTTCCGCAGTTCATATATTTCTTTTTGGGTGCTTTCTTGGGGGTGTTTTTTGCTGTTTCCCATTACTATCACTATTACCCAGCTTGCTTATGTTTTTTCTATATTTTGTTGGGGTCCTTTTCACTGTTTCTTTACCCTTCTGTTCCATGCACATGTATCACACTTATCACTGTTTTGTAGGTTTCCCTGGTTTTGCTGTACATTGCTGACAGAAATGGTTTCTCTTCCCTTTAAATCATTTCTAACGCCAGGGTTTCACTGGCACTAGTTTTGTGCCTCGGATTTCACAGCGTTAGTGTGCGGGGAGCCTCTCCCCTCCCACTCTCCGCCCATTGACCCCTTCTCTCCGCCCCTGGGGAGCCTTCCTCCGCCCTCCGGGGGGCTTTCCCCGCCTTCAGCACTCGTTTGTGCCGCAGCGCGCGTTATCACGCAATATGGTACCTGTGCGCCTTACACAGCGCCATCATCGTGTGATAAGGTACCTTATCGCGCGATAACGTTGCAGAGCGCACTTTAAGACGGTTTAGTAAACATACCCCTATGTCACTGTAA
Source organism: Ichthyophis bannanicus (assembly GCA_033557465.1). Taxonomy (NCBI): domain Eukaryota; kingdom Metazoa; phylum Chordata; class Amphibia; order Gymnophiona; family Ichthyophiidae; genus Ichthyophis; species Ichthyophis bannanicus. The sequence goes on from CM066035.1 coordinate 281,735,606, forward strand.
GAATCCTTTTTGTGAAGAAGTTTTTGTGTTGGAGAAGCATCCTACTTTTGTTGTCATGAGCTGAACTTCAAAGAAGTTTCTATTGGAAAGGAAGTAAATAAAAATTTCTGTACTTGCTTTTAAAACCCTCGGCATTCACTATTATTTGACACAACTACAACCTCCAGAAGCCTCGGCTCTGGACCCCCTGCTTGAAAGGGACAACACAAGGGCACGCCCCTGCCCCTAGGCGACCGCCTGGGTGGTGGTGGGCACGACAGTATATAGGTTGTATTCAATCAAGAGAGCATACAACTAGGTCCTTATTCTCTGGTAAGTTAATGTCCATGGCATGCCCAGCTTGGCGGCCATCCTCGTCTCTCTAATTGTCATTTGACATGCTAATTTTACATCTCCAGCACGATTCTATTCACGATCAGACATATTATATTGGTATCTCTAGCACAATTTTATTCTTTCCTCTTTTTGAATTATGAGGCTGTTAGTTTCTTTTTACTGTATTGATAATGATAATACTAATATATGTTTTAATGCATGCCATTAACTCTTATAGGTTTCTGAATGTTTATATTTGTGATTTTATATGTCCTTTAGATGTTTTTATGTTTTTTTATTGATTTATGATATTTTTATTATTTATTATTTGCAAAACATGTGATCATGCATTTGAAGTGATTTTCTACTTTATTGGACGGATTATTTATTATTCCTTTATTATATGAAGTTTGGGTTTAATTTTATTTTCTTGGTTATATCAACTTTGCATGGTTTATGTCGATTAATTTATATTTTAAAATTTTATGTTTTTAGAGATCAATATACCCCTGAAGAAGGCTTTTGCCAAAACACGTGTAGGGTAACCTCCTAGGTACCAATGAAGCTCTGTCTTCCAGGGTGTGGTGTGACCTCTCCTTTCTGTGCTTGCTAACACTGCAGGTGGGGTGGTTCCCCTCTGTTCGGACATGGATATGGTGACATATACACATGCACATTACGAAATACTGGTGCTGGCACCTCTGTGCCTGGTACCATGCAAGTCCAGATCGCGGACATCCGTGTTTCTAATATTGGCCAATTTTCGGCATATCCCAGGCCCTTATTCTGCACATTACTACTCTCTTTATATCATGATGGACACATTTATCTTTTTGGGGTGGAGATATGTCTGTTTTACAAAGCACTTATAGATGTCCACCTTCACTGCTGCCCCTTCCATAGAATTTAAAACGTTTTGACATGGACATCTCAGATTTTACCTAAACAGCCTTTCTAAAATGTGTTTTCATATCTACGAGTTATATAGAACTGTTCCACTAACAATAAAGAATGGAAATGAAATAGTAATATTCAAAAATCATGGTATTGAGCCTGATATTCAGCAGCGGTGGCTAGCGCTGCTAAAGCAGCTAGCTGCCACCGCTGATCTATAGACCTGGATGGTCAATGGGCAGGACAAATATCTACATGTATTTTCCCCATTTCATATAGGGAATACATTTGCAAACCCAAAATTAGTGATGTCTGGATTTATACCTGCTCCCACACAAGAACAGGTATGCAAAAAGTGTTCCATTTGCCCTTACCTTTACAGGGTGGATTAAGGGGAATTCCATTAACCACCAGTATCTAATCCAATAATCCAATACTTCATTTTTTTAAATGATAGATAAAAAATGTAAATGCACAAACATACCCAGTTTTATATGCAAAATGAGTTATTTCTCAAATCAGTATTTCATTGAAATGGATTGGGAGTGAAGTCAATCTGTTATGGTAAATATGTGATACTGAAAGGTTCTGGAGGAGAATTTTATAAGAGGATGACTTTAAAAATGTTTTTGGTGCACCTATATTATGCTTGTTCATAAAGGTAGCATTTGAGATAGATAGGCTTCCAGAATTATCTCCTAATGCACAAATTCAAAACTCATTACTTTGCACTTGCTCTAAGGCATTTATCTGTGTATTATAAAGTCCCATCATTTTGGAAAAGTGCGGGAGGCTTAACACAGAGCTTAGAGTGAGTTCTACGTACAGTTTTCTGCACTATAAGAAGAATGTGCACAAAAACTCACATAGGCATCAGCACAAAGGTAATCAAGGTATTTGCTATTAAATCTAGATGTAAGAACTATTCAGAAGGCTAAACACACAACTGCATGTTTACTAAAGTGCAGTAGCCAGTAGCATGGGGTTTAGCATATGGTTAATGTGCATTTTGGCCACGTAGTAGCCAGAAGAGCGGAGAATGGGTGGTACCTGCTGCATGTGGCTAGTGCAGCCGCACTACTGGTTCTTCTGTTCTTGAAAAACGCCACTAGCATGGGTGGAACTACCAACAGCATCTGACCAGACAGCAGGGCCAGCCCGTCCATTGGGCAATAATGTTGTTTGCACAGTGCCCCGCGTTTCAGGGGGCCCCACGCCAACAACATCCCGCATTGAACACTGGCAGGCAGGGTGGCTTTAGAGGGAGCTGGAGAGGCCCCGGCTCACCTCTAACAGCTGCCGAAGTGAAGCGCTTCTTTTTCCTTCACTTCGGCAGCTGTACTGAAGTTTAGAACGCTGCAGCGCTGAGTGCCGGGAAACAGGAAGTCCAATTTGACCTCAGCACGGCAGCATTCTAAACTTCAGTACAGCTGTCGAAGTGAAGGAAAAAGATGTGCTTCACTTCGGCAACTGTTAGAGGTGAGCCGGGCATCTCCGGCTCCCTCTAAAGCATTTTTGATAGTCGTGGGGCTCTTCAGGAGGGGAGAGGGACTGGAAATGGGCTGGTGGGGGGGGCAGCTAGGACTGGAAATGGGCTGGGGGGGGCAGCATGGCAATGTCCAGAAGTGAACTAGGTGCTCGCCTAGGATATTGGTATTGGATGGGCAGCATGGTGTATCTGCCATAGCAGCGGAGCACTGCAACCTGACAGCCACAAAACCAGAGCATGCAGCACATGAGTTTCTTCTGGGAGAGTGGGCACATACTTTCAAGGGTGATGTTGCTTTGTATGTGTATGATATTCAAGTATGTATATGCACTGGATAAGTGTGGAAGGCCTGCTGGTATGATGAGCTAGGGAGGAGTTGGGAGTCTGTGCGCAGTGAAACAACCAGAAATGGCTACACAGCCAAGGTTGGAGATGGCAGAGCACAACTGGAGGGGGGGGTATGCAAGTGAAGTGTTGCAACAACTGGCAAAATGAAGGTTTTGCATCAATATGTGCTATCAGACCACCACCCTCCAGCATGGAGAGCCATGTAGCGGTGCATATTTGCACCTGGAGGCTATGCCTGTGCCATGGGCACTGTTCCTGTGGGCAGATGGTCCCTTACCCGGACTACAGGCAAACATGTCTTTTTACCTATATTTCTACCACTGAACATGGTCCCTCTCCTGGCCCCTTGCCTAGAGGATGGCATTCCACAGACCTAGGGAGCTCATGTGGGCCTTCATTTCCCTGAAAGCTGGTGTTCTCTGACTGGGAGTTGCTGTGGATTGCCTGTATCTATGGGGTATGTAGGGTGTTTGACCTGTATTCCCAGAATGTTCCCCATGGTTAGAACATGGATGCCCTTTGTAGACTGCTTCCCCTGCCATGTAGTGGCCAAAGAGGTTGCATCTAGACACTGTGGATCCCATGTGATGGATGGGTGGGTGGCAGGGTACCCAAGCCATATGTCCCAACGGCTGTGTGGTCCCTCCCCTTATACACCTGGCACAGTACTCTTACTAGTGAAGAATGAGGGCAGTATTTCTCACCAGCAAGAGTACTGTGCAAGATGTATAAGAGGAGTGAGAAGAAGTGCCCACACCAGAGGCCTGCTAGCCTTCCATTCTAGTCTAGGCAATCTGGCACTCTGGATGCCTCAGGGTGAGAGGGGTTCATACAAACATTCAACATAGCAGCCATTGCTGACACCCTGCCTGCCCCCATATGGGTCGCTCTCTCATTCAGATGCTGCATTTGCACCCTATCTCTCCCAGAAAGGACCACAGCATGGTCTCTATGCATGTGTTTGCTTCTCTGATTTGCATGTCCCACCCCCTTGTACTTTGGCTCATTGCTTTGAGCTGTGCAGTTGGATGTGCTTATTCCTAGGTCAGCCCTCTCTATCCTTCCTCCCCTTTTAGTGGGGTAGGGGTCCAGGTATTGCTGTCTGATATCTTTGCAAGGGTTTAGTACCTTACTGTTTGCCATGACATTGCATTGCACTGACATTGACATTGCACTGCTACTTGTGGAGAGAGATCTGCAATTGTAAGTATTTACTTCTGGGATTTTTTTCTAAATCTTGGGGAAAAAAGAATTCTTTAGATTAAAGCTGATTTATCTGTGAACCCAGTGTAATTGTTAAATCAGTCAGGGCCTAGTAGCAACAAGAGCTTTCACTTTAAATTTAAAACACAGAAGAGAGCTTTCTAGTTAAATTTAGAACACAAGACTCCCTCTATCAAAGCAAGGGTTTTGGGACTCCCCTTGGAGATTGGTCACAGATTACCTTGGAAGCACAGGACAGGGTACTGTGTAGCAGCCAGCTTTTAATGTCTTCTTTCCATCCCTCCCTCCCCGACACCCACCCACCCCTGGAATAATCGTAGCTCTATAGGTGCTTAAACCTCTTATCCCCTTTGAAGGCCTACTTTAAATTTTTAATCCACATTCTGCAGCCAGGTTAATTTTTTGCATATTTCAGGAAAATTGTACCCATCTTATTCAATATGTTCTAATAGTGATTTTCCTTCTGCTATGGTCATGTATTATATACCATTTGATAGGAATGTTTAGTTAGAATTTTGGATCCTGAGAGTTTTGGGCTCGGCCTGGAAAGGGTTAAAGGAAAGAAGGTGCCATATTCATTCTCAGGTGCAGTTGTTTATTCTCATAAGCATACATTAAGGACCTGAGCTTAATTAAACTTCAGGAGAACAAAGTACATTAAACGTATTAGGTATAGTTTTATTAGTATAAGTATCCCTAGCAACTCTTAGGGGTATGTTTACTAAACTGCGTTAGTGTGATTCGTGTTAGGAGCCGCGTTAGTGGAAGAAATGCCAAAAAAGGACATGGGCGGTACATCGTTAGTGATAACGCGCGCTATAATGCGCCGCGCAGCAACGATCGTTACAGGGCGCGTTACTGCACGTTAAGCACAAGATGGCGCGCAGACACCCAAATACAGAAACAGAGCTGTAGTACAATGGTTACTACACAGACTGATGGTACAAGGGTCATGGGTTCGATTCCCCAGTGTGCCTAATGAATAAGGCTGGCTGAGGCGTCATGTATAACCCTTTGAAAGCCGACTATAATATTTTAATCCACAGTCTGCAGCCGGGTTAAAGTTTGCATATGTCAGGAAAATTGTACCCGTCTTATGCAATATGTTCCAATAGTGACGTTCCCTCTGACGTGGTCATGTATTATATACCATTTGATAGGAATATTTAGGCACGCCCTATAGGGCGAAGTGTAAGGCGCGCCCTATAGGGCGACTTGTAAGGCGCGCCCTATAGGGCGAAGTGTAAGGCGCGCCCTATAGGGCGAAGTGTAAGGCGCGCCCTATAGGGCGAAGTGTAAGGCGCGCCCTATAGGGCGACTTGTAATGCGCGCCCTATAGGGCGAAGTGTAAGGCGCACCCTATAGGGCGAAGTGTAAGGCACGCCCTATAGGGCGACTTGTAAGGCGCGCCCTTTAGGGCGACTTGTATGGCGCGCCCTATAGGGCGCCTTATGAGCCACCCTAAGGTGACAGCACCCTGAGGGTGGTTCTGCTGGCAGCACTAATATACAATAAAAATAGACAATACCTAAGACAGTCCTATCAATGAACCCCACTGTGGGTTGTGAACCTATGACCTCTGGCTCCATGGGCAGTGAAGTAACCAGTGGGCTAGAGCTGCTAATAAACACCTGGCTGGCTACAGGAGGACTGCACGGCACCACACCCACATTCTGCTGTGGTTACCAGGGAAATTACATACCACCACCCAACGCACCCTCTGAGGCTCAGGGTGGGGGACAGGATCTCCCGCCAACAGATCCACTTTCAACCCCCTGCAATGGTGGCAGTAGAGGGGACCATCACCCCAGTCCTGCTAGGGATCAAACACCCTACAGGGCAGACAATGCAGAGCAGTACACATCCATAACGCAATAGCAGACAGACGGCAGGTCTGGAAATGCTCAGCTGCCCCCCACCATTATCTGACATTCTCCAGCAGCAAGCCTCCAGCTGCTGCACCCTGCACGGTGTTCCAGCAAGACACATACTAGCTGCAGACAGTCCGCCAGCTAGTCCATAGTGCATGGTCCTGGAGGAGATGCATGTACCCAGAACGGGGATATCAGCATACACACCAAGCAGATAAGTCAGTGATTGGGCCCCAAAAGGAAACCCATAAATATCACATAAGAGAAATACTATATAGCACTATGGGGGAACCTAGCCATGCCATGGTCACTTCTCAGTCAGGGTGAGAGTGACCTCCCAGCAGGACATGCTATGACCACCCTGTCCGTGCAGGTGGTACCGGGCACTACAATGTCCGGCCATTGCCCTATGCCCTGTGCAGATGCGGACAGGCCAGGCCACCCTATCCAGGCTATTCCCACGGTACCTTGCTCCTCATTATGCACTTTGGCAGGCCAATACTGGCAACAGTGCTAGCAGTGTGGGCTGTGGAGGGTGTTGGCAGCCACCACACACTGGATAGACAGACACACACTCCCCACACCTATGCCAGCATTGTGCAACTATAGAGGTGTTGGGCAGCCCAGGCCACCACACCAGTCCTGGGCAAAGTGCAGGCATGGCTATGGTACGCAATACTGTAGGAGTCACTCCCCAGATTGGTAAACACTGTCAGACACAAGACCTGTAGCACACTCCACAGACATCAGAAAGGTTGCTATGATGCAGCTCACTCCGAAAATTGTACTTAACCTAGGAATTGCTATCTGCTAGTACTCATAGCAACCTTTTGATAGCTGTGTACCATATTCCCAGGTTTAGGGTGGCATTACTAAGGTATGCAAGTGCTAGTATTGGGAGATGCACACAGAGCCCAAAGTCCTGCCTCTCCAGGAGGCTTTGGATAATGGGGCCTGTGGGTGCGGGTGTGTCTGCCCCTGTTGGCTGCTGCTTTACGGCAGAGGTTCCCAACTCCAGTCCTGCAGTGCAAAACACTGTTCGGGTTTTCATGCTGTCCCTCATGAATATGCATGAGATACATCTGCATACCATGGGGGTGTCGCATAGAAATGCAGCACAGGCATCTTTATCAGAGGCAGCATGGAACCTGAATGGTGTTTGGCCCTCCAGGACTGCATTTGGGAGGCTCTGCTCTAGGTAATGTGCATGTTTATGGTGTCTGTGCTCTGTAGGATAAAATGTAGGTGTTTTGGGCATGTTCACGTCATCTGCAAGAAAGGTTCTGTCTGTATTAGCACGTTATAGTAGTGGGTAAAATATGAGGACTGGGTTGGCAGAAACCACAGCTGGGACTTGAACCTGTGACCTTCTGCTTCTGAATATACTGGTTTTGTGCACTGCACCACCATGTTATCACAGAGATGGTGCATTCCCTGGTGATACCATGACTGTTGGTCAGACAGGGCCTGTCTGTTGCAGTGCATGGCACCCACCTACACAGGGCTAGGCCACGGTCTGCTCTGGGCAGCTGACACTGCCCCCTCCACCACCAGTATCCCTCAGCCACCATGCTGACATGCCCTTCTGCTGGTGGAGCTGGTGGTGCACAGTCTCAGGCCATCTAGTCTGCAGGTAGGTGGCTGCCTATGGTGCGGGCTCTGGGGTAGGGGTGCCTGCATAGACGTCCACGCTCCCCCCAGCCCCGCCTGCAAATGTTCCGTGACCTTGGGGGTAGCTGTTGGGTACTATCCCCTGTGACACTTTGGGAAACCCACTCGTGCCCATGTTGGGTCTTCAGAAGTTGCTGTCTGGCTGCTCCGCTGTTTCAGCATTCGTATGGGCCACCTAGGCATCACCCTAGTCCTCACTGTGGCCCAGCTCCACCACAGCATGTGCCGCCTGAGGCCCTCTGTATCCCCTTCTCCGGCATCTGTCCAGTTGCCATTCTGACATGCCCGCCCTGCTGTTGTGGGACATGTGCATGCCATAGGAACCCTGTCTGATGGTGGAGAAAACCCTGAGCAGTGCTATTTCACTGTGGGCCCATTCACTTTGTATGGGGACGGAGTATAGACCCTTCCACTATTTATATCTGTTCTATGGTGCTTACTCGGGGGAGGGGAGGGGTTGATGTTTCTCATTGATACCACTATTGGCCAGCTTGGTTATTGTTTTTTTCCAGTTTGTTGGGGTCATTTTCAGTGTTTCTGTGCCCTTTTGTTCTGTGCACATGTATCACACTTATCACTTGTTTTTGGTTTCCCTGTCTGGGCTGTACATTGCTGACATTTAAATGGTTTCTCTCCCCTTTAATATGCCTTTAACGGCAGGTTTTCATTCCCGTTGGAAATAAGCTCTGAAAATCAGCGCGTTAGTGTGAAGGGAGCCTCTCCCCGCCCACTCTCCGCCCATTGACCCCTTCTCTCCACCTTCTGCGGTGTTTTAACGCGCCGCGGGGCATTACGATCGTTAACGTTACATAACGCACATTATTCACGATTACCGCAGTTTAGTAAACATACCCCTTAGTAAGGAAAGAACTTAAATATCTAAACACAACCTTAAAGCAAAGATGCAGACAGCAGTCCAGCAGCGAGATGGGGGCTTTCCAGATTTTTGCACTGAGTGTCATATGTATGATTTTCTCCCAGTTGGTGAGGGGTCTTACGTGTGCACAAGGTGCAAGGAGCTTTTTGCTCTCAGGGAACGAGTCCGATCTCTGAAGACAAGAGTAGCAGACTTGGAAGACATAAGGAAGACAGAGAGGTACATAAACGAGACCAACAGGGATAAAGTCCTGAAGTCCCACCTCCAGTCTGGCAGCATCCCTGTTGCCATGGAGGAGAGAGGTCACGTGACAGGAGAGCATCACCCTGGTGTGGCAGGAAGTGATACTGTAGCTAGATCTGTACTCCAGGTGATGTAAAACCCTCTCCACCGAGGAAGTTTCTCCAGGGCCATGTGCCCATGAGGGAAGAGTTAGGACAGCCGTTATAGTTGGTGATTCGATTATTAGGCATATAGATAGCTGGGTGGCTGGTGGACATGAGGATCGCCTGGTAACATGCCTGCCTGGTGCGAAGGTAGCGGACCTCATGCTCCACCTAGACAAGGTCTTAGATAGTCCTGGGGAGGAGTCTGCTGTCTTGGTACACGTCGGTACCAATGACATAGGAAAATGTGGTAGGGAGGTTCTGGAGGCTAAATTTAAGCTTTTAGGTAGGAAGTTGAAATCCAGAACTTCCAGGGTAGCATTCTCCGAAATGCTTCCCATTCCATGCGCAGGACCCAAAAGGCAGGCAGAGCTCCGGAGTCTCAATGCGTGGATGAGACACTGGTGCAAGGATGAGGGTTTTGTATTTGTTAGGTACTGGGTAACATTCTGGGGAAAGAAGGGGCTCTTCTGAAGGGATGGGCTTCACCTTAACTGGGATGGAACCAGGCTGCTGGCATTAACCTTTAAAAAGGAGGTAGAGCAGCTTTTAAACTAGATAATAGGGGAAAGCTGACAGTCGCCCAAGAGCGCATGGTTCGGAACCATGTATCCTTGAAGGATACTACCAAAAAAATGAAGTTGGCACATCAGCAGCGAGGTTCCAATAAAGACAAAGGTAGCCCACATGCCCTTGAGTACAGAGCAGACAGAAAGATTCCAAATTGCCCCTGCCTACCGATAACCAGATTAATATGAATAAAATACAGTCACTAAAATGCTTGTATGAAAATGCTAGAAGTCTAAAAAATAAGATAGGAGAGTTAGAATATATAGCACTAAATGAGAAGTTAGATATGATTGGTATCTCAGAGACATGGTGGAAGGAAGACAACCAGTGAGACACTGTGATACCTGGGGACAAACTATATCGTAATGATAGAGCTGATCAAATTGGTGGAGGGGTTGCGCTCTATGTCAGAGAGGGCATTGAGTCACAAACAATTAAAGTCTTGCAGGAAACAAAATTTTCTGTAGAATCTCTATGGATTGAAATTCCATGTAAAAAGGGGAAGGCGATGGCAGTGGGGTTGTACTATCGACCGCCTGGCCAGAATGAACAAATGGATGATGAAATGCTCAAAGAAATCAGGGAAGCTAACAAAAATTACAGAAGAGTAATAATAATGGGTGATTTCAATGACCCCGGTATTGACTGGCTCAGTGTCATGGCAGGATATGCTAGGGAGATAAAGTTTCTATATGAAATAAATGACTGCTTCTTGGAGCAGCTGGTACATGAACCGACCAGAGGGGAACCCATTTTGGACTTAGTCCTTAGTGGAACACCAGATCTGGTGCAAGAGATAAGGGTGTTGGGGCCACTTGGCAATAGTGATCATAGCATGATCACCTTTGATTTAATTAATGGAGAAGGGATGGTAAGGAAATCAAAAGTACTACCTTTTAACTTTCGAAAGGGAGACTATGATAAAATGAGGAAAATAGTTAAGAAAAAACTAAACAGAGCAGTTGCAAAGGTCAAAGACTTACATCAAGCTTGGGTGGTGTTTAAAAATACTATCTTGGAAGCCCAGACCAGCTGTATTCCACGCTTTAAGAAAAATGGAAGGAAGTCCAAAAAACTGCCAGCATGGTTTAAAAGTGAGGTCTGAGAGGCTGTTGTTGCCAAAAAAGTATCTTTCAGCAAATGGAAAAAAGAGCCAAATGACGAAAACTGGAAACAGCACAAGCACTGGCAAGCTAAATGCAAGGCATTGATAAGGCAGGCAAAGAGAAAATTTGAGAAGAATCTTGCTGTGGAAGCAAAAACGCGTAATAAAGACTTTTTCAAGTACATTTGTAGCAAAAAACCTGTGAGAGAGTCAGTTGGACTATTAGATGATAGAGGGACAAAAGGGGCAGTAAGAGGGGACAAGGCTATAGCGGAGAGACCGAATGAATTCTTTGCTTCGGTCTTTTCTGAGGAAGATGGGATGTTGCCCATGACTGAAGTGATATTTAAAGGTGATACTGAAGAGGAATTGAAAGAAATATCGATACACCGGGAAGATGTATTACAACTATTTGATAAACTGAAGAATAGCAAATCACCTGGACCGGATGGTATACATCCAAGGGTGTTGAAAGAACTGAAATATGAGATTGCAGACCTGCTATTAGTAATCTGTGAACTATCATTAAAATCATCTGTAATACCTGAAGATTGGAGTATCGCCAATGTAACACCAATTTTTAAAAAGGGTTCCAGGGGTGATCCAGGAAACTACAGACCCGTGAGCCTAATGTCAGTACTGGGAAAAATGGTAGAAACCATTATGAAGAACAAAATTACTCATAATGTATAGTCATGGCTTAATGGGAGACAGCCAACATGGCTTTAGACAAGGAAGATCTTGTCTTACTCATCTGTTATATATTTTTTTGAAGGTGTGAATAAACAGGTAGACAAAGGTGAGTTAGTTGATATAGTATATCTGGACTTTCACAAAGCCTTTGACAAGGTCCCTCATCAGAGACTTTTGGCAAAACTAAAAAGTCATGGGATAGGAAGCAGTGTACTATTGTGGATCATGAACTGGTTAAAAGACAGAAAGCAGAGGGTAGGACTAAATGGCCAATTTTCCCAATGGAGAAAGGTGAATAGTGGAGTACCCCAGGGATCTGTGCTGGGTCTGCTGCTTTTTGACATATTCATAAATGACCTGTAAAAGGGAATAATGACTGAGGTTATCAAATTTGCAGATGACACAAAACTATTTAAAGTTGTTAAAATCCAAGAGGATTGTGGAAAATTCAAGAGGATCTTGATAAATTGGAAGACTGGGTATCCAAACGGCAGATGAAATTTATTGTGCACAAGTGCAAAGTTATGCACCTAGGAAAGAAAAACCCACACTAGGGTTACACAATGCAAGGTTCTACATTGGGAACCACTACCCAGGAAAACGTTTTAGGCGTCATCGTGGATAATATGTTGAAACCCTCCGCCCAGTGTGCAGCGGCAGCAAAGAGAGCAAATAAAATGCTAGGTATCATAAGGAAAGGAATGGAAAATAAAACAAAGGATATTATAATGCCTCTGTATCATTCCATAGTACGAATGCACCTTGAATATTCTGTGCAATTCTGGTCGCCATATCTCAAAAAGGATATAGCGTTATTAGAAAAGGTGCAGAGAAGAGCCACAAAAATGGTAAAGGGGATGGAAGGATACTACTATGAAGAAAGGCTAAAAAGGTTAGGGCTCTTCAACCTGGAAAAGAGACGGCTGAGGGGAGATATGATAGAAGTCTATAAATTAATGAACAGAGTGGAATGGGTAAATGTAGATCAATTGTTTACGTCGTCAGAATATAAAGAGACTAGGGGACATGCAATGAAGCTACACAGTAAAGCACAGTTACTTACCTGTAACAGGTGATCTCTGGGAACAGCAGGAATTAGTCCTCACTTATGGGTACGTCGGAACCGACGGAGTCTGCGCGGGAAAGCTCCCCAGCTTCCCAGGAAGGAAGCTTTTGGGGTCTCTCACTGCACATGCGCGCTGCCTTCCCGCCTTCCTGACCAGCTCTCCTCAGTTCGAGTTTATAGCTGAGACAATAGAGAGAGAGGAAAGGAAGATAGATAGAAGATACAACTCCTAGGGGAGGTGGGTGGGTTGTGAGGACTAATTCCTGCTGTTCCCAGAGATCACCTGTTACAGGTAAGTAACTGTGCTATCTCCAGGAACAAGCAGGAATAAGTCCTCACTTATGGGGACTCCCTAGCTAAGATGCCTGGGAGATCCCCTTCCAAGGGTTCGCCCTCTTCGTATGGATCTCAGGCATCCATCCTGGGAAGGTGGGCAGGAGTTGATCAAGTATGGAACAGGTGTTTGAGGACAGCCTGACCAAACAAGGCATCCCGGCGGGAGTCCCTGTCCAAGCAGTAATGGGCTGTGAAGGTATGAACCGAGGCCCATGTGGCGGCTCGACAGATCTGATCTATGGATACAGAGTGAAGATGAGCCATAGAAGTGGCCATGGCTCTCACATTGTGAGCTGTGACATGGCCTTCCAGAGAAATATTTTTACTCTGGTAAGCAAAGGAAATACACTGAGCAATCCAAATGGAAAGTGTACGTTTGGAGACTGGAAGTCCCAAATGAGAAGGATCAAAAGCCACGAAAAGCTGGGAAGACTTTCGATGTGGCTGAGTCCTGTTGACGTAAAAGGCAAGAGCTCTTTTACAATCTAAAGTATGAAGGTTCCTCTCTGCACTGGATGCATGAGGAGCTGGAAAAAAGACAGGTAGATATACCTCTTGATTAAGATGAAAAGGCGAGACCACTTTGGGCATAAAGTTGGGATTCGTCCTAAGGACCACCTTATCATGATGAAACCTGGTATAAGGTGGATGAGCCACTAAGGCTTGTAGTTCACTGATGCGGCGAGCCGAAGTGACTGCAATAAGGAAAAGGACCTTCCAGGAAAGAAATTTCAAGGAGGTAGAAACCAACGGTTCAAAAGGTGACTTCATAAGATGACCCAGAACTAGGTTCAAGTCCCATGCTACCGGAGGAGGTCGGATGGGAGGCTTAGTTAGAGTCAGGCCTCTCATGAACCTTGCAACAAGCGGATGAGAGGAGACAGGTTGTCCATTTATAGGTTTTAAGGATGCTGCAATAGCACTCAAATGGACTCTTACTGAATTCGTCTTAAGGCCTGCATTAGAAAGATGCAGGAGATAGTCTAGTAGAGAATTCAAAGGAAGTGCTAGAGGGTCAAGACCCTGTTGAGCACACCAAATGGAAAAGCGTTTCCATTTGAAAGCATAGGAACGCCTCGTGGAGGGTTTCCTAGAGGCATGAAGGATATCTTTCACTGGTTGAGAAAGATTGAAGTCATGAAGGCTTAGGCCTTCAGTAACCAAGCTCGGAGGTGTAGGGACTTGGGGTTTGGGTGCCACAAAGTCCCCTCCTCCTGAGACAGAAGGTCTGGCGCCGCTCCCAGGTCCAGAGAGGGTCCCTGGGAGAGATGCAGAAGTAGAGGGAACCACACTTGGCGTGGCCAGCGTGGAGCTATGAGGATCATCGATCCGTGATCTCTCTGGAGTTTGAACAGAGTCTTGGGAATCAAAGGAATGGGTGGAAAGGCATATAGGAATTCCTGACCCCAATGCAGGAGAAAGGCGTCGTTGGCCTGAGCCCCCTGACACGGATTCCTGGAACAGAACCGGGGAAGTTTGGCATTCCACGGACTTGCAAAGAGGTCTATGTCCGGGGTTCCCCATTCCTGAAAGATTCTGCGTATCTGGTCCATATGTAGGGACCACTCGTGTGGAAGCAGAACTCGACTGAGTCTGTCTGCCCGAGAGTTTTGAACCCCTGGAAGATAGACTGCCAGAAGATGAATTTGATGCTCTCTGGCGAAGGCCCATAATCTGAGAGCTTCGTTGCAAAGCGACAGAGAGCCTGTCCCTCCTTGTTTGTTTATGTAGAACATGGCTACCTGATTGTCTGTCTGGACTAGGACGGTCAGGTTGACTAGGAGGGTATGGAAGATTTTGAGGGCAAAGAAGATTGATCGCAGTTCCAGGAGGTTGATGTGAAGGGTGGTCTCTTGGGGAGACCAAGTACCCTGAGTGGAGAGGTGTTGAAGATGGGCTCCCCACCCTGTTTGGGAGGCATCTGTTGTGAGGGTTCCTTGGGGCAACAAAGGTTGGAAGGGGGTCCCCAACAACAGATTCTTGGTGGACATCCACCATTGGAGGGACCAAAACAGACGCTTTGAGGTGAGTATTTGGTCGGAGAGCGCTCCTGATGCTTGAGTCCACTGAGTGGCCAAGGTCCATTGAGCTGCTCTCATATGAAGACGAGCATAGGGCACCACGTGTACCGTGGAGGCCATGTGGCCCAGAAGTCGTAGCATTTCTCTGGCTGTCAAGTGACTGCTGGATTGAGCTTGGGAGGCCAAGCACATCAGACGTTGGCCCCGGACTTGGGGTAGGTAGGCCCTTGCAGTGGCGGTGTCCAACTGGGCCCCTATGAATTCCAGAGACTGAGTAGGGGTAAGTTGAGACTTGGGAAGGTTTACCACCAGTCCCAGATACTGCAGAATGTGCCTGGTGCGGTCCAGGGAAATCTGGGCCTGTGACTGAGATGGAGCTCGGATGAGCCAGTTGTCCAGATATGGGAATACAAAAATTCCCAGACCTCTTAAAAATGCAGCCACCACTGCCATGCATTTGGTGAACACTCTTGGAGCAGAGGCCAGACCGAAGGGAAGTACTCTGTACTGGAAATGTTTTCCCTGAAACAGAAATCTTAGATATTTTCTGTGGGATGGGTGGATGAGTATATGTGTGTACGCATCCTTGAGATCTAGAGAACAAAGCCAATCCTGACTCTGAAGGTATGGAAGGAGAATGCCTAGAGAAAGCATTTTGAATTTCTCCTTGTACAGAAATTTGTTCAATTCTCTCAGATCTAGGATAGGTCTGAATCCCCCTGTCTTCTTTGGTATGAGAAAATAAGGGGAGTAGAATCCTGTCCCTTGTTGAAGAAGAGGAACCTCTTCTATTGCCCCTTGGGCAAGGAGAGAAGAGATTTCCTGACCCAACAGGTCCAGGAGAGATGGGAGAGAATTGAAGTGCCTCACCATGGTATGTGGAGGAAGGTTGGAAAAATGAAGTTTGTAGCCCTCTCTGATGATAGAGAGGGTCCAGTGCTCTGATGTAATTTGCCCCCATCTGGGAGCAAAGTGAGCTAACCTTCCGGGAATGGTGAGGGGCTCTGGTTGTTCTAGAGCCAGAAATGTTAAGTTCTCTAGGGGCAAGTCAAAACCCCTGAGGGGGTTGAGCCTGCTGAGGAGTGGTAGACGCTGCAGGCTTTGACCTTGCCTGTTTAGGTTGCTGACGTTTAGCAGCAAAGCGAGGCTGAGAAGATTGTTGGCCAGTATTTGTGGAAAATCTGGCCTTCTTGTAGTAAGGCCTCTTGAAAGACTTTTTCTTGGCAGGAGTAGAGGTAGACTTAGAAAGTCTATCCAATGTAGCATTTTCTGCGTCCATTTGAGTGGCTTTAATTTGCCAGTCTTTACCAAATAAGTTCTCACCTGTACAGGGCAGAATCCGTAAGCCATCCAGGACCCAGGGTTCTAGGTCAGAGGCCTGGAGCCAAGCAAGTCGTCGGGCTGCAATGGCAATGCCCGAAGCTCTACCGGCACCCTCAAAGGAATCAAAGGCTGCTCTGTTGGGGAACTTAGAAACATCTAGAAGCTGTTTCACTAAAGAAATGAACTCCTCCTTTCTATCTTCAGGGATAAAGGGGGCAAAATGCTTTACCTTTAGGGCAAGTTCCCTTAGAAACATGCCCATATACAGACTGTAAGAATTAATCCTGGCTATAAGCATACTAGCCTGGAAACATTTCCTGCCAAAAGAGTCTAGGGTCTTACATTCTCGCCCTGGAGGGGTAGAAGAGTGCCTTTTGGTGCTCTTAATCTTTTTCAGCGCAGACTTCACCACAATGGAATGGTGAGGCAGCTGAGTCTTTTGAAACCCAGGAGAAGGAGGGACCCGGTACATGGTGTCCAACCTACGAGAGTAAGGAGACAACGTTAGAGGAGCCTCCCATAAGTCCATGAAGTGTTCTTGAAGGATTTCATGGATAGGCAGGGTGACTGCCTCTTTAGGAACCTTAGGGTATCCTAAAATATCCAATTTCTTTGACCTAGGTTCTTTTTCAGAGGATGTGGTAATAGAAAGTTCTTTAGCTAGCTCTATAATGAAGTCTTGAAAGGACAAATCCTCTGGTGGAGACATTCTCCTCTTTGGGGAAGAGGGGTCTTCATGAAGAACTAGAGACAGCTCATCAGAGTCCTCAGAGGAGTCAAAATCCTCAGAAGAATCAGAGTATTCTCTATTTGCTTCCAACGCACGATACGCATACCGATCGGTATCGACATCGGGCGTACCGGGTATGGGATCGGTATCGGGTGAAAACCCGGATCCGGCATGCGGAACCGATCTGCGTTTGGAAGTCGATGGTCTCGGTTCCGGTATGGGAGACGATACCGGAACCAGACCCGGTACCGCTGAACGAGTTACCTAGGGCGTCGCAGCTGTAATAAAAGCCAGCATGGCCTGCTGCATGGTCTGAACAGTATTGCTCATAGACGCCACTGCTGCCTGGATGTCGGTACCGGTATGGGCCGGTACCCCAGAGCAGTCTAACAGGTGATCAGTCGAGGCCGTGCCATCGATGTCAACCTGTAACCCCATAGATGGTGCTTTGGAAGTCAGAGCTTCCCGCCGGGGTTGTTTGGCTGGGGCATGGTCCTCAGATTCAAAATTGAGAGCCTCTCGATGCTTTGAAGGAGATTTGCTCTTTGAGGACCTGCCCGAAGAAGGTTTGGTTACCTGAGATCCATCCGGAGAGGAAGACCTGGATGACTGTGATGCTGGATTATCTGAAGCAAACAGCACATGGAATTTGTTGGCCCGGTTCTGCAAACCACGTTTAGACATCTGGGAGCAGGATGGGCAGTCCGGAATGGAGTGGTCAGGTCCCAAACATTTAAGACACCATTCATGGGTGTCTGTGACAGAAATAACAGCACTACACTTGGTACACTTCTTAAAACCAGGGGCTGGTTTCTCCATGAGGAGAATTTGTGTAGGCCTGAGGCCTAACCGAAGTCACCAAGTTGTGCAAGATAAAGATTTTTTTTTTTTTTTAAAGAAAAGAAAAGAGAGACCGGCGGTACCGGTTTCGGTATGGGGAAGGCAGGTACGCGGTCTAAAAAAACAAACTAAAACAATAATTTCTTCAGCGGTGACAGGAACACGACCTGCTGGCTCCGCGGAAAAAGAGAAACTGAGGAGAGCTGGTCAGGAAGGCGGGAAGGCAGCGCGCATGTGCAGTGGGAGACCCCAAAAGCTTCCTTCCTGGGAAGCTGGGGAGCTTTCCCGCGCAGGCTCCGTCGGTTCCGACGTACCCATAAGTGAGGACTTATTCCTGCTTGTTCCTGGAGTTCCTATTTAAGACTAATAAAAAATATATTTTTTCACTCAGAGTATAATCAAACTCTGGAATTTGTTACCGGAAGATGTAGTAAAAGCTGCTAGTGTAGCGGGGTTTAAAAATGGTTTGGACAAGTTCCTGGAGAAAAGGTCCATAAACCATTATTAAGAAGGGACCCAGGATATCAATGCTTGACCCAGTACAAGCATTGTGGAACCTGTGTCTTTTGGGGAAACTGCTAGGTATGTATGACCTAGATTGGCCACTGTTGGAAGCAGGATACTAGGCTTGATGGACCTTGGTCTGACCCAGTATGGCATATCTTATGATCTTATAGTGTTGATGGGCTTAAAAAAGGTTTGGACAGATTCTTGGAGGAAAGGTCATAAACCATTATTAAAAGGGACCCAGGATATCACTGCTTGTCCCAATACAAGCATTGAGGAACCTGTGTCTTTTGGGGAGACTGCTAGATACTTATGACCTAGATTGGCCACTGTTGGAAACAGGATACTGGGCTTGATGAACCTTGGTCTGACCCAGTATGGTATATCTTATGTTCTTAAGGAGTGATGGGCATTAAAGGCAACAACAACTTAATTCAGCAAACTGCTGATTTCAGCAATAACTATATACAGGGAACGAAATATGTTGTATACATACACTGTTCTTAAAACCATCTTGTAATGTGAATAAGACTATTGATTTACTTGGAAAATTTTTACTAGGTGATTAGTTCACCGAAGTGTTCCTTGAAAAGAACATTTTTTTTAGAAGTTTACAGAAGGATTTTGGATCTTTAGTGTCTTTTATGGTGGCGGGAAGTGAATTCCATAAGAGTGGAGCATAGAGGGAGAAAGCTCTCTTGGACGTAGTTGAGTTGCAGCTCCTGAATTCAGTGGGTACCTCAAGTGAATTTTTATTGCTATTTCTTCGTGGTCTGTTATCCGGGATGATTCGTATAAGTGCTTTCAGGCAAGTGTATGATTCTGTTTGGAGGGATTTGAATATAGTGTGAATAGCTTTGAATTTTATTCTACTCTCAATTGGCAGCCAGTGAAGATGTTTTAATATCGGTGTAATGTGATCTTTGATTGGGACTTGTGAAATTACTCTAGCCGCTGTATTTTGAGCTAGCTGAAGGCAGCGGATTCTTTGCTTTGGGAGGCCTATTAGTATGGCATTAGAGAAATCCAAGTGTGGGAAGATCATTGCCTGGACTGCTGTTCTGAAGTCACTTGTGAAGAGGAGAGGTTTTAAATGTTAAAGCATCTTTAGTTTAGTGTAGATGGCCTTTATTATGTTGCTCACATTAATTGTTAAGATGGTCACTCACCCTCCAGGATTCCCACAGCAACCTGCAAGAAAGATTGCTTCAAGCTCAATCCTCCATGAGACCATGGTGGGGCTGCACAGGGACCTGAAACAATGCAATGCAAAATGTGCCATGGCCCTCCTTCATCTTTGGAACAATCACTATGCCATCAGTGCCTTTGATGTCCACATCTGCATGAGCACCAAAGAGGACGAAACTTCTATTGTGCACAAACACCTCCACTCTCACTGCCACCAGGAGCTCAGACACATCAATGCCATCATCTCTCCACCCACCAGCCTCCTCTTCCCACCTATTGGGACCCATGCCACATGGATAGGGGGCACTCCTTCACTTTCTTGCCTTTCCACAAAGCCTCTCAACAGCTTGATGGGCTGAAAGATGTATCCAACATCTGTATCTGCCAGTGAGACATCATCTAGCTGTATCTCACAAAAAGAGTATACAGTAAAGTGCTGAGGGGTTGGGGAAAGGACATAGGAAGTTATATCTTAGGTTTTCTGCCAGTGACCCTGGGTGTGAGTGATGGTGGAGTGGTGCTGGGACGGGGTTGTGTGAGAGCTGAGTGATACCTCCTGGGGGGATAAGGGAGGTAAGGGTGGTGGATGTTCTAGATGAGGAGGGGGATTGGTGATGCTGCCACTATGGTTGGGGAGGAGGATGTTGCATGGGCTTGTGTGGGGAGGGGTTGGGGTGCGGGCATGGGGGCATGCTGAAAGATGCTGCACATACTATGTGAGTGAATATGTACCTTCAAATGAAGTGCCTACTTATGAGGTCGTCTCCTGCAGCCACTCCTTGTTGATATAGCTGACCTGTTTCCTTCTGCCTCAGTCCTTCTATATCAGCATCCAGGTCTGGGTCTGCTGCATCGTTCTTCATAGAGGAGTCCTCAGTGCCTCAATGCTAGATTGTGGAACATGCGTCAGGCCATGAGTATCTCACATATCCTGTCAGGCTTGTACAGCATTTCACTCCAGATTGGTCCCAGCACCAGAAGTAATGATTGTGCACGTGTCTCTGTGGGACCTGCTGCCATGCTCCTGTGCTCATTTCTGCAGAGCCACAATAGGGGTAATAGTGGGCAGCCTCTATCACCTGCATAGAAAAGGGGAGAATGGACACATGTTAGATTTTAGCATCAGGCTGTTTTATGAACTTGGTGGCCAGTGTAGGCCTGGCCTCAGTCTGCCAGGTGCTGCATTGTCCATGGAATAAAAGTGCCTCCATTCTTTTATATGTCTGGGTGGAGGAGAAGGCTGGTACAAGGCTTACCTAGCAGCCATCCACTAGTGATTTCTTGCTCTCAAACCTCTCATGAATTCTGAAGTAGGCAAGAATGTCATGACAGGATCCTGGAAATCTAAGGAAAACACCCATTATTTCTCTGAGGGCATTACACATGACCTGCATGTTGAAGGAGTGGAATGCCTTTCTATTCCAGTATATAGCCTCCCTCCCTGTGGGGGCTTGAGAGCCAAATGTGTGCAGTCACTAACACTG
Source organism: Ichthyophis bannanicus (assembly GCA_033557465.1). Lineage (NCBI taxonomy): Eukaryota > Metazoa > Chordata > Amphibia > Gymnophiona > Ichthyophiidae > Ichthyophis > Ichthyophis bannanicus. The sequence continues at coordinate 281,756,544 of CM066035.1, forward strand.
ATGGAAATCCAACCACCTCGTGAAACTGTATCATGGTTTGCTGCCTCTTCTGCATAGCCTGCAGGAAGGCTATATATTCAGCTGTGTGGATTATGAAGGCCCTCAGGAATTCGGGGATGCATTGTGATACTGGCTGAGTCCTGCAGCATCAGCCAACACAGATTGGAAACTGCCAGTGACTGGGAAGGCAAGGGCCATGATGATCTCAAGGTAGACAGGCATGGGCTGGCCTCTCTAGTGGTAGAGAAAAGGAGCAGCTCTAGCTCCTGGCAAAGATAGTGGATAGCTGCCTTAGAGTGGAACCTAGTGAGACATTGCTCATCTGTGAGGTCTAGGAATTAGGTCCTGGGCCTGTAGACTCTCTGATATGGGTGAATCCTGGTGACTTTCCTGAGATCCCAGTGGGCCTCATGCAGTAAGGCCAGCACAACCAATGTGTTTAGGTCATCAATGGCTTCTACCTCCCACCACCAGCACCTAGTGCCTCTCTCCACCAGCACCTCAACATGTACACAGTATGCACACATACATACACATACACTGAGGCAGCAACCCATACAGAGACATGGAGACTGACGGGAACAGTGGAGCACACAGAAACGGGCAGCAGAGAACCACACAGAGAAAAAGAGGCTGAACAGAACAGTGGAGCACACAGCCAGGCAGCAGAGAACTACACAGAAGCTGGAGGGAATGGTGGGGCACACACAAACAGTGGACATGAGCACCTGGGCTACAGGACCACTGACACAGCAAAGGTCAGAGAGTGGTACAAAGGGAGTGTGGAATTTACACAGCTGGGGGGAGGGAACAGAATCAGGAAGTTGGAATGTACAGGGCTCTTGGAAGGGGGAGGTTGGTTTGAAACAGGCACAGAAGAATGCAGGGATAGAAAGGTATCTTGTGAGCTACCCTATCTGGACACAGACAACAGTCAAGCCAGTAACTCTCAAGCCAGATTCCTTCAATCTACAATTCCCACAGGCAGTCCCAAATGAAAACAAAGCCCCTGCTCATTCATTGTTGATAGCAGGTACAAACTGGCACATTTCAATATCCTACCCTGCATGTCTCCTGGCATTTGTGAAATACCTTGTGGGATGTACACACACAGACGTTGCCTATGCCACGCCTGAGAAAGCACAGTTACTTACCTGTAACAGGTGATCTCTGGGAACAGCAGGAATTAGTCATCACATATGGGTACGTCGGTACCGACGGAGCCCGCGCGGGAAAGCTCCCCAGCTTTTCAGATTAAAAGCTTTTGGGGCCTCCCACTGCACATGCGCGCTGCCTTCCCGCCTTCCTGAGCAGCTCTCGTCAGTTCGAGTTTAAAGCTGAGACAATAGAGAGAGAGGACAGGAAGATAGATAGAGATACAACTCCAAGGGGAGGTGGGTGGGTTGTGATGACTAATTCCTGCTGTTCCCAGAGATCACCTGTTACAGGTAAGTAACTGTGCTATCTCCAGGAACAAGCAGGAATACGTCATCACATATGGGGACTCCCTAGCTAAGATGCCTGGGAGATCCCCCTCCAAGGGTAAACCATCTTCGCATGGATCTCAGGCATCCATCCAGGGAAGGTGGGCAGGAGTTGTTTAAGTATGGAACAGGTGTTTGAGGACAGCCTGACCAAACAAGGCATCCCGGCGGGAGTCCTTGTCCAAGCAGTAATGGGCTGTGAAGGTATGAACCGAGGCCCAAGTGGCTGCTCGACAGATCTGATCTATGGACACAGAGTGAAGATGAGCCATAGAAGTGGCCATGGCCCTCACATTGTGAGCTGTGACATGGCCCTCCATAGAAATGTTCTTACTCTGGTAAGCAAAAGAAATACACTGAGCGATCCAATTGGAAAGTGTACGCTTGGTGACTGGAAGTCCCAAATGAGAAGGATCAAAAGCCACGAAAAGTTGGGAAGACTTTCGATGTGGTTGAGTCCTGTTGAGGTAAAAGGCAAGAGCTCTTTTACAATCCAGAGTATGAAGGTTCCTCTCTGCACTGGATGCATGAGGAGCCGGGAAAAAGACAGGTAGATATACCTCTTGATTAAGATGAAAGGGCGAGACCACTTTGGGCATAAAGTGGGGATTCGTCCTAAGGACCACCTTATCATGATGAAACCTAGTATAAGGTGGATGAGCCACTAAAGCCTGCAGTTCACTGATGCGGCGAGCCGAAGTGACTGCAATAAGGAAAACAACCTTCCAGGAAAGAAATTTGAAGGAGGTAGAGTCCAAAGGCTCAAAAGGTGGCTTCATAAGCTGACCTAGAACTAGGTTCAAATCCCATGCTACCGGAGGAGGTCGGATGGGAGGTTTAGTTAGAGTCAGGCCTCTCATGAAACGTGAAACAAGAGGATGAGAGGAGACAGGTTGTCCATTTATAGGTTTTAAGGATGCTGCAATAGCACTCAAATGGACCCTTACTGAATTCGTCTTAAGGCCTGCATTTGAAAGATGCAGGAGATAGTCCAAGAGGGAATTCAAAGGAAGTGCTAGAGGGTCAAGACCCTGCTGAGCACACCAAATGGAAAAACGTTTCCATTTGAAAGCATAAGAACGCCTCGTGGAAGGTTTCCTAGAGGCATGAAGGATATCTGTCACAGGTTGAGAAAGATTAAAGTCTTGAAGACTTAGGCCTTCAGTAACCAAGCTCTGAGATGTAGGGATTTGGGGTTTGGGTGCCACAAAGTCCCCTCCTCCTGAGACAGAAGGTCTGGCGCAGCTCCCAGGTCCAGGGAGGATCCCTGGGAGAGATGCAGAAGTAGAGGGAACCACACCTGGCGTGGCCAGCGGGGAGCTATGAGGATCATAGTCCCGTGATCCCTCTGGAGCTTGAACAGAGTCTTGGATATTAGAGGAATGGGTGGAAAGGCATAGAGGAATTCCTGACCCCAATGCAGGAGGAAGGCATCGTGGGCCTGAGCTCCCTGACACTGAGTTCTGGAACAGAACCGGGGAAGTTTGGCATTCCACGGACTTGCAAAGAGGTCTATGTCCGGGGTCCCCCATTCCTGAAAGATTCTGCGTATCTGGTCCATATGTAGGGACCATTCGTGTGGAAGCAGAACTCGACTGAGTCTGTCTGCACGAGAGTTTTGAACTCCTGGAAGATACACTGCAAGAAGGTGAATTTCATGCTCTCTGGCGAAGGCCCATATTCTGAGAGCTTCGTTGCAAAGCGACAGAGAGCCTGTCCCTCCTTGTTTGTTTATATAGAACATGGCTACCTGATTGTCTGTCTGAACTAGGACAGTCAGATTGACAAGGAGGTATAGAAGACCTTGAGGGCAAGGTAAATTGCTCGCAGTTCCAGGAGGTTGATATGAAGGGTGGCCTCCTGCGGAGACCAAGTGCCCTGAGTGGAGAGGTTCTGAAGATGAGCTCCCCACCCTGTCTGGGAGGCATCTGTTGTGAGGGTTGCTTGGGACAACAAAGGTTGGAAGGGGGCCCCCAACAACAGATTCTTGGTGGATGTCCACCATTGGAGGGACCAAAATAGACGGCTTGAGGTGAGTATTTGGTCGGAGAGCGCTCCAGATGCTTGAGTCCACTGGGTGGCCAAGGTCCATTGAGCTGCTCTCATATGCAGACGAGCGTAGGGCACCACATGTACCGTGGAGGCCATGTGGCCCAGAAGTCGCAGCATTTCCCGGGCTGTCAAATGACTGCTGGACTGAGCTTGGAAGGCCAAACTCAGCAGGCGTTGGGCCCTGACCTGAGGCAGGTAGGCCCTTGCAGTGATGGTGTCTAACTGGGCCCCTATGAACTCGGGAGACTGAGTAGGGATTAGTTGAGACTTGGGAAGGTTTACTACCAGTCCTAGATACTGCAGAAGACGCCTTGTGCGGTCCAGGGAAATTTGGGCCTGGGACTGAGAGGGAGCTCGGATGAGCCAGTCGTCCAGGTATGGGAATATGAAAATTCCCAGGCCTCTTAGAAAGGCAGCTACGACTGCCATGCATTTGGTGAACACTCTTGGAGCAGAGGCTAGACCGAAGGGGAGTACTCTGTACTGGAAATGTTTTCCCTGAAACAGAAATCGAAGGTATTTTCTGTGGGATGGGTGGATGAGTATGTGTGTATACGCATCCTTTAGATCTAGAGAACAAAGCCAATCCTGACTCTGAAGGTATGGAAGGAGAATGCCCAGAGAAAGCATTTTGAATTTCTCCTTGAAAAGAAATTTGTTCAATTCTCTCAGATCCAGAATTGGTCTGAAGCCCTCTGTCTTCTTTGGTATTAGAAAATAAGGGGAGTAGAATCCCGTCCCCTGTTGAAGAAGAGGGACCTCCTCTATTGCCCCCTGGGCAAGGAGGGAGGAGACTTCCTGACCCAAGAGGGCCAGGAGAGATGGGGGAGAATTGAACTGCCTCACCATAGTATAAGGAGGAAGGTCGGAAAAATGGAGTTTGTAACCCTCTCTGATGATAGAGAGGGTCCATTGCTCTGATGTAATTTGCTCCCATCTGGGAGCAAAGTGAGCTAACCTTCCGGGTATGGTGAGGGGCTCTGGTTGTTCTAGAGCCAGAAAAGTTAAGTTCTCTAGGGGCAAGTCAAAACCCCTGAGGGGGTGGAGCCTGCTGAGGCGTAGCAGACGCCGCCGGCTTTGACCTTGCCTGTTTAGGTTGCTGACGTTTAGCAGCAAAACGAGGCTGAGAGGATTGTTGGCCAGTATTTGTAGAAAATCTGGACTTCTTGTAATAAGGCCTCTTAAAAGACTTCTTCCTGGCAGGAGTGGAGGTAGACTTAGAAAGTCTATCTAAGGTGGCATTTTCTGCATCCATTTGAGTGGCCTTAATTTGCCACTCCTCACCAAATAAGTTCTCACCTGTACAGGGCAGATTTCTTAAGCCATCTAGGACCCAAGGTTCTAGATCAGAAGCCTGGAGCCAAGCAAGACGTCGGGCTGCTATAGCAATGCCCGAAGCCCTACCAGCACCCTCAAAGGAATCAAAAGCTGCCCTGTTGGAGAACTTTGAAATATCCAAAAGGAAATGAACTGCTCCCTCTTATCCTCAGGGAGAAAGGGGGCAAAATGCCGAACTTTTAGAGCGATTTCACTGAGAAACATGCCCATGTAAAGACTATAGGAATTAATCCTGGCTATAAGCATAGTAGCCTGGAAAATGTTCCTGCCAAGAGTCTAGAGTCTTACATTCTCGCCCTGGAGGAGTAGAAGAGTGCCTTTTGGTACTCTTTATCTTCTTCATTGCAGACTTCACCACAATAGAATGGTGAGGCAACTGGGTTTTTTGGAAACCAGGAGAAGGGGGGACACGGTACATGGTGTCCAACCTGCGAGAAGAAGGAGACAATGTTAGAGGAGCCTCCCATAAGTCCATCAAGTGTTCTTGAAGGATTTCATGGATAGGCAGGGTGACTGCCTCTTTAGGAGACTTAGAGTATCCTAAAATATCCAGTTTCTTTGATCTGGGTTCCTTTTCAGAGGATGAAGCAATAGAAAGACCTTTAGCCATTTCTATGATGAAGTCCTGAAAGGACAAATCCTCTGGTGGAGACATTCTCCTGTTAGGAGAAGAAGGCTCCTCAGGAAGATCAAGGGAGAACTCATCAGAATCATCAGAGGAGTTAAAATCCTCTGAAGAAGCAGAGTATCCTCTATGTGCTTCCAACGCACGATACGCATACCGTTCGGTATCGACATCGGGCGTACCGGGTATGGGATCGGTACCGGGCAAAAGCCCGGATCCGGCATGCGGAACCGATCTGCGTTTGGAAGACGATGGCCTCGGTTCCGGTATGGAAGCCATTACCGGAACCGGACCCGGTACCGCTGGCTGCGGTACCGAGGGCATAGCAGCATTAATAAAAGCCAGAATGGCCTGCTGCATGACTTGGACAGTATTGCCCATAGACGCCACTGCTGCCTGGATGTCGGTACCGGTATGGGCCGGTACCCCAGAGCAGTACAACAGGTGATCTGTCGAGGCCGCGCCATCGATGTCAACCTGTGACCCCATGATTGCTTTGGAGGCCGGAGCCTCCCGCCGGGGTTTTTTGGCCTGGGCAGAATCCTCGAACTCAGAATTGAGAGCCTCTCGATCTTTAGAAAGAGATTTGCTTTTAGAGGATTTGCCCACTGGAGTTTTGGTTACCTGAGATCCATCCGGAGAGGAAGACCTGGATGACTGTGATGCTTCTGAAGGAAACAGCACATGGAACTTGTTGGCCCGGTTCTGCAATCCACGTTTCGACATCTGGGAGCAGGATGGGCAGTCCGGTATGGAATGGTCAGGTCCTAAACATTTAAGACACCATTCATGGGTGTCTGTAAGAGGAATGACAGCACTGCACTTGGTACACTTTTTAAAACCAGGAACTGGCTTCTCCATGAGGAGAAATTGTGTTGGCCTGAAGGCCTAACAAAGTACCAAGCTGTGCTGAAGAAAAGAAAAATATATATATTTTTTTTTTTAAAAGAAAGAAAGAGAGACCGGCAGTACCGGTTTCAGAATGGGGAAGGCAGGTACGCGGTCTAAAGAAAACAATAAAATTAACAATTTCTTCAGCGGTGACAGGAACACGACCTGCTGGCTCCGCGGAAAAAAAAGAAACTGACGAGAGCTGCTCAGGAAGGCGGGAAGGCAGCGCGCATGTGCAGTGGGAGGCCCCAAAAGCTTTTAATCTGAAAAGCTGGGGAGCTTTCCCGCGCGGGCTCCGTCGGTACCGACGTACCCATATGTGATGACGTATTCCTGCTTGTTCCTGGAGATAACCCTTGTGACGCCATGGCTGGAAACATGCAAAATCGATATGGCCCACCCAGAAAGTTGCAGCTTGCGGGCTTTCTGAAATTGTATTTTACACGTTTCTGTGGCTTCTACAACTTTTAGCACTACCGACACATTTAAAACGTGGATAGGGCTTTAATAAATACATGTTGGCTGTGTCCCATTAAACCATGATTATCTGTATGTTTAGTAATTTTGTTCTTTATAATGGTTTCTTCCATTTTGCCTGGCACTGACTTCAGACTCTCTGATCTGTAGTTTCCTGGCTTACCCCTGGAACCCTTTTTAAAAATTGGCATTATATCGAACACTTTCCAATCTTCAGACAATTATAATGATAGTGTACAATTTCATTTTTGAGTCTTTTCTAGCACCTTAGTCCAAATGATTTGCTATTCTTTAATTTGTCAAATTGCTTTATTACATCTTCCATGTTCACCGAAATTTGTTTCAGTTGCTCTGATTCCTTAACGTTAAATATCATTTCTGACGTAGATACCTCCCCTATAATCTTCTTCAGTAAAGACAAAAGCAAAAAATTCATATGGGGCATGATCACTAAGCCCCATATCAGTAACGTGCACGTGGGCCACACTACCAACATGGGGCTTCTATCTAACTGCAAAGTGGCATGTACATCTGCCCCCCTGCAGTTACTGCAGACAAACCATGCTTTAAAGCAGCAAATGGGCTGGGGGTGCACTCGTGCTACCTGTGTGAAGTACGGTTAGCACAGGTGACTAACGCCCAGGCTAACTGCACTGTGTCATGTGTCAGGAATGTCCTTGCCTGCCCAATCCCTGCCCTGATGCATGTTAACAGAATAACGCAGTTTTTACTTAATAGTGCGGCGCCAAAACTGCATGCTAACTCTGCACTACCCTGGTAGCGTACTTTAATAAACATGCTCGTTGGTCTTTCTGCAATGACCTTGTCCTCCCTTAGTTCCTCTTTTCTTCCTCTGTCATCTAATGGTCCTACTGACTTCCCACAGGCTCTTTGCTTCAAATGTACCTGAAAAGGTTTTTATTATGAGTTTTTGCTTCCATGGCAAGTTTCTTTTCAAATTCTCTCTTTGCCTGCCTTATCAGTGTTTTGCATCTAAGCTGCCAGAGTTTATGTTATTTCCTGTTTTTTAATTTAAATTCTTTTTTCATTTTTTCAAAGGGGGGGGGGCTGTTTGGCTATAACAGCCTCTCTCACCTTACCTTTAAACCATGTTGGGAGTTCTTTGGCCTTCCTTCAACCTTTTTTAAAACATGGAAGTCATCTGTTTTGGGCTTCCAAGATAGTATTTTTAAACAGTGAACTAAAATCACTAGCGTACACCAGTTGATGATCCACAAATCAATGAATTATATCATACAAAAAAATTGGACCCAAAAAAAACCTCTTAGCGTGTACTAGTACTATACACATACATATGTCTCACTGGACAATAATCAATAAAGAACCCCAGGGAGCTCAATAGGCGGTCTTACTGGCAATAAAACATCAGCCTGCCGTTCCCATTAAGTCATGATTGCTCCCCCAAATGCTTTTAAAAAATTTATTTTGCAAACTTTTTTATGAATAAAGTATACACTTGACTTAATCCAAGTGAGAGACATATCTGCACTTATCCTAAACTTTGCTTTCCCCTCACTGAAAGATCAATAGCCAATACTGTTACTCTCAGCCGATGGTTTTGTCGAATCCAACAGCTTCCTCAAAAAGATTGGCCCAAACCAAAGTATGTTTCATTTTGATTTCATAAAAGCCATACAACCACCACACCATGTCACTACATTTAAAAAAAAAACAGACTCTGCTAAGGAATGTCCTAACTTCCCTGTTTTAGTGGTATCCTTCAAAGATACATTATTCCAAACCATGCACTCCAGGTGACTGTCGGCTTTCCCCCAATATTAGTTTAAAAACTGTTCTATCGCCTTTTTAAAGGTTAGTGACAGCAGCGTGGTTGCACACTAGTTGAAGTGGAGCCCATCCTTCAGGAAAAATCTCCCTCTTCTCCAGATTGTTGCCTGATTACTGACAAATCTAAAACCCTCTTTCCTGCACCATAATCTACGGAGCTCTATCTGCCTCTTGGGTCCTGCACGTTGAAGAGGGAGCACTTCTGAGCATGCTACCCTGGAGGTCCTGGATTTTAACTTTCTATGTAAAGCCTAAATTTGGCTTCCAGAACCTCCCTCTCACACATTCCTATATTGTTGGTGCCAGGGGCGGCCAAGGGGGGTGCGGGGCCATGTGTGGAGATTAATTGCAGGGCCTCATTTGCATAAATATTTGCATAATGTTAACATGCATTTTTAGTAAACATGCCTCTTAATGAGTGTCTGAATAAAGAAAGACTAACAGATTTCTACGTTACTATATTCCAGTGCCAACCACCAGGCCCATTAGGAAGTACTATAAACACTGACCATTTAGAACTCATAGCAAATCTCCCCAGGACTCACAAAGCGCCAAACCCTACCTATCAAAAGGCAACACTGCAAATATTAAACCAATACATCTCAGAGAATAGCAATGCATCTCCTACTGGGGAAAGAGAACAAGTGGCACGGTCAAATAGAAACTACATGAACAGAATACCTCAGCTTGGTTAAAATGCAGAACATAGACCGTCACCAAAGAACAAGGGATCACAATTTAGAAATAGGAAGACAATAATTAAACTGGGACCCACAAAAGCCAAACTTGGGATGTACAACAACACTGGAGAAATAAAACTACAAATTAATTTCCTCTTGTACTAAACAAAACACAAAAGACATTAACGATGCACATTTCCCAGAGCTAATATATTCCAGTTAATAAATTCAAAATAAAAAAGTATTTTCTACCTTTTATTGTTTGTGCATTTTCTTTTTCAGTTGCAATTCCTCCAGCCACTTTCTTCTGGTTTCTTCGTGTCTTCTGCGAGCTGTCATTTCTTCTCTTTTAGATTTTTTTTCCATTTTCTTTCTGTATATCTGCTTTAACATACTGATCTTTCCCCTTTTGCTCTTTCCCCCATTTCTTTCCTTATTCCTTTATCATCCACTCAAATTTCACCCTTCCATTCTCAATCTCCACTTACTCTTCCAATACCCGGCCCATCATAGACTTTTCTTCCCTCCCACACAAAATATCTTTTCCCCTCTCCATTCTCATTCCCCATCCCTTTCTAGTCCTCCCCCAAAATCAGCTCCCTTATAGTTCTAGACCCACCCAGCATCCGCCCCCTTCTAGTCCCAGACTCCCAAGCCTCCACATCAGCCCATTTCCAGTCCTAGCTCCCCATATGCTCTTTTCCAGTTCCATTCCAGCCCCCCATCAGCCCATTTCCACGCCAAGCTCCCCCATCAGCCCATTTCCAGGCCTATTCCAGCCCATCACACATTTGCAGTCCACGTTCCCCCCATCAGCCCATTTCTAGTCCTATTCCATTTCCTCATCAGCCCATTTCCAGTCCTAGCCCCCCATATGCTCTTTTCCAGTTCCATTCCAGTCCTCCATCAGCCCATTTCCACTCCAAGCTCCCCCATCAGCCAATTTCCAATCCTAGCCCCCTTGTCAACCCACTTCGTCCTATTCCAGCTCCCATCAGCCCATTTCCAGTCCTAATCCAGCTCTTCATAAGCCCATTTCCAATTTTAGCCCTCCCATCACAGCCCATTTCCAGTCCTAGCCCACCCCAGTATCACAGCCCATTTGCAGTCCTATCCCCCCCCCACCATCACAGCCTATTTCCAGTCCGTTCTCCCCCCCACCATCATCACAGCCCATTTCGTCCGTTCCCCCCCACCATCACAGCCCATTTGCAGTCTGTTCCCCCCACCACCATCACAGCCCATTTGCAGTCCATTTCCCCCCCATCACAGCCCATTTCCAGTCCATTTCCCCCCACCATCAAAGCCCATTTGTAGTCTTATCCTCCCCTCCATCACAGCCCATCCAGTCCTAGCCATTCCCTCTCCGAAGAGCCCCGTGCCATCTAAGGGGCTGCAGAGGGAGCCAGGGGAGCCCGTGCGAGGCCCTGGCTCCCTCTGCACAGCTGCCAGCATGAGAAATATTTTCCCTCACGCTGGTGGCTGTATCTGTGAAGCCGCGATTGCTGGGAAAGGTTAAAGGGCATTGCCTGTAATCTCTCCCGGCATTCGTTGCTTCACAGATGCAGCCGCCATCGTGAAGGAAAAGACTCCTCAGGCTGGCGGCTGTGCAGAGGGAGCCGGGGCCTCGCACAGGCTTCCCTGGCTCCCTCTGCAGCCGTCCATTGAGCGAGAATGCAGTTTGCATGGGGCCCCTTGAAGTGTGGGGCCCTTTGCGAACAACATTCTCGCTCAATGGACGGGCTAGCCCTGGTTGGTGCCCATCAATGGTGGCACAAGGGTTTTTGCCACACTAGACTGCATCTCCGTCCAGACAGCCATGCCACCCCCACATTGTGCTGAAATGGTGGCAGCTGAACTGCTGCTTCAGCGCTGTGTCGGGCCTTAAAGTGCCCATGAGCATACAAGCTCATGGCCTGCCACTCCACCCCCCCCCCCCCTCTGATGCAACTTTCTTGGAGAGCGGACAGGAGTGTCAGGCCGAAACTGCACGCACATGCATGGGTGGTTTTTTTTGTTTTGTTTTTCTTAATATTGTTTATTATACCACGATATACAACATCCCGGTGTGGTGGGTACACTTGCACTATGCCTGTGAAATGAAAAGAACAATAACCATATACATTTTTTATTTATTCTTTAGTCCCTCCCCACCCCCACCCTCCAACCCTATTTCCCCCTCTCTCCCCCTGCTCTGTTTCTCACACATTCTTCCACCTTCCTGTTCAATAAGGTGACTGAATAGTTAACACATTTGTACTTAATCATTTTCATTATCGTTTTTCTGGATGCCCACTCCTCCTGTTCGATCTCCCCTCCATAGTCATTAGTTCATTGCGTGTTCGTGGCTGTAGTGAATCTATATACCCCACCCCCCATAGTGCAAAAAAGGCCTCTACTCGGCTTGCACTCCCTCTGACTTCTAGATGTTCTAAAAGCATTAGTTGGTGGAAACACTGCTTCCATTCCCAGAATGTGGGTGCTACAGGTTCCCGCTACCAGTGCAAGAAAGGCTGTTTTCCAACCAAGCAAGCCTTCCTAACCAAAAATCTGGTCCATCTCCCCTTGGGTTTAGCTGGGGTGAGCTGGTCAAATAGCACTAGGAATTGTATCCACTCTACTTGGTAACCCACTAACGTGCTAATATAAGACTGAACCTGATGCCAGTAGCGCCATATTGCTGTGCATGACCACCACATGTGATGCAATGCCATCAGGGGGGCGGAGCACCATGGGAAGCTTCCACCTTCTGTCAGGCGGCATCTCATTGCTCGTCTAGGGGAAATATGAGCGCAATTTACCCCCCTATATTGAATTTCAGCAACTTCGCTGACTGAGTAATGTCGGGAATACAGTGAATGGTGCCCAAGACTGTACCTGGGTCCACCAGCAGTCTGCCCTCCATTGCCCATTTCTGTTCTACCTGTGAGAGATCTGGAGGGCCATGCCATTCTGCCAGCTTTCCTGAGTAACTTGAGATAGAGAGGCTGGCCGATTCGCCCAATTCGAAAAAGTGTAAAATTCTCACGATGGCCTCCGCCCTCAAAGGCTTTCTTGGTAGGGATCTCACATAATGTCGGAGTCGATAGTATGCAAATATGTGCTTGCTACTGAGTTCATATTCTCCCCGGAGAACCTGAAACGGTTTACAAACTCCTGATTAGTCCAAGATATGCCCTAGGTTCCGGCTCCCACACCTTGCCCAGTCTCTGAACGTCCACGTTTCAGTCCCCGGTAGACACTTCACATTACCGCGCAACGGTAGCCAGCTCAAGACCTCTGGGGATACCTGCCAGTGGGATCATAGTATGTGCCATCCATATGCAGCACAGCCAAAATTAGAGTGTGGGGAAACAGAGGCCTCCTCCAATGCCCCGGGAGTGTAGATCTCTGTATACCCCAGTCAATCACCCAGGTGTCGCAGCTGACAGGCCCTTGCATACTGTGTCAGACCTGGGAGTCCTACCCCACCCCTTCCCCATGAACCTTTCATGCGATGTAGCGGTATTCTAGCTCACTTCCCCTGCCACAGAAACTCCCTCGATCCATAAGACATCTTTACGAAGAAGGTGGCAAGGGAGGGTCTGCAATATGTACAGCATTTTGGGGAAGAGCACCATACGAAATGCAGCCACTCACTCTAGGAGGGATAGCAGTAGAGGTCCAGTCCTCTATTCAAGCTCTTAGCTGTAGCAAAATGTTTGTGTATTTAAGTTTATATAAGAGACAGGGATCTCCAGGCAGCTGGATACCTAAATACATAAAGGCGGTGTTTGCCTACTTCAAGGGGAATGGGGAGCCCCATGACCCCTGCACAACCCCAGTGCATCCAATGCTTCAGACTTAGCATGATTGATTCGGAGACCCGCCACTACCCCAAATGTGGCGAATTCCACCAACACTCGGGGAAGGGATAGCTGCGGGTCCATAAGAAGCATGAGCATGTCATTTGTGAAGGCTGAGATCTTAAATTCCTGCCTCCCTGTCTGTACTCCGGGTATCACCGTGCAGGACTACACACCAGTGGGTCTAAGGATAGCATGAACAATAGGGATGAAAAGGGCATCCATGACACATCCCACGGCTCAGGTGAAATGCCTCACAGTGTCCCATTCACCATAACTGCAGCTGTGGCCTCCTCATATAAAACCTGTACCATATGGATAAAATGATTCCCGAGGCTATATAGAGGTAACAACTGGAACAGATAGGACCACCCCACTCTATCAAAAGCTTTTTCAGCATCAAAACTGACCATTAAAGATGGGATCTGATGTTCGTGTACCCACTCTAGGGAAGCGATGATTTTCCATATATTGCGGCATGCGTAGCATCCGCACACGAAGCCCACTTGATACTCCTGCACCAGAGTGGGGAGCAGAAGTGCCAAGATATCGGCCAAGATTTTTGCCTGTAACTTTAAGTCAAAGTTGATTAAGGAAATCAGTCTATACGATGCTGTCTTCCCTGGTTTTTTGAGCAGTGTTATATACTCCTGATTTCTCCCCCATGTAATCCATCCAATCTCCAGCCATGCCTAGTATGTGTCTGCCAGTGTTGGGGCGACAAAGTCCATCATCAATTTATAAAATTCTGTCCATATTCCATCCGGACCTGGGGCCTTACAACATTGGGCATTCTATACATTTTTGTATTTCCTGAATTGTAATAGGTGTTCCTAGTGTTTGTTGCTTGCTGGTCAGTAAGCGTGGGAAGGGAGAGATCCTGCAAATACACTGAGATACTGTCTTGTGAAACCTCCTCCTCCTGATAAAGATCCTGAAAGAAAGTTCTAAAGATCTGTGCAGTTCCCATGGAATCTTTATGCAACTGGCCATTCTGGACTCGTAAGGCCGCTACCATTTGCGGCCCCCTGCCTCCCTTGAGACATCGGGCCAGGAGCCGGCCTGTTTTATTTCCATAGCGATGCAGCTGATATTCGTAATACATTATAGTTTTCTTTGTTTGCTGGTGTAGTATCTCATTTAAGGACGCTTGTGCCTCTAACCATCGCTTCTTAGCTACTTCCGTGGGATGATGTGCATATTGCCAGCACTCTAGCACTACCTGTTTCTCTAACTGCAGCATCTGGGCATTTAGCAAGCACCGTCATATAGTTACATACGCAATGATGTCTCCCCTTAAAACCACCTTTACTGTCTCCCAAAAAAGTTCTGGTGTGTCTACATGCTGAGAGTTATGAAACTACTACCTAAGAAAAACCCTTTAAAGCTCCCACACAACCAAAGATATATAAGAAAAGAGAGCCAAAATAATGCAAGTATAAGCTAAGTTCTTGTATTTTAAATGCATTTAAAAATGATAAAACTGGTTGGTGGCCGATGATTGAAATGGTGAGGTTAATTATTATTGTTGGTTGTGCAGCGCTAGTGTCGCAAGTGCATTTCCGACCTCTCCCTCCACTGAGGCCAGCCCCCCCCCCCTCTCTATAGATAGATAGATAGATATAGATATATATAAATACTAATACAATTTAAACAACAAGTACATGTTCTATCTATTTATTCAATTGTAAACCGCTATGATTACCTGATATAGCGGTATAGAAAACACTCAAATAAATAAATAAATATATCCTCAGGAGATGTTTTGGGATCCCTTATCTTTTTAATTGATATTATTCAATTATACTTGAGAGTTATGAAAGGCATATGACTGCCAGCAATCTGTTATGTATATGTGAAATTGCTCATCTCAGTATAGATGGAGGGAGAAGCGCCATGACCGCTGACTAAATATGGATGTCTACCACAGGCAAGTGGTCAGAGATCTCACCTGGATTGATTTGTGTCTCCTCAACCCTAGAAAAAAGTTGTTCTGATAGAAGTATGTAATCAATATGGGAATTGCGCCCTTGATCTATGTGAATAGTCTCCATCTGTCGGATACAAAAGGCACCAACTGTCTACCAGGTGCAGTCATTGTTTGAAACTCCTCAATTGCCGGGTTACCGGACCCCGTGTTCCCAGTCCTCCTCCACTTGAAGTATCTACTTCTGGGTCTAGGACTGCATTAAGATTACTGCCTACTACTAGAGGCTCCTCGGGCATCTGTTCTATTGTGGACGCTAGGCGAGCATACCAGAATGTATCAGGGGTGCGGAGGCCATAAATATTGCATAATATGATCAGCTTGTCCTCCAGATCTCCTTTCAAAATATGGTACCGGCTCGTTGCATCTAGTACTTCAGCTCCTAAGGCAAACCGAACATTCCGGTGTATTAGGATAGCCACTCCCCCCTTCTTTCCCTGTGCCGGTATGCCATATACCTGTCCCACCCAGTCCCAGCATAGCTTGGCATGTTCTGCTGCTGTTTGGTGGGTTTCTTGCAAAAATGCAATGTTGCACCAGTGGCGGGCTAGCACTCAGAGGACCTTGGAGCATTTAATAGGAGTGCCTAAGCCACAGACATTCCAAGAGATAAGTCTCAAGGCACATCCCAAATTATTGGCCTCTGATTCGTCTGGCATGTTTCCCTCGTAGTGCAGGAACCCTCCCAGCCTGGGGCCCCCACCTGGCAATATCATCTCTTGGGTCTCCACCAACTGTGTCACCTTCTACTGATGTGTGAGCCGCTTTTTAATATCCTACCCTTCACAACTCCCCCTCCCTCCTCCTCCCTCCTCTGCCCCTCCCTACCTCTCCCCGCATACCTTCTTCATCCCAATTCCTCAACAGGTCACTCCAGTGTGATGGATCCCCCCCCCTATTCTCCACCCTTCTACCCCATACAGTGTTACCAGCTCAGGCTCTGATGTGCCCATTTAGACTGCTCACTGTTTGTCCTTCTCCCCCCCCCCCCCCCCCGCCTGCCCAGCCCCCTCTAGGTATCTAAGTCTGCCCCCTCTAACCCCCACTCCACCCTCTGCTTTGGTATCTATACATCTTAACCCCCCCCCCCCACCCTTCCATCGTGTCCCCCTCCCACCTGCTAAACTAATTTCTATCTGCTTGCAATAACCGGGGGGGGGGGGGGTTGACGGCGAAGTGGACCCTTCCAGGGCCTCCTCCATCTTCCGCCACTTGCTGGTGACCTGTCTGCCACTTCACCTCCATCATGGCATTGCATCATGCACCAGTTCACTTCCCGCTGTCGCAGATGACTGCTCATATTACTGCCATGTTCCTTCCACCCTCAGTGATCTCCCTCTCCCTGCCCCCACCCCTGCCCATCATCCACTCTCTTGATAATTAGCATCCCATTTCACATACATCATACATCCCATGCCTTCAACTCCCCAACCTCCCTAAGTTACAGTTTCCTTTCCCCCACCCCCACTCCCCATGGCATTCCTAAGTACACATTACTCCCTTTATATCCCAACCCCAGATAACATCGTACATTTACCAAACTGTTCTGCTGCAACTAATACTATCAAACTAGTCCTCCTTTTTTCTATTTAACCACACATAACTATATTTACATAGTCCTTTGGATCCGTTGAAAATATTGCCTGCCAGTATTGTAGCCGAACCATCTCCGGGGAGCAAGGCTCAATTTCTGGCAGTCCTCTGGGGGGCACCCTCCCCTGTTTTTGCTGTCTGCATCTGCCTCCAGGCCCCCAGGAATGGCCGGTAAAATCCACTGGACCAGTGGTTGTCCCTGGCAGTGGCAAAGAGGGGAAGGGAAAACAACAATCCACCCCCCACCTCTCATATAGGCCATGTCCATCTCATTCTGGCATTGAAAGTCTGTCAGCCCCTAGTTTCTCCAGCTCCAGCACCAATCAGGGAGTCTACATAGGGAGTGGCTTAGTCTACTGACTCAAATATCCGAGTGGACTTGTTAGCAAAAATGTGGAGTGGGGCTGGGTAGAGAACCGCAAACCTGATCTTCGCATCCACAAGGTGTTGACAGAGCCCTGCATACGCCCGGCGCTTTTGACTCACTGCTGGGGAGTAGTCCTGAAAGGCCCTGATTTTGGCTCCTGTGTGGTGGAATTGGCCTTGCACCCTTGATGCCCGGAGCACCTCCTCTTTGTGAAGGAAATTAAGGAAACGTGCTAGGACCATACGAGGGCGATTATCCTGCAGGCGGAGTGGCCCCACTTGATGTACTCACTCAATAGTCCATGTACCGCTAGAAGTTCCCAACTGCAGCAACAGCTACAAAAGAGTCTCCATATAGCCGTGGAGTTCTGAGTCTTTTACTGTCTTCGGGATCCTTGCAAACCGCAAGTTGTTTCGGGGGTGCTACGGTTCTCAAGGTCTTCCAGTTTGTCAATCTGGCATTCTGTCAGCGCCACGAGTGATTTAATTTCCTTTCCCACTGATGATAAATTGTTTTCCTGTTGAGATAGGTGGTACTCAGCTTGCTGAGGCAATTCCCAAATGCAACTAATTATTGTGCCATTTTATTGTTTAGCTTATCGAGTTTAGAGCCCAAAGCACCTACTACTGCCGTGGTTACCTCCTCGACGACATTGGTTTGCAGCAGGGAGGCCAGGGATGTTGGTGCTTCTGCCATTTTGAGTTGGCCCGATGCGGCCTTTTCGCAGTCTTTGCATGCTGACTTCATTGGTGGGTGAAAGTGCAGTGTGTTCCGGAAGCTCAGGCAGGAACTCAGTCACTATATCTCCCCTGACATCTGTAAAAAACACTGTTTGAGCAATTGTAGGTATGCGCCAAGGGGATAGACCCGGGAGAGAGCTCAGAGTATGTCCGTTCTCTCCCACCACATCATGTGACCTCCTCACGGGTGTTTTAGAGCTCATCTCAGTTCATCTGCTGCTTCCCGGAGGGGTTGGGTTAGCGATGCCACCCACCAGGGTCTGATGACTGCCTAGTTGATGAGTTGGCCCTGGTGCCCATATGTTTCAGACAGCTGGCTTCTGCCCAGCACTGTGTACAATCCTATGAAGTTTGCTATCTTTGCACCAGCAGGCAAGTGACCAAGCTATTTCAGAGTTGCCAAGTTACCCAGTTCCAGGAGTGAGATTTTTCGTCAGTTCTAGTTTTAAATTGGCTTTGCAATACAGTAGAGTATTTGCAGGTCCCATAATGCATCAGAATGAGATTGTCAGAAATCCAGGACTGGTTTAATATCTCACTCCTAGAACCGGGTAACTTGGCAACTCAGCTATTTGCACCTAAATGTAACAGAAGTTCATTTAAAACAAGCTAAGAACTAGTTTTGCTTTTTTAATGAAATAAAAAACAGACTTTTCCAAATAACCCCACAAGCTCCCCTCTTTTCCAAGCTTCAAGTCCCCACGTTTGCCATCAAAGTAATGATCATTTACCCAGAAAGGCTTTGTCCACTCTCAGCTTTCCCTCCAAATTTGTACTTCGCGCAAAGTGAGTGTAAAGCATTACTGCACTTCAGTAAAAGGGCCCCAAAGTAAGGCTGACCCTTACTGTGAAAAATGTTTTTCTTTTATTGGTGTGGGCTTTCTTTGAATATTATTTTTAATCAATGATTATTCAGAATTTCCATTTATTCCGAATGTCTACATTTATTATAGTTTAAATCATTTTTATTGTCAACAAACCCTGCCAAATCAAATTAACTGAGATACACAAATCTCTATACATGGTTTAGCAAAACAACACCAACCAACAGAAAATGTCTACTTTTATTATTATACATTCATGACACACCTATCTCATATTACATATCTATAGTTATTAGAAATTAAAATGATTAAATCTTGTCATATATGTTCTAATTGTGATCCTGGTCCCAAAACAGTGTCCCTTATGGCCTGCAGGAATTTCAATAAAGATTATGTCATCTGTAAAACAACATGAGCATTAAAGGTAAGACTTGCAGTGACTAGTAGTTACTGGTGGGATGAAAGGACAGAAATTGTTTTTTTGAGGTGGTACAGTACATGCTGCTGCCTTTTCCTCTGGATGCTTTTATGATGACCCTTCCAATCTTCCCCTTAATATGCAGTTCTTTGTGACTGTGCAATCATCCTCCATGGGCCACAGAAAAATCAGGGAACATCAGGAGCTAACTGCACGGCTGAGTACTGTTCTACTGTAAATAGTTGCTGCTGTACTGTTCTATGTAAGCCATTATTATATTTTATTGTAAACTGCTTTGATAAAACTGAAAGGCGGTGTATAAAAAATGTCAAATAAATACTGTGTCTGGGCCAGCACCATGAACATGTTCAAACTATTTTATGGTACATGAGATCAACAGATCTGCAAGCTTTGAACATGCTCATGGTGCTAGCATAGGTTCTATGGAACAGTTGGCAGATGCTATTAAGAAGGCGGAAAGACACGGAATAAATGGTGGGGAAGGAAGAGAGAAGAAAGAGAGGAAGTGGAAGGCGTAAATATTGGAATAAGGAAGGGGAAAAAAGTCAGGGGGAACAAAGCAGAGAAATGCTGGAGTGGAGAGGGACAAAAATGGTGGAATCCATTATAAAGTGGCAGGCAAAATGGTAAAAACCATTATAAAAAACAAAATCACTGAACATATAGATAATCATGGTTTACTAGGCCAAAGCCAGAATGGATCTGGCCAAGGGAAGTCTTTCCTCACCAATCAAAGATATGTAGCAGAAGGTGGATAAGCATGTAGATAAAGGGGAGGCAGTTGATACAATATATCTGGGTCTTCAGAAAGCATTTGACAAGTCCCTCATTAGAGAATCTTGAGGAAATTAAAGTCATGAGATAGGAGGCAATGCCCTATTGTGGATTAGGAAACAGTTAAAAGATAGAAAACAGTGAGTACGGTTAAATGGGAGAAAGGTAAATAGAGGAGTTCCCCAGGGATCAGTACTGGGCCCAGTGTTTTTTTTCAGGATTTCTATTCTTTATTAAGTCTTTAATTATACATTCATCAAGAATGAAAGAAAACACTGGCATGTAACAATAAACCAAAAAAATACTAATACAGGAAAAAAACCCATTATCATATTACAATACCAACTTCAGCCCACAAAATAGAGAGGCATCAGGAAATTTTTTAAAAAAAGGAAATAAGATATTACAGGCAGTGCAAGGCTTAAACGTCAGCCGAATGGGGTGGTACAACAACAGCAGGCTCCTCTCTAGCATTCAGAAAATCCAGGAGTTGATTGGGTTCAAAAAACATATACATTTGTTCTTGATAAGATACACAACAACGAGAAGGAAATTTTAACAAAAAGGTCCCACCAAGAGATAAAACCCTAGGTTTATACCTTAGGAATTCTTTTCGCCTCAGTTGGGTACCCCTAGCTAAGTCAGGGAAAATACGTACAGAAGACCCCAAAAACTGCTCACTGAAGTTCTGAAAATACAGTCGAAGAATCAATGCTTTGTCGGTCTCAAGTGCCAATGTAATAAGCATTGTAGTACGCGCAGTAATAACCTCTAATGAACTCTCTAGAAAACCAGTAAGGTCCCCCGTAGCCCCAATAGAAACAGCATTAACTTCCTGAACCCCCCTACCCACAGACAAATACTGAGCTCTGGTCAACGGAGGAAGGTCTTCCCTGGAGATTTTCAAAACCTCCTGGAAATACTTTCGCACCATTTCCAAGGGAGAAATCACAGGAGACCTAGGAAAATTCACCAGTCTCAAATTGTTCTTCCGGGCCTGGTTCTCTAGGTACTCCATCCTCCTAGTCTGAACACTCGAGTTTTTCATGTGGGCCAGGTTCAGTTCCTGAAGTTTCTCCAGATCTGAACGGAGCTGTGCCAGACTACATTCCTGTTCCTTTTGGACTTGAGCAACCCCTTGAAAATCAGTCTTTAAACTTACAACTTCTGCTGACAATGAAGTAGTGATAGTTCGTAGAGAAGAATTCATTGTTGCTATAGCATCCCACAGCACCTCAAGAGTCACCACTGCAGGTCTCACCAAACCACCGCCGCCAGAATGACCAATTGGGGACACAATCTCCTGGAGCGTGGCAGATGCACTCCTCCCCAAACCAACAATCACTCCAGGGGGTCCACACGGAATGCTCCCGCCGGCAGAGGAACCCTCCATGGCTGCCTGCCTCGGCGTACTAGTTATCACGCCGGCAAGCGCCTCACTACTGCCAAGGGTTTCGCTTCCGGGACAAGGCGGGGGGGCCCGCTGCTCCGGGGAAAGGAAAACCCCGGATGTGCCCAGGTCCTGAGAAGCCTCAGGGCCCGCCGAAGACGCTGCTTGCTCCATCAACCCACGGAAGCCACACATCTGCAAAGTCCGTTGAGCAGCGTTGTTGGAACAGGCTTGCTACGAAGGTAAGCTAGACAGCTTGCGCTTCCTTCTGCCCATATCGGCACCAGAAAACAACCGCTATCCACAGCAGACTACAGCGCATCAGCCTCCGGTCGATGGATTCACACCACCGGCCCAGTGTTTTTTAACATATTTATAAATTACCTGGAAATGAGAACACTAAGTCAGGTGATAAAATTTGTAAATGACACAAAATTAAGCAGAGTTGTTAAATCATAATAGGATTGCAAGAAATTGCAAGAGGACAGAGAAAAACTGGAAGGCTGGGCATCCAAATGGCAGATTAAATTTATGGTTAAAATCTCTTTATTCAAAAAGAGCTCAGTCAGGAACAACCAAAACAACAGCAAGTACACAGTGGAGATCGAAAATTCCCAATCATACAATCCAACCGCAACATGTTATTTGCCCTCTTTTTAGCACCTTAGCCTGCCCACCCCCCAACGCCCTGAATCAAACCTCTCAAACCCCCCTCCCTAGTTCGCTGAAAAGAGGCCATCAAACAAAAACACAATTAAGGGCCGTACTGAGAGTCCTAGGAGATAACGACTGTATGTATGGTTCCCAAATTTCTAAGATTTTTACATGTCTGGGTGCTGAAAATTGGGTGGCTATATTTTCCATTTGCATTAAGTGATGCAGCATTTTATGCCAAGCTCAGAATTCTGGTGAATCCTGCCCAAGCCACACCAGGAGAATCCCCTTTAGTCCCAACAGGTAGGCTTTACGGACAAAGAACTTGGTCACCTTCCCCTTAATCCTAATGCCCAAGAGTTTCCCGGCATGATACCATCAGGGCTAATCTACATCCTTTGACTCAAAACCACTCTCAAATAATCTCAGATCCTATTCCAGAAACTTTGGATCTGGGATAAGGAACCCATAGAGGCCTGACATTTACGATATGCCTGCTCTGATGCAACTCCTGCCTTAAAAGCCTGAGTCGGGGAAAATAAAACTGTAAGGATCATTTTACCCAATAACTCTCGTAGGGATACCTCCATAACCACCTGAGGAACCTATGCAATGCTTCTTATGATATATCCTCACCCATCTAGGATGTTGTTTCCAGGTTAGACAAGGCCCTCTGCATCATTGACAATGACATCTGAATGCGACTGTCAATTTCAAAATAATTGGAGAGATTACTTGCGAACTGGGAACAAAGCTTACCTTTGTTCAATGAGATAATATAGTCCCTCACTTGAATATATGCAAAGAAATCTTTTTGCTCAAAACAAAATTCGTCCTTGAGCTCTTGAAAAGATTTTAGATCCCCATCATCCCACCGGGTCTGGTTAATGAGGCAAAGACCCTGCCTCTCCCAAACTCAGTACAGTGATGAGGTGTTGCCTACAGAAAAGTCAGAATTACCCCAAATGGGCAAGAACACTCCTGGGACTTGATTAAACAGGTTACAGAAGTTCTGCCAAGTCCAGAACAAGGGCCCCATGATATGATCCTGCGCCATGGTTGTAGGAAGATTCTTCCCGCTTCATGTGAAGAACATATAGACTATTCAGGGGACTGATCAGCCCTTGCTCCATCTCCAAAACTGTACAGGCATGTAGTGCATAAAGCCAGTCATGCAAATATCTGAGAATACACCCCAGATTATAACGCTATAAATCTAGCATAGGAAGGTCCCCTCTGTTACGTCCCCCTTGTAGATGGGAAAAGGAAATGCATGACTGATGGCCCCACCATAGAAAAAATCCTACCTGTTTTCTCCAAAGGTGTAGATAACACTTTTAACAGTCGTAGCAGGAGCACTAGGAGCAAATACAACCATCTAGGCAGAAGTGTCATTCTGTGCAATGCAGCACTCCCCAGAAAGGACAAGGGTAAATTCTCCCATTGCTGAAGTTGCTCTCGCTCATGCTTCAACAGCAGCAAGACATTCAAGCGGTACAGCATAGACAGATCCGCTGGCAGCTGGACCATCAAATACTTAAAGGAACCAGTTGTCCACTTAAGAGGAAAAAGATCTTGCCAGTTCAACTGCACCCTGAGGTCCACCACTAGCACCTCTGATTTATCTCCATTCTGCTTCAAGTCTGAATGAGATCCAAAGCGCTGAAACTCATCCATCAAGTGGGTCAAAGATCCTTGCGGATTCACCAAGTGTACCAAAATATCATCTGCGAATGCCACAATTTTGAAGGTAACACCATTCACTCCCCTGATTTTGTCATTTGCCCTTACTGATCACAGAAAAGGTTCCAGGAACAATAGAAACAGTAAGGGGGAAAGAGAACATCCCTGGCTTATGCTTCTGGACCGAGGGAAATCCTCTGAGATAGCACCATTCACAAGCATCGACACCCGGAGTTTAGCATACAAGCGGACTGCCTACAGGAACAACCTCTAAAGCCCATTCATCCTAGAACCATAAAGAGAAACACCCAGTTAACCAAATCTAGAGTCTTTTCGGCATCACAACTGAGAAGCAGGGAGGCCTGCTTCGCTTTTTGGCATGCCTCCAAAGATGCCAAAATATTACCAAATTCAGGACAGTATGCTGGTTCTTCACAAAGCCAATCTGGAAGTCCTGAATTAAATCAGGCATAATCAAAGCTAAGCGGTCTGCTAAAACTTTAGCTAGCAGTTTATTATCACAGTTCAGTAACAATATCAGCCGATAGGAAGATGTAAGCAACAAATTGTGGCCTGGCTTAGGGATTACAATGATATGCCCTCTATTAGAGTCATATAGGAAACACTGTTCTGCAACTAAAGTGGAAAAGAACTGGCTCAAAGGGGTCAGTAATCAATCTCGTAACATCTTATACCATTCATTGCTGAAACTGTCGGGGCCAGGGGATTTACTGAGTTTAGAAAGAGAGATAGCTCTGTCTATCGCCTCCTCACTAAAAGGCTTGTTCAAAGTCACTTTTTGAGCTTCCATAAGCCCTGGCAAAGGGATCTCATCCAAATAATCCATCCTCCCCAATTTGTTGACCTTCACCTTTATCATATAATTCCTTGTAGTATTGGTGAAAGAAGACCAATATCTTGTGCCCCTCAGAAACTAAGGTATCTTTATCCTTCAACACCACAACAAACCGGTTCCCCTGCCAGCCCTTGACCAGAGAGGATAAGAGCTTGCCAGCCTTGTTGCCATGCTGAAAAAGCTTATACCTATAGTAGAGCATAGATTTCTGAGCCCTCTAATGGAGTATAGTGTTGAGTTCAGTTTGAATGCTATAAGTTCTACACATTTGCTCTCTAAAGGTCGGGATCCCATGGACAACTGGGTAGCCCTAACCAACCTGCCCAAGTGAAGAATTTGCTTGTCCATATGTCTCCTACAACTTATCTCATAGCTAAGAATCTCACCCCGCATAAAAAGTTTTGCAGTTTCCCAATAAAAGGCAGGGTTCTTCTGGGAAAAAAAATCCCATTTGTCCTGTAAACATTTCAAAAATGTCTGATCTCCATATAGATGGACCAAAAAATGCTATCCAATCTCTCCCCCCCCCCCCCCCCCCCCAGTGCTCTCCCTGCTGAGCAATATCAATCCACACCAGAGCATGGTCAGAAATTACAATGTTTCCAATGCAGACATTGCAACCATGGGCAGCATTCTCGCCGGCATTAAAATAAAGTCTAGCTGGGACAAAGACCCATGGGCCCAGGACATATATGCAAAGTCCCTCTCCTAGGTATGCAGAACCCATCAAACATCCACTAGATCCAGGAGTTCACAGAGATGCAGTGCTCCCCTCCCCCCCGGTAGACCTGCTGAGACCTGCACCTCCATGGAGGAACATATCCATAACAGAATCAAGAAGGCAGCTAAAATCCCCCCATGAAAAATGTGTTGCCATTGAAGGGCTAACTGCTTCCTCATACTTGTGAAAAATTCTTTGTTTGGAGTGTTCGGCCTATATACATTAAAGAAGATAACACTCTCTGTAGACAATTTTCTCCCCCCCCCCCCCCATCAGAAAACGACCCTGGGGATATGCTACTATGGTATCTGCTTCAAAACTTAACCCCTTTCAAAGTAACAGAGCTACCCCACCAACACTGCAATTTATCATGTTCCTTGGCTTCCATGAGTCTCTTGCAGCATCACTGTATTGGCTTTCATATCCTGAAGGACTTTATGTCGTTTTTTTTAAGACCCTAGCTCACAGGCATTTCAGGAAATACAATGCAAATTATCCACAATAAGGGTCCCAAATAACCACTTCAGATCAATCACTCCCTGAGGCAAGGTTCTCCCCAGCCTAACAACCTCACTGAATATTCCTGCCATGTCCCAGTAGCATCTCATATTGCGGTACATATTTTCCCCCTTCCCCCCCTCCTCCCTGCCCCACTTTCATCCCCTACACACATCCAGTCACACAAGACTTAGTGTATCTGGACTTTCAGAAAGCCTTTGACAAGGTCCCTCATCAGAGACTTTTGGCAAAACTAAAGAGTCATGGGATAAGAGGCAGTGTACTACTGTGGATCAGGAACTGGTTAAAAGATAGAAAGCAGAAGGTAGGGCTAAATGGCCAATTTTCCCAATGGAGAAAGGTGAATAGTGGTGTACCCCATGGATCTGTGCTGGGTCTGCTGCTTTTTGACATAATCATAAATGACCTGGAAAGTGGAATAACGAGTGAGGTTATCAAATTTGCAGATGACACAAAACTATTTAAAGTTGTTAAAACCCAAGAGGATTGTGGAAAATTGCAAGAGGATCTTGATAAATTGGAAGACTAGGCATCAAAATGGCAGATGAAATTTAATGTGGACAAGTGCAAAGTTATGCACATAGGGAAGAACAACCCAAACTATGGTTACACGATGCAAGGTTCCACATTAGGAACAACCACCCAGGAAAAAGATTTAGGCGTCATTGTGGATACCATGTTAAAACCCTCGGCCCAGTGTGCAGCGGCGGCCAAGAGAGCAAATAGAATGCTAGGTATCATAAGGAAAGGAATGGAAAATAAAACAAAAGATATTATACTGCCTCTATATCGTTCCATGGTGAGACCGCACCTTGAATATTGTGTGCAATTCTGGTCGCCGTATCTTAAAAAGGATATAGCGATTTTAGAAAAGGTTCAGAGAAGAGCCACCAAAATGGTAAAGGGGATGGAAGGATACTCCTATCAAGAAAGGCTAAAAAGGTTAGGGCTCTTTAACCTGGAAAAGAATCGGCTGAGGGGAGATATGATAGAAGTCTATAAATTAATGAACGGAGTGGAACGGGTAAACGTAGATCGATTGTTTACGTTATCAGAATATAGAAAGACTAGGGAACATGCAATGAAGCTACAGGGTAAACTATTTAAGAATAATAAAAGAAAATATTTTTTCACTCAACGTGTAATCAAACTCTGGAATTTGTTACCGGAGGATGTAGTAAAGGCTGTTAGTGTAGCTGGGTTTAAAAAAGGTTTGGACAAGTTCCTGGAGGAAAGGTCCATAAACCATTATTAAGAAGGGACCCAGGATATCAATGCTTGACCCAGTACAAGCATTGCGGAACCTGTGTCTTTTGGGGAAACTGCTAGGTACATATGACCTAGATTGGCCACTGTTGGAAACAGGATACTGGGCTTGATGGACCTTGGTCTGACACAGTATGGCATATCTTATGTTCTTATGTTCATCTGCTACCACAACCTGCAGACAAGCTTATCTCCCAGAAAAAACATTATCTTCCCCCACTCAACAGCACCTGTACACTCATTCTCTGTCACAAAATACCATACAAACTTCTTTCATTCTCCCTGCACACAACTGTAAATCCTAACCAAGTCAAAAATTGTCTTTCACACAGTTCCAGTCACATGATATCATCAATTCAATCTGTGCTGCACTGTCCAGAAGATGGACAGTCAGGTAGGATCCCGCGGCCAAGGGCTTATCAGCCGGGCCAAGTGCTGCTTTTCGCCACAAAAACAGCTATCCCTCGCGGATAAGAGGCTCAGTTAGTTCTCTAAGCATAAAGTCCTGAGTAACAGAAGGAACATTTTAGAGTTATATTTTAGAGTTCACATTTTATAATGTTAGTTTTTTATGATTCTGGTGAGTGGAAGCTAAAAAGTTGTCACGTATGTTTTTTAGAGCACAATAAGGGTGATGAATGAGGATCCCCTGAAGAAACTGAAGGCAGTGAAATGCCTCAGAGGTGCCCCGTAAGAGCGTTGGGATCTTTGGGATCTTTAATATACACAGCAGATGACTCCAGAGTGTACAAACTTTACAGCTAAGTGATGGAATCGACAAATAAGTCGTTTACAAATCCGTATTTGCACTGAAAAGCTAATTTTGTAAAGTGGAGCAGAAGCTGGGTTAAGGTTAAGCAAGAGCCGGTTTCTTTAAAAGGTCGTTGATGCGATTAAGCACCAGCAGCAGGACGGCAGTCCAATAGCTGTGCTACAAGAAGTCTGAGACCTTTGGAAACTGGTAAAAAAAAAAAAAGGGATAGAAGCACAATAAGGGTGATGAATGAGGATCCCCTGAAGAAACTGAAGGCAGTGAAACGCCTCAGAGGTGCCCTGTAAGAGCGTCGGGATCTTTGGGATCTTTAATATACACAGCGGATGACTCCAGAGTGTACAAACTTTACAGCTAAGTGATGGAATCGACAAATAAGTCATTTACAAATCCGTATTTGCACTGAAAAGCTAATTTTGTAAAGTGGAGCAGAAGCTGGGTTAAGGTTAAGCAAGAGACGGTTTCTTTAAAAGGTCGTTGATGCGATTAAGCACGGCAGTCCAATAGCTGTGCTACAAGAAGTCTGAGACCTTTGGAACCTGGTTGAATAATAATAAAAAACAGTGACAAAGAAGCTTCATTTAAGTATTGTTAGAGTTGAACGAAACCTATTAATTTGGATTAAAGTCCTGACTAGGCAACTTGCACTTCTGCCTTCCCGGTGGGTTGTTGGATGGAGCTAAGTACACAGGCCTCCGACGACTCATAAGACCCGGAGTGTACTCCAACTCCAACCAGCACAGCTCTTGGTTCTCAGCTTCTCCCCTCTTGATTGAACTGAAGAGAAACAAATGTTGCCAGTAGAGCCACCTGCAACCAGCAAGGCATTTCCCCAGTCCAAGCCAAACATCAAGAATCCAAAAGGCTCTCAAGCCACTGCAGACTCCACACTGTCCAAACATTTATATACTGCTTCCAGATAGTTAAAGAGTTCCATCTGCCCATTCACCAATACTTTCAGAAATGCTGAGAACAGCAGAGCAAATTTCATCTGTCGCTCATGAAGGCGGGCACAAATCGGGGAGAATTCCTTGTGCATCTGTGCCACCCAATTTGAGTAATCTTGGAAAATTAAAACTTTACAGCCATTATAGCTCATCCGTGCCTTCCTCAACATGTGCAAGATCTCCTCTTTATGATTTGAATTCAGCACACAAAGCAGCACTGTATTGGACCGGGCCACAGCTCCTCTCCGAGGGAGTGCACACTCGATTATAAGGCCTGCCACACAGTACCCTAATTTCAACTCCAGCAACAGCCAGGTTTCTAGAAACACTTGGAGCTCTGCATCCATTCTGGCAGCCCAATGACCTGCAGATTGTTCCTCTGAGTGGTTCTCTTACTCATCAAGTTTCTCTTCGTATGCTGCCACCACTTTTCAAGGCATCCACTTCAACCTGCAGTGCTTGAGCCTCATCCTCCTTTCTAGAAAATCAGCGCTCAGCCTCAGTAAAATATGAATTAAACGCCTCTAGGGAGCTTGCTACCTGATCACGTTTTGCAGGTATCACCTGGAATATACCATCCACTGCTCCAGTCACCTCTGATACCAACGTGTCAGGGTCTTTTTTTGTGGAAACTCCACTTGTCTCGTCCATCTGTCATCTTGGATTTGGCCAGTCACCCCTTTTCGTTGTCTGTCTTCTGTAATTTAGACATGGTACCTTGGAACCCCAAGAATCAGTTTTGGCAGTCAGAACTGGAGAGCTTGGAGCCAATCCAGAATTATGAGCACATGATTCTTGCGGGTGAATGGTAAATCATGGAGCCCAACAATTTACATCCTCTTGTGTTCACCACATCATGTGACCCCTCAGCAGATTAAATTTAAAAATGCAAAGTTATGCACTTAGTGAAGAACAACCCAGATTCCACATTAGAAGTCACAACCCAGAAAAAGGATCCTAGATGCCATTGAATGGATAATAGGTTGAAATCATCTGCTCAGTGTGCAGCCACGGCCAAGAAAGTAAATAGAATGTTAGGAATTATAAGGAAAGGAATGAAGAATAAAATGCAGAATATCATAATGCCTCTATCGCTCCATGTTGCGAACACACCTTGAGTATTATGTGCAATTCTGGTAACTACATCCAAGAAGCGATGTAATGGCATTAGAAAAGATACAGAGAAGGCCAATCAAAATGACAAAAGGGATGGAATGATATTCCTATGAGGAAAGGCTAAAGAAGTTAGGACTCTTCAGCTTGGATAAGAGACAGCTGAGGAGAGAAATGATGGAGGTCTATAAAATGAGTGGAGTGGAAAGGGTAAATACGAACCAGTTGGTTACACTTTAAATAAGAACAAAGATTATGGGTCACACAATGAAGCTACAGTGTGGTACATTTAAGACAAATTGGAGAAAATATTTTTTTACTCAAGGCATAATTAAACTTTGGAATTCATTACCAGAGGATCAGGTCTGGTGCGGTAATATGAGGTGTCCTAGGCAAACCTCATTCCTGCTACTCCTCCCGCTGTTGCCATTCTCTAGAACCCACAGTGGCAGCAATGACAATAAAACATCAAAGTAGTACTTACAAGAGCCACTGAACTGCTATATAGCAGTGCTGTGCTCGGAAAGGCCAGTCAGTTCTACCCCCGTCAATGCAGACTTCCTGTTTGCATCAGGGTGGAACTGGCTGGTCAGAGCACACCATTAACAACTAGGGCTGGCGCAAAGAGATGAGGTACCCTGGGCAAATTTCATCCCTTGCACCTCTTTCCCTCAGCACCTATTGCACCAGTACTGCCCCTCTCTGGAACCGACAGCAGCAGCAATAGCCCCAAACAGTCCTGTGGTGCTTACCTTCAAGCTTCAGCGCCCTGAGGCTGTTTGTTTCCGCTGATCTCTGACACTTGATGCCAACTTCTTGTTGTCATCCCATAGCTCTTCTGGTGCTCTATCATTTGTATTCAAAGCAGCAAATCAGGCAGTCTTTAAAATCTGATGGCATATTTCAAGATCATACTTTGCTGGTTTGATCTTTTTCAGCTTTAGCTTAAGTTTGCATACTAGTAGCTGATAATGTGTACCACAGTCATCTCCAGGTTTTGTCTTTGTTGATGTTATTAGGCTTTTCCATCATTGATTACCACACATGTGGTCAATCTGATTTTTTGTACAATCCATTGGGTGAAGTTCATGTGTAGAATCATCGCTTGTGTTGCTGGAAGGTGTTTGAGATTAATAGATTGTTGTTCTTACAGAATTCTATCAGTCTTTCTCCAGCTTTGTTTCAGTTGCCAAGCACATACTTTCCAACCACTTTGCTGCCTTCTTTATTACCAACTTTTGTGTTCCAGTTATCCATGCCTATTAGCATATTTTGTTTTCATGTTCTGTCAATTTCAGCTTCATACTCTTCTGCCTCTGCTGTTGGTAGATATACCTGAAAAAAAGTTATTTCGATGGGCATTCCTTGTAGATGAACAGGAATTAAGTTCATTGACTGCATTGTGTTTTTGACTGCACTGTATTCCATTACAATTCATGCAAGTTCTTTCTTAATTATAAACACAATACCATTTCTTCCTTGTCTTTTCTTTCTAGCATAGTATACCATGTGATCATCAGACTCAAAGTACCCGAAGCCAGTCCATTTCAGTTCACTGATGCCCAACAGATTGAGTTGTGCACATTCTATTTCATTTTGATCACCTCTAGCTTCCATCGGTTGATATGTCATATGTTCTATGTCTCAACGTGTAAGACATCTTTGCAGAGACATTAGTAGTCAGATGTCCCCAGGGCTTTTTTCCAACCACATCATAAATGCTGACTTTATTATGAAGAGCCTTCAGCTCTTAATCAATAGCCTATTGAGTGTCTTCTGACCTGGGAGGCTCAGCTTTCAGCACTATATCACAATTTGTTTTGTTGTGACTATTTACTGGGTTTTTGTGACAAGATACAGAAGTAAATTGCCAGGCCTTTCTTCAATGCAGGTAATGCCAATATTGTTGCTGTTGTCACAGAAATGCGATCCTCCACCACCAACACTGTCCCATACTGCTGTTCTCCAAATGTGTGGTTTGTCTTAGTCTGGTATCTCAGCTGAGACCTGAGAGACCCTGCCAGTAGTTAAGCTACTAATAGCATAGCTCTCAGCATCACTGATGCACACAAGCCATCGCAGCACAACAAGTCATAAACCAAGCAAGGGAGTTTGGCATTTACATGAGTATTTACTGGTGCTTGCATGTGTAAAGTACCCAGTGCCACTTTTCTTTTTTTGAACATGTTTCTTTGTAAAATTTATGGTCCCCATGAACGTGCAAGCAAATATGTGTGTATTTGCTGGTACCCTTATATGTATTCTACAAAAAGCTCCGCAATTAGCAGCGCCTTTAGCAAAATCCTTGGGGTATGGTGAACTTTCCAACCTGGACATCCTATTCCCATGTAGAGGCTCTATCCAAAATGGGGCTTTTGGTCTCCTTGCTCATAGGTAGGCTTTTTAGACATACATGCTAGCTTTTGGGCCAATGCAGAAAGCTAGCGCAGGCTTGACGAGCCCATATTGTCACGTTTAAGCACATTTTGACGATCATTTATATGCAGGAAATAGACATAAACGCCAGTGGAAAAACTAGCACCCAATTAAAGCCAACCATATTTAAATAATCCTTAATTATTTAAATGTATTTTAATCTGCTGGGCTGATATGCAAATCATGGCTACACCCAATGCAGAGACAGGTGTAGATGATTTTGCAACCAGCAGTAGCACCAAACATTTTACTGCAGGGTCTCAGTGGAAGTAAACTTCTAACACGTGCCCCAGACAGTATTTTGATGGCAGCGGGAAAGGTCCCCAATGCCATCAAAATACTGTGGGGGGTTGTGTCCCATAATAAAATGATCCCCGGTGGTCTAGCGGCCTTGATCCCACCCCTGACAGTATTTTGATGGTATTGAGGGACGATTGCGGCATCAGGAAAAGCCCCCAATGCCATCAAAATATTATTGGGGGCCATGCCCGACAATAAAATTATCCCTAGTGGTCCAGCAGCCCCGACCCCACCCCTGACAATATTTTGATGGCATCAGGAAAGGCCCTTGATGCCATCAAAATACTGTCGGGGGCCGTGCCCGACAATAAAATTATCTCTGGTGGTCTAGTGGCCCCTTCCCTCCCTCTCCTTCTGGTGGTCTGGTGGCTCCCAAATGAACCTAAGCGGGACTACTGCCTACATGCTCCTGCTCTGCGTCAGTCATTGAGCAAAATGGCTGGCCCCGTGCAGTGCATCCTGGGATGCACCGGGTAAGGTCAGACTGCCATATAAGGTAGATTATCCTGGGATGCACTGCGTGGGGCAGATACCGCGATTTTGCACGATGGTCGACGCCGGGCGGTAGCACATAGGCAGTGCTCCTGTTTAGGTTCATTTGGGGCCGCCAGACCACCAGGTTTTGTTTTTTATTTAATATGGGGTGGGGGGAAGGGGCCACTTGACCACCAGGTTCTTCTTGTATTTAGTGGGGGGGAAAGGAGCCACTAGATCACCAGGGATAATTTTATTGTCAGGCACAGTCCCTGACGGTATTTTGATGGCATCAGGGGCTTTCCCGATGCCGCAATCATCCCCCAGTGCCATCAAAATACTGTCAGGGCTGCTATGCAAATTAGCCATAAGCCCAGAGAGCAAGCCAAATTAGCGCAGACTTCTTGTGCGCATGTATTTGGCTTGTTCTCCAAGTTTAACACTGTGATGGCTCATTTGCATGGGTACGGTTAATGCGGGGGTCATATGCATGCCCTATCTTTGCTGCATCCGGTGTTAAAAAAATGTGCATTGTCGGGCCACGTTAAAGTCATCTTCAGCGTGCATCTAGCACTGGTTTTCTGCATTGGCCTTTTTGTTAGTTACAATGGTGCATGAACATGCCCAGTGTTGAACAAATGTCTTCATTATGGGGCCTGTTTACAAAAGGTTTGAACACGCTTTAATAAAATTAATGCACATTAAGTATCCACAGCTCTTTTATTTCTATGCATGCAGTGGCAATTAATATACAATGTTTAAGTTAAGTTTAAGTTACAATGTAAACCGCTTTGATTGAAATGATAAAGCGGTATATAAAACCTGTTAAATAAATAAATAAGCAAGCTGGCTATTTTCTGCCCCCGACTGTACTTGCAGTGGGGCAGGGAGACAGAATGGGCTGAGGGTGGATAGCGGGGCTGGACGTCCCATCACCTTACAGAATCGGGGCCATAATCTATATGCTATACTTGAAATATAAAATTAACTGAATAGGAATAAAAATTAACAAAATAGGTATTTGTTCAGAAACAGTATAGTATGATTGGTTAATTCATCCCATTCATTTTAATTTATTTATATCTAAAAATCAGAGCCAACTTTTTCAAAATTATTGGGGTGCTAAACTCCCTACTCATAGGGCATGTTTACTAAAAGTTAATATGTGTTAACAGGGATATTGATAATTTTGATTTTTCTGAGGCAATGGTGGGTTAAGCACAGTTACTTACCTGTAACAGGTGATCTCTGGGAACAGCAGGAATAAGTCTTCACATATGGGTACGTCGGTACTGACAGAGCCTGCGCGGGAACGCTCCCCAGCTTCCCAAAAAGGAAAGCTTTTGGGAGCATCCCACAGCACCTGCGTGCTGCCTTCCCGCCTTTCCTAACCAACTCTCCTCAGTTCGAGTTTAAAGCTGAGACAATAGAGAGAGAGAAAAGGAAAGATAGAAAAGAGATACAACTCCTAGGGGAGGTGGGTGGGTTGTGAAGACTTATTCCTGCTGTTCCCAGAGATCACCTGTTACAGGTAAGTAACTGTGCTATCTCCAGGAACAAGCAGAAATAAGTCTTCACATATGGGGACTCCCTAGCTGAGATGCCTGGAAGATCCCCAAGGATATGAGACCCTGAAAGGGGTCTGCGTCCTCCTATGGATCTCAGGCATCCATCCAGGGAAGGAGGGCAGGAGTTGTTTAAGAATGGAACAGGTGTCTGAGGACAGCCTGACCAAACAAGGCATCCCGGCGGGAATCCTTGTCCAAGCAGTAATGGGCTGTGAAGGTATGAACAGAGGCCCAGGTGGCTGCTCGACAGATCTGGTCGATGGACAAAGAATTTAGATGAGCCATAGAGGAGGCCATGGCCCTCACATTATGAGCTGTGACATGGCTCTCCAGAGAAAGGTTCTCACTCTGGTAGGCGAAAGAAATACACTGAGCAATCCAACTGGACAGTGTTCTCTTAGAGACTGGAAGTCCCAAATGAGAAGGATCAAAAGCAACAAAAAGTTGGGAAGACTTTCTATGTTGCTGTGTCCTATGTAAGTAAAAAGCAAGAGCTCTTTTACAATCCAGAGTATGAAGATTCCTCTCTGCACTGGATGCATGGGGAGCTGGAAAAAAGACAGGTAAATATACCTCTTGATTAAGATGAAAAGGTGAGACCACTTTAGGCATAAAGTGGGGATTTGTCCTAAGGACTACCTTGTCATGATGGAACCTTGTATAAGGTGGATTAGCCACTAAGGCCTGCAGTTCACTGATGCGGCGAGAATTGACTGCAATGAGGAAAATAACCTTCCAGGAAAGAAATTTCAAGGAGGTAGTGGCTAAGGGTTCAAAAGGTGATTTCATAAGCTGACCAATAACCAAATTTAAGTCCCATGCCACCGGAGGAGGCCTAATGGGAGGTTTAGTTAAAGTTAGGCCTCTCATGAATCTTGAAATAAGAGGATGAGAGGAGATAGGTTGTCCATTGATGGGCTTAAGGGATGCTGCAATAGCACTCAAATGGACTCTTACTGAATTTGTCTTAAGTCCTGCATTGGAGAGATGCAGGAGATAGTCTAACAAAGAAGTCAAAGGTAGTGCCAGAGGGTCAAGACCCTTTTCAGCACACCAAATGGAAATTTTTTCCACTTAAAAGCATAGGAACGCCTGGTGGAAGGTTTCCTGGAAGCATGGAGGATATCCTTCACCTGTTGAGAAAGATTCAAGTCTTGAAGGTCTAGGCCTTCAGTAACCAAGCTCTGAGGTGAAGGGACTTGGGGTTTTGGTGCCACAAAGTCCCTTCCTCCTGGGACAGAAGGTCTGGAGCAGCTCCCAAGTCCAGGGAGGGGGCTTGGGAGAGATGCAGAAGTAGAGGGTACCACACTTGGCGTGGCCAGCGTGGAGCTATAAGGATCATAGATCCTTGATCCCTCTGGAGTTTGAATAGAGTCTTGGGAATCAAGGGAATGGGTGGAAAGGCATACAGGAAGCCCTAACCCCAATGAAGGAGGAAGGCATCTTTGGCCTGAACTCCCTGACACGGAATTCTGGAACAGAACCGGGGAAGTTTGGCATTCCACGGACTTGCAAAGAGGTCTATGTCCGGGGTTCCCCATTCTTGGAAGATTCTGAGTACCTGATCCATATGCAGGGACCATTCATGTGAAAGCAGAACTCGACTGAGTCTGTCTGCCCAAGAATTTTGGATTCCTGGGAGGTATACTGCCAGGAGATGGATTTGATGCTCTCTGGCGAAGGCCCATAATCTTAGAGCTTCGTTGCAAAGCGACAGAGAGCCAGTTCCTCCTTGCTTGCTTATGTAAAACATGGCTACTTGATTGTCCGTATGAATAAGGACTGTCTTGTAGCTGAGGAGGGTATGAAAGACCTTGAGAGCTAGAAACACTGCTCAAAGTTCCAAGTGGTTGATATGAAGAGAGGTCTCCTGTGGGGACCAAGTGCCTTGGGTGGAGAGGTCTTGTAGATGAGCTCCCCAACCTGTTTGGGAGGCATCTGTTGTGAGGGTTGCTTGGGGCAACAACTGTTGGAAGGGGGACCCCAGCAACAGATTTTGAGTGGACATCCACCATTGGAGAGACCAAAAGAGACGTTTGGAGGTTGCTATTTGGTCTGAGAGAGCTCCTGAAGCTTGAGTCCACTGACCCTTGATGAAGAAGAGGAACCTCTTCTATTGCCCCTTGGGCAAGAAGGGTAGTCACCTCCTGACCCAGAAGGTCGAGAAGGGGCGTGGGAGAATTGAAGTGTCTCACCATGGTGTGGGGAGGAAGGTCTGAGAAATGAAGTTTGTAGCTCTCTCTGATGATGGAGAGGGTCCACTGCTCTGATGTGATTTGCTCCCATCTGGGAGCAAAATGAGCTAACCTCCCTGGAATGGTGAGAGGTTCTGGCTGTTGTAGAGCCAGAAAGGCTAAGTTCTCTAGCATCAAGTCAAAAACCCTGAGGAGGTTGGGACTGCTGAGTTGCAGCAGCCCCTGTAGACTTTGGTCTGGCCTGCTTAGGTTGCTGACGCTTAGTGGCAAAGTGACCTGTAGAAGATTGTTGGCCAGAAGTGGAAGGAAATCTGCCCTTTTTGTAAAAAGACTTTTTAAAGATCTTTTTCTTGGCAGGGAAGGAGGATGACTTTGAAAGTCTATCCAGAGCAGAGTTCTCTGCATCCATCTGAGTGGCTTTAATTTGCCACTCTTTGCCAAATAAATTTTCACCTGTGCAGGGTAGATTTCCTAAGCCATCTTGAACCCAGGGTTCTAGATCAGAAGCCTGGAGCCAAGCAATTCTGCAAGCAGCTATGGCAATGCCTGAGGCTCTGCTGGCACCTTCAAAGGAGTCAAAAGCTGCCCTGTTGGAGAACTTTGAAATGTCCTGAGTATGCTGAAGCCAAAGGCTGAATTCATCCCTTTTATCCTCTGGAAGAAAGGGGAGGAAGTTGTGCAATTTTTGTGCAACTTCTTTCAGAAACATACCCATATAAAGGCTATATGAGTTGATTCTGGCAATAAGCATACTGGCCTGGAAGATCTTCCTACCAAAAGCATCCAAGGTCCTGCATTCTCTTCCTGGAGGAGCAGAAGAGTGTCTCTTTGTACTCTTTATCCACTTCATAGCTGACTGCACCACAATGGAATGGTGAGGAAGCTGAGTTTTCTGGAACCCAGGACAAGGAGGGACACGATACATAGTGTCCAACCTGCGAGAATGAGGAGAGAGAGTGAGAGGAGTCTCCCATAAATCAATCATGTGTTCATGAAGAATCTCATGAATTGGTAAGGTGACTGCCTCTTTAGGAGCCTTAGAGTATCCTAAAATATCTAATGTTTTTGCTCTAGGCTCTGATTCAGAGGTTACTGAAATAGAGAGTCCTTTAGCTACTTCTCTTATGAAGTCTTGAAAGGACAAGTCCTCTGGAGGAGACATTCTTCTTTTTGGAGAAGAAGGCTCCTCAGGAAGGGCTATGGATACTTCAGGAGACTCATCTGATGTATCAGAATCATCAGAGGAATCGAAGTATCGCCTGTCAGGGTGCTCTTCTAACGCTCGATACGCGTATCGAGCGGTATCGACATCGGGCGTTTTCGGAACCGGATCGGTACAGAGAAACAGCCCCGGACAAGGAACCGCTGTCCTAGTCGATGTCGATGCGGTCGGAACCGGTATCGGCGCTGGTGCCGGTACCGGAGCCGATACCGACAAAGGAACTCGTTGCGGTACCGCCGGCGTCGCAGCTTGAATGAAGGCTGAAATAGCCTGCTGCATGGACAGAACATTCTGATCCATCGACGCCATGAATGCCTGGAGATCGGTACCGGGAGATTGTGCCGGTACCCCAGAGCATTCTAACAGGTGATCGGTCGAGGCCGTGCCATCGATGTCAACCTGTAACCCCATAGGAGGAGCTTTGGAAGCCGGAGCTTCCCGCCGGGGTTGTTTGGCTGGTGCAGGATCCTCGAGGGCTAGCCCGGAGGCATCTTGATGCTTAGAGGGAGATCTACCCTTCGAGGACCTGCTAGGTTTATGTTTGGTTACCTGAGATCCTTCAGGAGAAGAAGACCTGGAAGATGTCGATGCTACTGCCGGTGCCTCAGCGGGAAACAGCACATGGAGCTTAGCTGCTCGGTTCTGTAACCCCCATTTAGACATTAGGGAGCAGGACGGACAATCCGGAATGGAGTGTTCAGGACCCAAACATTTAAGACACCATTCATGGGTATCTGTAACAGAAATAGTACCGCTACACTTAGTGAATTTTTTGAACCCGGAGGTTGGTTTTTCCATGAGGGAAATTTTCTTGTGGGCCCTGAGGCCTTAAGAAGA
This sequence comes from Ichthyophis bannanicus, assembly GCA_033557465.1. Lineage (NCBI taxonomy): Eukaryota > Metazoa > Chordata > Amphibia > Gymnophiona > Ichthyophiidae > Ichthyophis > Ichthyophis bannanicus. Next base: position 281,795,422 of record CM066035.1, read on the forward strand.
AAAATACACCAAGTGAGGAAAAATATCTATATATATATATATTTTTTTTTTTTTTTTTTTAAAGAAAGAAAGAAAAGACCGGCGGTACCGGTCCGGAGTCGGGGAAGGCAGACACGCGACCAAAGAAATAAAATAAAATAAAGAACTTCTTCAGCGGTGACAGGGCTCGACCTGCTGGCTCCGCGGCAAAGAAGAACTGAGGAGAGTTGGTTAGGAAAGGCGGGAAGGCAGCGCGCAGGCGCTGTGGGATGCTCCCAAAAGCTTTCCTTTTTGGGAAGCTGGGGAGCGTTCCCGCACAGGCTCCGTTGGTACCGACGTACCCATATGTGAAGACTCATTCCTGCTTGTTCCTGGAGATAGTGTCTTGCCCAAGGCCACAAGAAGTACTAGTGGGAATTGAAACCCTGGTCTCTGGGTTCCCAAGCCAGTGCTCTTAACCATTAGGCTACTTGGATCGGCCGACCAGCCAGCTAGCCCCCCAGTGGTGATGGCACAGAGCAGGGCGAATCCCCGCCACCCTATCCGGGTCCCAGTTGCCCCCATTGGAGTCAGACAGCAGGGAAATGGGGTTCGAAGGCAGCAGACAGATTGAGCCGTGGGGAGGATGTCCCTGTAGCAATGCAGGGGCACGCTGGGCCATTTCCACGGTCCTGATCCTGCACCTGCAGGGCCATCTTGCTCCCACGGTGCAGAATCGGGTTCTAAAGGGCCAGATGTGCCACTTGCTGATTCTGACTCTTTGTGTAAGTCAGACTGTAATGAAGAAAAACATATTTTGGAAAGTCAGTTCTACTTATTTCTGTTATTTCTCCAGGAATCCAGGTCCAGATCTCTGCCTGTTATCCAACATTGCTGCCTAGATGTCTCACCTCTGTCTGAAACTGAACATGGCCAAAATGGAGCTCCTTATCTATCCCCCTAAACCCACTTCCCCGCTTCCTCCCTTTTCTATTTCTGTGGAAAATACTACACTCCTCGCTATTTCCTCAGCTCGCAACCTTGGGGTCATATTTTATTTTACTCTCTCTCTTTCTGTGCACACATCCAACAGACAGCTAAAACCTATCACTTCTTTCTCTATAACATTGGCAAAATTCATCCCTTCATTTCTACCCACACTACTAAAACACTTATCCACTCTTTAGTTACCTCTCATCTAGACTATTGCAAACTCCTTCTTGCTGGTTTCCCTCTGAATCATCTCTTTTCCCTTCAATCTGTTCAAAACTCAGCTGTGCAGCTAATCTTCTGCCAGCCATGATATTTGTTTGTTTGTTTATTTATTTATTTAACATTTTTATAGCACGGTTTACAAGAAACAATCAGTTGAATTGTACAGGGGGTACATATTCATTACATGGAACTAATAACTATATACATTAAACAGAACAACTTAGTAACATCGTGAACATTGGTACAGAATAACGAAACATTGTAACAGATGAGCAGTCATGTTATGCTCATATATAACTCTTCTTCTCAAGTTGCTTCAATGGCTCCCTATTCGTTTCCATATCCAGTTCAAACTTCTCCTACTGACCTATAAGTGCGCTCAATCTGCTGCTCCTCACTACCTCTCTTATCTCCCCCTACACCCCTCCTTGGGAATTCCGCTCTTCTGGCAGATCCCTTCTATCTGTGCCCTTCTCTTCTACTGCCAACTCCAGACTTCGATCCTTCCACCTTGCTGTTCCTTATGCCTGGAACAAACTACCTGAGTCTGTGCATCAGGCTTCATCTCTGGTCCTTTTTAAATCCAGGCTGAAAACTCACCTCTTCAAAGCCACTTTTGGATCCTGATCCGCTTAGTCTCCTCTGTGTTTCCTTAACTTTCCCCTAGATATATCCTTGTCCTCAGGTGTTGTCTTGACTAAATTGTAAGCTGTGATGAGCAGGGACTGTTTTTTACGTGTGTCTATACAGTGCTGCATATGCCTTGTAGTTCTGTGCAAATGATAAGTAGTTAGTATTTTTGTTGTGAAAGATGTCATCTATTGTATCTGTATTATTCAAGTTCTATGTTCCTCTGAAGTGCGAGTAAAGCGTAGTTACTCACCTGTAACAGGTGATCTCTGAGAACAGCAGGAATAAGTCTTCACATATGGGTATCATCGGTACCGACGGAGCCTGCGCGGGAACGCTCCCCAGCATCCAATAGGAACGCTTTTGGGAGCGTGCATCCACGCATGCGTGCTGCCTTCCCGCCTATCTACCTCCCTCTCTTCAGTTGAGTTTAAAGCTGAGACCGAAGGAGAGAAGTAGATAAAAATAGAGAAAGAGAGAGAGAGAGAAAGACAACTCCTAGGGGAGGCGGGTGGATTGTGAAGACTTATTCCTGCTGTTCCCGGAGATCACCTGTTACAGGTGAGTAACTACGCTATCTCCAGGAACAAGCAGGAATGAGTCTTCACATATGGGGACTCCCGAGCTGAAAGATCCCTAGGGAAGACCCAGCATGTAGCAAATCTATGTAGATGGGCCATGCTTCCCCCAGGGACCTCAGGCATCCAAATGGATGGAGGGCAGGAGTTGAACTATGAGTGGAAAAGGTGTTGTAGAACAGCTTGACCAAACAAGGCATCCCGGCGGGAGTCCTTGTCTAGACAATAATGGGCAGTGAAAGTATGCACTGAGGCCCAAGTTGCTGCTTTGCAGATTTCATCAATAGCCACAGAACGAAGGTTAGCTGTTGAGGCTGCCATGGCTCTGACATTATGAGCTGTGACATGGCCTTCAAGAGGTATTCCTTTACTTTGATATGTATAGGAAATACAATCTGCAATCCATTTAGAGAGGGTCCTTTTAGTGATAGGAAGTCCTAAATGGCTAGAGTCAAAAGCCACAAAAAGCTGAGAAGACTTTCTGTGAGGCTGGGTCCTTTGGAGATAAAAAGCTAGAGCTCTTTTACAGTCCAAAGTATGAAGTTTCCTTTCCGCAGAGGAGGAATGAGGCCTAGGAAAGAAAACGGGAAGATAAACTGACTGGTTTAGATGAAAAGGTGAAACCACCTTTGGAAGAAAATGAGGATGGGTCCTAAGAACCACCTTATTATGATGAAACCTTGTATAAGGTGGATCAGCCATTAATGCCTGAAGTTCACTAATGCGTCTAGCAGAAGTGATGGCAATCAGGAAAACAACTTTCCATGAAAGAAACTTTAGATCCGAAGTAGCCAAAGGCTCACAAAGTGGCTCCATGAGCACACCTAGAACAAGGTTGAGATCCCATGCCAACGGACGTGGTTTAATGGGAGGTTTTGTTAGAAGAAGTCCTCTCATAAATCTAGAAATAAGTGGATGAGAGGAAATTGGTTGTCCATCTAAGAGCTTATAAGATTCAGCAAGAGCACTAAGATGGACTCTAACAGAATTGGTCTGAAGATCAGAAGCCGACAAATGAAGGAGATACTCTAGAAGAGAGTCTACTGGTACCAAAGAGGGATTAAGTCCTCTCTTAGTACACCAGGAAGAAAACCTTTTCCACTTAAAAGCGTAAGAACGTCTTGTGGAAGGTTTCCTGGAGGCCAGAAGAATGTCCTTCACTTGTTGAGACAGGTCTAGATCTTGAAAATCTAGGCCTTGAGTAACCAGGCCTTGAGATGTAGGGACTGGGGACTGGGGTGCAGTAGAGATCCGTTGTCCTGGGACAGAAGATCTGGAGCACTCCCTAACTCCAGAGGGGTGGCTTGAGAGAGTTGCAAGAGAAGAGGATACCATGTTTGCCTCGGCCAGGAAGGCGCTATGAGTATCATGCATCCCTTGTCCCTCTGGCGACCACAAAAAATAAGAAATAAAAGTAGAATTTTCTGCGGTGACAGGGTTCACGTCCTGTCGGCTCCACGGAAATCGAAGAACTGAAGAGAGGGAGGTAAATAGGCGGGATGGCAGCGCGCATGCGTGGATGCACGCTCCCAAAAGCGTTCCTATTGGACGCTGGGGAGCGTTCCCGCATGGGCTCCGTCGGTACCGACGATACCCATATGTGAAGACTCATTCCTGCTTGTTCCTGGAGATAGTAAATAATACTATAATGTCAAGGCTGGCCCATCCACGAGGTCCTAGGGCAGAAGGTCTGGAGGGAAAAGACAGCACCACACCTTCTCCATATCTTTCAAGATAGTAGCAGAGCAAGCCGCCATCAGCATACATCCATGCATGCACACTCATTGCCTAGCCTTGCCTTCTCTGATGCAAATTTCCTATAAAAGGAGACTGGAGAAGCAGGCTATGAGTGCATGCAAACAGGTTCTTCATGGCCTTCTGCTCCTGCCCAGGTCTGCTGCCTTTTTCCACTTGGGTGAGGGGAAAGGGGAGTGCTGGATACCTCGTGGGGACAGAAGGGAAGATTCTAGACTAAAGGGTAGGGTAGGGAAAGTGTAGTTACTCACCTGTAACAGGTGATCTCCGGGAACAGCAGGAATTTAGTCCTCACATATGGGTATCGTCGGTACCAACGGAGCCTGCGCGGGAACGCTCTCCAGCGTCCAATAGGAACGCTTTTGGGAGCATCCCTCAGCACATGCGCGCTGCCTTCCCGCCTTTCCAACTGTCCCTCTTCAGTTAAGTTTGTAGCTGAGTGAAAGGTTAGAGGGAGAGAGGAAAGAGACAAAGAGAGAGAGACAACTCCTAGGAGAGGTGGGTGGGTTGAGAAGATTAAATTCCTGCTGTTCCTGGAGATCACCTGTTACAGGTGAGTAACTACGCCATCTCCAGGAACAAGCAGGAATGTAGTCTTCACATATGGGGACTTCCTAGCTGAAGATACCAGGGAGATAGCCCCAGGAAGGTGCCACCCTAAAAAGGGAGGCATCCTTCCTCCCATGGATCTATGGCATTCCACCAGGGTTGGTGGGTAGGAGTTGAATTAGGTCTGAAAGAGATTTTGAAGAACAGCTTGGCCAAAGAAGGCATCTGCGACGGGAGGCTTTATCCAGGCAGTAGTGGGCTGTGAAGGTGTGTACCGAAGCCCAGGTGGCTGCTCGACAAATGTCATTGATAGACACAGAGTGGAGATTAGCCATAGAAGCTGCCATGGCTCTCACATTATGAGCTGTGACATGGTCCTGAAGAGGAAGACCCTTACTCTCATAAGTAAAGGATATGCATTGGGCAATCCATTTAGATAAAGTTCTTTTGGAGACTGGAAGTCCCAAATGACTAGGGTCAAAAGCTATAAAAAGTTGTGAGGACTTTCTATGTTGCTGTGTTCTTTGTATGTAAAAGGCTAAGGCCCTTTTACAATCCAAAGTATGAAGGTTTCTTTCTGCATTAGAGGCGTGAGGCCTCGGAAAAAATACAGGAAGATAAATTGATTGGTTTAAATGAAAAGGCGAAACCACCTTTGACATAAAGTGTGGGTGAGTTTGAAGAACAACCTTATCATGATGAAACCTAGTATAAGGAGGATCAGCCACTAAAGCTTGCAATTCACTAATGCGACGGGCAGAGGTGATTGCAATTAGGAAGATGACCTTCCAGGTCAAAAACGTAACGGCTGTAGTGGCCAAAGGTTCAAAAGGCAGCTTCATGAGCTGCCCAAGAACTAGATTTAGATCCCATACCACCGGTGCTGGCTTGATGGGAGGTTTAGTTAATAAAAGGCCTCTCATAAATCTTCATAGGAGTGGATGAGAGGAAATTGGTTGTCCATTTAGAGGCTTATATGAAGCTGCAATTGCACTAAGATGGACTCTTACCAAATTGGTCTTTAAACCAGAATTTGATAAGTGAAGGAGATACTCTAGTATCGATTCTAAGGGTATTACCAGGGGGTTTAATCCCTTCTAATGAACACCTCAAAATAATGACCTTACTATTTCCTAGTTATTTTTTGTTAGATTGTTTGCCCTGAAAGAATCACCTTTCTCATGGCAAAACCTTCCGTTTTCATCTTTTTTCAAAGGCCACCAAGCCTCATAAAAGTACACAAAGGGACAACATTATAAGTAGACTCCAAGATATACTTAACTGAATGTTGAACTGCTAAGGTTGTATATTAAACTTCAAAACACCTCCATCTCAGCAATTGCGTTTCCATACAAAATTTTTGTGGAGCTACTAATGTTGAACTCCTGAACTGCTATGGCTGTGTGTTGATCTTCGGAACATCTCCACTTCGGCAATTGCGTCTCCATACAAATTTTTTTTATGGAGCTATCAAGTATTATTCCAGTAAGAATCGCTTAGCAGTCCATTTCTTTATTCCTTACATGGCTCCATATATTAAATTTCTCAAGGTGGACACTGTTGAAACATTCATTCCAAAATAACGCGATGAACACTGTTATTAATTCACTCAGGAACGCCGTGTTTCAAGCCCTTGAGTCCTCTTGTCTTCCTCAATTGAACTGATTCTCTCAGTCAGTATGCACCTCTATTTAATCCTCCAAACTTTAATGTCCCTAAATCAGGCCATTAGTTAACTATGGCATCAGATACGAGACACCAGGTATATATTTTTTTCAGCTGTTAAGAGAAAGTCTTCCCCATTAACTAAACTCCTTGCTTATCCTCACATCCTCCCACCTCTTTAACAGACTCCACCAATCTATTTCAAGATTCAATCCATAAGGTGTTATAGGGGTATGTTTACTAAACCTCAGTAACATAGCAGCGTAGCATGTTACCAGATGCAACGTTAACGCGCGTTAACGTCTCCAGCCGCGGTAAGTCCCGCAGAGGGTGGAGAGAGGACGGAGAGAAGGGGGTCAATGGGCGGGGAGAGGCTCCTGCTACACTAATGTGGGGAACTGAAGGGCCGAACATTACCGCGAGTGAAAACCTGTCGTTAGATGCACATTTGCAGGAGAAAGAAACCATTTCAGTGTCAGCAATGTACAGCATAGGCAGGGAGCCCAAGAAAAATGATAGTAATGCTCCATTTGGAGCAACAGTATAGTGCCCAAGTATGAAAGGCCACTATGGTGATGGTGCAAATGGGGCATAGAGGGCTGCAGGCGGGACATGCAGTGGGGGCAGCTGAGGCACAGGGTGGACTAGGCCGTTGCCTAGGTGGCACATAGGAACACAGAAACTGGAAATCAGCAGGACAGCATCTGACCAAGGACAAACATGCCCAATAGTCTGTGTCCCACAGTGTCCCATCCAGGGGACAGTACCCAGCAGGTACCCCAAAGGTCACACAGGTACCACAATGCCTGTAATAGGGCAATCAGTGCACATCTGGGGATCACCCCAACAAGGGTCTACAGACCCAGGATGCATCCCAAACAGGTCGGAAACCCAGCTAAATGAACACCCTCTGCTGCAGCCCATAGGAGGGCACTGCAGGGTCTGACCACACGTCTGAAACATATCTACACCCAGTAGGCCAAACCGGATACACCGTACCGGAGTTGCATGCTCCAGGCTGTCCACAGTCTGCTGGCATAACACAATCTACCTACATTTACCAGGTCCACCCTAGACAATAGTTGCTATATCACCAACCTGACACCCCCGAGCCGCCTCCCCCCGAAATGACAGGCACATAACATTGGCAGGTGGTGCCGGGGGGAAGTGTGGATGTCTATGTAGGTGCCCCTACCCCAGACCCCACACCCTAGGCAGCCGCTTACCTGCACACTGGATGGCCTGGGACTGCGCACCACCAGCATATGGGCATGTCAGCATGGTGGGGGAGGGGTGCTGGTGGTGGAGGGGGCAGTGGCATCTGCCCACAGCAGACCAAGGCCAAGCCCTGTTCAGGTGGGTGGCGTGCAGTACAACAGACAAGGTCTGTCTGATGAACAGTCATGGTATCCCCAGGGACTGACCTGCCTCTGTGGCAACAGTATGGTGCAGTACACACAGCCAGTCCAGCTGTGGCTCCTGCAGACCATGTCCCTACATTTTACCCTACATAGCACATACAACATAAACATGTGCACTCCCTAGAGCATCAGCCAACAGAGGCACAAACACCCACACCCACAGGCTCCACTATCCAAAGCCTCATGGAGAGTCAGGCTGTTGGGCTCGGCATGGAGCAGCAGTTACCACCAAAGCACTACTACTAGCACCTGCATACCTTAGCAATGCCTGCACTGTGCTCAGGACTAGTGTGGCGGGCAGGGCTGCCAACCACCACTATTTTTGCACAATGCTAAAATAGGAGTGGGAGTGTGTGTATGTCTATCCATTGTTTTGTTGCTGCCTACTCCTCACTGGGCCCACAATGCTTACACTGTTTCCAGCATTAGCCTGCCAATCTGCATAATGAGGAGCAAGATATTGTGGGTATGGCCCGGACAGGGCGGACTGGGCAGGATGCATCTGCACAGGGTGTGGGGCAATGGCTAGGACATTGTAGTGCCCGACCACCACCTGCATGGACAGGGTGGCCACAGCATGTCATGCTGGGTGGTCACTCTCACTCTGACTGAGCAGTGACCATGGCATGTCTAGGTTCCCCCATAGTGCCATACAGTATTTCTTTCAAGTGATATCTATGAGTTCCCTTTTCTGGGGCCCAATCACTGACATACCTGCTTGGTGTGTGTGTGCTCACATCCCATTTTTGGGTGCACACAGTTCCTCCAGGAACATGCACTATGTACTAGCTAGCAGACTGTCTGCAGTTAGCATGTGTATGGCTGGAACACCTTGCAGGGTGCAGCGGGTAGAGACTGACTGTGCCCTCTGCTGGTGAATGTCAGATAGTGGTGGGGGGCAGCTGAGCTTTTCCAGGCCTACTGCCTGTCTGCCAGTGCCCTATGTGATGTGTACAGATCTGCATTGATTGCCCTGTAGGGTGCCTATTCCCCAATAGTACTGGGGTTGATGGTCCCCTCTACTACCACCATTGCAGAGATGTCGAATGTGGATCTGTTGGTGGGAGATCCTGTCCCCCACCCTGACCTACAGAAGGCGGGTTGGGTGGTGCTACATAATCGCTTTTGGGTCCAACCACCACCCTTCTCTTATAACATGTGACCATGGCAACCACACAGGATATGCACTATTCTGGGTGCATCCTAGTCCACAAGGGCTAGATGTGACTGGGAAATACAGATGGACACAGGTGTATCCTAGGACTACCTATCACACACTGACACTGATGGGGACCTGCAGCACAGCCTATCTCAGCCAAGCCAGGTGCTGCGGACCTGGTGCTGGGCGTCCCCCTCACCCTCAGGGTGAGCACAGGAACCGTGCAATGTCACGGTCTGTAGCTACTCTGTGCCAATAACACACACGGTCAGTTCCCCCTACCAGGCCGGGGTGCTATAGAGGCGCATACCCCAGCAGACAGTTTGTGTGGTGACCTGCAGTCTTTCTGTAGCCAGCCTGCGGTGTGTTAGACACTATAGAGATGTAGTCCACTGGTTACTTCAATGACTGCGAAGGCAGAGGTCATGGGTTTGATCCCACAGTGGTATTATTTAATAAGGCTGTCTCAGGCTTTTCTTTTTAATTTAAATCAGTCCTGCCAGAAAAAACACCCTCACAGTACCGTAGCTTAAGGTGCCTCATAAGGCGCCCTATAGAGCGCCCTATAAGGCGCCCTATTGGGCACATTATAAGGTGCCTTGGCGGACAGGGTACTTTATAATGTGCCCTATGGAGTACCTTATAGGGCGCCTTATGCTGCACATTAGGTTAGAGCACTGTGAGGGTGTTTTTGCTGGCAGCACTGATTTAAATTAAAAAAGGAAATGCCTCAGACAGCACTGATTTAAATTTAAAAAAGGAAATGCCTCAGACAGCCTTCTTACATAACACCACTGCGAGATCGAACCCATGACCTCTGCCTCCACAGTCATTGCAGTAACCAGTGGGCTACATCTTTATAGCTTCTAACACTGCGCTGGCATGAACTTAAGGTTAACGTGCGTTAACGTGCCACGGCGCCCACTATCACACTTGTTTCCCTCAAGTGATATCTGTGTGTTCCCTGTTCTGGGGCCCAATCACTGAGATACCTGCTTGGTGTCTGTGCTTACATCCCACTTCTGGGTGCACATAGTTCCTCTGGGAACATGCGCTATGGACTGGCTAGTGGACTGTCTGCAGTTAGCATGTGCATGGCTGGAACACCTTGCAGGGTGCAGCAGGTGCAGACTGACTGTGCCCTCTGCTGGTAAATGTCAGATTGTGGTGGGGGGCAGCTGAGCTTTTCCAGGCCTACTGACTGTCTGCCAGTGCCCTTGTGATACGTACAGATCTGCATCAACTGCCCTGGACGGCACCCTTTCACTAGCAGGACTGGGGTTGCTTGTCCCTCTACTGCCTCCATTGCAAAGATGTAGAGTGTGGGTCTGTTGGGGGCAGATCCTGTCCACCATCTTGACCAAGAGAGGGCGGTTTGGTAGGTGGTGCTACATAAGCCGCATGTGAGTCCACCCACCCCCCTGCACTTATAACAAGTGACCATGGCAACCACACTGGATATGCACTATTCTGGGTGCGTCATGGTCCACAAGTGCTAGACGTGACTGGGGAATACAGATGGACATAGGATTATCCTAGGTGTGTCTGCAAGAAATACCTGTAACACACTGGCACTGATAGGGACCTGCAGCAAAGCCTATTTCAACCAACCCGGGTACTGCTAACCTGGTGCTGGGTGCCCCACCTCACCCTCAGGGTGAGCACAGAACCCGCACAGTGGCATGGTCTGTAGCTACTCTGTGCCAGTATCATACACGGTCAGTTCCTCCTACCAAGCTGAGGTGCTGGAGAGGTGCATACCCCATCTGGTGATCAGATGTAGACTGCTGTTCTGCATGTGCATTGCATCATGGGTACTGGTGGGTTTACCCTATCCTGGTAAACACAGCAGACATTTTGTGCAGTGACCTGCAGTCTTTCTGTAGCCAGCCATTGCTGAGACAAAAGCCATAGAAGTATAGCCCACTGGTTAATACAATGACTTCCTAAGCAGAGGTCATGGGTTCAATCCATCAGTGGTCTCATTTTATTAGGCCTGTCCGAGGCAGGTCCTTTTCATTCCTGTGACAGTCATATCTCTGCAGATCTGTGCTGCCAGCACATAATACTCTCATCACAGTTGCCAGCCATCCTTCTGTCCGTCTATCTGCGTCTGTCAGCTGTGTAGCATCCTGTCTTTATGTGCAGGCTGCTACCCCAGGTCCTGCACTGGTACCCTTTTCTGCATTGCGGCTCTTCATGCTTGCCTCTCCTGTGTCTGCTCTGCATGGCACTACTACTCCTCTGTCCTCCTATCATTGCAAATATCTTGCCACCTCTACCTCCACTGGAGGACATGTATTCCCATCTTCCGTCACCCACTGTCATTGTAGCACTTTACATTGCCAACACCCTGTGCATCGGTACAGCTGCCTCCGATATGTTTGTCTATTTTACCGGATGCCACATAGGCTGCACGCAGATTTGGCAGGTCCATCAGCTCCCACCTCTCCTTCCTTCCATCACTTGTCCATCCTTGGTGCTCTGTGCAGTGTTAGGGTTACATCTGTTTTCTGGCCATACATTTTATGCTTGTCATCTTGGGGCACCTTACTGCCCTTAGGGCACCATATCTTGGATCACCTTAACATCCTTAAGGCACCTTCTACGGCACTTTAGGTTAAGACACCTTATAAGGTGCCTTATAGGGTGCTTTAACCTAAGGTGCCTTATAAGGCGCCTTGTCAGCCTTAACGTGCCTTGTTTTCAGCCTTAACGTGCAATGTCCCGTTAACGTGTGATAACTTGCCAAGGCGCCCTTTACCACGCGTTAAACAGCCATTGCTACCTTGATGCCGATATGCCCACTTCCTTATTTATTTAACACTTATTTCTATACCGCTCTTTCCCAAGTATCAAGTGCAGTTTACAAGGAACAGTAAATTATATGGTATGTGATAGTGCATACCTAGTCGTTTTACATAGAACAAGTGAACTATTTACAAGTAACAATATAACGTTTGAACAATAAAATATTATAACATATTTACATTTAGGTACTTACAAATTATATCATGGTTCAATTATATGAGGGGGTGAGATGATCATTTTAAATGCTTAAATTATTTTAAATGTGACTAAGCACGTAATTATAAGATTGTGAGATTCTTCATCTGTATATGTATGTGGTATGGTTAAGTATTATGTAGTTATATGGCATTGCTAATGTTACCGCTGCACTTAACGCCAGTAACATTAGCGCACCTTTGTAAACATACCCCATAATGTTTAATCGAAAAATCCAAGCTTGTTCAAGATGTTGTAGTCGCACTACTCTATCCCCTCCTCTTAAATTAACCAGTACAAGATTGAGTATCCTCTATTGTAGTTCTTCAAAAGAATGCCCCCGCTGTTGGCAATGTGTTACTATCGGTGCTGAAACTACTCCTGAATTTATTCTGCAACAATGTTCCTGTAACATTTTTTCATCAAGCGTGTAGTCCTCCCGATATACTTAAGCTGACATGGACAAATTATTAAATAAACAATGAAGGTAGTTAAACAGCAGGTTTTATAGCGGCTCATATAAACCCTATCTGTAGACGCAAGGGGGCTGCCGACTTTGTAGGAGTTTTACCATACATGCCTAATTCAGCAGCAGTAAACCAAACAAGCAGGTACAAGAAGGCGACTGGCTATAATCCAATTCGGGTATACCCCTTTTATTAGCCCCAATGCGTTTCGGCTGAAAAGCCTTCTTCAGGGGGTCTTTGGAGGGAACACACCTTTTTTGGTCTCGTAGTACACAAAAATGACCACGTTCAGTGCAGGCTTCAATATTTGCAGCAAACGCATTCCCTCCAAAGACCCCCTGAAGAAGGCTTTTCAGCCGAAACGCGTTGGGGCTAATAAAAGGGGTTTACCCGAATTGGATTATCGCAAGTCTCCTTCTTCTACCTGCTTGTTTGGTTTCCTGTGTTAGAGTGCAGGTATTCGCTGCTCCTTTTGGTCTGCTAATTCAGCAGCAGTGGCAGCGATCCTAAAGAAACATTGGCATATTTTAACACTTCATTCATGTTTTCAAGTACCTTTAATGATGGCTTATCAACATGGCTGCAATATATGAGATTTGGTTGTACATAGAGCATCATTTCAATTGGAAGATTCTATACAATCATCAGAAAAAGGATACTTTGCATGTACAACTTGCAAGTTTTGTATAAACACCTTAAGTGGTTCATACTGGAAGGACCTGTCTATAGACAGGGTTTATAAGAGCCGCTTTAAGACCTCCTGTTTAACTACCTTCATTTTTTATTTAATAATTTGTCCATGTCAGCTTAAGTATATCAGGAGGACTATGCGCTTGATGAAAAAATATTTACAGGAACATCGTTCCAGAATAACTTCAGGAGTAGTATCAGCACCAGTAATAGCACATTGCCAACAGCTCAGGCATTCTTCTGAAGAACTACAATGGAGGATACTTGATCATGTACCGGTTAATTTAAGAGGAGGGGATAGAGTAGCGTGACTACAACTTCTTGAACAAGCTTGGATGTTTTGATTAAACACTACAACACCTTATGGAATGACTCTTGAAATAGATTGGTGGAGCCTGTTATAAAGGTGGGGAAGGTATGAGGATAAGCAGGGAGTTCAGTTAACGGAGAAGTCTTTTTCTTAACAGCTGAAAAAAGATATACACCTGCTGTTTCGAATTAGTAACAGCATTCATTGCGGTATTTTGGAATGAATGTTTCAACAGTGTCCACCTTGAGAAATTCAATATATGGAGCAATGTAAGGAATAAAGAAATGGACTGCTAAGCGATTCTTACTGGAATAATAGCTGATAGCTCCACAAAAAGATTTTGTATGGGGACACAATTTCTGAAGTGGAGATGTTCTGAAGTTCAACACCCAGCCATAGCTGTTCAGGAGTTCAACATTACTAGCTCCCAGGGCCGGATTTACCTATACGCCAACTACGCCGTGGCGTAGGGCCCACAGCTGACAAGGGCCCACAAAAATTGAAAAAATTGTTAGCCTTCTTAAATTAAATTTTAAAAAAAATGCTGGCTGCCGCCGCGGCAGCATGGACTGTCCCGCGGGCCCCCTCTGCTGCCGCGGCAGCATGGACTGTCCCGCGGGGCCCCCTCTGCCCGGCTGAATCCGTCCGTCCATCCCTCCCTCCCTCCCTCCCTCCGTGCCGGCTTTGAGAGGCGCGAAGGGAGAGTGTCTCCCTTGCGTCTCTGTTAAGCCCACAGGGGCTGATGGGACACTCTCCCTTTGCACCTCTCAAAGCCTGCACGGAGGGGCTCAGCCGTCGCGGAGGGAGGGAGGGAGGGATTCAGCCAGGCAGAGGGGGCCCCGCGGGTCAGTCCATGCTGCCGCTGCCGCTGCCGTGGCGGCAGCGGTAGCAGCCGTTTTATTTTTTTTATTAAATTTTACTTTAGGCCGATGGGGGGGGGGGGGGTAGGACTTGTATTGGGCTATTGGGGGGGCTGGGACTGGAAATGGGCTGGGGGGGTTAAGACTGGAGGTGGGCTGATGGGGTTAGGACTGGTAATGCGCTGTGGGCTGTTGGGGGGGTTTAGAACTGGTAATGGGCTATGGGGGGGTTAAGACGGGTAATGGGCTGTGGGCTGTTGAGGGGGGGTTAGAACTGGTAATGGGCTATGGGGGGGTTAAGACTGGTAATGGGCTGTGGGCTGATGGGGGGGGTTAGAACTGGTAATGGGCTATGGGGGGCTGACTGGAAATGTGTTGATGGGGTTAGGACTGGAAGTGGGCTGTGGGCTAATGGGGGGGTTAGGACTGGCAATGGGCTATGGGGGGCTGACTGGAAATGGGTTGATGGGGTTAGGACTTGAGGTGGGCTGATGGGGTTAGGACTGGTAATGGGCTGTGGGCTGATGGGGGGCTTAGGACTGGCAATGGGCTATGGGGGGCTGACTGGAAATGGGTTGATGGGGTTAGGACTGGAAGTGGGCTGATGGGGGTTAGGACTGGTAATGGGTTATAGTGGGGCTTAAACTGAAAATGGGGTGATGGGGGTTAGGACTGTAAGTGGGCTGATGGGGGGGCTAGGACTGGTATTGGGTTGGGGGGTTGCTAGGACTGGAAATTGGCTGATGGGTGGCTAGGACTGGAAATGGGCTGATGCAGGGACTAGAAGAGAATGGATGCTGGGTGAGGCTGGAACTAGAAGGGAGCTGATGTTGGGGGAGGATTAGAATGGGATGGGGCTGGAAGAGTAAAATGGAGAAGGGAAAAAATATTTTGTGTGGGAGGGATAAAAAATCTACAATTGGCCGGGTATTGGGAGAGTAAGTGGGGGTTGAGGATGGAGGGGTAAAATTTGAGTGGATGAAATAGGAATGAGGAAAGAGCAAAAGGAGAAAGATTAGTATGTTAAAGCAGATGTAGAGAGAGAATGGAAAAAAACTAGAAGAGAAGAAAGGACAAATGGACAGCAGACGATGGAGAGTTAGCAGAAGACACGAAGAAACCAGAAGAAAGTGGCTGGAGCAATTGCAGCTGAAAAAAATGCACAAAAGGTAGAAAAATATCTCTTTATTTTGAATTTATTAATTGGAATATGTCAGCTCTGGTAAATGTGCATCATTAACGTCTGCGCTTTGTTTAGTACAAGAACAAATTAATGTATAGTTTTATTTCTACAGTGTTGTACATTCCAAGTTTGGCTTTTGGGATTCCCAGTTTAATTATTGTCTTCCTGTTTCTAAATTGTGATTACTTGTTTGGTGATGGTCTATATTCTGCATGTGTAACTGAGCTGAGGTGTTCTGTTTATATAATTCCTATTTGACATTGCCACTTGTTCTCTTTCCCCAGTAGGTCATGTATTGTTGTTCTCTGAAATGTATTGGTTTAATATTTGCAGTGTTGCCTTTTGATTGGTAGAGTATGGTGCTTTGTGAGTCCTGGTAGTGCTGTTAGGATACGGCGGGTTTGCTATGGGTTCTAAATGGGCAGTGTTGGTAGTAGTTCCTAATGTGTCTGGCAGTTGGCACTGGATTATAGTAATGTAGAAATCTTTTAGTCTTTCTTTATCCATACACTCATTAAGAGGCACGTTTACTAAATGTATATGGTAACATTATGCAAATATTTATGCAAATGAGGCCCCTTATGCAAATGAGACCCCACACACCCCTTGGGCCGCCCCTGCTGGGGGCCCACAATTTTTGTTGGCGTAGGGCCTCACTCAAGGTAAATCCGGCCCTGCTAGCTCCACAAAAATTTTGTATGGAAATGCAATTGCTGAGAAGGAGGTGTTTTAAAGTTTAACAAACAGCCTCAGCAGTTCAACATTCAGTTAATTATATCTTGTGATCTACTTATTATGTTGTCTCTTTGTGTACTTTTATGAGGCTTGGGGGCCTTTGAAAAAAGATAAAAAAGGAAGGTTTTGACACGAGAAAGGTGATTCTTTCAGGGCAAACAATCCAACAAAAAATAACTAGGAAATAGTAAAGTTATTACTTTGAAGTGTTTATTAGGTTTCCACTTAATCTATTGATAGGACATGATTATTGCCACCCTTATAAACTATTCAAATCAGTTTGAACAGAAGAACCACATTCCCACCGCAGTAAAATTAGGATGTGCTTGTGATCAATTATCAGTACTCACATGACTTAAATCAACCAATGAATGATGGCTCTAATCTTTAAAATGGCCACATTCACCCCCTGTTCCATTTTCACAATAGTGAAGACAAGAGAGCTGCCTGAGACCATCAGAAAAGCCATTATCATCAAACTTCAAAGAGGTGCAAGGCCATCTCCAAAGACCTTTAGATTCCTGCATCTACAGTTTGCAATGCTATTAAGAAGTTTTTTGCTCATAGAACTGTCAAAAATATGGTGGGAAGAGGAAAACTAATTCAAGAAGTCTTTGAAGGTTTAAGTGTGGACCGTTGGAAAAACACCACGTACAACATCCAAAGAACTTAAGGCTGGCCTGGAGCAATCTGGAGTGGTGGCTGCAACCTGCACTATACACTGTGCACTAAGCAAAGAAGGGCATCCTGGGCGAAGACCAAGCAGGACCCCATTGCTCAAAGACAGAGATAAAAAGGCACACCTTATCTTTGCCCAAACCCACCTTGAGAAACCACCTGGATACAAACTATATCGTAATGATAGAACTGATCAAATTGGTGGAGGGGTTGCGCTCTATGTTAGAGAGGGCATTGAGTCAGAAAGGATTAAAGTTTTGCAGGAAACAAAAGTTGCTGTAGAATCTCTATGGATTGAAATTCCATGTATGAAGGGGAAGGTGAAGGCAGTAGGGGTGTACTATCGACCGCCTGGCCAGAATGAACAAATGGATGATGAAATGCTCAAAGAAATCAAGGAAGCTAACAAAAGTCACAGCAGAGTAATAATGGGTGATTTCAATTACCCTGGGTCAGTGTCACGGCAGGACATGCTAGGGAGATAAAGTTTCTAGATGAAATAAATGACTGCTTCCTGGAGCAGCTGGTTCATGAACCGACCTGAGGGGAAGCCATATTGGACCTAGTCCTTAGTGGAACACCAGATCTGGTGCAAGAGATAAGGGTGTTAGGACTTCTTGGCAATAGTGATCATAGCATGATTGTGTTTGATTTAATTAGTGGAGGAGGGATAGTAAAGAAATCCACAGTACTACCTTTTAACTTTCGAAAGAGAGACTATGATAAAATGAGGAATATAGTTAAGAAAAAACTAAAAGGAGCGGTTGCAAAGGTTAAAGACTTACATCAAGCTTGGATGTTGTTTAAAAATACTATCCTGGAATCCCAGACCAGCTGTATTCCACGCATTAAAAAAGGTGGAAGAAAGTCCAAAAAACTGCCAGCATGGTTTAAAGGTGAGGTCAGAGAGGCTGTTGCTGCCAAAAAAGCATCTTTCAGGAAATGGAAAAAAGAGCCAAACGACGAAACCTGGAAACAGCACAAGCACTGGCAAGTTAAATACAAAGCATTAATAAGACAGGCAAAGCGAGAATTTGAGAAGGAACTTGCTACGGAAGCAAAAACACGAAATAAAGACTTTTTCAAGTACATTCGTAGCAAAAGGCCTGTGAGAGAGTCAATTGGACCATTAGATGATAGAGGGGTAAAAGGGGCAGTAAGAGGAGACAAGACGATAGCGGAGAGACTGAATGAATTCTTTGCTTCGGTCTTTACTGAGGAAGATGTAGGGATGTTACCCAAGACTGAAGTGGTATTTAAAGGTGATACTGCAGAGGAATTGAGAGAAATATTGTTACACCGGGAAGATGTATTACAACTATTTGATAAACTGAATAGTAGCAAATCACCTGGACCAGATGGTATACATCCAAGAGTGTTGAAAGAACTGAAATATGAGATTGCAGACCTGCTATTAGTAATCTGTGAACTTTCATTAAAATCATCTGTAATACCTGAAGATTGGAGGGTCGCCAATGTAACGCCAATTTTTAAAAAGGGTTCCAGGGGTGATCCGGGAAATTACAGACCGGTGAGCTTGACGTCAGTACCGGGGAAGATGGTAGAAACCATCATAAAGAACAAAATTACGCAGCATGTCATGGCCTAATGGGAGACAGCCAACATGGCTTTAAGGCAGATCTTGTCTTACTAATCTAATATGTTTTTTTTGAAGGTGTGAATAAACAGGTAGACAAAGGTGAGTCGGTTGATATAGTGTATCTGGACTTTCAGAAAGCCTTTGACAAGGTCCCTCATCAGAGACTTTTGGAAAAACTAAAAAGTCATGGGATAGGAGGCAATGTACTATTGTGGATCGGGAACTGGTTAAAAGATAGAAAGCAGAGGGTAGGGCTAAATGGCCAATTTTCCCAATGGAAAAAGGTGAATAGTGGAGTACCCCAGGGATCTGTACTGGGTCCGCTACTTTTTGACATATTCATAAATGACCTGGAAAAGGGAATAACTAGTAAGGTTATCAAAATTGCAGATGACACAAAACTGTTTAAAGTTGTTAAAACCCAAGAGGACTGTAGAAAACTGCAGGAGGATCTGGATAAATTGGAAAACTGGGCATCCAAATGGCAGATGAAATTTAATGTGGACAAGTGCAAAGTTATGCACCTAGGAAAGAACAACCCACACTATGGTTACACGATGCAAGGTTCCACATTGGGAACCACCACCCATGTAAAAGATTTAGGAGTCATTGTGGATAACATGTTAAAACTCTCCGCCCAGTGTGCAGCAGCGGCCAAGAAAGCAAATAGAACGCTAGGTATCATAAGGAAAGGAATGGAAAATAAAACAAAGGATACTATAATGCCCCTGTATCGTTCCATTGTACGACCGCACCTTGAATATTGTGTGCAATTCTGGTCGCCGTATCTTAAAAAGGATATAGCGTTATTAGAAAAGGTACAGAGAAGAGCCACCAAAATGGTAAAGGGGATGGAAGGCTACTCCTATGAAGAGAGGCTACAAAGGTTAGGGCTCTTCAACCTGGAAAAGAGACGGCTGAGGGGAGATATGATTGAGGTCTATAAATTAATGAATGGAGTGGAACGGGTAAACGTAGATTGATTGTTTACTCTATCAGAATACAGAAAGACTAGGAGACATGTAATGAAGCTACAGGGTAAACTATTTAAGACAAATAAGAGAAAAAGCACAGTTACTTACCTGTAACAGGTGATTTCTGGGAACAGCAGGAATTAGTCTTCACATATGGTACGTCGGAACCGACGGAGCCTGCGGAAGGTTTCCTAGATGCATAGAGGATGTCCTTCACCTGTTGAGAAAGATTGAAGTTTTGAAGGTCTAGGCCTTCAGTAACCAAGCTCTGAGGTGAAGGGACTTGGGGTTTGGGTGCCACAAAGTCCCCTCCTCTTGAGACAGAAGGTCTGGAGCAGCTCCCAGATCCAGGGAGGGTGCCTGGGAGAGATGCAGAAGTAGAGGGTACCACACTTGGCATGGCCAGCGTGGAGCTATGAGGATCATAGATCCTTGATCCCTCTGAAGTTTGAATAGAGTCTTGGGAATCAAAGGAATGGGTGGAAAGGCATATAGGAAGGCCTGGCCCCAATGAAGGAGGAAGGCATCCTTGGCCTGAGCTCCCTGACACGGAATTCTGGAACAGAACCGGGGAAGTTTGGCATTGCACGGACTTGCAAACAGGTCTATGTCCGGGGTTCCCCATTTCTGAAAGATTCTGAGTACCTGATCCATGTGCAGGGACCATTCGTGTGGAAGCAGAACTCGACTGAGTCTGTCTGCCCAAGAGTTTTGGATTCCTGGGAGGTATACTGCCAGGAGATGGATTTGATGCTCTCTGGCGAAGGCCCACAACTTTAGAGCTTCGTTGCAAAGCGACAGAGAGCCAGTCCCTCCTTGTTTGTTTATGTAGAACATGGCTACTTGATTGTCGGTATGAAAAAGGACTGTCATGTTGATGAGGAGGGTATGAAAGACCTTGAGAGCAAGGAAAATTGCTCGGAGCTCCAAATGGTTGATATGAAGGGTGGTCTCCTGTGGAGACCAAGTGCCCTGAGGGGAGAGGTCTTGGAGATGAGCTCCCCAACCTGTTTGGGAGGCATCTGTAGTGAGAGTTGCTTGGGGTAACGAAGGTTGGAAGGGGGCCCCCAACAACAGTTTTTGAGTGGATATCCACCATTGGAGAGACCAAAAAAGACGTTTTGAGGTTGCTATTTGGTCTGAGAGAGCTCCTGTTGCTTGGGTCCACTGGGTGGACAAAGTCCATTGAGCTGCTCTCATATGTAGGCGAGCATAAGGCACCACATGGACTGTGGATGCCATATGGCCTAGCAGTTGTAGCATCTCCCTGGCAGTCAAGTGGCTTCTGGACTGAATTTGAGAGGCCAACTGCACTAGACGGTGGCAACGGGCCTGAGGAAGATAGGCCCTTGCAGTGGTGGTATCTAGCCAGGCCCCTATGAATTCTAGGGACTGAGTAGGGGTGAGTTGAGACTTTGGCAGATTGATGACAAGTCCCAGATACTGCAGTATGCGTCTGGTGTGGTCCAGGGAAGTTTGAGCCTCGGACTGAGATGGAGCTCGGATGAGCCAGTCGTCCAGGTATGGGAAGACAAAGATTCACAGAGTGCGTAGAAATGCAGCTACTATTGCCATGCATTTGGTAAATACCCTTGGAGCAGAGGCTAGACCGAAGGGAAGTACTCTGTATTGGAAATGTTTTCCCTGGAACAGAAACCGTAGGAATTTTCTGTGGGATGAATGGATGAGTATATGTGTGTACGCATCCTTGAGATCTAGAGAACAAAGCCAGTCCTGACTCTGTAGGTATGGAAGGAGAGTGCCTAGAGAAAGCATCTTGAATTTCTCCTTGTATAGGAATTTGTTCAATTCTCTGAGATCCAGAATGGGTCTGTACCCCCCTGTTTTCTTGGGAATGAGAAAATAAGGGGAGTAAAAACCTGACCCTTGTTGAGGAAGAGGAACCTCTTCTATTGCATTTTGGGCGAGAAGAGTGGTTACCTCCTGGCCCAACAGGTACAGGAGAGATGGGGGAGAATTGAATTGTCTCACCATGGTATGGGGAGGAAGGCTGGAGAAATGTAGTTTGTAGCCCTCTCTGATGATAGAGAGGGTCCACCGTTCTGATGTGATTTGTTCCCATCTGGGAGCAAAATGAGTTAAGCTTCCTGGAATGGTGAGAGGCTGTGGTTGTTGCAGAGCCAGAAAGGTTAAGTTCTCTAGAATAAAGTCAAAAACTCTGAGGGGGTTGGGACTGCTGGACTGTAGCAGCCCCTGTAGACTTTGTTCTGGCCTGTTTAGCTTGCTGACGCTTAGGAGCAAAGCGAACTTGGGAAGATTGCTGGCCAGTATTTGTGGAAAATCTGGTCTTTTTATAGAAAGGCTTCTTAAAAGGTTTTTTCTTGACAGGGGTAGAGATAGACTTAGAAAGTCTATCTAAAGCAGCATTCTCTGCATCCATTTGAGTGGCTTTGATTTGCCACTCCTTGCCAAACAGATTTTCACCTGTACAGGGCAGATTGCCCAAGTCTTCTTGTACCCAGGGTTCCAAATCAGAGGCCTGGAGCCAAGCAAGTCTGCGAGCAGCTATGGCAATGCCAGAGGCTCTGCTAGCCCCCTCAAAAGAGTCAAAGGCTGCCCTGTTGGAGAACTTTAAAACATCTTGAGTTTGCTTTAGCAAAAGAAGGAACTCCTCCTTCTTATCCTCTGGGATAAAGGGGAGAAAATGACGTATCTTCAATGCAGTCTCTTTCAAAAACATGCCCATATAGAGGCTGTATGAATTGATTCTGGCAATAAGCATGCTAGCTTGGAAGATTTTTCTACCAAAAGCATCCAGAGTCCTACATTCTCTTCCTGGAGGGGTAGAAGAGTGCCTTTTGGTACTCTTTATCTTTTTCATAGCAGACTTCACCACAATAGAGTGGTGAGGAAGCTGAGTTTTTTGAAAACCAGGAGAAGGAGGAACCCGATACATGGTGTCCAAACATCGAGAATGTGGAGATAGGGTGAGAGGAGCCTCCCACAAGTCCATCATGTGTTCTTGAAGAATTTCATGTATGGGTAAGGTGGCTGCCTCTTTGGGAACCTTAGAGTATCCTAAAATATCCAATTTTTTTGCTCTTGGTTCCTTTTCAGAGGATACAGATATGGAGAGTCCTTTAGCTACTTCAATGATGAAGTCTTGAAAGGACAAATCCTCTGGAGGAGACATTCTCCTTTTTGGAGAAGAGGGCTCCTCAGGAAGAGTAAAAGAGACATCAGCAGAATCATCTGAGGTATCAGAATCTTCAGAAGATTCAAAGTACCGCCTATTTGCTTCCAGAGATCGATACGCGTACCGACCGGTATCGACATCGGGCGTACCGGGAATCGAAGCGGTATCGAGAAAATCTCCGGAACCGGAGACCGGAACCGGTATACTACTGGAAGTAGATGCTCTGGGTACCGGTATCGGTTGCGGTACCGGAATCGGAGTCGGAACCGATTGTCGCGGTACCGAGGGCGTTGCAGCATTAATGAAAGCCAGTATGGCCTGCTGCATGGATTGTACCGTAGTAGCCATAGTCGCCACAACTGCCTGGATGTCGGTACCGGTGTTAGCCGGTACCCCAGAACAGTCTAACAGGAGATCGGTCGAGGCCGTGCCATCGATGTCTACCTGTAACCCCATAGGAGGAGCTTTGGAAGCCGGAGCTTCCCGCCGGGGTTGTTTGGCTGGGGCAGGGTCCTCAGGGTCAAACCCAAGGGCCTCTCGCTGCTTAGAGGGAGATTTGCCCTTTGAGGACCTGCCTGAAGAATGTTTGGTTACCTGAGATCCATCAGGAGAGGAAGACCTGGAGGATGTTGATGCTGGAGTATCCGTAGAAAACAGCATATGAAACTTAGCTGCTCTGTTCTGTAAGCCCCGTTTGGACATCAGAGAGCAGGATGGACAATCCGGAATGGAATGGTCAGGCCCCAAACATTTAAGACACCACTCATGGGTATCTGTGACTGAAATAGTATTGGTACACTTGGTGCATTTTTTAAAACCAGAGGCTGGTTTCTCCATGAGGGAGAATCTGAGAAGGCCTAGAGGCCTCACAGAAAAAACACACCAAGTGAAGAAAAAGTTATTATTATTTTTTTTTTTTTTAAAGAAATAAATGAAAAAAGACCGGCGGTACCGGTCCGGAATCGGGGAAGGCAGACACGCGGTCAAAGAAACAAATTAAAATAACAATTTCTTCAGCGGTGACAGGAACACGACCTGCTGGCTCCGCGGAAAAAGAAGAAGAACTGAGGAGAGTTGGTCAGGAAGGCGGGAAGGCAGCGCGCAGGCGCTGTGGGAGGCCCCAAAAGCTTCCTTTCTGGGAAGCTGGGGAGCTTTCCCGCGCAGGCTCCGTCGGTTCCGACGTACCATATGTGAGGACTCATTCCTGCTTGTTCCTGGAGATTATTTTTTCACTCAATCTGTAATCAAATTCTGGAATTTGTTACCGGAGGATGTAGTAAGAGCTGTTAGTGTAGCTGGGTTTAAAAAAGGTTTGGACAAGTTCCTGGAGGAAAGGTCCATAAACCATTACTAAAAAGGGACCCAGGATATCAATGCTTGACCCAATAACAAGCATTGTGGAACCTGTGTCTTTTGGGGATACTGCTAGGTACGTATGACATAGATTGGCCACTGTTGGAAACAGGATACTGGGCTTGATGGACCTTGGTCTGACCCAGTATGGCATATCTTATGTTCTTAATCCTTCTGGGAAAATATTCTGTAGATGAAACCAAACTTGATCTCTTTGGCAATTCAGACCAGTGATACATTTACAGAAGAAGAAATGAAGCTTATAAGAAAAAAACACCTTTCCTACAGTTAAATATGGTGGAGGTTCCATAATGTTTGCTGCCTCAGGAACTGGAGGTCTGGAATGTATTAAAAGGAATCATGAAGTCAGAGGACTACCAAGTTATTTTAGAGCGAAATGTGCTACCCATTATCAGAAAGTTAGGTCTGGGTCGAAGATCATGGGTCCTCCAGCAGGACAATGACCCAAAACATACCTTCAAAAGTACAAAAGAATGGTTAGAAAGGAATGAATGGACTGTTTTAAACTGGCCAGCAATGAGTCTTGATCTCAATCCTATTGAGAACCTTTAGAAAGAGCTGAAATTTGCCATTGGTAAAAGGAATTCTGGAAACATTAAAGAGCTGGAGCAAATCACAGTTGAAGAGTGGAAGAAACTATTTACAGACAGATGTAACCAACTTATAGATGGCTACAAGAAAAGTTTGGAGGATTTCATCACTGCCAAGGGTTGTGCAACCAAATATTAGTGAAGGATGTCATTCATCATATTGTTTGTTTTTTTGTTTTGTTTTTATCAGACATTACTACATCTAAGTTGCATAGATATATTTTGGTTATTGTATACCTTTGAACAAACTATCAAAATATTGTGATGACATATAGCTGGGATATTTCCAATTATTTCCCGATATTGTACACAACATACCTAAAATGTAAGGATGCCAATACTGTTGACCACAACTGTAAACGTTATCTCTTATTTGAGTTTTCAAAACCACTTGAAATAAATAGCTGAATTAAAAACAGGCATATATAATCACAGTTTCTAACACTTTGAATGTAGAACTATGAAGATTGATCTTCCCCTTCTTTAGAAAGACAAGAAATTAATAATTTTTCTGCTGTTTCGCTGAAAGTTCATGCATAGGTTTTCAAGTGTATCAATATAAACGGTCACTTACACCTTTGACAAAAAACAGTTTTTGGAAATCAGTTACTACCACCCTCTAAATGTGAAGGGATTTTTAGCATGCATAAAATTTGGGGAGACAAAAAGCCTCCGTACTGCGGTGATGTGGAGCCTTGCATGTTAGCATCCATAGCTGTTCACCACCTGAGCTTTTCAGCCCCGCAGGCTTAATGCACCTGCTGCACCTATCCATCCAAGTAATTGGGCAGTCGGAACTCACCACCTCGCCCCGTGGCAGTATGCGCAGGCGCGGTATAGGCTACCTCAGGCAGGGGGCGGCAACATGGCGGAGGAGTGAGAAGAGTCGGTTCCACAACAACGGCGACTATAGCGGCGACTAAGTAACGCGTGACATTGAAGAGCATTCAGCTTTGCTTGGTTCTTTCCGCAGCGTCAGGTTTTCTTTCTCCATTGAGGAAAACGGAACCGTGTCAACCAAAGAGAAATTGGAGGAGAGAGATCGTCGGATTCAATCCCGCAGGGATGGGGAGAAGGGGGTTTCTATAAGCACCTGGGTTATAACCGTTATATGTTCCGAGTTCCAGAATCTTCTGGAGTTCTGCTTCTCTTCAGGCCGGTGTTCTCTTCATTCGCACGTCTTGGTGTGTGCGTTCTGTCGCTGCTGGTCCCGACTTCTCTCCAGCAGATGCACCGCTTTCCTGGCTGTGATTGAGGCAGGTACCGGCCGGTACCGGGCCGGGAGGGAGGAGAGTGTGGGAGATGGCTAGCGATAAACCCGTGTCTGTACAGCTTACGGCAGCGATGCCGGTGACCGAGCGGGATCCGCCGGCCCCTCCGTTGGGTCCCGGCGGGGCCATTCTGGAGCTGCGTGCCTCAGGCTCTGGCTCAATGGTGCTTCCTACAGGGATGATTAACCCGTCGGTGCCGATCCGCAATATTAGGATGAAATTTGCTGTCTTGATCGGACTCATTCAGGTCGGTGAGGTCAGCAACAGGGACATTGTGGAAACTGTCCTTAACCTGGTAAGATGCCCGACTGTGATTGTAGAGGAAATTATTGTAAGATAAATATTTCTGAAATCATTGAGCAGAAAGGTGCTAAAGTGTCTTACAATAGATAAGTTGCAACTGTCATGTTCATTGCTAATATATATAGTTTTATGCAGACATTTTATATTGGATGCCTGTCTACATATAATTTTTGTTAGGCAGCCTGGCCTTAATACTCTTTAAACGGTAAAGGTTGTTCTTGAGGATGTCTTTAGCCAAAAAACACTTTTTGGGTGGTGGATGGGAAGTGATACTTTGTCCCCCGACATAAAAAGGCACGTACTTGGGAATGCTGACTTAAATGTGTGCGTTTTGCTCCTTAGCGCTATCTGTGTTGATAATCTTGATGGAGGAAGATCGGTTTGAAATCGCGTACAAAATTTATTTCACAGTTTGATTTTTACTAGTATGGCGTCTGCATGTTTACTTTTTTTGTAGTTTTCTTGTTTTGGGGTAACTATTTTAGTGACTGGATGACTGTTGTTCCAGGTATAACGGTGTTAGGATATGCTACTTTAGTGTATTCAGCTTTTTTTTTGGGAAGGGGGGGGGGGGGGGGGGGGGGGGGGGGGGGGGGGACGGCGGCACTTTTCTCCTTGGCGTGTTTAAGAAATGTCATGTCCTGTATCTAATTTATTGCAAAGTAGTAGAGTTCTATTGCAAGACTGCGTAATAGCAGTGGCTTTGCTTTGCTTATACTGCGTCCACAATAGCAAAATGAGGAGGGGGGGGGGGATGGAAGTTGAAATGAATCTTGATCAAATTATCTGCAATTTAGTGTTGCTTGAGAATGCAGTTTTCGCTACAGCAAAGCATTCTGAAGCCCTTCAATGCATGGGTGTTATGGGTGCAGTGGTCGTTTAAACACACTCAAATGAGCAATTGGTGTTACCACCACAAATCATTTTGAGAAGTTTTCCTAACCGAGTACAGTATTCCCTGTTCTGTATATGGAGTAGGAAGGACTGTTTAAAACTAGTGAAGATGAAATGCTTAGATGATTTAGCCTCGGGTTCTGAGGATCTAAACCACAGAGGAGCAAATGTTTTAAAACATAATGATATATTAGTGTTTTAAGAAGCAAAAGAAATTTACCCATGGTAGCTGGTGTATCTGCTCCTGTAAACCACATACTGTATATCATATTTGCATACTGTATATCATATTTGTTCTCTTTCTAGGTGAAAGGATGCAGAGAGGGGCCATGGCTTATTTTAAAATCTGAGTTTGTGTGTATGTAATTATATGTTGGTGGTGTGTTGTTTTTTTTTAAGAATAAAAGTAGAAGTCATAGATGAAACATGGTAAATTGGTCCTTTTTTACTTTAATGCTTCCTTGTCATTTTGATATATTCCTTTTTGCAGGTAACTTCTACAAATAAAGGATGATACCCCGGCTGGGTTTAAGATTATGATGCCCATAGGTAGGAATAGTGGTTAAAATGTCATAATGGTGCCCCTTTGAAGCACATGTTCCTTAAGCAAAGGGGAGCAGGCCATGCTTTGGCCTTGATATTTGGCACTTTCAAAATCTAGTGCCTTAGGCAGTTGGCCAGATTTAGGTACAGCTGGATCAGGTGGTTTTAGTCACTTTCTTTTTGGAAACGGTTTTTAGATGAGTTATTTTCGTTTGGACTGGTTCCCTTGCTGGTTTACAACAGTTTCTACTTTAGATTAACACATTACATACCCATATTCAATTTGAAGCCAAGTTTCACATCTCACAGATTGAATTTCTGGATATGTTATTATATAAAGAACATGTTTTGTCCACTTTATATAAGAAACCGATACAACGTTAATACCTTGTTGCAATTTACTAGCTATCATCCTGGCCCCTTACAGAGAGCATTACCGGTGGGGCAATTTTTGCATATACGACTGTGTTCAACTATATCTGAATTTCGGAAGCATGCAGGTGATTTAAAATTGCGGTTATCAACATGGGGATATCCTTTACAGCTGATAAATCGTGCATATAAGCGCGCCTTATATACTCGCCCAGAATGGTGGGATAATAAGGAGGGTCATCCAGCAGTGAAAGAAGCGCATTTTTTGGGCGTGCTTCCTTATATGTCTCATACGGCAGCGATATCAAATATTTTGAAATCTCATTGGCATATTTTATCCCTGCATGCATGTTTTCAGCTTCCTCTCATGTTAGCTTACCGCCAGAGCACTAATATAGTGGATCGAGTGGTTCATACCAGCTTTTCTTCACAGGATGCTCAACGGGCGGAAAGGGGACACTATGCCTGTGGCTTCTGTGACTTTAGTCCCACTACATTTGAAGGCACTGAATGGTGTGACCCACAGTCGCAACGCAGATACAGTTTGTGTCATGCTACTAATTGCGATTCGTCTTTTGTAGTTTACCTAATAATATGCCCCTGTGAAAAAACATATGTTGGAATGACAACGCGTGCAGTGAAAAAGTGTTTACGTGAACATCGTTCTGGGATCAATACTAACATTTTGGCAGCAGCATTGGTGCAGCACTGTATTCAGTATGATCAAGCTTTTGGTCACTTAAAATGGCTTGTTTTGGATATGGTTCCTCCGCAGATAAAATGGGGTGACCGGCAAGGCCAACTTCATTATAAAGAACAACGATGGATATACATGCTTCAATCCACTTCTCCTGGCGGTTTAAATACCGAAGTAGAATGGTGGTCCTTGCATTGAGCTTGAACTTTAAAGTGTCTTTGACGTCTATCATGACCTAATGGTAACAAGTATTTCCCGATGACGTCATCACGCTGATACCGGAGCAGGAAGTTGGGTTAAAGTAACTTGATAAAGAGCCGTGGGGATGAACAGGCTTGAAACACAATGATTGTGTCGCAGTACCCAACAGACTGATGACAGCACTTAACAGCACGGCAGTACCATCAGGGGACTGGCGGTTGAATTTACTGGATTTAGTATCCATATGTGAAGGATTGTATTCTTGGCGTGATACATTGTTTACGCATTCCGCCTTGGATGTGTTCCAGATGAGTATAAAAGTGCTGTGGTTGTGACTGCACTATGTATTTAGGCATACTAAGTAAGACCATGAATGACATTTAGCTTTTTTATAAAAGCACCACATGAATTATGCAGTGGTTGGTTCTGGGGAACATATAGCCTCACGCATTTGGGCCGGTTGGCCGTTTTTTTAAAAATTTGATTAAAATGGAGGGCCTGTTTCAAGAGAGTGATTTATCATCCTCACGACAGGCGATCCGACATAAAAATTAATATAGTGAATACACTCTGTCCACTTTATCTTGGGAAATTTAGAATTGTTTAACATTTGAGTGGTCTATATGCGCCGCCTTTTATAGGGGCAGATTTAGGTACAGGCAACATAGGTAAGATATTACCAAGAGAATAAAGTATATTGGGATTATGAAAACTCAAGCTTCTCTTCCTTTCAGAAAACTATAGAAAACCTAAGTCTGATGTTTCTTTCTTAAAGACTGTAAGGATGTACATGAGAAATAGGTATAATTTAGCTTTAATAGGTTTAATCAAAGCAAAATTCTAACATGCTTTTGCTTTTCTCATTATTTACAAATTATATGTTTTAGTGTATTTTTGTTAGTTTACAGTATATATTTGTCATCTAGAAGTGATATACAAATGTAGAACAAAAATCACAAAATTAGTGGTTTTAAATGTGAAAGCAGCTGATAAAACTACTTAAGTAGCAGTATATTCTGGATCTGTCGGTGTTTAACAAATGGACTCTGAAGATAAAAGAGCAATGGAAATATTTTAATTATTTATATTATATATGCAGACACCATTCGCATAACTACAAGTACACTTAATTTTGCTTATGGATTATGAAGATATATTAAGTATAAAGTTGACATCTGGAACTTCAAAAGTGGAGTGGAGGAGCAGTCTAATGGTTAGAGCAGTGGCTTGGGAATCAAGAGACCAGGGTTCAATTCCCACTAGCACTCCTTGTGGCCACTTAACTCTCCATTGCCTCAGTAAAATCCAAATTATCAATATCCATGTTTAATGTACATTACCAATTTTGTTACAATGTAAACCACTGACTGAAATGATAGCGATATAAAACCAACTGTAAAATAAAACAAATAAATAAAAGTAAACTAAAATGGTGCATCCCTGAATTCACAAAAGGTGAAGTATCAATAGTAGCATTAAATAATTTCAGTGTAAATATGAATAAATTTTGTAGGAAAAAGGATTGCTAGACATGATGTTTTATAAACTGATAAGTACTAGGTCAGTTAGTGCTTGCCAAATTGTGATTGTTTGGGGGTTACAGGCCACAATAGTGTGATTGTTTTGGGTGTTGTCTGGAAAAATAGGATTACTACTTATGTCTCCCTTCCTCCAGACTTAAAATTTCAATCTGCAAGTAGTTAGTGCAGGACTTACTGTTAAAGCGTAAATCTGTGTTGAAGGTGTCTGCTGCTCTTGCTACCACTGCATCTATTAAGCCATTACCTACTCTCTTGTAGTTAGTTTTCTTTCTGCTTTGTGTAGTTTGAATGGGCGTTGTCTAATGGAAAAGGGAAGTGGAAAGTTCGAATTGACCATGGTTTAAAGAAGTAAAATACCTGGTTGGTTTAGCATGGGCTGCTGATGTACACGTTTTAAATCACGTAACATTGTAGTAGTGTTTTTTTTGTTTACTTTTACTGTGCATGTAGTCAATGTTAATTTTTATCTGCTATTGCACTTAGTATTCCATACTAATAATGTTCATCATGCTTCACTTTCTATTTGCATTTCTCCTAGTGCTGTGGAGAAAGCTACAGCAAAATGCAGAGAGAGAGAGAGAGGGCATTATTTTAAAATGTGTAAATTTGCTTGGAGCCTGGAATTAGTTGTAGTTCAGGATGAAAGTACCAAGTCAAAAATGAAGTAAAGTAATTTAATTAGTTACCCCATTGGTGTAATCTGTAATTGACAAGGGCAGACCATGTCCATCCTCCTAACCCTGCCCACCTTTGCTGCTGTACTGTATCTACTTAGGGGTATATGTAATAAGCTGAGTCTCCAGGCTTTTGTGATTCCATGTCTGGGAAGAAATGCAAATCTTGTGAAATTCCCTGTTCTTGCAAAATCGCTTCAAGAGATAGTGAGCTGGATTGATGACAGGGGTTGCCCTGTTTCTCTCTCTATCTCCAGGAACAAGCAGGAATAAGTCCTCACTTATGGGTACGTCGGAACCGACGGAGCCCGCGCGGGAAAGCTCCCCAGCTTCCCAGGAAGGAAGCCTTTGGGGTCTCCCACTGCACATGCGCGCTGCCTTCGCGCCTTCCTGACCAGCTCTCCTCAGTTTCTCTTTTTCCGCGGAGCCAGCAGGTCGTGTTCCTGTCACCGCTGAAGAAATTATTGTTTTAGTTTGTTTCTTTAGACCGCGTACCTGCCTCCCCCATACCGAAACCGGTACCGCCGGTCTCTCTTTTCTTTTCTTTTAAAAAAAAAAAAAAAATCTTTATCTTGCACAACTTGGTGACTTCGGTTAGGCCTCAGGCCTACACAAATTCTCCTCATGGAGAAACCAGCCCCTGGTTTTAAGAAGTGTACCAAGTGTAGTGCTGTTATTTCTGTCACAGACACCCATGAATGGTGTCTTAAATGTTTGGGACCTGACCACTCCATTCCGGACTGCCCATCCTGCTCCCAGATGTCTAAACGTGGTTTGCAGAACCGGGCCAACAAATTCCATGTGCTGTTTGCTTCAGATAATCCAGCATCACAGTCATCCAGGTCTTCCTCTCCGGATGGATCTCAGGTAACCAAACCTTCTTCGGGCAGGTCCTCAAAGAGCAAATCTCCTTCAAAGCATCGAGAGGCTCTCAATTTTGAATCTGAGGACCATGCCCTAGCCAAACAACCCCGGCGGGAAGCTCTGACTTCCAAAGCACCATCTATGGGGTTACAGGTTGACATCGATGGCACGGCCTCGACTGATCATCTGTTAGACTGCTCTGGGGTACCGGCCCATACCGGTACCGACATCCAGGCAGCAGTGGCGTCTATGAGCAATACTGTTCAGACCATGCAGCAGGCCATGCTGGCTTTTATTACAGCTGCGACGCCCTCGGTACCGCGTTCAGCGGTACCGGGTCCGGTTCCGGTATTGTCTCCCATACCGGAACCGAGACCATCGACTTCCAAACGCAGATCGGTTCCGCATGCCGGATCCGGGTTTTCACCCGATACCGATCCCATACCCGGTACGCCCGATGTCGATACCGATCGGTATGCGTATCGTGCGTTGGAAGCAAATAGAGAATACTCTGATTCTTCTGAGGATTTTGACTCCTCTGAGGACTCTGATGAGCTGTCTCTAGTTCTTCAGGAAGACCCCTCTTCCCCAAAGAGGAGAATGTCTCCACCAGAGGATTTGTCCTTTCAAGACTTCATTATAGAGCTAGCTAAAGGACTTTCTATTACCACATCCTCTGAAAAAGAACCTAGATCAAAGAAATTGGATATTTTAGGATACCCTAAGGTTCCTAAAGAGGCAGTCACCCTGCCTATCCATGAAATCCTTCAAGAACACTTGATGGACTTATGGGAGGCTCCTCTAACGTTGTCTCCTTACTCTCGTAGGTTGGACACCATGTACTGGGTCCCTCCTTCTCCTGGGTTTCAAAAGACTCAGCTGCCTCACCATTCCATTGTGGTGAAGTCTGCGCTGAAAAAGATTAAGAGCACCAAAAGGCACTCTTCTACCCCTCCAGGGCGAGAATGTAAGACCCTAGACTCTTTTGGCAGAAAAATTTTCCAGGCTAGTATGCTTATAGCCAGGATTAATTCTTACAGTCTGTATATGGGCATGTTTCTAAGGGAACTTGCCCTAAAGGTAAAGCATTTTGCCCCCTTTATCCCTGAGGATAGAAAGGAGGAGTTCATTTCTTTAGTGAAACAGCTTCTAGATGTTGCTAAGTTCTCCAACAGAGCAGCCTTTGATTCCTTTGAGGGTGCCGGTAGAGCTTCCGGCATTGCCATTGCAGCCCAACGACTTGCTTGGCTCCAGGCCTCTGACCTAGAACCCTGGGTCCTGGATGGCTTATGGAATCTGCCCTGTACAGGTGAGAACTTATTTGGTAAAGACTGGCAAATTAAAGCCACTCAAATGGACGCAGAAAATGCTACATTGGATAGACTTTCTAAGTCTACCTCTACTCCTGCCAAGAAAAAGTCTTTCAAGAGGCCTTACTACAAGAAGGCCAGATTTTCCACAAATACTGGCCAACAATCTTCTCAGCCTCGCTTTGCTGCTAAACGTCAGCAACCTAAACAGGCAAGGTCAAAGCCTGCAGCGTCTGCCACTCCTCAGCATGCTCAACCCCCTCAGGGGTTTTTGACTTGCCCCTAGAGAACTTAACATTTCTGGCTCTAGAACAACCAGAGCCCCTCACCATTCCCGGAAGGTTAGCTCACTTTGCTCCCAGATGGGGGCAAATTACATCAGAGCAATGGACCCTCTCTATCATCAGAGAGGGCTACAAACTTCATTTTTCCAACCTTCCTCCATATACCATGGTGAGGCACTTCAATTCTCCCCCATCTCTCCTGGGCCTGTTGGATCAGGAGGTCTCTTCTCTCCTTGCCCAAGGGGCAATAGAAGAGGTTCCTCTTCTTCAACAAGGGACAGGATTCTACTCCCCTTATTTTCTCATACCAAAGAAGACAGGGGAATTCAGACCTATCCTAGATCTGAGAGAATTGAACAAATTTCTGTACAAGGAGAAATTCAAAATGCTTTCTCTAGGCATTCTCCTTCCATACCTTCAGAGTCAGGATTGGCTTTGTTCTCTAGATCTCAAGGATGCGTACACACATATACTCATCCACCCATCCCACAGAAAATATCTAAGATTTCTGTTTCAGGGAAAACATTTCCAGTACAGAGTACTTCCCTTCGGTCTGGCCTCTGCTCCAAGAGTGTTCACCAAATGCATGGCACTGGTGGCTGCATTTCTAAGAGGTCTGGGAATTTTTGTATTCCCATATCTGGACGACTGGCTCATCCGAGCTCCATCTCAGTCAGAGGCCCAGATTTCCCTGCACTGCACAAGGCACATTCTGCAGCATCTGGGACTGGTGATAAACCTTCCCAAATCTCAACTTATCCCTACTCAGTCTCTGGAATTCATAGGGGCCCAGTTGGACACCACCACAGCAAGGGCCTACCTACCTCAAGTCCGGGGCCAACGTCTGGTGTGCTTAGCCTCCCAAGCTCAGTCCAGCAGTCACTTGACAGCCAGAGAAATGCTGCGACTTCTGGGCCACATGGCCTCCACGGTTCACGTGGTGCCCTACGCTCGTCTTCACATGAGAGCAGCTCAATGGACCTTGGCCACCCAGTGGACTCAAGCATCAGGAGCGCTCTCCGACCAAATCCTCACCTCAAAGCGTCTGTTTTGGTCCCTCCAATGGTGGATGTCCACCAAGAATCTGTTGTTGGGGGCCCACTTCCAACCTTTGTTGCCCCAAGCAACCCTCACAACAGATGCCTCCCAAACAGGGTGGGGAGCCCATCTACAATCCCTCTCCACTCAGGGTACTTGGTCTCCACAGGAGACCACCCTTCACATCAACCTCCTGGAACTGCGAGCAATCTTCTTTGCCCTCAAAGTCTTCCATACCCTCCTTGTCAACCTGACCGTCCTAGTTCAGACAGACAATCAGGTCGCCATGTTCTACGTAAACAAACAAGGAGGGACAGGCTCTCTGTCGCTTTGCAACGAAGCTCTCAGATTATGGGCCTTCGCCAGAGAGCATCAAATTCATCTTCTGGCAGTCTATCTTCCAGGGGTTCAAAACTCTCGGGCAGACAGACTCAGTCAAGTTCTGCTTCCACACGAATGGTCCCTACATATGGACCAGATACGCAGAATCTTTCAGGAATGGGGAACCCCGGACATAGACCTCTTTGCAAGTCCGTGGAATGCCAAACTTCCCCGGTTCTGTTCCAGGAATCCGTGTCAGGGGGCTCAGGCCAACGATGCCTTTCTCCTGCATTGGGGTCAGGAATTCCTTTATGCCTTTCCACCCATTCCTTTGATTCCCAAGACTCTGTTCAAACTCCAGAGAGATCACGGATCGATGATCCTCATAGCTCCACGCTGGCCACGCCAAGTGTGGTTCCCTCTACTTCTGCATCTCTCCCAGGGACCCTCTCTGGACCTGGGAGCGGCGCCAGACCTTTTGTCTCAGGAGGAGGGGACTTTGTGGCACCCAAACCCCAAGTCCCTACACCTCCGAGCTTGGTTACTGAAGGCCTAAGCCTTCATGACTTCAATCTTTCTCAACCAGTGAAAGATATCCTTCATGCCTCTAGGAAACCCTCCACGAGGCGTTCCTATGCTTTCAAATGGAAACGCTTTTCCATTTGGTGTGCTCAACAGGGTCTTGACCCTCTAGCACTTCCTTTGAATTCTCTACTAGACTATCTCCTGCATTTTTCTAATGCAGGCCTTAAGACGAATTCAGTAAGAGTCCATTTGAGTGCTATTGCAGCATCCTTAAAACCTATAAATGGACAACCTGTTTCCTCTCATCCGCTTGTTGCAAGGTTCATGAGAGGCCTGACTCTAACTAACCCTCCCATCCGACCTCCTCCGGTGGCATGGGACTTGAACCTAGTTCTGGGTCAGCTTATGAAGCCACCTTTTGAACCGTTGGTTTCTACCTCCTTGAAATTTCTTTCCTGGAAGGTCCTTTTCCTTATTGCAGTTACTTCGGCTCGCCGCATCAGTGAACTACAAGCCTTGGTGGCTCATCCACCTTATACCAGGTTTCATCATGATAAGGTGGTCCTTAGGACGAATCCCCACTTTATACCCAAAGTGGTCTCGCCTTTTCATCTTAATCAAGAGGTATATCTACCTGTCTTTTTTCCAGCTCCTCATGCATCTAGTGCAGAGAGGAACCTTCATACTTTAGATTGTAAAAGAGCTCTTGCCTTTTACCTCAACAGGACTCGGCCACATCGAAAGTCTTCCCAGCTTTTCGTGGCTTTTGATCCTTCTCATTTGGGACTTCCAGTCTCCAAACGTACACTTTCCAATTGGATTGCTCAGTGTATTTCCTTTGCTTACCAGAGTAAAAATATTCCTCTGGAAGGCCATGTCACAGCTCACAATGTGAGAGCCATTGCCACTTCTATGGCTCATCTTCACTCTGTATCCATAGATCAGATCTGTCGAGCCGCCACATGGGCCTCGGTTCATACCTTCACAGCCCATTACTGCTTGGACAAGGACTCCCGCCGGGATGCCTTGTTTGGTCAGGCTGTCCTCAAACACCTGTTCCATACTTTATCAACTCCTGCCCACCTTCCCAGGATGGTTGCCTGAGATCCATACGAAGAGGGCGAACCCTTGGAAGGGGATCTCCCAGGCATCTTAGCTAGGGAGTCCCCATAAGTGAGGACTTATTCCTGCTTGTTCCTGGAGATAGCACAGTTACTTACCTGTAACAGGTGATCTCTGGGAACAGCAGGAATTAGTCCTCACAACCCACCCACCTCCCCTGGGAGTTGTATCTTCTATCTATCTTCCTTTCCTCTCTCTCTATTGTCTCAGCTATAAACTCGAACTGAGGAGAGCTGGTCAGGAAGGCGGGAAGGCAGCGCGCATGTGCAGTGGGAGACCCCAAAGGCTTCCTAGCTGGGGAGCTTTCCCGCGCGGGCTCCGTCGGTTCCGACGTACCCATAAGTGAGGACTAATTCCTGCTGTTCCCAGAGATCACCTGTTACAGGTAAGTAACTGTGCTTTCTCTCTATCAATGGCTGTTGCTTAATATGTACCCAGCAGTTATCCTGTCTGGGGTAATTTCTCCGAGTGGGTTAGATTTGCACATACTATGACAGTTATGAACCTCGCTTCTAAGCTAGGATATGTGGAGTATGATCTCAGTCTCTCAAGTTTACTGCTAGGCACAATGAAAGTAGTTCAGTGAGCATTAAGAGAGCTTCCTTCTGGAGTTCATAAGATTTAACATGAATGGGTAATTTGTCAAGATGTAATTGGAAATTCTTCTTTAATCAAGCCTGTGGCTCCCAATATGATGGGAAGTATTTCTGTATCTTTCTGCCACATTTTCTTGGTCTCTGACTGCATTTCTTGGTACTTCAGGATCTTCTCCCTTTCCATGCGATACACAGAATACTCTCTTGGAGCAGACACCTATATCATCATTGCCATTCTGGTGTTCCTTATTGTTCCTCCAGTTTAGTCCTCAACCTCTGGGTAGTGAACCTCCTCCTGCAGCTTGGAGACTGGGCATGTCAAAAACTCATGACATCACTGGATATAGCCTGCTGGTCTCTCCCATCAACCCCCAGTGTGTCCAGTCTCCATGCAGCAGGAGGACGTAGTGAGCCTAGCTTCTGGGCTCACTTGGGGGAACAGATAAGGAGCATTTAGTGTGACAAATTCTATTCTGATTTTACTTTTAATTCAAAGGTAAAAATCAAAAGTAAAATTAGTTACCTTTGGTTAATTGGCAATCAGGGATTAGTTCCCTTTAGTTATTAGGAGCAAATTTCCTTATATTTACAATAATTTTAAATTTGAGCCTGGCTCTTTAAATTAGCAGCAGCTCTCGCCTTCCCTCCTTGTCAGTTATTTTCACTTGCTGCAGGCATTTGCCAATGTGGATTTCTCTCCCTTGACGGTATGGGAGAGAGCTCCGGGACCCGTACAGCCACACTGAAGCTGTGTGAGACGGAGCCTCTCCGTTGCTGCGGGATTTTAATTTTACTCTGTGGAACCGGCTGAGCGGTCCTTGCCGTGGCTGCCAGGCGTGGCAACGCAGCTTGAGGATTGGATGAATTCAAGGCGGTAGGAGCAGGCTGCGTGGCTTTCGGCCCTGCAGGTAAGGCCTTCGGGCTCTGTCGGTCTGCTGAGGCCTCCTTTTTGCAGTGGCTGTTGTTCTTGGCGCCTTGTTGGCAAAGGGGCGGCCATTTTTCTCTCTAGGTATTTGGACCGCATGGCGAGAGTTGCAGTGAGCTGCCTGTGTGAGGAAGACGACAGGCAGAATAGCTAGATTTTTAGGTCTAGTATTTCTTTCTTTTGTTTGTAGGTTTTTTGAGGCTCGGGAGGTTCCTCAGCCTTAAGGGGGCTGTTGTCAGTCCTCTTTATTTTTAAGTTTATTCTTAGTTTTATAGGACAGCAGTTTTGGCATTGATCTCTGATGCCACATATCCTTTCCCTCCTAATCATGTCTCTGAGGAGCATCTGTTAAGTCCCAGGACATCAGGAAAATTGCCAGCTTTTAGTTTCTTCAAGAGCAGAGCCCTAACTTGTAGATGGAAGGAGGGACAGGCTGGAAGTGTGCTTTTGTGTAATGTATAGTGAAAGTTGCCCAAACGCCTGTGGTTTCACAGGGACAGGTTTAGGAAACCTTAGGATATAAAAAATATATAATAATGACAGTTAAACTGTCAACCAAGAAGTGCCTGTGCTATGGTCTATGGCCACCAGAGGGCAGCTGGTACACTCAATAGTGCCTTTCTGTGACTGTGTGTATGCAGCCATCATCATCAGATTGATCTCTGCAAGTCAGGGAAGAAATAACCACAAGGCCACCTCATGGGCACTCAGGGTTAGTGACTAAACAAGCAACTGTAATGGTCTGCAAATCAAGATTATATGACCAAGATTTAAAGCTCTTAACTTCTGTATCGTTTTTCGGGCTCTGGTGCCCTAAAGGCCACCGGATGGCAGCGTTGCTCATGAATCACATATAGTATTCAGTGCCCCCATCCCTGGGGGGGCGGGGGGGTAAAATACAAAATCGTATTCCTCATCAGGTTTACACAGGCAGCAACCTTTAAGACCTCCACTTGCAAGGTTGTTGGTGTATCCCACTGCTATTTCTCTGACTGCAGGAAGGCGGGGGGGGGGGGGAGGGGGAGATGCCTGTGTGTTTCATAGCTCCACATAGCATGCCCTTCCCAGGAAATTCTCATCTATTTCTAGAACCTGTGCTGTCAGAGCAGGGCTTAAAGCACTTAGCAGGGGCACTGACCCGTCTGTGCCATCTTGTTAAAGGGCCCGTACTGAGGGTGAAGAGAAGGATGTCTAGGTAGCACAGTCTGGGGCTTAGCGCTCCAGGGCACTGGAAGGTTTCGTAGAGTAAGTCAATACTCTGTGTATGCTCCATGCATTCAGCCTATGTTCAAGTGTGCTCACTGCATTGTGTTTGGGTGACAGGTGCTGGGTCACCCGTATATGTAGATGTGCATTCTGTATGTGCTCCCAATTGCTTAGGCATGATTTTTGGGTGCACTCTTTGCAGAGTGAGACTACATTTCTTTGCACAGACTGTATTATCAGACTAAGGTAATTTCTCCAGTAATGGGTGGATGTTGATTGTAATAAAGTGCGTGAGGTCCTCATGGTGTTACATGGGGTTGGAGATGCAGTCATGGGATCTGCTGTGGAGTGAGCCGTCCGGAGGAGCTACAGTGTCACAGTCACCAGTTTCCCTTTCTCTTTGGGCTTTGC
The DNA here is from genome assembly GCA_033557465.1 of Ichthyophis bannanicus. Classification (NCBI taxonomy): domain Eukaryota; kingdom Metazoa; phylum Chordata; class Amphibia; order Gymnophiona; family Ichthyophiidae; genus Ichthyophis; species Ichthyophis bannanicus. Next base: position 281,835,074 of record CM066035.1, read on the forward strand.
TCCCAGATCCTAGCCCCTTTTTCTCTCTGATGTCCAGGGCGCAAGGTCCCCGGCCCACTGGACAATCTATTCTCAATGCTGGCAGAAGGACTGGGAGACCGAGAAAGGAAGACCAGGAACCAGCACAGCTTTGATGTCTCGCTACTGCCAGTGTTTGCTATGGTCACATATTCCCAGTCAGTTATTTATTTGAGTATACTGATTGCCTACAGGTCAGGGTGGCATACAGTCGATTACGGTATTTCTATTTCCCTTGTCCCTGAAGGGCTCACAATTTATGTTTTGGTACCTGAGGCAGAGGGTTAAGTCGCTTAACGAAGGCCAGAAGGACCACCTGTGGGACCAGAAACCCCAGTTTTTATGGCCCAAGGTTGGTAGTCTCGATTAGAATTCAAACCCTTGGTCCTCTGTCAACTTGCCTCAACCACTAGGCCGCACTGCTCCGTATGAGCTAGCTATAGGGCCAAAGGACCAGGCGCAGCCTGTTACTTCCAAGGCAGAGACCTTGGGGAGGTTCCGTTCATAAGGATACGAGTTCCTTATCGTTCCTCCAGCTTAGTCCTCGACGTATGGGTAGTGCACCTCCTCCTGCAGCATGAAGACTGGACCAATCAAATTTCAGCTCCTCTGAAACCCTTATACCAGGCATCTCTGGAACCCCAGTGTGTCCAGTCTTCATGCAGCAGGAGGACGTTAGTGAGCCTAGCTGGGCTCACTAGTTGTTTAGTTAGTTGTATTTACTTCCCTAGCTAACCTTTTGGGTCTTTATTTTTTGTCCTTTTGGGCTTCTTTTCTTTTCTTTAGTAATTTAAGGGTTTCTGTCCCTTTAAATTGTGGGGTTCTTCTCAGAGCACTCCGTGAGGGGGGGGGGGGGTCCTGAGGAAGGTCCCTCTCCTGTCCAGCCTTTGCCGCTGTTATTTTTTTTTATATTATAGCCTGTCTAACTGAAGAATTAGGATCTCTGCTCCAGGGCTCTTCGGAGCAGAGCTCCTGCGGCGGCTGAACAGCAACTCCTCTCCGGAGGGTTGCTGAGTCTGATTTACTAGTGCTGGTAAGTGCCGACGGCGGTGGGAGTTCAGAGCGGCTGCTGAGCCAAGTTCTGTGCTCTGTCCGGCCGTGCTGGGATCCCTCTGTGCTGGTGGAGTTTGTTCGGGGGGGTTCCCAGGGTCGCGGTATTCAGGGGCTGCTAGTTGTAGGCTGCAGCAGTGTTTGCTTTCCCTCAGACCTTTTTTCTCGGCAGGGGAAAAAGCGCGCCAAAGTTGCCTGGCTGCCGCGGCCATTTTTTCTTCACTCGCGGTTTTTTCTTCGGGGTGTCCCGCGGTGAATTTATTTAGTTCTTTCATTTCTTTTCAATATTTAAGTTAATTGCTTTTAGTTTCTTTTAATTTCTTTTAATTTCTGCGTGTTATTTTCTTTTCGGCCCCTTTCCTCGGACTGCAGCGGTCCCGCGGCTGAGAGGGGGGGGGGATTGAGAGTCTCCTCTTCTCTTCCTTTGCACGTCGGTTGTAGTCCCCACAATTGGTTTTGTAATGGGTTTTTTCTCAGCCATCGGGTGTCCTGAGATGTGTTAAAAAAAAAAAATAAAATAAAAAATAAAAAAATAAAAAAATAAAAAAATAAATAAATAAATAAAAGATATATATATACCAAAAAGGGGGCCACGTCTCTCGAAAGCCGGGGAGATACTTTCTTCCCTACTCCCTTCAGAGGCTTTCTGTTGTTAGCTCAGGCCCAGTTCCCGCATGGTTCTTCTGGGCCAGTGAGCCAGTTCTTCCCTTTTCAGCGTTGCGCTGTGTCTGCTAGCTTTCAACAGCGCAAGGGCTCTCATGCCAGGGGGGTCTCTTTGTCTCATTTGTGATTCTCGGCGGGGCGCGGACGCGGAGACCGGCGTGTGCCCACGCTGTGCCTCGCTCTCTCGCAGTATGGAGCAGCGCCTAGAAAGTTCTGTGGCTGCGCCGGCGCAGGCCGAGGCCGCAGCAGGGGACTTGGACTCGCCGCTGGAAGGACCCTCGGGTCTTCTTTCTACCAGTTGCTTGGCGTCTGCGGGACAGTCAGACCTGCCCTTGGAGGATTTTTCTCCGGATTTTGTCTTGCTCCTGCACCAGGCGTTCTGCCGTAGGCGCCAGGTTATGGGAGCTTCGCCACTTCCAGCGCAGGGGGTGTCTGCACAGCCCGCTTCGGGGGAGCCTCTGTTGTCCGGCGGCAGGACCCCTAAGCGGACACGGCTGCACGACCCTTTTCCTTCGGAAGCTGAGTGGCCTGAAGGAGCTGACCCAGAGTTAGACCAGGAGATGGATGCAGATGGCTTGGAAGAGGGCGAGCTTCCTGAGCCGGAGGATCAGGCTAAGATTATTCGCGTGTTCCGACGGGAAGAGCTACCTGCTCTTGTTTCGGAGGCGCTTCAAACTTTGGGTTTGGTCCCTACTGCTCCAGTGGAGGAGGCGGACGGGGCAGATCCCATTATTCAAGCGGTGCGTCAGACTAACGTGGTGTTCCCGATTCACAAGGTTATTGACCAGATGATTCAGGCCGAGTGGGACACTCCTGAATCGGGTCTCAAGGGGGTTAAGGTCATGCGCCGGCTTTATCCTCTTTCGGACGCCGATCTAGAGCGTTTCCGCTCTCCCAAAGTCGATGCGGCCGTGTCGGCAGTGACTAAGAAGACCACCATTCCGGTGGAAGGGAGTGCGGCCTTACGTGAGCCGCAGGACCGGAAAATGGACGGGCTGTTGAAGCAATCCTTTGAGGCGGACGCGATTGCGTTGCAGGTTTCCGTGTGCGGGGCTTGGGTGGCCCGTGCATGTTTGCGCTGGGCTCAGCGGCTGCAACAGTCTCCTTCCTTAGAGACCGACATGCTGACTGAGATCCACCGCTTGGAATCTGGGGCGGCGTACTTAGCGGATGTCCAGTATGATCTCATCAGAGCTCTCTCCAATAGCATGGCATCTGTGGTGGCGTCCCGCAGAGCTCTTTGGTTAAAAAATTGGGCAGCCGATGGGTCTTCCAAATCGCGGTTGGGCAGATTGCCCTTTAAAGGGAGACTGCTCTTTGGTGAGGACTTGGATAAGTTGGTTAAGGACCTGGGAGACTCCAAAGGCGGTCGCCTGCCGGAGGATAGACCCAAGCGAGGTAGGTCACTTCCGGTGTCTCGGGGACAGTTTCGGGACTTTCGCAGGTTCCGCTCGCCACGTTATGGGGGTTTCCAGCGTGGCAGATATAGCTCCCGAGCGTCCGTTTTTCGCGGCTTCCGTGGCGCCAGCAGAGGATTCTCGGCGGCTAGCTCTCCAGCCGTCCGCAAGCCACAATGAAGGGCAGCGGGTCCAGGTGGAGCTGCCTGTGATCGGAGGGCGTCTTCGACGTTTTCTCTCCGCTTGGACCCATATTACTTCCGATCAGTGGGTTTTGGACATCATACGAGATGGGTATGTTCTCGATTTGGCCCGTCCCGTGCTCGATTCCTTTGTAGCATCCCTCTGCCGGGGAGTCCGAAAAACCCTTCAGATCCGGCAAACGCTCGATCGTCTTCTCCGGTTGGGGGCGGTCATTCCCGTGCCACCAGCAGAATATGGTCAGGGAAGGTACTCCATCTATTTCGTGGTGCCAAAGAAGGGTGGCGATCTTCGCCCCATTTTGGATCTCAAAGGAGTGAATCGTTGTCTACGGGTTCCCCACTTTCGGATGGAAACTCTACGGTCCGTGATAGTCGCGGTCCGCCAGGGCGAGTTTCTTACGTCTCTCGACCTCACGGAGGCTTATCTCCATATCCCGATTCGAGAGGACCAGCAAAAATATCTCCGCTTTGCGCTGCCATGGGGCCATTTCCAGTTTCAGGCGTTGCCCTTCGGCCTTGCGACCGCGCCGCGAGTTTTCACCAAGGTCATGGTGGTGGTGGCGGCGGCCTTGCGCAAAGAGGGAGTGCTCGTCCATCCTTACCTGGACGATTGGCTGATTCGCGGGAAGTCTCGCGCAGAAAGCTTGGCGGCGACAGCAAAAGTCGTGGCGCTCTTGCAGTCTCTCGGTTGGGTGGTCAACCCTCACAAGAGCCATTTGGTGCCAACGCATCTTCTCGAATATTTGGGAGTAAAGTTCGAGACGGGCGTGGGATTGGTATCTCTTCCCGAACGCAGGATATTAGCTCTTCAATCCCTGGTACGGCGGTTCCGAAAGACTCCGGCTCCGTCGGCCTGGCAATACCTGCAGTTGCTCGGGACGATGGCAGCTTCCCTGGAGGTGGTACCTTGGGCACGCTTTCACATGCGTTCGCTCCAGCGGGCCTTACTCCGTCGCTGGTCCAACCAGTCCGATTCCCTGGGCAAACGTCTACCTTGCCCGTTGGGCGTTCGGAGAGATCTGCGTTGGTGGCTGAGCCCATCCTCGCTGCGGGTGGGGATGCCGTTGGAGCAGCCGAACTATGTTCCGCTCTTGACGGATGCCTGCCTGTCGGGCTGGGGCGCACACTTCGAGGGTCAGTTCGCTCAAGGTCTCTGGTCCCCGGAGGAGAGCGCTTGGTCGATCAATCGCTTGGAACTTCGAGCCGTTCGATTAGCCTTGCAGCACTTCGAGACCCCGATAGCGGCTCGGGCGGTTCGAGTTCTCTCCGACAATGCGGCGACGGTGGCCTACATCAACCGGCAGGGCGGTACCGGAAGCGTCGGCCTGGAAGCGGAGACTCGGACGTTGTTCGAGTGGGTGGAGCCACGACTGCTGGCCATCTCGGCGGCACACATTGCCGGAAAAGACAACGTTACGGCAGACTTTCTCAGCAGAGTTCAGGTGGATCCCGGCGAATGGGAACTTCAGCCGCGAGTGTTCGCGCAGCTGGTTCGGCGGTGGGGCCAACCGGTCATGGACTTGATGGCCACGTTCCGCTCAGCAAAGGCAGCTCGATTCTACAGTCGTCGGAGAGAGCCAATGTCCGAAGGCCTGGATGCTCTTTTGCAGATTTGGCCCTCTGCGGGTCTGCTCTACGTGTTCCCTCCGTGGCCCCTGCTGGGGCGCGTGATTCAGCGTATCGAGGCTCACCGAGGTCGGGTGCTGTTGATAGCGCCGGATTGGCCTCGTCGGCCTTGGTATGCCGATCTGATGCGGTTGGTGGACGGTTCTCCGTGGCGGCTTCCGGTGGTTCCGGATCTGTTGTGTCAGGGTCCCCTTCGCATGCCTCAAGTGGGGAGATTCTCTCTTACGGCCTGGCTATTGAAAGGGCTCGGCTGAGAAAACGGGGTTATTCACGGGCGGTCGTGGCGACCCTATTGCAAGCGCGCAAGAGCTCTACTTCGCTGGCCTATGTACGGGTTTGGCGTGTTTTTGAGGACTGGTGTTCTCGACATCAGATACGAGCGGCTACAGCCTCTATTCCAGTGATCCTGGATTTTTTGCAGGACGGTTTTGCTAAAGGTTTGGCCGCCAGTTCGTTACGCGTGCAATTGGCGGCGCTGTCATGTTACCGAGGAAAGATTCAGGACGTGGCGTTAGGTGCTCATGCTGATGTCGTGCGTTTCTTGCGGGCTGTTTCTAGACTGCGCCCGGCCCGTAGAGTCTCGGTACCCTCTTGGGATCTTAATTTGGTGTTGCGGACTCTCAGTGCAGCCCCTTTTGAGCCTCTGTCTCGTAGTTCGGTAAAGGATTTGACTCTTAAAACGGTGTTTCTAGTGGCGATTTGCTCAGCACGCCGTATTTCCGAGCTACAGGCTCTTTCTTGTAGGGAGCCTTTTCTGTCTTTCTCGGCTCAAAAAGTGGTTCTCCGGCCTGTGCCTTCCTTTCTACCTAAGGTGACGTCTCCTTTCCACCTGAACCAGGTCGTTTCCCTTCCGGTATTTCCGGATTCGGAAGGGCATGCTTCTGATCGCGGTTTAAGTCGGTTGGACCTCAAGAAGGTTCTCCGACGCTATTTAAAGGTTACCAGCGGTTTTCGTAAATCGGATCACTTGTTTGTGCTGTTTGGCGGTCCTCGCAAAGGAGAAGCGGCGGCGAAGGCTTCTATTGCTCGGTGGATTAAGGAGGCGATTGGCTCAGCTTATCTGTTACACGGTCGAATTCCGCCTGTTGGGTTGCGCGCTCATTCTACAAGAGCGCAGGCAGCGTCCTGGGCGGAGTTCAGTTTGGTTTCGCGGTGGATATCTGTAAGGCGGCCACGTGGTCTTCTTTGCACACTTTCAGTAAACATTATCGACTTGATGTCTTGGCGGCGAGCGATGCCGGTTTTGGTTCCGCGGTTCTGCGTGCCGGCTGGAAAAATCCCACCCGTTAGGCTGCTTTGATACATCCCATACGTCGAGGACTAAGCTGTCGTCTCTCAAGGAACTACAATTACCAGGTAAGTGTAATTACTATAAATGCCATACTGGGTCAGACCAAGCTCTTTCAGGTCCAGTATCCTGTTTCCTAGGGTAGCCAATCCAGGTCTTAAGGACCTGGTTAATTTCCAAAAAAGACGAATAGGCTACTCAATGCTTGTATCAGGGCAAGCGGTGGATTCATGTATGCTCATATTTTAAGGGTTCCGTTGCATGTACAACAGATGTGACACTCTGTTGGGTTGTGTGCCTTGTAGAACATCTTGAATTGGTGAAACTTGGTATAAAAAAATATTATAATTCTCCAGCTTCTCTCTAATAAAAAGTTATGGACCTTTCCTCCGGGAGCTTGGCCAAAAACTTTGTTAAACTCCGCTACGTTCGGAGATCGTTTCGCACAAGGCTCTTGGAGTACACAGGAGACCCAGTGGTCAATGAACCGACTGGAAAATGCGAGCGATACGCCGGGCGTTGCAGGCGTTCGAAGCTACGGTGACAGGTCGAGCGGTGCGAGTACTGTCCAACTCCGCGGCGGTGGCCTACATCAATCGGCAGGGCAGAACAGGAAGTGTGGCCATAGAGGCCGCGGTAGAGGGTCTGTGTGTGTGGATAGAGCTTTGGCTGCCAGTGTTTTCGGTGGCGCATGTTGCGGGTAAGGACATTGTGACGACGGATTTCCTCAGCTGGGTCCGAGTAGATGCCAAAGAATGGAAGTGGCATCCGGAGGTGTTCACACAGATCGGTCGCATATGGGGACAGCCAGTAATGGACCTCATGGCGGTGTTTTCACTCTGCGTAAACGGGTCGCTTCTTCAGCAGACGATGCAATAGGAGGTTGGAAGGCATTGGCGCACTGTTTCAATGGCGGCCAACGTCCAGTCTTCTCTCTTTCCACCGGGGGCACTAATAGGTCGAGTGGTTCTGCGTATCGAAGTGCTTCGGGGAAACGTGTGGTTGGGGGCCTCGGGCTGGCCGAGGCGCCCATGGTATGCTTGCCTCATATGGTTGCTCGATGGGAATCCATGGAGGTTTCCGACATTGGAGATTCTGTTGCTACGGAGTTACCTTCGAATGCCTCAGGTGCATCGGTTTTTGCTTACGGGGTGGCCATTGAAAGGGTAAGCTTAAGGAAAAAGAGTTGCTCGACAGCAGTCTTTGCCACCTTGCCGCGCAAAAAAAAAAAAAAGTCTACGTCCCTTGCATATGTGCGTATATGGTGCATCTTTGAGGACGGGTGCTCGCGCGACAACAGTGTCAGTTCCCTTGGTATTAAGTTTTCTGCAGGATGGGTTTGGTAAAGTCAGGTCCTGGAGAGTTCAGTTAGCAGCTCTGTCTTGCTATAGGGGCAAAGGACAGGGAGTGGCTCTCATCCACAGGTCAATGTGGTACGCTTTCTCAAGCGGTTACCAGACTGTAGCCCTGTCGTAGGATATTTATTCCACCGGGGGGCTCAAGTTTGGTTTTAGGAGCGTTAGCTAGCGCGCTATTGGGGCCCTTGCAACAGGTATAGGTTAAGGGTTTTGCCTTGAAGACGGTATGTTTGATGGTCATCTGTTCAGCGAGGCGATTTTCAGAGTTGCGGGCATTGACCTGTCAGGAATCATTTTTTGTCTGTCTCCAGACAGAAGGTGGCCTGGCAGCTGGTTCCGTCGTTGTTGCCAAAGGTGGTTTCTACATTCACCTAACTAAAATGGTCTCTCTTCCAGCGCTAGGTGCGGCAGAGGGGAGTGTATTGAACCATAGCTTGCGCTGTTTGGATGCCAAGAGACTGCTGCGGCAGTGTTTAAAGGTTTCAGAAACTTTCGCAAGGCAGATCGTCTCTCTTCGGGGTGTTTGGAGGGCCCCGCAAAGGGAAGTGGTGGCGAAGGAGTCCATTTCTGGATGGATTGGAGCGGCGAATGTGTCTGCTTATCTTCTATGGGACCGTACAGTCCAAGGGAGCTTACGAGCTCACTCTACCAGAGTGCAAGCGTCTTCTTGGACAGAGCACAGTTTGGTTCCGCCAGCGGTCATCTGTAGGGAGGCCTCTTGGTTGTCTCTCCATACTTTCAGTAAGCACTACTGCCTAGATGTTCTGGCGGCTAAGGATGCCGTTTTCAGGGAGGCGGTGTTGAGATCTGGCTGGAAAGGTCCCTCCCAATGATTACTGCTCTGATACATCCCAGAGGTTGAGGACTAAACTGGAGGAATGATAAGGAAATAGGACTTACACTTACCTGGTAATTGTGGTTCCTTGAGTGACTCCAGTTTAGTCCTCATTCCCGCCTGGGGATGGGGTCTTAGCAGTGGATTTTCTGTTGGGGGAAGTACAAGGTTAAAAGTGGATATAGGCCTTCACTGGTGTTCAGTCGTTTTGATGCTTCCATTTGTTTTGCGCTATATTGTTATATTATTATATTATGATATTGTTATATATTGTTATATATATTGCTATATTGCTCTTGATTGTTTAGGGCTAGGCATTCAACGGAAAGGAGAGCATGCAGGAAGCAGTACCTTTTCCTTCTGGAAGGGGAGTAGTAGGTAGATAGGTTATATGTTCTGCGTGCCCTTGAATATAGTAAGTTTAAAAAAAAAGTGTTACAGATTTTTTGCTCCTTTGAGTCTGCTTTGTCAATAGTTCACTGGGGGTTGATGGGAGAGACCAGCAGGCTATATCCAGTGATGTCATGAGTTTTTGACATGCCAGTCTCCAAGCTGCAGGAGGAGGATCACTACCCAGAGGCTGAGGACTAAACTGGAGTCACTCAAGGAACCACAATTACCAGGTAAGTGTAATTCCTAATTTTTCTCTATTACCACCATGTCTGGTTTCTTCGCATTCAGTTTCTGTCTGAATGGGAAAGCCTTAAGTTATCAGAATGTCTGCATTCTCCGTAATTCTCTTAGGGTCATGATCCCATGCTCCTCTGGTATAGCGATGTTGTAGTGCTTACAAAGTTTCCAGTGTGTGAGACGTCACCTTGTGCTTTTCTGTATAGACACTTTCTGCCATCAGAACTTCACACATGTACAAGGTGAGTAACCATTTCTTCCTTATCGTTCCTCCAGTTTAATCTCTCACTTGTGGGTTGTCACCTCTCACCAGCAGCTTGGAGACTGAGCATGTCAGTTTGTGACCTCACAATAGACAGCTGGCTGGCACCTCTCACCTGCTCCAGTATCTGTCTCCAAGCAGCTGGTGAGATGTGATCCTATTACCAGGACGCACTGAGAGGAACAACTAAGAAGTTGTTAGGGTTTACAGTTTGGTAAAATCTTTCAGTCAGAGAATCATAAATTGTAGGGAGCATTGAAGTTTGAATAAAGTTGACTGAAAAAAGAAGAAGTTTCAAGGTAAGCCAGGACAGACAGAAAAGCAATAAGGGAAGGAGTTTTTTTTGTTTTTTTTTCCTCTGTTAGTGCCTGCCAGCATTTCGGGGGTGGACAGTAGCTAGAATCGGCAGGGTCTGCCCTTGGGGAGATTGGTGCGCTTTCTGCAGCAGCCCAACACCGCCGCCGTTGCTCAGAACTCAGCTGACTGGCAGTCAGGGAGGCTCTCCACATCAGATTGATGTTGCGAGCAGGTGGTTTTCCTGCTTGCACAGCTCAAGTAAGCGTCTGGGATAACTCAGTTTTGGTTGTTGGGGGAGCTGTGGCAGAACAGGGCAGCCACGGTCGAGTTTCGCTTTCCCCATTTTGAGCGGGAGCCACTGCCATTTTCAGCACAGCCACAGCCACAGCCACAGCCATGTGTGGGGAGGTCCAGACGCTGGGGGCTCTTTACATGTGTGTTTTTTTTTTTGTTTGATCTCCAGATAAGAAGCAAATGTTTGGGACTTCACTTGGAGGAGTTTTCTTGTCCTGGCTAGCATAGAATAGAAAAACGTTTATAGGAGCAGACACTGGGGACAGAGCATAGGGAAGGCTGGGCTTATTCTGTCCTCAGAGGAGGGGACCAGTAGTGTCCCGGTAAACGCAGGATGCCTTCCAAGCCTGTGTGTCTCAGTTGTGGTTTCTGTGGGGGGAGGGGGGTGGTCTCTGCAGCTGATTTTTGCCACGGCTGCAAGACTGAGTCCAGGGCCATGGAACAGGGTCTTCCTGATCGATCCTCTTCCAACAGCTTGGAGACTGAGAAATGTCACTTTTGTGATGCCCCGGATCCGCCTCCTCACACCAGTTATCTCAGTCTCCAAGTAGCTGGAGGTTGGTGAGCCCGGGAGTTCGGGGCTCACTGGAGAGAGAGTTTAGGCTTAGAATAGCTAGGGGCTTTGTCTTTTTTTTTTTTTTTAACTAACTAAAGGGGATTCAGTCTTTTTCCTGGATCTGATGCTGGTGGCGCTGCTGTTCTCTCCCTCCTGTTAATTCAGGGTGCTTTGCCTTATTGCTTCCCACCCTCCCTTCCTCCCCTCCTTTTCCCTTTTTTTTCCCCTTTCCATTCTCTGAGGGGCAGCCTTGTGCTTTGGTGGGGGGGGGGGGGGGGGCCACAGGCAGGAAACAAGAGAGCACAGTACCGATTACCAATCCCGGCAGTGGAGGAGAGGAATTGGCAGCTGGCTGGGCTCATCGCGTGCAGAAATTCTGCCTGCTAATGTGATTAGAGCCGCCGGACTGATCTGCAGCATGGAAGGAGCTTTCTCCGGTTCCCCCCTTGCAAGTGGTGTCTGCAGCTCCCGGATTGAGATGGAGCGCAGTGGAAAAGTCACCTGGCACACTGCTCCGGTAGCGGACTAGGTAGGACAGGAGAAGCCGGGGGAGCGCGAATTCCGGCGCTGCAGGCCGGACTGCGTGTCGCTCGTGCGGGAATTGCGTTGGACTGGAGCTGTGTTTGGGTTTTTTTTTTTTTTAAGGCCATGTAATTCGGCCGGGGAGCCTCGTTTTCATTTCATTTCTTCATAATTTAGCTTGGGGAACGTTTCTGAGGCTAATCCAGTTATAAAAAAAAAACAAAAAAAAAAAAACGGGCCGGCATCAACAGTTGCAGGGGTCTGTTGAGGGGCCTGGTTAGATCGGTGAGGAGCTCCGGGGGACGGGATGCCTTCTAGACAGCTCTGTTTGCTGTGCGGTGCTAGAAGGGGTTCCATATCACCGGAGGGTATCTGAAGAGGTTGCAGTCAAGAGGCGCTGAATATGGATCAAGGGTCAGAGACTGGAGCAGGGGTTAAGGAGGGGGCGGCTGCGAGCCCTACAGGACCAGTATTAGACGCTATTACTGCAAGGGAGCCGGGGCCCAGTACTTCTGCGGTTCTGGAACCCCCGACGGTGCAACCTTGTTTGCCCGGAGGCTTGATGGCAATTTTTCCGCCAGATTTTGTAGCTTTGCTCCAGCAGGCCTTGGGCAGCTCTTTAAATAGGACTGCAGCCTGTACCTCGGCGGCGATGGTAGGGGATAAGAGGCCGTGGACGCCGTTGACGGTGGTAATGACAGGAGTTGTGGCGAAGAAGCCCAGGGGAGATGCGGTCCAAGCAGACGAGTCCATCATATCGGAGGATCTGCGGTCGGAGGATCCAGAATCTGACATGGGTCAGGACGAAGATCTGGAAGAAGGCGAGATTGCAGAGCAGGAGGATCAGGCAAGGGTGGTCCGAGTGTTTCGGAGAGAAGAGTTGCCGGCTCTCATTGTGGAGTCTCTCAAAACTCTTAATATGCCGTCTGATGGACCTGCAGAAGATTCTACTCCTGGAGGACCCATTGTTGCAGGCTTTTCGAAAGACTCAGAGGACTTTCCTGGTGCATAGAGTGTTTAAGGAAATGATACAGGAGGAGTGGGATATGCCTGAGTCCGCGCTTAAAGGGTCTAGAGTGATGACGCGTCTTTACCCATTGTTAGACCAGGATAAGGACTTGTTTAAGTCTCCAAGGGTCGATGCAGCTGTGTTGGCGGTTACCAAAAGGACCACAATTCCAGTAGAGGGTAGCGCGGCGCTCAAGGATGCGCAGGACCGTAAGTTAGAAACCTTGTTGAAGCAGGTGTTTGAAGTCAATGCACTCTCTTTGCAGGCTTCTATTTGTGGAGCTTAGGTGGCGCGGGCGTGCCTACGCTGGGTGCAGCGGATTCAAGGGGACCCCGCCAAAGAGGCGGCGAAATAGGCGTCCAGACTGGAATCTGGAACGGCTTATCTGGCTGACATTCATTATGACCTTATCAGGGGGTTATCGAAGAATATGGCTTCGGTGGTCGCGAGGCGGAGATGTCTTTGGCTGCGCAATTGGGCAGCAGATGGCTTCTCCAAGGCGAGGTTAAGTAAGCTTCCTTTCCGGGGAAAGCTGCTGTTTGGTGAAGATTTGAGAGAGTCCAAAGGCGGTAGGTTGCCGGAGGATAAGCAGAAGCAGGGACGTTCCTTGCTCTTGCCTCGCGGTCAGCAACGGGATTTCTGGCGTTTTCGTTCCCCAAGGTTTGTTTGTCAGTGGGGGTGTTTTCCCGGCCAGAGCCAAGGGTTTCGTGGATTTAGAGGGGCGGGCAGAGGGTATGCAGTCTCCTCCCCTTCCTCGAATTTCAAGAAATCGCAATGAAGCCAGGGGGACCCAGATGGGGCTGGTTCCCGTGGGTTGTCAGTTACGGGAGTTTTACCCTGCCTGGGTCCAAATCATTTCAGATCAGTGGGTGTTGGAGGTTATTCGAGAAGGTTATGCGTTGGAGTTTCAGCGGCTGGTAGCCGATTCTTTCGTTCAGTCGCCATGCAAAGCAAGCGCAAAGCGTAAGGCTGTGCAGGATACAGTGCAAAGGCTCCTCTACCTAAAGGCCATAGTTCCTGTTCCCCCCCCGCCCAGTTAGGTTGCAGTCGATACTCTATCTATTTCGTGGTTCTGAAAAAGGAAGGGGCTTTTCGGCCTATTTTGGATCTCAAGAGTAAATCGCTGTCTCCGGGTGTCTCATTTTCGGATGGAGACTCTCAGGTCTGTTATAGTGGCAGTGAAACGGGGCGAATTTCTTACGTCTCTGTACCTGTCGGAGGCTTATCTTCACATTCCGATTCGGCAGGAGCATCGGAAATTTCTCAGGTTCGCGGTGCCTATGGGACATTTTCAGTTTCAAGTGCTTCTGTTTGGCTTTGCTACGGCACCGCGTACGTTCACCAAGGTGATGGTGGTGATAGCGGCGGCCTTGCAAAAGGAGGGGGTGTTGGTGCACCCTTATTTGGACGATTGGTTAATCAGAGCGAAGTCCCAAGCAGAGTGTGTGGCAGCTACAACCAAGGTGGTGACCTTTTTGCAGAGTCTCGGTTGGGTAGTCAACATGGCAAAGAGCAAGTTGGAGCCATCTCAGAGTCTAGAGTACCTGGGGGCGCGCTTTGATATGAGAGTGGGGCGTGTTTTCCTGCCGCAGCAGCGGGTGCTGGGGCTCAGAACATTGGTCAGACAATTTATAAGCACACAGGATCCCATGGCCTGGGATTACCTAAGGTTACTAGGGACCATGGCGGCGACGCTTGAATTGGTTCTGTGGGCGAGGGCCCACATGAGACCTTTGCAAAGGGCACTGTTGAGGAGGTGGTTGCATCAAAGGGATCAGCTGTCTCAAACGCTGCCTTGTCTGCCGCAGACTTGCGAGGCACTTCAGTGGTGGCTACGTCTGGGGTATCTGGAAAAAGGGATGCCATTGGAGTTGCCTGCGTGGATTTCTCTGACGACAGATGCCAGTCTTCTAGGCTGGGGGGCTCACTATCAGGGACAGTTTGCGCAGGGGCAGTGGTCCGAGCTGGAGAGGAGTTGGTCGATCAACAGGTTGGAGTTGAGAGCAGTAGCACTGGCGTTGCAAAAGTTTCGGCCGGCGCTCCACGGAAGAGCCATTCGAGTGTTCTCAGATAATGCAACCACGGTAGCTTACATCAACCGGCAAGGAGGCACCAGCAGCATGGCACTGGAAGCTGAGGCCGAGAGTTTGTTAGAATGGGCCGAGAACAATCTGGTTGCGTAGTTGGCGGCGCATGTAGCGGGGGTGGACAATGTGTAGGCAGACTTCTTGAGTCGCGTGAAGGTAGACCCGGGGGAATGGGTTCTTCATCCGGAGGTGTTCGCAATGTTAGTGTGTTGTTGGGGGATGCCGGTGATGGATCTCATGGTGACTTTCCAATCGGCAAAGGTCGATCACTTCTTCAGCAGAAGAAGAGAAAGAATGGCGGAAGGCCTGGATGCTCTTATACAGGCCTGGCCGGAAGAGCAGCTCCTCTACGTGTTTCCATCTTGGGTGCTCATCGGGCGAGTGCTGTAGTGCATAGAGCTACACAAAGGTCAGGTGATTTTGATTGCGCCGGATTGGCCAAGAAGGCCGTGGTACGCGGACTTGGTGCGGCTGTTGGTAGGGAAGCCCTGGAAGCTTCCGAGGAGAAAGGATCTTCTAACGCAAGGACCCCTGTGCATGCCTCAAGTAGATCAATTCTCGCTTATGGCTTGGCTCTTGAGAGGGCTAGGATGAGAGCAAAGGGTTATTCGGCGGGGGTGATCTCCACCTTGCTGAAAGCTTGGAGGCGGTCTACCTCGTTGGCTTATGTTAGAGTGTGGTGCATCTTTGAAGCATGGTGTGTGGACAGGGGCTTCGTTCCTTTGAGGGCGTCGGTACCACAGGTACTGGCCGCCTTGCAAGATGGTTTTCAGAAAGGCTTAGCGGCCGCGTCGTCAAGAGTTCAGTTAGCTGCGCTGTCCTGCTATAGGGGAAAGGTGCAGGGCGAGGCGCTCGGAGGACATGCGGATGTTTAAGCGTTTTTTGCAGGCAGTAACCCTATTATTATTTATTTATTTACATTCTCTTATATAACGCGCTATAATGCATCAGTGCGGTTTACATTGAACAAACTGAAATTTCATTGAACAGGGCATTATAACTTGGAGATAACTATTTTTACAGGGAACATTGCGGCCACCGCGGAAGCAACTAGTTCTGACGTGGGATCTCCCGTTAGTGTTGGAGGCGTTAGGGAGAGCGCCCTTTGAACCATTGGCAAAAGCGTCTATGAAGGATCTCACGCTGAAGGTAGTTTTCTTGGTGGCGATTGCTTCAGCGAGGCGACTCTCAGAATTGCAAGCGTTGTCCTGTAGAAAGCCATTTCTATCATTCTTTGATACTAAGGTGGTTTTGAAGCCAGTACTGTCCTTTTTGCCAAAGGTCGTGTCGGTTTTTCATATGAATCAGGTAGTTTCCTTGCCGGTGTTCGCGGCTCAGAGAGAGGGTCAGGTTGCGGGGCACTTGCATCGGTTGGATAATTAGGAGGACGTTGAAAAGGTATATCCGCAGGACGGCCAGTTTCCGTAAGTCCGATAGGCTCTTTCTGTTTGAGGGGGCAAAGAAGAGTGAAGCGGCTTCTAAAGCTTCTATTGCCCGATGGTTGAAGGAGGCAATCGCGTCGGCGTATCTGTTGAAAGGCCGGGCGGTCCCGGAAGGGCTGAGAGCTCATTCCACTAGGGCACAAGCTGCCTCTTGGGTGGAGTGCAGTCTGGTGCCGGTGGTGGAAATCTGTAAAGCAGCGACCTGGTCTTCGTTGCACTCGTTTGTAAAACATTACCGTCTGGATGTTCAGGCGTAGAGGGACACCTGTTTTGGATCGGCGGTGCTTCAGGCTGGTCTAGCAGGGCCCTCCCGTTGAATCTGTTCACTGCTCTGTTACATCCCCAGAGATTCCGGGACTAGACTGGAGGGACGATCAGGAAGATTAAATTACTTACCTGCTAATTGTAGTTCCTGGAGGAACTCCAGTCTAGTCCCGTATCCCGCCCTGGTAAGTGAGTGGGCTATAGCCTGAAGCGGGACCAAGTTAACAGGTAAGAGTCACAGGGGGCTGTGCGGCAGCATAGTGCCTAGTTCAGGGTGTAGTTTGGGGATGGGGCGGAGTCAGCATCCTGCGCAGGGAGGCATGTGTACATAGTTAGTCATGATATTCTTTAGTGTTCAGCTAGTGGTTTAGCTTTGGGTTCTTGTACAGTATGCTACTTAATGGTGGCTCAGGTGAGTCTGCTTTGTCAATAGGTAACTGGTGTGAGGAGGCGAATCCGGGGCTTATGTACCAGTGACATCACAAAAGTGACGTTTCTCAGTCTCCAAGCTGCTGGAAGAGGGACTGGAAAGGGGGGCTGTTACTTCTGGAGAGAAATCTGAAATTGTGAGTATATACTTCTGGGAATTTTTCTGAAAGGAATTTTTTTTCTTTTAAAGCTAATTAATCTGTGAACCCACTATTTTTTTTGTTAAATCAGTCAGGGCCTAGTAGCAACAGTTTAAGATTCAATTTAAAAACACAGAAGAGAACTTTCTGGTTACCTTTCATACCCAGTAGACAGCTGTAGTTTAAATTTCATAGTCACTCAGGGCCTAGCATCAGCAAAGTACTTTTAGTTTCAAATTAAAACACAGAAGAGAGCTTTCTGGTTAAATTTAGAATCCAGCAGAGAGCTTGTAGTTTAAATTTCATAATAGGTTAGAGCCTAGTAGCAGCAAAGAGCTATAATTTAAATCAAATCAGAATATAGCTTACCTCAGCAGCACAGGACAAGGTACTGTGTAGCAGCCCTTTTTTAATAAGTGTTATATCCCTCCCTCCCTCCCCACACCCACCCTCCCCTGGGAAAATCACAGCTTTATAGGTACTTGCACAACTTAAAAGACAGGAGGTGCTCTCAGGTGAAGCTCATTACCCAAATCAGTCATACAACAAGGACCTGAGATTAATTAAGCTTCAGGTGAACAAGGTATATTAAACTTCTTAGGTACAGTTTTAGTGGTATAAATATCCATTGCACCCTTTAGTACATATAGAACTTAAAGATCTAAACACAAACTTAAAACTAAGATGCAGACAGCAGTCCAGCAGCGGGATGTGGGCTTTCCAGTCTTTTGCATTGAGTGTCACATGTATGATTTTCTCCCAGCTGGTGAGAGGTCTTAAGTGTGCACTAGGTGCAAGGAGCTCTCTGCTCTCAGGGAACGAGTCCGTTCTCTAGAGGCTAGAGTAGCAGACTTGGAAAACATAAGACAGACAGAGAGGTACATAGACGAGACCTACAGGGATATAGTCCTGAAGTCCCACCTCCAGTCTGGCAGCATCCCTGTTGCCATGGAGGAGAGAGGTCACGTGACAGGAGAGCATCACCCTGGTGTGGCAGGAAGTGATCCTGTAACTAGGACCTGTCCTCCAGGTGATGTAAACCCCTCTCGCACCGAGGAGGTTTCTCCAGGGCCAAGTGCCCATGCGGGAAGGGTTAGGACAGCAGTTATAGTTGGTGATTCGATCATTAGGCATGTAGATAGCTGGGTGGCTGGTGGACGTGAGGATCGCCTGGTAACATGCCTGCCTGGTGCGAAGGTAGCGGACCTCACACGCCACCTAGATAAGGTCTTAGATAGTGCTGGGGAGGAGTCTGCTGTCTTGGTACATGTTGGTTCCAATGACATAGGAAAATGTGGTAGGGAGGTTCTGGAAGCTAAATTTAGGCTTTTAGGTAGGAAGTTGAAATCCAGAACTTCCAGGGTAGCGTTCTCCGAAATGCTTCCCGTTCCACGCGCAGGACCCAATAGGCAGGCAGAGCTCCGGAGTCTCAAAGCGTGGATGAGACAATGGTGCAGAGATGAGGGGTTCCGATTTGTTAGGAACTGGGGAACATTCTGGGGAAAGGAGGGGCTCTTCCGAAGGGATGGGCTTCACCTTAACCGGGATGGAACCAGGCTGCTGGCATTAACCTTTAAAAAGGAGATAGAGCAGCTTTTAAACTAGATAATAGGGGAAAGCCGACATTCGCCCAAGAGCGCATGGTTCGGAAGAATGTATCCTTGAAGGATACTACAAAAAGCAGAGAGGTTCCAAAAAAGAGTAAAGTAGCCCAAATGCCCTCGAGTATGGAGCAGACAGAACTTAAAGATCCCAAATTACCCATGTCTACCAATAGCCAAATTAATATGAATAAAATACAGTCTCTAAAATGCTTGTATGCAAATGCTAGAAGTCTACAAAACAAGATAGGAGAGTTAGAATATATAGCACTAAACGAGAGGTTAGATATGATTGGAATATCAGAGACATGGTGGAAGGAGGACAACCAGTGGGACACTGTGATACCTGGGTACAAACTATATCGAAATGATAGAGCTGATCAAATTGGTGGAGGGGTTGCGCTCTATGTTAGAGAGGGCATTGAGTCAGAAAGGATTAAAGTTTTGCAAGAAACAAAATTTGCTGTAGAATCTCTATGGATTGAAATTCCATGTAAAAAGGGGAAGGCGATGGCAGTGGGGGTGTACTATCGTCCGCCTGGCCAGAATGAACAAATGGATGATGAAATGCTCAAAGAAATCAAGGAAGCTAGCAAAAGTTACAGTGCAGTAATAATAATGGGTGATTTCAATTACCCCGGCATCGACTGGGTCAGTGTCACAACAGGACATGCTAGGGAGATAAAGTTCCTAGATGAAATAAATGACTGCTTCTTGGAGCAGCTGGTTCATGAACCGACCAGAGGGGAAGCAATATTAGACCTAGTCCTTAGTGGAACACCAGATGTAGTGCAAGAGATAAGAGTGTTGGGGCCACTTGGCAATAGTGATCATAGCATGATCCCCTTTGATTTAATTAGTGGAGGAGGGATAGTAAGGAAATCCACAGTACTACCCTTTAACTTTCGAAAGGGAGACTATGATAGAATGAGGAAAACAGTTAAGAAAAAACTAAAAGGAGCAGTTGCAAAGGTTAAAGACGTACATCAAGCTTGGGTGTTGTTGAAAAATACTATCTTGGAAGCCCAGACCAGCTGTATTCCACGCTTTAAGAAAAGTGGAAGGAAGTCCAAAAAACTGCCAGCATGGTTTAAAGGTGAGGTCAGAGAGGCTGTTGTTGCCAAAAAAGCATCTTTCAAGAAATGGAAAAAAGAGCCAAATGATGAAACCTGGAAACAGCACAAGCACTGGCAAGTCAAATGCAAGGCATTGATAAGGCAGGCAAAGAGAGAATTTGAGAAGAAGCTTGCTGCGGAAGCAAAAACGCGAAATAAAGACCTTTTCAAGTACATTCGTAGCAAAAAACCCGTGAGAGAGTCAGTTGGTCCATTAGATGATAAAGGGGTTAAAGGAGCACTAAGAGGCGACAAGGCGATAGCGGAGAGACTGAATGAATTCTTTGCTTCGGTCTTTACTGAGGAAGATGTAGGGATGTTACCCACGACTGAAGTGGTATTTAAAGGTGTGGAAGAATTGAAGGAAATATCGATACATCGGGAAGATGTCTTACAACTATTAGATAAACTGAAGAGTAGCAAATCACCTGGGCCGGATGGTATACATCCAAGGGTGTTGAAAGAACTGAAATTTGAGATTGCAGACCTGCTATCAGTAATCTGTGAACTATCATTAAAATCATCTCTAATACCTGAGGATTGGAGGATCGCCAATGTAACACCAATTTTTAAAAAGGGTTCGAGGGGTGATCCGGGAAACTACAGACCGGTGAGCCTGACATCAGTACCGGGAAAAATGGTAGAAACCATCATAAAGAATAAAATTACTCAGCATATAGATAGTCATGACCTAATGGGAGACAGCCAACATGGCTTAAGACAAGGAAGATCTTGTCTTACTAATCTGTTATGTTTTTTTGAAGGAGTGAATAAACAGGTGGACAAAGGTGAGTCGGTTGATATTGTGTATCTGGACTTTCAGAAAGCCTTTGACAAGGTCCCTCATGAGAGACTTTTGGCAAAACTAAAGAGTCATGGGATATGAGGCAGTGTACTACTGTGGATCAGGAACTGGTTAAAAGATAGAAAGCAGAGGGTAGGGCTAAATGGCCAGTTTTCCCAATGGAGAAAAGTGAATAGTGGTGTACCCCAGGGATCTGTGCTGGGTCCGCTGCTTTTTGACATATTCATAAATGACCTGGAAAGTGGAATAATGAGTGAGGTTATCAAATTTGCTGATGACACAAAACTATTTAAAGTTGTTAAAACCCAGGAGGATTGTGGAAAATTGCAAGAGGATCTTGATAAATTGGAAGACTGGGCATCAAAATGGCAGATGAAATTTAATGTGGAGAAGTGCAAGGTTATGCACCTAGGGAAGAACAACCCAAACTATGGTTACACGATGCAAGGTTCCACATTAGGAACCACCACCCAAGAAAAAGATTTAGGCGTCCTTGTGGATACCATGTTAAAACCCTCGGCCCAGTGTGCAGCGGCGGCCAAGAGAGCAAATAGAATGCTAGGTATGATAAGGAAAGGAATGGAAAATAAAACAAAAGATATTATAATGCCTCTATATCGTTCCATGGTGAGACCGCACCTTGAATATTGTGTGCAATTCTGGTCGCCGTATCTTAAAAAGGATATAGCAATTTTAGAAAAGGTTCAGAGAAGAGCCACCAAAATGGTAAAGGGGATGGAAGGCTACTCCTATGAAGAAAGGCTAAAAAGGTTGGGGCTCTTTAACCTGGAAAAGAGACGGCTGAGGGGAGATATGATAGAAGTCTATAAATTAATGAACGGAGTGGAACGGGTAAACGTAGATCGATTGTTTACCTTATCAGAATATAGAAAGACTAGGGGACATGCAATGAAGCTACAGGGTAAACTATTTAAGACTAATAAAAGAAAATATTTTTTCACTCAACGTTTAATCAAACTCTGGAATTTGTTACCGGAGGATGTAGTAAAGGCTGTTAGTGTAGCTGGTTTAAAAAAGGTTTGGACAAGTTCCTGGAGGAAAGGTCCATAAACCATTATTAAGAAGGGACCCAGGATATCAATGCTTGAACCAATACAAGCATTGTGGAACCTGTGTCCCTTGGGGAAACTGCTAGGTACGTATGACCTAGATTGGCCACTGTTGGAAACAGAATACTGGGCTTGATGGACCTTGGTCTGTCCCAGTATGGCATATCTTATGTTCTTATGTTCTTAGGATCACAACCCCAGAGAATCCGGGACTAGACTGGAGTTCCTCCAGGAACTACAATTAGCAGGTAAGTCTAATTTAATCTTAGGGACAACAGAGGGGAGCAGGCACCGGAGAACCTGGGGAAGGAACTTCTCAAGGGGATCCTTCTTCCTTGGCCGGTGTTAAGGAGAATACACAGCAGGATCAGAGGGGGAGACCTCCGAGCTCGCCCAAGCCCTTCACTTCTACAGCTCTCTGAGGGGTGGCTCCCAGGTTTATTTTTTTTTGTTTTTGCCTGTCGTCTTTTTGCATGTGGCAGAGTGGGCATCTCGGAGTTGTAGGATCCCAAGGCGGAGCCAAGAAGCTCCCCTGCTGAGGTAAGTACAGAGGGAGAGTCTGAGGTTTGTAGACAGCGAGTTGAGTGATCCTTGGGAGGATATGGTATCTATACATTCGGGTGAGCTGGGAGGACCCAGACGGGGAGGCTGCTGCAGATTCCGAGCATATGGAGCTCAAGGAAGGGGAGATACCTTTAAGGGAGGAATTTCACATAGTGCGAGTTTTTCATAGGAAGGAACTGTCTGCACTCATAGTGTAATCCTCCAGAGCTCTCAATATGGATCTGCATGTGCCCAAGGAAGACGACCCGCTTGAAGACCCATTGTTCAGGCGATGCGAAAGACACAGATGGTGTTTCTCTTTCATCGAGTGGTCAAACAAATGATGCAAGATGAGTGGGATGTGCCATAGGTGGGTCTGAGAGGGACGCAGGTCTTGACCCGTTTGTATCCTCTCCCAGGTCAGGCTAAGGACTTGTTGTGCTCTCCCAGAGTAGATGCGGCAGTCTCTGCTGTTACGAAGAAGACAACCATTCCAGTTGAGGGAGCCTCTGCTATTAAGTAAATGCAGGACAAGAAGTTGGAATTCCTGCTTAAGTTGGTGTTTAATATTAATGCCTTCTCCCTACAGGTGTCCGTCTGCGGGGCTTTTGTGGCACGTGCATGTTTGCACTGGGTGCAGTCATTCCTGGACAACACAGGGGTCTCCCATCCATAGCCTCCAGAAGCGGCAGAGTTAGAATCTGGAACAGTATACTTGGCAGACGCCTTTTATGACCTTATTAGTGTCTTGTGCAAATGTATGGCCTCAACAGTTGCCGCTTGCCGCTACTTGTGGTTGTGGAACCAGTTAGCAGACGTCTCCTCCAAGACATGTCTGAGTAAGCTCCTGTTTAGGAGACAGCTGCTCTTTGGTGAGGATTTAGAAAGGTTGGTGAAAGACCTTGGGGCCCAAAGGGGGGATACTCCCTGAGGATAAGCCGAAGCCAGTGCACTCTGTGGTGTGGTGTGTGTTTTGCCCCATTCTAGAGAGGGAGATATACCTCCTGGGAGCCGACCTTTCGGGGGTTTCAAGTGGTCAGCAGACGTTTCTACTCTACGACCTCAGCCGTCAAGAAACTGCAATTATGCCAGAGCAGTTCAAGGGGTGGTGGTTCCCATGGGAGGTCAGCTACGGGAATTCTACACCGCTTGGATCAGATCAGTATGTACTCGAGATCATCCAGGAAGATTACATTCTGGAATTTGCTTGGCCTCTGCAGGAAGGCTTTGTAAGTTCCCCCTGCAGGGTGAAGCAGAAGCTCGAGGCCATGAGGGGGACACTTTGTAGCACATTGTAGCACTTAATCGCACTGAAGACAGTGGTGGCGATGCCAGAAGACCAGCGAAAGTGTAGTCGATACTCCATTT
This sequence comes from Ichthyophis bannanicus, assembly GCA_033557465.1. Classification (NCBI taxonomy): domain Eukaryota; kingdom Metazoa; phylum Chordata; class Amphibia; order Gymnophiona; family Ichthyophiidae; genus Ichthyophis; species Ichthyophis bannanicus. Next base: position 281,857,946 of record CM066035.1, read on the forward strand.
ACTTTGTGGTCCCCAAAGAAAGATGGTTCTTTCCCGCCCATATTGGATCTCAAGCATGTAAATCTGTCTTGAGTACCCTGTTTTCACATGGAAACGCTGTGTTTCATCATCATAGCAGTTCGACAGGGAGAGTTCCTGAACTCCCTTGATCTCAGAGGCATACCTGCACATTCCCATTTGACCTGAACATCAGCAGTTCCTGCAGTTTGTAGTACCAATGGGTCATTTCCAATTTCAAGCCTTGCCGTTCGGGTTGATGACAGCTCCCTGCATGTTCACCAAGGTGATTGTGGTGGTGGCAGCTGGGCTCATGCAGGAAGGTATTCTTGTCCATCCTTACTTGAGCGATTGACTGATCTGAGCCAAGTCTTGGGAGGAGAGCATACAGGCTACGGAATGGATAATCGCCTTCCTACAGAGTCTCAACAGGGTCAATCAATATGCCAAAGAGCCAGCTCCAACCATCCCAGGATCTGGTATATCTGGGGGCCAGGTTTTGGATGGATTTAGGCATGGTGTCCCTACTGTTGGAAAAGATGGTCACTCTGCAGTCGTAGATCAGACATTTTCTACTAATGTCTGCGCCAACAGCGTGGCAGCATCAGCAGGTGCTGGGTTCAATAGCAGCATCAGTCAAATTGGTGTCCTGGGCGTAGGCACACACGAGGCCATTGCAAGGAGCACTGTTGTGGAGATGGTTGGCCCAGTACCTCGAGCTGTCACATGCTCTACCCTGTCCGCAGAGCTGTGGACATCACTTAGGTGGTGGTTGTGTGTGGACAAACTGATCGCAGGGATGCCTTTAGAAATGCCGCAGTGGATTCTTGTGACGGTGGATGTCAGTCTATCGGGTTGTGGGACCCACTGCAAAGCCCAGATAGCCCAGGGAGTATGGACAGCAGAGGAGAGTATATGGCTGATCAATTAGCTAGAGATGAGAACGATGTATCTGGCATTCCAGACCTTCTAGCCCATGCTTCAGGGAAAGGCAATGAGAGTGCTCTCGGACAACGCTACCATGATAGCAATACATTAATCGACAAGGGGGCACAAGAAGCATGCAGTTGGACGAAGAAGTTACACCCTTGGTTGCATGGGCGGAGGACAACTTGCAGGCTCCCTCAGCAGCCCATGTAGTTGGCAAGGACAATATTGAAGTGGATTTTGTCAGCCAGGTCTGATTGGATCCAAGAGAGTGAGGCCGTCTTTGCACAGTTGGTGCTCCATTTGGGGAAGCTGGTCATGGATCTGATGGCCACCTTTCAAAATACCAAGGCACGTTTACTTTTACAGCAGGAGAAGGGAGAGAATGTCAGAGGGGCTTGATGCACTGGCGCAGCATTGGTCGGTGAAGAGACTCCTGTACGTGTATCCACCATGGGCCCTAATAGAGGCGCACCAGGGGCTGTTAGTGCTCATTGCTCAAGAAAACTGTGGTATGCCAGTCTAGTCATGTTGACCGTCGATCGACCTTGGAGGCTCCTGGTTTGCCAAGACCTGCTGGTGCAGAGTCCCATTAGAATGCCTCAGGTGGGTTGATTTTTCACTTAGCCTGGCTCTTGAGAGGGCTCGGTTGACACTGCATGGCTATTCTCCCACAGTTATCGCTACTCTATTGAGGGCCTGCAAACGTTCCTCTTCCCTGGCCTATGTCAGAGTGTGGAGAGTCTTTGAGGACTGGTGTACGGACCGGGAAAGTTGGTGCTTTCGGCCTCTGTAGCCAAGATTCTGGCTGCCTTGCAGGCAGGCTTGGACAAGAGGTTGGCGTGCAGATGGCAGCCATTACCTGTTGTCGTGGTAAGGTTCAGGACTTTTCCCTTGTATCGCACCCAGAAGTCGTACATTTTTTGTGGGTGGTGAAGCTCCCGCGCCACCGGTCAGAGCTGTGGTGCCTCCTTTGGAACTTGCTTGTCTGTGTTGACAGATGAGCCTTTGAGGGCAGTACTGTGAAGAATTTGACTTTAAAGACTGTCTTTTTGGTGGCTCTATGCTTGGCAAGGAGGATTTCGGAGCTCTAGGCGTGCATTGTATCGGGAGCCATTTCTCTGTCTCTCCAAAGAGAAGGTAGTGCTGTGGCCGGTGCCTTCCTGCCTAAGGTGCTGGCGGTGTTTCATTTCAATCAGTTGGTCATGCTTCCGGGATTTGTGGGGGTAGAGGACCCGTAATTCCAGTTATTAGATGTCGGGTGCATGTTGCACCGCTACCTGAAGGGGATGGAGTCCTTTTGTAAGTCTGATCGGCTCTTCATTTTGTTTAGAGGCCCATGTGTAGGTGAAACGGCCTCAAAGGCCTTGATAATGTGCTGGATGAAGGAGGCCATCTCCTTGGCATAGAGTAGTGCCCAGAGGGCTTAGGATGCATTCCATCTGTGCGCAAGTGTCGTCGTGGGCAGAATCCATCCTTATACCGCCAGTGGAACTTTGTAAGTCGGCGACATAGTCATCATTGCATACATTTTGTGAAGCATTAACATTTGGATGTGCAAGCAGCAGGGGATGCACTGTTTGGGACTGTGGTGCTTTAGGCCAAGTTCGCAGGTCACTCCCGAAATTGATACTGCTATGGTACATCCCATAAGGGGGGACTGCACTGGAGGAACGATAAGGAAGATGAAATTAGTTCTTACCTGCTAATTGTCTTTCCTTGAGTTACTCCAATCTAGTTCCAAACCATCCCAGTTTCTTTTTATTGTTTCTCTAGGATTGATGGCATTCCCAGTCCTGAAGAACTACATCGGGGAGTATTTTGGTCTGGAAGTGGAGCAGAGAACCATTGGCAGCCATATCTGTAGCAAAGTCACCTATTTCCCTTTTAAGGTAAAGACCTGGTGGGGACATTGATGTGTGAGGTTCATGTAAATGTGTTCCTATTAATTTTTTTTCCTGCTTGTTGCGGTGCTCACATAGGTAATTGCTAAGGTTGTTTTAATTTAGAACAAAAAAAAAAAAGTAAGGGCCATAGAGATTCTACTTAATTGTTGCTCCTGTGAATCTGCTTTGTCAATAGTATATTGGAGCTGGTGGGAGGTGCCAGCCGACTATCTATGGGGAGGTCACAAACTGTGGCATGCTCAGTCTCCAACCTGTAGGTGAGAGGCAACAATCCACATGTGAGGGACTGGAGTAACTCGAGAAAAGACAGCTGGTTAGAACTAATTTCACCTTGCTCTTTCTGCTGTCTCTCTGGGGTGTGCCACATGAACCTGGTGGCAACGCAGCACTTCAGGCTGTGTCCTTTTCCTCTACTTATGCTGAGCTGTAGTGCTTTGAACCATGCTTTGATTCATCCAGAACATGTCCTGAGCTGCCATGGTGGCTGCCTCCAGTGGCCAAAACTGAGTAAGGAGTAGAGAGGAAAAGTTAAGGGGGAATAAAGGAGAGCTTGTTTGGGGAAGTATTGTGGCGTGTGTGGGAATGGTAGCAAGAGTGAGGTAGTCGGAGGGAGGGCTGAGAGAGTGTCAGGGAATTGAAGGGGGTGTAGAAGCGAAGTAAGGGGGGATCAGCATGAGGAGGAGGGATGTAAGTAGATTAAGAACATAAGATATGCCATACTGGGTCAGACCAAGGTCCATCAAGCCCAGTATCCTGTTTTCAACAGTGGCCAATCTAGGTCATACGTACCTAGCAGTTTCCCCAGAAGACACAGGTTCCACAATGCTTGTATTGGGTCAAGCATTGATATCCTGGGTCCCTTCTTAATAATGGGTTATGGACCTTTCCTTCAGGAACTTGTCCAGACCTTTTTTAAACCCAGCTACACTAACAGCCTTTACTACATCCTCCGGTAACAAATTCCAGAGTTTGATTACACGTTGAGTGAAAAAATATTTTATTTTATTAGTCTTAATTAGTTTACCCTGTAGCTTCATTGCATGTCCCCTAGTATTTCTATATTCTCCCTTCCCTTAATCTCTCTTGCTTGAGACCTGCATTTGTTGCTTAGATTATTTGTATCTAAAGGATTCGTTCTCCTCGCTCCCTCCCTAGCACCAATCACTAAGCTTCCTTTTCCTCATCATCCCTCCATTCCAGCCCAGATGGGTGGGTTATGCACACCTACCAGCAGATGAAGACTGAGAATGTTTGGTTTGATTTTGACATCATAGTATAAAGAGACTTGTACAGCCTCGATCTCGCCAGTATTTCTTAGTCTCTAGTAGATGGTGGACGTTTTAACTTGTACAGTCTGGTACTATTGGAAGGAGCTGTATATTTTCCTGAGGTGCTCAGAAGGGCTTGATTTGGCGAGGGCCAATTCTTTTGCCCTAAGGAACAAAGCTGGTGGTCCAGGTCCCTCCCCTTAACATCACTCCTCAACCCTCTTTCAAGGCTGCTTGTGAGGGTCCTTACTGGCCTTTTCCTCTGTTCCTCCTCTCCCACTTTGGGGATGGGGCCCAAGGACCACTTTAAAGGGTAGGGCTGCCCGAATCCCTACTCTTCGGAGGGAGCCCGAAGGGAGTGGGTGAAACCTGATCTGAGCGGCATCTGCAGACCCTGTGGTTCTCCTCTCCGTCCTTTGGGGAAAGGACTCGCTACTCGGTTGGAGTTAGAGAACAAAAAATAAAAAAGATAAAGAAATAGCTGCAGTATGCCTGGGGCCCTCTTCTCTGTGGAGAAGGTAAGTGTGCCTCTTGTCCTGTGGTAGTTTGTGTTGGGGGTTTCCCGGGGGGGCCTTCTTTCCTCCCTCTCCCCTCAGAGCTTTGAGGCCAGGATGGTGGTGAGCCGCCGTCGGTAGTCTCCCTCACGTCCCTTCTTGAGAGGGGTGAGTTTCTGCATTTCATCTATGTGTGTGGGTGGGTGGGAAGGGGGGGGGGGAACCAAGGCAACCGGCAGCTGTGACCTGGCTTTGCCCGGGGGGGGAGCCTCTTGGAACAGAGCAGGGGGCAGGTCAAGGTACAGGTATGTTTGTGGGGGGGGCGGGGTTCTTATCCCCTTTACATGTAGTGAGTTGCCAGGATCTCTAGATGGCTTCGAGGGCAATAGCACTGCAGCAGCAATCGGTGGTGGCGATGAGTGTTCTCCCACAGTAGCCACATTTTGACCGTTTCTCTGGAGTGTGGTCTTGTTTTCGACAGGAATGGTGCCATTTTTTCTTCTTGTTCCATCCCTCTGCTGTGGCAAAGGTGGGAAGTTGAGATAAGAGTGCTGAGCAGTCTGTTGAGCAGAAGCTTTTCCTCCACAGACTTAGAAAGACAAAAAGCAAATAGTTGCTATTTGTTTTCTTTCCCTTGAGGCTCTGTTCTGCGTGGGTAGTACGCCGCTTCTTGGCGATGTCCTGCCTTGGGCTTTGGCAGTCTCTTCATGGCCGGGGGGGAGGGGGGGGAAGGTTTGGCCTGGAGATGAGGCTTCCTCTGCTCCTCCTCCCTCCTTTTTAAGCTTGCAGTCAGGCCATGGTTGAAGCTTCTTAATGGATGTTGATCTCCCCTCCCATATGCCCGATAGATATTAAGCATCATCATAATAATTTGAAGTTAAGCTGGCAGCTCCCTGCTCCTATCAGCCTTGGGCTTTATCCAGGTTTGTGGGTTTGTGGGGCCCAGTGTTGGCTCGCCCCAAGTGCAGATGGCTGTAGTTGGGAGCTGGCAGTGCTTGCCATCCCATGGAAGTGTTTAGCTAGTTTGTGTAAAAAAATAAAAATAAAATAACATAAGATAAAGATAGATAGTAATTACCCGGCAAGAGAGTAGGCAAGTTTTAGTAGTATTTATTTAACAGGGTTTATATACCGCTTTCTCTTTTTCAGTCAAGGTGGTTTACATGTAAGGTTAACAGAACTAGTACTAGGTTACAAACAACTAGATTGGGTAGCATTAACTGCAGTTGAACATAGTAATAAAAACAATGATAGCATTGGTTTGCATGGGATCAGGGTGGGGGGTCATAAACTTGAGTTAAGATTGTGGTAGAGGTAGTGGTAACATGTAGTAATGAGCATCAAGGGGGTGGGAGTTAACCTATTTTGTCGGATCCAAATAATTCAGTAAAGGTGAGTTTTGAGGGTTTTTTTTTTAATATAGTTTGGGCATGGTTTCGGCAGTTCTTAAAGCTTCTGGGAGACCGTTCCAGATTGTGGGCGCAAATGGGGTAAAAGCTCTGTTACGTGATTGACGAGTGCTTTTTCTTTTGAGAGCTGGGATGGTGAGTAGATTCTGCTGGTTGCCTCACCTTAACCTTGTGTCTGGGGCTTTGCTTATAGTGTTTGGAGACTGGGTGCTGATTTGGTTTTGTAGTAATTTGAAAATGGTAATTGTCTTATACATGATTCTTTGCGCTGTTGGTAACTAGTGGAGATTTTTTTAGTGTAGGTATGATATGATCTTGTCCGGATGTGCCGGTTCCTTATCGGTCCTACAGTTCAGTCCTCCACCACTGGCTAGTGCACCTCCTCCTGCAACATGGAGACTGGACACGTCAAACTTGTGACATCACCGGGTATATCCTGCTGGTCTTCTCCCATGATCCCCCAGTGTGTCCAGTCTCCATGCAGCATGAGGACGTAGTGAGCCTAGGTGCTGGGCTCACTTGAGAAGCAGTTTAGGAGCAGTTAGTCAGGATTTGATTTACCTTGCATTTCTTTTGCCCTTCTTTAGGTGTAATCCTGTAAATTGAATTCATTTTCATTTTCATTTAATTTCATTTACTTTTACTTTATTTATTTTCACCTAGTCTGCCTTAGTGTAAAGGGGGGTTCTGTCCCTTTTCAAAGTTCATGCTGCCAGCTAGCCTCTCTGCTTGGGATTCTTCGTTCTCTGTGCCCGGTGATGATCTCTCCCCCAGGACTGTACGGGGGAGAACTCTGTGGAACACCTGCATTTTGGCAGTGTCCATGCGGCAGATTCCCATCGCGGCGGGAGCCTCAGGCCGTTCGAGGTTCTTTAGCCGGTGGGCCGGGGCTCGCAGCATCTGCTACTTCTGGTGGCGCGAGGCAGCAGCGTGTCTGGACAGCTCTTCACCCCGCGGCTACAGCGGGGTAACTGCTGCATCCCGACGCCACAAGGGAGTCTCTCGAGTCCGCATGGAGGGGCTCTGAGCTCTTGCCGCCTCTGTGGTGTTTGGCGCCAAACGGGCCTGCTTCGGATTGGCGCCATTTTCTCGGCAGGGCTGAGGCCTCGTGGCGGAGAGCGGAGCAGCCCCGCGTTTGAGCAGATGACGCTGTTCCACGCGGCTACACCCAGATAAGGACTTCCTTTTGCTGTTAATTTTAATTTTAATTCTAATTTTAATTTCCTTTTAATTTTAATTTCCTTTTAATTTCATGATAGTTTATAGTTCTTTGAATGCAATGTGATTGGTTTGTGTTTTACTTCTTGGGGGGTGCCTTTACCTTTGGCTGCATTCTGGCAGTTAGCGACGTCTGTCAGCAGCAGGTTTCCGTGCTAGGATTTGGCCATTCAGGGTCATCGGCGGCACAACCACCTACAAATTGAGCCCTTTCTGAAATTGTCATTTACATAAGGATGCTATTTCCATGTTTATACGCTTGGAAATTGTGCAGACAGCCTCTAAATGTCGTTATGCCATCTGCAAATTTGATTGCCATGCTTGCTGATCTCTTTTCCAGATCATTTCAGTGCAGTAGATGTTACCAGATGCCAGTTCCAGTGCAGATCCCGAGACATTCCACTATTTACGGGTCTCCTGTGAGAACTGGCCATTTAGTCCTATTGTGTTCCTGTTTTTGATCCATTTCCCATTCTATAATAGCACATCATCTCCTTCCTCAGGAGAAGTTCATAAGGGGCTTTGTCAAGTACCTTCTAAAACATTCAGATACATATCATTTGGCTTACTCACATGTTTATTAACCCTTTGAAAAGACAGCTTGGTGCTGCTTTTCAGAACAAGTTCTATCATTTAACTGGCACTGAACTCAGATTCATTGGTCTGTAGTTTCCAAGATCGCCTTTGAAGCTCTTTAAAAAAAAACAAAAAAAAAAAGAACAATTAGTGTTACATTAGTAACTCTTCAATCTTTAGAGATCATTAATACTAATGTTATGATTGAGCCTGGCTGATATTATGAATGATCACTATTAGACAAAAATTAGCTAGGTTAAGACACTTTGATTTGGTTTTCTGCACTATGTTATCAGAGCGCAGCTTGCCCATTTGGCGGGAACACTGCCCATCTGGGCCATCTGGGGAAAGGCCCCTGCTGGGGATCGTGAGAAGTGTTGCTGGATGGCACAGTCCGGGGCTTAGTGTTCCAGGGTCCTGGAAAGGTTGATAGCGGCAGTCAGGCCTCCCTGTCTTTGCTATGACGGTCACCTAGGTTCAAGCGTCCTGTGTTTTGGGTGACAGGAGTGGGACACCTGGACATGTGGTGCTGGATGTTGGATAGGCTCATACTTCTTAGGTGCACTCTCCTTGAGTGCGTCTGCATGTCCGTGTTCCGTCTGTGATCTCATGCTCAGGTGATTGTTGCAGCAATGACAGAGATCGCTTGGGATATCGTGAGCGGGGTTGTCATGGTGTTGCATGGGGTTGCCAATGCAAGACGGGGCCATCCTGAGGAGTTTGGGCCTCAGTCATCAGCTTTCCCTTCGGTGGCCCGGCTGTCCAGGAGGCACCCCTCCAGATCCGCCGGTCCAGTTCTTCTCTGCCTCTTCTCAATGTGGGCAGGGGGGCTGGCAGATCTGGAAATTCACGTCCACTGCACGTTCTACTGTTTTACCTCTGTCTTGGGGTTCTGAGGGCATTTATTCCCAATCATTTGTTTGGTGGGGTGCTGCTGTCTGTTGTGCAAGACAAGGTGGTCAACATTCGGAGGCTGTCGTCTATTCCCCTTACCCCTGAAGGTGCTCACAATTTAAGTTTTTTGTACCTGCGGAGGTGTATGTTGTTAAAGGCTTGCAGGCGCACCTGTGGGACCAGAATCCTCGGTTCTTCCGTTGAGGTGCGCGTGTGGGGTTTACTCCCTTGGTCGGCTAACAACTTGCTTCACCCATTGGGCCTTCCCTTTCCTCAAGGCATCGTTGCGTCCCACTTCTTCGTGGGGGCTCGCCGCAGGGCCTGGAGTTATGCTCAGCCGGTTCCAGCCAGGGCTGAGTCCTTGGGGGGAGGCTCCGATCCTAACGATACAGGGAGTGCTGGGATCCGTTCAACCAGGTTCCTTCGGGCCCAGCGTAAGTCGTCTTTTGCTGGCCGGTTTAGGTCTTCGGGTCGTGGCGGTGCTCCGAGAAGACCAGTAGGCTGCACAGTGCTTGTCTTGGAGCAAGCGCGGGATATCTGTAGGTTCATATTCACAGCCGTCCGGTTACATGTCCCTCCATTGTGGAATGCTGTACTAGTAGGCATACTTCATATGCTGGGCTTACAAGTTGGCTTCCGCGCTGCTCGGCATCAGCCAAGGTGACTGCCGGTTTAGGCTGTGGAGTCAGCCTGGAGGAGGGGCCTTGCGTTCTCTGGACAATGCCCTGTTCGGTTGTGTGCCTTGTGACCCTTATGGAGTTGTAAAAAGGAAAAAGAAAAAAAAAAAAAAAAGAATAATCAAACAGGAAAGCCTTCCTAATTGTCCCCACTTCTTTTTTTATAAGGTTCTGTCCCTTTCTTCCGGGAGCTTGGCCGGAGCGTGGTTAGACTCAGCTACATTTTGGGGATCCTTTATGTACAAGGCGTTTTAGTGTATGCAGCACGCCCAGTGTTCCATCGTCTGACTTGAACGGTACGCGGTACGTCAGCCGTGGCAGGCGTTCACGGACACGGTAGCGGATCGAGCGCTGTAGGTGCTGTCAGATCTCCGGGATGGTGGCCTATTTCGATCGGCAGGGTGGAGTCGGTCGGGTAGTCAGGGTGGCCCGAGCGAAGGGACAGCGTGCGCGGTTGAAGCCTTGGCGGCCTGCGTTTCGGTGGGGACACTGTGGTGGCGAATGTCCTTAGCGGGGTCCGAGTGTTTGCCGGAGGAGTGAGATTGCATCAGGCGGTGTGCGCGCCGCGTGTGCTCAGATGCGGTCAGCCCATATTGGACCTCATGGCGACCTGTCAGTCTGCGGCGACGGGTCGATGTTTAGCAGAGGACATATGAGGCTACTGGATAGCGTCGACGCATTGGTACGGGGCCGTGGCCCGGTCCATTCTATGCCTTTCAGAGGTCATAGTGAAAATGGCCGACTGGGTCTGGTTGCTAAGATATGTGCTCTTCATTAGTCAGTGGGGACCATTACCAGTGTATTCTGCAACATTTGCGTGAGCTTGCATAATCTTTACTTGCAACCAATCGAAATAACTGTCCAAAACCAGTTGATGCAGTCACTACTTAAATTTGCCTCGCTTGACAGTAAAAAAAAAAAAAAAGAAAAAAAAAGACACATTTATTTTATACCGATAGGTCACTCACAGCATATTTGGCGATTCCTCGTCCTGGTGTTAATCATGCAGATAATTTCTGCTCTAGTTGTGGTGATGTGACTTTTACATCACAAAAATGGCATATGACTGTGGCGGTTCAGAAAGCCTACAATTTATATTTTGGCTGCAGAATAAAAGATCAGGATAAAAGCTAGGTGCCACACATATGCTGCAATACATGTGTAGCAGATCTCAGGCTGTGGATGGATGGGAAAAGACCATCAAAGTCTTTTGCGGTTCCAATGATCTGGAGAGGGCCCATGGATCACGTCGGCGATTGCTACTTCTGCATGGTTCCTCCAATTCCGGAGGGCATATCCAGGTGATGTAAGCGGTTGGCCTACTGGCATTGCGTCGTGGGCGTGGCTACCAGAGTCTCCTTTCTTTTTTGTCACACCATGTAAGACTCCACATCTTCTGAAACAACGCTGGACTCTGGGGCACTTGACACCCTCTTATATGCCCTTGGTGGATCACGCTTGGTTTATTGCAACTCATTGCTTAGCTGCATTCCACATTCTCAATTAAAAAGACTCCAACTGGTCCAGGACATAGCTGTAGAGCTACTTTGTGTTGCAAAGATTAAAGCCCTTAAGAGGTGTGACAAATAGGGTGTTTGACGCTGGTGGTTTTTCCATTTCCCTAATTTTGCTTCCCACCTCTGTCTGGATGGACCTCGGTTCCGTTCTCCCTCGTGGAATCCGGCTGTGCCTGTTTAGTTGTCGGTTTGGGACTTACGCAAGAACACTTTGCTTGTAACCTGCGTTCCTTGGACCTTAGGTGAGGTTCTGTCGCTTTCTGGGAGGTCTCTTCGCTGCCTGTCCCTCCGTGGAGGCGGGTTCTGCGGGAGAGAGCAGCGGTTGCTAACACTTGACACCCTGGTGGGGTCGAGAGCCAAGGGGGAGCTCAAGTGGATTTTTCAGGCGGAGCTCCGGTAGCCTTATCAGTAGGTCTGTTTCTAGGGCGTTCAGTGTGTTTGCGATGGCGAGTTTGTCTTTCTGAAGCACTAGCGCTGCTTGGGGCAGAGTTCTGTGCTGTTTTCACCAGTGAAGAGGATCCAAGTGGGCTCTCGGTCGTGTCTTCCTGGTTGGCTAACCGCCTGTTGACGTGAGGAGCGGGCTGGGGTCGGTGCCTGCTCTGTTCGTTTAGGGGCCGAGCCGACTGGATAGGTCCCTCCCAATGATTACTGCTCTGGTACATCCCAGTGGTGGAGGACTGAACTGTAGGACCGATAAGGAAATGGAAATTACACTTACCTGGTAATTGATGTTCCTTGAGGGAGTACAGTTCAGTCCTCATTCCCGCCCGGGGATGGATGTTTCAGACGCGAGGCGTCAGTTCCGAGTATGCTTTTGGATCCTAGAGTCGGCAACGGGCTCTGATTGGCAGGTAATCGCGAGAGCAACCTTTTCTGCCTATACTCTTCCTTAGTTCTCCTTCCTTCTAGCTCTGTCTTCCGCTGTTGGGTGCGCAGGGGGACAGGGGCACGGAGGAGGGTGTTTTCGGCCTTTCTTTTTGGGGCCCTGTGATTTTAAAGTTTGAAGTTTGAGCATAGCTTTGTATTTAGTACTTTAACTGGTTGTTTGTTTGCTCCTTTGAGTCTGCTTTGACAGTAGGTCACTGGGGGATCATGGGAGAAGACCAGCAGGATATACCCGGTGATGTCACAAGTTTGACTTGTCCAGTCTCCATGTTGCAGGAGGAGGTGCACTACCCAGTGGTGGAGGATTGAACTGTACTCCCTCAAGGAACATCAATTACCAGGTAAGTGTAATTTCCATTTATTATCCTGGCAGAGGTGGTCTGGGCCATTTGCAGTGGGTACAGCATTTTGTTTTTTGATAGTCCTTGGTATAGGATATTACAATAATCTGACTGGTCTAAAGTCGCTTGTTTCCAGAAGTGGGCGTAGATTCTGTAGGATCCTTAGTTTATAGTATGCAGAGTTAGTGTGTGTTTGTTTTTTTGATGTGCAAGCACATGTTCAGATTCTGGTCGAGTGTGATGTCCAAGTATTTGACTTCTGTTTTGATGTCCAGTATTGCATTGTCAATTGTGGGTTTTGCTGAGGGAGTGAAGGCTGTGTCCCTTGTGATGTGGAGGACTTCAGATTTGTTATAGTTCACCGATAAGATTGAGTTTTGTAAGAAGTTGGGTGAGGGTTTTGAAGCATGATGTTATATTTGGGTAGTCAGGCCTCTTAATGTTGAAGGAGTGTAGATCATTATATCGTCTGCATAGATGTAGAAGAGGATATGGTGGTTTCTGATTTAGTGTGCAGATTGCTTTTCAGTCTCTACATTCATCCAAAGTGGATAGAGCTGACCCTTGTGGTAACCCTTTTTGTTGGGCGAAAAGTTTTAATGTCAGTGTTCCTATTTTGACTTGCTGTTGTCAATGGTTGAATGGGAATGATTTGAATCGGGATAGAGTTGTGTTGCAGAGGACGATCTCTTGAAGTCTGGATAGCAGGATGCTGTTCTTTATAGAGTCAAATGCTGCAGCGATGTCCAGAAATATCATAATGAATCCTTGTTCAGCTTTGTCAATGCCTCTGACTAAGGTGTCAAACATGAGTTGTGAGGAGAGTCTCAACACTGTGGAAGGGGCAGAAGCCATGCTGTTGGGGGTCCAGGGGTGCATTGGTGTCTGTTCTTGGAGCTGCTGTTGTGCTACTTTTTTTATTTTGACGATGAAAGGAAGGCTGGAGCTGGGTGTGGTTGGATCCATGGATGGCTTTCTTAAGATTGGTCTGATTTAAGGCCTTTTTAAGTGTGGTGGGCATGTAACCTTTCCATGGAGATGAATTTACTATTCTTTGGGACAGGTCTGTTCTTGACATCTTGATCCAAGAGACTGGGCAGGGGTCAAGAGGAGAGGTGGTGATATTTGTTAGATATGATGCGCTCTAGCTCTTCTGTGGATATTGGCTTGAAGGTGTCCCATTTGTGTGTGGGGTATCTCCAGGAACAAGCAGGAATACGTCATCACATATGGGTACGTCGGTACCGACGGAGCCCGCGCGGGAAAGCTCCCCAGCTTTTCAGATTAAAAGCTTTTGGGGCCTCCCACTGCACATGCGCGCTGCCTTCCTGCCTTCCTGAGCAGCTCTCGTCAGTTTCTTTTTTTCCGCGGAGCCAGCAGGTCGTGTTCCTGTCACCGCTGAAGAAATTGTTAATTTTATTGTTTTCTTTAGACCGCGTACCTGCCTTCCCCATTCTGAAACCGGTACTGCCGGTCTCTCTTTCTTTCTTTTAAAAAAAAAAAAATTTTTCTTTTCTTCAGCACAGCTTGGTACTTTGTTAGGCCTTCAGGCCTACACAATTTCTCCTCATGGAGAAGCCAGTTCCTGGTTTTAAAAAGTGTACCAAGTGCAGTGCTGTCATTCCTCTTACAGACACCCATGAATGGTGTCTTAAATGTTTAGGACCTGACCATTCCATACCGGACTGCCCATCCTGCTCCCAGATATCGAAACGTGGATTGCAGAACCGGGCCAACAAGTTCCATGTGCTGTTTCCTTCAGAAGCATCACAGTCATCCAGGTCTTCCTCTCCGGATGGATCTCAGGTAACCAAAACTCCAGTGGGCAAATCCTCTAAAAGCAAATCTCTTTCTAAAGATCGAGAGGCTCTCAATTCTGAGTTCGAGGATTCTGCCCAGGCCAAAAAACCCCTGCGGGAGGCTCCGGCCTCCAAAGCAATCATGGGGTCACAGGTTGACATCGATGGCGCGGCCTCGACAGATCACCTGTTGTACTGCTCTGGGGTACCGGCCCATACCGGTACCGACATCCAGGCAGCAGTGGCGTCTATGGGCAATACTGTCCAAGTCATGCAGCAGGCCATTCTGGCTTTTATTAATGCTGCTACGCCCTCGGTACCGCAGCCAGCGGTACCGGGTCCGGTTCCGGTAATGGCTTCCATACCGGAACCGAGGCCATCGTCTTCCAAACGCAGATCGGTTCCGCATGCCGGATCCGGGCTTTTGCTCGGTACCGATCCCATACCCGGTACGCCCGATGTCGATACCGAACGGTATGCGTATCGTGCGTTGGAAGCACATAGAGGATACTCTGCTTCTTCAGAGGATTTTAACTCCTCTGATGATTCTGATGAGTTCTCCCTTGATCTTCCTGAGGAGCCTTCTTCTCCTAACAGGAGAATGTCTCCACCAGAGGATTTGTCCTTTCAGGACTTCATCATAGAAATGGCTAAAGGTCTTTCTATTGCTTCATCCTCTGAAAAGGAACCCAGATCAAAGAACCTGGATATTTTAGGATACTCTAAGTCTCCTAAAGAGGCAGTCACCCTGCCTATCTATGAAATCCTTCAAGAACACTTGATGGACTTATGGGAGGCTCCTCTAACATTGTCTCCTTCTTCTCGCAGGTTGGACACCATGTACCGTGTCCCCCCTTCTCCTGGTTTCCAAAAAACCCAGTTGCCTCACCATTCTATTGTGGTGAAGTCTGCAATGAAGAAGATAAAGAGTACCAAAAGGCACTCTTCTACTCCTCCAGGGCGAGAATGTAAGACTCTAGACTCTTTTGGCAGGAAAATTTTCCAGGCTACTATGCTTATAGCCAGGATTAATTCCTATAGTCTTTACATGGGCATGTTTCTCAGTGAAATCGCTCTAAAAGTTCGGCATTTTGCCCCCTTTCTCCCTGAGGATAAGAGGGAGCAGTTCATTTCCTTGGTGAAACACCTTTTGGATATTTCAAAGTTCTCCAACAGGGCAGCTTTTGATTCCTTTGAGGGTGCTGGTAGGGCTTCGGGCATTGCTATAGCAGCCCGACGTCTTGCTTGGCTCCAGGCTTCTGATCTAGAACCTTGGGTCCTAGATGGCTTAAGAAATCTGCCCTGTACAGGTGAGAACTTATTTGGTGAGGAGTGGCAAATTAAGGCCACTCAAATGGATGCAGAAAATGCCACCTTAGATAGACTTTCTAAGTCTACCTCCACTCCTGCCAAGAAGAAGTCTTTTAAGAGGCCTTATTACAAGAAGTCCAGATTTTCTACAAATACTGGCCAACAATCCTCTCAGCCTCGTTTTGCTGCTAAACGTCAGCAACCTAAACAGGCAAGGTCAAAGCCTGCGGCGTCTGCTACGCCTCAGCAGGCTCCACCCCCTCAGGGGTTTTGACTTGCCCCTAGAGAACTTAACTTTTCTGGCTCTAGAACAACCAGAGCCCCTCACCATACCCGGAAGGTTAGCTCACTTTGCTCCCAGATGGGAGCAAATTACATCAGAGCAATGGACCCTCTCTATCATCAGAGAGGGTTACAAACTCCATTTTTCCGACCTTCCTCCTTATACTATGGTGAGGCAGTTCAATTCTCCCCCATCTCTCCTGGCCCTCTTGGGTCAGGAAGTCTCCTCCCTCCTTGCCCAGGGGGCAATAGAGGAGGTCCCTCTTCTTCAACAGGGGACGGGATTCTACTCCCCTTATTTTCTAATACCAAAGAAGACAGAGGGCTTCAGACCAATTCTGGATCTGAGAGAATTGAACAAATTTCTTTTCAAGGAGAAATTCAAAATGCTTTCTCTGGGCATTCTCCTTCCATACCTTCAGAGTCAGGATTGGCTTTGTTCTCTAGATCTAAAGGATGCGTATACACACATACTCATCCACCCATCCCACAGAAAATACCTTCGATATCTGTTTCAGGGAAAACATTTCCAGTACAGAGTACTCCCCTTCGGTCTAGCCTCTGCTCCAAGAGTGTTCACCAAATGTATGGCAGTCGTAGCTGCCTTTCTAAGAGGCCTGGGAATTTTCATATTCCCATACCTGGACGACTGGCTCATCCGAGCTCCCTCTCAGTCCCAGGCCCAAATTTCCCTGGACCGCACAAGGCGTCTTCTGCAGTATCTAGGACTGGTAGTAAACCTTCCCAAGTCTCAACTAATCCCTACTCAGTCTCTCGAGTTCATAGGGGCCCAGTTAGACACCATCACTGCAAGGGCCTACCTGCCTCAGGTCAGGGCCCAACGCCTGCTGAGTTTGGCCTTCCAAGCTCAGTCCAGCAGTCATTTGACAGCCCGGGAAATGCTGCGACTTCTGGGCCACATGGCCTCCACGGTACATGTGGTGCCCTACGCTCGTCTGCATATGAGAGCAGCTCAATGGACCTTGGCCACCCAGTGGACTCAAGCATCTGGAGCGCTCTCCGACCAAATACTCACCTCAAGCCGTCTATTTTGGTCCCTCCAATGGTGGACATCCACCAAGAATCTGTTGTTGGGGGCCCCCTTCCAACCTTTGTTGTCCCAAGCAACCCTCACAACAGATGCCTCCCAGACAGGGTGGGGAGCTCATCTTCAGAACCTCTCCACTCAGGGCACTTGGTCTCCACAGGAGGCCACCCTTCATATCAACCTCCTGGAACTGCGAGCAATTTACCTTGCCCTCAAGGTCTTCTATACCCTCCTTGTCAACCTGACTGTCCTAGTTCAGACAGACAATCAGGTAGCCATGTTCTATATAAACAAACAAGGAGGGACAGGCTCTCTGTCGCTTTGCAACGAAGCTCTCAGAATATGGGCCTTCGCCAGAGAGCATCAAATTCACCTTCTTGCAGTGTATCTTCCAGGAGTTCAAAACTCTCGTGCAGACAGACTCGGTCGAGTTCTGCTTCCACACGAATGGTCCCTACATATGGACCAGATATGCAGAATCTTTCAGGAATGGGGGACCCTGGACATAGACCTCTTTGCAAGTCCGTGGAATGCCAAACTTCCCCGGTTCTGTTCCAGAACTCAGTGTCAGGGAGCTCAGGCCCACGATGCCTTCCTCCTGCATTGGGGTCAGGAATTCCTCTATGCCTTTCCACCCCTTCCTCTAATATCCAAGACTCTGTTCAAGCTCCAGAGGGATCACGGGACTATGATCCTCATAGCTCCCCGCTGGCCACGCCAGGTGTGGTTCCCTCTACTTCTGCATCTCTCCCAGGGATCCTCCCTGGACCTGGGAGCTGCGCCAGACCTTCTGTCTCAGGAGGAGGGGACTTTGTGGCACCCAAACCCCAAATCCCTACATCTCAGAGCTTGGTTACTGAAGGCCTAAGTCTTCAAGACTTTAATCTTTCTCAACCTGTGACAGATATCCTTCATGCCTCTAGGAAACCTTCCACGAGGCGTTCTTATGCTTTCAAATGGAAACGTTTTTCCATTTGGTGTGCTCAGCAGGGTCTTGACCCTCTAGCACTTCCTTTGAATTCCCTCTTGGACTATCTCCTGCATCTTTCAAATGCAGGCCTTAAGACGAATTCAGTAAGGGTCCATTTGAGTGGTATTGCAGCATCCTTAAAACCTATAAATGGACAACCTGTCTCCTCTCATCCTCTTGTTTCACGTTTCATGAGAGGCCTGACTCTAACTAAACCTCCCATCCGACCTCCTCCGGTAGCATGGGATTTGAACCTAGTTCTAGGTCAGCTTATGAAGCCACCTTTTGAGCCTTTGGACTCTACCTCCTTCAAATTTCTTTCCTGGAAGGTTGTTTTCCTTATTGCAGTCACTTCGGCTCGCCGCATCAGTGAACTGCAGGCTTTAGTGGCTCATCCACCTTATACTAGGTTTCATCATGATAAGGTGGTCCTTAGGACGAATCCCCACTTTATGCCCAAAGTGGTCTCGCCCTTTCATCTTAATCAAGAGGTATATCTACCTGTCTTTTTCCCGGCTCCTCATGCATCCAGTGCAGAGAGGAACCTTCATACTCTGGATTGTAAAAGAGCTCTTGCCTTTTACCTCAACAGGACTCAACCACATCGAAAGTCTTCCCAACTTTTCGTGGCTTTTGATCCTTCTCATTTGGGACTTCCAGTCACCAAGCGTACACTTTCCAATTGGATCGCTCAGTGTATTTCTTTTGCTTACCAGAGTAAGAACATTTCTATGGAGGGCCATATCACAGCTCACAATGTGAGGGCCATGGCCACTTCTATGGCTCATCTTCACTCTGTGTCCATAGATCAGATCTGTCGAGCAGCCACTTGGGCCTCGGTTCATACCTTCACAGCCCATTACTGCTTGGACAAGGACTCCCGCCGGGATGCCTTGTTTGGTCAGGCTGTCCTCAAACACCTGTTCCATACTTAAACAACTCCTGCCCACCTTCCCTGGATGGATGCCTGAGATCCATGCGAAGATGGTTTACCCTTGGAGGGGGATCTCCCAGGCATCTTAGCTAGGGAGTCCCCATATGTGATGACGTATTCCTGCTTGTTCCTGGAGATAGCACAGTTACTTACCTGTAACAGGTGATCTCTGGGAACAGCAGGAATTAGTCATCACAACCCACCCACCTCCCCTAGGAGTTGTATCTCTATCTATCTTCCTGTCCTCTCTCTCTATTGTCTCAGCTTTAAACTCGAACTGACGAGAGCTGCTCAGGAAGGCGGGAAGGCAGCGCGCATGTGCAGTGGGAGGCCCCAAAAGCTTTTAATCTGAAAAGCTGGGGAGCTTTCCCGCGCGGGCTCCGTCGGTACCGACGTACCCATATGTGATGACTAATTCCTGCTGTTCCCAGAGATCACCTGTTACAGGTAAGTAACTGTGCTTTATTGTTACGGTTTGTTGTTGTGGGGTGAAGAGATTGTGTTTGCTCTGAAGGTAGTTGGTCATTGCTTGGGGGTTGATGTTTGGGATGGTGAAGGGATCTTTTTTGAGCAAATTTGCAATGGCAGGTAATTCTCTTGATTACTTGAGTGATTGCATAATGATGTTTGAATGGTATTCCTTTTTGCATTTGTTTATTAGTGAGGTGTATTCTGCTTGTTTTCTTGAAAAACGTTCTTTGAGTTTAGTGTCCTTTGTTCCTCTCCAGCTTCTTTTGATCTGTTGGAGCTTTGTTTTCAATTTTGATTTCCTTGGAGTACCTTGGAGCTTGTTGGCCTGTGGTGGCTGTGTGTGTTTTGTTTGTGGAAGCTGCAGTTATGGAGGCAGCATTTGTGATAGTGGTGTCCAAATGTGAAAAATGTGGTCTGGGTCTGTGGTAACTATAGGTAGTTGAGGGCAGATCTGGTGTAGGAATGATTTGTTTACCGAAAGGTTTGAATCGTCGTGTGGTGTTGGATGCTGATCTGTTTGAGTTGTGGAGGGAGTATTGTGGTAGTGTGAAGGTGATCGTAGCATGGTCAGACCAGGGATCTGGGGATATTTTATGCTCAAGGGTTGGGGTGGTTGTTGGAGAGGTGGAATTGGGTGAAGAGTAGATCTGGTGTACCTCCTCTTTCGTGTGTGGGTTCATTTATTAATTGTTTGAGTTGTAGAGCTTCCATTGCGTTGAGGAAGGCCTATATTTGTTTTCATGGGGAGGAGGTAAGATTTAGGTCTCCTGGAAGGAAGAAAGGTTTCATTGAGGCCGTGTGAAGGCATTCTGCTTCTAGGAGGATTGATAATCCATCTACTTTTGCGCTTGGTGCTCCTATGTATAAGGCATAGTGTTAGATTCTTGTTTGCTATTCAGAGGATGTTCAAGGTGTTGCTTGAGCTATTTTTGGTTGTGGAGAACTGTAGATGTTCTTTGGCCAAGATCATTACTCCTCCTGCCCTCTTCATTGATCACTGCAGTTGAAAAGTTTGAAATCTGTGGGGGTGAGCTGGTTCAGCAGGACACTGTCGATGTTAACCAGGACTTTGTGATGCACATTCTATATATATTGTTGTCTTGGATGAAATTAGCATGGTATAGATCTTGTTGCGTGCAGATCAGGCATTTATGAGGGAGCATTTGAGGGGTGGAAGGGGGGTTGCCGATTGATGGCTGCTGCTGCTGCTGTATGTGATGACATGGTGTTGATTTTGTATAAGACTGGGTGTGCCTCTCTTATGAGGTTTTCTCGGTCTATCCATACGGTGATTTGCCTGTAACACTGGATTATTGGTATTAACACATGATGAGTTGAGGAAGCGTCTGAGAAGGCAGCATATGATGAACGCGTGGCTGAGAGTGCCGGTATTCATATTCCTTATCATTCCTACAGTTTAGTCCTCCACCTCTGGGTAGCGTACCTCCTCCTGCAACTTGGAGACTGGGCATGTCAAAATCGTGACATCACAGGATATAGCCTGCTGGTCTCTCACATCAGCCCCCAGTGTGTCCAGTCTCCATGCAGCAGGAGAACGTAGTGAGCCTAGGTGCTGGGCTCACTAGAAAAACAGATAAGGAGCACTTAGTCAGGGTTTAGAAACTTTAAATTTCAATTGGCTAATCTCTCATTAAATTTTATTTACCTTTAATTAAATTTCCCTTCAATTTCAAACTTTTCTTTAGTCCTTTAATTTGCTTTTACTAGTGATATCCCTTTAAAAAACAAACAAACAAACCTACCTTTATTCCTCTCTGCCGCGCCGAGTCAGATAAGTTGCTGGGATCTCTTCCCCTAGACGGGACGGGGAAGAGCTACTCAGAGACCACCCGCACGCATCCGCGTCTACTGCCTGGCTGATCGCCGGCTTGAAGAAGGCTCACTGTTTCAGCAGGGCTGCCCTAGCCGTGGACGTCGCTCGCGGCAGTGCTGAGCGTCATCGCAGCTAGCAGGGCTGAGGTAAGACTGGCTTCCCTGCTCAGTGGAACGGCGCAGTGAGGGGTAGCAGTTGTGGGCTGAGGCGCCGAGGCCTCGAATAGGCTTTTGGCCCCAAAAGCGCCCAATCTGAGTCGTGGCCATTGTGTGCACGTGGTTTTCACCACGTGTTGGCTTACAGCGGCGGTCCGCTTGGGAAGCGCACCAGGGCCTGATTCTGTGACAGGTGTGTCAGCGCACTGTAATTTTAATTTTTAATTTATTTTCGGGGAGTCTCTGGAGCCATTTCGCAGGGATTCTCCGTGAGGGTGTTATTTTATTGGAGATTTTTTCTTTTCCTTTACAAATTGCTTATTTCGGGTCCCTGCTGTTTTTAGCGGGGAAATTCAGGGTGTAGTGTTGTTCTTTTGTTTTGTTTTTTTCTTTTCTTGGGACCTTTTTTTTTTTTTTTTAATAAAAAAACAAGCAAAAGCGGCGTAGTTTCCCTTCAGCCTGCCTTTCCTTCTGGGCAACGCGGTTGTTGGGGGTGCACCTAATGTCATTGCGCCCACAGTGTGTGGTCTGCGGTACCCGCAGAGGCTGACACAGGAATCTGGCGGGGCTGTGCTTCTGTTTCTACCAGCGTGGAGCAGCAAATGGAGACTTCAGTGGTGGTTGATTCCCTGAGCTCAGTGGCTGCGGCCGGAGATGAGGCACTGTTAGTCTCACCGCCAGGGTCTTCTCAAAAGGCCTTAGCAGGCCATTCGAATGTGTTCTCTTTGGGTCCTGGACCGCAGCTAGGGGATTTCTGCCTGGAGTTTGTGTTAATCATGCATCAGGCGTTTTGTTTGAGACGTCAGGGGAAGATGCCTGAGCCGTTGCAGATGGCGAATCCTATACAGTAACCTCGAACTGGGGATCCTGGTGGCACTGTTCCGCGGCTTCCTAAGAGGCCAAGGCCTTGTGATCTTTCTCCCCCAGATTTGAAGTGGCACAAGACAGATGAGGCAGAAGTAGAACTCGAGGCCAGTATGGATGAATTGGAAGGAGAAATCCCTGAGCCTGAGGATCAGGCGATAATCATGCGGGTATTCCGGAAGGATGAACTGACTGCACTTATCACAGAATCCCTCCAGGCGCTAAATCTCGCTACAGTGCAACCCATAGAAGAAGAGGAAGTAGAAGATCCCATTATTCAAGCGGTGAGACACTCAGGTGGTGTTTCCCATCCACCGGGTGGTAGATCAGATGATCCAGGAGGAGTGGGATCAGCCCAAAGCAGGACTAAGAGCGGTTAGGACCATGAACAGACTCTATCCCTTAGCAGATAAGGACAAGGAGAGGTTCCGTTCTCGGTGTTTTGATGCGGTAGTCTCAGCAGTTACAGAAAAGACCACTATCCCGGTGGAAGGTAGTGCGGCTTTAAAAGATGCACAGGATAGGAAAGTAGATGGGTTGTTGAAACAATCATTTGAAGCTAACGCGTTATTCTTGCAAGCTTCCATTTGTGGAGCTTGGGTAGCGAGAGCATGTCTCAGATGGTCTCAACACTTACGCCAGTCTCCACAACTAGAGCAGGAAAGTATAAGGGAGCTAGATCGCCTAGAGTCTGGTTTGGCGTATTTGGCAGACGTCCACTACGACCTGATCAGAGTGCTTGCTAATAGTATGGCTTTGTTGGTGGCCACCTGGAGATCCTTGTGGTTGAGGAATTGGGCGGCCGATGGCTCATCCAAGTCATGTCTCAGTAAGCTTCCTTTTAAAGGAAAGTTGTTGTTTGGAGAAGATCTTGACAAGCAGGTTAAGGATGGAAGGCTTTCGGAGGATAAACCTAAACAAGGGAAATCTGTGCTGGCCTTTCGAGGTCAGTTTAGAGATTTCCAGAGATTTCGTACTTCTCTTTTGGGTGGTTTCCAGAGAGGAAGATTTGCTTCTAAAGCTCAGGGGTTTCATGGAGCAAGTAGAGGTTTCGCAGCAGCTTCCTCAGCGACTACTCGAAAACCACAATGAAAGGAGGCGGGTCCTGGTTGGAAGTCAGCCGATCGGAGGACGTCTGCGGGACTTTCTTCCTGCCTGGACCCAAATCACTTCCAACCAGTGGGTGTTGGAGATCATTCGCGATGGTTATGCGCTGGAATTGGCCAAGCCAGTGCTGGACTCGTTTGTGATGTCTCCCTGCAGAGGTCAACAGAAAACTCTTGCTATTCGTCGTACGTTAGATTGGCTGTTACAGTTGGGTGCGGTCGTGCCAGTTCCTCTAGTGGGTTACTTTGTGGGTCGATACTCCATTTATTTCGTGGTGCCAAAGAAAGATGGCACTCTCCGTCCTATTCTGGATCTAAAAGGGGTGAATAGCTGCCTTTGAGTACTACACTTCCAGATGGAAACCTTGCAGTCAATCATTGTGGCAGTGCGCCAAGGAGAGTATTTGACTTCTCTCGATCTCACAGAAGTGTATTTATACATCCCAGTCAGAGAGCTTCATCAAAAGTTTCTGCTGTTTGCTCTTCCTTGGGAACATTATCTATTCCAAGCATTGCCGTTCGGGCTGGCGACGGCCCCTCAAATTTTCACCAAGATTATGGTGGTAGTGGCAGTGGCATTACGGAAGGAAGGAATTCTGGTTCACCCTTATCTCGACGATTGGCTGATTCGGGTGAAGTACAAGGCCGAGGGCATTCGAGTTAGACGAGGTGGTGCAGTTTCTACAAAGTCTCAGCTGGGTGGTCAATTCGACCAAGAGCCGATTGGTCCCATCTCAGAATCTTGAATATCTAGGGGTTAGGTTCGATGCTCTGAAAAAGGAGCAGTGTTTCTGCCGGCGCGTCGAGTACATGGGCTTTGACAGTTGGTATGCAAGTTCAGGTCCGCTCTGGCACCCACTGCGTGGAGTTACCTTTGTGTGCTGGGGACAATGGCGGCGACTTTGGAGGTGGTCCCGTAGGCCAGATTTCACATGCAGCCATTACAGAGGGCACTTCTTCGCCATTGGTCGCACCAGTCTGACTCGCTGTCAAACTGCTTACCTATCCACTTCGGGAAGCGCTGGTGGTTGCTTCCAGGTTCGCTGGAGGTGGGAATGCCTCTCGAACTGCCGGAATGGCTTCCCTTGCTGACGGACACGAGTCTTGCGGGATGGGGAGCTCATTGCAGAGACCTCTTCACGCAGGGCATGTGGACTGCGCAAGAGCGCAAATGGTCAATCGGCTAGAACTGAGAGCGGTCTTTCTTGCGTTGCAAACGTTCGAAGCGGCTGTGACGGGTCGGGCGGTTCGAGTGCTGTCCGACAACTCTGCAACAGTGGCCTACATCAACCGACAGGGCGGTACAGGAAGTGTGGTCATGGAAGAAGAAGTGGTGGCTCTGTTTTCTTGGGTAGAGCTTCGACTTCCAGCGATCTCGGCGGCACACATTGCAGGGAAGGACAATGTGATGACGGATTTTCTCAGCAGGGTCTGAGTGGATGCCGGAGAATGGGAGTTACATCCGGACGTGTTCGCGCAGATAGTTCGACGATGGGGACCACTGATAATGGATCTCATGGCGACCTTTCAGTCAGCAAAGACGGATCGTTTCTTCAGCAGACGACGAGAGAGGATGTCTGAAGGAATCGATGCACTGATACAACGTTGGCTGTCGTTAGGTCTCCTCTGTCTTTCCGCCGTGGGCACCGTGGTCGAGTGGTGCAGTGCATCGAAGCTCATCGAGAGAAGGTCTTGTTGGTGGCCCCGGACTGGCCAAGATGCCCGTGGTACGCCGATCTCATTTGGTTGCTCGGCGGGAATCCCTGGAGGTTACTGACTTCGGGGAATCTGTTGCTACAGGGTCCGCTTCGAATGCCTCAGGTGGATCGGTTCTCGCTTACAGTATGGCCATTGAAAGGGCAAGGTTGGTGAAGAAAGGTTACTCGACAGCAGTCATCGCTACTTTACTTCGAGCAAGGAAAAAAGTCCACGTCTCTTGCATATGTGCGCATATGGCATATTTTTGAAGACTGGTGCTCGCAGAGGCAAGTACGCGTGGCTACGGTCTCCATTCCCTTGGTGTTAAGTTTTCTGCAAGACGGGTTTGATAAGGGTCTGGCAGCCAGTTCCTTAAGAGTTCAGTTAGCAGCCCTGTTATGCTTTCGAGGCAAAGTCCAGGAGGTGGCTTTAGATGCACATGCAGATGTCTTGCGTTTTCTTAAAGCAGTCTCCAGGCTGCGGCCTTCATGTAGAATCATGGTTCCGCCGTGGGATCTCAACTTGGTGTTGTGAGCATTAGCTGAGGAGCCATTTGAGCCTTTATACCAGGCGTCGGTTAAAGATTTAACCTTGAAGACAGTGTTTTTGGTAGCCATCTGTTCAGCGAGGCGAATTTCGGAGTTGCAGGCGCTGTCATGTTGAGAACCATTTTTGTCTTTTTCCAGGGAGGTGGTGGTGTTGCGGCCAGTTCTGTCGTTTTTACCAAAGGTAGTGTCTCCGTTTCACCTAAACCAAACGGTCTCTCTTCCAACTTTGAGATCAGCGAAGGGGAACGTTTCGGATAGTAGTTACGCCGATTAGACATAAAAAGGGTTCTGCAACAGTATTTGAAAGTATCCAAGACTTTTCGCAAATCGGACCGCCTATTCGTGGTGTTCAGAGGTCCCCGCAAAGGGGAGGCAGCTGCGAAAGTTTCCATTTCCAGATGGATTAAGGAGGCAGTTGTCGGCATATCTCTTGCAAGGTTGTCCAGTACTGGCAGGCTTAAGAGCTCACTCTACTAGGGCGCAAGCGGCATCCTGGGCGGAACACAGTTTGGTTCCACCGGTGGAAATTTGTAGAATGGCCACCTGGTCTTCTCTTAATACCTTCAGTAAGCACTACCGCCTGGATGTCCTGGCAGCAAATGATGCCTGTTTTGGGTCGGCGGTGTTGCGTTCCGGCTGGAAAGGTCCCTCCCAATGATTACTACTCTGATACATCCCAGAGGCGGAGGACTATACTGTAGGAACAATAAGGAAATAGAAATTACACTTACCTGGTAATTGTTCCTTGAGGAACTACAGTTTAGTCCTCATTCCCGCCCGGGGTGGTTCAGTAGGGAGAGGTGCAAGACTACAGATGAGTACAGCCTTTAATTGGGTTCTTAATTGTATCTATTCTTCATATCTCTCTTCTGTCTATTCTTCTCTCTAGTCCTTGGCTAGGCATAGAGCAGAAAAGAGAAGGTACAAAAAACCAAACAAACCCAAAACTGTTCCCTTCTTTCGAGAAGGGGGGGTTAACTATATCACATTATGCATTCACTTTGGGTTTAAGGTTGAATTTGATATGATAGCTACTTATTTGTTGCTCCTTTGAGTCTGCTTTGTCAATAGTTCACTGGGGGCTGATGGGAGAGACCAGCAGGCTATATCCAGTGATGTCACGATTTTGACTGGAGTTCCTTCAGGAACACTAATTAGCAGGTAAGGACTAATTACTCTTTTGGGCTCCCACGGATGGATGCCCTCATCATGGCAGTACGAAGTGCACAGTTATCCAGGGGGAAGAGAGGTGCTGTGCTTAAGGAGTGTCATGATAGATGGGTAGAGGCTCTCCTTAAGAATACTTGTTATGGCTTCTTCCTTAGGCTCTCAGCCAGCCTTGCATACAGGCCTGGTGGCCTGAGCCTTCTCATGCTGGGTCCAACAGCTGCCACATAGCCCAGAGATGCTGAGATTGGAGTCTGGAGCCATGTATGTGGCTGATGCCCTGTATAACTCTCTCAGCATCTGCTCTAAGTCCATGGCAGCAGTAGTAGAGGCTGGCAGTGGCTTTGGCTCCATAATTGCTTGAGTGATGCTACCTCTAAACTATGGCAAAGCAAGCTGCTGCTTATGGGCAAGTTGCTTTTTGGGGAGGGCCTGGAGAGGTTTGTGACAGGTCTAGGCAAGAGTTACACTTGGAAGCTTTCAGAAGATAAGCCCAAGGAGCTAGAAGTGCATCGCATGGAGCCTTGCATAGAGCATGATGTGATTAAAGTCGATAAACTAAAGACTATGATTGATTGGTATTGCTTTTGTCTTATTTTATTTTTATTTACTAGTTTTTGTATACCGCTACTTCCAGAGATCAGTGGCAGTTTACAATGAACATAAGTAACTTCACATTATAACATCAGTAAAACTCATTTACAAACTAATGATGGTAACAGAAACACTGTTACCATAACTGTATAGAAAAGCTAAGGGTGGTAACGGAAACATAGTTAACATAATTATATACAAAAGCTATTCACTGTATCAAAACATTCTGCTTAATGGGAGCTAAGTATAAGAACATAAGATATGCCATACTGGGTCAGACCAAGGTCCATCAAGCCCAGTATCCTGTTTCCAACAATGACCAATCTAGGTCCTAAGCACCTAGCAGTCTCCCCAAAAGACACAGGTTCTCAATTCTTGTATTGGGTCAAGCAGTGATCTCCTGGGTCCCTTTTAATAATGGTTTATGCACCTTTCCTCCAGGAACGTGTCCAAGCCTTTTTTAAACCCAGCTACACTAGCAGCTTTTACTAAATCCTCCGGTAACAAATTCCAGAGTTTGATTACACGTTGAGTGAAAAAATATTTTTTTTTATTAGTCTTAAATAGATTACCCTGTAGCTTCATTTCATGTCCCCTAGTCTTTTTATATTCTGATGACGTAAACAATTGATCTATGTTTACCCATTACACTCCATTCATTAATTTATAGACCTCTATCATATCTCCCCTCAGCTGTCTCTTTTCCAGGTTGAAGAGCCCCAACCTGCTTAGCCTCTCTTCATAGGAGTATCCTTCCATACTATTTTACCATTTTTGTGGCTCTTCTCTGCACCTTTTCTAATAACGCTATATCCTTTTTAAGATACGGCGACCAGAATTGCACACAATATTCAAGGTGTGGTCGCACCATGGAACGATAGAGGCATTATAGAAACATAGAAATATGACGACAGAAAAAGACCACATGGCCTGTCTAGTCTGTCCTTCCATATCAACAACTACAACAGTTCCCTTTTTACCTTTAGAGATCCTCTGTGTTTGTCCCATGCTTTTTTGAATTCAGTTACTGTCCTCATCTCTACCACCTCCACTGGGAGACTATTCCACGGATCCACTACTCTTTCCGTAAAGAAATATTTCCGCGTATCACTCCTGAATCTATCTCCCTTCACCCTCATCCCAAGTCCCCTCGTAGCAGAACTTTCAATTAAGAGACTCTCTCCCTTAACATTTATGCCACGGAGGTATTTAAACATCTCAATCATATCACCTCTAAGGTGTACATATTAAGATCCTTAAGTCTGTCCTCATATGTTTTATAATGAAGACCACTAATCATTTTAGTAGCCACCCTGTGCACCGACTCCATCCTGTTCACATCCTTTTGAAGGTGTCTCCAGAATTGCCACTATACTCCATGCCACGGATTATAATATCCTTTGTGTTTTTTCCATTCCTTTCCTTATGATACCTAGCATTTTATTTGCTCACTTTGCCACTGCTGCACACTGGGCGGATGGTTTCAACATGTTATCCACGACGCCTAAATCTTTTTCCTGGGTAGTGGTTCCCATTGTGGAACCTTGCATCGTGTAACCATAGTTTGGGTTGTTCTTTCCTAGGTGCATAACTTTGCACTTGTCCAAATTAAATTTCATCTGCCATTTGGATGCCCAATCTTCCAATTTATCAGGATCCTCTTGCAATTTTCCACAATCATCTTGGGTTTTAACAACTTTAAATAGTTTTGTGTCATCTGCAAATTTGATAACTTCACTCGTCATTCCCTTTTCCAGGTCATTTATGAATGTGTTAAAAAGCAGCAGACCCAGCACAGATCCCTGGGAAAATTGGCCATTTAGCCCTACCCTCTGCTTTCTATCTTTTAACCAGTTCCTGATGCACAATAGTACACTGCCTCCTATCCCATGACTCTTTAGTTTTGCCAAAAGTCTCTGATGAGGGACCTTGTCAAAGGCTTTCTGAAAGTCCAGATACACTATATCAACCGACTCACCTTTGTCTACCTGTTTATTCACACCTTCAAAAAAACATAACAGATTAGTAAGACAAGATCTTCCTTGTCTAAAGCCATGTTGGCTGTCTCCCATTAAGCCATGACTATCTACATGATGAGTAATTGTGTTTTTTATAATGGTGTCTACCATTTTTCCTGGTACTGATGTCCAGCTCACCAGTCTAGTTTCCCGGATCACCCCTGGAACCCTTTTTAAAAATTGGCGTTAGATTGGCAATCCTCCAATCTTCAGGTATTACAGATGATTTTAATGATAGTTCACAGATTACTAATAGAAGGTCTGCAATCTCATATTTCAGTTCTTTAAACACCTTTGGATGTATACCATCCGGTCCAGGTGATTTGCTACTCTTCAGTTTATCAAATAGTTGTAATACATCTTCCCGGTGTAACGATATTTCTTTCAATTCCTCTAAAGTATCGCCTCTAAATACCACTTCAGTCATGGGTAACATCCCTACATCTTCCTTAGTAAAGACCGAAGCTAAGAATTCATTCAGTCTCTCTGCTGTAGCCTTGTCGTCCTCTTACTGCCCCTTTTATCCCTTTATCATCTAATGGTCGAACTGACACTCTCGCAGGTTTTTTGCTACAAATGTACTTGAAAAAGTCTTTATTATGTGTTTTTGCTTCCATGGAAAGTTTCTTCTCAAATTCTCTCTTTGCCTGCTTTATCAGTGCCTTGCATTTAACTTGCCAGTGCTTGTGCTGGTTCCAGTTTTCATCATTTGGCTCTTTTTTCCATTTCCTGAAAGATGCTTTTTTGGCAACAATAGCCTCTCTGACCTCACCTTTAAACCATGCTGGCAGGCTTTTGGACTTCCTTCCACTTTTCTTAAAGTGTGGAATACAGCTGATCTGGGCTTCCAAGATAGTATTTTTAAGCAACACCCAAGCTTGATGTAAGTCTTTTAACCTTTGCAACTGCTCCTATTTAGTTTTTTCTTAACCATTTTCATCATTTTATGATAGTCTCCCTTTCAAAAGTTAAAAGGTAGTACTGTGGATTTCTTTACAATCCCTCCTCCATTAATTAAATCAAACGCGATCATGCTATGATCACTATTGCCAAGTAGCCCCAACATCCTTATGTCTTGCACCAGATCTGGTGTTCCACTAAGGACTAAGTCCAAAATGGCTTCCCCTCTGGTCGGTTCATGAACCAGCTGCTCCAAGAAGCAGTCATTCCTTATCGTCCCTCCAGTTCAGTCCAGTTCAGGGAAGCTAACAAAAGTTACAGAACAGTAATAATAATGGGTGATTCCAATTACTCCGGTATTGACTGGGTCAGTGTCATGGCAGGACATGCTAGGGAGATGAAGTTTCTAGATGAAATAAGAGAGAGTTTAGACTTTGTTGTTCCTTGAGGAACTCCAGTTCAGTCCCTCACCTCTGGGTTGCACAGCTCTTCTCGCAGCATGGAGACTAGGCATGTCAGAACTGTGACACCACTGTAGATATCCTGCTGGCACCTCCCACCAGCTCCCAGTGTGTCCAGTCTCCATGCAGCTGGAGGTAGTGAGCCTAGGTGCTGTGCTCACTAGAGGAACAGATAAAGAGCTTTAGGAAGCTTAGTTGGGTTTTTAGTTTTTCTTTTCTCCCTATAATGTTTTTTCTTTTGATCTGTAGCTTTAAAGCTCATTAAAGCTTGTTAAAATAAAAAAATAAAAGCAAGGGCTGAGAGGGGATTGGAAGATGATTTAGAGGAATCTCTTTTCTCCCTCCCATTTATTTCTGTCCCCTTTGCCTGCTCTCCCCTCCTGGTTGGCATGGAGGTGAATTCTTTAGCAGGCTTTTCATCTCCTTACCGGCGTTTTCTGTGCTGTAGATTTGCAGTCAGAAACTGTTGTTGGGCCTTGTTTCTCTGCTGCTGCTGCCGGCTGACAGCCTTTCTCAGCTGTGCTGCTCACAGGAAGCCCGTTATTCTTATCTGGGTGCAGAGATGTTCCGAAGGTCTCGGAGGAAGAGGTGAGTGTTTAAATCTTTGCTTCTAGTGTCTTGAGCATTTTTGAGGCCTGCTGCTGCGTGTGAAGCAGGTTCTGTGGATTAGCAGAGCTCAGGATCTTGGTGGGCCTTTTTCCCACCCTTTTTTCTTCACTGTGCTCTTTCTCTTTGCTGACAACTTTCTTTAATTAATTCTTGTAGTTTTCTGCTTACTTGGAATTCATTTTGATTACTTTTAATTTTCAGTGTTTTGGAGCTCTTAAAGGGCCAGTACAGAAAAGTAAAAAAAAAAAGAGCACATTCTGCACGTTTTTGTTTAATTGCCCTTTTTGGTGGTCTGCGGGAGCCATTTCCTTTACTATCCAGTCTCTTGGATCCCGTAGTGCTAATGCCTACGTGGCCACAATGCCTAGTTTGTGGCGCTCATAGGGGCTCTGTCTCGGACGCGGGGGTGTCTCGTGGCTGCACATCTGAGGCGCTTACTATGGAGCAAGACATGCAGGATTGGTCTAAAAAAGGCACGGCTCAGGTGGCGCAGGGCGCTGCCACTTCTGTGGAAGGGGAGTCTCTGCGGGAGTCTGTCTGCTCTTCCTACTTCAAATTTGACTTTGCCCTTTAATCCTGCCACTCCTATGGTGTCAGGGGCAGCTTTCGAGGGTTTCTCCCCAGATTTTGTGCTGCTGCTTCATCAGGCTTACTGCTTGCGGCAGCAGGGGGTAGTCACGGCTACCTCGCTTTTTGGGGCGGCAGGAGGCCAAGCGGCCACCGACAGGTTCGGTGCTAGTGATGGGAGACCGGTTAAGAGGTCCTGGTCAGTGGAAGATCAGCCTCTTGGTTCGGGCTGGCCGGATGTAGAGGACCTTGAGCTGGAGCCGGAAGCTGGGATGGAGGATTTAGAGGAAGGTGAGATTCAGGAACTTGAAGATCAAGCAAGGCTTATCCGAGTCTTTCAAAGGGAGGAACTGACAGTGCTCATTACGGAGTCCCTTCAGGCTCTCAATCTTTCGTCGGTGGTACCAGCGGAGGATGAGGGTTTGAAGGATCCTCTCATTCAGGCGGTATGAAAATCCCAGGCGTTTTTTCCTGTTCACCGTGTGGTTAAGCAGATGAGTCAGGATGAATGGGATGTGCCCGAAGGCAGGCTTGCGTGGTGTAAGGTCCATGAATCGTCTCTATCCCTTGGCAGATGAAGAACAGGAAGTGTTTCATTCTCTGCGTATAGATGCGGCAGTTTCAGCTGTCACGAAGAAGACTACCCATTCCAGTGGAAGGCAGTGCGGCTTTGATGGACGTACAGGATCGGAAGGTGGACGCCTTATTGAAGCAAGCTTTTGAGGTTAATGCTTTGGCTCTGCAGGCCTCTATTTGTGGAGCTTGGGTTACAAGAGCATGCCTTCGCTGGTCGCAGCGTTTGCAGCAGCCAGTTCAGCAAACGCAGGAGCAGCTAGCTGATGTGACAAGACTAGAGTCAGGTTCCTCATATTTGGCCGATGTTGTTGGAGGTTTGGCGAATAGCATGGCTTTCTTGGTAGCTGTACGCCGCTATCTTTGGCTCAGGAAATGGGCGGTGGACAGTTCCTCCAAGTCGTGTCTGAGCAAGCTTCCTTTTAAGGGGAAGCTGTTGTTTGGAAAAAGATCTTGATAAGCTGGTCAAGGATTTGGGGGATTCTAAAGGAAGTCGCTTGCCAGAGGATAAACTGAAGCAGGTCCGAGCCCCGTTACCTTCCCGTGGGCAGCCTCAGGATTTCAGGCGTTTTCGTACCTCCCGTTTGGGAGGTTTTCAAAGAGGACGGTTTTCCTCCCGAGGGCAAAGTTTTAGAGGATTCCGGGGAGCGGGCAGAGGATTTGCTAGTCCCCTCTTCCTCCGGTTTTTCGGAAAGCGCAATGAAGCGAGGTGGACCCAGGCAGGAATTCAGCTGGTAGGGGGTCGACTTCGGGAGTTTCTTCCTGCCTGGGTCCAGATAACATCCGATCGGTGGGTGTTGGAGGTCATTCGTGAAGGTTATTCTCTTGAGTTTACTCGTCCAGTGGTTGACTCTTGTCATGTCGCCGTGCAGGGGGCGAGAAAGGACAATTGCGGTACGGGAGACTCTGGCTTGTCTTTTGCAGCTGGGAGCAGTGGTTCCAGTTCTGCGAGAGCACTACGGTATCGGTCGATACTCAATTTATTTTGTGGTGCCAAAGAAAGGTCCGATTCTGGATTTCAAGGGGGTAAACTGCTGTTTGCAGGTACCTCATTTCTGAATGGAGACCTTACTTTCGGCGGTTCGTCAAAGGGAGTTCTTGACATCTCTCGATCTCACCGAAGCGTATTTACACATTCCGATCAGGCCAAAGCATCAGAGGTTTCTAAGATTTGCACTACTGTTGGGGGCATTATCAGTTTCATGCGTTGCCCTTCGGTCTGGCGATGGCTCCGTGCACCTTCACCAAGGTTATGGTGGTGGTGGTGGTGGAATTTCTTCGGAAGGAGGGAGTATTACTTCATCCCTATCTTGACTGGTTGATTCAGGTAAAGTCCAAGGCCGAGAGTGTACGAATGACAGAGAAAGTGGTAGAGCTCTTGCAGAGCCTCGGTTGGGTGGTCAATACGGCCAAGAGCCGATTGTTTCTGACGCAAGTTCTAGAGTATTTGGGAGTTCGCTTCGACACTCGTGTTGGATCGGTTTTTCTGCCGGATCTCCAAGCCCAGGGCGTGTGGCTTCTGGTGCGCGATTTTTTGAGGACTCCTGCAGCATCACCTGACACTTTCTTCGCGTGTTAGGGACAATGGCGGCAACTCTGGAAGTTGTGCCATTTACCAGAGCTCACATGCGTCCCTTACAGAGGTCGCTACTCCATCGATGTTCCCACCAAAATGACTGTTGTCCAAGCGTCTCCCCTGTCCATTGCGGGTCAAGAAGTCTCTTCAATGGTGGCTTCGTCTGCAGAATCTCACGGCGGGCATGCCTCTCAAACAACTGCAGTGGATGCCAGTGTTAACGGATGCCAGCCTCGCAGGATGGGGAGCGCTCTGCGGAGAACTGTTCGTGCAAGGCGGCTGGACCAAACAGGAAGCCAAATGATCCATCAGTTGGCTGGAGTTGCGAGTGGTAGCTCTAGCGCTTCTGGCCTTGGAATCCACCTTACGGGGTCGAGCGGTTCGAGTGCTCTTGGACAATTCCGCGATGGTTGCGTACCTCAATCGTCAAGGGGGCATGGGAAGCACGGCTCTGGAAATGGAGGCGGAAAGTCTCTTAAATTAGGTAGAGCCTCGGCTTCAGGCTCTGTCGGCGGCACACATTGCGGGAACAGACAATGTGATGGCGGACTTTCTCAGCTGGGTTAGTGTGGATCCCAGAGAATGGGAGCTTCATCCAGAGGTGTTTGCTCAGATTTTCCCTCAAGTGGGGATCTCTGGTTATGGATCTCATGGCGACCTTTCGGTTGGCTAAAGCCAGTCGCTTTTACAGCAGGCAATGAGAGCAAATGTCGGAAGGTCTAGATTCCTTACTCCAACAATGGCCTGCTCACGGTCTCCTCTGTGTTCCCCCTTGGGCGCTCATAGGACGAGTCGTACAGCTCATCGAGGCAGAGTGGTTCTAGTAGCTCCAGATTGGCCTCGTCGTCCGTGTTATACCGATCTGGTGCGTCTGCTTGACGGAGAACCGTGGCGGATACCGCTAAGGGAGGATCTGCTGCTTCAGGGTCCTTTACGAATGCTTTCAGGTACATCGGTTCTCGCTTACGGCTTGGCCATTGAAAGGGCTCAGTTAAGGAAGAAGGGTTATTCCAAGGCGGTGATTGACACCTTGCTTCTGGCCAGAAAGAGGTCCACTTCCTTAACATATGTGCGCGTCTGGCATGTTTTTGAGGACTGGTGTGCTCAACGTCAGTTTCATCCGGCCTCAGTATCTGTTCCGACAGTGTTGAGTTTCTTGCAAGACGGGTTCGATAAGGGATTGGCTGCCAGTTCATTAAGGGTGCAGTTGGCAGCTATTTTGTTTTACGGAGGAACGGCTTCATGGACGGAGCATAGCTTAGTTCCGCCGGTTGAGATTTGCAGAGCAGCCACTCGGTCTTCCTTGCATACTTTTTAGTAAACATTACCGCCTGGATGTTTAAGCGGCGGGAGATGCCTGTTTCAGGTTGGCGGTTTTGCGGACTGGGTGGACAGGTTCCTCCCAATAGTTTACTGCTCTGTTACATCCCAGAGGTGAAGGACTGAACTGGAGGGACTATAAGGAAAGCGAAATTAGACTTACCTACTAATTGTCGCTCCTTGAGGAACTCCAGTTCAGTCCCGATTCCCGTCCGAGGCTCTTTTGGTCAGCTTCTGCAAAGCATGCTCTATGATGCGGGGTGACTACAATCCAGTAGGAGAAGTTCAGCAAATGTGTTCTCTATTCAGGTAAAGTATACCTTGTAATCTTTCTTCTCTCTCCTTTCTGTCCTATTTCTGTAAACGGGAGAGGGAGCTCCTTTGAGTCTGCTTTGTCATTAGATCATTGGGAGCTGCTGGGAGGTGCCAGCAGGATATCTACAGTGGTGTGTCAGTTCTGAGATGCCCAGTCTCCATGCTGCGAGAAGAGGTGCACAACCCAGAGGTGAGGGACTGAACTGGAGTTCCTCCAGGAACAACAATTAACAGGTAAGTCTAAATTCTCTCATTTCATCTAGAAACTTTATCTCCCTAGCATGTCCTGCCATGACACTTACCCAGTCAATAACGGAGTAATTGAAATCACCCATTATTATTACTGTTCTGTAACTTTTGTTAGCTTCCCTTATTTCTTTGAGCATTTCATCATCCATTTGTTCATTCTGGCCAGGCGGTCGATAGTACAACCCCACTGCCATCGCCTTCCCCTTTTTACATGGAATTTCAATCCATAGAGATTCTACAGAAAATTTTGTTTCCTGCAAAACTTTAATCATTTGGGGACTCAATGCCCTCTCTGACATAGAGCGCAACCCCGCCACCAATTTGTTCAGCTCTATCATTACGATATAGTTTGTACCCAGGTATCACCCAGGTTGTCCTCCTTCTACCATGTCTTGGAGATACGAATCATATCTAACTTCTCTTTTAGTGCAATATATTCTAACTCTCCCATCTTATTTTTTAGACTTCCAGCATTTGCATACAAGCATTTCAGAGACTGTATTTTATTCATATTAATCTGGCTATTGGTAGGCATGGGTAATTTGGAATGTTTAAGCTCTGTCTGTCTGCTCTTTACTCAAGGGCATTTGGGCTACTTTTGTCTTTATTGGAATCTCTCAGCTGATGTGCCCTAAGTTCATTTTTTTGGTAGTATCCTTCAAGGATACATGGTTCCGAACCATGCACTCTTGGGCGACTGTCCCCTATTATCTAGTTTAAAAACTGCTCTATCTTCTTTTTAAAGGTTAATGCCAGCAGCCTGGTTCCATCCTGGCTAAGGTGAAGCCCATCCCTTCGGAAGAGCTCCTCCTTTCCCCAGAATGTTCCCCAGTTCCTAACAAATCCATAACCCTCATTCTTGCACCATTGTCTCATCCACGCATTGAGACTCCGGAGCTCTGCCTGCCTTTTGGGTCCTGTGCGTGGAACGGGAAGCATTTCGGAGAATGCTACCCTGGAAGTTCTGGATTTCAACTTCCTACCTAAAAGCCTAAATTTATCTTCCAGAACCTCCCTACCACATTTTCCTATGTCATTGGTACTGACATGTACCAAGACAGCAGACTCCTCCCCAGCACTATCTAAGACCTTGTCTAGGTGGTGCGTTGAGGTCCGCTACCTTTGCACCAAGCAGGCATGTTACCAGGCGATCCTCATGTCCACCAGCCAACCAGCTATCTACATACCTAATGATTTGAATCACCAACTATAACGGTCCTAACCCTTCCCTGAAGGGCACATGGCCCTGGAGAAACTTCCTTGGTGCGAGAGGGTTTAGTATGGCATATCTTATGTTCTTATGGCTGATCCTCCTTACACAAGTTTCCACCATAATAAAGTAGTCCTTAGGACTCATCCTCACTTTATGCCAAAGGTGGTTTCGCCTTTTCATTTAAACCAGTTGGTTTATCTTCCTGTCTTCTTTCCTAAGCCTCATGCCTCTAGTGCAGAAAGGAATCTTCACACTCTAGATTGTAAAAGAGCTTTAGCCTTTTACCTTCAGAGAACTAGGCAGCATAGAAAGGCTTCTCAGCTTTTTGTTGCCTTTGATTCCAGCCACCTGTGTTACCAGTCTCCAAGAGAACACTCTCCAGGTGGATTGCAGACTGCATATCCTTTACCTTTGAGAGTAAGGGACTATCTCCAGGAACAAGCAGGAATGAGTCCTCACATATGGGTACGTCGGAACCGACGGAGCCTGCGCGGGAAAGCTCCCCAGCTTCCCAGAAAGGAAGCTTTTGGGGCCTCCCACAGCGCATGCGCGCTGCCTTCCCGCCTTCCTGACCAACTCTCTTCAGTTCTTTTTTTCCGCGGAGCCAGAAGGTCGTGTTCCTGTCACCGCTGAAGAAATTGTTATTTTAATTTGTTTCTTTGACCGCGTGTCTGCCTTCCCCGATTCCGGACCGGTACCGCCGGTCGTTTTTTCGTTTATTTAAAAAAACAAAAATAATAATTACTTTTTCTTCACTTGGTGTATTTTTTCTGTGAGGCCTCTAGGCCTTCTCAGGTCTCCCTCATGGAAAAACCAGCTTCTGGTTTTAAAAAATGCACTAAGTGTACCGGTACTATTTCAGTTACAGATACCCATGAGTGGTGTCTTAAATGTTTGGGGCCTGACCATTCCATTCCGGATTGTCCATCCTGCTCTCTGATGTCCAAAAGGGGCTTACAGAACAGAGCAGCTAAGTTTCATATGCTGTTTTCTACCGATACTCCAGCATCAACATCCTCCAGGTCTTCTTCTCCTGATGGATCTCAGGTAACCAAACATTCTTCAGGCAAGTCCTCAAAAGGCAAATCTCCCTCTAAGCAGCGAGAGGCCCTTGCATTTGACCCTGAGGAACCTGCCCCAGCCAAACAACCCCGGCGGGAAGCTCCGGCTTTCAAAGCTCCTCCTATGGGATTACAGATAGACATCGATGGCACGGCCTCGACCGATCTCCTGTTAGACTGCTCTGGGGTACCGGCTAACACCGGCACCGACTTCCAGGCAGTTGTGGCGACTATGGGTACTACGGTACAATCCATGCAGCAGGCCTTACCGGCTTTCATTAATGCTGCACCGCCATCGGTACCGCGACAATCGGTTCTGACTCCAATTCCGGTACCGCAACCGATACCGGTACCCAGGGCATCTACTTCCAGTAGCATGCCGGTTCCGGCCTCCGGTTCCGGAGCTTTCTTCGATACCGCTCCGATTCCCGGTACGCCCGATGTCGATACCGATCGGTACGCGTATCAATCTCTGGAAGCAAATAGACGTATCAGAATCTTCAGAGGATTCAAAGTATCATCAGATGATTCTGCTGACGTCTCTTTTACTCTTCCTGAGGAGCCCTCTTCTCCAAAAAGGAGAATGTCTCCTCCAGAGGATTTGTCCTTTCAAGACTTCATCATTGAAGTAGCTAAAGGACTCTCCATATCTGTATCCTCTGAAAAGGAACCTAGAGCAAAACAATTTGATATTTTAGGATACTCTAAGGTTCCCAAAGAGGCAGCCACCTTACCCATACATGAAATTCTTCAAGAACACATGATGGACTTGTGGGAGGCTCCTCTCACCCTATCTCCACATTCTCGACGTTTGGACACCATGTATCGGGTTCCTCCTTCTCCTGGTTTTCAAAAGACTCAGCTTCCTCACCACTCTATTGTGGTGAAGTCTGCTATGAAAAAGATAAAGAGTACCAAAAGGCACTCTTCTATCCCTCCAGGAAGAGAATGTAGGACTCTGGATGCTTTTGGGAGAAAAATCTTCCAAGCTAGCATGCTTATTGCCAGAATCAATTCATACAGCCTCTATATGGGCATGTTTTTGAAAGAGATTGCATTAAAGATACGTCAGTATCTCCCCTTTATCCCAGAGGATAAGCAAGAGGAGTTCCTTCTTTTGCTAAAGCAAACTCAAGATGTTTCAAAGTTCTCCAACAGAGCAGCCTTTGACTCTTTTGAGGGGGCAAGCAGAGCCTCTGGCATTGCCATAGCTGCTCGCAGACTGGCTTGGCTCCAGGCCTCTGATTTGGAACCCTGGGTACAAGAAGGCTTGGGCAATCTGCCCTGTACAGGTGAAAATCTGTTTGGCAAGGAGTGGCAAATCAAAGCCACTCAAATGGATGCAGAGAATGCTGCTTTAGATAGACTTTCTAAGTCTACCTCTACCCCTGCCAAGAAAAAACCTTTTAAGAAAACTTTCTATAAAAAGACCAGATTTTCCACAAATACTGGCCAGCAATCTTCCCAAGTTCGCTTTGCTCCTAAGCGTCAGCAAACTAAACAGGCCAGAACAAAGTCTACAGGGGCTGCTACAATCCAGCAGTCCCAACCCCCTCAGGGTTTTTGGCTTGATTCTAGAGAACGTAACCTTTCTGGCTCTGCAACAACCAGAACCTCTCACCATTCCAGGAAGGTTAGCTCATTTTGCTCCCAGATGGGAACAAATCACATCAGAACCGTGGACCCTCTCTATCATCAAAGAGGGCTACAAACTACATTTCTCCAGCCTTCCTCCCCATTTCATGGTGAGACAATTCAATTCTCCCCCTTCTCTCCTGTACCTGTTGGGCCAGGAGGTGACCACTCTTCTCGCCCAAAAGGCAATAGAAGAGGTTCCTCTTCCTCAACAAGGGTCAGGTTTTTACTCCCCTTTATTTTCTCATTCCCAAGAAAACAGGGGGGTACAGACCCATTCTGGATCTCAGAGAATTGAACAAATTCCTATACAAGGAGAAATTCAAGATGCTTTCTCTAGGCACTCTCCTTCCATACCTACAGAGTCAGGACTGGCTTTGTTCTCTAGATCTCAAGGATGCGTACACACCTATACTCATCCATCCATCCCACAGAAAATTCCTACGGTTTCTGTTCCAGGGAAAACATTTCCAATACAGAGTCCTTCCCTTCGGTCTAGCCTCTGCTCCAAGGGTATTTACCAAATGCATGGCAATAGTAGCTGCATTTCTACGCACTCTGGGAATCTTTGTCTTCCCATACCTGGACGACTGGCTCATCCGAGCTCCATCTCAGTCCGAGGCTTAGACTTCCCTGGACCACACCAGACGCATTCTGCAGTATCTGGGACTTGTCATCAATCTGCCAAAGTCTCAACTCACCCCTACTCAGTCCCTAGAATTCATAGGGGCCTGGCTAGATACCACCACTGCAAGGGCCTATCTTCCTCAGGCCCGTTGCCACCGTCTAGTGCACTTGGCCTCTCAAGTTCAGTCCAAAAGCCACTTGACGGCCAGGGAGATGCTACAACTGCTAGGCCACATGGCATCCACAGTTCATGTGGTGCCTTATGCACGCCTACATATGAGAGCAGCTCAATGGACTCTGTCCACCCAGTGGACACAAGCCTCAGGAGCTCTCTCAGACCAAATAGCAACCTCAAAACGTCTTTTTTGGTCTCTCCAATGGTGGATATCCACTCAAAATCTGTTGTTGGGGGCCCCCTTCCAGCCTTTGTTACCCCAAGCAACTCTCACTACAGATGCCTCCCAAGCAGGTTGGGGAGCTCATCTCCAAGACCTCTCCACTCAGGGCACTTGGTCTCCACAGGAGACCACCCTTCATATCAACCTTTTGGAGCTGCGAGCAATTTTCCTTGCTCTCAAGGTCTTTCATACCCTCCTCATCAACATGACAGTTCTTGTTCATACCGACAATCAAGTAGCCATGTTCTACATAAACAAACAAGGAGGGACTGGCTCTCTGTCGCTTTGCAACGAAGCTCTAAAACTGTGGGCCTTC
Source organism: Ichthyophis bannanicus (assembly GCA_033557465.1). Lineage (NCBI taxonomy): Eukaryota > Metazoa > Chordata > Amphibia > Gymnophiona > Ichthyophiidae > Ichthyophis > Ichthyophis bannanicus. Next base: position 281,898,675 of record CM066035.1, read on the forward strand.
GCCAGAGAGCATCGGATCCATCTCCTGGCAGTGTACCTCCCAGGAATCCAAAACTCTTGGGCAGACAGACTCAGTCGAGTTCTGCTTCCACACGAATGGTCCCTGCACATGGATCAGGTACTCAGAATCTTTCAGGAATGGGGAACCCCGGACATACACCTCTTTGCAAGTCCGTACAATGCCAAACTTCCCCGGTTCTGTTCCAGGATTCCGTGTCAGGGAGCTCAGGCCAAGGATGCCTTCCTCCTTCATTGGGGTCAGGCCTTCCTATATGCCTTTCCACCCATTCCCTTGATTCCCAAGACTCTATTCAAACTTCAGAGGGATCAAGGATCTATGATCCTCATAGCTCCACGCTGGCCACGCCAAGTGTGGTACCCTCTACTTCTGCATCTCTCCCAGGCACCCTCCCTGGATCTGGGAGCTGCTCCAGACCTTCTGTCTCAAGAGGAGGGGACTTTGTGGCACCCAAACCCCAAGTCTCTTCACCTCAGAGCTTGGTTACTGAAGGCCTAGACCTTCAAGACTTGAATCTTTCTCAACAGGTGAAGGATGTCCTCCATGCATCTAGGAAACCTTCCACCAGGCGTCCTTATGCTTTTAAATGGAAAAGATTTTCAATTTGGTGTGCTGACAAAGGTCTTAACCCTCTAGCACTACCTTTGAATTCTTTACTCGAATATCTCCTGCATCTTTCCAATGCAGGACTTAAAACCAATTCTGTAAGGGTCCATTTGAGTGCTATTGCAGCATCTCTTCAGCCTATCAATGGACAATCTGTTTCCTCTCATCCTCTTATTGCAAGATTCATGAGAGGTCTAACTTTAACTAAGCCTCCCATTCGGCCTCCTCCGGATGCATAGGACTTAAACGTGGTTCTTGGTCAGCTTATGAAGCCACCCTTTGAACCCTTAGCCACTACCTCCTTAAAATTCCTTTCCTGGAAAGTCATTTTCCTTATTGCAATCACTTCTGCTCGCCGCATCAGTGAACTGCAGGCTTTAGTGGCTAATCCACCTTATACAAGGTTCCATCATGATAAGGTAGTCCTTAGGACAAATCCCCACTTTATGCCTAAAGTGGTCTCACCTTTTCATCTTAATCAAGAGGTATATTTACCTGTCTTTTTTCCAGCTCCTCATGCATCAAATGCAGAGCGGAACCTTCATACTCTACACCAGGGGTGGGCAAACCTTTTGACTCGAGGGCCGCAATGGGTTCATATATTGGACCCAGGGGCCGGACCAAAAGTAGATGGACGGTGTGTATGTGTGAATTAATATAAATTAAATTTAAATTTGTAACATTAAATGTTTAGATTAATTTAAGGTAGAAAAGCATAAAAAGAGTTATTTTACAAAACCTTTATGCAATGTATTTCTTTCATAAAATAGTACCTTCAATTTTAGTGGGAACAGTGTTGTTGGTCTCCCTTTTTTGTTAAGGCTTCAAAGTCAGGAGATAGTTTTGTTGTTGCAATTCGCAGAATAGATCTGAGGTGTTGGTCGTAGTTTGCCCATCCCTGTGCTAGCTTATTCTTGAGAAGTGAAAATTGCATAAACCCCTTCTTTTGGGGCTACCTTTTCTTAATAATATTTATTTTATTTAATTGTTTACATTGATAACTTGTAAATTTAAAAAGCTTGTGGCAGTTTATAACAAAAATTAAAATCAACTAAAAATCCATGTACAATGTCTCATAAAATATATATAATAATATAATACTAACAATTCCCCATTAGATCCTTAAAACTATTTCTAACCCTCAGATGCTGCCTGAAATAAAAGTTTTCAAATTCTATCTAAGGGACCAGTTTACTAGAGCACGCTACCTGGGAAGCACAGGGATAGCATGTGTTTTTGACACCACGCTAAAATCAGCGTGGGGCCCTGTACTAAAAAACCCATGCAGTGCGTATCTGGGCAGGGTGTGGGTGTTCCTGTCATGGAGTCGCTAGCACAGGCCTTGAAAGCGTGTGCTGCTGGTGCTTGGTGAGGAGCAACTAGTGTCAGTAAAATAGGTGGCAGGAGTTGCTCCCCATGGTGGTACTACCACAGTGACCTGCACTAAATTCATAAGTATGACTGTCAGGGGCGAACCAAGGGTTCTTTTCACCCTAGGCATGCTTGACATGCAGCCCCCACCGCACCATGTGCTGTTACCCCGCTACCTCCGAAATCCAGCCTCTAACCTGGGGTTGATAGGTGGCATGGCGATCACCTCTTTAGAGCCATAGCAGGCCTTAAAGCGCATCCATGCACTCATGGCCTGCTATTCCTTCCCCCTCCGATGCAGCTTCCTGTTAGAAGGGGCAGGAGCGGAAGGCTGTAAGTGTGTACATGTACTTTAAAGCCTACAGTGGCACTAAAGAGGTGCCCAAACCCACATTACTAGCATGGGGCTTAGTAGACCAGTCCCTAAAAGTCTTCAAGATCTGTTCTACCCACAACTAGCCTGTTTAACAGCAACAGAGCCTGGACTGAAAAGGCCCAGGCTCAATGCTACACTTTCCATGTATCTTTTATGCTGGTAACCACCAATAATTCGGTCCCCTAAGATCGCAAGTTTTCATACAAATAATCTGGGCCCAGGACCTTAAATACTTACAGAAAGACCTTAAATTGGACTTGGAATCTGACAGTCAATGTAACTGAATCAATCCTGGGGTCATGTGACTGAATTTGGAAAGCCCCTTTACCAATTTTGCTGCTGTATTCTGGACTAACTTCAAGTGCTGCAGATCCTTTTGTGCTACGTCAACTCCCTGCCTGCGCCTGCACGTACGGGTCAATCCGTACTCCGCCCACGGCCCCGCCCCCCCACTAGCTGCTGGCCGGCCCAGCCACTACCATGCCGTCCATACAGGCTTATGAATGTTGGGAGGGGCCGGATTAAAAGGTCCGCCGGGCCGTAGTTTGCCCATCCCTGCTCTAGACTGTAAAAGAGCTCTTGTCTTTTACCTCCACAGGACACAGCAACATCGAAAGTCTTCTCAACTTTTTGTTGCTTTTGATCCTTCTCATTTAGGACTTCCAGTCTCAAAAAGAACACTGTCCAATTGGATTGCTCAGTGTATTTCTTTTGCTTACCAGAGTAAGAACCTTTCTCTGGAAGGCCATGTCACAGCTCACAATGTCAGAGCCATGGCCACATCTATGGCTCATCTTCATTCTGTATCCATTGATCAGATCTGTCGAGCAGCCACCTGGGCCTCGGTTCATACCTTCACAGCCCATTACTGCTTGGACAAGGACTCCCGCCGGGATGCCTTGTTTGGTCAGGCTGTCCTCAGTCACCTGTTCCATTCTTAAACAACTCCTGCCCACCTTCCCTGAATGGATGCCTGAGATCCATAGGAAGATGAGGAACCCTTGGGGGGGGGGGATCTCCCCGGCATCTTAGCTAGGGAGTCCCCATATGTGAGGAATCATTCCTGCTTGTTCCTGGAGATAGCACAGTTACTTACCTGTAACAGGTGATCTCTGGGAACAGCAGGAATTAGTCCTCACAACCCACCCACCTCCCCTAGGAGTTGTATCTCTCTCTCTCTCTCTCTCTCTCTCTCTCTCCTTTCCTCTCTCTATTGTCTCAGCTTTAAACTCGAACTGAAGAGAGTTGGCCAGGAAGGCGGGAAGGCAGCGCGCATGTGCTGTGGGAGGCCCCAAAAGCTTCCTTTCTGGGAAGCTGGGGAGCTTTCCCGCGCAGGCTCCGTCGGTTCCGACGTACCCATATGTGAGGACTAATTCCTGCTGTTTTCAGAGATCACCTGTTACAGGTAAGTAACTGTGCTTTCTCTCGAAGGTCATGTCACAGCTCACAATGTTAGAGCAATGGCTGCCTCTATGGCAAACCTTCCTCCGGTGTCCATCGATGACATCTGCAAAGCAGCCACTTGGTCCTCAGTCCACACCTTTGCGGCCCATTACTGCTTAGACAAGGACTCCCGTCAGGATGCCTCGTTTGGCCAGGTTGTTCTCCAGCATCTCTTTCAGACTTAGAACAACCCCTCCCCCCGTCCCAGGTTTCTATACCAGAGATCCTTGGGAGGAATCTTGACCCACTTCAGCCTGGGTTTTAGCTGCTCTATGGGATCATCTCCCTGGCATCTCTAAGCTTGGGAGTCCCCATATGTGAAGACTACATTCCTGCTTGTTCCTGGAGATAGCGTAGTTACTCACCTGTAACAGGTGATCTCCAGGAACAGCAGGAATTTAGTCTTCACAACCCACTCACCTCCCCTAGGAGTTGTATCTCTATCTCTGTCTTTTTCTTTCCTTCTCTCCTTTTGTCTCAGCTACAAACCCAACTGAAGAGGGAGAGTTGGAAAGGTGGGAAGGCAGCAGCGCAGGTGCAGTTGGATGCTCCCAAAAGCTTTCCTATAGGACGCTGGGTATCGTTCCTGTGCGGGCTCCGTTGGTGCTGACGATACCCATATGTGAAGACTCAATTCCTGCTGTTCCCGGACATCACCTGTTACAGGTGAGTAACTACACTTTCATGCCATTTCAAACCACAGCTCCTGACTACATCAACCTAACCAACTGTTCCAAAAAGATCATTTCCTGGCTGCAGCTTCATAGTTTGGCGATCAACTTTACTAAGATGGGGTCTTTGGTCACGTGAAGGATCTCAAACTTCACACCACCTCCCATCATTAGAATTGAGAATACTGAAATACAAGTAAAGTCACAGGTACACTTAGATTGTGAGCCCTTCAGGGACAAGGGAGTAAAAAGTACCGGTTAGTATACATGTAAACCGCACTGATGCTATTAAGCGTGGTATAAAAATTAAATAAATAAATAAGTCAAGTACCTTGGAGTCATCTTGGCTAACCAACTCAATTTCCAATCACACATAATGAATACTTCCAAGATCATTTATTTCAAACTCTGAACTCTTTGCAACTTAGGCCCTTCCTCTCTCCTGACAGCTTTCGAACGGTCTGCCAGGCCTCCATCACACCCCTGCTTGTCTATTGTAATTCCATCATTCAAGGACTTCCTAAAGCCACTATCTCCCCCCTTCAACTTGTCCAAAACACAGCGGCATGTACCATAGCCAGATTTCCAGACACGCTCATATTACTCCCATACTGAAATCCCTCTGCTGGCTCCCTGCCGTATCCAGAATCAAGTTCAAAGTTCACACGATCACCTATAAAGCCATCACCAACTCCTCTGAACATCTCCAAGCGCTCATTTGGCGTCCAACCACCAATAGGCTGCGTAGGCAGAATACACTCAATCTTCTTATCCCATTACCTCAGATACGCAAAAGCTCGCAACGTGCTTCCATGAGAGCCTTTGAATTCTACGTTCCCTCCCTCTGGAACCAACATCCCCCTACCCATACAAAGCATTCAATCCAACAAATCATTCAAAAAGCACCTCAAGACACACCTCTTTGTAGAGTACTATGGTGCATCGCCTCCTAGTCCACTTCATTTCACTTCCCACATCCCCATCTGTAAAGCACCTCTACATCATAACCCCCCCTCACCACATACCTGGATTCTCAGGATTTTGTAATATAGGTTCTAGAGTTGTATTGTTCCTATTTCCTCTCTCCCCTCTTATATGTTGTTCCACTTTTTTAAGTTCTCTGTTTAACTGTGTGTTTAATTTGTTCATTGTATACTGTTCCTTATGTTCTATGTAAACAGTTTTGACTGGTAGAAAAACAGTATATTAAATCCAGTTAAATAAATATTTTTTCTGGACTGGTCTAGCAGAATCCAGTCCCGTACCTCTGGGTAGTGCACCTCCTCCAGCAGCTTGGAGACTGAGCATGTCACTTTTTGAAGTCATCAGTACTAATACTTCTGGCACCTCCCATCAGCTCCCAGTATGCTCGGTCTCCAAGCAGCTGGAGGAGGTGGTGAGTCTAGGTGCTGGACTCACTGAAGGGACAAATAAGGAGTTAGTTTAGTTAGGGTTTTTTCTTGACTTTCCTTTTGGTCTGTTTTATTTTGTTCTTTAAAGTTAGGAAACCCATAAAAAAAAGAGGAAAGAAGAAAAAGCCAGAGTTTGATTTGGCAGCCAGACCCGGGTTTCAGCCCATTGGAGCTTCTTAGGTGGCACTGCAGAGGAGGATTCTCCCCCCCCCCCCTTGATAGTCTGGAGGGGTGTTGGGTGCATCTACCGGCACCCCGGGGCTTTAGCAGCTCTCTATGCTGTCAGCGGGTGAGGAGCCGCCATTGCTGGTGCAGCTGCCTGAGAGGGAACGCTCCTGCCCCCCACCCCCTTCACTCCAAAGCAGAGAGCAGGCTGAGCGCAGGGTTTGTGTTACTGGATCGGTGGCAGCGTCCCGAGCACTTATTTTCTTCTTCGGGCTCACTTTCAGGTACGGGGGGGGGGGGGGGGAGTGATACCGGTGCAGCAGTGGACGGCCTATGAGGAGTGAGGCCTGGTGCCTTGTGATATCCGCAGCAGCACAGAGATGGGAAGGCTGGGTATCAGGCCTTTTCAGAGCAGCTCGGAGGGCCCGATTAGCAGCGTGGTGAGCACTGCTTGCACTCCCAGGCCTCTGGGGGTCTCTCTTTTTCTGTCTTTCCCTTGCTGTTTTGTGCTTTCTTCAGTTTATAAAGACAAAAAACAAAACAAAACCCAAAGAGAAGACAAGACCATAAATAAAGTAGGGGGATATATAGGGTAGACTTGCAGCCCTACTTCTCCTCCTTGAGTCTGGGCAAGTTGGATTTTATGAGCAGTGGGCTTACACTCATGCCTGCGCGCCCCCAGTGGCTCGTCTGTGGTGCCCAGCGGGGAGCCGTGTCAGACACAGTTGTGTGCCACGGCTGCGCTATGGAAGCCGCCAACATGGAACAGGCACTGCAGGATAAGACTAGGTAGCCCGCACATTCGTCCACGCAGGGGATCCAGGCCCCCTAGACGTTCACCCTCCTCTGGAGGCTCCTCCCTCTCTGCGGGGGCCAGCTCCAGCAATTCCCAGTCCCTCTACTCCCCACAGTTTGGGGGAGGTGGCTCTGGGGGGCTTCTCCCTGGAGTTTGTGCTTTTACTGCATCAGGCCTTTCGCTTGCGCCAGCAGGGATTGGTGGGGGATCCCTCGGCGGCAGGGACAGATGCAGGGGCGGGCCTCTGTGGACAGGGGGGATGTCTCTGCTGTGGGGCCGGCCAAGAGGGCCCAGCCCTCGGAAGAGTGGTCGGGGTAGACTTCCTTGTCTGAGTGGCTGGAAGCGGCAGAGTTGGAGCTGGAGCCAGAGGTGGAAGGCGAGGAACTAGAGCAGAAGTTCCCAACTCCAGTCCTGGAGGACCAAACACCATTCAGGTTTTCAGGCTGTCCCTAATAAATATGCATGAATGCATTTGCATGCACTGCCCCCATTGTATTTAAATGCATATTCATGCATATTCATTAGGGACAGCCTGAAAACCTGAATGGTGTTTGGCCCTCCAGGACTGGAGTTGGGAACCTCTGAGCTACAGGAAGGGGAGATTCCAGAACCGGAAGACCAGGCTAGAATTGTCCTGGTCTTTTGGCGAGAGAGGTTGAACATAGGAACATAAGAACCTAAGATATACCATACTGGGTCCATCAAGCCCAGTATCCTGTTTCCAACAGTGGCCAATCTAGGTCATAAGTATCTAGCAGTTTCCCCAAAAGACACAGGTTCCCCAATGCTTGTATTGGGTCAAGCAGTGATATCCCGTGTCCCTTTTTAATAATGGTTTATGGACCTTTCCTCCAGGAACTTGTCCAAACCTTTTTTAAACCCAGCTACACTAACAGCTTTTACTACATCCTCTGGTAACAAATTCCAGAGTTTACTTACACGTTGAGTGGAAAAATATTTTCTCTTATTAGCCTTAAATAGGATACCCTGTAGCTTCATTGCATGTCCCCTAGTCTTTTTATAGTCTGATGATGTAAACATTCAATCTACATTTACCCGTTCCACTCCATTCATTAATTTATAGATCTCTATCATATCTTCCCTCAGCCATCTCTTTTCCAGGTTGAAGAACCCTAACCTTTATAGCCTCTCTTCATAGGTATCCTTCCATCCCCTTTACCATTTTGGTGGCTCTTCTCTGTACCTTTTCTAATAATGCTGTATCTTTTTTTAAGATACGGCGACCAGAATTGCACACAATACTCAAGGTGCGGTTGCATCATGGAACGATACAGAGGCATTCTAATATCCTTTGTTTTATTTTCCATTCCTTTCCTTATGATACCTAGCATTATATTTGCTCTCTTGGCCGCCGCTGCACACTGGGCAGAGGGTTTTAACATGTTATACACAATGATGCCTAAATCTTTTTCCTGGGTGGTGGTTCCCAATGTGGAACCTTGCATCGTGTGACCATAGTTTGGGTTGTTCTTTCCTAGGTGCATAACTTTGCACTTGTCCACATTAAATTTCATCTGTTATTTGGATGCCCAGTCTTCCAATTTATCAAGATCCTCTTGCAATTTTCCACAATCCTTTTGGGTTTTAACAACTTTAAATAGTTTTGTGTCATCTGCAAATTTGATAACCTCACTCGTTATTCCCTTTTCTAGGTCATTTATGAATATGTTAAACAGCGGACCCAGCACAGATCCCTGGGGTACTATTCACCTTTTCCAATTGGGGAAAATTGGCCATTTAGCCCTGCCCTCTGCTTTCTATCTTTAACGAGTTCATGATCAACAAATAGTATATCACCTTCTATCCCATGACTTATTAGTTTTGCCAAAAGTCTCTGATAAGGGACCTTGTCAAACGTTTTCTGAAAGTCCAGATACACTACACATCAACTGACTCACCTTTGTCTACCTGCTTATTCACACCTTCAAAAAAACATAACAGATTAGTAAGACAAGATCTTCCTTGTCTAAAGCCATGTGGGCTGTCTCCCATTAAGCCATGACTATATACATGATGAGTAATTTTGTTCTTTATAATGGTTTCTACCATTTTTCCCGGTACTGATGTCCGGCTCACCAGTCTAGTTTCCCGGATCACCCCTGGAACCCTTTTTAAAAATTGGCGTTACATTGGCAATCCTCCAATCTTCAGGTATTACAGATGATTTTAATGATAGTTCACAGATTACTAATAGCAGGTCTGCAATCTCATATTTCAGTTCTTTCAACACCTTTGGATGTATACTATCTGGTCCAGGTGTTTTGCTATTCTTCAGTTTATCAAATAGTTATTGCTACACCGGGAAGATGTATTACATTTCTTTCAATTCTTCTGCAGCATCATCTTTAAATACCACTTCTGTCATGGGTAACATCCTTACATCTTCCTCAGTGAAGACCGAAGCAAAGAATTCATTCAGTGTCTCCGCTATAGCCTTGTCCCCTCTTACTGCCCCTTTTACCCCTCTATCATCTAATGGTCCAAATGACTGTCACAGGTTTTTTGCTACGAATGTACTTGAAAAAGTCTTTATTATGCGTTTTTGCTTCCACTGTAAGTTTCTTCTCAAATTCTTTTTCTGCTTTATCAGTGCTTTGCATTTAACTTGCAGTGCTTGTGCTGTTTCCAGTTTTCGTCATTTGGCTCTTTTTTCCATTTCCTGAAAGATGCTTTTTTGGCAACAACAGCCTCTCTGATCTCACCTTTAAACCATGCTGGCAATTTTTTGGACTTCCTTCCACTTTTCTTGCCTGCTTTAATTGCAGAATATCTAAATCCCTCAATTTGCCTACTAGCCTGCCAGTAGAGAATGAGACGCTGGATGATCCTTTAATACAGGTGGTGCGGAAGATGCAGGTGGTCTTTCCGGTGCACTGGGTGGTCAAGCTGATGATCCAGGATGAGTGGGACTTGCTGGAGGCAGGTCTGAAAGGGTGAGGGCCATGTTTCATTACCCTCTGCCGGATCAGGAATGCGAAATGTTTAGTTCCCCGTGAGTGGATGTGGCGGTGTCTGTGGTTACGAAGAAGACAACCATCCCAGTTGAGTGGAGCGTGGCTCTGAAGGATGGGCAGGACAGGAAGTTGGATACGTTATTGAAGCAGTCCTTTGATGTCAATGCGCTATCTCTGCAGGCTTCTATTTGTGGGGCCTGGGTGGCGAGAGTCTGTCTTCGCTGGTCGCAGTGGCTGCAGCAGCTGGGGTATCCAGCGCTGGAGCAGGCAGCGTAGGTATCTAAGCTGGAGTCGGGGTGGCTTATCTCGCTGAGGTCCACAATGATCTCATTCGTGGGCTTGCCAGGAGCATGGCATCAGTGGTGGCGGCGGCTCATCGCTATCTTTAGCTGCGGAATTGGGCAGCGGACAGCTCCTCCAAGTCCCGTCTTAGCAAACTCCCCTTTAAGGGGAAGCTTCTGTTCAGGGAGGACCTGTACAAGTTGGTCAAGGACTACTTGTAATCCAAAGGGGGACACCTGCCGGAGGATAAGCCGAAGCAGGGTCGCAATATGGCAGCGCCTCGGGGCCAAACGTGGGATTTCTTGCATTTTTGTACCTCCCGCCTTGGTGGGTTCCAGAGGGGGAAGTTTCCCACCCAAGGTCAGTGGTTTAGAGGATTCTGAGGGGCAGGCAGAGGTTTCTCTGCTTCCTCTGCTTTAGGCCTTAAAAAGGCGCAGTGAAACAAGGGGGGCCCAGGCTACGGGAGTTTATCCCTGCTTGGGCCCAGATCACGTATGACCAATGGGTTCTGGAGATCATCCGAGATGGCTATGTCCTCGAATTCGGTCATCCAGTGGGCAAGTCCTTTGTCCAGTCCCCGTGCAAGGCACCAGGAAGGCATTGGCAGTAAGGGACACCCTGGTGCGGCTGCTACAGCTGGGAGAGGTGGTCCCAGTCACCCGAGAGCAGTACAGCTGCAGTTGGTACTCCATTTATTTTGTGGTCCCCAAAAAGGATGGGTCCTTTTCCCCGATTCTGGACCTCAAAAGGGTGAACTGTAGTCTGTGAGCTCTGCTTTGAGGTCCGTGATCATGGTGGTGAGAGAGGGAGAGTTTTTTTAATGTCCCTTGATCTCACGGAAGCATACTTCTACATTCCCATCAGGCCAGACCATCAGCAGTTCCTGCGGTTTGCGGTACCGATGAGGCACTTCCAGTTTCAGGTGTTATTGTTCGGCCTGGCAACGACGCCTCACACATTCCCCAAGGTCATGGTGGTGGTGGTGGCGGCACTCCGCAAGGAGGGGATGTTGGTGCACCCTTATCTCAATGACTGACTGGTTGATTCGGGCAAAGTCTAGGGACGAGAGTGTGCGGGCTACACCCTATGTGGTACAGCTTCTGGAAAGTCTCAGATGGGTGGTCAATATGGCCAAGAGCCGGCTGATCCCCTCTCAAGACCTGGAATACTTGGGGGTCCACTTCGACACTCAAGTGGGCACAGTTTTCCTGCCGGAGCAGCGAGCTCAGGGACTGTGCTGCTTAGCGTGCAGTTTTCTGAGGCGGTTGGAGCCGACGGCCTGGCAATATCTGCAGGTGTTAGGAATGATGGCAGCCACTCTAGAGGTAGTGCCCTGGGCGAGGACACACATGTGTCCATTGCAGAGAGTCTTGCTCCGTTGCTGGATGCTCCAGACGGACTCTGTCTCAGTGGCTTCCCTACCCGTGGGGGGTCAGGGAGGCGCTCCAGTGGTGGCTCTGTCTGGAAAGTGTGGCGGCGGGCATCCTTCTCAAGCCACCGCAGTGGGTCCTGGTGCTGACTGATGCCAGTCTGGCATGTTGGGGGGCCCATTGCGGGGAGCTCTTTGCTCAGGGGAACTGGAATGAGCAGGAGGCTGGCTGGTCGATCAACAAACTAGAAATGTGAGCAGTGTCTCGGGTGCTCAGTGCCTTCGAGCTGGGCTTGCTAGGAAATGCAGTCAGGATCCTATCGGACAATGCGACCACAGTGGCTTATCTCAAATGTCATGGGGGCACAGGCAGTGCGGCCCTCAAGGTGGAGGCGGAAAGGTTGTTCAGCTGGGCAGAGCCTCGTCTCCAGGTGTTGTCGGTGGCGCACATTGCGGGAGTTGACAATGTGACTGTGGACTATCTCAGCCGGGTCCGCGTGGACCCAGGAGAGTGGGAGCTTCACTCAGAGGTCTTCATGCAGGTAGTGCGCAGGTGGCGGGCGCCCATTATGAATCTGATGGCGAAGTTCGAGCCTTTGAGCCGGGCCTCGTTGAAGGACTTAACTCTAAAAACAGTCTTCTTGGTAGCGATCTGCTCCACATGCAGGATCTCAGAGCTACAGGCCTTGTCGTGCCGGGAGCCGTTTCTTTCCTTTTTGTGGGAAAAAGTGGTTCTCAATCCGGTTCCATCATTCCTGCCGAAGGTGGTTTCGGTGTTTCATGTGAATCAGCCTTTGTCCCTGATGGTTCTGGAGGGCTTGGGTGAGTGCCTCTAGCTGCAGCCTTCACTTGCTGGATGTGAGGAGGACCTTCAAGTGTTGTTAGGAGTCGAAGAGCTTTTGCAAGTCGGATCACTTGTTCGTCCTCTTTGGGGGTCTGCGCAAGTACGAGGCGGCGGCTAAGGCTTCCATTTCCAGATGGATTCAGGGGACGATTGTGTCAGCTTATATTTTGCAGGGGCGACAGGTGCCTTTAGGGTTGCGAACCCATTCCACTAGAGCTCAGGCGTCTTCGTGGGCCGAGTTTAGTTTGGTGCCTCTGGTAGAAAACTGTAAGGCAGCTACCTCGTTCTCCCTGCATACCTTCAGTAGACATTACTGCCTGGATGTCTAGGCAGTGGGGGACTCCTGTTTCAGGTCGGCGGTTCTGCATGCCAGTGTGACAGGTCCCTCCTATTAAGTTACTGCTCTGTTACTTCCCAGAGGTGCGGGACTGGACTGGAGGGACGATAAGGAAAGCAAAATTAGACTTATCTGCTAATTGTTCCTTGAGGAACTCCAATCCAGTTCCAGATCCCACCTAGGTTTTCTGCTATTGCTGATTTGGCTAGATTTCGGCTCGGTTGCTGCTGGCAGATATAGGGCTGGGGCAACGGGGAGTCAAGGGAGTTTTGACGTTTAGGGGTGGACCAGGGGTCTTCCGCCTCTCATGGGCAGCACGTCGGTGACCAGATATTCTCAGGGAGGCCTCTCTTTCGCGCTCTCTCTCTTGCTCTTGGGAGGGTGGAGGAGTTCCTCCTTGGGTGCAGGAGGGAGGAGATGGTAATTTGTTTTTTTGTTTGCCTTTTAACTACTAATTTGTTCCTGTGAGTTTGCTTTGTCAGGTTACTGGGAGTTGGTGGGAGGTGCCAGCGGTATTATTACTGGTGACTTCAAAAGATGACATGCTTAGTCTCCAAGCTACTGAAGGAGGTGCACTACGCAAAGGTGTGGGACTGGACTGGAGTTCCTCAGGGAACAACAATTAGCAGGTAAGTCTAATTTCACTTTAACTGTTAAGTAAAATGTTACCTTCCTTTCATGAACACACTACTAAAACTCTTATCCACTCTTTAGTCGCCTCCCCTATCTTGACTATTGCAACCTGCTCCTTGCTGATCTACCTCTGAATCATCTCTCCTCTTCAGCCTGTTCAAAACTCAACTGCATGGTTTATCTTCCTCCATTGTTGATATGTTCATATAACAGCTCTATGCAAGTCGCTTCACTGGCTTCCTATCCATTTCTGCATAGAGTTCAAACTATTGCTGACCTATAAGTGCATTCATTCTGTGGCTCCTTGCTACCTTTCCTCTCTCATCTCACCCTACACCCCTTCTCGGAAACTCTGCTCCTTTGCCAAATCCCTTTTATCTTTGCCGTTCTCTGCCACTGCCATCTCCAGACTTCATTCATTCCACCTTGCTGCTCCATATGCCTGGAACAAATTACTTGAGTCAGTATGTCAGGCTTCTTCTCTAGCCTTATTGAAATCCAGGCTAAAGCCCACTTTTAGGCTGTTTCTTTGATCCTGGTGCCCCTCAATCTCTTGTTCACCACTTGTGTATCTTATCATACTCTAGTCCCTAGTTTTATGATGATTGTCTTGATTATATTGTAAACCGATGAGCAGGGACTGTCTCTTACTAATCATATGCAGCGCTGTACATATATATAATATACTGTAGTAGTTCTACACTATTAAAGGTGTGATTGCCTCCTTGGTTTTATTTGCCATTTCTTTCTTTATGATAACTAGCATTCCTTAGCGCTCCGCAGTGCAGTCCTCAACTTCTGGGTTGTCAACCTCCTCCTGCAGCTAGGAGACTGGCATGTGCAAATTCATGACATCACTGGATATATCCTGTCAGCTCCCTCCTACTTCCAGTGTGACCAGTCTCCTTGCAGCAGGAGGTTGTTGTGAGCCCCGGAGAGGGACTCACTGGGAGAAAAAAATAAGCAGCTCTTTGCTTTTTGATCATTTTTAAGTTGCTTTTCATTCATTTTTATTTCTTTAACAACTGGTCTGCTGTTGCTTTAAATTTTATTCAGCCCGTTTGGTGGGAGGAGGGGTCAGTGCTCAGCTCTATTGGAGCCTCCTGCCTCTCCTCCGTGTCAGCCCTGCCTACCGTTCATTGTCTTAATTTTCTTTACTTTTCTTTAATTTCCTTGATTTCTTTTACTTTCTGTTTCTTGCTAGACAGGCAGTTTGGGCTTCGTGGAAGTTCTCTCCCCCCGGACCATACGGGGGAGAGCCCTTCAGTTGCCGGTGTCTCCGGAGTTTTTCCCGGGTGCTGGACTTTAGCTCAGCAGATCGCGGGGTTCTTTTCCCCCGGGGCGATCTGCGCGGCTGCGGTTGGAGCTCCGTTGATCTTCGGGAGCCTCGGGGCAGCCTTAGTGAGCGGCGGTAAAACTGTCCGCGGATCTTGGCGCCTTTTTTGCCTCAGGGCTTTTGCTGCGGCGGCCATTTTAAAAACGCTTGGTCCACCGCGTGCATGTCAGCACATCGGAACTCCTTGACTTTTGGGTAAGTCTCTTTTGCCTTCATTTTGCAAACGCTATTTTCCTTTGCAGTTATTTATCCTTTGCTTCTGAGTTCTGGTTTACTTTGCAAAGGGGATATTTGTAGGCCCTTCCCTTGGTTGGTTCACACGGTGTGTTGCCTAAGGGGGGGGGAGAAATCCCATAGTGGGCTCTTGGCTGGCATCGGGTTTGTTGTTAAGGCCAATGCCACAGAGGCCCCTCTGTATCATTTGTGGAGCCCGTAGAGGTCCTTTATCAGTCTTGGGAGTCTGCAGGGGTTGTGCTACCCTGTCTTCTCTCATGGAGCAGAAGCTGGAGGTCAGAGAGCCAGAGGGGATGGCCGAGCTTCCAGAACTTGATGCTGAGCGTTCTTCCCGCCAGGGTGTGCCGGAGCTCCGGTCAGAGGGGTCCGCTGGGCCCTCTGCGCCTCTGCCAGCGGGCATTGCGATAGAACCCGGAGTTTTTAGTCCCGAGTTTGTTCTGTTAATGCACCAGGCGTTTTGTTTGAGGCAGCAGGGCGCGGTACCTGGATCGGTTCCTCTGCTGCCCCTTGCAGTCCCCCAGGACGCGGGAGGGGCTTCGAGTGTTCCTCCTCCCGCTCCAAAGAAGGCTCGGAGGTCCGCAGCTTCGGTGGCGGATGAGGAGTGGCCTGAGGGGTCTGAGGCGGCCTGGGACCCGGAGGGGGATCCTCGAGATCTCTAAGATGGGGAGCTTCCGGAGCCTGAAGACCAGGCCAAGATCATTCGGGTTTTTCGCCGCGAGGAACTGCCGGCGCTCATTTCCGAGTCTTTGAAGGTCTTGAATATGGCGTCTCCTGTGGCCCAGGATGTCGAGATCGAGGACCCGGTTATACAAGCGGAGCGTCAATCGCGCATAGTTTTTCCCTTACACCGGGTGGTGGACAAAATGATCAAAGATGAGTGGGATAAGCCGGAAGCCGGATTGCGTGGCGTTCGCACCCTGTCTCGTCTTTACCCCTTGGCAGACCCGGATAAAGAACGTTTTCATGTACCGCGCGTGGATGCGGTGGTCTCGGCGGTTACTAAAAAGACCACTATCCCGGTTGAAGGGGGAGCGGCCTTGAAGGATGCCCAAGACAGGAAGGTCGATGGTTTACTGCGGCAGACCTTTGAGGCCGATTCCATATCCTTGCAAGCGTCTGTGTGCGGCGCTTGGGTGGCTCGGGCGTGTTTACGCTGGGCTCAGCGGTTGCGTCTATCCTCGCGTCTTGAGGAGGAGGATGTGAAGGAGTTAGATCGCTTGGAGTCTGGGGCGGCGTATCTGGCGGATATTCATTATGACTTGATTCGCGCATTAGCCAATAGTACGGCGTCGTGGTGGCGGCCAGACGTTCAGTGTGGCTCAGAAACTGGGCGGCTGATGGTCCTTCCAAATCTCGTCTTAGTAAGCTTCCCTTTAAAGGAGGGCTTCTCTTTGGAGAGGATTTGGACAAATTGGTCAAGGACCTGGGGGAGTCCAAGGCTGGTCGCCTCCCTGAGGACAAGCCTAAGCTGCTTCGTTCGACCTCCTCGGTTAGGGGGCAGTCTCGGGATTTTCGCCGGTTTAGGTCCCCCCGCTATGCAGGTTTCTCTAGGGGCCGCTTTCAGACCCGCGCGCAGGGCTTTCGGAGCTACAGAGGTGGAGCGAGGGGCTTCTCTGCGGCCTCCCCCTCCACGTCTCGGAAGCCACAATGAAATGAGGCGGGTCCCGGCGGTGGACATTTCGGTAGGCGGCCGTCTGCGGGAGTTCCTCTCCGCTTGGACCCTCATCACAACGGACCAGTGGGTCCTCGATATCATTCAACACGGTTACGCCCTCGAATTTGCTCGGCCCGTTCGGGATTCCTTTATCCGCTCGCCGTGCAAGGGGGTCTCCAAAGCGGCAGCGGTGGCCGCCACTCTCAACAGATTGTTACTGTTGGGTGCGGTGACGGAGGTGCCCAAAAGCGACTACGGTACGGGTCGTTATTCTATTTATTTCGTGGTGCCCAAGAAAGGCGGGGACTTCTGACCCATTCTAGATCTCAAGTCTCTCAACCGCTGCTTGCGGGTACCGCAATTTCGCATGGAGACCTTGCGGTCGGTAATCGTCGCGGTGCGTCCCGGGGAGTTTTTAACGTCCCTAGATCTGACGGAGGCGTACTTGCATATTCCCATTCTGGAGGCTCATCAGCGGTTTTTGCGGTTTGCTCTCCCGTGGGGGCATTATCAGTTCCAGGCGCTTCCTTTCGGTCTAGCGACGGCTCCTCGCACCTTCACAAAGATAATGGTAGTCGTGGCAGCGGCATTGCGGCGCGAAGGGATCCTGGTTCATCCCTATCTGGACGATTGGTTGATTCGGGCGAAGTCTAAAGAGGAAAGTCTGCAGGTCACGGACAAAGTGGTACGTTTTCTGCAGAGCCTGGGTTGGGTGATAAATTTTGCGAAGAGTCATCTGGAGCCCACCCAGGACCTCGTGTACCTCAGAGTCCGTTTCAACACGTGCTCGGGTCACGTGTTCCTTCCGTCCCCGCGAGCCGATGCCTTGCGCGCTCTCATTCGGAAATTCCGAGCCACTCAGGCCCCGACAGCCTGGGACTACTTGCGAGTGCTCGGTACCATGGCAGCGACTCTGGAAGTGGTTCCGTGGGCGAAGGTGCACATGCGACCGTTGCAGCGGGCCCTTCTCCGTCGCTGGTCGCATCAGGCGGATCCCTTAAGCAGGAGGCTGCCTTGCCCTCTGGCGGTTCGCCAGTCTCTCCGGTGGTGGTTTCTCCATCGCTCTTTAGCGACCGGGATGCCACTAGATCAGCCCGATTGGTTGCCTCTTTTGACGGACGCCAGCCTGACGGGCTGGGGTGCGCATTGCCAGGACAGCTTTGCGCAGGGCCTATGGTCAGGAGTGGAGACGTCGTGGTCCATCAATCGCCTGGAGCTGAGAGCTGTGTTTCTAGCTCTTCAGGCCTTTCAACACTTAATCCTGGGTCGGGCAGTGCGGGTTCTGTCCGACAACTCGGCGACGGTGGCTTACATCAATTGGCAGGGCAGCACGGGAAGCGCCGCCATGGAGCAGGAAGCGGATCAGTTGTTCCGTTGGGTGGAACCTCGCCTTCCGTTGCTTTCAGCGGCTCACATTGCCGGAAAGGACAACGTAACGGCCGACTTCCTCAGCAGAGTTCACGTGGATGCCGGGGAGTGGCGGCTGCATCCCGAAGTCTTCGGTCAGATTGTGGAGCGCTGGGGATCGCTGGTGATGGATCTGATGGCGACCTTCCTATCTGCACAGGTCCTTCGCTTTTACAGCAGGCGAAGAGAACGGATGTCGGAGGGCATAGATGCTCTGCTGCAGGTGTGGCCGAAACAGGGACTTCTCTACGTTTTCCACCCGTGGGCGTTAATCGGTCGGGTCGTTCAGAAGATAGGACGTCACCCGGGGAGAGTTCTTCTGGTGGCTCCCGATTGGCCTCGTCGGCCTTGGTATGCGGATCTCGTTCGTCTATTGGACGGTCGTCCCTGGCGCCTACCGGAGCGCATGGATCTCCTGGTTCAGGGTCCTCTTTTCATGCCTCAAGTGGATCGGTTCTCGCTTACGGTTTGGCCATTGAAAGGGCACGCTTGAGAAAGCGGGGATACTCGGCGGCGGTGATAGCCACGATGTTAACATCCCGGAAGCGATCCACGTCGTTAGCTTATGTGAGAATTTGGCGCATCTTTGAGGATTGGTGTTCTCGGCATTGGATTCGAGCGGCCACGGTGGCCGTTCCCGTGATTCTGGACTTTCTGCAAGATGGTTTCGCTAAAGGACTTGCGGCCAGCTCCTTGCGGGTGCAGCTGGCGGCGTTGGCCTGTTATCGCGGTAAGGTCAATGGTGTGTCGTTGGGGTCTCATCCGGATGTTCGGCGCTTTGTAACGGCGATTTCCAAGTTGCGGCCTTCTCTTCGGGTTGGCGTTCCATCCTGGGATCTTAATTTAGTTCTCCGAGCTTTGTCTCGGCCTCCCTTTGAGCCGTTGAAACGATCTTCTCTGAAGGATCTGACTTTGAAGACGGTTTTTCTAGTGGCAATTTGTTCAGTACGGCGTATTTCCGAATTGCAAGCCCTGTCTTGTCGGGAGCCGTTCCTGACCTTCTCGGCTGATAAGGTGGTGTTACGTACCGTGCCCTCCTTTCTTCCTAAGGTAGTCTCTCCCTTTCATATGGACCAGGTGGTCACCTTGCCGGTTCTCGGTTCTCGCAATGACACCCCCCTCGATGGCGATCTGCGCCGATTAGATGTTCGGCGGGTGTTGCGTCATTACTTGCAGGTCACGGACTCTTTTCGTAAGTCCGATCGTTTATTTGTCCTGTTTGGGGGGGGGTACGTAAAGGAGAGGCCGCGGCGAAGGCTTCTATTGCCCGGTGGCTTAAAGAGGCAATTTCGGCGGCTTATTTGCTTCAGGGCCGCGTGGTGCCGTCGGGCTTACGGGCGCATTCCACCATGGCGCAGGCTTGCTCTTGGGCGGAGCATCGCTTGGTTCCGCTGGGGGATATCTGTAGGGCGGCCACGTGGTCGTCCTTGCATACTTTTAGTAAGCATTATCGTTTAGATGTGGAGGCGGCGAAGGATTCTCGCTTCGGGTCGGCGGTGTTGTCTGTCGTCCGGAAAGATCCCGCCCCTTAGGTACTGCTCTGGTACATCCCAGAAGTTGAGGACTGCACTGCGGAGCGCTAAGGAAATATTAATTACACTTACCTGGTAATTGTAGTTCCTTTAGCGACGACAGTGCAGTCCTCCATCCCGCCCGCTTTCTGTTATTTTTCAGGATTCCGGAGTGGAGTACGGATTGAAGAATTTATGCAGGTGAGCCGACTCCATTTTTTCCTGTTTGTTTTCGCTATCTTTATAGTCTGTCTCTTGCCTCTGCTTTTGTGGCTCGGCGGACAGGGATGGCAAGCCGGGCATGAGCACGGTTACCTTAGCAGTATATATTAAAAAAAAAAAAAAAAAAAAAAACACATGCTGTTCTTTTTGGATGTCATATTCTGGCTACTTATTTCTTGCTCCTTTGAGTCTGCTTTGTTAATAGTTCACACTGGAAGTAGGAAGGAGCTGACAGGATATATCCAGTGATGTCATGAATTTGCACATGCCAGTCTCCTAGCTGCAGGAGGAGGTTGACAACCCAGAAGTTGAGGACTGCACTGTCGTCGCTAAAGGAACTACAATTACCAGGTAAGTGTAATTAATATTTCTATTTGTTTTCTAGGCACAGAGGATTTCAAAGTATTATCCATGATGATGCGTAGTTCCTTTTCCTGGCTGATTCCTAGTGCAGAACCTTGCATCTTGTAACTATAATTTGGGTTGTTCTTTCCGGAGTGCATAACTTTGCACTTGTCCGCATTAACGTTCCTCTGCCATTTGGATGCTCAGTCTCCCAATTTATTAAGGTCATCTTGCAATTTTTCACAATCCTTTTGTGATTTAATTACTTTGAATAATTTTGTCAACTGCAAATTTGATAAAGTCACTCATTGTTTCCATTTCTAGGTCATTTATGAATGTTAAAAAGTGCCCAGCCCTGCATATGCATCCCGAGTGTACTCCACTATTCATCTTTCTCCATTGAGAAAATTGGCCATTTAGCCCTATCTCTGTTTTCTATTTTATAACCAGTAACCATTGCACAATAGTACACGGTCTCTTATCCCATGACTTTTTAATTTCCTCAAGATTGTCTCATGAGGGACCTGGAGAAAGGCTTTCTGAAAATCCAGATACACTAGATCAACCACTTCAACTTTATCTCCCTATTTGTTCACACCTTCAAAAAAAATATAACAGATTAATAAGACGAGACTTCACTTAACTAAATCCATGTTGGCTTTTTCCCATATGTTCAGTAAGTTTGTTTTCTAATGGTTTCTGCCATTCTCCGGGAACAAGCAGGAAGTCAGTCCTCACATATGGGTGATGTCTGCGCCAACAGAGCCTGCGCAGAAGCATCGCCACAGCTTTCAAAGAAAGCTTTTGGGAGATGCACCACGCATGCATGGTCCCCTTCCTGCCCAAGGGTGCCATCTCGCCTTAGTCTCCTTTTTTCCACGGAGCCCTCCGGACGTCTGTCCGGTTTTCCCTGGAAAAAGTGGGGGGTTTTTTTTATACTGTTTTATCTGGTCTGCATACCAGTTCCTTTCCTGCTCCGAGCCAGCTCTCATTTGTGTTGCTCCTCTGGTTCGTTCCCTTGTTTTTGGCTTTTTCTTTGAGGTATCCCTTGACTGGCATTCGTGCCTTTCTTTGGCTGCAGGCCTCTGACCCGTGCCAGGTGGCAGGACCCCCTTTTTTCCCGATGGCCTCCAGCGGTTTCAAGAAGTGCGATCGATGCGGTAAGATGTCCCTCACTGATCCGCATGACTGCCACTTCCAGTGCCTTGGCCTGGAACACGACGATTCAGACTTGGCTGGATCATGACCCCAAAGGCCATTAAAAGCCATCAGCTGCAGCAGGAGAAGTTTTTTCACAAGTCCGACTCAACGCTGGAGCTCACTACTGCCTGGAGAGGGAGTCCCGACGGGACAGCACCTTTGGCCAGGCTGTACTCCGTAATCTCTTTGGGATGTAGGCAACAACTGCCCTCTGACCCTTCTGTTTTCAGGCTTCTGGAGTGCTGGGGCCCTGCCGGACATTTGGGTTTTGCAAGAGTCTCTCAGTGGGACTCAGCTGCTGCAGTTCACGGCTCACCCTTTGCAGGTCTCAGTGGCGTTTTTACAGGACTGACATCCATATGCGAGGACTGACTTCCTGCTTGTTCCCAGAGAAAACGTAGTTACTCACCTGTAACGTGTGTTCTCCGGGGACAGCAGAAATCAATCCTCACAACCCTCCCTCCTCCCCTTGAAGTTGCTCCTTTACCCCGTATTTACTTTTTTGCCATCTTAGCTATGTCATTAGGCAAGATAGCACCTTGGGCGGGAAGGGGACCACGCATGTGTGGTGCCGCTTCCAAAGTCTTTCTTTGAAAGCTGGGGAGGTGCTTTCATGTGGGCTCCATCGGCATCAATGTCTCCCAGATGTGAGGACTGATTCCTGCTGTCCTTGGAGAACACCAGTTCTCCAGAACCAAGCAGGAAGTCAGTCCTCACATATGAGTGATGTCGGCGCCGACGGAGCCCCCATGCGGAGCATTTCCCCAGCTTTCAAAGAAAGCCTTTGGGAATGCAGCACGCATGCGCGGTCCCCTTCCCGCCCAAGGGTGCCATCTTGCTCAGTCTTCTTTTTTCCACGGAGCCCGACGGACGTGTTTCGTTTTCACCCGAGAAAAAAGTTGATTTTCTGCGTGGATCCGTGTTTTCTTCGGTTCGACGCCGGTTTTCCCTTTCCCGCCTGGGCCCGGTACACCGGTATCGAGCCCGGACTTCATTTTCGGTTTTTGTCCTTTGTGACTAGCGTTCGCGCCATTTTTCTATTTTTCACTGGCAGCCCTGTCTTTTGACCTTGCAGGGGCCATTTTTCCCCCGATGGCTGCCAGCGGGTTTAAAAAGTGTGATTGGTGTAAGAAACTTATGTCTCTCACCGACACACATGACTGCTGCCTCCGCTGCCTCGGGACCGATCATGACCCGATGATCTGTGGCCCGTGTGGGAAAATGTCTTCGAAGGCGTTGAGCAGCCGTCAGCATCAGAAAGAAAGAATCTTCTCTGACTCTGCGTCCAGCCGGGCCCGGACTTCGTCAGAGGCCTCGACGTCTTGGGACTTCGATCCCGAGCATCACCGGGGTTCCTCTGAGAGGGGGGGTCTCCCTCATGGGAGCACCGCAGGAAGAAGAAACCCGTGAGGGCGTTGTCGGTGGATGCACTTGGCTCCTCGAGGGCCAGGTCGCATAGCCCCGAGCGCCGTCCCGGGTCTTCGGAGTCGGAGAGGCCTGCTAAACAACCTCGTGTGGAGACGGAGTCCCCGAGTCACGTGAGTACTGTAGTCCTCATGGACTCTCCTCAGGGGGAGCCGTCGGGGCCCGAGTCGGGGGCTGCTGAGTCTCCTGAGCTCGGACTCAGGTTGACGGCCTTGGAGAGCAGCTTGGCTGCCTTCATGGAACAGCAGCGGGCACTGATCGCCGGTCTCACCGATGCATCTGCCCCGACCACCGGGACATCGACGTCCAAGTCGACCCCGGAGACCGATCCGATCCTCGAGTCCACGCGCTCTCGAGTCGATCCTCGGCCAAGGTCTCCCTTGGCCTCCCGTTCGGAACCGAGGTCAGTACCCTCGGCATTGGGGCAGATGGCATCGGTGCCTGCCCGAAAGGAGCCACTCGATTCCTCCACTGAGGGGTCTGGCTGGGAACGGAGGATGAGGAATCCTCGGACACCTTCCGGACCCGGTGTGTCCCTTTGGACTCACCGGAGTCCGAGCCTCGGAGGCGGTCCCCCCCGGAGGACATCCAGTTCTCGGACCGTGCAGTACATGGCCAAGGCATTGGCCTTCCCCACGGATCCCGAGGAGGAGCCTCGAGCCGAGGAGCTCGAGGCCCTGCAGTATGACTCTCCTCCCAAGGAGGCCTTTACTGTACCGGTTCCTCCGATGCTGGAACGTTTGCTCTTCCGCATCTATCGAGTCCGCAAGAACCCCGGGTTACAGAAGGCACAGCTACCACACCATTCCATGGTTGTGGAATCGGCCATGCATCGGCTGAAGAGTCAGAAGATGCACTCCTTGGTGCCTCCCGGCCGGGAGGCCCGGAACCTGGATGCCCTCGGTAGAAAGTGCTTCCAGGGCTCTATGCTTGCTTGCCGTGTCCAGACCTACCAGCTGTACATGGGCATGTACCTTCGAGACCTGGCAGAGGAGATTGCTGGGTTCTCTGCTGGTCTCTCCGAGGAACCTTTGCAGAGGTTCACAGCCTTGTCAGCTGGGATCCGAGAATGCTCGAAGTTTGTCTCGAGCAGCTTATGATGGCTTTGAGGCATCGGCCCGTGTAGCCGCGGCCGGCATCGGTGCACGCTGTCAGGCCTGGCTACAGTCATCGGACCTCGAGCCATGGGCGCAGGACAAGTTGGTCGATGTCCCCCGTCGAGGTGAAAACCTCTTTGGCAAGCCCATGGCTGAAAAAGCTGCAGAACTCGAGTCCGAGACTCTCACCAGGACAAGGCTGTCCAGGAAAACCTCTGCCCCTTCTCAAAAGAAGAAGGGCTCGGGGAAAAAAGTCCTTTTACCCGAGGAAGTCATCTACCTACAAAACTTACCCTCAGTACCAGACCTCCACAGCTCCCCAACAGGGTCAGCAGGCCAAGGGGCAGGGACATGGGCCCTGTAGGCAGAAAACCCCCAAGCCACCAGCTCCGGCTCCTGCACAGCAGGGAGCGGGGTTTTGACTCCAGTGGCATAGCCTCTCCTCCTCAGCTGGGCCCTCTCAGCACAGGAGTCCTGTTGACCCTGTACGTTCACAGGTAGTCGGCCGTAACAAGGGATACCTGGGTGTTAAGCATAGTCCAGAGAGGCTATGTGCTCCACTTCCACCAGGTACCCCCTCCTACTTCCCAGGGGAGCCTCCAAGACTCCCTCTTCACAGGAACCCACTCCTGCAGGAGTTAGCAAGTCTTCTAAAGGAGCAGGCGGTGGAACCAGTGCCCCAACACCTGAGAGGTCAAGGCTTCTACTCCAGGTACTTCCTGGTACCAAAAAGGACAGGAGGCCTCGGGCCCATCCTAGACTTGCGCAATCTAAACAAGTTCCTGCAGAGGGAAAAGTTCAAGATGCTTACCCTTAGAATACTGCTGCCCTACCTCCAGCAGGGAGATTGGCTGTGCTCCTTAGACCTAAAGGATGCTTAAACTCCCATCCTTATTCATCCAGACCACAGGCAATATCTCAGATTTGTGGTGGGAGGAAACCATTTTCAGTACAGGGTACTCCCTTTTCGCCTAACCTCCGCCCCCAGGGTTTTCACAGAGTGCCTGGCAGTGGTGGCGGCCTACCTCAGGGTTCAAGGGCTCTTACATAAGAACATAAGATATGCCATACTGGGTCCATCAAGCCCAGTATCCTGTTTCCAACAGTGGCCAATCTAGGTCATACGTACCTAGCAGTTTTCCCAAAAGACACAGGTTTCGCAGTGCTTGTACTGGGTCAAGCATTGATATCCTGGGTCCCTTCTTAATAATGGTTTATGGACCTTTCCTCCAGGAACTTGTCCAAATCTTTTTTAAACCCAGCTACACTAACAGCCTTTACTATATCTTCCGGTAACAAATTCCAGAGTTTGATTACACGTTGAGTGAAAAAATATTTTCTTATCTCCAGGAACAAGCAGGAATAAGTCCTCACATATGGGTACGTCGGTACCGACGGAGCCTGCGCGGGAAAGCTCCCCAACTTCCCAGAAGAAAGCTTTTGGGAGCCTCCCACAGCACATGCGCGCTGCCTTCCCGCCTTTCCTGACCAACTCTCCTCAGTTCTTCTTTTCCGCAGAGCCAGCAGGTCGTGTTCCTGTCACCGCTGAAGAAGTTCTTATTTTAATTTGTTTCTTTAGTCGCGTGTCTGCCTTCCCCGACTCCATACCAGTACCGCCGGTCTTTTTTTCTTTTTACTTTTCAAAAAAAAAATTATATATATTTTCTTTTCCCTACTTGGTGAAATTTTTCTCCCCTTAGGCCTCTAGACCTGGAGAAAATATTTTCCCTCATGGAGAAACCAGCTTCTGGTTTCAAAAAATGCACCAAGTGTAGCGGTACCATCTCAGTCACCGACACACATGAATGGTGTCTTAAATGTTTGGGGCCTGACCACTCCATACCGGATTGCCAGTCCTGCTCCCTGATGTCTAAACGTGGCTTACAGAACCGAGCAGCCAAGTTTCATATGCTGTTTTCCACAGATACTCCAGCATCGACATCTTCCAGGTCTTCCTCTCCTGATGGATCTCAGGTAACCAAACATTCTTCTGGCAGGTCCTCAAAGGGCAAATCTCCCTCCAAGTATCGAGATGCCCCCGGGCTTGACCCTGAGGACCCTGCCACAGCCAAACAACCCCGGCGGGAAGCTCCGGCTTCCAAAGCTCCTCCTATGGGGTTACAGGTTGACATCGATGGCAGGGCCTCGACCGATCACCTGTTAGACTGCTCTGGGGTACCGGCACACTCTTCCGGTACCGACATCCAGACAGTCGTGGCGTCTATGGATCATACAGTTCAATCCATGCAGCAGGCCATAATGGCTTTTATTAAGGCTGCGACGCCCACGGTACCGCACCAAACGGTACCGACCTCGGTTCCGGTACCGCAACCGATACCGGTACCCAGGGCATCCACATCGACCAGGATACCGGTTCCGGTTCCCGGTTCTGGGGCTTTTCCCGATACCGATCCGGTTCCGGGTACGCCCGATGTCGATACCAGTCGATACGCTTATCGATCCCTGGAAGCAAACGGACGATACTTCCAGTCTTCTGATGATTCCGATTCATCGGATGACTCTCCTGAAGTATCTCTTACTCTTCCTGAGGAGAATGTCTCCTCCAGAGGATTTGTCCTTTCAAGACTTCATCATGGAAGTAGCTAAAGGACTCTCTATTTCAGTAACCTCTGAAAAAGAACCTAGAGCAAAAACGTTAGACATTTTGGGATACTCTAAGGTTCCCAGAGAGGCAGTCACCTTGCCAATTCATGAAATTCTCCAAGAACATTTGCTTGAATTGTGGGAGACTCCTCTCACCCTTTCTCCTCATTCTCATAGATTGGACACTATGTACCGTGTCCCTCCTTCTCCTGGTTTTCAAAAAACTCAGCTTCCTCACCATTCTATTGTGGTGCAGTCAGCTATGAAGAGGATAAAGAGTACCAAAAGACAGTCTTCTACTCCTCCAGGAAGAGAATGCAGGACCTTGGATGCTTTTGGTAGAAAAATCTTCCAAGCTAGCATGCTTACTGCCAGAATCAATTCATACAGCCTTTATATGGGTATGTTTCTGAAGGAGGTTGCAGAAAAGCTGCACAACTTTCTCCCTTTTATTCCTGAAGATAAAAGGGAAGAATTCCTTCTTTGGCTTAAGCATACGCAAGACATTTCAAAGTTTTCCAACAGGGCAGCCTTTGATTCCTTTGAGGTTGCCAGCAGAGCCTCAGGAATTGCTATAGCTGCTCGTAGAATTGCTTGGCTCCAGGCTTCTGATCTAGAACCCTGGGTTCAAGATGGTTTAGGAAATCTACCCTGTACAGGTGAAAACCTATTTGGCAGAGTGGCAAATTAAAGCCACTCAAATGGACGCAGAAAATGCTGCTCTTGATAGACTTTCTAAGTCTACATCCACTCCAGCCAAGAAAAAATCTTTTAAAAAGTCTTTTTACAAGAAGGGCAGATTTCCTTCCACTTCTGGTCAACAGTCTTCTGCAGGTCGATTTGCTACTAAACGTCAGCAATCCAAACAGGCCAGGCCTAAACCTGCAGGGGCTGCTGCAACCCAGCAGTCCCAAGCCCCTCAGGGGTTTTGACTTAGTGCTAGAGAACTTAACCTTTCTGGCTCTACAACAGCCAGAACCTCTCACCATTCCAGGAAGGATAGCTCATTTTGTTCCCAGATGGGAGCAAATCACATCAGAGCAGTGGACCCTCTCCATCATCAGAGAGGGCTACAAACTTCATTTCTCAAACCTTCCTCCCTACACCATGGTGAGACATTTCAATTCTCCCACATCTCTCCTCGACCTTCTGGATCAGGAGGTAACCTCCCTTCTGGCCCAGAGGGCCATAGAAGAAGTTCCTCTTCTTCAACAAGGGTCAGGTTTTTACTCCCCCTACTTTCTCATCCCAAAGAAAACAGGGGGATACAGACCTATTCTAGATCTCCGAGAATTGAACAAATTTCTGTACAAGGAGAAGTTCAAGATGCTCTCTTTAGGCACTCTCCTTCCATACCTACAGAGTCAGGATTGGCTTTGTTCTCTAGATCTCAAGGATGCGAACACCCATATACTCATCCATCCATCCCACAGAAAATTTCTATGCTTTCTGTTCCAGGGAAAACATTACCAATACAGAGTCCTTCCTTTCGGTCTGGCCTCTGCCCCAAGAGTGTTCACCAAATGCATGGCAATAGTTGCTGCATTTCTGCGCACTCTGGGAATCTTTGTCTTCCCATATCTGGACGACTGGCTCATCCGAGCTCCATCCCAGTCAGAAGCCCAAATTTCCCTGAACACTACCAAGTGCATTCTGCAATATCTGGGACTTGTGGTAAATCTCCCAAAGTCTCAGCTCATCCCTACTCAGTCCCTAGAATTCATAGGGGCCTGGTTGGACACCACTACTGCAAGAGCCTATCTTCCCCAGGCTCGTTGCCAACGTCTGGTGCAGTTAGCCTCCCAGATTCAGTCAAAGGACCACTTCACTGCCCGGGAGATGCTACAACTACTAGGCCACATGGCTTCCACAGTACATGTGGTACCCTATGCTCGTCTACACATGAGAGCAGCTCAATGGACTTTGTCCACCCAGTGGACTCAAGCGTCAGGAGCTCTCTCAGACCAAATAGCAAACTCCAAACGTCTCCTTTGGTCTCTCCAATGGTGGATGTCCACTCAAAATCTGTTGTTGGGGTCCCCCTTCCAACCCTTGTTGCCCCAAGCAATCCTCACAACAGATGCCTCCCAAACAGGTTGGGGAGCTCATCTGCAAGACCTCTCCACCCAAGGCACTTGGTCCCCACAGGAGACCTCTCTTCATATCAACCACTTGGAACTTCGAGCAGTGTTCCTAGCTCTCAAGGTCTTTCATATCCTCCTCAGCTACCAGACAGTCCTCATTCAAACGGACAATCAGGTAGCCATGTTTTACATAAACAAGCAAGGAGGAACTGGCTCTCTGTCGCTTTGCAACGAAGCTCTCAGATTATGGGCCTTCGCCAGAGAGCATCAAATCCATCTCCTGGCAGTATACCTCCCAGGAATTCAAAACTCTTGGGCGGACAGACTCAGTCGAGTTCTGCTCCCACATGAATGGTCCCTGCACATGGTACTCAGAATCTTTCAGGAATGGGGTACCCCGGACATAGACCTATTTGCAAGTCCGTGGAATGCCAAACTTCCCCGGTTCTGTTCCAGGATTCCGTGTCAGGGAGTTCAGGCCCAGGATGCCTTCGTCCTTCATTGGGGTCAGGACTTACTGTATGCCTTTCCACCCATTCCTTTGATTCCCAAGACTCTGTTCAAACTTCAGAGGGATCAGGGATCTATGATCCTCATAGCTCCACGCTGGCCACGCCAAGTGTGGTACCCTCTACTTCTGCATCTCTCCCAAGTCCCCTCCCTGGACTTGGGAGCTGCTCCAGACCTTCTGTCTCAGGAGGAGGGGACTTTGTGGCATCCAAACCCCAAGTCCCTTCACCTCAGAGCTTGGTTACTGAAGGCCTAGACCTTCAAGACTTCAATCTTTCGCAACAAGTGAAGGATATCCTTCATGCTTCCAGGAAACCTTCCACTAGGCGTTCCTATGCTTTTAAATGGAAGAGATTTTCCATTTGGTGTGCTCAAAAGGGTCTTGACCCTCTAGCACGTCCCCTGAATTCTCTATTAATCCACCATAGACACACCTCTCCTCTAGTCCTAACGCATACCCATAGATTTATCATAAGATACTCACAAAGCTTATTGTTATATATGTAAATAATTGTTGTGCATGTCTCCCTAAGTTATCCAAGTTTTTCTTCCCTGTTCTATGTAAAACTGATATTTGTTTTGTTAATTATGGTTCCATGTAAACCGCGCTGATGCTAAAAAGTGCGGTATATAAGAAAAATAAAATAAATAAATCTCCTGCATCTTTCCAATGCAGGCCTTAAGACGAATTCCGTAAGGGTCCATTTAAGTGCTATTGCAGCATCCCTTAAGCCTATCAATGGACAACCTATTTCCTCTCATCCTCTTATTGCCAGATTCATGAGAGGCCTAACCTTAACTAAACCTCCCATTCGACCTCCTCCGGTGGCATGGGATTTAAACTTGGTTCTTGGTCAGCTTATGAAGCCACCTTTTGAACCCTTAGCCACTACCTCCTTGAAATTTCTTTCCTGGAAGGTTATTTTCCTTATTGCAATCACTTCTGCTCGCCGCATTAGTGAACTGCAGGCCTTAGTGGCTAATCCACCTTATACAAGGTTCCATCATGATAAGGTAGTCCTTAGGACAAATCCTCACTTTATGCCTAAAGTGGTCTCACCTTTTTATCTTAATCAAGAGGTATATTTACCTGTCTTTTTTCCAGCTCCTCATGCATCTACTGCAGAGAGGAACCTTCATAATCTAGATTGTAAAAGAGCTCTTGCTTTTTACTTACACAGGACACAGCAACATAGAAAGTCTTCCCAGCTTTTTGTTGCTTTTGATCCTTCTCATCTAGGACTTCCAGTCTCTAAAAGAACACTGTCTAATTGGATTGCTCAGTGTATTTCTTTTGCTTACCAGAGTAAGAACCTTTCTCTGGAGGGCCATGTCACAGCTCACAATGTGAGGGCTATGGCCACCTCTATGGCTCATCTTCATTCTGTATCCATCGATGAGATCTGTCGAGCAGCCACCTGGGCCTCGGTTCATACCTTTACAGCCCATTACTGTTTGGACAAGGACTCCCGCCGGGATGCCTTGTTTGGTCAGGCTGTCCTCAGACACCTGTTCCATTCTTGAACAACTCCTGCCGTCCTTCCCTGAATGGATGCCTGAGATCCATAAGAAGACGAGGGACCTTTCAGGGTCTCATACCCTTGGGGATCTCCCGGGCATCTTAGCTAGGGAGTCCCCATATGTGAGGACTTATTCCTGCTTGTTCCTGGAGATAGCACAGTTACTTACCTGTAACAGGTGATCTCTGGGAACAGCAGGAATTAGTCCTCACAACCCACCCACCTCCCCTAGGAGTTGTATCTGTCTCTCTCTATCTTTCCTTTCCTCTCTCTCTCTATTGTCTCAGCTTTAAACTCGAACTGAGGAGAGTTGGTCAGGAAAGGCGGGAAGGCAGCGTGCATGCGCTGAGGGAGGCTCCCAAAAGCTTTCTTCTGGGAAGCTGGGGAGCTTTCCCGTGCAGGCTCTGTCGGTACCGACGTACCCATATGTGAGGACTAATTCCTGCTGTTCCCAGAGATCACCTGTTACAGGTAAGTAACTGTGCTTTATTAGTCTTAAATAGTTTACCCTGTAGTTTCATTGCATGTCTCCTAGTCTTTCTATATTCTGATAACATAAACAATCGATCTACGTTTACCCGTTCCACTCCGTTCATTAATTTATA
This sequence comes from Ichthyophis bannanicus, assembly GCA_033557465.1. Classification (NCBI taxonomy): domain Eukaryota; kingdom Metazoa; phylum Chordata; class Amphibia; order Gymnophiona; family Ichthyophiidae; genus Ichthyophis; species Ichthyophis bannanicus. The sequence continues at coordinate 281,929,727 of CM066035.1, forward strand.
GACTTCTATCATATCTCCCCTTAGCCATCTCTTTTCCAGGTTAAAGAGCCCTAACCTTTTTAGCCTTTCTTCATAGGAGTATCCTTCCATCCCCTTTACCATTTTGGTGGCTCTTCTCTGAACCTTTTCTAATAACTCTATATCCTTTTTAAGATACGGCGACCAGAATTGCACACAATATTCAAGGTGTGGTCTCACCATGGAACGATATAGAGGCATTATAAAATCTTTTGTTTTATTTTCCATTCCTTTCCTTATGATACCTAGCATTCTATTTGCTCTCTTGGCTGCCAATGCACACTGGGCTGAGGGTTTTAACATGTTATCCACAATGACGCCTAAATCTTTTTCCTGGGTGGTGGTTCCTAATGTGGAACCTTGCATCGTGTAACCATAGTTTGGGTTGTTCTTCCCTAGGTGCATAACTTTGCACTTGTACACATTAAATTTCATCTGCTATTTTGATGCCCAGTCTTCCAATTTATCAAGATCCTCTTGCAATTTTCCACAATCCTCTTGGGTTTTAACAACTTTAAATAGTTTTGTGTCATCTGCAAATTTGATAACCTCACTCGTTATTCCACTTTCCAGGTCATTTATGAATATGTCAAAAAGCAGCGGACCCAGCACAGATCCCTGGGGTACACCGCTATTCACCTTTCTCCATTGGGAAAATTGGCCATTTAGCCCAACCCTCTGCTTTCTATCTTTTAACCAGTTCCTGATCCACAGTAGTACACTGCCTCCTATCCCATGACTCTTTAGTTTTGCCAAAAGTCTCTGATGAGGGATCTTGTCAAAGGCTTTCTGAAAGTCCAGATACATTATAACAACCGACTCACCTTTGTCTACCTGTTTATTCACACTTTCAAAAAAACATAACAGATTAGTAAGACAAGATCTTCCTTGTCTAAAGCCATGTTGGCTGTCTCCTATTTGGCCATGACCATCTACATGCTGAGTAATTTTATTCTTTATGATGGTTTCTACCATTTTTCCCGGTACTGACATGAGACTCACCGGTCTGTAGTTTCCCGGATCACCCCTGGAACCCTTTTTAAAAATTGGTGTTACAGTGGCGATCCTCCAATCTTCAGGTATTAGAGATGATTTTAATGATAGTTCACAGATTACTAATAGCAGGTCTGCAATCTCATATTTCAGTTCTTTCAACACCTTTGGATGTATACCATCCTGCCCAGGTGTTTTGCTACTCTTCAGTTTATTTAATAGTTATAATACATCTTCCCGATGTATCGATATTTCCTTCAATAATTCCGCACCTTTAAATACCACTTCAGTCATGGGTAACATCCCTACATCTTCCTCAGTAAACACCGAAGCAAAGAATTCATTCAGTCTCTCCGCTATCGCCTTGTCGCCTCTTAGTGCCCCTTTAACTCCTCCATCATCTAATGGACCAACTGACTTTCTCACAGGTTTTTTGCTACGAATGTACTTGAAAAAATCTTTATTTCGTGTTTTTGCTTCCACAGCAAGCTGCTTCTCAAATTCTCCCTTTGCCTGCTTTATCAATGCCTTGCATTTGACTTGCCAATGCTTGTGCTGTTTCCAGGTTTCGTCGTTTGGCTCTTTTTTCCATTTCCAGAAAGATGCTTTTTTTGGAACAACAGCTTCTCTGACCTCACCTTTAAACCACTCTGGCAGTTTTTTGGACTTCCTTCCACTTTTCATAAAGCGTGGAATACAGCTGGTCTGGGCTGCCAAGATAGTATTTTTCAACAACACCCAAGCTTGATGTAAGTCTTTAACCTTTGCAACTGCTCCTTTTAGTTTTTTATTAAGTATTTTCCTCATTTTATCATAGTCTCCCTTTCGATCGTTAAAAGGTAGTACTGTGGATTTCCGTACTATCCCTCCTCCACTAATTAAATCAAAGGCGATCATGCTATGATCACTATTGCCAAGTGGCCCCAACACCCTTATCTCTTGCACTAGATCTGGTGTTCCACTAAGGACTAGGTCTAATATGGCTTCCCCTCTGGTCGGTTTATGAACCAGCTGCTCCAAGAAGCTGTCATTTATGTCATCTAGGAACTTTATCTCCCTAGCATGTCCTGCCGTGACACTGACCCAGTCGATACCTGGGTAATTGAAATCACCCATTATTATTACTGCGCTGTAACTTTTGTTAGCTTCCTTGATTTCTTTGAGCATTTCATCATCCATTTGTTCATTCTGGCCCAGTGGTCGATAATACACCCCCACTGCCATCGCCTTCCCCTTTTTACATGGAATTTCAATCCATAGAGATTCTACAGCAAATTTTGTTTCCTGCAAAACTTTAATCCTTTCTGACTCAATGCCCTCTCTAACATAGAGCACAACCCCTCCACCAATTTGATCAGCTCTATCATTACGATATAGTTTGTACCGAGGTATCACAGTGTCCCACTGGTTGTCCTCCTTCCACCATGTCTCTGATATTCCAATCATATCTAACCTCTCAGTTAGTGCTATATATTCTAACTCTCCCATCTTATTTTTTAGACTTCTAGCATTTGCATACAAGCATTTTAGAGACTGTATTTTATTCATATTAATTTGGCTATTGGTAGACATGGGTAATTTGGGATCTTTAAGCTCTATCTGCTCCATAATCGAGGGCATTTGGGTTACTTTACTCTTTTTTGGAACCTCTCTGCTTTTGGTAGTATCCTTCAAGGATACATTCTCCGAACCATCCGCTCTTGGGCGACTGTCGGCTTTCCCCTATTATCTAGTTTAAAAGCTGCTCTATCTCCTTTTTAAAGGTTAATGCCAGCAGCCTGGTTCCATCCCGGTTAAGGTGAAGCCCATCCCTTCGGAAAAGCCCCTCCTTTCCTCAGAATGTTCCCCAGTTCCTAACAAATCCAAAGCCCTCATCTCTGCACCATTGTCTTATCCACGCATTGAGACTCCGGAGCTCTGCCTGCCTTTTGGGTCCTGCATGTGGAACGGGAAACATTTCGGAGAACGCTATCCTGGAAGTTCTGGATTTCAACTTCCTACCTAAAAGCCTAAATTTAGCTTCCAGAACCTCCCTACCACATTTTCCTATGTCATTGGTACTGACATGTACCAAGACAGCAGACTCCTCCCCAGCACTATCTAAGACATTATCTAGGCTCTTCGTCTTTCCATACCTGGACGACTGCCTCATCAGGGGTCAGTCTCCACAGGAGACCAATCATGCCACCCTCCGACCTATCTCTCTTCTCCAGCATCTGGGGTTTGTCATAAACTTCGCAAAGTCCACTTTGCTCCCCTCACAGAACATGGAATTCATAGGAGCAAGACTGGACACCCTTCAGGCTAAAGCTTTTTTGCCTGTGGACAGGGCCCACAGACTGATGGATTTGGCCAGACAAATTCTGCAGCAATTCTCTGGTCTCCGCCAGACAATTCCTGAGGCTCTTAGGCCACATGGCATCCACGGTCCATGTAACTCCAAATGCCCGTCTGCATATGAGACCAGCTCAGTGGGGCCTCAGGACTCAGTGGCTGCAGGCCACATGAAACCTGACGGACAAGGTGAGGGTGTCCCAGCTGCTAGCATCTTCTCTGCAGTGGTGGCTTCATCTTCCGAATCTGGTGCAAGGAGTGCCTTTTCAGACACCTTCACACTCCCAAGTTCTCACAACCGATGCTTCTCTTCAAGGTTGGGGTGCACATTGTCGGGGGCATGCACTCAGGGCCGGTGGTCTCCATGGGAGGCCGCACAGCAGATCAATCTCTTGGAGTTGAGAGCTATCCGCTTAGCCCTGCGGACTTTCTGTTATGTCCTCTCTCACCAGTCCGTCTTAGTTGCTATGTTCTATGTGAACAAACGGGGGCACAGGGTCCCGCCTTCTCTGTCAGGAGGCACAGGACCTGTGCTCCTGGGCAGTCAATCATGGCATACTTCTCAAGGCGGTCTATCTCACTGGGCAGGAGAATTGCCTGGCAGACAGATTGAGCAGGATCCTACAGCCACACGAATGGCAGTTGAATCCTCTGGTGGTTCAACAAATCTTTCTAAGATTGGGTCTCCCAAACATAGATCTCTTTGCCAGTCCACTGAACTGTCAGCTGCCCAGGTTCTGCTCCCGACAGCCACATCCTCTCAGAGTAGCAGCAGATGCGTTTCTCATTCCGTGGTCTACAGGCCTACTATAGGCGTTTCCTCCCACGCCTCTAGTGCCCAAGACACTGTTCCATGTGATCCAGGACAAGGCCTCGATAATCCTGGTGGCCCCCAGGTGGCCAAGGCAACCGTGGTTCCCACTTGTTTTGCAACTGGCGGTGGACACTCCTCTTCCTCTGGGGATGCAACCAGATCTTCTGTCTCAGGAACAGGGATCTCTCTTACATCCCAAACTCCAGTCCTTCAATCTGATGGCGTGGCTGCTGAAAGGGTAGTTCTCGCACCCTTTACTGCTGCCTAGGGAAGTGGAGGACGTGGTCTTGGTCTCTAGGAGGCAGTCCACCTGAAAGTCTTATGCCTTCAAGTGGTGTAGGTTCTCCACCTGGTGCGCTCAACACAAGGAGGATCCTTTCTCATGCCTGGTACCAGTAGTGCTGCAATATTTGCTTCACCTGTCCAATCTAGGCCTTAAATCCAAATCTGTTAGGGTCCATCTCATTGCTCTCTCAGCGCACCACTCACCGGTGGAGGGCCAGTCTCTCTCAAGCCACCCTTTGGTGACTCGATTCCTCAGAGGCCTGCTTTTGCTTAAGCCTCCGGTTCGTTCACCTGCCCCTGACTGGGATTTGAATGTGCTCTTGCAACAGCTTACTTGCCCACTATTTGAGCCTATGACTACTTGCCCTTTGCGCTTTCTCTCATGGAAAGCGTTGTTTTTGGTGGCTCTTACCCCTCAGCAAGGCGAGTGAGCGAGCTTCAAGCCCTGGTGTCAGATGCACCATACACTAGGTTCTATAGGAAGAGAGTAGTCTTGCGGACTCACCCTAAGTTCCTTCCAAAGGTTGTCTCCTCCTTCCACCTCAATCAGGAGGTGGTTCTTCCGACTTTCTTTCCCAGGCCACATGCCAGCCGGGCTGAGATGGTCTTGCATGCCCTGGACTGTAGGAGGGCGTTGTCCTTCTACCTTGACCGTACACAGAGACACCGAAGGCTGTGCAGCTCTTCGTCTCTTTTGACCCTAATAAGCTGGGGTTGCCTGTCTCCAAGCATACCTTGTTCCTCTGGGTGGCAGACTGTATCGCCTGGACATATAGGGCAGCCGGCCTCTCCTTGCAGGGTCGAGTCACGGCCCACCGTGTCAGGGCGAAGGCTGCGTCAGTGGTTCATCTCTGCTCTGTTCCATTGGCAGACATCTGCCGGGCCACTACTTGGTCTTCAAGCCAGACTTTTGCGGCCCACTACTGCCTCGAGAGGGAGTCCTGCAGAGACAGTGCTTTCGGGCAGGTGGTAGTCTGTAATCTCTTTGAGGTATAGGCAACTCCTACTCTCCGGCCCTGGTGTTGGGCTACCGTACGGGGGCGATATCAGAGAAGATACTTTTCGCACATGCTGAGGCTCTAGAGGGAGCTCATTTTTCAGCTTTGGGTCCTCGGTAGCCTTAATCTGGGGAGTCTCATATGTGAGGACTGACTTCCTGCTTGGTCCTGGAGAAAGCGTAGTTACTCACCTGTAACAGGTGTTCTCCAGGAGCAGCAGGAATCAGTCCACACAACCCTCCCTCCTCCCCTTGGAGTTGCAGTCATATAGTTAATTTTTGTTTTTTGCTGTCTTTAGCTATGTCATCAGACTGAGCAAGATGGCACCCTTGGGTGAGAAGGGGACCGCGCATGCGCGCTGCATTCCCAAAGGCTTTCTTTGAAAGCTGGGGAAATGCTCCGCATGGGGGCTCCGTCGGCGCCGACGTCACCCATATGTGAGGACTGATTCCTGCTGTTCCTGGAGAACACCTGTTACAGGTGAGCAACTACGCTTTTTGTCCAGCACTGAACAGAGCCAGCCCTAGAGTTGATTCAAGGTGTTGGCACCCTAGGCAAACTTTGTCTCCCCCCACCCCCTCCCCCAGCTCTGTCTATTTTAGCTTTGAATGCTGTTAGCCGCTGCCTCCCAGAAGCTGCTGCCCTCGGCGACTACCTAGTTTTCTGATAGTTGGGCCAGCCTTGGCACTGTTGTCAGCGGTCTGTAGTTCCCAGATCTCCCCTGGTACCCTTTTTTAAAAATTGTAGAGTGGCCACTGTAATTTCAATCTTTAAGTACTATTGATGATTTTAATAAAAAGTTAAATTTCTAATAGTATGGTTACAGTTTCATTTTTAAGTTCTTTCAGCATTGAGAGATATACGGTATACCATCTGGTCTAGGTGATTTGCTACTCTTTATCAAATTGCTGTATTACATCTTCAAGGTTTATTGAGATGTGTTTCAATGCCTCAGATACATCACTTTTAAATACCATATTTCCAGGAACAAGCAGGAATGTAGTCTTCACATATGGGTATCGTCGGTACCGATGGAGCCTGCGCGGGAACGCTCCCAAGCGTCCAATTAGGAAGCCTTTGGGAGCATCCCACAGCACCTGCGTGCTGCCTTCCCGCCTTTCCCAACTGCCTCTCTCCAGTTCTTCATTTTCCGCGGAGCCAGCAGGTCATCGTTCCTGTCACCGCAGAAAATCTTTTCCTTATTTCTTTTTTGTGGTCGTGTCTGCCTTCCTCGACGCTATACCGGTACCGCCGGTTCTTTTTTCTTTCTTTCGTTTAAAAAAAAAATATATATATATATTTTTTTTCCAAAACTTTTCTTTCCAGGTGCATGTGCCTTTTTGGGCCTTAGGCCCAAAATTTCCTCTACTATGGAAAAACCCGCTTCGGGTTTCAAAAAGTGCACCAAGTGTGGTGGTACCATCTCCGTCACCAACACCCATGAGTGGTGTCTTAAATGTTTAGGTCCTGACCATTCCATCTCCGAGTGTATGGTTGTGCCATGATGTCCAAGAGAGGTCGACAAAACTGAGCTGCTAAGCTCAGCACCCTTTTTCCCTCTGATGCAGCTTCTGTGGCATCAACGTCTTCCAGGGCTTCGTCTTCCGCCCATGGATTTCAGGTAACTAAACATGTCTAGCCAGTCCTCAAAGGGTAGATCTCCTTCCAAGCATCGAGATGCCTCTGGCGTTGCCCTTGAGAGTTCTGTACCGGCAAAATTGACCCGGTGGGAGGCTTCGTCTTCCAAAGCATTATCGGGACTCCAGGATGTTCTCGAGGCCTCGACCTCGGCAGAACTACTGGTGCCATGCTCTGGGGTACCGGCTGCTTCCGGTACCGATACCCAGGCATCTGCAGCGTTGATAGACCAGAGGTTCCTGGCTATTAAATGCAGTCTGGCGGCTCTCCTTGCGGCATCGACACCCTCGGAACAGCGTCAGGCAGTTCAACCGGTACCGGTACCGATAGCATCAACATCGGCGTCTGCTTTGCCGGCACCCAGTCATGCGATGCCTTCCGGTGCCGATAGACCGGTACCGATTCCCCCCCCCGGTACCGACTTCGATCGGTACGGGTATCGTGCTCTTTAAGAGCATCCGGACAGAAGGTACTTCGAATCCTCGGAGGACTCCGAGGATTCTGACAGCTCTGCCGGTACTGGCATACTTCTCCCGGAGGAGTTTTCCTCTCCTAAACGTAGGATGTCTCCTCCAGAAGATATCTCCTTTCAGGATTTTATTAGGGAGGTGGCTCGAGGTCAGTCCATTACTGTGGCTCCTGAAACAGAGCCCAGGGCTAAGGAGTTGGAGATTTTACAATATCCCAAAGCTCCTAAGGAGGCAGCTACTCTGCCTATCCATGCGATCTTACATGATCTCATGTTGAGAATGTAGGAGACACCTCTTACCACCTCTCCTCAATCTCGGAGACTGGATACCATGTATCGAGTCCCTCCTTGTCCTGGTTTCCAGAAAACTCTGCTTCCTCACCACTCTACTGTAGTGGAATCAGCTATGAGAAGGATCAAGAGTGCAAAGAGGCATGCCTCTAATCCTCCAGGATGTGAATGTAGAACTTTGGATGCCTTTGGACGTCGTACTTTCCAGGCTTCCATGCTTTCTGCCAGGATCAGTTCCTATATTTTATATATGGGAATGTTCCTTAAAGAAGTCACAGGAGACTTGGAGATTTTAAGCCCTCTCCTTCCTGATGACAAGAGGCAGGATTTTCCCACACTGGTTAAACATGCCCAGGATGTTTCTAAGTTTGTCAATCGTGCAACTTTTGACTGTTTTGAGTGCATAAGCAGAACCTCTGCCATTGCCATAGGTGCACGTAAAATTGTCTGGCTCCAGGCATCCGATTTGGTGCTCTGGGTGCGGGACAAACTGGGCAATATCCTTTGTACAGGTGAGAATCTATTCGGCAAAAATTGGCAAGAGAAAGCCAATGAGTTGGATGCTGACAACTCCACTTTGGATAGGTTATCCAAAGCCACAGCTGATCCTGCAAGAAAGAAATCTTTCAAGAAACCATTCTTCTCAAAAAAGAAGAGATTTTATCCTTCTTATTTCCAGCAGGGACATAATGCAGGTCAGCCTGCCCGAAAAAGTCAGCAACCACCTAAACAAAGGAAAGCAAAGACTGCCAAGCATCAACCGTCTCAGCAGTCTCAGCCTCCACACAGACTTTGACTTTCATCTAGAGAACATAGCCTTCCTGGCCCTCAATGGTCCAGAGCCTTCCACCATCCCAGGAAGGTTATGTCACTTTGCCCCCAGATGGGGGCAGATAACAGCAGAACATTGGACACTCTCCATTATAAAAGAGGGGTACAAGCTTCATTTTCTGTGCATGCCCCCTCCCACAGTGGTAAGACAGTTCAATTCTCAGACCTCTCTCATCAACCTGTTAGATAAAGAGGTCACTATGCTTCTTGCCCAAGGGGCAATAGAAGAAGTACCCATTCATCAACAGGGTACGGGGTTTTACTCCCCCTATTTCCTTATCCCAAAGAAAACAGGGGGGGACAGACCTGTTTTAGACCTCAGAGAATTGAACAAATTCCTGTTCAAAGAGAAATTCAAGATGATTTCTCTGAGAACTCTGCTACCATACCTTCAGAGTCAGGATTGGCTTTGTTCTCTAGATCTCAAGGATGCGTACACTCATGGTCTCATCCATCCTCCTCACAGAAAGTTCCTTCAGTTCCTTTTCTAAGGAAAGCACTACCAATACAGGGTGCTTCCTTTTGGCCTGGCCTCAGCACCAAGAGTGTTCATGAAATGCATGGCTGTGGTAGCAGCATTTCTCCGTACTCTAGGAATATTTGTCTTCCCCTACTTGGGGCTCGAATGAGCCAGTCGTCTATCAGATTCAGAGGCCAGGACTTCCTTATCTTGCACAATGCGTATCCTTCAGTATTTGGGTCTGGTCATAAACATCCCAAAATCCAGTCTAACTCCCACTCAGTCTCTAGAGTTCATAGGAGCTTTGCTGGATACCAGAAAAGCAAGGGCATATCTTCCCCAGGCCCGTTTCCTTCGCATGGTGCAGTTAGCTTCTCAAGCAGTGCTAAAACCTCATCTCACTGCCCGAGAAATTTTACAACTACTAGGCCACATGGCATCTACAGTGCATGTGGTTCCTTATGCTCACCTCCATATGAGAGCAGCCCAGTGGACTTTATCCACTCAATGGACCCAGGCATCAGGGTGCCTGTCAGACAAAATAGCAAACACAAATCGCCTTATTTTGTGTCTCCAATGGTGGCAGTCCACTCAGAACCTGTTGCCGGGGTCCCCATTTCAACAACCTTTACCCCAGGCAACTCTCACAACAGATGCTTCAGCAATGGGTTGGGGAGCTCATCTGCAAGACCTCGCCACCCAAGGCACTTGGACTCCACAGGAGACTCATCTACATATCAATCTCTTAGAGCTCAGAGCAATCTTCCTTGCTCTTCAAGTGTTTCACACCCTGCTCAGCTACAAGACAGTCCTCATTCAGATGGACAATCAAGTAGCCATGTTCTACGTGAACAAGCAGGGGGGGAACAGGCTCTCTGTCGCTTTGCAACGAAGCTTTGCGACTATGGGCCCTCACCAGAGAGCATCAGATTCATCTCCTGGCAGTGTATCTTCCAGGTATCCAAAACTCTTCGGCAGACAGACTCAGTCGAGTTCTGCTTCCACACAAATGGTCTCTACATGCAGACCAGGTGGCCAAGATTTTTCAAATTTGGGGAACCCCGGACATAGACCTCTTTGCAAGTCCTTTGAATGCCAAACTTCCCCGGTTCTGTTCCAGAATTCCGTCTCAGGGCTCTCAGGCCAGGGATGCTTTCCTCCTTCACTGGGGTCAAGACTTCCTGTATGCCTTTCCACCCATTCCCCTGATTCCCAAAACCCTATTCAAGCTTCAGAGAGACAGAGGCCATATGATTCTCATAGCTCCACATTGGCCGCGAAAGTGTGGTACCTTCTGCTTCTACATCTCTCTCAAGCTCCCTCTCTGGAGTTAGGCTCTGCTCCAGATCTCCTGTCTCAGGAGGACGGAATGTTATGGCATCCCAATCCCCAGTCTCTGCATCTCAGGGCTTGGTTGCTGAAGGCCTAGATCTTCAGGATCTTAACCTTCCTCAGCAAGTAAAGGATATCCTTTATGCTTCTAGAAAACCTTCCACAAGACGCTCTTATGCTTTCAAGTGGAAAAGGTTTACCTTATGGTGCTCACAGAAGGGTCTGAACCCCCTTGCGATAACTCTGGAATCATTACTGGAGTATCTCCTTCATTTATCCAATGCAGGACTTAAAACTAACTCAGTAAGAGTCCATTTAAGTGCTATTGCGGCTTCTTTCAAGCCTTTAAATGGACAACCTATTTCTTCTCATTCTCTTATAGCAAGATTTATGAGAGGCCTTCTTCTAACTAAGCCTCCCATTAAGCCACCACCGTTGGCATGGGAGTTAAACCTGGTTCTTGGTCAGCTCATGAAGCCACCTTTCGAACCCTTAGCTACTATCTCATTGAAATTCCTTTCTTGGAAAGTTATCTTTCTCATTGCAATCACATCAGCACGTCGCATCAGTGAGTTGCTGGCACTAGTGGCTGATCCACCTAATACAAGGTTCCATCATGACAAGGTAGTCCTTAGGACTCATCCACACTTTATGCCAAAGGTGGTCTCGCCTTTTCATCTTAACCAAGCGGTTTACCTGTCTGTGTTCTTTCCAAGACCTCATGCATCAAATACAGAAAGGAATCTTCATACATTGGACTGTAAAAGAGCTTTAGCCTTTTACTTGCAAAGAACACAGCAACATAGAAAGTCCTCTCAACTCTTTGTTGCTTTTGATCCTTCTCATTTGGGACTTCCAGTCTCCAAGAGAACACTGTCCAGCTGGATTGCACAGTGTATTTCCTTAGCCCTCCAGAGGTAGATTCTTACTCTGATAGGCAATGTCACAGCTCACAATGTGGGAGCCATGGCAGCTTCAATGGCTCATCTACACTGTGTCTATCCACGACATCTGTCGAGCAGCCACTTGGGCCTTGGTTCATACCTTCACAGCCCATTACTGCTTGGACAAGGACTCCCGCCGGGATGCCTTGTTTGGTCAGGCTGTTCTCCAACACCTGTTCCATACCTAATCAACTCCTACCCGCCATCCCTGGTTGGATGCCAGAGATCCATGGGGGGGAAGTGGAGCCCTTTCACAGGGACACATAACTTCTTGGATCTCTCCCTGGCATCTAAAGCTAGGGAGTCCCCATATGTGAAGACTACATTCCTGCTTGTTCCTGGAGATAGCATAGTTACTCACCTGTAACAGGTGATCTCCGGGAACAGCAAGAATTTAGTCTTCACAACCCACCCACCTCCCCTAGGAGTTGTATCTCTCTATCTAGCTCTTTCTCTTTCCCTCTCTCTCTCTTTGTCTCAGCTTTAAACTCAACTGGAGAGAGGCAGTTGGGAAAGGCGTGAAGGCAGCATGCAGGCGCTGTGGGATGCTCCCAAAAGCTTTCTAATTGGACGCTGAGAAGCGTTCCCGCGCAGGCTCCGTCGGTACCGACGATACCCATATGTGAAGACTAAATTCCTGCTGTTCCCGGAGATCACCTGTTACAGGTGAGTAACTATGCTTTCTGGCATGGGCAATTTGGTGGGGTTGATGTACTCTTTGGATCCTTTAGAAGGGCCCACAAATCTCTTGTGGGATCAGACCCAGGAGAAACTGGAGGAGGGGAAGCTCCTAGAGGGAGAAAATCAATTGGAGTGCAGATCTTTCACTAGGATGTGCTCCCTGCTCTCATCAGAGTCCCCTGGCAGTATTGTATATCGCGGAGGACCCTGGTCTAGAGGTCCAGGAGCCCGTGGAAGATCCGTTGATAAGAGGGTTTGTTTAAGCCCTCATGGTCCTTTCCCGTCCATAGGACTCTGAAAGCTATGATTGCTAAGTAGTGGAACGCTCCTGATGCAGGCTTACACGTCGGGTGGAGCTTGGTGAGACTATATCAGATTCCCCTGGAGTTGAAGTAGTAGTTGCATCTGCCCTGGGTGGATGCGCTGATGGTGGCAGTCACACAGAAGACCACCATCCCAGTAGTGGGAGATGTCTTGAAGGATCCTTAGGACCGGTGCATGGAGGTGTTGCTCAAGCAGGCCTTCAGGGTGTCTGCTCTGGTACTGCAGGGTGTCATTTGTGGGGCGTATGTGGCTAGAACCTGTCTGCAGTAATCTCGGGGAATCCTGGAGGAGACCACTTTGGATTCTGCAGGCTGAGCTCAGGCAGCCCAGCTGGAGTCCAGGAAAGCCTTCTTGGCGGATATGCTGTATGATCTGCTTCCGAGCAACAGCCAAGGGAATGGCTACTGTGGTCTCGGCCCGGAGACTCTTGTAAGTATGCATTTGGTTCGCTGATGTGGCCTCCAAGATGATGCTTAGTAAGCTCCCCTTTGGTAACTCTTATGGGTTTCGTCCTGCTCAGGCGGCTAACCCGCTGAGGTCTTGCTTCCTGCAGCGCGGTTCATGCTTTTGGGGCGCTGCCCCCGAGGGCTGAGAATGAGGGTTGGGAGCCCCAGCAGGACTTCAGCCTGTGGGTAGCCTCTTGTAGAGGTTTTTTCCCGCTTGGGCCTAGATTACCTCAGGCAACTGGGTACTGAAGGTGATCTGTGAGGGCTATTCCTTCGTGTTTGCCAGACCTTTCCTGGAGGTGTTCATGATGTCTCCATGCTGGGCGCCTGGCAAGATGCAGGCAGTGGAGGAGACTCTTGACCACCTGCTGCAACTCAAGGCGATGGTTCCAGTGCCTCAAGAAGATTGGAGCTCTGGTACTGTATCTAGTATGTGGTTTCTAAAAAGGAAGGCTCCTGGTGCCCCTTTCTGGATCTGATAGGGGTCAACAGTGCCCTAAAAGTGCCATGGTTTTGTATGGAGACTTTGCCCTCTCTCATAGTAGCAGTGCAACTGGGGGTGTTTCATCTCTGGACCTGACAGAGGTCTATCTGCACATTCTGATTCACTCTGATCACCAGCGATTTCTTTGCTGTGTGCCTGGAGGGCATTTTCGGTTTTAGGCCTTGCCCTTTGGTCTGGCCTTGACTACTCGGGTATTTAACAAGGTCATGGTGGCAGTGGCAGTGGCAGCAGACCTTCGCAAACAAGGGGTCCTGGTACACCTGTACCTGGATGACTGACTAATTTGGGCAAAGTCCCTTCCGAAGAGTCGTCGGTCGACATCCCCGGTGGTCCAGCATCTGCAAGAGTTAAGCTGAGCGGTAAACCCTTTTTGCCAAGATCCAGTTGGAACTCTCTCAGTCCCTGGAGTATCTGGGAGCCCACTTATTTTTATGTATTTATTTATTTAACAATGATTTATATACCGCATCTTCCATAGTTCAGTTGCGGTTCACAATAAACAACAGATAACAAATCGGAGTTTGTTTTACATAAAACATCATATGAACAAATAACAATAAGATAAACAACTAGTGTTAATACAGAACAGTATAGAACAGTGTAAACTATATACATTATATACTTAGACTCTGCCCTGGAGAGTATCTTTCTGCCCCAAGGGCAGGATTGCAAAGTTGCAGGCCCAGATGTGGGATTTGTGCAGAGTCCCTTGCCTCATGTGTTGGACTGGTTCTAAGTTTGAGGCAGCCTCCTTGGTGTTGAGGTCTGCCTGCAGTGGCCTCATGTGCATTCTGGCCCAAGACACCATGTCATGGTGGTCTCCCCAGGTTCAGTCAGTGGAGGTCAGGCTTCCTCAGAGGGAGGATGCCAGAGCCTGCTAGAGCTGGTGGCTGAACCTGAGACAGGAATGCCTCTTGAGCCTCCAGACTGGGTGGTGGTGACCCACGGATATCAGTCTAGTCGGCTGGGGAGGCCATTGTCCGTCTTTGGTGCCTCAGAGCCAATGGTCTGCTGCGGAAAGTCTGTGGTCGATCAGACGGTTGCGGAGACGTTTTGTATGTCTGGCTCTGGAGGACTTCCTCCCCTTGCTGAGCTGCAGGGTGGTGAGAATTTTGTTAGATAGTGCCACGATGGTGGCATATCAGTCGGCAGGGTGGGGACTCTGAGTTCACTGGTGGCAGCAGAGGCGATTCTGCTTCTGCAGTGACAGAGCTCAACCTGCTCTCTTGTCAATGCATGTGGCCAGGAAGGCAAACATTCAGACGGATTACCTCAGTCGAAACATTCTGGACCCTGAGGAATGGTCTCTCGCGGAGTCATCGTTCCAGTTGCTAGTAGACTGCTGGGGAGTTCGAGCGATGGATCTGTTGACATCACTGTCAAATGCCAAGTCCACCTGCTGCTTCAATAGCCGCATAACTCGTATGTTGGAGGGCCTCTGTTCTGGTGCAACTGTGGCCCAGCTTAGACCCTCCTGTATGTATTTCCACCATGGCACTTAATCAGTTGGGTATTGCACCAGCTTAGAGGCACATCAGGATCGTTCTGCTGATAGCACCAGACTGGCTTCATTGGCCATGGTATGCAGGTCTTGACCGGTTGCTGGTGGCAGAGTCCTTTTATTTACCGGCAGGTGTGTATCTGCTGACGCAGGGGCCGGTGTGGATGCTGAAATGGCTAGTTTCTCATTTGCGGATTGGCTCTTGAGAGGGCTTGGCTGAAGTGCAGAGGTTACTCACTGCAGGTAATTGACACTTACTGCAGGCGGTCAACCTCTCTGGCCTATATGCGAATGTGGCGCATATTTTAGGCCTGGTGTGAGTAGCATGGGGTTTGCCCCCTGGACACTTCCATTGCGAATATCTTGGATTTCTTTCAGTGTGGCCTGGAGGAAAGCTTGGCCCTGGACTCTCTTCAGGTTCTGGTGATGGCGTTGTGCTGTTTCAGGGGCCGTGTGCAGGTTCCTAGCTTGGCGGCCCCTGGGGATGTCATCCTTTTCATATGGGACATCAAACATCTTTGTCCCCTGTGTCAGCCTGTGGTGCCGATTTGGGACCTCTGAAAGATATGACCTTGCATGTGGCGTTTTGGGTGGCGATCTGCTCTGCCCGCTTTATTTCCAATTTTCAGGCCTTGTCTTGCACAAAACCTCATTTGGTTTTTGTCAAGGAAAAGGTGGTCTTGCGGGCCCGTTCTTCCTTTTTGCCGAAGGTGGTTTCGGAATTTCATCTCAATCACACAGTGACTCTATATTCTTTCCTGGGCCGCAGTATTCAGTGGAGGCATGACATCTGCATAATCTGGATGCCAATAGATCACTTAAGACATACCTATCAGTAGTTCAAGTGTTTCAGTGTTCGGTGTGTCTTTGTCCTGTTTGGTGGCCCTAGGGAGGGGCAAGGTGTCCTCCAAGACTTATGTTTCCCTTTGGATTCGGGAGGCTATTGTGTCCGCTTTTCTGTTGCGAAGATATTCTGTCCCTGTATGCTTGCGGGGTCACTACGAGGGCTCAGGCTTTGTCCTGGGCAGAGATGGGTTTGGTGCCCCTTCTGGACATTTGTATAGTGGCTATGTGGTCGCCGCTTCGTTCCTTTGTGCAGAATTACCACTGGGATGTGCAGGCATGACAGGACACGGTCTTTGGAGTGCAGGTGTTATAGACCGATTTCTCGGTTCCCATTTGTACTGTTTTATGCCCATGCATGTTAATCCCAGGCCTCACCAAAATATCAGTTCTGGTTATGCCACTGATGCAGGGTCTGGCGTGTTGGGGTTTCAGTTTAATTTTTGTCTATATATATCTGTTTGTCGTAATTTATTCCTACTTGGTGAGGTTCTGTCTATATTCTGAGTGTGTGACCAAGGCCAGTTATTCCATTAGCATGGAATCCCTATGTAGGGATTGATAGTAATCCCGTTTTGTTCAGTTACCTGAATAGGTGTATGGCTGTTATATAGCGTGTGCTGCAATAGGTGCTGCTTTTTTTTTCTAGTTGGGTCCCCTGTGTATGTTTTGGAAGTTCGTGCTGTTGTGGTGTGGTAGTTTTCTCTCTAGATCCTGAAGAATTTTTGTAAGGTTTTGTATTGCTTTACAATATGACCAGTGCTGTTAATGAAATGACAGCAGAATCAGAAATTATTTTTAGTATGTTGAGTAGTGCGGGAAATGTCCCTAGTTCTGCTCTGCACCCATCATTGGAAGAGTTTCTTTGGAGGTATAATGTGTTCAAAAAGAAAGCAAGAAGCACAGAACAGTTTAAAACACCAAAATTATATAGCTATATTATATTATATTATATTATATTATTATATTATATTTATTATAACTAATTTTATTTTGGTGTTATAAACTGTGCTGTGGTTCTTTTTGTTTTTGTTCCTTTGGTGTGTGACCACCTTGTATCTCCTTTGCTTTTTATGCAGAATATATATTTATACTTAATACCATAGTTGTGCAGTGTCAGGAGTCAATATGTTTTATATTAGGTTCCCAGGCTGTATAAGTAAACTGCCACAATTTATTTTGTTTATGAACATTATTGCAAAGTTGTCTTTTTTTAACTATATAAGCTGAAAATATGTTGCTTTTCTTTATTCTTGGGGCAAACACCAGTTTTCTGAGAGGGAACCCCCTGTTTCCTGACTACAGCTCTGAGATGCCCTTCCATTTTGGCAGCGGTGGGGGGAAGGGAGGGGGAGAGAGGAGCACCAACTCATCTCTTGCCTCAGGCAGCAGATAGTCTTGAGCTGCCCCTGGCTGCACCAGTAATTGTACGACTGTCCACAAAAGAGGAGCAGGACCTGGGCGTGATTGTTTCTGATGATCTTAAAGTGGCTAAGCAGGCAGAAAGGTGACTGCAAAAGCCAGAAGAATGCTTAGAATGCTTGGGTGCATAGGGAGAGGAATCCAGCAGGAAAAAAGAGATGATGGTGCCTCTGTATAAGTTTTTGGTGAGACCTCATTTGGAGTATTGTGTGCAATTCTGGAGACTGCACCTTCAAAAGGATATAAACAGGATGAAGTCTGTGCAGAGGGTGGCTACCAAAATGGTCAGTGGTCTTTGTTATAAGCCATATGAAGACAGACTTAAAGATTTCAATATGTATACTTTTAGAGGAAAGGTGGGATAGAGGAGATATAATAGAGATGTTTAAATACCTCCGTTGCATAAATGCACAGAAGGAGAGCCTTTTTCAATTGAAAGAAAGCTTAACAACAAAGACATGGGATGAGGGTGAAAGGGGATAGATTGGGAGTAATATGTAGAAATATTTCTTTATGGAAAGAATGGTAGATGCATGGAATAGTCTCCTGATGGATGTAGTAGAGACAAAGGCAGTATCTGAATTCAAGAAAACATGGGACAAACATAGAAGATCTCTAAAGGAAAAAAGTAGTTATGGAAGGCCAGACTAAGTAGGCCATATGATCTTTCTGCCATCATGTTTCTATGTTTCTCTACCAAGTGATGACATCGCTGAAAGTTGCTAAGTCTGCCTCCACCTGCTGGCAGTAGAGAAGCTCCCATTCATCTGGACTGGTCTAACAGGATTCAAGCAAAGAAAATGTCTTCATGCTTACCTGTAACGAGGGTTCTTTATAGACGGTAGGATAAATTGGCCACACAATTCTTCCCATTTTCCCTAGACTTGAAGATAATCTTTGTAACCAACTGAGGAGCTTGCATGGAGGCATGCTGTTCGGGGCGCTCCTACACATGCTTGAAATCCTCTAGTTTAATATGAGCTCTGTCTTGATGCTGTCAGAAAATGTCATCCCCTTGTGTGGCAAATCCATCCTATTGTCTGTGAAGAACCATTGTTTACAGGTATGTAACTTTGTTTTTATTATGTTCATGGTGAGACAGAAAGATTTAGGGTTAATGAAGCCTGTATGATGAAATGCAAAGAATATTATTGCATCGTCTGTCTTCTGTTAACTTGCAAATACTCTTCTGACTCTGCTCTTTGAAAACTCCAAGCACCAGTATCTTAAGGTTAACAAATACTATATTTTTGGCAAATTAATAGCAAAAGAGACCTTTAAATCATTACAGTTTGACATTTTTTTTTATATATTGCTTAGACTAAAATTGTGGTAGTATTAAAATTTATGTGAGCAAGCCTGAATGTAAGTTGGCATTTCATTCCCTGCGCATTGTGTGGTTGAAGTGACTAAACAGGAGTATCACAGGAGAATGGTTACCATGGTATCGGGCGACATAGGAGTTGCTTTTCTTGTCTGTTTTAATATGCTTTATTTTGTCTGAGACCCGTCATTAGTATGGGGATATGATTTCAATAAAGTGTACCATTTAGGTATTTGTATGTATTCATCAGTTCTGTTTTAGAATTGATACATTTACAGACTTTATTTCTTTCATAGTTAAAATGCAGGGAACTTGTTACTTCTAAAAAGATTTGAATGGAAAAGTAGAAGTAAGCTGTTAAAAGAAAACTTGTGTGTTTTCCTTCTAAAATTCTATATATTTTTCCTTCCCAGCATTTCTGTTCACTTGAAATTAAGTGAAGTTTGTCTTGCAACATGAAATATTCATGAATTTCACCAGCTTCTTCTGAGCAAACATGTTTGTCTGTGTGGGCTTGAGGTATATAGTGTATAGCTTACATCTTGTATTTGTGGATTTGCTTCTTGTTTCTAGGTGTTCTGATAAAGCAAGCAATGCAATGTGTGCATTCGAGTTTATGCTGATTCCTGGCAACCCAGCAGCTCCTGGGTTTTCTTGGCAGTGTGACTAGAAGCCAATTGCCAGGCATTTCCTGAGCGGTCCTCCAGTTTAGTCCTCCACATCCGGGTAGTGCACCTCCTCCTGCAGCCTGGAGACTGGACCAATCAGAATCTTCCTCTGCTAGGATGTATGCTGTCGGAGCTCCCATCAGCCCCCAGTGTATCCAGTCTCCTTGCAGCTGGAGGACGTGTGTGCCTGGTTTAGGCTCACTTAGGGACGATTGGAGGCAACACTAGAGAGTTTGTTTTTTGGGATTTTTCTTTCTCCCTCCTATATTTCATTGATTTCTTTTTATTAGGTAGCTGTCTCTTTAAAAAAAAAAAAAAAAAAAGAAGGAAAGAGCGGCGATCGAGGAGCCGGGTCTGCACTGCCCTTCTGCCTTTACTGCAGGGGCGTTCTTTGCAGCCAGGGAGGTTTGATCTCTCCTCCTAGACTGCACGGAGGAGAGATCTGCCTTTCCCAGCACTCTGCTTGGGTCCGGGAAGTCTTTGTTCAGTCAGCTGGCTTCCTTCTTTGCGATCCGCAGTGCCTTGGCCTTTGATTGACGGCCTGGATCGGCAGCGCGCTCCCGCTCTAGATTCGAGCGGCAGGTCGTCTGCCGGCGATTCTCTGCCTGTGCAGTGAGTATTGATTTCTTAAGGGGCTGCTTCTGCTTCGCTCAAACGCCTTCATTTCTTTAGTTTTGTTTTGTTTGATTTTTCGCGCCATTTTTTCGCCGGCGAAAATGTGCTGGCGGCCATTTTCTGACTCCGTTTTTTTCCTGCCCGATCTGAGGAGCTGGGCACGGGTTCCCCCTGCGTTTTTGCACGTTTTTAGATTGTCGTTTTTTTTTATTTTTTATTTATTTATGCAATTTTCCAAAAAACAACAAGAAATCTACAATCCCTTGCAAGAAAATAGAATACATGTCAATAATGCAATAAGACAAAAAATCAGAGATAATAATCCAAACATTATTCCATATAGTCCACATAATGGAGGAAAAAAGCGAAAGAAATACTTCCAAGCAGAGGCACTTGAAAGAAATAAGAGGTAACCCACAATAAGAAAAACCAAAAGCCACGGAGGACCCGAGAGCATCAACTCCTTAAGAGAAACATATATAGATGTTACCATTATTCTGACGACACTATTGTGGATAGTCTGGCATTAATGAAAACATTAAGATCATTTGGATCAGAAAAAACATATTTTACATTCTTTATAATTACCAAACATTGACATGGAAACCTAAGGAAGAAGGAGCCCCCCAGCTGGATTACACCTGACTTATACAAAAGAAATTGTTTCCTCCGTTTTTGGGTATCTTTAGTTATGTCAGGAAACATAGAAAAATTAAGCCCATAAAGGTTTCTAGCCGTTTTTTAAAGAAAAGCCTCAAAAGCCAGTCTTTATCTGAAATTAAAGCACATTGCACTAACAACGTAGAGGCAACACAGGCTTCCCTCCCAACATCAGAAATCAAACCTGAAATATCCAGGACATCAAAATTAACTTCGGAAAGTACAACAGGATCCCCAGCTTTTTTCTTTGCTAGGGGAAGATAGTACACCTTTGCCAAAGGAGGAATTAAACCCTCGGGGACTTTTAAAACTTCTAACATATATCTTTTAAACATATCCAGAGCAGTGATACCCAATACTCGAGGAAAGTTCAGAACTCTGAGGTTGGCAGCCCGGGAAGCATTTTCCAATGCTTCCAATTTATATTTAAAAGTCCCGTTTTCTTTAATTAAAGTCGACAAAACTGCGGAAGCATTGTCTAGCTGAGATCCTAAATTGGTAATCTGATTCTTCAACTGTTCATTAGTAGACATAAGAGCATCAATGTCAGCAGCATTTTTCTGGATAGCAGCGTCATGATCTTGAATTTGAGAGGTCAAAACTGTGGTACGAGAAATCATAGCTGTAGATAAAGTGGCTATAGCGTCCCAGATGGACTCCAAAGTAAATACCTTAGGTCGGAGAAGAAAAGGAGAATCTGGAAGAGCAGGTGTCGATACCAGCAACGGGGATCCTTCCCCCTGTGGGGAAAAGGGCGACAGAATTTCCGCCGCTCCAATCTCACCCGAAGCCGCCCCGGAATCAACAGGGGTCAGTGGAGCCTCTCGAACAGCAGACACCCTCTCCGCACTCGGGGCCCCTTTATCAGAGGGTCCCGAGGCTGTCATAGCTGTAACAGGCTCCATCACACTCGGGTGTGGCGGCGGTGTTCTCTGTGCAGGGGAGAGAGAAGTCTCAATGTCCGACGGAAGAACCCGGGCCTCACCACCGGGCGCGACCAAGCCGGCTCGAATCCCCTGTATTTTGTCCTCAGGTAAGTGCACAAAACGATCCATAGGACCTGAAATGGGTTGTCAGGGCTCAGAGGGAGCAGCCCGCAACTTCCCCTTACGTTTAGGCATTCAGTCGAAGAAACGCTCCACGGCCATCTTGGAAACCAGCTCCTCCCTTCCTTGGATTTTTTCTAGATTGGCGTTTTTGATTGAGGGCTTCTGACAATCCCCACTTATTTCTGTGTACATCAAAAAAAAAACAAAAAAAAACCCAAAACTTTTCTTTATTTCGTTATTTGCTTGGTTTCTTTTTGGGGGTTCAGTTGTACCCTGCTACCTGGAGTGGCTCCTCGACTTGCATGGCTACCAGACCGCAGTGTGTGATCTGCGGCTTGCGCAGGGGGACTGTGGCGGAGTCTGGTATTTGTAGGGGCTGCGCCTCAGTTTCCTTGGACTTAGAGCACCAAATGGAGCATAAGGAGCTGTCAGACCCGGAAAATCCGGCTATCCAGGCGGAGCGGGGTCCTTCACCTGGGCCTCTCACTTCTTTCTCTGCGGTCCCTCCTAAAGGGCAGGTCAGCACGTTACTGCTTGATGCTACAGAGTCTACCTT
The DNA here is from genome assembly GCA_033557465.1 of Ichthyophis bannanicus. Lineage (NCBI taxonomy): Eukaryota > Metazoa > Chordata > Amphibia > Gymnophiona > Ichthyophiidae > Ichthyophis > Ichthyophis bannanicus. The sequence continues at coordinate 281,951,728 of CM066035.1, forward strand.
CACAGATTTTTCCCCGGACTTTGTCCTGCTTATGCACCAGGCTTTTTGCTTGGGACGCTCCGGCAAGTTGCCAGAGGCCTGGCCGTCGCCCCTTCCCTCCTTAAAAGGAGAGGTGCCCCGGCGAAAGCTCCAGCCTTCCGCCAAGCGCTTTAGGTCATTGGACCTGGAGCGCCACGACTTGAGCTGGCATGATCAGGATACGGAAGTGGATCCGATACTGGGGTGGAGGAGCTAGAGGACGGTGAAATCCCCGAGCCGGAGGATCAAGCCCGAATTATTCAGGTGTTTCGTAAAGAAGAGCTGGTGCCTTTGATTACGGAATCTCTTCAGACACTCAATCTGGCGGCCGCTCGTCCTGTTGAAGAGGACGGGTTGGAGGATCCTCTCATTCAGGCGGTGCGGGAGTCTCAGGTGGTGTTTCCGGTACACCGAGTGGTTGAACAAATGATTCAAACTGAGTGGGATCAGCCTGAATCCGGTCTGAAGGGGATTCGGACTATGAACCGCCTGTATCCCCTAGCGGACAAGGACAAGGAGAAGTTTAAGTCGCCGCGTGTTGATGCCGCTGTTTCGGCGGTAACCAAGAAAACCACTATTCCTGTTGAAGGCAGTGCAGCTTTAAAGGACGTGCAAGACAAGAAGGTGGATGGTTTGTTGAAGCAGGCCTTCGAGACCAATGCCTTATCTTTGCAGGCCTCTGTCTGTGGCGCTTGGGTGGCTAGGGCCTGCCTGCGTTGGGCACAGCACTTACGGCAACTTTCCAGCTTGGATCAGCAGGGGTTGCTTGAAGTGACCCGGTTATAGTCTGGGTCAGCGTATTTGGCAGATGTGCATTATGATTTGATCAGAACCCTGGCGATTAGTATGGCTTCCTTGGTGGCGGCGCGCAGATCTATTTGGTTACGGAATTGGGCGGCCGACGGCTCTTCTAAATCTCGTCTCAGTAAGCTTCCTTTTAAGGGCAAACTGTTGTTCAGAGACGATCTGGATAAGTTGGTTAAAGACCTCGGCGAGTCTAAGGGCGGTAGACTGCCGGAGGATAAGCCTAAGCTGACTAGAAACTTGCCGCCAGTTCAGGGTCAGTTTCGAGACTTTCGCAGGTTTCGTTCCTCCCGCCTTTGGAGTTCCCAGCGCGGCCGGTTTGGCTCACGATCCCGAGGTTTTCGAGGAGCGGGAAGAGGCTTTTCGGCAGCGTCCTCCTCTTCCTTTAGTCAAAAGCAGCAATGAAGCGGGGCGGGCTCCGGAGGGAAGTCTAGTCATCGGGGGTCGTCTGCGGGACTTTCTTCCTTCCTGGGCCCAAATAACCTCAGATCAGTGGGTGCTGGAAATAATCTGAGAAGGTTATGCGCTGGAGTTTGCTTATCCGCTTCCGGATTCCTTTGTCCTTTCTCCCAGCAAAGGCGAGCAGAAGACGCAAGCCATTCGGTTGACGCTGCACCGACTCTTGGCCCTGGGAGCGGTGATCCCCGTTCCTCCTTCCGAGCACGGCGTCGGTCGCTACTCCATTTATTTTGAGGTGCCAAAGAAAGATGGTTCGCTCCGCCCGATTCTAGATCTCAAGGGCGTGAATCGTTTTCTTCGGGTACCACACTTCCGGATGGAAACCTTACGATCCGTCATAGTGGCGGTGTGTCGCGGGGAGTTTCTCACGTCTCTCGACCTCTCGGAGGCCTATTTGCACATTCCCATTTGGGAGGCTCATCAAAAGTTCCTGCGGTTCGCCTTCCCCTGGGGCCACTTTCAGTTTCGGGCCATGCCCTTCGGCCTGGCCACAGCTCCACGCACCTTCACAAAGGTCATGGTGGTGGTTGCGGCGGCCTTGCGAAAGGAAGGTATCTTAGTCCACCCTTACCTCGACGATTGGTTGATTCGAGCAAAATCCCACGAAGAGAGTGTGCGAGTTACGGACAGAGTGGTAGCGTTGCTGCAGGCCCTCGGCTGGGTGGTCAACGAGAAGAAGAGTCGTCTGGTGCCCACTCAATCCCTCGAATACCTCGGCGTTCATTTCCACACGGCGAGAGGTGTGGTGTGCTTGCCGGAGCGCCGTGTCCAGGCCTTGCGGGGCCTCGTGCGCACTTTCCTAAGGATCCCCGCGCCGTCCGCCTGGTGGTATCTACGGCTGTTGGGCACTATGGCGGCGACGCTGGAGGTCGTTCCTTGGGCGAGGTTTCATATGCGGCCGCTTCAGAGCGCCCTTTTACGTCGTTGGTCGAATCAGTTCGAGTCGTTGAACAAGAGGTTACCTTGCCCGTTGTCCGTTCGTCTGTCGCTCCGGTGGTGGCTGTGCTCGAAGAACCTGCGAATGGGGATGCCCTTGGAGCAGCCCCTTTGGGTCCCGTTCATAACGGACGCCAGCCTCTTGGGCTGGGGAGCCCATTGCGAGGGCCGCTTCGCGCAGGGGACGTGGTCCCCCCTCGAAGCTTCTTTGTCGATCAACCGTCTCGAGCTACGAGCGGTGAGGCTCGCGCTGCTAGCCCTCGAGAGGCTGGTGAGGGGGTGTGCGGTGCGAGTTCTCTCGGACAACTCGGCAACGGTGGCCTACATCAACCGCCAGGGAGGCACCGGCAGTGTGACAATGGAAAGAGAGGCAGCGGCTTTGTTCACTTGGGTGCAGACCTGTCTGCCGGCGCTTTCGGCGGCACATATCGCAGGAAAAGACAATGTGATGGCGGATTATCTCAGCAGAGTGCAGGTGGACCCCGGAGAGTGGGAACTGCACCCGCAGATCTACGCGCAAATAGTTCGCAGATGGGGGCCGCCAATCATGGACCTCATGGCGACCTTTCAGACGGCCAAGACAGGTCGCTTCTTCAGCCGGCGGAGGGAGCGCATGTCCGAAGGCATTGACGCGCTCATTCAGCCGTGGCCGGAGTACGGGCTTCTTTATGTCTTTCCCCCTTGGGCGTTGATCGGTCGTGTCGTTCAGCGCATTGAGGCGCACCGGGGGCGGGTTCTGCTAGTTGCTCCGGATTGGCCCAGGAGACCGTGGTATGCCGATCTGGTGCGGTTACGCGACGGACTGTCTTGGAAACTGCCTCCGTTACCGGATCTGCTGCTTCAGGGCCCGCTTCGGATGCCCCAGGTGGATCGATTCTCACTTACGGTTTGGCCATTGAAAGGGCTCGGTTGAGAAAGAAGGGTTACTCCCCAGCGGTGGTTGCCACTCTCCTTCGGGCGCGGAAATCCTCCACCTCGCTCGCGTATGTGCAGGTGTGGAGAATTTTTGAAGACTGGTGTTCAAGGCGTGGTGTTCGAGCTGCGACAGCTTCGGTGCTGGTAGTTCTCAGCTTTCTGCAGGACGGTTTTGACAAAGGTTTAGCGGCCAGTTCTCTGAAGGTTCAGTTGGCGGCTCTCGCGTGCTACAGGGGCAAGGTTTTGGGACTTTCCCTAGGGGCACATCCCGACGTACAGCATTTTCTTAAGGCGGTGTTCAAATTGAGGCCTTCGCGCAGAGTGTCAGTGCCTCCATGGGATTTGAACCTGGTGCTACAGGCCTTGGTACACAAACCTTTTGAGCCCCTTCGGCAGGCGTCTCTTAAGGATCTGACCTTGAAGACGGTTTTTCTGGTGGCGATCTGTTCGGCGAGGCGCATTTCAGAGTTGCAGGCGCTTTCGTGTCAAGAACCGTTCTTGTCTATTTCTCGGGATCGCATGGTTCTTCGGCCGGTTCCATCTTTTTTGCCTAAGGTAGTTTCGCCTTTTCATCTGAATCAGGCCGTTTTCCTTCCGGTCCTTCCCTCGGGGGCGACAGGCGTCCATTGCTCGATGGATTAAGGAGGCGATTGCTTCGGCTTATATCTTACAGCGTCAGCCGGTTCCGGTGGGTCTGCGTGCTCACTCTACCAGAGCTCAAGCAATGTCCTGGGCAGAGCATAGCCTTGTTACGCCTGTCGAGATTTGTAGGGCGGCTACCTGGTCGTCTCTGCATGCCTTCAGTAAGCATTATCGGTTGGATGTGCTGGCCGCTCGGGATTCTTGTTTTGGTTTGGCAGTGCTGCGCGCCGGTTGGCAAGGTCCCACCTGGTGTTGACTGCTCTGTTACATCCCGGATGTGGAGGACTAAACTGGAGGACCGCTCAGGAAATAGAAATTACACTTACCTAGTAATTGTAGTTCCTGGAGGGTCCAGTTTAGTCCTCCTTCCCTCCCAGGTGTCAGGTTTGTTTTGGTACGGCGCGCGTACTACGAACGGAGAGGAACTATATCAGTATTTTTCTTTGGGTTCCGTCTCTCGGACCCGTTTCTGCATTCTTTTTCTTCCAGCTCTTGAATTCTTGACTTCTTGAGGCTGGGATTAGGTCTGCTTCTGCTTCGGGTTACGGGCAGAGGCAATGTGCAGAGTTCTGGCTTCCTCGTTTGGGGAGGGGGTCACTTATTTCATAAGGGGACTAAATTCTGTTCCAGTTACATATTTATGATAGTCTCATGTGTTGCTTCTGTAAGTCTGCTTTGTTACTAGTTCACTGGGGGCTGATGGGAGCTCCGACAGCATACATCCTAGCAGAGGAAGATTCTGATTGGTCCAGTCTCCAGGCTGCAGGAGGAGGTGCACTACCCGGATGTGGAGGACTAAACTGGACCCTCCAGGAACTACAATTACCAGGTAAGTGTAATTTCTATTTCTTCTGAGGCAATGGAAGGTTAAATGACTTGCCTAAGGCCACAAGGAGTGCTAGTGGGAATCGAACCCTGGTCTCTTGGTTAGCAAGTCAGTGCTCTAACCACTAGGCGGCTACTCTGATAAAGCTGTCTTCGTTAAAATATTTATTTCAGATTGTTGCATAGGAACCTGATCATCTTAATTTGTTTCTTTTGAACTAGTCAATTCAATACAAGAAAAATCTTGAAGAGCAATTAAAAGATCCTTATCCTGCTAGACCAGCCTAGATGAGTGGGTTATTTTCCCTTGCTAGCAGGTGGAGGCAGACTTGAGCATCTTTCAGTGATTATCATTGGATAAAGTGACTAACCGTCCCATATTATATGGGACAGTCCTGTATTTTAAGGATTTGCCCCTGGAATTGTATTACTTTATTCGGGATGCTTAAATGTCCTCTTCTTTTTTTTTTTTAAAAACATGTCCCACTCCTCCACATTTGTACCAGTGGACTTCTCCACTCCAGCTGAAATTTTCAAAGGGAAACACTTTTTCTCCAGGAACAAGCAGGAAGTCAGTCCTCGCATATGGGTGACGTCGGTGCCGACGAAGCCCTTGTGCAGAGCAAATCCCCAGCTTTCAAAGAAAGCCTTTGGGAATTGCAGCACGCATGCGCGGTCCCCTTCCCACCCAAGGGTGCCATCTTGCTCAGTCTCCTTTTTTCCGCAGAGCCCTTCGGGCGTGGTCCAGTTGTCACTGCGAAAAAAGTGATTAAAAATACTTAAAGGTTTTTTCCCTTCGGTTCGACACCGGTTCCCCTTCCTGCCTTCGGCTCGGTACGCTGGTATCGAGACCACTTCGTTTTCAGTTTTTGTCCTTTGTGACTAGCATTCGCGCTCTTTCTTTTTCACTGGCAGCCTGGGTCTTCGACCTCACAGGGGCCCTTTTCCCCCAATGGCTGCTAGTGGGTTTAAAAAGTGTGATTGGTATACGAAGTTAATGTCCCTTACCGACACACATGATTGCTGCCTCGGGCCTGACCATGACCCGAAGGTCTGTGGCCCGTGCAGGAAAATGTCCTCGAAGGCCTTGAGGAGCCGTCAGCAGCAGCACGATAGGAGTTTTGCTGAGTCCGTACCCTCCCGGGCCCGGACCTCATCTGAGGCCTCGATGTCTCGGGAGCTGTCTGAGCCTGAGCAGCATCGGGTGTCCTCGGAGAGGGGGTCTCCTTCACGGGAACATCGGAGGAAGACAAAATCCTTGAAGGTGGCGGCGTTGGATGGTTCCGAATGACCTGGTTCCTTGCGGGATCGGTCGCGGAGCCCTGACCGTCTGCCCAGATCCTTGGAGTTGAAGCGCCCAGCAAAACTTCCTCGAAGGGATCCAGAGCAACCGAGGCAGGTAAGCACTTTCCTCGTTGAGGGGACTCCTCCGGGAGAACAGGCATCGGGACCCGACCCAGGACTGCAGAGCCTTCTGAGCTCGGTCTCAGAATGATGGCCTTGGAGCGCAGCATGTCTGCCTTCATGGACCAGCAGCGGGCACTGATAGCTGGTCTCACCGGTCCTTGTACCCTGACCACTGGGCACCTGATGTCCAAGTCGACTCCAGAGGCCAAGCTGATCCTCGAGACCATGCGGACTCGAGTCGATACCTCAGCCGAGGTCCCCCTCAACCTCCCATTCGGGACCGAGGTCATTGGGGCGGTCGAAGCCGAAGCCCTCGAGGCCTTTTTGGAGGCATCGGGCTGGGAGACAGAGGACAAAGTCCCCAGACACCTGCAGGACCAAGTACATCCTGTCTGATTCCCCGGTGTCCGAATCTCAGAGAAGGTCCCCTCGGAGGACACTCGGTTCTTGGACTTCATTAGGGACATGTCAAAGGCTTTGGCATTCCCTACGGAGTCCGAGGAGGAGCCTCGAGCCGAGGAGCTCAAGATCCTCCAGTATGACTTTGCCCCTCGGGAAGCCCTTACTGTACCGGTGCCTCCAATCCTGGAACGACTGATGCTCCGGATGTGGGAGACGCCTGCGTCGGTGCCAGTGATCAGCAGGCGGCTTGATTCGATCTATCGGGTCTGCAAGAGCACTGGATTCCAAAAAGCACAACTGCCGCACAACTCCATGGTTGTGGAATCGGCCATGTGCCGGCTCAAGAGCCAGAAGACGCACTTCTTGGTGCCTCCTGGCAGGGAGGTCCGCAACTTGGATGCCCTTGGCAGGAAGTGCTACCAGGGTTCTATGCTGGCATGTCTGATCCAGGCCTACCAGCTGTACATGGGCATGTACCTGCGAGACCTGGCAAAGGAGATCGCCGGGTTCTCGGCTGGTCTCTCCGAGGGACCCTTGCAGCGCTTCAAGACCCTGTCCACCGGAGTCTGAGTGCTCGAAGTTCATGACTCGAGCGGCCTATGACGGATTCGCGGCGTCAGCCCGAGTAGCTGTGGCTGGCATCGATGCACGCCGCCATGCATGGCTACAGTCATCAGACCTGGAACAATGGGTTCAGGACAAGTTAGTCGATGTCCTATGCCGTGGTGAGAACCTCTTCGGCAAACCCATGACCGAAAAGGCTGCTGAACTCGAGTCTGAGTACCTGACCAGGACACAGCTCTCGAAGAAGACTTCTGCCCCTTCTAAAAAGAAGGGCTCGGGTAAAAAGCCCTTTTTCCCCAAGAAAGGGTGCTGCTTACCGAAGCTACCCCTCATTTCAGGTCTCCCCGGCTCCCCAACAGGGGCAGCAGGTCAAGGGAAAGGGGCATGGCCCGTGTAAGCAGAAAGCCCTCAAACCCCAGGCACCGGCTCCGGCCCAGGCCCAGTCTGGTAGTGGCTTTTGACTCTCAAGGCATAGCCCCTCTCACCATAGGAGAAAAGCAATGCACAGGGGGGAGGCTTGCCCTGTATGCCCACAGGTGGCCGGCCATCACCACAGTCTCTTGGGTTCTTCAGATAGTCCATCAGGGATATCTACTTCACTTGACCCAAGTGCCTGCCCCCCCCCCTTACTTTGCAGGAGAGCCTTTCAGGTCTCCCCTTCACCGGGACCTTCTTCTGAAGGAGTTAGCAGGTCTTCTCGAGGATCAGGCGGTAGAACCGGTGCCCCACCACCTGCAGGGCAAAGGCTTCTATTCCAGATACTTCCTGATACCAAAAAGGACACGAGGCCTAAGACCCATCCTCAACCTGTGTAACTTAAACAAATTCCTGGTGAGGGAGAAGTTCAAAATGCTTTCCCTTGGAATATTGCTGCCTTACTTCCGCCAGGGAGACTGGCTATACTCCTTATATCTAAAGGATGCGTACACACATCCTAATCCACCCAGACCACAGACAATATCTACGCTTTTGTGGTAGGGAGAAGACACTATCAGTACAGAATGCTTCCCTTTGGCCTAGCCGCCACCCACAGGGTGTTCACAAAGTGCCTGGTGTTGGTGGCTGCCTTCCTCAGAATACAAGGAGTTTTTGTCTTCCCCTACCTAGGCGATTGGCTCATCAAAATCACGTCAGCCAGGGAGGTCCAACAGGCCACATCTCGCACCATTCACGAGCTCCAACACCTAGGATTTGTAATCAGTTATCCAAAATCTACCGTAGTCCCCACTCAACAACTAGAGTTCATTGGGGCCAAACTAGATACCATTCAGGCGAGGGCCTACCTGCCAGTGGACAGGGTACAGACTCCTGGCCCTGGCACATCAACTGAGCCGCAGGTCTCGGATATCAGCAAGACATTTCGGTATATGTGATACCGAATGCCCGCCTCCATATGAGAACAGCTCAGTGGTGTCTCAGGGACCAGTGGACACAAGCCACAGGCAGACTCCGAGCCAGAGTCAAAGTGTCCAAACAACTGGTACAGGCCTTGGCCTGGTGGCTTCAACCAAAATACTTGGAGGCGGGGGTCGCCTTCCAAGCTCCTCAACATGTGAGGTCCTAACTACGGATGCATCCTTGCTGGGCTGTGGAGCCCATTGTCGGGGACTGTGCACTCAAGGGGTGTGGTCTCCGCACGAGACCACACAACAGATCAATCTCTTGGAACTTCATGCCATTTGTCTAGCTCTACGAGCTGTTTGCCTTACTTTGGCTCATCATTCTGTCTTAATACAAACAGACAACCAAGTAGCGATGTTCTATGTGAACAAACAGGGAGGCACGGGGTCCCGAATTCTGTGTCAGGAAACTCTGGACCTGTGCTCCTTTGTAGTCCAGCATGACATGCATCTGAAAGCAGTTTATCTGCCGGGCCAGGAAAACTGCTTAGCCGACAGGCTCAGCAGGATTCTCCAGCCCCACGAGTGGCAGCTGGATAGGAATATGGCCCAATGGCTCTTTCACATCTGGGGACAGCCAACACTGGACTTGTTTGCGAGCCCACACAACTACCAGTTGTCCAGGTTTTGCTCCAGACAGCCACATCCAAATAAAGTGGCTGACGATGCCTTTCTCATCTCATGGAATGTGGGACTCCTGTATGTGTTTCCTCAGACACCTCTGGTGGACAAAACCCTTTTCAAAATTCTCCAGGACAGGGCCTCGGTCATTCTGGTAGCCCCCAGATGGCCGAGGCAGCCCTGGTTTCCACTTCTACTTCAACTAGAGGTGGAGGTTCCAATCCCTCTGGGATCCTATCCCAACCTCCTGTCTCAGGAAGAGGGCACTCTCCTGCACCCCAATCTCAGATCATTCAACCTGATGGCATGGCTGCTGAAAGGGTAGTTCTCGTGCCATTTCTCCTTCCCAAAAATGTGGAAGAGGTTCTGCTAGCCTCAAGGAGGCAATCAACTAGACGGACCTATGCTTTCAAGTGGTGTAGGTTTGGGGTGTGGTGCGAGAAGCAAAAAGAAGATCCTTTCTCTTGCCAGGTTACAGTGGTCTTGCAGTATCTTTTCCACCTTTCGGATTTAGGGCTTAAGTCCAACTCCGTCAGAGTTCACCTCAGTACCTTAGCAGCACACCACTTCCCAGTGGAGGGAAAGCCTCTCTCTGCACATCATTTGGTGTCCAGGTTCCTAAGAGGCCTACTTCTTCTGAAGCCCGCGGTTCGCCCTCCGGCGACCAAATGGGATTTGAATGTGATCTTAGGACAGCTTACTCGACCGCCATTTGAGCCGATGGCAACTTGCCATCTACGCTACCTTTCTTGGAAGGTGGTGTTCTTTGTGGCACTCAAGTCTGCTTGGCGAGTGAGTGAGCTTCAGGCCCTGATGTCCGATAGGCCTTATACAAGGTTCTATAGGAACCGGGTGGTGCTCCGCACTCGCCCCAAATTCCTTCCGAAAGTGGTCTCTTCGTTCCACCTCAATCAGGAGGTAGTACTACCTACCTTCTTTCCCAGGCCGCATGCCAGTCGGGCAGAGACAGTTCTGCATACTCTGGACTGTAAGAGGGCGTTGGCCTTCTACATTCAGCGTACGCAAAGCCTTAGAAGGGTTTCACAGCTCTTCGTATCCTGTGACCCCCAGTAAGCTGGGGATGCCCGTGCCAAAACGTATGCTGTCTACCTGGGTGGTGGACTGTATTGTCTGGGCATACAGGGCGGCCGACCTTCCGTTGCAGGGTTGTGTTACAGCCCTCCGGGTCAGGGCTATAGCGGCATCAGTGGCTCACTTCCGCTCTGTTCCGCTGGCGGACATTTGCTTGGCCGCCACCTGGTCTTCGGGTCAGACTTTCCCAACCCATTACTGCCTGGATAGGGAGTCCCAATGGGACAGTGCTCTCGGCCAGGCTGTACTCCGTAACCTTTTTGAGGTCTAGGCAACTCCTACCCTCTGACCCTTTGGTGTCAGGCTACTGGAGTGTTACTCTCTCAGTAGATTCCTATTGTGGCTACTTGCGGCTCTCGTAGAGGGAGCCTATTTTTTAGCTGTTGGTTCTCGGTAGCCTATAGCTGGGGAGTCCTATATGTGAGGACTGATTTACTGCTTGTTCCTGGAGAAAGCGTAGTTACTCACCTGTAACAGGTGTTCTCCAGGGACAGCAGGAATAAGTCCTCACGACCGTCCCGCCTCCCCTTGGAGTTGCAGTCCTATTATTTTTTATTCTTTTGCCATCTTTTTAGCTATGTCATTTGACTGAGCAAGATGGCACCCTTGGGTGGGAAGAGGACCGTGCATGCGTGTTGCAATTCCCAAAGGCTTTCTTTGAAAGATGGGTATTTGCTCCGCAAGAGGGCTCCGTTGACGCCAATGTCACCCATATGTGAGGACTGATTCTTGCTGTCCCTGGAGAACACCTGTTGCAGGTGAGTAACTACGCTTTATTTGAGACTATTTCCATCACAGACACAGAAAAACATACGCTACGAGAATCCATTATATCTATACAATCTGCACCGGATCTGCAGAAACTATTAAAACCACATCTCTTCATTGAACATTTTGGTCCTAATGACATTACCTACACCATAATCATCCACACACCTTTGATTTATGTATAACCCCTATATTTAATGCAAAGTTTATTTGCCCATATTCTATGTAAAACAACTCTCTTGAGATTGTATACTGTTTTTCTATGCAAACTGCCTTTGATTAAAGGCAGTATATAAAAAAACCTGTTAAATAAAATAAAATAAAATTTCCTTATCTATCCTGTCCAGTCCTGCACCTCAGGGTAGTGCACCTCTTCCAGCAGCTTGGAGACTGAGCATGTCACAACTTTGATGATATCAGGATACTTAGGCAGCTGGCACCACCCACCAGTCCCAGTAAGCTCAGTCTCCAAGCAGCTCGAGCAGGTGATCCCAGAGGTTGGATTCACTGAAGGGACAACTAGGAAGCCGGTTAGGCTGATTGGGAGGGGAGTGCGTGGTTTGTTTGTTCGTTCGGTCATTCTCTTTATCTAACCCTTGTTTTTTTTCTGCATTGGTAGTTGTTCTCTCTCTCCCCCCCCCCCCTCCTGACCAGGTATCTGTCTAACCAGTGCAGCTCCTGCGGTCCCCTAAGCTGATTTTTCATTCTGAACAAAAACAAAAGACCAGAAGAAAGAGCTGCCGGAGGTTTTGTGTGGGTGTGCAGTGGCTACAGCTCCCAAACCCATTTTAGCGGGTGAGGAGCTGTTGAAGAGGAGGGGGACAGGCCTTCCGGGAGACGGATGTAGGAACAGGCAGGTCCCCTTGATTTCCCGCCTTGGTGCCGAAATGGCAGATTGGCTGAGCGCCGAGGGACAGTAAGCTCAGCTGCACTGCTTCAGACACCACGAAGGTTAGCAGCCTTAGGATGTGAGCCGCTGGGATGCTCTTACTTTGGCACCAGGCATCTTTTAAGAGTGGGAAGTGAGGTGCGGCCTAAAAACTGTGTGGCAGAGGGCCTGGGTGCAGTGCGGCAGGCAGATGTGCCATTTTCTCAGTCAGGTGGGAAACTTGCAGTGTGTTTGTTGTTTTTACTTTCAGTTTAGTTTTTTGGCTCCATTTTTCCTTTTAGTTCACTTTTCTTTTATTTTCAGCTGAATTAATTGATTCCCTCATTCTTGGCATAGTCTTTATATGGTTTGATCAGACTAGTGCAGTAAAAAAAAAAAAAAGAGAAGCAGGAGGGAGAGTAATCAGTAGCTCGGAGACTGGTTGAGTAGAGCTCATAAGGGTCCGGCTTCCCTATTGAGCCAGGAGAGTTATGCCGGCAAGGCCCCAGTGTGTAGCCTGTGGGGCGCGCCGGAGCACACTTACCACGGAAAGGGTTTGCCGTGGGCGTGCTGCAGAGGCATGCACAGCTGAGCAGAATATGCAGGACAAAGTGGGGGCCCCCTGAGGAGGCTGTCCCAGAGATTTTGGGCTCCCCAGTGACATTGGGAGTACTGACCCAGCAGGAGGAAGAGGTCAGGCCCTCTACTCCATTGCTGCAGCCTTTTCAATGAGTCTGGGCCTCTCCGGGGCCCTCCCAGAGGCAGGGGGAGAGGGGGTTCTGGGGGATTTTTCTCCCAAGTTTGTGTTGCTCTCCACAGGGCCTTTTGCTTGAAGCAGCATGGAGCAGGCCAGGCGGGCAACGGCAGGAAGAGAGCGGTTGCAGAGATCCCGCAGGGGGCTGAGACTGAAGTTGGTCAGCCCCCAATGAAGAGGCAACTTGAAGGCAAGACAGCTAAGGAAACGGGGTCTTTTCCCTCGGATTTGGAAGCCAAGGAAGGATTGGAACCCAAGGAGCGTGAAGAAGGGGAGAACGCAGGAGGAGGAACCCCGAATAGTTAATCTTTTGTAGGGAGGAGTTGGCAGGGTTCATTGCTGAGTCCCTCAAGACGCTTAATGTCAACTGGGGGCACGACTGAGGAGGAGTCTCTGGAGGACCCGATTTTTCAGGTCGTGCGCTATCCTCAGCGGGTATTCCCATTACATAGGGTGATTAAGCTGATGATCCTGGATGACTGGGATGTGCCTGAGGCGGAACTCAGGGAATCTCACACAATGACCCAGTTATACCTGTTGTTGGATCAAGAGAGTACGATTCCCATGGAAGGCAGTATGGCCCTCAAGACTTGTCATGATAGGAAGCTAGATACCCCGTTGAAACAAACGTTTGTATGTGCCCTATCCTTGCAGGCCTCAGTGTGTAGGGCGTTGGTAACATGGGCATGCCTGCATTGTGCAGAGCATCCCTGACATGGCGGGGGAATCCCCAGAACAGGGGGGCCACAGCAAGGTTTGAGTCTGGAGCAGCTTACTTAGCCGATGCATTCTATGATCTCGTCAGGGGGCTTTCCAATAGCATGGACTCAGTGGTGCCGGCACGCCGTTACCTCTGGCTCCGCAACTGATCAGCAGATGTTTCCTCTAAGGCCTGTCTGAGTAAGCTACCCTTCAGGGGTAAGCAGTTCAGGGAGGACCTAGAAAAATTGGTAAAGGACTTGGGGGAGTCCAAAGGGGAACGCCTGCCCAAGGATAAACCGAAGCAGGGCTGTGGCTCTGGTTCCAGCAGGGGACAGCCCCGGGAATTTAAACGTTTTTGAATGGTGCCCTTTATGCCATATCAGAGAGGGTGGTTTGCCTCATAGGGACAACCATTTTGGGGTTTTTGTGGAGCAGGTGGAGGCTACTACTCAGCCTCCGCCTCTTTTGTGGCCCACAAGAAATCACAATGAAGCAAAGGGGGGTGCAGCCTGCAGGAGGCCGGTTGCTGGACTTCTACCCTGCCTGGGCCAGAATTAGGTTAGACCAGTGGGTCCTGTAGGTGGTACAGGAGGGCTAGGTGCTGCAGTTAACCAGACTGCTACCGCCAGTCTTCATTCACTACCCCTGTAAGGTGTGTGGGAAGGTGCAAGGCTGAGGGTTTTGGATTTGTTAGGAACTGGGGAACATTCTGGGGAAGGGATGGGCTTCACCTTAACCGGGATGGAACCAGGCTGCTGGCATTAACCTTTAAAAAGGAGACAGCAGCTTTTAAACTAGATAATAGGGGAGAGCTGACAATCGCCCAAGAATGCATGGTTCGGAACAATTTATCCTTGAAGGATACTACCAAAAAAATGAAGTTAGGACACATCAGCAGAGGTTCCAATAACGACAAAGGTAACCCAAATGCCCTTGAGTACAGAGCAGACAGAGCTTAAAGATTCCACATTGCCCCTGCTTACCGATAACCAGATTAATATGAATAAAATACAGTCTCTAAAATGCTTGTATGCAAATGCTAGAAATCTAAAAAATAAGATGGGAGAGTTAGAATATATAGCACTAAATGAGAAATTCCTTATCGTTCCTCCAGTTTAGTCCTCCACCTCTGGGTAGTTTACCTCCTCCTGCAGCTTGGAAACTGGGCATGTCAAAATCGTGACATCACTGGGTATATCCTGCTTGTCTCTCCCATCAGCCCCCAGTGTGTCCAATCTCTATGCAGCAGGAGGACGTAGTGAGCCTAGGTGCTGGGCTCACTTGAGGAACAGATAAGGAGCAGTTTAGTCAGGCTTTAGGTGTTACAAATTTTAAAGCTCTCTGTTTTCTCTCAATTGGCATGGATTAGTTAAAATTTATTTAATTAACTTCGTTTAATTCAATTTAGTTTAACTTAATTTGATTTCCTTTTGTTTCCTTTCGGCAGGGAACTGCCCCTTTAAAAAAAAAAAAAAAAAAAGACATTATCAATTCCAAGCATTGCCGTTCGGTTTGGCAACGGCCCCTCGGACCTTCACCAAAATCATGGTGGTGGTAGTGGTGGCATTACAAAAGGAAGGAATTCTGGTTCATCCTTACCTCAACGATTGGTTGATTCGAGCAAAGTCCAAAGCCGAGAGCATTCAAGTTACAGACAAGGTGGTGAAGTTTCTGCAGAATCTCGGCTGGGTGGTCAGTTCGACTAAGAGCCGATTAGTTCCATCACAGGATCTCGAATATCTGGGGGTACGTTTCGACACTCAGAGGAGCGGTGTTTCTGCCGAATCGTCGAGTTCAAGCCCTTCGACAATTGGTGCACAAGTTCAGGTCCTTTCTGGCCCCCTCAGTGTGGAGTTATCTCCGTCTACTGGGAACAATGGCGGCGACTTTGGAAGTAGTTCATGGGCCAGATTTCGTATGCGACCTTTTACAGAGAGCACTCCTTCGCCGGTGGTCGCATCAGTCCGACTTGCTGAACAAGCGGCTTCCCTGTCCCCTCCGGATCCGGCAGTCCCTTCTGTGGTGGCTGTTCCCAGGATCACTGAGGGCAGGAATGCCACTGGAACAGCCGGAGTGGCTTCCATTGCTGACGGACACAAGTCTTGCAGGATGGGGAGCTCATTACAGAGATCTATTCGCGCAAGGCACTTGAACCATGCAAGAGAGCAATTGGTCGATCTGCCGGCTAGAGATGAGAGCTGTCTGCCTAGCATTGCAAACGTTCGAAGCTGCAGTGACAGGCCGAGCGGTACGAGTACTGTCCGACAACTCCGCGATGGTGGCATACATCAATTGTCAGGGCGGTACAGGAAGTGTGGCCATGGAAGAAGAAGCAGAGGTGCTGTTCTCCTGGGTAGAGGCTCGGCTACCAGCGATCTCGGCGATGCACATTGCAGGAAAGGACAACGTGATGGTGGATTTTCTCAGCAGGGTTTGAGTGGATGCCGGAGAATGGGAATTGCATCCGGACGTGTTCGCACAGATAGTTCAAAGATGGGGACTGCCAATCATGGATCTCATGGCGACCTTTTAGTCAGCAAAGACGGGTCATTTCTTCAGCAGGCGGCGAGAGAGGATGTCAGAAGGGATCGACGCACTGATACAACATTGGCCGGTCTCAGGTCTCCTATATGTCTTTCCTCCGTGGGCTCTCATAGGGCGAGTAGTTCAGCGTATTGAAGCTCATTGGGGAAAAGTGTTGTTGGTGGCCCTGGACTGGCCAAGGCGCTCGTGGTACGCAGATCTCATTCGGTTGCTTGACAGGAATCCCTGGAGGTTACCGCCATGGGAAAAAATGTTGCTACAGGGTCCGCTTTGAATGCCTCAGGTGGATTGGTTCTCGCTTATGGTATGGCCAGTGAAAGGGCACAGTTGATGAAGAAAGGTTACTTGGTAGCAGTCATTGCTACTTTGCTTTGAGCGAGAAAAAAGTCCACGTCTCTTGCATATGTGAACATATGGCGTATTTTTGAGGACTGGTGCTCATGGAGGCAAGTATGCGTGGCCACAGTATCCGTTCCCTGGGTGTTAAGTTTCCTGCAAGATGCATTCGATATGGATCTGGCAGCCAGTTCCTTGCGAGTTCAGTTGGCAGCCCTGTCATGCTATAGAGGCAAAGTCTAGGGAGTGGCTCTAGGTTCGCATGCAGATATGTTGTGTTTTTTCTTAAAGCAGTATCCAGGCTGTGGCCATCGTGCAGAATCATGGTTCCGCCATGGGATCTCAACTTGGTTTTAGGGGCGTTAGCTAAGGGACCATTTGAGCCTTTAAACCAGGCGTCAGTTAAAGATTTAACCTTGAAGACAGTGTTTTTGGTGGCTATCTGTTCAGCGAGGCGAATTTCGGAGTTGCAGGCGCTGTCATGTAGAGAGCAGTTTCTTTTTCCAGGAAAAAGGTGGTATTGTGATCAGTTCCGTCGTTTTTGCCAAAAGTAGTGTCTGTTTCACCTAAACCAAACGGTATCTCTTCCAACTTTAAGTTCAGCGAAGGGGAGCGTTTTGGACCCTAGTTTATGCCGTTTAGACATAAAGAGGGTGCTGCAACAGTATTTAAAAGTCTCAGAAATGTTTCGCAAATCGGACCGTCTATTCGTGATGTTCGCAGGTCCCCGCAAAGGGGAAGCGGCAGCGAAAGCGTCCATTTCCAGATGGATTAAGGACGCAATTGCATCAGCATATCTGTTGCAAGGCCGCTCACTCTACTAGAGCGCAAGTGGCATCATGGGCGGAACACATTTTGGTTCCACCAGTGGAATTTTGTAGAGCGGCCACCTGGTCCTCTCTTCATACTTTCAATAAGCACTACTGCCTGGATGTCTTGGCGGCAAACAATGCCTGTTTCGGGTCGGAGGTGTTGGGAGCCGGCTGGAAAAGGCCCTTCCAAAGATTACTGTTCTGTTACATCCCAGAGGTGGAGGACTAAACTGGAGGAACGATAAGGAAATAGAAATTACACTTACCCTGGTAATTGTGGTTCCTTGAGTAACTCCAGTTTAGTCCTCATTCCCGCCCAGGGATGGGTTGGTTTACAGTGGTTGGTCAGTTGGAAGGCGTGTAAGACTACAGGTGAGTAGACCCTTTAGCCGGTTCTCAATCGTCTCCATTCTTCATATCTCTTTTCTGTCTCTTCTTCTTTCACTTGTCCTTGCCTAGGCATTGAGCGGAAAAGAGAAGGTACAAAAGTACTCCTCTTCTTTTGAGAGAAGGAGTTTAGTTGATAAATACTGTAGGATATGCGTTCAGTTTGAGTTTAAGGTTGAATTTGTTATGATAGCTACTTATTTGTTGCTCCTTTGAGTCTACTTTTGTCAATAGTTCACTGGAGACTGATGGGGGAGACCAGCAGGATAGACCTAGTGATGTCATGATTTTGACATGCCCAGTCTCCAAGCTACAGGAGGAGGTACACTACCCAGAGGTGGAGGACTAAACTGGAGTTACTCAAGGAACCACAATTACCAGGTAAGTGTAATTTCTATTTAGATATGATTGGTATCTCAGAGACGGGCGGACAACCAGTGGGGCACTGTGATACCTGGGTGCAAATTATATCATAATGATAGAGCTGATCAAATTGATGGAGGGGTTGCGCTCTATGTTAGAGAGGGCATTGAGTCACAAAGGATTAGTTTTGGAGGAAACAAAATTCGCTATAGAATCTCTATGGATTGAAATAACATGTAAAAAGGGGAAGACGATGGCAGTAGGGTTGTACTGTCGACTGCCTCGCCAGAATGAACAAATGGATGATGAAATGCTCAAAGAAATCAGGGAAGTTAACAAAACTTACAGAACAGTAATAATATTGATTTCATTTACCCCGGTATCAATATTCCCTCTAATTTTCTGTAGGCTGTGTGCGCATAAAATATCAGCTGTGCAGCTTTTGAAGGAAGGTAAAATTTTTGTGCGCCACATAACGACTCTGAGTTATATACTTTAAAATTTGACTACACGTCAGAATACAGTATGTACACATTGATTGCACTAGAAAATATTGTAGAACTTGTGAAAACTGGAAATACACAACAACTTTTCAATTTTAAGACATCTGTGTTGTTTTCTATCAGAATCAGAACAGTAATTTTTGTGCGCTCTGTTGTAAAGTATGTGCGCTCGCTCGGCGAGGTGTGTGCGCGCGCACACGCGCACAGCTTAGAGGGAACAGTGCCCGGTATTGACTGGGTCAATGTCATGGCAGGACATGCTAGGGAGATAAAGTTTCTAGATGAAATAAATGACTGCTTCTTGAAGCAGCTGGTTCATGAACCAACGAGAGGGGAAGCCATTTTGGACGTAGTCCTTAGTGGAACACCAGATCTGGTGCAAGAGGTAAGGGTGTTGGGGCCACTTGGCAGTAGTGATCATAGCATGATCGTGTTTGATTTAATTAATGGAGGAGGGATGGTAAGGAAATCCACAGTACCACCTTTTAACGTTCGAAAGGGAGACTATGATAAAATGAGGAAAATAGTTAAGAAAAAAACTAAAAGGAGCAGTTGCAGAGGTTAAAGACTTAAATCAAGCTTGGGTGTTATTGAAAAATACTATCTTGGAAGCCCAGACCAGCTGTATTCCACGCTTTAAGAAAAGTGGAAGGAAGTCCAAAATACTGCCAGCATGGTTTAAAGGTGAGGTCAGAGAGGCTGTTGCTAAAAAAGCATCTTTCAGGAAATGGAAAAAAGAGCCAAATGACAAAAACTGGAAACAGCACAAGCACTGGCAAGTTAAATGCAAGGCATTGATAAAGCTGGCAAAGAGAATTTGAAAATAAACTTGCTGTGGAAGCAAAAACGCGTAATAGACTTTTTCAAGTACATTCGTAGCAAAACTCCTGTGAGAGTCAGTTGGACCATTAGGAGATAGAGGGGTAAAAGGGGCAGTAAGAGGGGACAGGGCTATAGCAGAGAGACTGAATGAGTTCTTTGCTTCGGTCTTTACTGAGAAAAATGTAGGGATGTTACTCATGACTGACGTGGTATTTAAAGGTGATATTGTGGAAGAATTGAAAGAAGAATTGATACACCAGGAAGATGTATTGCAACTATTTGATAAACTGAAGAGTAGCAAATCAAATGGACCGATGGTATACATCCAAGGGTGTTAAAAGAACTGAAATATGAGAATGCAGACCTACTATTAGTAATCTGTGAACTATCATTAAAATCATCTGTAGTAACTGAAGATTGTAAAATGGCCAATGTAATGCCAATTTTTAAAAAAGGGTGCCAGGGATATTTCGGGAAACTACAGACCGGTGAGCCTGAAGTTAGTACTGGGCAAAGTGTTGGAAACCTTTATAAAGAATAAAATGACTGAACATGTAGAATAGTCATGGTTTAATGGGAGAAAGCCAACATAGACTGAGCCAAAAAATGTTTTGTCTTACTAATCTGTTATATTTTTTTGAAGGTGTGAATAAACAGGTAGATCAAGATGAGCCGGTTGATATAGTATATCTGGACTTTCTGAAAACCTTAAAAGAATTGAAAGAAATATCGATACACCAGGAAGATGTATTACAACTATTTGATAAACTGTAAAGTAGCAAATTACCTGGACCGGATGGTATATATCCAAGGGTGTTGAAAGAACTGAAATATAAGATTGCAGACCTGCTATTAGTAATATTTGAACTATCATTAAAATCATCTGTAATACCTGAAGATTGGAGGTTCGCCAATGTAATGCCAATTTTTAAAAAGGGTTTCAGGGGTGATCCGGGAAACTACAGACCGGTGAGCCTGACGTCAGTACCGGGGAAAATGGTAGAAACCATCATAAAGAACAAAATTACTCAGTATGTAGATAGTCATGGCTTAATGGGAGACAGCCAACATAGCTTTAGACAGGGAAGATCTTGTCTTACTAATCTGTTTTGTTTTTTTGAAGGTGTGAATAAACAAGTAGATAAAGGTGAGTCGGTTGATAAAATGTATCTGGACTTTCAGAAAGCCTTTGACAAGGTCCCTCATCAGAGACTTTTGGCAAAACTAATAAGTCATGGGATAGGAGGTAGTGCACTATTGTGGATCAGGAACTGGTTAAAAGATATAAAGCAGAGGGTAGGGCTAAATGGCCAATTTTCCCAATGGAAAAAGGTGAATAGTGGAGTACTGTGGGGATCTGTGCTGGGTCTGCTGCTTTTTGACATATTCATAAATAACCTGGAAAAGGGAATAACGAGTGAGGTTATCAAATTTGCAGATGACACGGAACTATTTAAAGTTGTTAAAACCCATGAGGATTGTGGAAAATTGCAAGAGGATCTTGATAAATTGGAAGACTGGGCATCCAAATGGCAGATGAAATTTAATGTGGACAAATGCAAAGTTGTGCACCTAGGAAAGAACAACCCAAACTAGGGTTGCACGATGCAAGGTTCCACATTAGGAACCACCTCCCAGGAAAAAGATTTAGGTGTCATCGTGGATAACATGTTAAAACCCTCTGCTCAGTGTGCAGCGGCGGCAAATAGAATGCCAGGTATCATATGGAAAATAAATGATATTATAATGCCTTTGTATCATTTCATGGTGCGACCACACATTGAATATTGTGTGCAATTCTGGTCGCCGTATATTTAAAAAGATATAGCGTTATTAGAAAAGGTACAGAGAAGAGCCACCAAAATGGTAAAGGGAAAGGAAGGATACTCCTATGAAGAGAGACTAAAAAGGTTAGGGCTCTTCAACCTGGAAAAGAGACGGCTGAGGGGAGATATGATAGATGTCTATAAATTAATGAATGGAGTTGAACGGGTAAACCTAGATCAATTATTTACGTTATCAGAATATAAAAAGACTAGGGGACATGCAATGAAGCTACAGGGTAACCTCTTTTAAGACTAATAAAAGAAAATATTTTTTCACTCAACGTGTAATCAAACTCTGGAATTTGTTACCGGAGGATGTAGTGAAAGCTGTTAGTGTAGCTGGGCTTAAAGATTTGGACAAGTTCCTGGATGAAAGGTGCATACACCATTATTAAAAGGGACGCAGGATATCACTGCTTGACCTAATACAAGCATTGAGGAACCTGTGTCATTTGGGGAGACTGCTAGGTGCTTTATGACCTAGATTGGCCACTGTTGGAAACAGGATACTGGGTTTGATGAACCTTGGTCTGACCCAGTATGTCATATCTTATGTTCTTATGAGTGCAGGAAACGCTCGAAAGGCTTCTGAGGCTGGAGGCAGTAGTTCAGGTGTCCGTGGAGTAATGTGGCGCAGGTCAATACTCCATTTACTTCATAGTAGTACCAAAGAAAAAGATTCCTTTCGGGCTATTCTCGATCTCAAGGAAGTGAACAGGTGCCTGCGAGTACCGAGGTTTCATATGGAAACCCTCAGGTATGTGATGATGGCCGTAAGAAAGGGGGAGTTCTGACCTCTCTGGACCTTACAGAAGTGTACCCGCATGTCCCCATCCATCCGGACTATCACTAGTTTCTCCGCTTTGCGGTGCCCATGGGGTACTTTCAATTTCAAGCCTTCCCTTTTGGGCTTGCAACGGCCCCTTGGACGTTCACCATGGTGATGGTCATGGTGGCAGCGGCAGCATTGCATCATGAAGGCATACTAGTCCACCCGTTCCTAGATGACTGGCTCATTCAAGCAAAATCCGAGTAGGAGAGCACTCGAGCCATGGCTTGGGTGGTTGTATTCCTGTGTAGTCTTGGCTGGATCATCAACGTCTCCAAGAGTCATTTGACTCCTTTAGAGGATCTTGAGTACCTCAGGACTCGCTTCGACACCCACTGCAGCAGAGTCTTTCTGCCACAGAAGAGTGCGCAGGTACTGAGGCTGCTAGTTGGCAGTTCCTCTGCATGGCACTAGTTCTAGGTGTTAGGGACCATGGAGGCAATGATAGAACTGGTTCCGTGAGTGCAGGCTCACATGAGGCCATTACAGAGAGCCCTGCTGCAACGGTGGTCACATCAGCAACAGCCCCTGTTGCACCAATTGATCTGTCTGCTGCAGGTACGAACAGCTCTCAGGTGGTGGCTCCGCAGGGAGCATCTGGTGGCGGGAGTCCTGTTGGAATTACCTCTCTAGGTTCCGCTAATGATGGATGCCAGCCTCTCTGGCTGGGGAGCCCACTGCGAGGGGCACCGTTACGCAAGGGCAGTGGACTTTGAAAGAGCAGGTTTGGCTCATCAATCGGCTGGAAATGAGAGCCGTTCTTCTCATCTTGCAGGAGATTCTCCCATTTTATGTTTGTTTATTAAAACATTTTGATATACCGCCCCCCGTTACATTGGGACGGTTTACAATATAATAAAAAAATATAGCAGAAAGGAAAAGAAATTTCAGTCAATATAAGAAAAAGGAAAGAAGAGAAAGTAATAGTAAAATTCAGTAGTGAAAAGGGTGGGGAATTGAGAGATTAGGGGGGAAGATTAAAAGCAGAGGAGAAGAGGTGGGTTTTTAGGAGGGAGCAGAATTTAGGGTAAGACTCTTCTAGTCGAAGGGCAGTAGGCAAGGAGTTCCATAGGGAGGGACCCGAGATAAAAGAAAGCAGACTGTCTGGTCGACTGAAGATGTGCCTGTGAGGGGGAAGGAAGGTGTAAGCGGTTGATACGGATAGAACGGAGGCTACGAGTGGGTGTATGAAAAGTTAGTAAATCAGCTAGGTACTGGGGTCTGTGGGAGTAAATAGCCTGGTGCACTAAAATGAGAATCTTGAATTGTATTCGGAAGTTCAATGGGAGCCAATGAAGGTAGTGTAAAATTGGAGTAATGTGATCACGAGGGGAAGCATGAGTAACCATCTGGGCTGCAGTGTTTTGTAGTAGTTGTAATCGACGACGCTGATATTGAGGGATACCACCTGCACGGGAAGGCAGTATGCGTCTTCTCTGACAACGCCACCATGGTAGCGTACATCAGTCGACAGGGGGGCACAGGAACCGTCAAGCTGGAGAGCAAAGCGGAAATGTTGCTGAGTTGGGCAGAGGCCCATCTGCAGGTGATTTTGGCAGGGCACGTGGCTGGGACAGAGCACTTGACAGCCGACTACCTCAGTCGAGTGCACTTGGATCCGGGTGAATGGCAACTGAACCAGGTGGTCTTCGAGCAAATCGTACGCTGGTGGGGGAAGCCTGTCATGGGTTTGGCGACATTTGTATCGGTCATAGCAAGCAGGGTCTTCAGCCGGCAAATAGAGAGAATGTCAGAAGGCCTGGACGCACTGGTACAGCATTGACCCAGCTAGGGGCTTCTCTACGTCTTCCCTCCATGAGCGCTCACAGGGCAAATGATACAGGGAATGGAGGCGCACTGGAGGCTGATTGTCCTCATTGGCCCAGGTGCACATGGTACGCGGACCTAATGCGGCTGAAGGCTGCTGAGCCGTGGAGTCTTCCAAGCAGTTTAGACCTGTTGTTTCAAGGTCCCCTTGTTGCCCCAGGTGGATCGGTTCTCACTTATGGCATGGCTCTTGAGAAGATTCAGTTAAGGAAGTGAGGTTATTCCACGCAGGCAATCTCAACGCTTTTTAAGGCCAGGAAGAGGTCCACATCATTGTCCTGCATTTGAGCATGGAGAATTTTTGAGGGCTGGTGCGCAGATAAAGGGGTGCAGGCCATTGTCTGTGTCTGTTCCGGAGGTGCTAGATTTCCTTCAGGCAGTTCTCTATAAAGGGCTTGCATGTGAATTCCTATGGGTGCAAGTGGCCGCGCTGGCTTATTATCTAGGCAAGATCCAGGGGGTCTCCTTGAACACATCCAGATGTGATTCATTTCTTAAGCAGCTCAGACTGCCCTTGTGGTCGATGGTGCCTCCTTGGGACCTCAATTTGGTGCTATTGGCATTGATGTGGGAGACCTTTGAGCCGTTAGTGGCATGTACCCTGAAGGACTTGACTTTGAAGATGGTATTTTTGGTGGCAATCTATTCCTCCCGCAGGATCTTGGAGTTGCAGGCATTATCGTGTAGAGAACCTTTTCTATCCTCTTCCAGGGAGAAAGTGGTTCTGCGAAGAATGCCCGCCTCTACTTCAGTGCCCCCTGTTCTTGCTTTTGCTACCAGTTCTTTTTCTCAGCCTACAATAGCCTCCTCACGCTTTACCCCATTCCTCTTACATTTCTATCTTTTCTCCGGGAACAAGCAGAAAATCAGTCCTCACAAATGGGTGACATCTGCATTGACGGAGCCCTCTTGGAAGCATCTCCCCAGCTTTCAAAGAAAGCCTTTGGGAGATACCACCACACATGAGGGGTCCTCTTCCCGCCCAAGGGTGCGATCTTACTCGGTCTCCTCTTTTCTGCAGAGCCCATCAGACATCCGTCTGCCTTCCTACGGAAAAAGTTGATTATTTTGCTATCTGAGTTTCATTCTCTCCCTCCGGTTGCACCGGTACTCTTCCCGCGACCCGAGCCTGCTGCTTCAGCATTGAGTCTCAGGTCCGTACTCATTTTTCGCTTTTTGGCACCATTGCGCCTTTTCTTCCAACTGACAGCACCGTGGGTCTTCGACCTCACCTGGGTAATTTTTTCACCATTGATTTCCAGTGGTTTTAAGAAGTGTGATTGGTGTACAAAGATTGCTTCTCACTGATACACATGACTGTTCTCTACACTTCCTCAGGCTGGACCACGACCACAATCCCTGTGGTCTTTGTAAACGATGTCCACCAAGGCCCTTAAGAGCCATCAGTAGCAGCATGACAAGTCTTTCCTGGAGTCCCCGGGGAATCCAAAGGCCAAGGCCCCTTCTGAAGCTCCGGATTCCCATGGCACCCCTGCCGATCCCAGTCAATGCCATGGGCCTTCAGAAAGGGGGTCTCCCTTGAGGAAACACAGGAAGAAGAAAAAACCCTCAAAGGCAGCATCCCTGGACTGTTCTGAAAGGCTGGGTAAGTCCCGAGCCAGGTCCCACAGTCCACACTACTCGTCCAAGGGCTTGGAGTGAGAGCGGCCTACAAGGTCACCCAGAAGGAATTGTCCAGAGATCGGCCCCGGACACCTGAGGCCATCCTCCTTGAAGACTCCCCTTTGAGGAACCGGCGCTGTGCCAGAGTTCCTCTGTGCCCGCGTCAAGAGCTGCGGAGCCGTCTGGACTGGAGTCCAGAATGTCAACCCTGGAGCGCAGCCTGTCTGCGTTCATGGACTAGCAGCAGGTGCTGATGTCTGGCACAGCCGGTTCCTCTGCCCAGGTCACCGAGCCCTTGATGTCGAGGATGTCTCTGGAGGCCGAATTGATCCCCGAGGCCATACAGCCCAGAGTCTATCCTCAGCTGAGGTCTCAATCCAGGTCCCGTTTGGGACCGAGGTCTTCCCTGGCTAGCGTGCATAACACCAGCTGAGGGACCTCCAAGGTGCTTGAGCCTGGAGTTCCCGGATCGCCCTCCCCTCGAGTTCCACCAATTACTCTGAATGGGAGACCGAGGATGAGGAGTCCCTCAATCCCAGTTGTCACCGTGACGTTCCCTCTTCCTGTACCCCTCAGAGTCTCGAAGCCAATCTCCGCCCGAGGACATGGTGTTCCTAGACTTCGTGCGGGACATGTCGAAAGCTCTAGTGTTCCCAACAGAATCTGAGGAGGACCCTCGTACGTAGGAGCTAGAAATCCTCCAATACGAGACTCCACCGAGGGAATCGTTGACTGCCCATGCCACATATCCTTGAACGGCTGTGGGGAAACACCAGCGGTGTGTCTTGTGAGCAAGCAGCTTGACTTGATGTATCGGGTCTGCCAGAGCCCTAGCTTCCAGAAGGCACAACTGACCATATAACTCCACAGTGGTCAAGTCGGCCATGTGTTGGCTGAAGAGCCAGAAGACGCGCTCCTCGGTGCCCTCCCCGGTAGGGAGGCCCACACCTTGGACGCCCTCGGCAGAAAGTGCTACCAGGGCTCGATCCTCATCATCCGCATCCAGGCCTACCAGCTGTACATGGGCATGTACTTGAGAGACCTAATGAAGGAGCTTGCCGGGTTCTCGGCTGGTCTCTCCGAGGAATCCCTACAGCGGTTCAGGAACCTGTCCAAAGCTGTCCGTGAGTGCTCCAAGTTCATGATTCAAGCAGCCTATGATGGCTTTGAGCAGGCGACTAGAGTAGCTGCAGAGGGCATCGGTGCCAGACGCCCAACCTGGCTGCAGTCTTCCATCCTTGAGCAATGGGTTCAGGACAAATTGGTCAATATCCCATGCCAAGGGGAGAACCTCTTTGGCAAACCGATGACGGAGAAGGCTGCTGAGATGGAGACCGAACTCATGATGAAGACCAGGCTCTCCAAGAAGATTGTTACCCTTCCTCGATGGAAGGGCTTGGGTTAAAAAGCCCTTTTGCCTGAGGAAAGAGGCTGCTTAGAAAAAACTACCCACATTTCCAAGCCTCCTCAGCAGGATCAGCAGGCTAAGAGACAGGGGCATGGCCCTCGTAAGCAGAAGGCTCCCAAGCCCCAGGCATCTGCTCTGTCCCAGCCAAGGGGGAGCTTCTGACTCCTTGGGCATAGCCTCTCTACTTCACAGAGGACAGCAGCCCACAGGGGAACATTTAGTTCATTATGCCCACAGGTGGCCATCATCACCACAGATTCCTGGGCACTCCAGGTGGTCAGGGAGGGCTACCTTCTCCTGGCACAGACGCTTTTACCCCTTCTTCCTTGGAGAGTCCCCAGGTCTCCCCTTTACCGGGATCTTCTACTGCAGGAACTCACAGGCCTTCTTGAGGACAAGGCGGTGGAATCAGTACTCCAACATCTCAGGGGCAGAGGGTTATACTCCAGATATTTCCTCGTGCCAAAAGGATGGGGCCTAAGGCTCATTCTGGACCTGCAAAACCTGAAGAACCTGGTGAGGGAAAAGTTCAAGATGCTCTCCCTTGGAACATTGCTCCTTGGAGCTGAAGGTGGCTTACATTCTCATTCACCCCAGCCACAGGCAATACCTTCACTTCATGGTGGGGAGAGGCCACTTCTAGTACAGGGTACTACCCTTTGGCCTGGCATCCGCACCAAGGGTCTTCACCAAATGCCTGGCAGTAATGGCTGCCTACTTCCGCCTCCAGGGGGTCGTCTTCTTCCCCTACCTTGATGACTGGCTCATAAAAGGAAACACAGCCGCCAAGGTGCAGCAAGCTACGGCTCGCACCATCCATGTTCTACAACATCTGGGATTCGTAATAAACCACTCAAAGTCCCATCTCCTCACGACACATGGTCTGGAGTTCATGGGGCAAAGTTGGACACAGTCAGAGCATTGGTCAAAGATGTGCAACACCGTCCCTCAGTGTCTGATTGGCTTCTGCTGCACCTACGTGGCCACATGGCCTCCACAGTCCATGTCACCCTGGACACCCATCTGTACATGAGGATTGCCCAGTAGTGCCTTCGAGACCAGTGGGACAGTCCATGGGTCAGCTCCAAGACAGTCTTAGTCACCCACCAGCTAGCAGACTCCCTGATGTGGTGGCAAAACCTGCAAAACCTCTGGGTGGGAATGCCCTTCCAAGCCCTGAGCCCTTTAAGGGTCCTCGCAACAGATGCCTCCCTGCTGGGACGGGGAGTTTGTTGCGAGGAACTTAGGGCAGCTGGTCACAAGCTGAGGGCAGCTGGTCACAAGCTGAGGGCAGCCAGCAGATCAACCTCCTGGAGCTCCGGGCAATATATCTAGCCCTACGAGCTTTTCGCCACCATCTGAGACACCAGCCGGTGCTGATCCAAACAGATAACCAAGTGGCGATGTTCTGCGTGAACAAGCAAGGGGGCACGGGGTCTCACACCCTTTGCCGTGAGGTGATGACACTCTGCTCTTACACACTCTGTCAAGGAATGCTCCTATGGGTGGTGTATCTGCCCAACCAAGACAATACCCTGGCGCACAAACTGAGCAAGATCCTCCAACCTCACGAGTGGCAACTGGATCTCAGAGTGCCACCCGGCTCTTCTGACTTTGGGGGACCCCGCAGGTGGACCTTTTCGCCAGCTCTGACAACTGCCAGTTGTCTCCCTTCTGCTCCTGTCAGCCCCACTCAGGCCGGGTAGCAGCAGATGCATTCCTCATCTTGTGGTCAAAAGGCCTCATGTATGCCTTCCCACCCACGCCGTTGATTGCCAAGACCCTCTTCAAAGTTCTTGACAGAACGTTGCTGATACTGGTGGCTCCCCGGTGGCTCAGGCAGCCGTGGTTCCCGCTGCTCCTCCGATTGTTAGTGAAAGCACAGATTCCCCTGGGGAGAAGAAGGCTCTCTCTTGCACCCCAGTCTGGGTTCCCTATCACTGACGGCATGGCTGCTCAAAGGGTAACCTTAGCCTCCTTCAACCTCTCAGGGGAGGTGGAAGAGGTTCTGCTGGCCTCCCGTAAGACTTCCACCAGGAAGTCCCAATCTGTAAGAAAACATAACTTTTTTACACAATAACAGATTCCTCAGTGAAG
Source organism: Ichthyophis bannanicus (assembly GCA_033557465.1). NCBI lineage: Eukaryota > Metazoa > Chordata > Amphibia > Gymnophiona > Ichthyophiidae > Ichthyophis > Ichthyophis bannanicus. Next base: position 281,980,282 of record CM066035.1, read on the forward strand.
CAAAGGGTTAATTTAATTACATTCTTGCAAGAAGGTGCCCGCTTGACTGAGCAGACACACCTATCCTCTGTTTCACAGTTCTTTTATAGTACACTATGTCCTCTCCCTCTTCCAGCATGTCTATAACTCATTGGTTAATACTGTCTCACGCCACTTCTTTGCACTTCCGCACCTGTGGCAGGCTAAGTGTTACTAGCCATGTAGTCTCTCCTTCCAGGATGCAGGCATACAACAAAGGAAGTCAGAAAGTCATTACATACAAAATTATATTACAGAGTGGTAAATGAATGAATGGAATACAAGAATTATATTACATTGTAAAAATAACATATCACATTTGTTTATATCAAACCCCTCCCTCTTTCTTTTTAGAGTTTTTTTGTTACTTTTTTCAGGTTCCTGGTGTATGAGGAGCAAAGGGTGAACACGTTCTCCTGCTCAGTGCAGCTAGTGCTGCAGTACCTTCTCCATCTCTCGCAATCTGGGCTCAAATTGAATTCTGTCAGAATGCACCTCACACCACCACTCTGAGTGCAAGCCCCTCTCAGCTCAGCCTAGCCTCTGGTGACCTGCTTTCTGAGGGGGCTCTTGCTAGCTAAACCTCCTGTCTGCCCTCTGGCGCCAGAGTGAGATCCCAGTGTGATGCTGTCACAGCTCTCCCGCCCGCCCTTCGAGCCCCTTGGTACCTGCCATCTCAACTATTTCTCATGAAAAGTCATGTTCCTGGTGGAGCTCACCTCCACTCACAGGGTTAGCGAGCTCCAAGCCCTAGTGGCAGAGATGCCATATGCCAGGTTCTACAATAATAGGGTTGTGCTACCCATGCATCCCAAATTCCTTCTGAAGGTGGTGTCCTCTTTCCACCTCATCCAAGAGGTGGTGCCAACCCACCTTCTTCCCGAGGCCTCATTTCAGCAGGGCGGAGACCATCCTTCACACCTTAGATTGTAAGAGGGCCCTGTCCTACATTCAATGTACCCAGGGCCATCGAAAAGCTGCTCAGCATTTTGTTTCCTACAGCCCCAGTCAGCTGGGGGAAGCGGTAACCAAGAGAACACTGTCCACCTGGGTGGCGGACTGCATCGCCCTTGCCTATGAACAGGCTGGGCTCACGCTGGATAGCCGGGTCATGGCACACAATGTCAGGGTCATAGTGGTCTCTGTGGCAAACCTGCGATCTGTCCTGATGTCTGACATCTGCCGGGCTGCTACTTGGTCTTTAGTCCATACCTTTGCAGCTCATTACTGCCTGGACAGGGAGTCCAACGGGGTAGTGCCTTCAACCAGGCCATGCTCCTTAGTCTTTTAGGTGTCTAGGCAACAATTCCTACCCTCCAACCCTTCTGTGTTCAGGCTACTGCAGCGTTGGTTTCCATTGGACACACAGATTCAACTGCAGTCTTTACCTACGGACTCAATTGCTGCTGCTCACGGCTCCCCTTGGGGGTGGCTGTTCTACGGGCTTTCGGTGGCCTGTAGTTACTCATCTATAAGAGGTGTTCTCCGGGGACAGCAGGAATCTGTCCTCACAATCCTCCTTCCTTCCCTTGGAGTAGCTGTGTTTGTGTATATATATGTATGTATATATTTTTTGCCATCTTCTTTGTCAGCTAGATATGTCATCTAACTGAGTAAGATGGCACCCTTGGATGGGAAGGGGACCACGCATGCGTGTTGGCATTTCCCAAAGGTATTCTTTGAAAGCTGGGGAGATGCTTCCGCGAGGGCTGCGTAGGTGCCGCCGTCACCCATATGTGAGGACTGATTTTTGCTGTCTCCGAGAACACCTGTTCCTTATCGTCACTCCAGTCCAGTCCCTTTTACTTCTGGGTTGTGCAACCCTTCCAGCAGCTTGGAGGCTGAGCCCATCATCGCTTTGATGATGGTGTGGTATAAATACCACTGACACCACCCACAGGAACCAGTATTCTCAGCCTCCAAGCAGCTGGAGGGTTCCAGTAAGCCAGAGAGCTTACAGGGGTTTATCTTTTTTTTATATTTACCTTTATTTAATTTGAATTTTTTTAAATTTATCTTTGATTTACATTAATTCTAGGAAAACGCTTTGGCCGGGCCGGTGAGGGCCAGGATCCAGGACTCTGGGCTTCCGCCTAAGCGTGCAAGGCTAATAAGCAAGGAGCCGTTCACGTCACAATCACAGGGCACTCCGGAAGAGGAGTTCTCAGACAGAGAAATAGGAAAGGAAGATGAAGAGCCTGAAGAGGGTGAGATTCCGGAGGAGGATCAATCCCGCATAGTTCAAGTGTTTCGCCGAGAGGAGCTCCCTGCATTGATAAATGAGTCGTTGAAGGTACTCAATATGACCTCCGATACTCCAGCGGATGAGGAAGCTTTGGAGGACCCGTTGATCCAGGCCGTCAGGAAGTCTCAGAAGGTGTTTCCAGTCCACAGGGTGGTGCGTCAGATGATCCAGGAGAAATGGAACCAGCCAGAATCAAGTTTGAGGGGAGTCCGTTCTATGGCTCGCCTATACCCATTGCCGGAACCGGACAAGGATCTACTGAAGTCACCGAGGGTAGACGCGGCAGTGTCGGAGGTAACTAAGAAGACAACTATCCCAGTAGAGGGCAGCGCGACTCTGAGGGATACCCAAGATAGGAAATTAGATACTCTGTTGAAGCAAGCTTTTGATGTTAGTGCACTCGCCTTACAGGCCTTGGTATCAGGGGCATGGGTGACTCGGGCCTGCCTGAGGTGGTCCCAACAACTTCAGCTAGCAGATGTTCTCCCAGAGGACGCAAAAGCGGTTTCAGCTAGGTTAGAGTCCGGGTCGGCCTACCTAGCAGATAGCCAGTACGACCTCATTAGGAGCCTGGCTAAGAATATGGCCTCCGTGGTAGCTAGGACGTTCACCAAAGTGATGGTGGTGATAGCAGCGGCTCTTCGAAAGGAGGGAATCTTGTTACATCCCTACCTGGACGATTGGCTGATTCGGGCGAAGTCAGAAGCGGAGAGTGGGTCGGCTACAGCCAGAGTGGTGGAATTCCTGGAGGAGTTGGGGTGGGTCATCAATCGGGCAAAGAGCAGATTAATTCCCACGCAGGAAATAGAGTACCTCGGTGCGAGGTTCGACACCAGGATAGGAAGAGTTTTCCTGACAAAGCAGAGGTTAAGGGACCTGAGCAGCCTCATCACACAGTTCCTATTAAGATGAAACCCCTCTGCCTCGCATTACCTTCAATTGCTGGGCCAGGGTACATATGCGACCTCTTCAACGCGCCTTGTTACGGTGTTGGTCCCATCACTACCATCCTTTGACCATGCGGCTGCACTGTCCTCGGGTCAGGAAAGCTCTTCTGTGGTGGCAGTGTCCAAAGAACTTAGGATGCGGGGGATGCCCCTCGAACCTCCCCAGTGGGTTCAGCTGACGACGGATGCAAGTTTGGCAGGCTGGGGTGCTCATTGCGAGGGCCAGTTTGCACAGGGTTTCTGGACTCCGAGAGAGTCTCAGTGGTCCATCAACAGACTGGAGCTGCGGGCGGTAGCATTAGCACTCAAAGCTCTCGAGCCCTTAGTTCGACAAAGGGCAGTCCGTGTCATCTCCGACAATGTCACCATGGTGGCCTACATCAACCGCCAGGGGGGAACGGGCAGTCCTCCCCTGGAGAAGGAGGCGGACAGTCCTATACTCCTTGTGGTCTTGGGCAAGCCACTTAACCCTCCATTGCCCATGTTCCCTGTAAGTATTATCATATGTGTCTCATATCCCCTCGTGTTAAATGTATCCCCCAATTGACCGCTTTGACCCGGTGAAAAGCGGGATATAAATACAGCTAAATAAATTGCAGTGGGCAGAGGCCCAATTATTGGCTCTATCAGCGCAGAACGTGGCCGGGTCAGAAAATGTAACGGCCGATTACCTCAGCAGGTTCAAGATAGACCAAGGAGAGTGGGAGCTAGCGCAGGAGGTGTTCGACCAGGTGGTAGCTCTCTGGGGGACGCCGATCATGGACCTCATGGCACGATACGCAACGGCCAAAGCAAGCCGGTTTTTTAGTCGCAGGAAGGAGAGAATGTCCAAGGGCTTGGACGCCCTGGTCCAGAAGTGGCCTTCAGAGGGTCTCCTGTATGTGTTCCCGCCCTGGGCTCTCATAGGGAGGGTTCTGCGGTGCATGGAAGCTCACCAAGGAGTGGTAATTCTCATAGCCCCGGATTGGCCTCGTTGCCTGTGGTATGCAGATCTGGTGAGGCTAGCGGCCGATCGGCCTTGGTGCCTTCCCTGCAGAGAGGATCTACTTTGGCAGGGACCTCTTCGGATGCCCCACGTGCATCGATTCTCGCTTACGGCCTGGCTATTGAGAGGGCGCGGCTCCGGAAGCGAGGTTACTCAGGTTCGGTAATTTCGACATTGTTGAGCACGCGAAAACGCTCGACCTGCCTTTCCTATGTGAGAGTTTGGCGCGTTTTCAAAGCATGGTGCACGGAACATCAGAAGAGGCCTCTGGCAGCCTCAGTCCTGGAGGTTCTGCAAGCAGGGTTCGAGAAAGGTCTAGCGCCTAGCTCGTTGCGGGTCCAGCTAGCGGCCATCTCTTGTTATAGGTGTAACGTCCGGGGAAAATCATTAGGAGAACACGCTGATGTGGGCAGGTTCCTAAGAGCAGTCCGGAGGCTACGGCCCCAACAAAGATTGGTAATCCCGCCATGGGACCTCAACCTGGTGTTGAATGCCTTAACCAGGGAACCTTTAGAACCAGGAGGGAACGCCTCCCTAAAGGACTTGACCCTAAAGACGGTGTTTCTGGTAGCTATATGTTCGGCTAGGCGTGTCTCCGAACTTCAGGCCCTGTCTTCTTGGCCTCCCTTTCTTTCTTTCTTTAAAGATAAGGTGGTCTTGCGGACAGTCCCTTCCTTCTTGCCCAAGGTCATCTCTCCCTTTCATGTGAACCAGAAAGTTCGCTACTGTCCTTCGCAGGAGAAGGGCAAAAAGGGGAATGGGAGAGGCTTTGTCTCCTGGACGTGCTTAGAGTACTGAAGCATTACCTCTCCCGCACGTCGTCTTATCGAAAGTTCAAACGTTTATTCGTTCAATTTGGAGGGCCGCACAAGGGAGAGGCGGCGGCCAAGGCTACTATCTCTAGGTGGATCAGGGAGGCTATTGCCTCCGCCTATATCCTGAAAGGGAAGTAGGTCCCAGTAGGTCTTCGCGCGCATTCAACACGAACGCAGGCGACTTCCTGGGCGGAGCACAGCTTGTTCCCGCCGCTGGACATTTGTAGAGCGGCTACTTGGTCCTCGCTGCACACTTTTACAAAGCACTACAGGCTTGACGTACAGAGGACGGAGGACGCCAGGTTTGGTAATGCGGTGCTTCGGTCCGGGATAGCGAACCCCCCCAGATGTGAACTGCTCTGTTACATCCCAGAAGTAAAAGGGACTGGACTGGAGTGATGATAAGGAAGAAGTAATTAGTCCTTACCTGCTAATTAGTGTTCCTGAAGGAACTCCAATCCAGTCCCTGATACCGCCCGAGTTCGATGTGTCAGTTGGCAGAATTTCTCTTTAAAAAAACAAAAAAACCCCAAAAAAACCCAACGGGCCGAAGTCAGAGCGCGGGGCGGGGCAGCCCGCTGGGGAAGGGGCCTGTAGCAGCGGGTGAAGGCTGTGGCGGGCTCGGGTAGACCTCCTTCCTTCCTTCCGCCCTGCCTTTCCCCTGTAACTTTAAAAAAAAAAAAAAAAAAAAAAAAGTTTGGGTTGTAGTTTTTTGTTATTAATTGGCTATCTGATAAGTGCTTTTTCAATAGATTACTGGTTCCTGTGGGTGGTGCCAGTGGTATTTATAGCACACCATCATCAAATTGATGATGGGCTCAGCCTCCAAGCTGCTGGAAGGGTTGCGCAACCCAGAAGTAAAAGGGACTGGACTGGAGTTCCTTCAGGAACACTAATTAGAAGGTAAGGACTAACTACTTCTTAGAGGTGAATAACTACACTTTCTCAGCAACCCCACTCACCCCTACCAAAAAACCCACTTATTCCACTGACTTTCTCACAGAACCTGTGCAGAAAATCAGCCCACCCTTCCTGTGACTAGTGCAGCCTTTTTATTTCTCTGCATTGAGGGGGGGGGAGCACTGGTGAGCTGTAGTGCTAAAGTCTTAAAAAAACAAACAAACCCAAACAATTCAAACATCATTCAGACTAAGACAGTTCCTTATCATTCCTCCAGTTTAGTCCTCCACCCCTGGATAGTGCACCTCCTCCTGCAGCTTGGAGACTGGACCAATCAAAATCTTCACCTCACTGGATGTAGCATGCTGGAATTCCCCATCAGCCCCCAGTGTGTCCAGTCTCCATGCAGCAGGAGGACATAGTGAGCCTAGGGGCTAGGCTCACTGGAGAAACTGATAAGGAGCAGGATAGTTAAGTTAACTTACATTGGCTTTCTTCAAATTAGTTTCTGAATATTATTTCAAAATTTGTTTAACTTAGTTCAATTTCTCGTTCAATTCGGTACTGTCTTTAAAAAAAAAAAAAAAAAAAAAAAAAAGGGGTGAAAGTAAGGAACCTAGTCTTAACTGGTTCTTTCCCGGCCAAGCCACGCTGCAAATACTTGGCTCTTTCTCTTTGGGATCTCTTTTCCCCTTGATTGTTTGGGGTAGAACTCCTTCCACGGCCCACAGACAGCCCGATCGCTGCGGAGTTGCAGGCGGCAGCTTCCAGGGCAGAGCTTAGCGCATATAGCGATCTTTGCGGCAGCCCGTCTTTTCTACAATCGGAGCGCTGCTCTTCAACACGGAGTCTGGTCATTCTGTGGGAGCCGTCTGAGAGCAGAGATGGCCAGAAAAGGTAGAATAATTGTTCGTGCTGACTGGAGGGCCTCACTATAAAAGGCGCCAAAACGCTGTGAGGAAACCGCGGCCATTTTGTGTACACGGTTTCCCCAGCGATTCCTGGCAGCTCTGCCTGCCGGGACAGAAGGTTCTCCCGGAACGAGAGCAGCATTTTCAAAGGCAAGCTACAACATTGTTGGGGGTTCTTAGCTTGTGTGTTTATTTTTATTGTGGTTTTATGAGCAGTTTAGAACTTTGATTACTTTTCTTTTATTTTCAGGCTTCGGTCTCTGGGGACCTGCTGGGTTCTATTTGCCTTTAATTAGTGGGCTGTTTAGAGCAGCGAGAGTTCGGGGGGGGGGGGGGAAAGAAACCCAGTAGGGACCGGCATTGCACAGTCCTCAGACCCTGGATTTTTGATTTAACCGGGGGTCCCTAGAATCGAGAACAATCGGCCCATGTCAGCAAGATCACAGTGTGTAGTTTGTGGTTCCCGAAGGGGCATGAGCGCAGAAACAGGCATCTGCTGGTGCTGTGCGGCAGTGTCGGTAAGTGTGGAACAACAAATGGAAAGCTCCACGGTTTCCGCTCCTCCGGAAGCTGGGGTGGAGACGGAAAGTGAAGCTTGGATGGAGGGTCCTGTTGCTGAGGCTTCAGAAGAGGCGTCAGGTAACCCGGGTGCAAGTTCGGATCTTAGAGTGGCTACGCAGAGGGAGGATTTTTGTCCAGACTTTGTATTACTCATGCATCAGGCATTCTGTTGTAGACGGCAAGGTCAGCTGCCAGGACCCTTACCCCTCCTTCTCTAGCGCTCGGTCCGGGCTGGCAGAGCGCGACAGTGTAATTTCACAGGCAGCCAAGAGACCACGTCCAACAGAACCCTCTCCCTCCGAAGGGGGTTGGCTGGAGGGGGAGGAAGCGGAGTTTGACATGGATGTGGACTTAAATGATTTGGAGGAGGGAGAGATTCCTGAGCCTGAGGACCAAGCGAGGATCATTCGTGTGTTTCGGAAAGATGAGTTAACGACTCTTATTACGGAAGCCCTGCAGACACTTAGGCTAACTCCCCAGCAACCGGTAGATGAAGATGATGCTGCAGATCCCATTATTCAAGCGGTGCGCCAAACACAGGTGGTGTTTCCTATTCATAAGGTGATAGATCAGATGATTCAGGCTGAGTGGGATCATCCTGAAGCGGGGCTGAAGGGGCTAAGGATTATGAACAAGCTATATCCCCTGGCGGATAAGGACAAAGAGATTCCGTTTCCTGAAAATTGATGCGGTGGTTTCGGCGGTCACTAAGAAGACTACAATTCCGGTGGAAGGCAGTATTTCTTTGCAGGCCTCCATCTGTGGAGCTTGGGTGGCAAGGGCCTGTCTCCGCTGGGTTCAACACCTAAAGCAGTCAGCGTCTTTGGAGCAAGACGAGGTGAGGGAGCTGCAGCGCTTGGAATCGGGATCAGATCAGCGTATTTGGCAGATGTGCACTACGACCTCATTAGAGCCTTGTCGAATAGTATGGCTTCTTTGGTAGTGGCGCGGAGGTCCCTTTGGCTAAAAAATTGGGCAGCTGACGGGTCCTCTAAATCGCGTCTCGGCAAACTTCCCTTCAAAGGCAGGCTGTTGTTTGGTGAGGATCTGGATAAGTTAGTTAAGGAATTAGGGGAATCCAAGGGAGGTAGTATTCCGGAGGATAAACCCAGACAGGAAAGATCTTCATTCTTTCAGGGACAGTTTAGAGATTTTCAGAGATTTCGTTCTCCCCATTTCGCATGGTCCCAAAGAGGTAGATTTGCCTCTCGAGCCCAAGTGTTCCGTGGCTTCCGGGGTGCAAGTAGAGGGTTTGCAGCGGCGTCCTCTGGGGTTGCTCGGAAGCCACAATGAATGGCGGCGGGTCCCGGCAGAAAGACAACTGATCAGAGGTCACCTTCGGGATTTTCTTCCTGCCTGGACCCACATAACATCCAATCAGTGGGTCTTGGAAATTATCCGCGACGGTTATGCTCTCAATCTGGCAAAGCCAGTGCTGGACTCGTTCGTGAATTCTCCCTGCAGAGGACCGCAGAAGGTCGTACAGCTGCGTCAAACTGTGAACCATCTCTTACAGCTAGGAGCCGTCTTTCCAGAACAGCCAGCAGAATACGGCTTGGGTCGTTACTCTATTTATTTCGTGGTACCAAAGAAGGACGGCTCTCTTCGCCCTATTTTAGACCTCAAAGGAGTAAATCGTTGTCTCTGGGTGCTGCATTTTCGTATGGAAACTCTGCGGTCCGTAATTGTAGCAGTTCGTCAGGGGGAGTATCTAACGTCTCTCGATCTCACAGAAGCCTACCTACATGTCCCTATCAGGGCGTCGCACCAACACTTTCTGCGATTCGCGCTTCCTTGGGGGCATTACCAGTTTCAGGCGCTTCCCTTCGGGTTAGCGACAGCTCCACGAGTTTTCATCAAAATAATGGTAGTGGTAGCGGCAGCGCTGCGGAAGGAAGGAGTCTTAGTTTATCTGTACCTTGACGATTGGCTGATTCGAGCAAAGTCCCAAGCCGAAAGCGCAAAAGCCACAGAGAAGGTAGTAGCTTTCCTTCAGAGTCTAGGTTGGGTGGTCAACCCGCTCAAAAGTCATCTAACACCGACTCAAGTTCTCGAGTATTTGGGGGTGCAGTTCGATACTCGGAGAAGCTCAGTATTTCTGACAGAGAGGAGAGCCCAAGCTCTCCGGAACCTAGTGCAGGCCTTCCAAAAGCTTGCAGCTCCAACGGCATGGAAGTACTTTCAGGTGTTAGGGACAATGGCGGCGACGCTGGAGGTGGTCCCTTGGGCCAGATATCATATGAGGCTGTTGCAGCGGGCCTTACTTCGTTGCTGGTCCAACCAGTCCGACTCGTTGAGCAAACGGCTTCCTTGTCCCCTGCAGGTCCGGCAGTCTCTGCGGTGATGGCTGCTACCTGTGTCCTTGAGCGCGGGGATGCCTTTGGAGCAGCCGGCGTGGCTTCCACTGATAACGGATGCGAGTCTCACAGGATGGGGAGCACATTGTGGAGTGGACTTTGTGCATGGGCTGTGGTCGACGGAGGAGAGCGCCTGGTCGATCAACTGTCTGGAGCTGAGGGCAGTGTTTCTGGCCCTGCAAAGTTTCGAAGTCCAGGTAAGGTGACAAGCGGTACGAGTGCTGTCGGACAATGCTGCCACCATGGCATACATAAATTGACAGGGAGCGCAGCCATGGAGGAGGAGTCCGAAAGGCTGTTCACATGGATAGAACCGCGCTTACAGGCAATATCGGCAGCGTATATCGCAGGAAAAGACAATGTGATGGCGGATTTTCTCAGCAGGACCCAAGTGGATGCAGGAGAGTGGGAGTTGCATCCCGACGTGTTCGCCCAGTTGGTTCTCCAGTGGGAAACGCCAGTTATGGACTTGATGGCAACCTACCAGTCCGCAAAAGCAAGTCGATTTTTCAGCAGGCGGCGGGAACTCATGTTGGAGGGGATCGACGCCTTGCTGCAGCTGTGGCCGGTGACGGGTCTTCTATATGTCTTTCCCCCGTGGGCGCTTATCGGATGAGTGATTCAGCGTATCGAGGCACATCGGGGGAGGGTGCTGCTAGTAGCACCGGACTGGTCCAGGCGTCCGTGGTAAGCCGATCTGATCAGATTACTAGATGGAGTCCCGTGGCGTCTTCCGTTGTCGCTGAAGCTCCCGTTGCAGGTTCTGCTTCGAATGCCGCGGGTGGATCGATTCTCGTTTACGGCTTGGCCATTGAAAGGGCGAGGCTAAAAAAGAAAGGCTATTCCAGTTCGGTCGTGGCGACTCTGCTTCAGGTGAGGAAACGTTAGACTTCTCTGGCCTATGTACACGTCTGGCGGATCTTTGAGGACTGGTGTTCGAGGCATCAGGTCCGTGCGTCTATGGCGTCAGTACCGTTGGTGTTGAGTTTTTTACAGGACGGTTTTGAGAAGGGGCTGGCTGCCAGTTCTTTGAGGGTGCAGCTGGCAGTCTTAGCCTGCTATAGGGGAAAGATTCAAGGCATGGCTCTTGGAGCTCACAGGGATGTTGTATGTTTTCTTAAAGCGGTAACCAGACTGCGCCCGGCGCGTGGGATCTCAACCTGGTGTTGAGGGCGCTGGGAAAGGCACCGTTTGAGCCCTTAAGCGAAGTCTTGATAAATGATTTGACTCTTAAAAGTTGTGTTTTTGGTGGCTATTTGTTCGGCTCGGCGCATTTCGGAGTTGCAGGCTCTTTCGTGTAGAGAACCCTTTCTGTGTTTCTCCAAGGAAAAGGTGGTTCTCCGGCCGGTGCCTTCTTTTTTACCAAAGGTGTCTTCTCCTTTTCATGTGAATCAGTCGGTGTCTCTGCTGGTATTGCAGTCAGTCATAGGGCAAGCTTCGGACCAAGGCTTGAGTCGTTTAGACATAAAGAGGGTGCTACATCGTTATTTGACAGTCACCGAGTCCTTTTGCAAGTCGGATCGTCTGTTCGTATTGTTTGGCAGTCCGAGGAAAGGAGAGGTGGCGGCGAAGGCTTCCATTTCCAGGTGGATTAAGGAGACCATTATCTCGGCTTACATGTTGCAGGGGCGCCCGGTTCCCGTGGGCCCGCGAGCTCACTCTACTAGAGCGCAGGCGGCTTTGTGGGTGGAGCACAGTCTAGTTCCGCCAGTAGAGATATATAGGGCGGCCACCTGGTCGTCGCAACATACTTTCAGTAAGCACTACCATCTGGATGTGCTAGTGGCAAGGGATGCCTGTTTCGGGTCGGCGGTCTTGCATGCCGGCTGGCAGGGTCCCTCCTGTTAGTACTGCTCTGTTACATCCCAGGGGTGGATTACTAAACTGAAGGAACGATAAGGAAATAGAAATTACACTTACCTGGTAATTGTAGTTCCTTGAGTGACGACAGTTTAGTCCTCATTCCCACCCTCAGATTCGAAGGTTAGCTTGGCACGCGTTCGGGGGTGAGAGCTGAACTTACAGATGAGTTCTTCGTTATGACGACCAGTTCTCATGTTTGGGGTTTCCCTTTGGGTCTTCTCTGTTCTGTCTCTAATTTTGTTACCTGGCTCGGCAGGGGGGAGAGTGTTCATAAGGGAAATCTCACCCTTTCCTTTTAAAGGGGAGGTTCAGTTTTGGTTTCGGGTTCAACTTATGTAAAAACAAACAAACAAAAAAAAAAACCCTACATGGTTTACAGGGGAAAAAAAAACCTGTTAGCTACTTATTTGTTGCTCTTTTGAGTCTGCTTTGTCAATAGTTCACTGGGGGGTGATGGAGAATTCCAGCATGCTACATCCCAGTGAGGTGAAGATTTTGATTGGTCCAGTCTCCAAGCTGCAGGAGGAGGTGCACTCCCTGGGGGTGAAGGACTAAACTGTCATCACTCAAGGAACTACAATTACCAGGTAAGTGTAATTTCTATTTATTTTACAAAGTTGTAGAATCCTAAAATAATTTAGATGGTTGGGAATCCTAAACTCCTGAATCCTCAGCACATCTGACAAATCTGGCTCTGCTTCCTCCTCAGGGCCCGGGCAACCATCAGTCAGACAAAGCCAGCCAATATGCTGCAGTAGACACAGCCAGCCAATAGGGAGCAGGGGGAGGTGGGAGCAGTAGCTGGGATACAGAAACCTTCCTTTTTCCCTTGTCCTGCAGCTCTGGATATGGTGGCTTTCTTTTTTTTTTTTGCTGCAGATATACAACCCGACTAGAGAAAATATTGGAGGTGCTCAAGCACCCACAGAGCCTGGTGCCTATGATCCTGGGGCCAACATCAATATCACAGTCAGTGGTCAGCTGATTTTATTGATTCTGTCTGTGTATGCTCTTAGCCTAGGTTGCGCGTTTCTATTTCGTCTTTAGACTTTTTTATTTTAAAATACTGAAAAGAAAGTGTTTTTAATGACAACTACAACTGTTCATTAAGAAACATTCTGGTGATAGCACGGTGTTTTGTAACAAATGCCGGCCTTCCTTTTTAATCTCACATGTAGGAAAGGGTGACATTGTTCAGCATCTAAGGACGGACAAACACAAGACAGCAGATGTAAGTGCTTCTTCAAGTAGAACTGTGACTTCCTTTTTCAAAAGTCAAATTTTTGATGAGAAAACTTAATCACTGGCTACAAGTGAGGGTACATGGGCTTATCACTGTGTTGTCCACAACCATTCTTTTTGGTTGTCAGACTACTTCAAAGTTGTTGAAAAAATGTTTTGATGAAAAATACCCTTGTGCGAACCAAAACGGAAGCAGTCGTCTGTAATGTTTTCTAACCTGACTCTATTATTCCCTCAAGAGAGACTTTTCTGAGACAAGTTTTTTTAAACAGAGTTTTTGTGATTGCTCAAACCATGGAAGCATTAAAGTGTGCCCTATTTTGGTTTCTTCCTGAAAAAAAGTGTTCAGGTAAAGGTTTGTGATGTCCATGAAGTTAAAGGCTAAATCTCAGACATTCTTTCCAAGTACATCCTTGATACAGTTAAGTCTAGTGGGCTAAGATCCAAAGTTTTGGCTGACAATACCAATTGCACTTTTGGTGGAGCCATTAGGAGGGGTAGTATCAATATTTTTACAAGCTGCAGAAAAATTTAGGAAGTAATTAAATTGGTGCAAACTGTGCAGCTCACATTGTTCACATTTGTATCAGCACTGCTGCTGAATGCCTGTCATTTGACATTGAAGTTATTGTTACAAGATATTCAGACATTTTCACATTTATACAGTGAGAATTGAACTTAGAGATGTATGACTGAGAATGAGTATCAAAAGCGTCTCTGATAGAGTAACACTAGGTGGCTGGCTTTACTACCAGCCATAAAGAGGTTAAATAAAATGTTCCAACCAGTGAAATCATATTTTCAGAGCCAGGAAAACTTTTTAGAGAATGAATCAGCAGACGTTTGGCTGTACTTTCTGCATAGACAGGCAATGATTTTCCAAAATGGGACTTTATTCCAGTCACCTCTATCATTGAGATTTTTTGAGGCTCTTTTTTTAATCAGTGACCTTAGAAGCAAGTTAGTAACTAGGAAGAATGAAGTGCGTTTGCCTCTGACAATCAGAAAGAAGATAAGATCTTGAAGAGGGCAGCGTTGATGAAGCAGATTTCAAGCCGTGCATGTCATCTTTCTACACCACTTTCATTGATTACTTGGATCAGTGGACCACGCACTTCCAGGAGATTGGGAAACCGTGCACTCTCCTTCAAAAACAACCAGAGTGGTATGAGCTAGAGACATCTTAAGAATATATTTTGTCTGCAAGATCCGGCCTAGAGTCAGTAATAAATGATACTGAACTGTTTGCGTTCTCTTGTCTTAAGTCATTTGTTTCTGAAGAAAAAATTCAAGAATGGAAAAAAAGAAATACTACTGTTGACAAAAAACAGAAGGTGGTGTTTGGTTACCTCGTAAGTAATGAGGTGCCTTATAAAAATGTATGCAACTGGTTGAATTTTTTTTTGCTGTGTTTGCCAGGTTCCAGTGCTCCAACTGAAAGGTGCTTTTCAATCATGAGCAAAGTGTGGTCTACAGAAAAACACCAACTGCCTATAGAGACTTTCAAATATCTAATGATTGCAAAGTACAGTTTTGAGTTGCCCAGAATTTTTTAATTATCTTAGTGACAGTTTTGCTATTTTGAAGAAAATTCACTCTGTAGAGAGGTACAACTAGACCTGATTGGCACATTTATAAGTAAAGTGTTAAACCTAGCCTACTGATTAAAATTTTGAGTTAAAACTAAAATTGTAATTAAACATATGTTTTATTTTCCTTAACTTTGAAACCCTGAGTGTCCCATATTTGAACTTAGAAAAGATGGTCAGGTTATCTCCAGAAGGTATATCTGGTGATGCAGCACTGAAAAAAAACAATTTGAGTCCAGCTGGTGGCAAGGTGTATGAACTGGAGCAGCAGTGCAGATAGGCCTCGCTCCCCTGACCCACATCATAGTGTTGGGGTCAATGTGATTGAGTCTGGTAGGGCTCAACGCTCAGAATAGGATATGCCCTTATCTCCTGGAGCAGACAGCCGCCTTGGTTCCAGCACTGTTGGGCTGAAGAGGAGCAGGAGGACCAGATGAGATCCCCTGATGGGAGCTGGAAAGTTGGCCTCAGGCCCCACTTCCCTCTTGCTGTCCTCTAATCTGCATGCTTATATTTGAAAAACGTTTTTCTCTATCCTTTTCATAACCAATTCGTTCATCTTGGACTGTATTTGTCTCTTCCTTATCGTCCCTCCAGTCCAGTCCCGCACCTCTGGGTAGTACACCTCCTCCAGCAGCTTGGAGGCTCAGCATGTCACCTTTGGAAGTCACCAGTACTAATACCGCTGGCACTTCCCACCAGTTCCCAGTATGCTCAGTCTCCAAGCAGCTGGAGGAGGTGGTGAGCCTAGATGCTGGGCTCACTGAAGGAACAAATAAGGAGCTAGTTTAATGTTTTTCTTGATTTTCCTTTGGTCTGTTTTATTTTGTGCTTTAAAGTTGGGAAATCCATTTAAAAAAAAAATGGAAAGGACAGAGTTGGTTTGGACAGTTAGCCCCAGGTTGCAGCCTTTCAAGGCTTCTTAAGTGGCACTGCAGAGGAGGATCACTCCCCCCCCCTTTGATAGTCCGGAGGGGTGTTTGGACATCTGCCGATATCCCGGGGCTTTGGCGGCTCCCTATCCCATCAGCGGGTGAGGAGCCGCCGTCGCTGGTGCAGCTGCCTGAGGGGGAATGCTCCTGCCCACCCCCCACCCTTTACGCTGAAGCTGAGAGCAGGCTGAGTGCGGGGCTTATCTGACTGGATCGGCGGCATCCTGAACAGTTCATTTTCGTCAGGCTTGCTTCCAGGTACAGGGGAGGAGTGATTGTGGTGCAGCAGGGGATGGCCTAGTTGAGGAATGAGGCCTGGCACCTCATGGTGTCCACAGCGGCACAGAGGGCGGGAAGGCTGGGTTTCAGGCCTTATTCCTGTGCTTTTGCAGAGCAGTTAGGAGGGCCTGGTTAACAGCGTGGTGAGCACTGCTCGTGCTCCTGGACCTCGGGGGTTCTCTTTCTCTCTTTCCCTTGCTGTGCTGTGCCGCCTTCAGTTTTAAAAAAAAGGAAAGAAAAATAAAAGAAAAAAAAAGAGCAGCCACAAATAAGGTAGGGGGGATAGATATGGTAGACTGGCAGCCCTACTTCTCCTCTTTGAGTCTGGGCAATTTGGATTCCGTGAACAGTGGTCCTGCGCTAGTGCCTGTGCACCTGCAGTGCCTTGTCTGCGGTACCTGGCGGGAGGCCGTGTCAGACGCAGGTGTGTGCCACGGCTGTGCCTCAGAAGCTGCCAATATGGAGCAGGCTATATCCTTTTTTAAGATACGGCAACCAGAATTGCACACACTATTCAAGGTGCGGTCTATTTGCTCTCTTTGCCGCCGCTGCACACTGAGCGGAGGGTTTTAACATGTTATCCACAATGACGCCTAAATCTTTTCCTGGGTGGTGGTTCCTAATGTAGAACCTTGCATCGTGTAACCATAGTTTGGGTTGTTCTTCCCTAGGTGCATAACTTTGCACTTGTCCACATTAAATTTCATCTGCCATTTTGATGCCCAGTCTTCCAATTTATCAAGATCCTCTTGCAATTTTCCACAATCCTCTTGGGGTTTAACAACTTTAAATAGTTTTGTGTCATCTGCAGATTTGATAACCTCACTCATTATTCCCTTTTCAGGTCATTTATGAATAAGTCAAAAAGCAGTAGACCCAGCACAGATCCCTTGGTACTCCACTATTCTCCTTTTTCTATTGGTAAAATTGGCCATTTAGCCCAACCCTCTGCTTTCTATCTTTTAGCCAGTTCTTGATCCACAATAGTACACTGCCTCCTATCCCCGTGACTTTTTATTTTTGCCAAAAGTCTCTGATGAGGGACCTTGTCAAAGGCTTTCTGAAAGTCCAGATAGGCTATATCAACCGACTCACATTTGTCTACCTGTTTATTCACACCTTCAAAAAGACATAACAGATTAGTAAGACAAGATCTTCCTTGTCTAAAGCCATGTTGGCTGTCTCCCATTAAGGCATACTATCTACATGCTGAGTAATTTTGTTGTTTATGATGGTTTCTACCATTTTTCCCAGTACTGACGTCAGGATCACCTGTCTGTAGTTTCCCGGATCACCCCTGGAACCGTTTTTAAAAATTGGCGTTCATTGGCGTCGTTGGCGAACCTCCAATCTTCAGGTATTACAGATGATTTTAATGATGGTTCACAGATTACTAATAGCAGGTCTGCAATCTTGTATTTCAGTTCTTTCAACACCCTTGGATGTATACCATCTGGTTCAGGTGATTTGCTACTCTTCAGTTTATCAAATAGTTGTAATACATCTTCCTGATGTTTCGATATTACTTTCAATTTTTCCGCACCTTTAAATAACACTTCAGTCATGGGTATCATTCCTACATTTTCCTCAGTAAAGACCGAAGCAAATAATTCATTCAGTCTCTCCACTGTAGCCTTGTCCCCTCTTACCCCTCTGTCATCTAATGGTCCAACTGACTCTCACAGGTTTTTTGCTACAAATGTACTTGAAAAAGTCTTTATTACGTGTTTTTGCTTCCACAGCAAGTTTCTTCTCAAATTCTCTTTGCCTGCCTTATTCAATGCCTTGCATTTAACTTGCCAGTGTTTGTGCTGCTTCCAGTTTTCGTCATTTGGCTCTTTTTTCCATTTCCTGAAAGATGCTTTTTTAGCAACAACAGCCTCTGACCTCACATTTAAACCATGCTGGCAGTTTTTTTGACTTCCTTCCACTTTTCTTAAAGCATTGAATACAGCTGGTCGGGCTTCCAAGATAGTATTTTTAAACACCACCCAAGCTCGATGAAAGTCTTTAACCTTTGCAACTGCTCCTTTTAGTTTTTTCTTAACTATTTTCCTCTTTTTATCATAGCCTCCCTTTTGAAAGTTAAAAGGTAGTACTGTGAATTTCCTTACCATCCTCCTACATTAATTAAATCAAAGGTGATCATGCTATGATCACTATTGCCAAGTGGCCCCAACACCCTTATGTCTTGCACCAGATCTGGTGTTCCACTAAGGACTAAGTCCAAAATGGCTTCCCCTCTGGTCGGTTCATGAACCAGCTGCTCCAAGTAGCAGTCATTTATTTCATCTAGAAACTTTATCTCCCTAGCATGTCCTGCCGTGATACTGACCCAGTCGATACCGGGGTAATTGAAATCACCCATTATTATTACTCTTCTGTTACTTTTGTTAGCTTCCCTTTGAGCATTTCATCATCCATTTGTTCATTCTGGCCAGGCGGTCAATAGTAGAACCTCATTGCCATTGCCATCGCCTTCCCATTTTTACATGGAATTTCAATCCATAGAGATTCTATAGAGAATTTTGTTTCCTGCAAAACCTTAATCGTTTCTGACTCAATGCCCTCTCTAACATAGAGTGCAACCTCTCCACCAATTTGATCAGCACTATTATTGCGATATAGTTTGTACCCAGGTATCAGTGTCCCACTGGTTGTCCTCCTTCCACCATGTCTCTGAGATACCAATCATATCTAACTTGTCATTTAGTGCTATATATTCTAATCTCCCATCTTATTTTTTAGACTCTATCATTTGCTTATAAGCATTTTAGAGACTGTATTGTATTCATATTAATCTGGTTATCGGTAGGCAGGGAATCGTTACGCTTCGTCTGCTCTGTACTCAAGGGTGTTTGGACTTCCTTTGTCTCTATTGGAACCTCTCTGCTGATGGTGCCCTAACTTCATTTTTTTGGTTGTATCCTTCAAGGATATATTGTTCCGAACCATGCGCTCTTGGGCGACTGTCGGCTCTCCCCTATTATCTAGTTTAAGAGCTGCTATTTCTCCTTTTTAAATGTTAATACCAGCAGCCTGGTTCCATCCCGGTTAAGGTGAAGCACATCCCTTCGGAAGAGCCCCTCCTTTATCCAGAATGTTCCCCAGTTTCTAATAAATCCAAAACCCTCATCTCTGCACCATTGTCTCATCTGCACTTTGAGACTCTGGAGCTCCGCCTGCCTTTTGGGTCTTGCGCTTGGAACGGGAAGCATTTCGGAGAACACTACCCTGGAAGTTCTGGATTTCAACTTCCTACCTAAAAGCCTAAATTTAGCTTCCAGAACCTCCCTACCACATTTTCCTATGTCATTGGTGCCGACATGTACCATGACAGCAGACTCCTCCCCAGCACTATCTAAGACGTCGTCTAGGTGACGTGTGAGGTCCGCTACCTTCGCACCAGGCAGGCATGTTAACAGGTGATCCTCACGTGCACCAGACACCCAGCTATCAACATTCCTAATGATCGAATCACCAACTATAACGGCTGTCCTAACCCTTCCCTCATGGGCACATGGCCCTGGAGAAATTTCCTTGGGGTGAGAGGGTTTTACATCACCTGGAGGACAGGTCCTAGCTATAGGATTACTTCCTGCCACACCAGGGTGATGCTTTCCTGTCCCATGACCTCTCTTGTGTTGACCATCTCAGCAGGGATGTTGCCAGACTGGAGGTTTGACTTCAATGCTACATCCCTGTAGGTCTTGTCTATCTACCTCTCTGTCTTCCTTATGTCCTCCAAGTCTGTTACTCTAGCCTCCATTGATCGGACGTGTTACCTGAGAGCAAAGAGCTCCTTGCACCTTGTGCACACGTAAGACTCCTCACCAACTGGGAGAAAATCATAAATATGGCACTCAGTGCAAAAATCTGGAAAGCTCCCATCTCGCTGCTGGACTGCTGTCTGCATCTTCGCTTTAAGGTTGTGTTTAGATATTTAAGTTCTTGCCTTACTAAGGGTTGCTAGGGATACTTATACTAATAAAACTATACCTAATACGTTTAATGTACTTTGTTCACCTGAAGTTTAATTAAGCTCAGGTCCTTAATGTATGCTAATGAGAATAAACAGCTGCACCTGAGAATGAATATGGCACCTCCTTTCCTTTAAGAGGTTTAAGCACCTATAAAGCTACGATTATCCCAGGGGTGGGTGGGTGTCGGGGAGGGAGGGATGGAAAGAAGACATTAAAAGCTGGCTGCTGCATAGTACCCTGTCCTGTGCTTCCAAGATAATCTGTGACCAATCTCCAAGGGGAGTCCCAAAACCCTTGCTTTGATAGAGAGAGTCTTGGGTTCTAAATTTAACTAGAAAGCTCTCCTCTGTGTTTTAAATTTAAACTGAAAGCTCTTGTTGCTATTAAGCCCTGTCTGATTTAACAATTACACTGGGTTCACAGATAAATCAGCTTTAATCTAAATAATTCTTTTTTCCCCAAGATTTAGAAAAATTCCCAGAAGTAAATACTTACAATTGCAGATCTCTCTCCACAAGTAGCAGTGCAATGTCAATGTCAGTGCAATGCAATGTCATGGCCAACAGTAAGCTACTAAACCCTTGCAAAGATATCAGACAGCAATACCTTGACCCCTACCCCACTAAAAGGGGAGGAAAGATAGAGAGGGCTGACCTAGGAATAAGCACATCCAACTGCACAGCTCAAAGCAATGGGCCAAAGTACAAAGGGGTGGGATATGCAAATCAGAGAAGCAAACACATGCATAGAGACCATGCTGTGGTCCTTTCAGGGAGAGATAGGGTGCAAATGCAGCATCTGAATGAGAGAGCGACCCATATGGGCGCATGCAGGGTGTCAGGAATGGCTGCTTTGTTGAATGTTTGTATGAACCCCTCTCACCCTGAGGCATCCAGAGTGCCAGATTGCCTAGACTAGAATGGAAGGCTAGCAGGCCTCTGGTGTGGGCACTTCTTCTCACTCCCCTTATACATCTTGCACAGTACTCTTGCTGTTGAGCTATGCTGCCCTCATTCTTCACTAGCAAGAGTACTGTGCCAGGTGTATAAGGGGAGGGACCACACAGCTGTTGGGACATATGGCTTGGGCACCCTGCCACCCACCCATCCATCACATGGGATCCACAGTGTCCAGATGCAACCTCTTTGGCCACCACATGGCAGGGGAAGCAGTCTACAAAGGGCATCCATGTTCTAACCAGGGGGAACATTCTGGGAACACAGGACAAACACCCTACATACAATACAGGCAATCCTCAGCAACTCCCAGTCAGAGAACACCAGCTTTCAGGGAAATGAAGGCCCACATGAGCTCCCTAGGTCTGTGGAATGCCATCCTCTAGGCAAGGGGCCAGGAGAGGGACCATGTTCAGTGGTAGAAATATAGGTAAAAAGACATGTTTGCCTGTAGTCCGGGTGAGGGACCATCTGCCCACAGGAACAGTGCCCATGGCACAGGCATAGCCTCCAAGTGCAAATATGCACCGCTACATGGCTCTCCATGCTGGAGGGTGGTGGTCTGATAGCACATATAGATGCAAAACCTTCATTTTGCCAGTTGTTGCAACACTTCACTTGCATGCCCCCCCACTCCAATTGTGCTCTGCCATCTCCAACCTTGGCTGTGTAGCCATTTCTGGTTGTTTCACTGCACACAGACTCCCAACTCCTCCCTAGCTCATCATACCAGCAGGCCTTCCACACCTATCCAGTGCATATACATGCTTTAACATCATATACATACAAAGCAACATCACCCTTGAAAGTATGTGCCCACTCTCCCAGAAGAAACTCATGTGCTGCAGACTCTGGTTTTATGGCTGTCAGGTTGCAGTGCTCCGCTGCTATGGCAGATACACCATGCTGCCCATCCAATACCAATGTCCTAGGTGAGCACCTAGTTCACTTCTGGACATTGCCATCCAGCATTGTCAATGATGGCATATGTGTGGGATGTTTCAGGGGTTTAAGCAGCTTAACAAATGCACACAAGCTGTGCATTGACAGCACACTAGCAAGAGGGATGCAACTACTGTCTGGTGGGGGGTGCGGGGCCATGTGTGGAGACTCGGTGCGGGGCCTCATTTGCATAATGTTAACATGGGCTGATGGAACTAATGAGTGTATGGATAAAGAAAGACTACCAGATTTCTACATTACTATACTCCAGTGCCAACCGCCAGGCACATTAGGAAGTACTACAAACACTGCCCATTTAGAAACCATAGCAAACCCACCATATCATAACAGTACTACCAGGACACATAAAGCACCAAACCCTACCTATCAAAAGGCAACACTGCAAATATTAAACCAATACATCTCAGAGAATACCAATACATCTCCTACTGGGGAAAGAGAACAAGTGGCACTATCAAATAGAAACTACATAAATAGAATATCTCAGCTTGGTTACACCATCAGAACATAGACCATTACCAAACAAAGAACAAAGGATCACAATTTAGAAATAGGAAGACATAATTAAACAGGGAACCCCAAAAGCCAAACTTGGAATGTACAACAACACTGCAGAAATAAAACTAGAAATTAATTTCCTCTTGTACTAAACAAAACGCAGATGTTAAAGACGCACATTTCCCAAAGCTGACATATTCCAGTTAATAAATTCAAAATAAAAAGTATTTTGTTTGTGCATTTTATTTTTCAGTTGCAATTCCTTATCGTTCCTCCAGCTTAGTCCTCTACGTATGGGTTGTGCACCTCCTCCTGCAGCATGAAGACTGGACCAATCAAATTTCAGCATCACTGGAAACAGCATCCTGGCCATCTCATCCACCCCAGTGTGTCCAGTCTTCATGCAGCAGGAAGACGTTAGTGAGCCGGGCTGGGCTCACTAGTTGGTCAGTTAGGTCTTTAGGCTGTAGCTAACCTTTTTGTTGGTTATTTTTTTAGCTCTATTAGGGCTTATTTTGATTTATTAAATTAGGGGGGTGCTTGTTTCTTTAAATTTAAAGTTCTAATCGGCACTCCGTGGGGGGGACGGGGGACCCGAGGGAGGTCTCTCTCCTGCTCTGCCTAAGCCGCTTATTTTTATTGCTCTGTCCTAGTTCTATTTTAGGATCTCTGCCCCAGGGCTATTCGGGGCAGAGCTCCGGCGGCGGCTGTACAGCAGCACACCACCGGGAGAGGTAAGGAGTGCGCTGGGGAAGTGCCGGTGTGTTCGGGCGGCAGAGTGCAGTGCAAACGCTGTGTCTGTGGGAGCTTCCTCACCTCGGCTCGTCGGTATTTTTTTATTATTATCTGCTTCGTGCTGCACCCGCGTTACTTGAGCTGCGGGTGTGGGGGAGGCCGCCTGAGGCGTTGGTTCTTCGGCCGGGCGGTTTGTTTCCCGGCGCCGAGAAAAAGCGCGCCAAAAAGATTTCTGCTCTGCCGCGGCCATTTTGTGAGCCGCGGTTCCTTCCGTGTGCGACACACGCGGCTGATTCCTTTCCCTGTAGACGGGATCGCCGCCAGAAGTATTCCCCTCCGGCGATTTTGTTTTATTTCTTTATTTTCTTTTATGCCTTTATTTCTTTATTTCTTTATATTGTTTTTCCTCGGAGACGATCCCTCGGGGGGGGGGGGGGTCGTTGTTACATACCGGTCCACCATCTGGTGCAGAGGGCTGTCTTCAACTTCGCTGCTGTTTTTTGCTATCAGCAGCATATGGGCAAGCCAGTCTTGGCAATGGCATAAGAAATTGCTATACTAAAATACCATAATAATTAAAAAAAAAAAAAAAAAAAAAAATTGAGAGGAGACAGAGCAGCGCCACAGCGCCCTGGTTCAGACACTGACCAAGGGTACGGAGATCAGGGGTTCAGTTTCCCACAGTGACCAATGATCACAGCTGGCTGAGGCATTATTTACCATAAGGCATTATTCCCTGCCTCCTGGCATCTGCCCACCTTCAACCTTGCGTACTGGTTCTTCTGGTGCAGGACCAGTTTTTTCCTTCTGATTCCGTAAGTACCTTGCCTGCACTTGTGGAGCTGCGGGGTGCGGCTCCATGCCAGCGGGATCTCTCTGTGTTATTTGTGGGTCCCGGAGGGGCGTGGCTCCGGAGACAGGCGTCTGTCACCGCTGTGTGTCTGTCTCCCTCACTATGGAGCAGCGCCTGGAAAGTTCCTTGGCTGCTACATCTCAGCCAGGTTCCGATGCTGTGGAGTTGGAATCCCCCCTGGAGGGGCCATCGAGGATGGCTTCTGCGGTGCCTTTGGGCGCAGGGGAGCAGGCAGAGCTCGGCGGTGCTTTGCCCTTGGAGGACTTTTCTCCCGATTTCATTTTGCTGATGCATCAGGCGTTCTGTCGTAGGCGCCAGAGCATGGGCGTTGGTTCCCTTCCTGTTCCAGGGGCGGCCGCGCAGTCTCCTGCACCGGTGAGTGCGTCCTCCGGTGCCAAAGCGCCCAAACGTCAGCGTTTGCACGAACCCTTTCAGTCTGAAGCGGATTGGCTGGAAGGCGAAGATCCGGATTTGGACCTGGAAGCGGATGGGGAGGCCTTAGAGGAAGGCGAACTCCTGGAGCCAGAGGATCAGGCTAAGATTATTCGTGTGTTTCGCCGGGAGGAGTTGCCCACGCTCGTCGCTGAAGCACTTCAAACTCTCGGTTTGGCCCCTGCGCCGCCGGCCGAGGAATCTGACGGTGCCGACCCCATCATTCAAGCGGTGCGGCAAAATCAGGTGGTTTTTCCTATTCACAAGGTCATCGATCAGATGATTCAAGCAGAGTGGGATACCCCTGAATCTGGCCTCAAGGGGGTGAAAGTTATGCGCAAGCTGTATTCTATGGCAGACACGGACCTTGAGCGGTTTTGCTCTCCTAAAGTAGATGCAGCGGTTTCGGCTGTGACTAAGAAGACCACGATCCCTGTGGAAGGTAGTGCGGCGTTGAGGGAGCCGCAGGACAGGAAAATGGATGGTCTTTTGAAGCAGTCCTTTGAGGCGGACGCGGTTGCGTTGCAGGCCTCCGTTTGTGGAGCATGGGTCGCTCGGGCCTGTCTTCGCTGGGTTCAGCGGCTTCGACAGGCGCCGGCCTTGGAAGCCGAAGACTTAGGTGAGCTCCAGCGCTTGGAATCAGGTTCGGCGTATTTGGCGGATGTACACTATGACCTTATCAGGGCACTATCCAATAGCATGGCTTCCTTGGTGGCGACCCGCAGAGCCCTTTGGTTAAAGAATTGGGCAGCGTTTGATTCTTCCAAATCGCGGCTAGGCAAGCTGCCTTTTAAGGGTAAGCTGCTGTTCGGTGAGGATCTTGACCGGTTGGTCAAGGATTTGGGGGAATCCAAGGGCGGTCGTCTGCCGGAGGATCGGCCCAAAAGAGGAAAGTTCCTTTCTGCCCCTCGGGGTCAGTCTCGGGACTTTCGTAGGTTTCGCTCTCCCCGCTATGGGGGGTTTCAGCGAGGTAGGTATGTCTCGAGGACCGAGCTTTCGCGGCTTTCGAGGAGCCAGTAGAGGATTCGCAGCCGCTGCCCCTGCAACCGCCCGCAAGTCCCAATGAAGGGCAGCGGGTCCAGGCGGAGATTCCAGCGATCGGAGGGCGTCTTCAACGTTTTCTCTCTGCTTGGGCCCAGATTACTTCCGATCAATGGGTCTTGGAGATCGTTCGAGACGGGTATGCCCTGGATTTGGCCAGACCCGTGCTTGATTCCTTTGTGGTGTCTCCTTGCCGAGGAGCTCGGAAGACTGCTCAAGTCCGACAAACCCTCGATCGTCTGCTTCGGCTGGGAGCGGTGGTTCCCGTGCCTCCGGAAGAATATGGTCTCGGAAGGTATTCCATTTATTTCGTGGTGCCAAAGAAGGATGGGGCTCTTCGTCCCATTTTAGATCTCAAAGGGGTGAATCGCTGCCTGTGGGTGCCGCACTTTCGGATGGAAACCTTACGTTCCGTACTTGTGGCCGTTCGCAGGGGCGAGTTTCTCACCTCGCTCGACCTCACGGAGGCTTATCTACATATTCCTATTCGGGAAGTGCATCAGCGCTATCTCCGGTTCGCTCTACCGTGGGGTCACTTCCAGTTCCAGGCTTTGCCCTTCGGCCTAGCAACCGTTCCTCGAGTGTTCACCAAAATCATGGTGGTCGTGGCAGCGGCGTTGCGCAAGGAAGGGGTGCTGGTGCATCCCTATCTGGACGATTGGTTGATTCGAGGAAAATCTCGTTCGGAGAGCTTGTCGGCGACAGCGCAAGTGGTAGGCCTACTGCAGTCCCTCGGCTGGGTAGTCAACCCGCAGAAGAGCCAGTTGGTTCCGACGCAGTCTCTCGAATATTTGGGGGTGCTCTTCGATACTCACAGGGGCTCCGTTTTTCTTCCCGACCGCAGGGTAGTGGGTCTTCGGACTCTCGTACACCGGTTTCGGCAAGTTCCAGCTCCGTCGGCTTGGCACTACCTTCAGTTGCTGGGAACGATGGCGGCATCTTTAGAGGTAGTACCTTGGGCTCGGTTTCACATGCAGTCGCTCCAGAGGGCCTTGCTACGTCGCTGGTCCAATCAGACTGATTCTCTGAACAGACGTCTTCGCTGCTCGACGGGAGTACGTCGGGACTTGAAATGGTGGCTTCGGCCGGCCTCGCTCCGCGCAGGGATGCCCTTGGAGCAGCCGGACTGGATTCCGCTGTTGACGGATGCTTGTCTGACGGGCTGGGGCGCGCACTGCGGTGATCAAGTGACGCAGGGCCTCTGGTCTCCGGAGGAGAGCGGTTGGTCAATCAACCGCTTGGAACTTCGGGCAGTCCGGTTGGCGTTGCAAAGCTTCGAGACCCTGTTATCGCACAGGGCGGTGCGGGTTCTCTCCGACAATGCTGCGACCGTGGCGTACATAAATCGGCAAGGCGGCACCGGAAGCTTGGGCATGGAAATGGAAGCCCGGAAGCTGTTCGAATGGGTAGAGCCCAGGCTACTGTCCATATCAGCAGTGCATATTGCCGGGAAGGACAACGTGACGGCGGATTTTCTCAGCAGAGTTCACGTGGATGCCGGAGAGTGGGAGCTCAATCCCAACGTGTTCGAGCAGGTGGTTCTGCTTTGGGGTCAGCCGGTTATGGATTTGATGGCCACGTTCTGGTCTGCGAAGGCGGCTCGGTTCTTCAGCCGTCGACGGGAGCCGATGTCGGAGGGCATCGATGCTCTGTTGCAGGTCTGGCCCTCGAAGGGCCTTCTTTACGTCTTTCCACCGTGGCCGCTTCTCGGGCGCGTGATTCAGCGTATCGAGTCTCACCGGGGTCGAGTGCTGTTGATAGCACCGGATTGGCCCCGTCGTCCTTGGTATGCCGATCTCATGCGGTTGGTGGACGGATCCCCCTGGCGTCTTCCCCTGGACCTGGATCTGTTGTGTCAGGGTCCTCTTCGCATGCCGCAAGTGGGGAGATTCTCTCTTACGGCCTGGCTATTGAAAGGGTGCGGCTAAGGAAAAAGGGTTATTCGAAAGCGGTCGTAGCGACTTTGCTTCAAGCTCGCAAGAGGTCCACTTCGCTAGCCTATGTCCGCGTCTGGCGTATTTTTGAGGATTGGTGTTCCCGGCGTCAGGTTCGAGCGGCTACGGCTTCTCTTCCTGTGCTGTTGGATTTTCTGCAAGACGGGTTTGCCAAAGGATTGGCCGCCAGTTCCTTACGGGTACAGTTGGCGGCGCTTTCCTGCTACAGAGGTAAAATTCAGGGCATAACGCTGGGTGCTCATGCTGATGTGGTACGCTTCTTGAGGGCTGTTTCTAGGCTGCGTCCGGCTCGCCGGATTTCTATCCCTGCGTGGGATCTCAACTTAGTCTTGCATGCTCTCAGTGCGGCTCCCTTTGAGCCTCTCTCGCGGAGTTCGGTGAAGGATCTGACCCTTAAGACGGTGTTCTTAGTGGCGATTTGCTCGGCTCGACGCATTTCGGAGCTTCAGGCTCTTTCTTGCAGGGAGCTCTTCCTTTCGTTCTCCGATCAGAAGGTGGTACTCCGCCCAGTGCCTTCCTTTTTGCCTAAGGTGTCTTCTGCCTTTCATTTGAATCAGGTGGTGTCGCTTCCAGTGTTTCCCGTGTCGGAGGAGCAGGGTTCCGATCGGGGTCTCAGTCGGTTGGACCTTAAGAGAGTTTTGCGTCGATATTTGAAAGTCACTAGCGCTTTCCGCAAATCGGATCGTTTGTTTGTTCTCTTTGGAGGGCCTCGGAAAGGTGAGGCGGCGGCAAAAGCTTCCATTGCCCGGTGGATTAAAGAAGCGATTGGCTCGGCCTATCTGTTGCGAGGTCGGGTACCGCCTGTCGGTCTGCGGGCTCACTCTACCAGAGCGCATGCGGCGTCTTGGGCGGAGTTTAGCTTGGTTTCGCCGGTGGAGATCTGTAAGGCGGCCACGTGGTCTTCTCTGCACACTTTCAGTAAGCACTATCGTCTTGATGTTTTGGCGGCGGGCGATGCCGGTTTTGGTTCTGCGGTGTTGCGTGCCGGCTGGAATAATCCCGCCCGTTAGTCTGCTTTGTTACATCCCATACGTAGAGGACTAAGCTGGAGGAACGATAAGGAAATAGTAATTACACTTACCTGGTAATTGTAGTTCCTTGAGAGACGACAGCTTAGTCCTCCTGCCCTCCCTTTGGTGTTTTGGCTCGGCACGCCTTTGGTTCAGATGTCGCTATTCACAGGTGAGTGTGTTCCTTGTTTCCTTTTTTTCTTTCTCTGGCTGCTTATGCTGCGGCAGAGGCAAGACCTTCTATTTGGGTCTGTTTCAATGGACTACTATGTTTAAAAAAAAAACAAAAAACAAAAAAACCTAAACCAAGGGTTCTAATTCTACTAATGGTTTCTCTGCTTAAAGGTTAGCTATTTCTTTGAGTTTGCTTTGACAGTAGTTCACTGGGGTGGATGAGATGGCCAGGATGCTGTTTCCAGTGATGCTGAAATTTGATTGGTCCAGTCTTCATGCTGCAGGAGGAGGTGCACAACCCATACGTAGAGGACTAAGCTGTCGTCTCTCAAGGAACTACAATTACCAGGTAAGTGTAATTACTGTTTGCTCCATTCACTTTCTTCTGGTTCTTCTTGTCTTCTGCTAACTCTCCATTGTCTGCTGTCCATTTGTCCTAGTTGTTTTCCATTCTCTCTCTACATCTGCTTTAACATACTGATCTTTCCCCTTTTGCTCTTTCCTCTATCTCTTTCTTTATTCCTTTTCCTCCACTCAAATTTTACCCCTCCATCCTCAAGCCCCACTTACTCTCCCAATACCCGGCCAATCGTAGATTTTTCTTCCCTCCCACACAAAATATTTTTCCCCTCTCCATTTCACTCTCCTAGCCCCATTCAATTCTAGTCCTCCCCAACATCAGCTCCCTTCTAGTTCCAGCCCCACCCAGCATCTGCTCCCTTCTAGTCCCCACATCAGCCCTCCCACACAAAATAATTTTCCCCCTCCATTTATCTCTCCTAGCCCCATTCTATTCTAGTCCTCCCCAACATCAGCTTCCTTCTAGTTCCAACCCCACCCAGCATCTGCTCCCTTCTAGTCCCCACATCAGCCCCCTTCTAGTCCCCACATCAGCCCCCTTCTAGTCCCCACATCAGCCCATTTCCAGTCCTAACCTAGCACCTCCATCAGTCCATGTTCAATACAAGCCCTTCCCATCAGCCCATTTCCAGTCCTAGCCTCCCATCAGCCCTTCCAATCCTAGCCCCCAATCAGTCCTTTTCCATTCCTATCCTAGCCCCTCCATCAGCCCATTTCCTTTCCTATCCTAGCTCCTCCATCAGCCCATTTCCAGTCCTAGCTCCCCCACACTCCGCCCATTTCCAATCCAAGCCCCCCCCCAGGGCTCCTTGCACCTAGTGCACACATATGACCCCTCACCAACTGGGAGAAAATCATACATGTGACACTCAATGTAAAAGACTGGAAATCCCCCATCTCGCTGCTGGACTGCTGTTTGCATCTTCATTTTAAGGTTGTGTTTAGATATTTAAGTTCTTTACTTAGTAAGTGTTTGCTATGGATACTTATACTAATAAAACTATACCTAATACATTTAATGTACTTTGTTCACCTGAAATTTAATTAACCTCAGGTCCTTGACGTATGCTGATGAGAAGAAACAGCTGCATCTGAGAGTGAATATGGCACCTCCTGCCCTTTTAAGAGGTTTAAGCACCTATAAAGCTACGAATCTCCAGGAACAAGCAGGAATGAGTCTTCACATATGGGTATCGTCGGTACCGACGGAGCCTGCGCGGGAAAGCTCCCCAGCGTCCAATAAGAAAGCTTTTGGGAGCATCCCACAGCGCCTGCGTGCTGCCTTCCCGCCCTTCCCAACCGCCTCTCTCCAGTTCTTCTTTTCCGCGGAGCCAGCAGGTCGTGTTCCTGTCACCGCATAAGTTCTTTATTTTTTCTTTATTCTTTTGTGTCGTGTCTGCCTTCTTCGACGTCGGACCGATACTGCCGGTCTTTCTTTTCTTTCTTTCAAAAAAACAAAAAAACCCAAAAAACGCTTTATTTCTACTGTGCATTTTCAGTTTTTGGGCCCTAGGCCTAAAAATATTTTCCTCATGGAGAAGCCCGCTTCTGGGTTTAAAAAATGCACAAAATGTGGCGGTACTATTTCTGTCACCGACACCCATGACTGGTGTCTAAAGTGTTTGGGACCTGACCATTCCATCACGGATTGTGTGTCCTGTACCATGATGTCTAAGAGAGGTCGGCAGAACCGAGCAGCCAAGCTCAGTACCCTGTTTCCCTCTGATGCAGCTTCGGTAGCATCGACGTCTTCCAGGGCCTCCTCTTCCTCCCATAGATCTCAGGTAACCAAGCATAAATCTGGCCGGTCCTCGAAGGTTAGATCTCCCTCCAAGCATCGAGATGCCTCCGGGCTTGCCCTCGAGGATTCCGCACCGGCAAAATTACCCCGGCGGGAAGCTCTGGCTTCCAAAGCATTATCTATGGGGTCACAGGTTGACATCGATGGCTCGGCCTCGACAGATCACCTTTTGCCGTGTTCTGGGGTACTGGTGGCTCCCACTGGTACCGACATCCAGACTCTGGTGGCGTCGATGGATCAGAAAATTCTGACCATGCAGTGCACCTTAACGGCTTTCATACAGGCTGCGACTCCTCCGGTACCGCAACAATCCCCGTTGCTGGTACCGGCTCCGGTACCGGCATCGTTCCCAGTACCGGTACCGATTGCATCGACATCGGCTTCAGTGTTGACTGCAACGGTACCCTGTCCTATGATGCCCATCGGTACCGAACCGGTACCGATTACTCCCGATGTCGATCCCACTCGATACGGTTATCGGGCTTTACAGGAGCATCAGAAAGGCGATACTTCGATTCCTCTGAGGACTCTGATGAATCTGAGGGTTCTGTAGAAGCATCGATACTTCTTCCTTAGGAGTCTTCTTCACCTAAACGAAGAATGTCTCCTCCAGAAGACTTGTCTTTTCAAGACTTTGTTAGGGAAGTGGCTAGGGGCCTCTCTATCATAGTGGCCCCTGAGTCGGAACCCAGAGCCAAGGAGTTGGATATTTTACAATATCCTAAAGCTCCTAAAGAGGCAGCTACTTTACCTGTTCATGAGATTCTTTATGATCTCATGTTGAGGATATGGGAGACACCTCTCACCACCTCTCCTCATTCTCGCAGGTTAGACACCATGTATCGTGTCCCTCCTTGTCCTGGCTTCCACAAGACTCAGCTTCCTCACCACTCTATTGTGGTAGAGTCTGCCATGAAGAAGATAAAAAGTGCAAAAAGACTCATCTAATCCTCCAGGGCATGAATGCAGGACCCTGGATGCTTTTGGCCGAAGGGTTTTCCAAGCTGCTATGCTAGCTGCTAGGATCAATTCGTATAGTCTCTATATAGGAATGTTTCTAAAAGAAGTTACAGATCATCTGCAGACTTTAACCCCTTTCATTTCAGAGGATAAAAGAGAGGAGTTTCTCACTTGGCTCAAACATGCCCAAGATGTCTCCAAATTTTCCAACCGTGCAGCCTTTGACTCTTTTGAGTGTGTAAGCAGAGCTTCGGCTATTGCCATAGGGGCACGCAGAATTGCTTGGCTACAAGCTTCTGATTTGGAGCTCTGGGTCCAAGATCAATTGGGAAATCTCCCTTGTACAGGTGAAAACCTTTTTGGCAGGGATTGGAAAGCAAAGGCCACTCAGATGGATGCTGAAAACTCTGCTTTGGATCGACTTTCAAAGTCTACCTCTGCTCCTGTTAAGAAAAGATTGTTTAAAAAAACATCTTTTTCCAAAAAGGGAAGATACTATCCTGCTTATGGTCAGCAGGCATCTTCTGCAGGTCGTTATGCTGCAAAGCGTCAGCAACCACCTAAATAGGAAAAGTCAAAGGCAGCTAGACCTTCCACGGCCCAGCAGCCTCAGCCTCCTCAGGGCCTTTGACTCGCTACTAGAGAACTTAGCCTTTCTAGCTCTGGAAGGACCAGAGCCCCTTACCATCCCAGGAAGGTTCAGAGCCCCTTACCATCCCAGGAAGGTTGACTTACTTTGCTCCCAGATGGGAGCAAATCACAGCAGAGCAATGGACACTCTCCATCATAAGGGAAGGGTACAAGCTTCATTTCTTAAGCCTTCCCCCCCACGCCATGGTGAAACAGTTCAGTTCTCCAACATCTCTCCTCAACCTTCTAGATCAGGAGATTGCCATCCTTCTTGCCCAAGGGGCAATAGAAGAAGTACCTCTTCTTCAACAAGGCGCACAGGGTTCTACTCCCCTTATTTTCTTATTCCAAAGAAAACAGGGGGCTACAGACCCATCTTAGATCTCAGAGAATTGAACACATTTCTGTTCAAGGAGAAATTCAAGATGATTTCTCTCGGTGCTCTGCTTCCATACCTTCAGAGTCAGGACTGGCTTTGTTCTCTAGATCTCAAGGATGCATACACCCATGTCCTCATCCATCCAACTCACAGAAGGTTCCTTCGGTTCCTTTTTCAAGGAAAGCACTACCAATACAGGGTGCTTCCTTTTGGTCTGGTCTCTGCACCAAGGGTGTTCACGAAATGCATGGCGGTAGTAGCTCCATTTCTACGCACTCTAGGAATATTCATCTTCCCATATCTGGACGACTGGCTCATTCGAGCTCCATCTCAAGCAGAGGCCAAGACTTGTCTAACCTGCACAATGCGTGTTCTTCAGAATTTGGGACTAGTAATAAACATCCCAAAATCCAGTCTCACCCCTACTCAGTCCCTCGAGTTTATAGGGGCTTGGTTGGATACCATAACTGCAAGGGCCTATCTTCCTCAGGTCCGTTGCCTATGCTTGGTGCAGTTAGCCTCCCAAATACAGTTAAAGCCCCATTTAACTGCTCGAGAAATGCTACAACTCTTAGGCCACATGGCATCCACTGTGCATGTGGTTCCATATGCTCGCCTTCACATGAGGGCAGCTCAATGGACTTTGTCCACCCAATGGACTCAGGCATCAGGTTGCCTGTCAGACAAAATAGCAAACTCCAGTCGCCTTTTTGGGTCTCTCCAGTGGTGGAAGTCCTCTCAAAACCTATTGCTGGGGTCCCCTTTTCAACAGTCATTTCCCCAAGCAACCCTCACAACAGATGCCTCTCCAAGGGGTTGAGGAGCTCATCTGCAAGATCTCTCCACCCAGGGCATCTGGTCTCCACAGGAGACTTCACTACACATTAATCTCTTGGAACTCAGAGCAATTTTCTTAGCTCTGAGTGTTCCACTCCCTGCTCAGCTACAGGACAGTCCTCATCCACACGGACAATCAAGTAGCCATGTTCTATGTAAACAAGCAGGGAGAGACTGGCTCTCTGTCGCTTTGCAACGAAGCTTTGCGACTGTGGGCCTTCGCCAGAGAGCATCAAATTCATCTTATTGCAGTATATCTTCCAGGCGTTTAAAACTCTTGGGCAGACAGACTCAGTCGAGTTCTGCTTCCACACGAATGGTCCCTCCACAGGGACCAGGTAGCCAGGATTTTTCGAATTTGGGGAACCCCGGACATAGACCTCTTTGCAAGTCCGTGGAATGCCAAACTTCCCCGGTTCTGTTCCAGGATTCCGTGTCAGGGAGTTCAGGCCAAGGATGCCTTCCTCCTTCACTGGGGTCAAGACTTCCTTTATGCCTTCCAACTCATTCCCCTAATTCCCAAAACACTGTTCAAGCTTCAGAGAGACCGAGGTTCTATGATCTTCATAGCACCACATTGGCCACGCCAAGTGTGGTACCCTCTACTTCTGCATCTCTCTCAAGCTCCGTCCTTGGAGTTGGGCTCTGCTCCAGATCTTCTCTCCCAGGAAGACGGAACGTTGTGGCACCCAAACCCCCAGTCTCTCCATCTGAGGGCCTGGTTGCTGAAGGCCTAGACCTTCAAGTTTTCCATCTCTCTCAGCAAGTCAGAGATATTATTCATGCTTCTAGAAAGCCTTCCACTAGACGTTCCTATGCTTTCAAATGGAAAAGATTTACCATTTGGTGTTCAGAGAAGGGTCTTAACCCTCTTGCAATACCTTTGAATTCTTTACTAGAGTATCTTCTGCATCTTTCCCATGCAGGCCTCAAAACGAATTCGGTAAGAGTCCATTTGAGTGCTATTGCAGCGTCCCTCAAGCCACTCAATGGACAGCCTGTTTCCTCTCATCCTCTTATAGCAAGATTCATGAGAGGCCTTCTTTTAACTAAACCTCCCATTAGACCACCTCCAGTGGCATGGGACTTAAATCTGGTTCTTGGCCAGCTTATGAAGCCACACTTTGAACCTTTAGCCACCACCTCCTTGAAATTTCTTTCTTGGAAGGTTATCTTTCTCATTGCAGTCACCTCAGCACGTCGCATCAGTGAGTTGCAAGCCTTGGTGGCTAATCCTCCTTATACAAGGTTCCATCATGATAAGGTAGTCCTCAGGACCAATCCACACTTTGTGCCCAAAGTGGTCTCGCCTTTTCATCTGAACCAGGAGGTATACTTACCTGTCTTTTTTCCAGGACCTCATGCATCAAGTGCAGAGAGGAATCTTCATACTTTGGATTGTAAAAGAGCTCTCGCCTTTTACTTAGAAAGAACACAGCAACATAGAAAGTCTTCTCAACTCTTTGTTGCTTTTGATCCTTCCCATTTAGGACTTCCAGTTTCTAAGAGAACACAGTCCAACTGGATTGCTCAGTGTATTTCTTTTGCCTACCAAAATAGGAACCTTTCTCTGGAAGGCCATGTCACAGCTCATAATGTGAGGGCCATGGCAGCCTCAGTGGCTCACCTAAACTGTGTCCATCGACCAAATCTGTCGAGCGGCCACCTGGGCCTCGGTTCATACCTTCACAGCCCATTACTGTTTGGACAAGGACTCCCGCCGGGATGCCTCGTTTGGTCAGGCTGTTCTCAAACACTGTTCCATTCCTAATCAACTCCTACCCACCTACCCTGGTTGGATGCCAGAGATCCATGGTGGGAGGTGGAGCCCTTTTCAAGGACACACAACTCTGGAGTCTCTCCCTGGCATCTGCAGCTAGGGAGTCCCCCATATGTGAAGACTCATTCCTGCTTGTTCCTGGAGATAGCAGTTACTTACCTGTAACAGGTGATCTCTGGGAACAGCAGGAATAAGTCTTCACAACCCACCCACCTCCCCTAGGAGTTGTATCTCTATCTATCTTTCCTTCCCTCTCTCTCTCTTTGTCTCAGCTTTAAAACTCGAACTGGAGAGAGGCGGTTGGGAAGGGTGGGAAGGCAGCACGCACTGGTACTGAAAAGCTTTCTTATTGGACGTTGGAGAGCATTCCCGCGCAGGCTCCATTGGTACCGACGATACCCTTATGTGAAGACTTAGTCCTGCTGTTCCCAGAGATCACCTGTTACAGGTAAGTAACTGTGCTTTATCTCAGGTGTGAGGGAGGGAAAGAAGACTTATTAAAAGCTGGCTGCTACACAATACCCTGTCTTGTGTTTCTAAGGTAATCTGTGACCAAACTCCTGGGGGAGTCCCACAGCCCTTGCTTTGATAGAGGAAGTCTTGGGTTCTAAATTTAATCAGAAAGCTCTCTGCTGTGTGTTAAATTTAAACTGAAAACTCTTTGCTGCTACTAGGCCCTGACAGATTTTACAATTACACTGGGTTCAGAGATTAATCAGCTTTAATCTAAAGAATTCTTTTTTCCCCAAGATTTAGAAGAATTCCCAGAAGTAAATACTTACAATTGCAGATCTCTCTCCAGAACTAGCAGCCCCCTTTTGTAGTCTTTCAAGACTGAGACTAAAACAAAGGATATTATAATGCCTCTGTATCATTCCATGGTGTGACTGCTCCTTAAATATTGTGTTTAATTCTGTTTGCCCTAATGTAAAAAGGATATAGCAAAATTAGTAAAAGTACAGAGAAGGGCCACCAAAATGATAAAGGGAATTGAAGGATACTCTTATGAGCTTAAAAGGGTTAGGGTTGTTCAACTTGGAAAAGCAACGGCTGAGGGGAGATATGATAGGGGTCTATAAATTAACGAATGGAGTGGAATGGGTAAACATAGATAAGTTGTTTATTCCATCAAAAAGTAGAAAGATGTGGGACACACATTGTTGGTACAGTGTAACCCGTTTAGGAGTAATAAGAGAAAATATTTTTTTCATTTGATGCATAATAAAACTGGAATTTGTTACTAGAGGATGTAGAAAAAGCTGTTAGGGTAGCTGTGTTTAAAAATGTTTTGGAGGAAAGGTCCATAAACAATTATTAAAGAGGAACAGGGAAATCCACTGCTTACTCCGGGACAAGCATTGTAGAACCTGTGTATCTTTTTGGGAACCTGCTAGCTACTCGTAACCTAGATCGGCCACTGTTGGAAACAGGATACTGGGCTTGATGGACCAAGATATGACCCACTATTGCATTTCTTATGTTCTTATGTACCTCCCTGGACCTGGCTGAGGTGTATTTTTATATTCCTGTCAGAGCAGCATCAGTGGTTTCTCTGGTGCTGTATCATGGCCCATCACTTTCAGTTCTGGGCCCTGCTGTTTGGCTTGGCCATTGTTTTGTGCACCTTCTCAAAGGTGATTGTGGAAATGTCTGTATTTCTGTGCAAATGAGGAATCCGGATTCATCCGTACCTGAATGATTGCTCATAGCACTCATCAAGCAGAAGTACTATGTCCATCTGACTAACTCACTTGCTTCTGATCCTCGTTGTCTCTTCGCTTCGCTCAACTCTGTTCTCATGGTGTCTCCTCTCCTAATCTGTCCTTCACTTTCTTCCTAGATTTTGGCTATTTCCATGACAAAATCCAGATTAGCCTTGAATTTTGCAGGGTCACCTCCACCCCACTTTCCTTCTTTTTAATCCCAAATCCTTCACTCAAATTCTGTCACCCTTTCTTCCGTTTCTAAACTTACTAAGGAGGAACTGCAAATCTCTCCTCCTCCTCCTCCAAATTCATTACCTGCTTCTCTGATCCCATTCCCACTCCTCTACTAAGATCTATCTCTTCCGCGGTCAGCCCTTCCATCTGTCATATCTTTAACCTATCACTTTCTACTGCAACTGTTCCTGTGGCCTTTAAACATGCTGAAGTTAAACCTCTTCTCAAATATCCTTCACTAACGGTCCTTCCAGTTATCAGCTTATCTCTCTCCTCCCTTTTGCTTCAAAACTACTAGAACGAGCAGTTCACCGCCACTGTCATGACTTTTTTTTTTTCCATGTCAAGCTCTTCTGGACCCACTATAATCTGGCTTTCGTCTTCTACATTCTATAGAAATAACTCTTGCCAAAGTCTCCAGTGACTTGTTCCTCGCTATATCCAAGGGCCTTTACTTGATCCTTATTCTTGACCTCTGTGCTGCTATTGACACTGATCACCACCACCTCCTTGATACCTTGACCTTGCTTGTATTTAGGAGCTCTGTTATGTTCTGGTTTTCTTCTTTTTTTTTTAAATTTATATTTTATAAACCAAGCATTACATTTACAATCTATTAACATTCTCCATAACCATTCTCCGTCTCAACGGAGTCTTGCAACAATCATTTCGTACCCACATCAATATGGTACATTTTTATTATTATAGAATATCTACCAACCCCTCCTTCCCCTTTTACCCCCCATCCCCCCTGCCCCCATTTCCTTGCCATATTCTTCTAATACCCCTGTTCAGCTCGTTGCTTCCCACCGAATATAATTCCCCCAAACTTTTAAAAACCTCTGTGGTTTATGATTTTTTAAGGCTGTTAACTTGCTCAAAAGGTAGATGTTACCCAATGAGACTTGATACTCCTCCAACATTGGCACTGCTCTTTGTTTCCATCGTCGTGCAATTATAATCTAAAAGCTACACACCCTAAATTGAGGAACATATTTTCCGAGTTGTTTATATTCCCCGGCTTTATCCCCAACATTGCGATCCCCGGCTGTGGTGTGAAATTTCTCTCTAAGATTGCACTCAGTAGGCTAAAAACCTCCTTCCATACCTTATATAAAATCTCACATTGCCACCAAATATGGCGATAACTCCCCAGCACTTATCCTTCGTCCCCTTATACATATGACACACTTTCTCAGGTGTTAAATGCCACCTGTACAGAATTTTGTAATTATTTTCGATCAGATTAGCAGCTAACAACCCCTTATATCTGGTATGGAAGATACGATTCCACTTGGCTGCATCCCAACAGTCCCCCATATCTTGTTCCCATTGTTTCTGGAACCCCCCTTTGAGACTGTCCCCCTCTATCAATTTAGTCAAATTTTTTTTCCTCTGCCCAGTCATAATTAATATTTCAATTTCCGTAGGGTCTCCCTTGAGCTCGGGTAGTGTCTTGTGGTGAATATAATGACATATCTGATGATATGGATAATTATCTACTGTTTCTAGTCCATATTGCTTTATCAATACAAATACAATGTCCGTTGCACATAGGTATTTTTAAAACGCTCTCCCCCTTTTCCCTCTTGGGGAATCCACAACCATTCCCCCATCTTCCCTTCCTATAATTCATCAGTTTCCATTTGCACCCACTCTTTTCCTCCTTCTGCTCCCCATTCCACAATGGCACCAAGTTGCGCCGCTTCCACATATCGTTGCATATCAAGTATGGCCATCCCCCCTTTCTCCCTACTCTTAGTGAGGGTCTTCCAGGCCACTCTATTTCTCTTTCCCCCTCCTATAAATTTCATAATATGCCCTTGAACTCTCATTAGAAACCTTTTAGACA
Organism: Ichthyophis bannanicus; assembly: GCA_033557465.1. Taxonomy (NCBI): domain Eukaryota; kingdom Metazoa; phylum Chordata; class Amphibia; order Gymnophiona; family Ichthyophiidae; genus Ichthyophis; species Ichthyophis bannanicus. Next base: position 282,019,065 of record CM066035.1, read on the forward strand.
CCCACACAGGTAAGGCCTTAAAAAGATAAAGCCATTGGGGTAGGATCATCATTTTAATCGCCGAGATCCGCCCCAGCCAGGACAGCCCCTTACTCTCCCACATTTCCAATTCCTTCCTCATCATCTTTTCCATACTACCAAAGTTAGCCTTAAACAGCTCTGCAGCATTGAACGTTAGATTAATTCCCAAATATTTCATGCTATACTTGGCCCATTTAAATGGGAATTTCCCCTGGATGTGCTATTATGTCTGTATTGTTGCTGAGATATTTAATAATTCAGATTTTGCAGCATTTATTTTAAATCCAGAATAGTCCCCAAATTCCTTCAATATATTATAAACTGCAGTCAATAAGTCCTCTGGTTTTGTCAGCATAAAGAGTAGATCATCTGCAAAGAGTGACACTTTACTCTCTATTGTCCCCACCCTTACCCCGCATACATCTGGACATTCCCGCACCCGTTGTGCTAGGGGTTCCATTGAGAGCACAAACAATAAGGGCGAGAGCGGACATCTCTGCCTAGTTCCTCTGTTTAATTCAAAGGCTCTAGTGTACTCCCCATTAATAGAGATTTTTCCCAGTGGTTGCGTGTAAATTGCCTTGATCCTACCCCCATGTGTTCCAAAACTCCTAACAAATAGAGCCATGAAACACGATCAAACGCTTTTTCTGCATCTATTGTCAGTAAAATCATTTGATCCTCACTCCCTCTCCCCTTCCATATAGTATTTAATACCCTCCTAATATTATCGGCAGTTTGCCTACCTGGCACAAAGCCCGCTTGGTTCTCATGCACCAATTGCGGCATAAATGGTAATATTCTATTAGCTAGAATCTTGGTGAAGATTTTAAAATCTGTCCCCAATAGGGAGATGGGTCTATAAGAACCAGAAACATTGGGAAAAATTTAAAACACAGAAGATAGCTTTCTGGTTAAACTTGGAACCCAGCAGAGAGCTTGTAGTTTAAAATTCATAATAAGTTAGAGCCTAGCAGCAGCAAAGAGCTATAATTTAAATCAAATCAAATATAGCTTACCTCAGCAGCACAAGACAGTAGCAGCCCTCCTTTTAATAAGTGTTATTTCCCTCCCTCCCTCCCCAACACCCACCCACCCCTGGGATAATAGTAGCTTTATAGGTACTTACACATCTTAAAAGACAGGAGGTGCTTTCAGGTGCAGCTCGTTACACAAATCAGTCATAAACTAAGGACCTGAGATTAATTAAACTTCAGGTGAACAAGGTATATTAAACGTATTAGGTACAATTTTATTAGTATAAATATCCATAGCAACCCTTAGTAAGTAAAGAACTTAATCTAAACACAAACTTAAAACTAAGATGCAGACAGCAGTCCAGCAGCGAGATGGGGGCTTTCCAGTCTTTTGCATTGAGTGTCACATGTATGATTTTCTCCCAGTTGGTGAGAGGTCTTACGTGTACACTAGGTGCAAGGAGCTCTTTGCTCTCAGGGAACGAGTCTGTTCTCTAGAGGTTAGAGTAGCAGACTTGGAAGACATAAGAAAGACAGAGAGGTACATAAACGAGACCTACAGTGATATAGCCCTGAAGTCTCACCTCCAGTCTGGCAGCATCCCTGTTGCCATGGAGGAGAGAGGTCACGCGACAGGAGAGCATCACCCTGGTGTGGCAGGAAGTGATCCTGTAACTAGGACCTGTCCTCCAGGTGATGTAAAACCCTCTCGCACCGAGGAAGTTTCTCCAGGACCATGTGCCCATGAGGGAAGGGTTAGGACAGCTGTTATAGTTGGTGATTCGATCATTAGGCATGTAGATAGGTGGGTGGATGGTGGACGTGAGGATCGCCTGATAACATGCCTGCCTGGTGCGAAGGTAGAGGACCTCACGCGCAACCTAGATAAGGTCTTAGATAGTGCTGGGGAGGAGTCTGCTGTCTTGGTTCATGTCGGTAACAGTGACATAGGAAAATGTGGTAGGGAGGTTCTGGAGGCTAAATTTAGGCTTTTAGGTAGGTAGTTGAAATCCAGAACTTCCAGGGTAGCATTCTCCGAAATGCTTCCTGTTCCACGCGCAGGACCCAAAAGGCAGGCAGAGCTCCGGAGTCTGAATGTGTGGATGAAACAATGGTGCAGAGATGAGGGATTTGGATTTGTTAGGAACTGGGGAACATTCTGGGGAAAGGAGGGGCTCTTCCGAAGGGATGGGCTTCACCTTAACCGGGATGGAACCAGGCTGCTGGCATTAACCTTTAAAAAGGAGATAGAGCAGCTTTTAAACTAGATAATAGGGGAAAGCCGACAGTCGCCCAAGAGCACATGGTTCGGAAGAATGTATCCTTGAAGGATACTACCAAAAGCAGAGAGGTTCCAAAAAAGAGTAAAGTAGCCCAAATGCCCTCGAGTATGGAGCAGACAGAGCTTAAAGATCCCAAATTACCCATGTCTACCAATAGCCAAATTAATATGAATAAAATACAGTCTCTAAAATGCTTGTATGCAAATGCTAGAAGTCTAAAAAATAAGATGGGATAGTTAGAATATATAGCACTAAATGAGAAGTTAGATATGATTGGAATATCAGAGACATGGTGGAAGGAGGACAACCAGTGGGACACTGATACCTGGGTACAAACTATACTGTAATGATAGAGCTGATCAAATTGGTGGAGAGGTTGCGCTCTATGTTGGAGAGGGCATTGAGTCAGAAAGGATTAAAGTTTTGCAGGAAACAAAATTTGCTGTAGAATCTCTATGGATTGCAATTCCATGTAAGGGGAAGGCGATGGCAGTGGGGGTGTACTATTGACCGCCTGGCCAGAATGAACAAATGGATGATGAAATGCTCAAAGAAATCAAGGAAGATAACAAAAGTTACAGCGCAGTAATAATAATGGGTGATTTCAATGGGTCAATATCACGGCAGGACATGCTAGGAAGATAAAGTTCCTAGATGAAATAAATGACTGCTTCTTGGAGCAGCTGGTTCATGAAATGACCAGAGGGGAAGCCATATTAGACCTAGTCCTTAGTGGAACACCAGATCTAGTGCAAGAGATAAGGGTGTTGGGGCCACTTGGCAATAGTGATCATAGCATGATCGCCTTTGATTTAATTAGTGGAGGAGGGATAATAAGGAAATCCACAGTACTACCTTTTAACGTTCGAAAGGGAGAATATAATAAAATGAGGAAAAAAGTTAAGAAAAAACTAAAAGGAGCAGTTGCAGAGGTTAAAGACTTACATCAAGCTTGGGTGTTGTTGAAAAATACTATCTTGGAAGCCCAGACCAGCTGTATTCCACGCTTTAAGAAAAGTGGAAGGAAGTCCAAAAAACTGCCAGAGTGGTTTAAAGGTGAGGTCAGAGAAGCTGTTGCAAAAAAAGCATCTTCTGGAAATGGAAAAAAGAGCCAAACGAAGAAACCTGGAAACAGCACATGCACTGGCTAGTCAAATGCAAGGCTTTGATAAGGCAGGCAAAAGGAGAATTTGAGAAGAAGCTTGCTAAAGAAGCAAAAACGCGAAATAAAGACTTTTTCAAGTACATTCGTAGCAAAAAACCTGTGAGAGTCAGTTGGTCCATTAGATGATAGTTAAAGGGGCACTAAGAGGCGACAAGGCGATAGCGGAGAGACTGAATGAATTCTTTGCTTCGGTCTTTACTGAGGAAGATGTAGGGATGTTACCAATGACTGAAGTGATATTTAAAGGTGCGGAAGAATTAAAGGAAATATCGATACATCGGGAAGATGTATTACAACTATTAGATAAACTGAAGAGTAGCAAATCACCTGGGATGGATGTTATACATCCAAGGGTGTTGAAAGAACTGAAATATGAGATTGCAGACCTGCTATTAGTAATCTGTGAACTATCATTAAAATCATCTCTAATACCTGAAGATTGGAGGATCGCCAATGTAACACCAATTTTTAAAAAGGGTTCCAGGGGTGATCCGGGAAACTACAGACCGGTGATCCTGACGTCAGTACTGGGAAAAATGGTAGAAACCATCATAAAGAATAAAATTACTCAGCATGTAGATAGTCATGGCCTAATGGGAGCCAACATGGCTTTAGAAAGGGAAGATCTTGTCTTTCTAATCTGTTATGTTTTTTTGAAGGTGTGAATAAACAGGTGGACAAAGGTGAGTTGGTTGATATAGTGTATCTGGACTTTCAGAAAGCCTTTGACAAGGTCCCTCATCAGAGACCTTTGGCAAAACTAAAGAGTCATGGGACAAGAGGCAGTGTACTACTGTGGATCAGGAACTGGTTAAAAGATAGAAAGCAGAGGGTAGGGCTAAATGGCCAATTTTCCCAATGGAGAAAGGTGAATAGTGGTGTACCCCAGGGATCTGTGTTGGGTCCGCTGCTTTTTGACATATTCATAAATGACCTGGAAAGTGGAATAACGAGTGAGGTTATCAAATTTGCAGATGACACAAAATTATTTAAAGTTGTTAAAACCCAAGAGGATTGTGGAAAATTGCAAGAGGATCCTGATAAATTGGAAGACTGGGCATCAAAATGGCAGATGAAATTTAATGTGGGTAAGTGCAAAATGATGCACCTAGGGAAGAACAACCCAAACTATGGTTATACGATGCAACGTTCCACATTAGGAACCACCACCCAGGAAAAAGATTTAGGCGTCATTGTGGATAACATGTTAAAACCCTCGGCCCAGTGTGCTGTGGCGGCCAAGAGAGCAAATAGAATGCTAGGTATCATAAGGAAATGAATGGAAAATAAAACAAAAGTTATTATAATACCTCTATCATTCCATGGTGAGACCGCACCTTGAATATTGTATGCAATTCTGGTCGCCATATCTTAAAAAGGATATAGCGATATTAGAAAAGGTTCAGAGAAGAGCCACCAAAATGGTAAAAGGGATTGAAGGATACTCCTATGAAGAAAGACTAAAAAGGTTAGGGCTCTTTAACCTGGAAAAGAGACGGCTGAGGCGAGATATGATAGAAGTCTCTATAAATTAATGAACGGAGTGGAACGGGTAAACGTAGATCGATTGTTTACGTTATCAGAATATAGAAAGGCTTGGGGACATGCAGTGAAGCTACAGGGTAAAAACTAAGACTAATAAAAGAAAATATTTTTTCACTCAACGTGTAATCAAACTCTGGAATTTGTAACCGGAGGATGTAGTAAAGGCTGTTAGTGTAGCTGGGTTTAAAAAAGGTTTGGACAAGTTCCTGGAGGAAAGGTCCATGAACCATTATTAAGAAGGGACCCAGGATATCAATGCTTGACCCAGTACAAGCATTGTGGAACCTGTGTCTTTTGGGGAAATTGCTAGGCACGTATGACCTAGATTGGCCACTGTTGGAAACAGGATACTGGGCTTGATGGACCTTGGTCTGACCCGGTATGGCATATCTAATGTTCTTATGGGATCTTTCCCCTATTTTGGCAACACCGTTATACCAGCTGTTCGCATAGTCTCTGGGATTTGCCCACCTTCTTGAAAGGAGTTATAGAGTCTAGGCAGCGGTTTACACAAAACATCCTGAAAATATTTTATGTAATTTATTAGTAAAGCCATCCAATCCAGGAGCCTTATTCAGAGGTAAGGCATTAATCGCCGCACGTACTTCCATCTCTCATATGGGCTCCGAAATCTGAGCAGCTTCTTCTCCCGTAAGTTTAGGTAGTGTGCTTTGCAGATATTTATCTATCTCCTCTCCTGTTTTTAGATTTTCTGCCTTATAGAACTGTTTATAAAATTGCAGAAAACGCTCTTGAATTTGTTCCCTCGATCTTTCTTACTTCCCGCCCTTCTGCGTCCCGAATTTTAGTTACTAAATTTTTATTGTGACGACGTTTCAGCCTATAGGCTAGCCATTTGGTAGGTTTATTACCTAGTTCAAAGAACTGCTGCTTTAATTGGTCCTGGGCAAATTTAATTTCTGCAAGTTCCAATTCGCCTAGTTCTCTTTTAACTTTTTCTTTAGCTCCCGCAATTTCGATTCACTTAAATCCTCCCTTTTTTGAAGTCCCTCTAAATCTCTAAATCGCGAATCTTCTCATGTAACGATTCTTTTTGAGCCTCTTTGACCTTTTTCTCATACGTTTCTATGGAGATCAACTCTCCCCTCACTACTACTTTCAAGCATTCCCATAGGGTTTCAATTTCACAGTTCTCTATCATTAATCTCCATGTAATTTATAATAGCCTGTGCTATTTTTGGTATTACCTTCGGTTGTTCCAATAATGTTTCATTTAAAATCCAACCCCTCCTCTGCTTTACTAAATTCCCCATTACACAATCAATCTGAACCGGTGCATGGTCAGTCCACGTTCGTTCCCCAATTCAGTTTTCAATGCTCTCCAGCATAGACCTAGACACCCATATCATATCTATCCTTGAGCAAGAGTTATGTACCAGGGAATAAAATGTAAAATCTTATCTCCAGGAACAAGCAGGAATGTAGTCCTCACATATGGGTATCGTCGGTACCGACGGAGCCTGCGTGGGAACGCTCCCCAACGTCCAATAGGAACGCTTTTGGGAGCATCCCTGAGCACATGCGTTCTGCCTTCCTGGATTTTCATCTGTCCCTCTTCAGTTCTTCGTTTTCCGTGGAGCCAACAGGACCTATTCCCTGTCACCGCAGAAAATTCCATCTTTAAAATTCTTTCTTGTGGTTGCGTTTGCCTACCGCACGACGCTTACTGGTACCGCCTGTTCTTTTCTTTTCTTTTCCTAAAAAAAAAACAAAAACCCTAGACTTAGACTGTTGCTTTTCAGAAACTTTCCTGTTTTGGTGCTAGGCGCCATTTTGGGCATTAGGCCCCATTTTTCCAAAATCATGGAAAAGCCAACTAGTGTTTTTAAAAACTGTACTAAGTGTGGCGGTACCATTTCCGTCACTGACACCCATGATTGGTGTCTAAAATGTTTAGGACCTGATCATTCTCCAACTGAATGTCTCTCCTGCATGGGAATGACCAAAAGAGGAAGACAGAACCGGGCTGCAAAGCTCGGTACCCTCTTTTCTTCAGATGCCAGATCCGTTGCATCGACATCGTCAAGGGCCTCTTCTTCCTCCCATGGATCTCGGGTAACTAAACACAAAAGCCGGTCCTCAAAGGGTAGCTCTCCTGCTAAGCATCGAGAGGCCATTGGCATTGCCCTTGAGGGATCCACACCAGCAAAACAGCCCCGGCGGGAGGCTTCAGCTTCCAAAGCATCGTTGGGGCTTCAGGATGTTCTCGAGGCTTCAACCTTGCAAGAACTACCTGTGCCATGCTCGGGGGTTCTGGCCGTTCTTACCGGCACTGACACCCAGGCATCGGCAGCGTCAGTAGACCAGAGATTTCTTGCTATTGAACGCAGTATCGCAGCTCTTCTCTAAGCTGCGGTACCGGTGGTCCCAAGGGGACCGGTGCCGACATCGACACCGATGCCGGTACCGACACCGATGCCGGTACCGACACCGGTACAGACACTGGTACCGATGATGCCGGTACCGATGGTACCGGCCCCGATGGTAACTCTTCCCATTCCACCTCCGGCTGGAGTGGATAAAGTGGTACCGGGTCACCTCGGTACCGACTTCGATCGGTACCGGGATCGTGCTTTGCAGGAGCATCGGGGTCAGGAATACTTCGATTCCTCCGATTCCGAAGACTTGACAATTCTGCTGACACTAGAGGGTTTCTCCTAGAAGACCCCTTTTCTCCCCAACTCAGAATGTCACCTCCAGAGGACATGTCATTTCAGGATTTCATCCGTGATATGGCTAAAGGTCTTTCAATCACAGTAGCTCCTGAAGAGGAACCCAGAGCAAAGGGATTGGAAATCCTCCAATATCCTAAAGCTCCTAAGGAGGCAGCTACTCTGCCTATCCATGAAATTCTGCATAGCTTGATGCTCAGAATGTGGGAGATACCTCTGACCACTTCTCCTCACTCTAGGAGGCTTGATACTATGTATCGAGTCCCACCATGTCCTGGATTTCAGAAAACTCAGCTGCCACACCATTCAGTGGTAGTGGAGTCAGCCATGCGTAGGATGAAAAGTGCAAAAAGACATTAATCCAGTCCTCCAGGTCGTGAATGCAGGACTCTGGATGCTTTTGGACGCAGAACGTTTCAAGCTTCCATGTTTTCAGCTAGGATCAGCTCATATATACTATATATGGGAATGTTCCTCAAAGAAATCACGGGAGACTTGGAACTTATGAGCCCATTTCTCCCAGTTGATAAGAGACAAGACTTTCTTACTCTGGTTAATCATGCTCAGGATGTCTCCAAGTTTGTCAATCATGCAGCCTTTGACTGCTTCGAATGCATCAGCAGAACGTCTGCTATTGCCATAGGCGCACGATGGATTGCCTGGCTACAGGCATCAGACTTGGAGACTTGGGTACAGGACAAGTTAGGCAACATTCATTGCACGGGAGAGAATCTCTTCGGCAAAAACTAGCAGGAGAAGGCTAACGAGTTAGATGCTGACAATTCTACCTTAGATAGATTGTCAAAGTCTATAGCCACTCCAGCGAAAAGGAACCTTATAAAAAACACTCTTTTAGCAAAAAGAGGAAGTTTTATCCTTCCCATACTCACCAGACTCAGACTCCAGGTCAGGTTGCCCAAAAGGGACAAATTAGACAACAGAAGAAACCAAAAGGCCCGAGAGCCCAACCAGCTCTCCAGGTTCAGCCCCCTCAAGGGCTTTGACTCCTTCCTAGAGAGCTTTGCCTTCCTGCCTCTGAGGGGTCCTCAACCCCCCAATATTCCCAGCAGGTTATGCCACTTTGTCAACAGATGGCATCAGATAACAGTAGAATATTGGACTTTGTCCATTGTAGGGGAGGGGTACAAACTTCATTTTCACAGCTTACCCCCTCCTACAGTTCTAAAGCAGCTCAATTCACAAACCTTTGCAGACAATCTGCTAGATCACGAGGTCTCCACACTTCTTGCCCAAGGGGCAATAGAAGAAGTACCCATTCTTCAGCAGGGTGCATGGTTCTACTCCCCCTATTTTCTTATTCCAAAGAAAACAGGAGGACACAGACCCATTCTAGACCTCAGAGAATTGAACAAATATCTGTTTCGAGAGAAATTCAAAATGATTTCTCTGGGAACTCTTCTGCCATACCTTCAAAGCCAGGACTGGCTTTGCTCTCTAGACTTAAAGGATGCATACACTCACATTCTTATCCATCCAGATCACAGGACATTTTTACGTTTCCTTTTCAGGGGAAGACATTTCCAGTACAGGGTTCTTCCTTTTGGTCTGGCTTCAGCACCAAGGGTATTCACGAAATGCATGGCAGTAGTAGCTGCTTTTCTACAAACCCTGGGGATTTTTGTCTTCCCTTACTTAGACGACTGGCTCATCCGAGCCTCCACAGTGACAGAGTCCAGCACTGCACTGTCTCGTACAATGCGAATCCTCCAATACTTGGGATTGGTAATAAACTTCCCGAAATCTCAACTAGTTCCTTCCTAATGCCTAGAATTCATAGGAGCCTGTCTGGATACCAGACAGGCAAGGGCTTTCCTTCCACAAGCCCGGTGTCTTCGCATAATGCAGTTAGCTTACCAAGCAGCAGGCAAATCCTCCCTCACTGCTCGGGAGCTGCTGCAGTTACTGGGACACATGGCATCACAGTTCATGTAGTCCCATATGCTCGCCTCCACATGCGAGCAGCTCAGTTGACCCTCTCCACACAGTGGACACAGGCCACGGGTCATTTGTCGGACAAAATAACAATCTCTCAACGACTAATTTTGTCCCTCCAATGGTGGCAATCATTAGAAAATCTGACAGTAGGGTCTCCTTTCCATCAACCCCTCTTTCAGGCCACCCTAACAACAGATGCATCTCAGGTGGGTTGGGGAGCACACCTGAATCATCTCTCTACCCAGGGCACCTGCACTCCACAGGAGGTTGGTTTACACATAAACCTCCTGGAGTTAAGAGCAATTTATTTAGCTCTTCGAGTGTTCCACACCCAGCTCAGCTACAAGACAGTCTTAGTCCAGATGGACAATCAGGAAGCCATGTTCTATGTGAACAAGCAGGGCGGGACAGGCTCTCTGTCGTTATGCAAAAAAGCTTTACGACTATGGGGCCTCGCCACAGAGCATCAAATTCACCTTCTAGTGGTATATCTTCCAGGCATTCAAAACCTTTGGACAGACAAACTCAGTCGAGTACTGCTACCTCACGAGTGGTCACTCCACCTAGACCAGGTGGCAAAGATATTTCATCTCTGGGGCGCTCCAGATGTAGACCTCTTTGCAAGTCCACTGAATGCCAAACCTCCCCGGTTCTGCTCCAGGATTCTGGCGCACAACTGTCAGGCAAGGGATGCCTTCCTCCTTCACTGGGATCAGGACTTCCTTTATGCCTTCCCACCCATTCCCCTCATCCCCAAGACACTCTTCAAGCTTCAGAGAGAGAGGGGTCGCATGATTCTCATAGCACCACAATGGCCACGCCAAACGTGGTATTCCCTGCTTCTGCATCTCTCTCAAGCGGCACCTCTGGAGTTAGGGCATGTTCCAGATCTCCTTTCCCAGGAGAACTTGACGCTATGGCACCCAAATCCCCAGTCTCTGCACCTCACGTCCTGGTTGTTGAAGGCTTAGACCTCCAGGATTTCAACCTGTCCCAGCAGGTAAAAGATATCCTTCAGGCTTCTAGGAAACTTTCCACAAGAAGATCTTATGCCTTCAAATGGAAACGATTTACTATATGGTGCTCCAAGAAGGGATTAAACCCCCTGGTCATAGAATCGATTCTAGAGTATCTCCTTCACTTATCGAATTCTGGATTAAAGACCAATTTGGTAAGTGTCCATCTTAGTGCAATTGCAGCTTCTTATAAGCCTCTAAATGGACAACCAATTTCCTCTCATCCGCTCCTATGAAGATTTATGAGAGGCCTTTTATTAACTAAACCTCCCATCAAGCCACCAGCGGTAGCATGGGATCTAAATCTAGTTCTCGGCAGCTCATGAAGCCGCCTTTTGAACCTTTAGCCACTACAGCCCTTACGATTTTGACTTGGAAGGTCATCTTCCTGATTACAATCACCTCTGCCCGTCGCATTAGTGAATTGCAAGTTTTAGTGGCTGATCCGCCTTATACTAGATTTCATCATAAGGTTGTTTTTCGAACTCACCCACACTTTATGCCAAAGGTGGTTTCGCCTTTTCATTTAGACCAATCAATTTATCTTCCTGTATTTTTTCCGAGGCCTCACGCCTCTTATGCAGAAAGAAACCTTCATGCTTTAGATTGTAAAAGGTCCTTAGCCTTTTACATTCAAAGAGCACAGCAACATAGAAAGTCCTCGCAACCTTTTGTAACTTTTGACCCTAGTCATTTGGGACTTCCAGTCTCCAAAAGAACTTTATCTAAATGGATTGCCCAATGCATATCCTTTACTTATGAGAGTCTGGGTCTTCCTCTTCATGACCGTGTCAGCTCACAATGTGAGAGCCATGGCAGCTTCTATGGCTAATCTCCACTCTGTCTCTATCGATGACATTTGTCGAGCAGCCACCTGGGCTTCAGTACACACCTTGACAGCCCACTACTGCCTAGATAAAGCCTCCCGTCGGGATGCCTTCTTTGGCCTAACTGTTCTTCAAAATCTCTTTCAAACCTAAACCAACTCCTACCCACCAACCCTGGTGGGATGCCAGAGATCCATGGGAGGAAGGATTCTCACCTTCGACGGTGGCACCCTCCTGGGGATATCTCCATGGCATCTTCAGCTAGGGAGTCCCCATATGTGAGGACTACATTCCTGCTTGTTCCTGGAGATAGCATAGTTACTCACCTGTAACAGGTGATCTCCAGGAACAGCAGGAATTTAGTCCTCATAACCCACCCACTTTCCCTAGGAGTTCTCTCTCTCTCTCTCTTTGTCTCTTTCCTCTCTCCCTTTATCCTTTCACTCAGCTACAAACTTAACTGAAAAGGGACAGTTGGAAAGGCGGGAAGGCAGCACACATGTGCTGAGGGATGCTCCCAAAAGCGTTCCTATTGGACGCTGGGGAGCATTCCCGCGCAGGCTCCGTCGGTACCGATGATACCCATATGTGAGGACTACATTCCTGCTGTTCCCGGAGATCACCTGTTACAGGTGAGTAACTACGCATTTCCCAGCCCCTCAACTCCCTCCAGGTGTCCTGAACCCCCAAATGAGTCCCCATCAGTTTTAACATTCGCCTGTTTTTTGCATTACCCTCACTATACCCTTTTGAATTATCTAACTGGGGGTTAAGTGTCAGATTAAAATCCCCCCCCCCCATAATCACCTGGCCTTCCGCAAATTGTTCAACAGATGATGCCAGGCTCTCAAAAAACACTCCCTGTAAAGTTTTTGGGCCGTATATATTCACCAAAGTGAACAATTGTTCTTGCATTTTAAGTTTAAGAAGGAGAAATCTTCCTCCCCTATCCATTTGCACTGCGATTACAGAATATGGAATTCTCCTATGAATCAAAATTCCCACCCCCCTCTTTTTCAAATCAATCCTATTCGATGCATACCATTGACCCGAAAATTTCCTATGGGCCACCCTCCATTCATCCACTTTCCTCAGGTGAGTCTCCTCCTTATACATTCGTTGTTGCTTAATCAAGGAATTTAAGCCTCTCTCATTCATGGTTAACACTCTTATTTTATCCATTTTCCTTAATGAGCTTTGTACCAGGTAACACAAATAATCTGGCAGGAAATCCCCTCTCCCCCCTTCCCTCTTATGCCTCCCCCTCCCCCCCCCCCCCATTTTCCTGGTCGTCTCCCATCCTCCCAATCATATAAGGCATGACGTACCGGACTCCTAAACCAGTATCTATACACATCTACATATACCTGCATCTATTACATCATTCATACTCCTCATCTCTTTACTTATTCCCTGTTCAGTATTTTACGTATTAACACTTTCAAACAGAGTATGTCCGAGATTGTCCAACTGCTCATCCCCTCTCCTCTGCTTGTGCCATGTTCTTCTGCTCCTCAGGCGTCTATCCCCCAGGGGTGCCCGTCTCCACCCGCCTTTTTCCTCCGATCTCTTCCCTGCTGTGGCGCTGGCGGTTTCTGGCCCCTCCATCCAGCCTGCTTGTCGCATAATTTTGTTTGCTTCCTCTACAGTACGTATATGGGAGGACACCCCTTCCATAGTAAATTGTAATCCAAAGGGGAAAGTCCATATATATTTGATTTGTTCCTCACGCAGACATTTTGTCAGGCCCGCAAGCTCTCTTCTTTTCCTCATAGTAACTATGGACAGGTCTGCATAGATCTCAATTTTATGATTCTCCCATGTTATTCCTGTCAACTTCCTAGCTGTCCTTATAACACCATCTTTAGTTGAATACTCATGAAAACAGGTTATTATATCTCTTATGCGTCCATCTCTCTTAGGACCTAGAGCTCTATGAGCGTTCTGTCTTCCCACTCAGTCCAGTCCTATCCATGCCAGCCTGATTCAATATCTGGTGACTTAGTTGTTCCACAAGCTGTATACAATCTTCTTTATCTTTACTCTCAGGGATTCCCTGGATCCTGATATTCGCCCGTCGAAATCTATTTTCAAGATCCTCTATTTTCAGCCACAACTCTTCCTGTTCCCCCACCATGGCACTGAATTTCGTTTGTATACTCTTTATTGTGCCTTCTTGCTCCTCTACCTCAGTCTCCACGTCTTCCAGCCTTTGCCCCACTTCCCTCACGTTCACTCTCAGCTCTTCCATCCACGTATGGACTTTGGACTTAAAATGGGCTAGATCCTGTCTTATGGTGGCAACCACCCTTTTAACTCCCCTTTCAGGCCTTCAATCTCGCTTTCCCGGTGCACATCTGCCATCCCCACCATACTTGCCTCCTCTGCGCTCGGCGCACATGCCGTCGCCATCTTGCTTTTCCCTGCGGCACCCCCACTCGCGGCTTGAAAGCATAGGCTTTTAAATCTGTTGTGCTCTTCTTCATCGCTGCCATCTCCGGGAAATTTCCACACCCTCCAGTGCTACGCTGTGGGGTTTCCACCCTGCAGGAGTTGCCCTTTTTACAGGTATTTAGAAAGTACCGACTGAGCTCTGCTCTTAAGCTGCCATCTCAGTCCGTGACGTCATTTCCTCCTCGTTCTGGTTTTCTTCTGATCTCTCCCACTGTTTGTGTTTGTTCTGGTGGATCTTCCTCTACTTGCCATCCTGCTTTCAGTTGGTACCTCAGGGCTTGGAATCTCTCTTTTTATCTCTCTACACTTAGTCCCTTGGTGCATTTATTTCCTCCCATGTTATTTAGTATGATCTTTACACTGACTACTCTCAGGTTTACCACTCTGCACCTGAAATCTCTCCAGGAATGCAGACCCACATCTTTGCTTGCTTATCCGACATTGCTTCCTGGGTGTCTCGCTGCCATCTCAGATTGAACATGGCCAAAACTGAGATCCTCATCTTTCTCCCTAAATCCACCTCCCCCTTTCTCTATTTCTGTAGATAACACTATATGCCTCCCTTTTCCTCCGCTCACAACCATGGGGTCGTCTTTGACTCTACTCTTTCTCTGCACCTATCCAACAGATAACTAAAACCTGTGGCTTCTTTTTCTATAGCATCAGCAAAATTCATCCCTTCCATTCGGAACACACTGCTATGACCCGTATCCATTCTCTAGTCATCTCCTGTCTTGACTATTGTAACCTCCTCCTTGCTAGTTGTCCTCTGAATCATTTCTCCCCACTTCAATCTGTTGAAAATTCAGCTGCATGGCTTAACTTCTCCCAGTGTCACTATGCTTATGTAACCCCTCTTCTCAAGTCACTTCATTGGCTCCCTATCTGTTTCCACATCCAATTCAAGCTTTTCCTACTGACCTACAATTGCATCCATTCTGCGGTTTCTCTCTACTTTTCCTCCTGTCTCATTCAACAACCCTCCTCGGGAACTCCGATCCTTCTGCAGATTCCTTTTATTTATGCCCTTCTCTACCAATGCCAGACTTTGTTCGTTCCACCTTGCTGCTTCATATGCCTGGAATAAACTACCCGAGTCAGTACGTTGGGCTCCTTCTCTACTCTGTTTAAATCATGGAGACTAGAAGGTCAGCAGGTGCCACTGTAGCAGATTGCAGGTGCACCCTGGTGCAAGGGACCAGCTTCAAGGCTGATACCTGTCACTGGCCCAAGGGTCCCAGGTCCATGGAGCCAGCCAAGAATCTCATACTCTGAGTCAGCTGAGGCTTCAGTAACCTCTCCATCATGAGGAAGCTTGGCTCAGGGAGCACAGAACTGACCCTCAGGAACACAGAATCCTGGGAGAGAATCACGCTGTTCTAAGGACAGTCAGTTGCTGACCCCAGCCTTCCTGGCTGGACATCACCATGTCTACGTCTTCTCTGACCCTAACCAAAGAGACTGACCGTACCAGCTCATTGTCCAGGAATGGGCAACCTGGGCTTTTCGCAAGGAGACAAGAGTCCCTACCACTTGAAGAGTGGGGAGATGCTTCTGGACCAAAAGACAGAGTCCAGAACTGGAGAAGCGGCTTAGTGACAAAATGCTGTGGCATATTCCAAGTAGTCAAGAGCACCCTCTAAATGACAGATACTATGACAGACCAAAACTCTGCCCGGACGATCGGGCAGAGTTTCTGGCATCTGTGAGTACCTGGGGACCTGCCTGCAGCTGCAGTGATGTCAGCCAAGTCCACCAGTAAGAGATGCTGGGGCTCTTTAAAAGTCCTTGAGCCCTGCAGTGTGTGGCCACAGACGTGTCCAAAGGGGCAGATTAGGCTCCTTTGGAGCCCCTTCGGAACACAAAGAAGCACTGAGGAGGGGATTTTGGCTGTGTTCTCTGCTGTGTTTTTCCTTCATCTGGATTTTGCTGGTGTATGGTGAAGGGAAAGTGCAAGGCCAAAGTGAAAAGGTTGACCTCTTCCACCCCCAAGACTATCAGCCCGATGGACAAGCGCCTGGTTCTGGCTCCGGTGCAAGGTACTGTCACTGCTGAGTTGACTCTGAACTGAGTGTGTCTTGGCTCCTGCGATCATTGTCCTAGGCTCTCCTCCAACAGTGGGTAGGATATCTCCAACTGGGGATACCTTGGAATCATTGCATTATTTATCTATTGTTTCTGTGGTTTCCTTTGCAGACATTGAATTTCCTTTGAATGCTGTTTATTTTTCTTTACTGCTACCCCTTCTACTAACATTTCTTTAACTGATGTTTGGAAGGCGGTCGCTAGGACTGAATCTTTGTTAAAGGATACCATTTCTAAATTATGTACATTCTCACAAGATGTTTTGAAATTTTTTTCTAAAGTTGATGATCAGATTGATAACCTGACATGGTGTACTGCTAACCTTGAACCTGCCAGTCAGTCTTTGCAGTCCACTTTGGCATCTTTTGTGTTGGATAGTTTATTTCACAATTTCAGGGTGTCCCTCCAGTCTAATCCAGACAATTGGGTTGTGCATGCTGACCAGCAGAAGGAGACTGAGGAAATACTTTCTCAGTTCAGTATAACCTATACGCACTGACTGAGCCAGTATTTTCTCAGTCTCAGCAGGTGGTGTAGCTGGCTCTAGACTGCACTGAGGAGCCTTGATTGGGCCTGAAGCTGGAGGAAGCTAAGGCCAGGTGTGCAGAACCCGGTGGTATGGGTCCCTCCCCTATTTTTCTTCCTGGCTTCCTCCTTTCTCTCTCCCCTATTGTTGGGAGAGGGCCGGAGGTGAGAGCCTTGTGCCTGCCTGCCTTGCACTGCGGTTGTGGTCTTAAAGTTTAAAAAAAAAAAAAGAGAAGATTGGCAGGAAGTGGGGCACGTGCCTCTGAGGAGCAGGGATCCTGCAATCCAGAGGAGGGAGTGCTCCGGCTAAGTCTGGTGGGCCCCAGGGGCTATAGCGGTGCCTTCTTTGAATTTTTAGGCAGCAGATTGTTGGGGGAAGCAGAGCTACGCAGCCACATGTAGCAGGCTCTGTGTGGCAGCCAGCGGTCACAGTCCTATGAGATTGGACTGTGCCGTGGCTGCCATAGAGTAGACGCATCAGCTGAGAGGGACCTTTGGGAAGCCTGGAAGGGTCTGAAGAGGAGGCTGGTGAGTTTGGCTGCTGTGGGGAGACCGTAGCTGACCTTGGTGGGCCCGAGCTTTTGGTGGGAACAGACGCCATTTTGCGATCCTCCCTGGAGACTGCTGCAGAAGAGCTGGAGCCTCTGGTCATGCAATTAGCTTGGGAAACCCATGGAACAAGGGCTCTGGGACTGGACAGTAGCAGGGAAGGAGCAAGTGAATCCCCCCCCCGTCCCCCAAATTTGTGCTTTTAATGCACCAGGCCTTTTTGATGAAGCAGGGTGCTTCGGGGGATGCCTTTAGCAGCCCCTTTGGGATAGCACAGGGAACCTGTCCTACCTAAATGGCCCAGGAGAGTGAATTGGGTCGGGGAGCGTGAGGAGGCCTCCCTGGCATCCACAGATCTTCGGGACCCCCTGGAAGGCCCATCTGAACTCCTGGATTGGGAAGAAATAGAGAAGGGGGAACTTCCAACACCAGAGGACCCCTCCGCCCTATTGGTCTTCCATAGGGATGAGCTGGAATCTTTGGCAGCCTTTCGTATTGTGGATTCGGAGGTTGGGGTTCCTGTGATAGATGAAGGCCCCATCATGGAAGGGATTTAGGAGACCATCCCTGTCCTTTCCAGTATATAGGGCCTTACGGGTCGTAATCGAGGAGGAATGGCTCACCCCTGATGTGAAGGACAAATTGCGCCTCCCCAAGGTGGACGCTGTGGTGGCAGCGGTCATGCATAAGATTACCATCCTGGTAGAGGGGGACATGCAAAAGCAGGCAAGGGCGGCCCTGGCTGGCACCGTGGGAGCAGCTTTCAGGGCTTCTGACCATCATGTGGCGGTAACTCCCAGAGAACTAATTTTCTATGGGGGGGCTTGCCCTTTTGAGGGGGGTGCCCAAGGAGGTAGGGGGTTTTGCCTCTCCTCCCCAGCAGTCCCCAAATCCTCCCAATGAAGGTGTGGTGGTCCTAGTGGGGGTGCAGCCAATGGGCAGCCACCTATGGCAATTTTTTCCCACCTGGGCCCAAATCACGACCAGCGTCTGAGTCTTTGAGGTGATTCGTGAGGGCTTTGCACTCAAATTCCTGCATCTGGTGCCCAAACACTTTGTTCTCTCCATGCGGGGTGGCACAAAAGCAGGCGGAGGTGGAGGCAACATTAGCACGTCTGCTGTGACTCGAGGTAGTGGTCCCAGTCCAGGAGATCAAAACCAGTCTAAGCCGGTATTCGATTTACTTCGTCGGCCCAAGAAGGAGGGCTCCTGGACCTCAAGGAAGTCGTCACGTTCCTCAGTGTCCAGATTTTGCATGGAAACTTTGCGGTCCGTGCTTGTGGCGGTATGCCAGGGCGAGTTCCTCACCTCCTTGGACCTCACGGAGGCCTACCTGCATATCCCAATCCGCCCAGTGCACCAGCGCTTCTTGCACTTTGCATGCCCAAGGGGCATTTCCATTTTCAAGCGTTGTCTTTTAGGCTGGTCTCAGCATCCTGGGTCTTTACGAAGGTCCTGGTGGTAGTGGTGTCCCATTTTCACAAGCAGGGCACTTTGGTCCATCGTACTTGGATGACTGGTTGATCTGCGGGAAGACTCAAAGAATGCAAGAAGTCGACTGCGGAGGTAGTTCGCTGTCTGCAGTCATTAGGGTCGAAAGTGAACCTACAGAAGAGTCAATTGCAACCAACCCAGTCCTTGGAGTATCTGGGATCATGAGTCAACACTGCATGGGGAATGGTGTTTCTCCCTTAAGGTCGAGTGACAAAACTACAGGGTCAGGTCCGGAGGCTTTGCCGGGACTTGTGTCCCTGGGCATGGGGATTATCTCTAGGTGCTCAGATCAGTGGAGTGGCCCTGAAGTTGGTCCCGTGGGCATGCTTGCACGTGCGGGCCTTCTAGGCCCACTTTCTGTCCAGGGTGGCCCCAGCAGAGCAATCTATGAAGGTGCAATTGTCTGCCGCAGAGTCCAGAGCAGCTTGAGTTGTTGGCCAGATCTCTTGAATCTGGCAGCAGGGGCATCCCTGGAAACGCCCACCTGGGTGGTGGTAACAGTGGATGCGAGCCTCTCCAGATGGGGAGGACATTGCCTAGATGAAGTAGCACAGGGCCGATGGTCGGCCAAGGAGCACTCATGGACCATCAACCGTCTGGAAACGAGGGCAGTATGGTTGGTGCTGGAAGCCTTCTTCCTGTTGGTTCATAGCCAGCCTGTGCAAATTTTGTCGGACAACACAACTACCGTGGTGTACATAAACTGGCATGGGGCACAAAGAGCTCCCAAGTGTCTGCGGAGGCACTGCTGCTGCTTCACTGGGCCGAGCACCTCTCCGGGCCCTGTTGGCAGCACATATGGCAGGAATGGCGAATGTTCAGGCGGATTACTTGAATCACCACATTCTTGATCCGGGAGAATGGTCCCTGTTGGAATCTGTGTTTAACTCACTGGTGGAGCATTGGGGGACTCCAGTGATGGACCTTATGGTGCAGCATGACCATGCCAAAGGTCCATGCTACTTTAGCTGGCAGAGGTCTCCCATGGTCTTGATGCTTTCGTCCAGTTGTGGCCCCTTAGGGGACTGCTGTATGTTTTTCCACCCTAGGCCCTGATTGGTTGGGTGATTCAGCGCATAAAGACTCATCAGGGGCGAGTGCTCCTGATTGCACCGGACTGGTCGAGGCACCCTTAGTATTCCTATTTGGTGCGACTGCAGAGGGATGAGCTGGTACGACTGCCTCCGGTTCTGGACCTGCTAATGCAGGGGCCAGTGTGCATGCTGGCGGTGGATTGATTCTCGCTTATGGTTTGGTTCTTGAAAGGGCACAGTTGATGTGGTGCGGGTACTCAGAGCCCATGATGATAACACTGCTGCAGGGCCCGGTGACGCTCTACATCAGTGGTGTACATTAGAATATGGCAGTTACTTGAGACTTGGTGTGCGGGTCTGTAAATTCGCCTTCTTGGAGCACTGGTGATGGCCCTGAGGATTCCTAGAAGCCAGCCTGGACAAGGGCCTTGCTCTTGGTTTCTCGAAGGTGCAGGTGGCAGTGCGCTCCTACTATCGTGGATGAGTACAGGGGGTGTCCCTGGCTGCACACCCAGATGTGGGCTGTTTTCTACCGGGCGTCACACATATGTCCCCCAAACAAGCCCTGATGCCATCATGGGACCTCAATTTGGTTTTGAATGTTCTGGGAGGTCCTCCCTTCAAACCACTGCAGGGAGCATCCCTTCGGAACTTGACATTAAAAGCAGTATTCCTGGTAGCCATTTGCTCAGCTTAGCCGTTTGCTCGGCCAGGAGGATTTCAGAGATTCAGACCTTGTCTTGCAAGGAGCCCTTCTTAGTCTTCTCTAGGGAGCGGGTGGTCCTTTGTACAGTTCCCTTCTTGATCTTCTCCAGGGAGCGGGTGATCCTTTGGACAGTTCCCTTCTTGATCTTCTCCAGGGAGCGGATGATCCTTTGGACAGTTACCTCCTTTCTGCCTAAGGTGGTATCTGAGTTCCATCTTAATCAGTCGGTCATTCTCTCGTCCTTTGCAGGGGAGACCGGGGCCCCAGAGGCGGACCTGTTGCATAAGCTGGATGTCTGCCGGGCGCTGAAACATTATGTGGCAGTGACCCAGGGGTTTTGCTGCTCAGACCGCCTGTTTGTGCTGTTCAGTGGCCCTCGTAGGGGTGAGACAGCCTCCAAGGCCTCCTTGGCCCGTTGGATCAGAGAGACCATTGAATCGGCCTACCTGTTGCGGGGCTTGCAGGCACCCTTGAGCCTGAGGGCCCATTCCACAAGGGCTCAAGCCTCCTTATTTATTTATTTATTTATTTAACACTTATTTATATACCGCATCTTCCAGCGATCAGTTGCGGTGTACATTTAACAACAATTAACAATGCAGAGCTTGTTTTACATAGAACAGTTATAACTTTTTACAATGAACATCTTAACTTGAAACAACAAAGTGTATGTAAAAACTATGCGGAATAGTTCAATAAATCAACTAACACAGATTGTGTAACAATTTAAACTGAAGTACTGTCTCTAACTCAGTTGCTCCTTGTGGGGAAGTGAGGGAGAAGTGAGGGAGAGTTCCACCCATGTACATTTGTCGGGCAGCCACTTGCTCTTCCTGCATTCCTTTGTGTGCCATTACCGCCTGGATCTGGAGGCCCAGCAGGGTGTGCGTTTTTTGGGACAGCAGTGCCGCGGGCTGGGGTTTTGGCTCCCTCTCAAAGTTAGTACTGCTCTACTATGTCCCATTTGTCTGGACTGGACTGGACTGGAGCAATGCCCTGGAAGGTGAAATTAGACTTTACTTGCTAATTTGCTTTCCTGTAGTCTATCCAGTCCAGTCCAGGGCCCTCCCATGTTTTCTTTTCATGGTTCGTGGGGGCACTGTTTCAGAGATGCATGCATGAAGGTGTACAGTTTTTCAGTACAGTACAGTAGGGGTTTTTTTGTAAATCTTGAAGATATGCATGGGATTTCCATGGTGTTTGTTTTTTTTACTTTGGGACCATTGCTACATGATAGCGTTGTCCGGTCCCCTTGACTAGTGCTTTGACTCTAGTGTTTTTTCCTAGTTCAGGGACATGTGGAGTGGAGGAGTGGCCTAGTGGTTGGGGCAAGGTACTTCAGGCCGGAGGGTCGGGGGTTCAAATCCCACTAGAGGACAGCAACCTTGGGCCGGAAGGACTGGGGTTTCTAGTCCCACAGGTGCTCCTTGTGGTCTTGGGCAAGCCACTTAACCCTCCATAGCCCATGTTCCCTGTAAAATAGTTATCTCCAAGTTATAATGCCCTGTTCAATGTAATTTCAGTTTGTTCAATGTAAACCGCCTTGATATCATGAAAGGCGGTATATAAGAAATGTTAAATAAATAAATAAAAAAAATAAATGTGGTGCCAGGCTCCTGTAGGCTGGGGTTCCCTGAGGAGAACGAGTTGGCTTGGTATGGGCTCCAGTCGGTTAAATTGCTTTGTGAATGTCCAATACTGTCCCAGTTAGTGGGTACAGGTTACTTATACTGAATTGAGAAAGTGTTTCCTCACTCTCCACCTGCTGGTCGGTGTGCACAATCCAGTTGTCTGGACTGGACTGGAGAGACTACAGGAAAGCAAATTAACAGGTAAGGTCTAATTTCACCTTAGAGGCTCTTGAGAAGGCTCACAAGTCCAAAAACCTGCACTTTATCAATTTTCCTCTATCTAGATTGTTCTCCCCTGAAATACTTCTGTGAAAATATTTCTCAGGTTCTTGCTCTTTTGAACTCTGAGAGTATAGTTATTTTAAATTTTTATTATATTCCCCAGAGCGCTCATAGTGTTAATCCAGTAGAGAGTGAGCTTGATGAATTTGTTCTTGTTTGTTTTGTTAACCCAAATTTTGGAGGTACCACGGATCAGATAGCCTCATGGGTTTCCTTCATACATGAGGTGAATAAAATAGGGTACTTAAATGTTACTTCAAAAAGAAAGGCAAGATTTTTTTTGTAGGCAACTGGTCTTGTTCCATGATGTGTCTCGTGTCACTCAGGTTAAAAGGAAATCCTTCCTCACATATCATGTGAGGATTCTGGCAGCGGGGGAATCTTTCTTTTTGAAATTATTTAAGTACCGTATCACTTTTTGGTCTGTGAGTTGTGTTTACTGATCCTATGCACGTAGAAGATTTTGTCTGATCATAATATTTCCTGATATTTCTTAGTAGGGTAGGTAAGTGTGAACATGTAGGATTGATAGGCTCAAGTTTTTGGGAGGGTTATGTACCCTTTTTATTTCCTCTGAATTTTTCTCTTATGTAAGACTGCTTTTGTCCCCATAAAGTGGGCTGGTATGTCTTGGCACTGATTATTGATTTCGGGGGGGGGGGGGGGGGGGGGGTTGTATGTTTTTCCAGTGTACCAAGCTTATTTCTGTATGAATTTTTTTTGGATTGCATTTTCAATTGAAAAACCTCTAAATATAAAATATATTTAAAAAAGAAAACAGGCTCTTCCTCTCTGCCAGGAGGTAAGCAGTTAAAGTTAAGGTTCTACCATTTGATGACTGGTTGCTATTGCATATCTTTATCTTTCTTTATCTCTATCTTTATTTACAACATTTGATATATCGCCATTACCAAGGTGTTAAGGCGGTGTACAATAAAAGGTTGAGGCTGCGAGAAAGAAAAAGAGAGAAAGGAATGCCATAAATTTGGTGATATTTGGTGATATCCAACACCAAAATGAAAAGGGATAATCTATATAACACATAGAAACTAACACCGCAATTGCCTTATGATATTATGACCTTTGACACTGTCTATGATGTTTTTATATATCTACCTTCACTGCTGATCTCATTTTTGCTAACTGTACATAATTAAATGTACATAGTTCTCCAAAGTTTAAAAGTTTAATTGTTAATGTACATAATTCATGCAATGTTCAATGTAAAAACAGAAATGTCTTTCTGTCCCCTTAACTGTTATATGTAAACCGCACCTGATCACCGGAAGGTTGCGGTATATAAAAGTTTGTTAAATAAATAAATTGACGGGAAAGTGGATAGAAAGAGAGAGAGAGAGAGAAAGGCAGGAAAGGACAGAGAACAACAGAGTGAAAACACCGGGGGAAGAACACAATGGGGAGATGAGTAAATCGGGAGGGAGGAAAGGATTATGGAGGGTAATGGGATATTTTGGTTGTTGAGTGGGCGCTAATGCAGGTAGCTAGCTGTGGGTAGTTGGGGGAGCGGGAAGATCGAAAGCTTGACAGAAAAGGTAAGCTGGATAGAGTGCTTGTCATTTTGGATATCAGCCTGAAGTGCTGGAGGTGCGATGACCAAACTAGTTGGCCCAGTGACTTTGGCCCTTCCACAGGCCTCCTGGTTGATCTGCTGTTTGGAGGCCAGAATGATGAGTTAGGAAAGGTTCAGGCCTCTCTTAGTGGACAAAGTGAGTTCTGTGTGCTCAGTCACTGCCCTGAAGCAGATTTTGCGGTGCCAGAGTGACAACTAGCTCCCATGGCAATATCGGTTCTTTCTGCAAGATTGCCTGCCTTCTAGCCCAAGCGTCACTGGTTCAAGACCAACATCTGGTATGAACAAAAAAGGCCATTTGTGTAGGCTTTGGATCTGCGTGGTTGAGTGAAGGAGCATCCTATTCTGTAAGCAGTGCACTTCGCAAGCTTTGTCATTGGGCAAACTGACTTCTTTGACAGAATACCAATACTGAGTGACCTTTGTAGTGTGAGGAGGGACCTTCCAATGCTCCACTTGGTGGCACTTGGTGATCTGTCCTTTGCACAGGTTTCAGGCTCATTTGGCCTAGTGTTCTTAGAGGCCCCTAATTACTCTCACAGACTGTGGTTCATGGATTCTTGATCCAAGGGGGTGTGACTCTCTCTTGTGACCTCAAGAGAGGCTTATAAAAAAAAATAAACTCTGTAGGGCTCCTGTTAATGATGGCGCCTGGCCCCTTCTTATTTATGGCCCGGCCCTTGAGGGCATAGGCTGTCATTAAGAGCCACTCAGGAATGGTAGTAACCTCCTTGCATTCGGGCTCAGTGGGTCTCTGTCCTTAGCTTGTGTTAGAGCTTCATGGACAGCCCAGCCTGTAGTGAGGCTTGGCTCTGAACTCTCAAGGATTGGGGAACAGACTTCTGAGCTATATGAATCACCTCCAAGAGCTTTCCTTGGCGGTGTACTTCAGCAGTGCTGCTTCCTCCGGTGTGAAGCAGTTTGTCTGCCTGTATGTCCTGTTGATTCTCAGTGACTCTCCGAGGCCTTTCTTCGGCCCATGTGCATGATCTCTCTATAAAGTTCCTTATAATGGCTTCCTGGGAACTCTAGTGTCCACCAGATGGTGTCCATACTTAGGTCTTGTCTTGCAGAAATCAATTCCGGTCCTTCGATGGATTGTTTAGCTGGAGTCTTTGTCCTTTTTTCTTTTCTTTTTTTTTTTTTTTTAAGGGTGCAGCCCCTCTATTTTCATTCTGACCAAACTGTTGTTCTGCCTTCCTTTGGGCATCTGGAGGGTGTTACTTGGATGCTTGACAATTGTTGCTACTTCCTGCCGGTTGATCTTCCCCCTGTCCTCCTTGATGAAGGAAAGAACTATCAGAAGTCAAATCCTCCTTTGTCCACTGGCTTTCAGAAACCATTGGGTCAGTGTATATTCTGACTAGTAAGTGCGTGCCAGAGTGGGTCAGAACTCCTTTAGGCACTGGCCTAGGCAGAGTCCACTCTGGTGTGTCCAGAGTGCTTTTATAAGGAGGCATCCTGGCCCTTGTGAAGCCCTACAGGGTGTTTGTGGAGGTTGTAGAGATTGACACCTTTTGATAGGCTAGTGTGGCCTAAGCATAGTCTTCCTCCCACCTTGGGTCCTCACTGCCTGGGTATGTCCCACTTGTCTGTATTGGTCTAGCACAGTGGTTCTCAACCTAGTCCTCTGGGACCACCAGGCCAGTCAGGTTTTCAAGATATCCACAATGAATATGCATGAGAGAGATCTGCATGCACTGCTTCCATTGTATGCAGATCTATCTTATGCATATTCATTGTGGATATCAGGAAAATCTGACTGGCTTGGGGGTCCCAGAGGACTGGGTTGAGAACCACTGGTCTAGCAGAAAGATAAGGAAGGATACATTTTACATGCCTAATAAGAGGGCTCAACAAACCACAGCTAGGGCTATGAATGGGACTGGCTTTGGATGCACGCTTAGATTCCATCCTTCATAGGCAAAGACCACGATTGTGGCTGAGAAAGCTCTGGCTGCCAACAGGGATATCATCCCCCCACGGGCAGAAGAGCTACCAAAGATTGCAATTGTGGCCGGGACAGGATCTGTCTGCCCGCGGGGATCCCGTCTCCAGTGGACAGAAGTCTTGAAGGTTGCAATCGCAGCTCAGATATAAGCTGTCTCTGGGAGGTGGGATCCCTATAGGCAAGAACTTATATCTGGACTGTGAACATGGCCTTCCCCCTTCTGCTTGCAGGAGATTGGATCCCTTCAGGCAGAACAGGAGGGGAGGGCTGCGATTGCTGCCTAGAAGGCAGCAAGGCACAATGCCTATTTACTGAAAGGTGTATTCCCCCTCCCCCAAGTGCACGTTCCCTGCATGTACCCCGCACCATCATTGCACCACATTCCTGCATGTCCCCGCACAACTGTCGCACCACACACCCTCATGTGCCCTGCACCATGTCCCCTGAACCATCGTTGCACCGCACACTCACGTGCCCTGCACCCTTGTGCACCCCGCACCTCACTGCATCACGCACCTTCGCACGCCCCGCACCGTCGCTGCATCACACACCCTCGCACGCCCCGCACCATTGTTGTACCACGCACCCTCGCACACCACGCACCGTCTTTGCGCCATGCACCCTCGCACGCCCCACACAGCTGTTGCACCACACACCCTCACACGCCCCGCACCGCTGTTGCACCGCACGCCCCGCACCGCTGTTGCACCGCACGCCCCGCACCGCTGTTGCACCGCACGCCCCGCACCGCTGTTGCACCGCACGCCCCGCACCGCTGTTGCACCGCACGCCCCGCACCGCTGTTGCACCGCACGCCCCGCACCGCTGTTGCACCGCACGCCCCGCACCGCTGTTGCACCATGCACCCTTGCACGCAGAGATTTGCTATCTGAAGCTATAGCTGTTGTTTAAAGATGACGCATGGTGTAGGAACTCTGGCGCTGGTCTCACATGACTTGAGAACATGCTACTAGTGCTAGAGAACCTGCTCTTAACATTTTGACCTGGCTCCTAAATCTGCACAAAATTTGTTTCGAGATTCACACCCTGAAAGACTCTTCTACAGGTTTGGAGGTCTGGCTGCTATAAAAGTCCTACTCAGTCCTGTGGTCTGTTAATAATTTCATTAGGATATATGAGCCAAGTATGGCTTACACTATTTGTGGCAGATGATGATAGTAGTTAGCAAAGTTTTCTGAAATTATTTTCCTTAGTTTTTCCAATGTTGCTTACCGCTTGGGTAGTTTCATACTGGTTTCTCTCAGTACCGCACCAAAAGATATACTGAGTGATAGTATCACTGAAAGTTGCTAGAGTCTGTTTACCTGCTGGCAAGGGAGCATAACCCACTCATCTGGACTGGTCTAGCAGGATTCATGAAAAGTAAATTTTTCAGTGTTAAAAAATGTATCCTTTGTAAGTTGGACATCATTTTGTTCACCTTAATACCCTGAGGAAAGTTCAGGCAGTGGTCAAGTTCTCAATTTCCCACTGGATTAAAAAAGGCCATTGGTTCAGCTCAGCATATGTTTTGGCTGGAAAGTTAGTGCTGGAAAGTCTGAACTTGCTCCTCCCTCTAGTAGGGCACAGCTTCTCTTCCTAGCCAAAATCTACCTTGGTATCTCCAGAGGACATTTTTAAGGCAGCTGAATGGTTGTCTCTGAATACCTTTGTGAAGCATTATGGGTTCCATGTAGGAGCTGGAGCTGATGGCACCTTTGACAAGGCTGTTTAATCAGAGCATTGTCTTCCTTTCACCCTGGATCCTGACTGCTTGGGTACATCTCACTTGTTTGGACTGGTCTAGCAGGCTAATAAGGAAGGAGAATTTTAATCCTACTTGACAATTTCCTTTCCTTAAATTCTGCTAGACCAGTTCAGGACCCGACCTGGAAGACTTCTTCAGGCTGGGGGAAAGGTGTGCAGCCTTTCATTTAAAGTTGTGGTTTTCCGTGCCTGGCGCAGAATTAGATGGTAAGAGAGCCAAATACTTGTTTCATATGTTCTAGTTTGGTGGTTATTCATTGCTTTCTGAGTTTTTCAGTCTTGCTTACTGCTTGGGAAGTGTCATACTGGCTTTTTTCAGTGCTGCACTGCCAGATACACTTTCTGATGACATCACTGAAAGATGCTCATGCCTGTCTTCACATACTGTCAGAGGGAGTAATCCGCTCGTCTGGACTAATTTATCAGGATTCAAGCAAAGAAAATTATCAGGTATGATTAAAATTTCTCTATACTCAAAATAATTCTGTCGTAACAAAATAATATCATATTAAACACGTTTTACAGGGTTATTTTATAAAATTGTGTCTAGTTTGCACATGACTTAATGTGTCCATTTACTTATTTTATAAAGTAAACTTTGTACATACTTGATAAGAGGGGAGTAAGTGATTGGATGTGCATGGTGAATCTAGGCACAGTCAGTTACACCAACACTAGGACTAGTTATAAATACCTGTGCCTAGATTTTTAAGGAATGCACGTTAGCTACAATATTTTATAACTATTTATTTATTTTATTTATTTAACACTTTTATTTATACCGCTTTATCATTTCAATCAAAGTGGTTTACATTGTAACTTAAACTCTGGTAAATGTTCATTAAACAGGGACATTGATAACTTGGATTTTATTATTTATTTTTATAACATATGTTGTGTAGATTTGTGTTCAGGCCAAGCTGCAAGGCACATACTTATAAAATAGTGATCAGCTAGAGCAGGCCTTGATGGATTTTCTTGGAATTTAGGAGCCAACTTGAACATTTAGGAGCCAGCTTAAACATTTAGGAGCCAACTACTAAGAGATGTCACAGTATCTTCCCACTCCCACCCAAAAGGTGTTTGATTGGACTGAAGGGTTATCATCTCCCTCCATCAGCAGCTGGAGACTGAGCATGTTAGATTTCTGATGTCACTATAGAAGAGCTCCCTCCCCAGGAGATAGAAATCAGTATCTCAGTCTCCAGCAGCTGGATGAGGAGCTTCTGCATGGCTGGACTTCACTGAAGGGACACTTTGCCTAGGCCTTTTTGAAAAAAAAAGAGAAATATAAATTATACAGCCTTGTTTCTGGGCTGGGTATCACTCTGAGAGTTATTGCCAAATGAGGTTTAGCAGGTGGCAGAGTCTGCTTCCCTTGCACCCGGATCGTTGAGTCGATCAGATGCTGCTTAGGGGTTAAAAACCTGGTAGTCCAGGTCCCTTCCCCCCAGCCGGACAGTCCAGCATTTCTTGGCCTTAGGTTTGGCTGGCTTCCTTACTTTTCACAGTGTGCATAGTTTTCAAGCTCTGTACCTTTAAAAACAAAAAAAAACCCAAACAAAACACACCCACCAAGGATCGGCAGTCAGTGGTGCCTGTGCTCTGCCTTCAATTGGGGCAGTGCTGCTACTCTGCGGAGGTAAACTTTAATTTTTTGTTCAGGGCGGGTGCTGTACATGATGAGTACATTCATTTGAACTGTTTCTTTGGGCCATTGGTATTTTCCTTATCGTCCCTCCAGTTCAGTCCCTCACCTCTGGGTTGTGCACCTCTTCCCGCAGCATGGAGACTGGGCATGTCAGAACTGTGACACCACTGTAGATATCCTGCTGGCACCTCCCACCAGCTCCCAGTGTGACCAGTCTCCATGCAGCTAGAGGTAGTGAGCCTAGGTGCTGGGCTCACTAGGGGAGCGGATAAGGAGCTTTAGGCAGCTTAGCTAGGGTTTTTTGTTTTTTCTTTTCTCCCTATAACGTTTTTTCTTTTGATCTGTAGCTTTAAAGCTCATTAAAGCTTGTTTAAAAAAAAAAAAAAAAAAGCAAGGGCTGAGAGGGGTTCGGAAGGGATTTAGAGGGCTCTTTTCTCCCTCCCGTTTATTTCTGTTCCCTTTGCCTGCTCTCCCCTCCTTGTTGGCACGGAGGGGAGTTCTTTAGCAGGCTTTTCATCTCCTTACCGGCTCAGCTCTCTGGGCTGTAGACTTCCAGCCAGAAACTGTCGTCGGGCCTTGTTTCTCTGCTGCTGCTGCCGGCTGACAGCCTTTCTCAGCTTGCTGCTCACAGGAAGCCTGTTATATTTACCGAGATGCAGAGAGGATCCGAATGTCTCGGAGGAAGAGGTGAGTGTTTAATTCCTTGCTACTAGTGTCTTGTGAGCGTTTTTGAGGCCTGCTGCCGCGTGTGAAGCAGGTTCTGTGGTTTAACCGAGCTCAGGATCTTGGCGGGCCTTTTTCCCGCCGTTTTTTCTTCACAGTGCTCTTTTTCTTTGCTGACAACTTTCTTTAATTAATCCTTGTAGTTTTCTTCTTACTTGGAATTAATTTTGATTACTTTTAATTTTCAGTGTTTTGGAGCTCTTAAAGGGCCAGTGCAAGAAAATAATAACCCTCCCCCCCCAAAACCCAAAAATAATAAGAGCAGATTCTACACGTTTTTGGTTTGGTTGCCCTTTTTGGTGGTCTGCAGGAGCCATTTCCTTTACTATCCAGTCTCTCGGATCCCGTAGCGCTAATGCCTACGCAGCCAAAATGCCTAGTTTGTGGCGCCCGTAGAGGCTCGGTCTCGGACACAGGGGTGTGTTGTGGCTGCGCATCTGAGGCACTTACTATGGAGCAAGACATGCAGGATTGGTCTAAAGAAGGCATGGCTCAGGTGGCACAGGGTGCTGCCACTTCTGTAGAAGGGGAGTCTCTGCGGGAGTCTCCGTCCGCTCCTCCTACTGCAAATTTGGCTTTGCCCAGTAATTCCTCCACTCCCATGGTGTTGGGGGCAGCTTTCGAGGATTTCTCCTCAGGTTTTGTGCTGCTGCTTCATCAGGCTTACTGCTTGCGGCAGCAGGGGGTAGTCGCGGCTGCCTCACTTCTTGGGGCGGCAGGAGGCCAAGCGGCCACCGAAAGGTGATGGTATACCGGTTAAGAGGGCCCGGTCAGTGGAAGATCAGCCTCTTGGTTCGGACTGGCCGGATACAGAGGACCTTGATCTGGAGCCGGAAGCCGGGATGGAGGATTTAGTGGAAGGTGAGATTCAGGAACCTGAAGATTAAGCAAGGATTATCCAAGTCTTTCAGAGGGAGGAGCTGACAGTGCTTATTACGGAGTCCCTTCAGGCTCTCAACCTTTCGTCGCTGGTACCAGCAGAAGATGAGGGTTTGGAGGATCCTCTCATTCAGGCGGAAGGAAGGTCCCAGGCGGTTTTTCCTATTCACCAGGTGGTTAAGCAGATGATTCAGGATGAATGGGACGTGCCGGAAGCAGGCTTGCGTGGTGTAAGGTCCATGAATTGTCTCTATCCTTTGGCGGATCAAGAACGGAAAATGTTTCGTTCTCTGCGTATAGATGCGGCAGTTTCAGCGGTCACGAAGAAGACTACCATTCCAGTGGAAGGCAGTGTGGCTTTGAAGGACGTACAGGATCGGAAGGCCCTATTGAAGCAAGCTTTTGAGGTTAATGCTCTGGCTCTGCAGGCCTCTATTTGTGGAGCTTGAGTTGCGAGAGCATGCCTTCGCTGGTCGCAGAGTTTGCAGCAGCCAGTTCAGCAAACGCAGGAGCAGCTAGCTGATGTGACAAGACTAGAGTCAGTTTCCGCATATTTGGCCGATGTCCACTGTGATCTTATTAGAGGTTTGGCGAATAGCATGGCTTCCTTGGTAGCCGCGCGCTGCTATCTTTGGCTCAGGAACTCTAAGTCACGTCTTAGCAAGCTTCCTTTTAAGGGGAAGCTGTTGTCTGGAGGAGATCTTGATAAGCTGGTCAAGGATTTGGGGCATTCTAAAGGAGGTCGCTTGCCAGAGGATAAACCAAAGCAGGGCCGAGCCCCGTTACCTTCCCGTGGGCAACCTCGAGATTTCAGATGTTTTTGTACCTCCCATTTGGGAGGGTTTCAAAGAGGACAGTTTTCCTCTTGAGGGCAAAGTCTTAGAGGATTCCGGGGAGCGGGCAGAGGATTTGCTAGTCCCCTCTTCCTCGGTTTTTCGGAAAGCGCAATGAAGCAAGGTGGGCCCAGGCAGGAATTCAGCTGGTAGGGGGTCAACTTCGGGAATTTCTTCCTGCCTGGGTCCAGATAACATCCGATCAGTGGGTGTTGGCGGTCGTTCGCGAAGGTTCTTCTCTCGAGTTTGTGCGTGCGGTGGTAGACTCTTTTGTCATGTCACCGTGCAGGGGGCGAGAGAGGACGATTGCAGTATGGGAAACTCTGGCTCATCTTTTGCAGCTGGGAGCAGTGGTTCCGGTTCTGCGAGAGCACTACGGTATCAGTCGATACTCTATTTATTTCGTGGTGCCAAAGAAAGACTGGGCCCTCCGCCCGATTCTGGATCTCAAGGGGGTAAACAGCTGTTTGTGGGTACCTCATTTCCGAATTGAGTCCTTAGGTTCGGTTATAGTGGTGGTTCGTCAAGGGGAGTTCTTGACGCCTCTCAATCTCGCCGAAGCATATTTACACATTCCGATCAGGCCAGAGTATTGGAGGTTTTTAAGATTTGCGGTTCCGTGGGGGCATTTTCAGTTTCAGGCATTGCCCTTCAGTCTGGCGATGGCTCCGTGGACCTTCACCAAGGTTATGGTGGTGGTGGCGGCTCTTCGGAAGGAAGGAAGGAATATTAGTTCATCCCTATCTAGACGACTGGTTGATTCAGGCAAAGTCCAGGGCCGAGAGTGTGCGAGTGACAGACCAAAGTGGTAGAGCTCCTGGAGAGGCTCGGTTGGGTGGTCAATACGGCCAAGAGCCAGTTGGTTCCGACGCAAGTTCTAGAGTATTTGAGAGTTTGCTTTGACACTCTTGTGGGATAGGTTTTCCTGCTGGATCTCCGAGCCCAGGGCCTGCGGCTTCTGGTGCGCTATTTTGAGGACTCCTGCACCATCACCTGGCACTATCTCCGCATGTTGGGCACAGTGGCGGCGACTCTGGAAGTTGTGCCGTGGGCCAGAACTCACATGTGTCCCTTTCAGAGGTCACTGCTCCGTCATTGGTCTCACCAGAACGACCCTCTGTCCAAACGCCTATCCTGTCCATTGCAGATCAGGAAGTCTCTTCAATGGTGGCTTTGTCCGCAGAATCTGGTGGCGGGCATGCCTCTCAAACAACCACAGTGGATGCCAGTGTTAATGGATGCCAGTCTCACAGGATGGGTAGCTCCATTGCGGAGAGCTCTTCGCGCAAGGCGGCTGGACCAAACAGGACCAAATGGTCCATCAATCAGCTGGAGTTGCGGGTAGTAGCTCTTGCACTTCGGGCCTTCGAATCCACCTTACGGGGTCGAGCGGTTCGAGTGCTCTCGGACAATGCCGCGACTGTTGTGTAGCTCAATCGTCAAGGGGGCATGGGAAGCGCGGCTCTGGAAATGGAGGCGGAAAGTCTCTTAAATTGGGTAGAGCCTCGGCTTCAGGCTCTGTTGGCGACGCACATTGTGGGAATTAATGTGACGGCATACTTTCTCAGCCGGGTTCGAGTGGATCCCGGAGAATGGGAGCTTCATCTGGAGATGTTTGCTCAGATTTTTCCTCAAGTGGGGATCTCCGGTTATGGATCTCATGGGACGTTTCGGTCGGCCAAAGCCAGTCGCTTTTACAGCAAACGACGAGAACGAATGTCCAAAGGTCTAGATGCCTTACTTCAACAATGGCCCGCTCACGGTCTCCTCTACGTGTTTCCTCCTTGGGCGCTCATAGGATGAGTGGTACAGCGCATCGAGGCTCATCGGGGAAGAGTGGTTCTAGTAGCTCCAGATTGGCCTCATCGTCCGTGGTATGCCAATCCGGTGCGTCTGCTAGACGGGGAACTGTGGAGGATGCCACTAAGGGAGGATCTGCTGCTTCAGGGTCCTCTGCGAATGCCTCAGGTACATCGGTTCTCGCTTACGGCTTGGCCATTGAAAGGGCTCGCTTAAGGAAGAAGGGTTATTCCAAGGCGGTGATTGACACCTTTCTTCTGGCCAGAAAGAGGTCCATTTCCTTAGTATACGTGCGCGGAAAGGTGCAAAGGGTTCCTTTGGGGCTGCATGCCAATGTCTCTTGAGAGCAGTTTCCCGTCTACGTCCTTCGCGCAGGGTGTTTTCCCCTCCGTGGGATCTCAGCCTGGTTTTAAGAGCCTTGACAAGGGAGCCTTTTGCGCCTTTGCATCAGGCTTCCCTAAAGGATTTGACTTTGAAGACAGTATTTTTGGTAGCCATTTACTCTGCATGTCAAATCTCTGAGTTGCAGACTTTGTCCTGTCGGGAACCGTTTCTGACTTTCTCTAGGGAATAAGTGGTGTTGCGTCCCATACCGTCTTTCCTACCAAAGGTAGTTTCGCCTTGTCATGTGAATGAGTCTGTTTCTTTGCCCGTTTTGTGTGTTTCGGGGGAGACCGCATCAGACCATAGTTTGCGTTTGTTAGACATTAAGAGAGTACTTGGCGATACTGTTGTAGCTGATAAGCATGCAATAAATAATACCCGGAGTCAGGCAAAGATTCAAGCCGGTTTAATGTGCACAGACTCAGATTGCAGTAGCATTCAAAATAGTCTGAGCCCAGAGCTCAGAAAAATGACAGTTTATATACTTTTCTTCTCCAGTCTAATACAGGCAAAACTCCTCATTGGCCACAGTGGCCCACTTACTCTCATCCAATAGACATCTCTGACCGGGCCCAGGACTCGCTCCCCCTGCTTGGGTCACACTAGCCACGGGTCAGCAATTAGACATAACACTAAACATAATACTTCTGCTAAAGTATACAGTATATTTCGCTATTCTTGCAAGGTCAGTTAGCCACAAAGATAGTGGAAGGCATATCAGAAGCATTCTTAACAAAAGCAAAACAAAGCGAGGCCAAACATAGCAAGGTTAAGATGTATCTCTAGCCTTGGCTCAAAACACTAAACAATCTTCATAATGCTAGACAAAATATTCTTACACTGTTCAGTTTCTCTGCTATATTTTCATCCTAATTACGAGGTCAGTGCACAATCAGCAAAGATACAATGGCGCGGCATTCTACTGAAAGAGACATCTGACTTCTAAACAATAAACAGTACCAAGGTTTAATTCTCTTATCTCCAAGAGAGCAGAACATGTTATCAAACCAGAATAGAACAGTATTTCTTTCTAACAGCTAACAGCATTCTGCAATTTTCCAAAATCAGCAATAACATTTTAAAATAGGAAAAAAGGGCTTCAGACCTAGCTCTGCTACATACTAGGCCATCGCCTATCACAATACTTGAAGGTTTTGGAGTCCTTCCATAAGTCTGACTGTTTGTTCTCTTTGGTTGGCCGCGTAAAGGTGCAGCGGCGACCAAAGCTTCAATTTCCAGATGGGTTCGTGAAGCAATAGCATCAGCTTATATCTTGCAAGGTCGTCTGATGCCCTTGGGGCTGCGGGCTCATTCTACTAAAGCACAGGCGGTTTTGTGGGTGGAGCATAGCTTAGTTCCGCCGGTTGAGATTTGCAGAGCAGCCACTTGGTATTCTTTGCATACTTTTAGTAAACATTAATGCCTGGATGTTCAAGTGGCAGGAGATGCCTGTTTCGGGTCGGTGGTTTTGCGGTCCGCGTGGACAGGTTCCTCCCAATAGTTTACTGCTCTGTTACATCCCAGAGGTGAGGGACTGAACTGGAGGGACAATAAGGAAAGATAAATTAGACTTACCTGCTAATTGTTGTTCCTTGAGGAACCCCAGTTCAGTCCCGATTCCCACCCAGGGGTATTTTTGGTCAGTTTCTGCAAAGCATGCTCTATGATGCGGGGTGACTGCAATCCAGTAGGAGAAGTTCAGCAAATGTGCTCTCGATTCAGGTAAAGTATACCTTGTATTCTTTCTTCTCTCTCCTTTCTGTCCTACTTCTGCAAACGGGAGAGAGAGTTATCCTCTCATTTATGGGGATTTAGTTAAGTGTTAAATACAATTTAACTCTAATATTATAGCTACTTATTTGTTGCTCCTTTGAGTCTGCTTTGTCATTAGATCACTAGGAGCTGGTGGGAGGTGCCAGCAGGATATCTACAGTGGTGTGTCAGTTCTGAGATGCCCAGTCTCCATGCTGTGAGAAGAGGCGCACAACTGAACTGGAGTTCCTCAAGGAACAACAATTAGCAGGTAAGTCTAATTTCTCTTTTTTTTTCTTAGCTGCGGTTTGGACCGCATTCTTCCTCTGACTTCCTTCTGTATCGCATGTGGGGGAAGTTGCGGTTTATCGTTGGCAGGGCTTTGCCAGACTTGTGGAACTTTGTTTGACCCTCAGGGGCATGCAAGGGGATTTGGAGCCTTCAGGTTAGGACAGGACATTCCTGTGGTTTGGCAGGAACCGTGGCCATTTTCTCTCTAGCTGCCTTTTCACCATCAAATAGAGGGAAATGGAAAACAAAGCAAATCCATCAAAATTCAGCAGCTGGGATAGCAAATTCAGAGATTTCTAGCCTGCCAGTCACTTCCTTTTCATCCTATTTTGTTTTATTGCTGCACCAGGCTTACTGTTTGAAACAGAAGCTGCGCAGCAGTTCTGACTCAAATACCGGCTAAAAGATCATTGGAACAGTTGGCTAAGGCTCTGCCGGAGGTACCCCTTGTACAGGGTAGTCGTCTCAGTCGCTGACCTCAGAGGATCCATTGGAAGGGCCATCAGATCTCTGGGGTGAAACCATAGCACACAAGTTGAAGGAGAGTGTAATCCCTCAGGGAAAAGACCCCATTGTGGCATGGGGTTTTTGCTATGAGGGGCTACTATCTTTAATTAGCAACTCTCTCATGGCGCTCAACATCTTTCCCACTCCTCCGACAATAGAGGAGCCTTTGAAGACCCCCTGTTGCATGAGTTTAAATTTTCTCATGCCTCCTTTCTGGTTCACAGTCATTAAATAAGTGATAGAGGCAGAATGGGAGGTGCCCTAAGCTGGATTGAGAGGCAGTAGGGCCATGAGCCGGCTTAACCCCATTCTGCAAGAGGAAAAGGATCGCCTCAAGATACCTAAGGTGGACATTTTGATCTCTGCAGTGTGACCAAAAACACCATGACCATTCCTGTGGAAGGCAGGGTGGCATTGAAGGATGTGCAGGATTGTAAGCTCGAGACATTTTTAAAGCAGGCATTCGATACCAGAGCTTTGGCCCTGCAGACTTCGATTTGTGAGGCCTATGTTACCAGGGCCTGTATCCACTGGACTCGAGGATTACCGGGAGTGGACTTAGCTGCTTCCAGTGCCAAAGCCTGTGAATTCAAGCTTGAATCAGCCTCTGCTTATCTGGCGGGTACCTTCTATGAAGTAGTGCGAGCATCAGCTAAGATCATGGCCTCCATCATCTTGGCTCTACGCTTTTTTCTGGTTAAGAAATTGGTTGGCGGATATATCTTAAACTAGGCTCAGTAAGCTTTCTTTCAAGGGCAAACTCCTTTTCTGAGAAGCGTTGGATAAACTGGTCAAGGATTTGGGAGATTCTAAGGGACTTCGGTTACCGAAGGACCACCCTATGGTCCCAAAGCCAGGGGGCTGCTCTTATTTATTTATTTATTTTATTTACATT
The DNA here is from genome assembly GCA_033557465.1 of Ichthyophis bannanicus. Classification (NCBI taxonomy): domain Eukaryota; kingdom Metazoa; phylum Chordata; class Amphibia; order Gymnophiona; family Ichthyophiidae; genus Ichthyophis; species Ichthyophis bannanicus. Next base: position 282,056,332 of record CM066035.1, read on the forward strand.
CTCTTATATACCGCGCTATTCTGCATCAGTGCGGTTTACATTGAACAAACTGAAATTACATTGAACAGGGCATTATAACTTGGAGATAACTATTTTACAGGGAACATGGGCTATGGGTCAGCCTAGGGACTACAGAAAGTTTTAGGGTGTCACATTTTGCACCTTTACAGCATGGACACTATTCTGAGAGGGGCCAGCCCTTTTGAGGCTACAAGAGGGTCCAGAAGGGGCTATTACTCCGCTCCTTCGGTTCCCTCCAAGAGGTCCCAATGAAGTGAGGTAGGCCCAGGCAGAGGTGGTTCCGGTAGGAGGTTGGCTCTAACAGTTTTATTCCATCTGGGCCAGTACTACTACCGACAAGGGTCCTGGAAGTGATTTGAGAGCTATACTCTGGAATTCGCTCACCCACCCTCCAAGGCCTTCGTGCTATCACCCTGCAAAGCCCCCTCAAAGAAGCTGGCAGTTTAGGACACTTCAACTATTGCTGGAGGCGGTAGTGCGAGTGCTGAGCGACCAATTTGGATCAGGTTGTTACTCCATTTACTTCGTGGTACCCAAGAAGGAAGGTTCCTTCTAGCCTATTCTGAATATCAAGCAGGTAAACAGATCCTTGAGTGCCTCATTTCTGCATGGAAGCGTTGCGCTCTGTTAATTCTCGCAGTCAGGCAAGGTGAGTTTCTTTCAGCTCTGGATTTCAGAGGCGTACCTACATATTCCCATAAGATCGGACCATCAATGGTACTTGAAGTTTGTAATGCTAATGGGACACTTTCAATTCCAAGCCATAACCATTTTGGCCTTGCCACTATTCCTCAGACTTTCACCAAGGTCATGATCATGTTGGCTGCTGCCCTGAGGTAGGAGGGCATCCTGGTGCATCCTTACGTGGACGATTGGTTAATAAATGCAAAGTCGGAGGCTGAGAGTGTGACCACCATATGTTGAGTGGTAGACTTTCTCCAGAGTCTAGGTTGGGTAGACCCTGGCTAAAAGCAAGCTCGAACAGGCCCAGGATCTCGTTTACCTGAGTCCCTGATTCAACACCAGAGAGGGTTTCATCTTCCTGCCAGCTGAGCGGGCGCTGAAGATTCAAATGCAAGTGTGGCATTTCCTCGCCATGAGGGCACTTTCGGCATGGTACTACCTTCAACTCTTGGGGTCCATGGCTGTAGCTTTGGAGTTGGTGCCATGGGCATGGACACACATGAGACCTCTCCAACACACACTTCTCTTTCTTTGTTCTCCGCAACACCAACCTTTGTCAAGGAAGCTGGTCTGTCTGCTGACACGAGGATACGGCTCTCCCGATGGCTAGAACTGGAACACCTTGTAGCGGGAATGCCGCTGGAGCCATGGTACTGGATTCTCATGACAGCTGATGCAAATCTCATGGGGTGGAGAGCACATTGTGAGTCACAGGTGACGCAGGTGCTGGTCTCCAGAGGAGAGTGCATGGTCCATCAGTCGACTGGAGATGAGGTGGTTTTTCAGGCTCTCCAGTTTTCCATCCTCTGATTTAGCAACGAGCAGTATGGGACTGCTCAGACAATGCAACCACAGTGGCATACATCAATCGCCAGAGGGGCATGGACAGTGCAACATTGGCAGAAGAGAATCACCCCCTTCTGTGGGCAGAGGAGAATCTCGTGGCTCTCTGTGGTGCATGTAGTAGGAAGAGAAAATATGCAAGCAGATTTTTTTCAGTCACCAGTTTGACCTGGGAGAATTGGAGTTGAATGTGGCAGTATTTCACGATATAACAAGCCATTGGGGCGAGCTGATCATGGACCTAATGTCCGCTGCCTCAAATGCCAAAGTGAGAGAGTTCTTCAGTAGGCACAGGGAATGCATTTCTGAAGGGTTCGCTCTGGCCCAAAGGTGGCCGACAGAGGGTCTACTGTATGTTCCCTCCAGGTTCTCTCAGCGGTCATCTTCTCCAATGCATAGAAGCCCATCGTGGTTAGGTGATCCTCATTGCTCCTGATTGGCCCCACAGATCATGGTATGCTGATCTTCTCAGATTGCTGCTGGCGAATCCATGGCAGCTTCCCAACAGAATAATCTGCTTTCATAGGGGCTGATTCTCCAGTGTGCAGCAGCGGCCAAGAAAGCAAATAGAATGCTAGGTATCATAAGGAAAGGGATGGAGAACAAAACAAAGGATATTATAATGCCTCTGTATCGCACCATGGTACGACCGCACCTTGAATATTGTGTGCAATTCTGGGCACCGTATCTTAAAAAGGACATAGCGTTATTAGAAAAAGTACAGAGAAGAGCCACCAAATTGGTGAAGGGGATGGAAGGCTACTCCTATGAAGAGAGGCTAAGAAGGTTAGGGCTCTTTAGCCTGGAGAAGAGACGGCTGAGGGGAGATATGATAGAGGTCTATAAATTAATGAATGGAGTGGAACGGATAAACGTGGATCAATTGTTTACGCTATCAGAGTATAGAAAGACTAGGGGACATGTAATGAAGCTACAGGGTAAACTATTTAAGACAAGTAAGAGAAAATATTTTTTCACTCAACGTGTAATCAAACTCTGGAATCTGTTACCGGAGGATGTAGTAAGGGCTGTTAGTATAGCTGGGTTTAAAAAAGGTTTGGACAAGTTCCTGGAGGAAAGGTCCATAAACCACTATTAAAAAGGGACCCAGGATATCAATGCTTGACCCAGTACAAGCATTGTGGAACCTGTGTCTTTTGGGGATATTGCTAGGTACGTATGACCTAGATTGGCCACTGTTGGAAACAGGATACTGGGCTTGATGGACCTCGGTCTGACCCAGTATGGCATGTCTTATGTTCTTATGTTCATGCTGCAAGTAGATCGATTCTCGCTTATGGCCTGGCACTTGAAAGGTTGAGGCTGAAGCTTAGGGGCTATTCAATGTATGTGGTGACCACCTTGTTAAAAGCCCATAAATGATGGAGGAGTGGCTTAGTGGTTGGGGGCAAGTTGCCTCAGGCCGGAAGGCCAAGGGTTCAAATTCCACTTGAGAACAGTAACCTTGGACTGTGAAGGACTGGGGTTTCTAGTCCACAAGTGCTCCTTGTGGCCTTGGGCACGCCACTTAAGCCTCTGATGGGCAAGCCACTTAACTGATTGTGAGCCTTTCAGGGACAAGGGGAAAAAAATACACCTAAAAAATTATAGTCTGCACTGGCGGACAAATTTGCTTAACCACTCTGATAAAACAGACCATGTCTGGGTGCGCTGCCAAAGTGAGACCTTGCACTTGTCCCCCTGTAACGAGAGGGCCGCCACTTGGACTCATAACAAGTTCAAATCCAGCCCCACCTACAAAAAGGCCAGAATATCAGAGCACAAAAAAAAAAAGCTCAGAGCCCGTTGTCATCGCATCAACTTTCAAACACTCACTAGACTCTGATACAGGATAAGGAGATAGATTTATTTATTTATTTAACTAGACTTATATACCGCTTAAAAGTTGGTGTGATGGTTTGCTTTATTTTCCATTCCTTTTCTTATAATATCTAGTATTCTATTTGTTCTCTTGGCCGCCACTGCACACTGGGAGGAGGGTTTTAACATTTTATCCACGACAAACCCTAAATCTTTTTCCTGGGTGGTGGTTCCTAATGTGGAACCTTGCATCGTGTAACCATAGTTTGGGTTGTTCTTTCCTATTATTATTATTATTTAATAATAATATTATTATTATTAAAGACTTATAAAGCGCCGCAACATACGAAGCACTGTACAAACATAGAAGAGAGACAGTCCCTGCTCAACAGAGCTCACAATCTAATCAGAAAACAAAATAAGTTACATAATACAAATAACAAAAATTTACAGGACAAAGTAAGCAAATGTTGATAGAGAGATCAAGATAGGGTAAGACAGGAATGGAAAGCAATAGTGAAGAGGTGGGATTTTAGTCTGGACTTGAAAATGGCCAGGGAGGACGCCTGGCGCACAGATATAGGAAAACTATTCCAAGCAAAGGGTGCTGCCAGTTGGAAAGAGCGAAGTCTGGAATTGGCAGTACGAGTAAAGGGCACAGATAAACGAAGACTGTTAGAAGAGCGAAGCAACCGAGAGGGGGTGTAAGGAGAGATGAGAGATGAAAGGTACTGGGGGGCAGAAGAGTGAATACATTTATAGGTCAGGAGGAGAAGTTTAAATTGGATACAGAGATGGATGGGAAGCCAATGAAGCGACATGAGGAGAGGAGTGATGTGGGAAAAATGGGACTGGCGGAAAATGAGTTGAGCAGCGGAGTGTTGAATTGACTGAAGAGGAAAGAGGTTGCTTGCAGGGAGGCCGGCAAGGAGAACATTACAATAATCAAGACGGGAGGTGATTAAGGAGTGGACAATCAATTTAGTGGTGTCAACAGAGGAAGGGGCGAATTTTGGAAATATTGTATAGAAAGAAACGACAAGTTTTAGCAATGAGCTGGATATGAAGAGAGAGAGAGGAATCGAAGATAACACCAAGGTTACGTGCTGAAGAAACAGGGAGGAGTACAGAGTTATCAACAGAGAGAGAGAAAGGGGAAAGAGGAAGGGAAGCATTTGGGGGAAAGATAAGAAGCTCAGTTTTGGCCATGTTCAGTTTTAAGCGGCAGTGGGACATCCAGGCAGCAATGTCAGAGAGGCAGAGTGAGATCTTAGACTGGATATCAGGAGAGATAACAGGTGCAGAAAGATAGATTTGAGAGTCGCCGGCATAGAGATGATAGTGAAAGCCATGGGAAGAGATAAGGGTGCCAAGGGATTGGGCATAGAGAGAGAAGAGGAGTGGACCTAAGATGGAACCCTGAGGAACTCCTACAGGTAGTGGGGTTGAAGAGGAGGAGGAGCCATCGAAGCACACACTGAAAGAGCGATGGGATAGATAGGAAGAGAACCAAGATAGTACAGTCTTTGAATCCAAGTGAGGATAGGGTGATGATAAGAAGGCTATGGTCAACAGTGTCGAAGGCAGCAGAGAGATCAAGAAGAATGAGGACAGAGTAAAAGCCTTTGGACTTTGCCAAGAACAAATCATTCGAGACCGTAGTAAGAGCAGTTTCAGTGGAGTGTAGGGGACAGAAGCCGGATTGTAAAGGATCCAGGAGGGTATGAGAGGAGAGGAAATCAAGACAACGGTGATAGACTGCACGCTCAAGTAGTTTAGAGATGAAAGGAAGGCGAGAGATGGGACGATAGTTAGAAGGACAAGTGGGATCAAGTGAAGGTTTTTTGAGGAGGGGTGTAACCACAGCATGCTTGAAAACAGAAGGGAAGGTTGCAGTGGAGAGAGAGAGGTTAAGAATATGAGAAATAGAAGGGACGAGAGATGAAAAGATGAAGCTAAGGAGGTGGGTGGGGAAGGGGTCAGAAGAGCAGATAGTAGGTTTGGAGGAAGAGAGAAGGAGCGACATTTCCTCGTCAGAGACCATAGGGAAGGAAGAAAGGGTGACAGAAATTTGGGGAGGGGAGAAATGGGAAATAGGGGTGGAGAGGGGGAGGAGGGGAACTGAAGGGTGATTGTGTGGATTTTGTCATGGAAGTAGTTAGCCAAAGTTTGGGCAGAAAGGGAGGGAGGAATCAGGGGTGGAGGCGCACTGAGGAGAGAATTGAGTGTGCTAAAGAGACGACGAGGATTAGAGGAAAAAGAGTTAGATTGAGGAAGTAAATTTGTTTGAAAAGCGCAATGGCTGATTGAAAGGAGGAGAACATGAATTTAAAGTGGAGAAAGTCAGGATAAGAGCGGGATTTGAGCCAGGCACGCTCAGCTGAGTGGGCACAAGAGTGCAGAAAGCGGGCAATAGGGGAGAGCCAGGGCTGAGGAGAAGAACGCTTAACAGGATGGGGGATGAGGGGGGCAAAAGTATCAAGGGTGGAGGAGAGTGCAGTGTTATAAGAGGTCACAGCCTCATCAATAGAATTGGAAAGCAGAGTGGATGAAAGAGATAAGGAGAGAGGAGGAGAGAGCTAAAGGATCAATGGCAAGAAGGTTTCTAAATAGGTTAGTGCAGACAGGACGAGGCTGGGGTGGGGGATGATGAATAGTAAGGCTTAAAAGGTGGTGGTCAGATAAGGGAAGGACAGAGTTACAGAAATTGGAAGGTGAGAGCAGTAAGAGAAGAAAATTAAGTCAAGGCAGTGACCATGTCAATGAGTGGGGGCAGTGGAACAGAGTTGAAGGTTATGTGAGGAGGTAAGGGAGAGAAGCTTTAAAGCAGGGGGATCAGAAGGGCTGTCAACATGAATGTTGAAGTCGCCAAGAACAAGAGTGGCGAAGAAAGGTAGAAAGCCAAGAATCAAAATCAGAAAGAAAAGTATACATGGAAATGTCAGGAGGACGATAGATAACAGCGACTCAGAGTGGAAGAGGAGAGGAGGCGGATGGAGTGGAATTCAAAGGAGAGAGGGGAATGAGAGTGAGGTGGCATGAGGGTCTGGAAGTGACAGGAGGGAGCCAACAGAAAGCCAGTACCCCCACCGCGATCAGTAGGACGAGGAGTGTGGAAAAACTTATAGCCGCCATGACATAGAGCGGCAATGGATGCAGTGTCATCAGAAAGAAGCTAGGTCTCAGTTAGGGCAAAGAGGTGAAATGAGCGGGAAATAAAAAGGTCATAAACAAAAGCAAGTTTATTAGAGATAGAATGAACGTTCCATAAGGTACAAGAGAAGGGGAGGGCAGACGTGGAGAGAAGAGGAATCAGAACAAGGTTAGATAGGTCTAGGCCTTCTCGCAACTTAACGTGAGAGAAATAATTAAGGAGCGCAGGAAGCCTAAGAGAGCGAGAAGTACGTCTAGGGAGACCAGAACTAGGGAAGACATAGATAAATAGATGTAAATTGTTGTATATAGTTACCACCAGTTTAATCCAAGTTATTCCTCCCTGTTCATTGTAAGTGCTCTTATGGCACAACACCGTTTTATGTAAACCATGCTGATTTTTAAGATTGCGGTATATAAGAAAAATAAATAAATAAATAAAAATAAAATAAGGTTTCCTAGATTACGTAAAGGCCTCATTATAACAATATAAGACTTGGGAGTAACGTATCCGAAATGAGGAAGAAAGGAGGAGCAGAGTACAAAAGAGACAAGAAGGGCAAATCAAATGTAAATAAAGAATCAAATATAGGGATGGGAGCATATAGAATCAGCAGGTTAGGGAACACGAGAAAGTCACAAAGTAGAGAGAGCATAGTTCAAGTTGCCCAGCATACCAGTGGAGTAGATGTCGCTGGAAGTGCTTTGCACTTGTCCACATTAAATTTCATCTGCCATTTGGATGCCCAGTCTTCCAAATTATCAAGATCCTCTTGCAGTTTACCACAATCCTCATTGGTTTTTAACAACTTTAAATAGATTTGTGTCATCTGCAAATTTGATAACCTCACTTGTTGTTCCCATTTTCAGGTCATTTATGAATATGTTAAAAAGCACCAGACCCAGTACAGATCCCTGGGTCCGCTGATCATTTGTTTGTCATATTTGGTTTGCATAAGGGTGAGGTGGTTTCCAAGGCCTCTGTGATTCGCTGGGTGAAGGAAGTGATTGCCTCCACCTATTCGTTGAGATGTAAACCCCTGCCAGAAGGACTTAGACTTTATGAAAATGGGTAAAAGGGGTAACATATGGAAAGCAGTGTGTATAAATGCCCGTAGCATGGGAAATAAGATCCCTGATGTTGAAGCTTTGGTGGGAGTGGCTGACTTGGATTTAGTGGCAGTTACAGAAACATGATTCACAGAAAACCATGACTGGGATGTAACTATACCAGGCTATACTTTATTCAGAAAGGACAGGGTAGGAAGAAGAGGAGGAGGAGTGGCACTATATGTAAAGAATAATATTAAAGCTTTGGAATTACAGAGCTTAAAAGGGAGAGAGGAGGCACTGTGGGTTAAACTAGAAAGAGGGAAAGAGAAATCTATTTGCCTTAGCATGATATACAGATCTCCCTCACAAGAGGAAGAAGTGGACAGAGTTAGTTGAAGAAATATGCAGTATTGCTAGGAAAGGGAAAGTGCTACTGATAGGGAATTTCAATATGCCAGATGTTGATTGGCACATTCCTGCTGCAGTATCATCTAAAAGTAAGGAGATCCTGGATTCTCTACAGGGAGAACTAGTCAGGCAAATGGTAACAGACCCCACATGTGAAGGGGCCATATTGGACTTGGTGCTTACCTATGGTAAATGTGTTTCTGATGTTATAGTGGGAGATCATTTTGCATCCAGTGATCACCAGCTGGTGTGGTTCAGTATTAGGACTAGGGCTGTTAGAATCCATTCAAAAGCGAGGGTCTTAGACTTTAGGAAAACTATCTTTACTAAGATGGGCCAATACGTCAGGGAGTCATTAGCAGGATGGGAACAGCTGAGGGATGTAGAAAAACAGTGGGAAAAACTGAAAGGGGATATTTTAAGGGCAACCATCCTTTTTGTTAAAATGGTAAATAAAGGTAAAAGGAAAAGGAGACCGCTATGGTTTTTGAAAGAAGTAGCTGAAAAGGTGAAGAAAAAGAGGGAGACCTTCATGAAATACAAGAGATCACAGAGAGAGGAAGACAGGCATCTATATTTGGAAAATCTTAGAGAAGCTAGCAAAGTAGTCAGGAAAGCAAAGATTCAAAAAGAGGAGGAAATAGCCAATGCAATAAAATGGGGGGATAAGACATTTTTCTGATAAGTGAGAAGAGGAAGGGCAAAAGTGGTATTGTCAGACTCAAGGGTGAAGGGGAGGAATATGTAGGAGATGTTAAGCAATTCTGCTTTATCTTCATCAAATATTTCTGTTATGTGTTCACAGATGAAGAACCAGGAACAGCAGGACCTCAGAAAACACCCACAAACAGGGGCGTCTTGAACAATTTTCAGAAGACTGTGTTCATGAGAAACTAGCTAAACTTAAAGTAGACAAAGCGATGGGACCGGATGGGATACACCCTAGAATACTGAGGGAACTTGGGGACGTTCTAGCAGCTCCACTGACTGACCTTTTCAATGCCTCGTTGGGGTCGGGAGTGGTGCCAGAGGACTGGAGAGAGGCTCATGTGGTGCCTTTACACAAAAACGGAAGTAAGGATGTGGTTGAAAACTACAGGCTGGTTAGTTTAACTTCGGTGGTGAGTAAATTATTGGAAACGCTGTTGAAAGAGAAAGTAGTGAGGTTTCTGGAGTCCAGCGGATTACAGGATCCGAGGCAGCATGGATTCACCAGAGGCAGGTCTTGTCAGACAAATCTGATTGATTTCTTTGTCTGGGTTACCAGGGAGTTGGACTGAGGGAGAGCCCTAGATGTGGTGTATTTAGATTTCAGTAAAGCCTTTGACACTGTTCCTCACAGGTGACTTATAAACAAACTGAGCACCCTAGGGATGGACCCTAACGTTACTGCTTGGGTTAGAAATTGGTTGAGTGGGAGGCGACAAAGAGTAGAGGTAAATGGAGCTCACTCTGAGGAGAAGGAAGTTACCAGTGGTGTGCCCTAGGGATCTGTCCTTGGTCCGATTCTTTTTAACATCTTTGTTAGTGATATAGCAGAAGGGCTGTCAGGTAAGGTTTGCCTCTTTGCAGATGATACCAAAATCTGCAATAGAGTAGACACCCAGGAAGGTGTAGATAACATGAGGAGGGATCTAGCTAAGTTTGAAGAATGGTCTAGAATTTGGCAGCTGGTATTTAATGTTGAAAAATGCAAGGTCATGCATTTGGGCTGCAGCAATCCAAGGGAGCAATATAGTATAGGGGGTGAAGTACCTTTGTCCACTAAAGAAGAGTGGGACCTAGGTGTGGTTGTGTCTGATGACCTTAAAGTAGCTAAACAGGTAGAAAATGCGACAGCAAAAACTAGAAGGATGCTTGGGTGCATACGGAGAGGAATGGCTAGCAGAAAAAAGGAGGTGGTAGTGCCTCTGTATAAGTCTTTGGTGTGGCCTCATTTGGAGTATTGTGTGCAATATTGGAGACCGCACCTTCAAAAGGATATAAACAGGATGGCGTCAGTACAGAGGGTGGCTACTGAAATATTTAGTGGTCTTCATTATAAAGCATATGTGAACAGCCTTAAGGATCTTAATATGTACACATTAGAGGAAAGGCGGGATAGAGGTGATATGATTGAGACATTTAAATACCTTCATGGCATAAATGCACAGGGGGAGAGCCTCTTTCAATTGAAAGCAAGTACTGCTACAAGGGGACAGGGATGAGGGTGAAAAGGGATAGATTCAGGAGTGGTATGCGGAAATATTTCTTTACGGAAGGAGTGGTGGATCCGTGGAATAGTCTCCCAGTGGAGGTGGTAGAGATGAGGACAGTATCTGAATTCAAAAAAGCATGGGACAAACAGAGGATCTCTAATGGAAAAAAGGGGACTGTTGTAGTTGTTGATATGGAAGGACACTAAAATCCTGGTCTTTCTCTGAGCAGTTAACAATGCAAAAATTAACTCAAATGCTCAATTGTATCAATACGGAACCAAAATCTATTGTCCCTTGTGGTTATTCTAAAACCTATGTCTTCATTCTTACTTTCTTTGAAGGTCTGAGACTTATTTTGACACTCTTTTTCAGGCTTATAACATGTCTAATACTAGTGCCTATTAGCATCAACGACCTGCAAACTTTTTTTTAAGTGATGAAGAAAACGGATGGAGCTCTGTTCTCATTCCAAAATATTATGCCATAAAAGTTTTAATCTTAACTCTACTGATGTTATCTTCAAACTTCAGCAAACACTTGGCTTATATTTAAATGTTCTTCTATGCACTCCTATCATGCTCTCTGATCCCAACGCCTTCCTCAGGCGCCCCCGTTGCGTTTCGCTATCGTTTCTTCAGGGGATCTATATTCACTGTTATTTTGAAGAAATATAAACGATGCTGCACACGTCTTGTTTCAATTACATAAGAGCAGTGTGAATACTCTTCACACTTTCTTCGTCCCGCGTGGCGTTTTTTAAGACACCACCTTTTTTTCGCCACCTTTCAGAGCATGTGTGATCTGTATGTTTTCTTTGGCCTCTACATACATCAGCCATTGAATAGAGGGGGATGAATATCTTTGTCTGCCGGTGATAGTTATCTGGTGGAATGAGTGCCACAGTCTTGGGTTCTAAAAACATTAATCTGAGCATAGCCATACATACAGATGCAAGGGTTATATTTTGGAAAGGGTCTAAACAACTTGTTAGAATTTCTGAGACGTCACCCTGCTCTACAACCACTTCTTTCTCTGCTATTTTCATGATTTCAGCTTGATAGAGAACACAGGCCTGCCGCAAAATAGATACATCCTGCTGGCAGTGATAAGCCAACTCTTTTTGCAAATTAAAAGTTTTATGCTGATTGTCCTTGTACCATTGTAAAAAATTCCTCTTTTTCTTCAGGCAACATGTTTCCCACACCGTAATGTTCAACACCTGGCATGGGGCCCACATAATTTTGATTTTCCAGAGTATTAAAAAAGTGTGGAAAGTACCCCTTGCTGCCTGTAAAACCCATGGCTTGTGGAAGTTTGCTAAACCCCTTAGTTGGAACACAGCGCAGCAGTGGCACAAAATGGTCACCTACTAACTGGTGCTCTACAATATCTATGTACAGGTAGAGGGTATTAAAACCTCCCGTGATATCCACTGGAAAATGGGAACGCTGTGTATTAACATCAGCTTCTATTCCCAAAATGGTTGCCAAATCACCATCTGCAGAAATAACAGGCCTATCTTCTGATTTTATTCAGATTCTTTGCGCATAGGGCTCATAAATGATTCGTGGTGGCGCCGATTTATAGATGTTGCTAATGTCATGATTCATGGATTCCACTAAACTCTGCATGGTCGCATAATGTCCTCTCCTGACTATAATGTGATGCTGTATATTTCCTGCTGCGGAGGTGACAACATACTTTTGATCTCCCTTAATATTCTCCCAGGTGTTGGGATATTGTATTTCCACGAGCCCTACTTCCCACTGTCCTTGTACAGTGGTGTGCAAAAGTCTGGAATCACTTGTAAATGTGACGTTTTTTCAACTTTGTGACCTTATATCTTAATTTCCTTTTCCTCCCAGTGGCTTTTTCTGTGTATCTCATGATAAGTGATAGATTTGGCTATTAGGGCCAACTTTTAGTATTGATTTGGTCCTTATTTTCTGAGTTTGTTCCCCATAGTTGTCCTGTTGATAGATTTTCTGTGAAAATCGCGTAATACACATCGTTGGCCAACGATATATTATTGTAAGTATGCTTTAAAATATTATGGACGCAAGTCAGGTTTCCTTCAAATTAATGTATGTGGCCTTGAAAAAGGCCATTTTTATGTGTCAGTGATGGCTCAGTATTTGATGGGCCACCCTTTGTTCTTGATCACCTGACTGCGCCTTGTCAGCATTGAATGAACCAGTCTGACAAGGTGATCGTTGGTGACGACGACTCAATCAGCTCACGCTTTGATGTTGGATGCCTCTTGGATATTTCCAAGGCCACCTTGTGCCACAGGTTTTCGATTGGATTCAGATCTGGAGACTGGGCAGGCTAGTCCATTGACTTGATGTTCCGCTGCTTCCAGCTGATCACCTGTCTGGAACGATGGCAGGGTGCATTATCATCTTGGAACAGGAACTGGCCAGGAAACAGCTGGTGTGCTGATGGCACTATGCACTTTTGCAGTATGGTGATGTACTTGGCCCCGTTGACCATTCCATCGATGATGTGAAGATGTCCAATGCCACTGGCAGCCATGCAGCCGCAGACCATGACCTTCAAAGGGTGCTTCACAGTGAGGTTGAGACACTCAGGCTTGAATTCCTTCCAGGAAATCTCCTCACATAGGTGTGGGCTTGGTTACCAAACCGGCAGAAGGTGCTTTCATCGCTGAATAGCACCTTTTCCCACATTTCAGTTGACCAGGTTGAGTGCTTTCTCGCCCACACGATCCGGTTGCGCCTTTGTATGTCAGTCATCAGTGGCTTATTCCATGCTTTGCAGCCCTGGAGACCAAACTGCAGGCACCGGCAATGAACTGTTGATGAGCTGACATTGACTTCACTCTTGTCTGACCACTCTTGAAGTAGCTGAGGAGAGGTCAAACTTGCGATTAGTCAGTGAAATGCGTCGTAGTGCGCGGTCCTGGCATGATGTTGATGCACGTGGACGACCTGAACGAGGCTTGTCCACCCCTGAGCCCGTTTCTTTCTTCTTCTATACAATCTTAACAGCGCTCTGACTGCAGCCAACTTTCCCGGCTATCTGATAGCTTGAAAATCCTTCCTCGCTCATAAAGGACACACGAACATGCTCCTCCAACGTCAGGGTCCGAGTCATCTTCATGGTTGATCCAGAAAGCGTATGAAATTCAAAAATTCCGTGTGTTTTTATAGCTGAACTGTTGGCTAGATATCTGCATTGTGATTGGTTGGTGAAACCAGCCTCCTGATTGGTCAGAAATAACATGTGCATATTGGATAATCTCGATCCAGTTTTGACACAGGAGCTACAAAAATCACAGTAGCTATCTCCCAGTGTCTGTAAAGTATTTAAATTGAAAGCAAGGAATGCAAAAAAGTCAACTCTAATAGCCAAATGTATCCCTTTTAATGTGGTAGAAAGATGAATATGCTGGGCTAACGCAAAATTTAAAAAGAAATTTGAAAGTACGAAAAACACAAAACTCATAAGTGATTCCAGACTTTTGCACACCACTGTAAGTCCAAAGGCCTTGCTAGTTGTAAGGTAAAATTAGAGCTAGTATTTTGGGGGAAACACACCTGCTGAGGCATTGCTAGGCAGCGTGATATAAAAGCCACCATCATTCATTTTTTTTAAAATTTTATTTTAATGCTGCCTCAAAAGAAAAAAAGAAATCAGATGTCTTGAATCTCTGATGCTTTAACCCAACTGTTAAATTTAACAGGCCATCCCCTCCATTTCACGAGGTAGAATCTGTTCCTGCCACATCCTTTTACCTTTAGAACCTTATCGATACGGTATATTCTGTCCTGTTGCGGGGTGACTTTTAGCAATTCTTCAGGATAAAAAGAACCTTGTATGGCTTCACCGTCATAATCGTGTATCTTGTATGTTGCTTTCTGTCCCCTGTTTAAAATGTCCGTTATTATAAATACCTTGTCAGTCCACGTTTGCTCATAACCTTTTTCAAAATTTCCTTTAGTGTTTGAAAGTCTTACATGATCTCCATTCTTTAAGGGGTTCTTGGTGTGCTTACTTTTGTTGCTATCACCGAAGACTCTTTTCCAGATCTGCAGAGAATTTGTGTATGTCACATCTATAGACCTCATCTTTATTGTTCTGTGAAAACTGAGATTATAGCTGTGCACAAAAGCCCGCAGTATGTCTTGGTACCTAAAGGTGTTGTGTGCTGTGAAATAACGCCACATTTTGGATTTCAAAGTCCTCTTAAACCTTTCTATCACCTTTGCTTTAACATTGTTATTGGTTACAAAATGATGAACACCTCTTTGTTTTAATAAATTCTTCAGAGAACTATTTAAAAATTCTTTACCCTTGTCTGTCTGTCTATTTTTTCAGGTATACAACCTAGATTAAATATTTTTTCAAAGGCTTTAGCAACTTCATGACCGGTTTTCGATTTTAAACTTGCAGCCCAAGCATAGTTTGACAGGATGTCTACTACTGTTAATATGTATTTGTAGCCATTGTTATAATGGGACAAGACTGCCATATCAACTAAATCAGCCTGCCATTGCGCATCCACATCTGACACGATCGTCTTGTTTCTTTTAAAACGGACCCTAGCAGGTCTGTGTAAAGTATAAGCATCTTGTTCTGTAGCCCATCTAACTACATTGTTTCTGTTGACTGTTTTATCATGCTTTTTAGCAGCTTGAAGTAGGATTTATGCCCCCAAAGCTTCCTATTGCTTTGGGGTCATAGTAAATGCTCTTCAGTAAGGTTTCCTTCATGATTGCCGTGCTTTGACAATTCTTTTTATTTTGCTAACATCTTCAGTGGATTTATTCCACAAATCCTGTGTGTTTTAAAGTATAGCCTGTTCTTTCTACCAATCACATGTGTTACCATATCCTTTACTAGAAACATGTCCAGACTTGTTTTCTCTGTATTGTTTTTTTTGTTTTCAAAGCCACTAAAAAAAAAATAGCTGTGGTGGGATTTGAACTCCGATCTCTCTCTCTATTTCAGTCTGAACTACAGGGGCTGCCAGAATACTTCTCTCTAACAGTGAGGTCTTAAAAGCAAAATTCTATCACATGGACAGCCCTGGTTTCTCTAACAAAGATGTGTTAATTGCATTTGGAAAGAAAAGCTTCTATACTAAGGGCTGTGTCTCTGTGAAAAGCCTGTATACCCAAGTGCTGTGTCTCTGCGAAAAACCTGTATACCAAATGCATTGTGTTCCTGCTGCTGCTACCAAAGGGTTATTTTTAACAATCAATTCTAAATAGCCTGCAATACACATAAAAGCATTGCACTACTTTGTGAAAAAAAAGAACTGGGGCAGGGGGGAGAGAGCATTTTTTGTTTTGTTTTCCAGGGTTCCTGCTTTTGCAGATGTCAGCATTAACCAGAAGCAAAACACATTTCTGGAATCGGTCACTCTGCTTCTGCTGATGTCATCGGAAATGGACGGTGTCCATTTCTGATGACATACTGTTTCCGGTGATGTCATTTCCGATGATGTAGGCAGGGGTGTGGTTGAGGATAGGAGGGTGTAGGTGTGGCACAGACCCAGAAGTGGATGCTGTTTGGCTAATGCGAACATTGTGGGGTGGGTGTGGGTGTGGCACAAACCTGGAAGTGGGCGCTGATTGGCTGATGTCATCCTTGGGGGTGGGGTGGGGGTGTGCCAGTGGGGGTGTGTGGCCACGCCTGGGGGTGTGGATGGGCGGGGCTAACTTACCATTCACGTCTATGGGAGGGGGCATGGCCTGAGGCGGGGTATACACCGGAAGTGAGCGCCGATTGGCTCCTGTCATCGTTATCTTACCTGTCAATCAGTTTGAGTAGTGTACCCATTATACTACTTGTGTTCGAATCTGGACGCACCAAGGAGTGTTCGGGCAGCTGTGTTAATGGCCAACTGTAATGATTGGAGAGCGTGCTTTGGTGGGCCATGGAAAATTATGTTGGAGTAGTCCAAGTGAGGAAAGATGAGAGCTTGGAATACTGTGCGAAAATTTGAGGGCTCAAGGAGGGGGCTTAGATGATGGAGGGTTCTTATTTGATGGTAGACTGCCTTGATGACATTTTGTACGTGGGCTTCCCAATTCAGATGTTGGTCCAAGATGACTCCTAGATATCGTACTTCTTGCTTAGCCATGAGCTCAAAATCTTTCAAACTCAGGGAAGTTGGTGGGATGAAAGTTTGGTTTTTGGTTATAAATAAGACCTCCGACTTTCTGCCATTAACCATCAGATTGTGGGTAGAGAGCCAATCTGAGACCGCATTGAAGCATCCTGCGATGGAAGAATAGTCGGAACTGTCTATAGAGAAAGTGGTGTAGAGCAAGACGACGTCAGCATAAATGTGGTAGTAAATATTGAAAGATTATATAATGGTGCAGATCTGCTGTTGATATATGTTGAAGAGCAGGGTGGAGAGGGATGAGCCCTGTGGGGCTCCTTGCTTTTGATGGAATGGTCTGGATGACTGAGTTCCTATGTGGACTTGTTGCTGGCGGTCAGTCAGATATGATTTGCATCAATTGAGGGCTCGGTTCCTTATACCTTTTTGATGCAAGCAGGCAAGTATAAGATTATCACTGACCGTATCGAAGGCAGAGGCAATGTCCATGAATATCGGGATGAATCCTTGTTTCTTCTTGTTTAAGCCCGTGTAGAGTCTGTCCAGGAGAGTCGCCAGTAGGTTTTCCACACCATGTTTTGGCGGAACCCATGCTGCTGTGGGTCCAAAGGTGCATAGGAGTCCATATGATCCTGGGTTTGTTGGTGGACGTAGATTCCCATTTCCACCCCGACGGTCCTAATCATCATTAGACATTTCCCTATAATTAATGCAGTATTAAACTAGAACAAATCACACCTGTAAATATGTTGTCTGTAAAATATGCTACCTGTAAATAGCTTGCTTACAGTTTAACGTATCAACATTGTTCTAAGTTTAATGCATTTTGGTTTGTTCATTGTAAACCTCTCTTGATCTTGGGAAGGGGTGGTATAGAAAAGCTTATGATGGGTGGTATAGAAAAGCTTATGATAGCTTCCTTGAAGTTGGTTGGCTCTTCTCAAGGTCAGATTTGTATCTTTCAGTTAGAGGTCCACTTTTTCAGTAGACTTCTTTCTTGAGCTGAGATGCCCTTCCAGGTAATTTAACCTGCGATTCTGTTAATCCTAATGATCTTGAGAACTGATTTGGTGGTTGTTTCCAAGATTATCACACATTTCCATCAAGTTCTGATTCTCTTTTCAGTGCAGCCACCTTCAGTCTTTCATTTTCAACTTTTTATTTTTTGCTTTTTAACAGGCACTTCTTTTTGCTATCTCTCTTTAAGGTTGTCCAGCTGGCTGTCAAGCTCTTGAATTCTCTGAAGGTCTTTTGTATGGAGTCCCTCTTCCATACTTCCGCAGCTGGACTCATCTTACTGATCAATTATATGACGGATGTTTCAAGGTCTTCAGCCTTGCTCTCAGCTCACCATTAGACTGTGGCTGCTACACTGATTCCACCTGAAGATGACAGTCCAGTGAGCCAGTGAAAAGAGAAAGACAGACTTCTGAAAATTTGCCCTTCCTCTGGTGTTCTCATAACATCACCCAGCAACTGCCGTTGTAGCTGCTGGAGCAGCTCATTGAAACTGCTCCTTGTGCAGTGGTGGAAGAACATAAGATATGCCATACTGGGTTAGACCAGAGTCCATCAAGCCCAGTATCCTGCTTCCAGCAGTGGCCAATCTACGTCATAAGTACCTAGCAGTTTCCCTAAAGGACACAGTATTTGCTTGTATTGGGGCAAGTAGTGGATTTCCCGGGTCCCTTTTATTAGAGGTTTATGGACCTTTCCTCCAGGAACTTGTCCAAACCTTTTTTAAACCCAGCTACACTAACAGCTTTTACTATATCCTCTGGTAACGAATTCCAGAGTTTGATTACATGTTGAGTAAAAAAAAAAATTTCTCTTATTAGTCTTAAATAGGTTACACTGTAGCTTCATTGCATGTCCCCTAGTCTTTTTATATCTACATTTACTCGTTCCACTCCATTCATTATTTTATTGACCTCTATCATGTCTCTTTTCCAGGTTGAAGAGCGCTTACCTTTTTTTTTTCCATCCCCTTTACCATTTTGGTGGCTCTTCTTTGTACCTTTTTCTAATAATGCTATATCCTTTTTAAGATACGGCGACCAGAATAGCACACAATATTCAAGGTGCGGTAACACTATGGAACAATACAGAGGCATTATAATATCCTTTGTTTTATTCTCTATTCCTTTTCTTATGATTCCTAGCATTGTATTTGCTTTCTTGGGCGCTGCTGCACAGTGAGTGGAGGGTATCAGCATGTTATCCATGATGACTCCTAAATCTTTTTCCTGGTTGATGGTTCCTAATGTGGAACCTTGCATCGTGTAACCATAGTTTGGGCTGTTCTTTTGTAGATGCATAACTTTGCACTTGTCCACATTAAATTTCATCTGTCATTTAAACATCCAGTCTTCCAATTTATCAAGGTCCTCTTGTAATTTTTCACAATCCTCTTGGGTTTTAACAACTTTTAATAATTTTGTGTTATCTGCAATTTTGATTACCTCACTCATTATTCCCATTTCCAGGTCATTTACAAATATATTAAAAAGCAGCGGACCCAGCACGGATCCCTGAGGTACTCCACTATTCACCTTTCTCCATTGGGAAAATTGGCCATTTAGCCCTACCCTCTGCTTTCTATCTTTTAACCAGTTCCTGATCCTATCCCATGACTTTTTAATTTTGCCAAGAGTCTCATGAGGGACCTTATCAAAGGCTTTCTGAAAATCCAGATACACTATATCAACCGACTCGCCTTTGTCTACCTGTTTATTCACACCTTCAAAAAAACCATAACAGATTAGTAAGACAAGACCTTCCTTGGCTAAAGCCATGTTAGCTGTCTCCCATTAAGCCATGACTGTCTACATGTTCAGTAATTTTGTTGTTTATAATGATTTCTTCTATTTTTCCCGGTACTGACGTCAGGCTCACCGGTCTGTAGTTTCCTGGAACCCTTTTTAAAAACTGGCATTACATTGGCCGTCCTTCAATCTTCAGGTATTAGATGATTTTAATGATAGTTCACAGATTACTAATAGCAGGTCTGCAATTTCATATTTCATTTCTTTCAACACCCTTGAATGTATACCTTTGGTTCAGGTGATTTGCTACTCTTCAGTTTATCAAATAGTTGTAATACATCTGCTCCAGGAACAAGCAGGAAGTCAGTCCTCACATATGGTGATTTATTTTATTTTATTATTTATTTACATTATCGTATATACCGCGCTATTCTGCATCAGTGCGGTTTACATTGAACAAACTGAAATTACATTGAACAGGGCATTATAACTTGGAGATAACTATTTTACAGGGAACATGGGCTATGGAGGGTTAAGTGGCTTGCCCAAGACCACAAGGAGCACCTGTGGGACTAGAAACCCCAGTCCTTCCGGCCCAAGGTTGCTGTCCTCTAGTGGGATCTGAACCCCCGACCTTCCGGCCTGAAGTACCTTGCCCCAACCACTAGGCCACTCCTCCACTCCACTCTGTCGGTGCTGACAGAGCTCGCACAGAGGAATTCCCCAGTTTTCACAGAAAGCCTCTGGGAATGCTACTACGCATGTGTGGTCCCCTCCCTGCCCAAGGGTGCTATCTTGCTCAATCTCCTTTTCTTTGTGGAGACCAACGAAAGCTTGTCCTGTTTCCCTGGAAATATCATCAAAAATTATCCTTAAAAGTTGTGGTTTTCCTGATTTGCGTACCGGTGGTTCTTCTTGCATTGAGCCAGCGCTGTCCCCGATTCCGTCCTTGGCTCTTCCCTTTCTGGCAAGGCTTGCCTCGACTGGTGTTCACACCCTTTATCGCCCGGGGTCGTCAGCTCCAGCTGGGTGTCTTCCACCATGTCTCCTGGTGGGTTTAAAAAGTGTGACTGCTGCGGTCAAACCATCTCTGTTACAGACCCTCACGACTGCTGCTTGCATTGCCATGGACTTGACCATGACGGTACCACCTGTGACCTGTGCCAGGCCATGACTATGAGAACCAACAAGTAAAGGTTGGAGTTGCAGGAGAGGCTGTTCCCGCAGTCTGATTCTGAGCCCCAAGCTGAGCACATCCTGAGAGGCCCGGGCGTCTTCGGAGTCCCGTGGTGGTGACTCCTCTGTAAAGACCCCGGATCCTGAAAAGAAAAATCCTCCAAGCTAGTCGATGTGGCATCAGTAAAACCCAGTAACGTCTCTTGGCCTGACTTGGGCAACTCTGAACAGCGTCCCCTTTAGGTCTCTAAGAAGGAGTCCTCAGCTGGAGGTGACTTTGCGAGGCTCCCCGAGGCCATGGTCCTTGTTGAGGATGCACTCGCGAAAGTGCCAGCGTCGGGCCTGAGACCCTCTGTGCCCACCCTGAAAGCTGCGGAGCCTTTTGACATAGAGTCCAGAATGGCTGCTTTGGAGGAGAATATTTCTGCCATCCTGGCCTTGCAGCAGGCAGTGATGTCAGATTCATCCACATCATCTGCTCTGACAACCGGGCCCCCAACTGGGGGAGTCCCCGGGCGTCGAGCCAGGCCCCGAGTGCCACCAGCCTCTGGCAAGCCTTCTGCACCAATTGAGGCCCCGATCCCAATCCTCGGGTGTCCGGTCCTCCCTGACCAGTTT
Organism: Ichthyophis bannanicus; assembly: GCA_033557465.1. Taxonomy (NCBI): domain Eukaryota; kingdom Metazoa; phylum Chordata; class Amphibia; order Gymnophiona; family Ichthyophiidae; genus Ichthyophis; species Ichthyophis bannanicus. Next base: position 282,077,169 of record CM066035.1, read on the forward strand.
CCGGGAGTCTGACCAGAGACCTACCGGAGGACCCTGTTTCTTCGGGCCGTTCTCGAGGCGTGAGAGCTCCGAGACTCTGAATCCTCAACGCCCTCCGGCTCAGACTGGGAGACCGACATTTAGGCCTCTTCCAGGACCTTTTGACAAGGAAACGTCCCTTCGGAGCTGTTTTCCCCTGGAACCCCGGCGCCATTCCCTGCCCGAGGACATGGCTTTCCATGATTTTGTTTGGGATATGTCCTGGGCCCTTTCGATCCCGACGAATCAGAGGAGGACCCGTGTACGGAATAACTGGAGATCCTCCAGTATGAGTCCCCACCAAAGGAGACTGTGCCAGTGCAGCCCATCCTCGAACGGCTACTCCTGTGGATGTGGGAGACTCCGGCCTTTGTGCTGGTGGTCATCTGATGTGTCAACGCTATCTAGTGCTTCAAGAAAGGCCCAGGCTTCCAAAAGTCCCAACTCCCACATAACTACATGGTCCTTGATGCAAAAGATGAAAAGCTAGAAGAACTATTCTTTTTCCCCCGGGCAAAGATGCCAGAGTCCTCGATGCTCTCGGGCACGTGCTTTTAGGGATCCATGCTGGGCTGGAGGATACAGGACTATGAGTTTACATAGGTATGTACCTCAAGGGCCTCATCCCAGAGCTGGCAGGTTTTTCTATAGGCCTTGCCAGGGAACCCCTTCAGAAGTTCCAAGCCCTGACAGACAGGTTCTGGGACTGTTCAAATATCCTATCCCATGCCACCTATAATTTTTATTTATTTATTTATTTATTTAATTGGATTTTTATACCGTCTTATCATACAATCAAAGCGGTTTAACAAAAGAGAAAATTAGTAATAGTGAAAAAATCTGTGATAATATATACATAGTTTGTAAATATATGATTAAATGTCTTGGAAAAGGTGCACTATATATATTGTGAGCTATACTATAAAGTGAGCTATTGTACAATGTATATAAATAATTGCTTTCTTAAAAATTAATTAGTTGATTGCATGACCGTAGTGCTCCGTAAACAAAACTGTTTTCAGTTGTTTTCTAAAGTCTTTGATGTCCTGAGCTGCTCTCAGATCATTAGGTAGGGAGTTCCAGATGGAAGTCGCAGCAAACGAGAAAGCAGCCCGGGTAGCAGCAGCGGGCATCGGGGCCTGGGGCCTGGAGCCAGGCCTGGTTGCAGACCTCTGACCTCAAGCAATTGGTGCAAGAAAAATTGCTTGATGTCCCCTGCACCAGGGAAAACTTGTTTGGCAAGTCCATGGCCAACAAGGCTGCCAAGGTCATGACCAGGCAGAGGCTCTCGAGGAAAACCTCGACCCTCACCTGGAAGAAACCATCGAGGTAAAGACCAGCCTTCCTGAAGAAAATGTTTTTTTTTTTCACCAGGGCCATAACCAGCCCTTCTTGGGGCAATACAGCAGGGTCCCCAGCCCAAGAGCCAGGTCCATGGGCTGAGGAAGCCAAAGGCTCAGAAGCCTCAGGCACCAGCTCCCACCCAGCCTGGGGGGAGCTTTTGACTCCTCGGATAGGGCTTTTCCTCCGGGAAACCCTGCCAGCCCACAGGGGGCTTCCTGGCACTCTTTCCCCACAGGTGGGCTGGGGTCAACACGGACCAGTGGGTCCTACAAGTGGTAAAGGAGGGCTATCTCCTCAGGTTCCAGCAAAACACCTCCAGGGATTTTCCCAGGAAAGTAGGTGCAGCCTCAACTTCATCAGATCTTGCTTCTTTCAGAGCTCGCAGGACTTCTCAAGAACAAGGTGGTAGAGCCTGTAGCCAGACATTTGGTGGGGGGGGTGGGGGGGGGGAAGGTTTCTACTCTAGGTATTTCCTTGTCCCCAAAAGAACTGGGGGCCTCAGGTCCATACTAGACCTGCAAAACCTGAACGTTTCTGGTGAAGGAGAAGTTCAAGATGCTCTCCCTTGGAACTCTGCTGCCCTACCTCCACCAGGGAGATTGGCTGTGCTCCTTAGACCTAAAGTATACCCACATCCTGATCCACCTCTCCCACAGACACTACCCTAAGGTTCATGGTGGGAGAGCATTACCAGTACAGGATACTTTCATTCGGCTTGGCCTCCTCGCCCAGAGTCTTTACAAAGTGCCTGGCAGTCCTAGCCACCTACGTGCATCTACAAGGGGCCTTCATCTTCCCCTGTCTAGATGACTGGCTCATCAAAGGCAGCATGGCCCTCGAGGCCAGTCAGGCCGTAGGACGAACAATCAGCCTCCTGCAGCACCTAGGGTTTGTCATCAATTACCCCGAATTCCACCTCTCTTCATTCCAAAACCTGGAGTTCATAAGTGTCCAGCTGGGCATGTTACAGGCCAAGGCCTTCCTCCCAAAGGAAAGGGCACACCGCCTCGTGCAGCTGGCAAAAGAGGTGCATGCTCGCTGGTCGGTACCAGCTCGCCTCCTACTTCAGTTACTGGACCACATGTCCTCAACAGTTCACGTTACGCCCTTTGACCGCTTACACATGCGGGCAGCCCATTGGTGCCTTCGCTCCCAGTGGACTCTCGCCACGGGCTGCTGGCGCAATAGGGTCAGGGTCATCCACCAACTGATGGACTCCCTTAACTGGTGGCAGTCCCTACGCCACCTCCAAGAGGGCATGCCATTCCAGGCGCCTGCGCCACAGGGGGGTGCTGACCACGGACGCTTCCCTCCTGGATTGGGAAGCACATTTTGGAGACCTCTGCACTCAGTGCAACTGGCCACGGGAGTTGTCTTTCTTGCAGATCAACCTCCTGGAACTCAAGGCCATCTTCCAGGCCCTGCATATATTCCGCCGCCACCTGCGCAACCGTCCTGTGCTGATCCAGATGGACAACCAGGCAATCATGTTTTATGTAAACAAGCCGGGGGTGGGGGGGCACGGGTTTGTACTCCCTCTGCCAGGAAGTGGTGGCTCTCCTCTCCTTTGTGGTGCATCACGGAATGCTCCTATGAGCGGTATACCTTCCAGGTCAGGACAATTGCTTAGCAGACAAACATGGCAGAGTCCTCTGCCCACATGAGTGGCGTCAGAACCCCAGGGTGGCGCAACAATTCTTCTGCTTCTGGAGCAGGCCCATGATGGACCTGTTTGCCTCTTCGGGCAATACGTAGTTGCCCCACATCTGCTCACGCCAGCTGCACCCGAGGAGATTGGCAGCGGATGTCTTTATGATACCGTGGTCCAAGTGCCTCCTCTCTGCCTTCCCACCGACACCTTTGGTGGCCAAGACTCTCTTCAAGTTCCAGTGCACACAGGCATCAGTGTTTCTGATTGCCCCTAGATGGGCCCGACAGCCCTGGGTCTCCTCTGCTGCCCTCCCTGTTGGTGGCACTCCCAGTCCCGCTGGGTCGGGATCTGGACCTACTGTCCCAGGAGGCGGGCTGCTTCCTGCACCCCAACCTGGAGTGTCTAGCATTGACGGCATGGCTGCTGAAAAGGTAGCCCCGCTCCTTTCAGTTTTCCTGGGGAAGTAGAGGAGATCCTGCTGGCCTCCCAAAAACACTCCACCAGATGAGCATACGCTTTCAAATGGAGAAGATTCTCCATCTGGTGTGCAGAGAAAGAGGAGAACCCTTTCTCCTGCTGCATGCCACTAGTGCTACAGTACTTACACCACCTCTCTCATGGTGGCCTGAAGTCTAATTCAGTGAGGGTACACTTGAGCGCCATAGCCGCTCACTATCACCCAGTAGAGGGGAACTACCTCTCAAGTCAGCCCCTGGTCTTTAGGTTCCTCTGGGGCCTCCTGCTATCAAAGCCCCCTCTCCGCCCTCGAAGGGCAGAATGGGACCTTAATGTGGTGCTCTCCCAACCCACCAAACCACGTTCAAGCCTCTGGCCACCTGCCATTTGAGATACCTCTGCTGGAAAACCTTTTTCTGGTAACCATCACATTCACTCGGAGAGTGAGTAAACTCCAGGCCTTAGTGGCGGATCTGCTATGTACACGGTTCTATAAGAACAGGGTAGTGCTTTGCACACATCCCAAATTTCCTCCCCAAAGTGGTATCCCCCTTCCACCTTAACTAGGAGGTGGTCCTGTCCCACCTTTTTCCCACGGCCCCACACCAGCAGGGAGGAACTAATATTGCATATGCTAGAATGTAAACAGGCCCTATCCTTCTAACTGCAGAGGACCCAGGGCCATCACAAATCTCCTCAGGTCTTTGTATCATTCAACCCCAGTAGACTGGGGCTCCCAGTAACGAAGCGGACTCTGTCCACTTGGGTGGCGGACTGCATTGCCCTCACTTATGAGAGTGGGCCTTTCCCTTGAGCAGTGGATCACTGCACATTGCATGCAGGCTATGGCCACATCGGTAGCCAACCTCAGCTCAGTGCCGGTGACGGAAATCTGCAGGACCGCCACATGGTCTTTGATTCATATGTTTGTAGCTCATTACTGCCTGGAGAGTGAGCCCTGTAGGGACAGTGCCTTCGGACAGGGAGTACTCCGTAATATTTTCGGGGTGTAGGAAACTCCAGCCCTCTGACCCTTCTATGTTCAGACTACCACAATGATAATGTCGCTGGATGCTAGGGTCTTGCAGAGTCTCTCTGTCGGGACTCACTTTCTGCAACTTATGGCTATCCGTTGGGTTGCCGGTAATGCTGTCGTGGTTTGGTCCTCAGCAGCCTGGAGCTAGGTATATATGAGGACTGACTTCCTGCTTGTTCCTGGAGAAAGCATATGTAACAGATGTTCTCCAGGGACAGTAGGAATCAGTCCTCACAACCCTCCCTCCTCCCCTTGGAGTTGCCGCTCTACATTGTTTTAAGTCCTTTATTGCAATGTCATCTGACTGAGCAAGATGGCACCCTTGGGCGGGAAGGGGACCATGCATGTGTGGTAGCATTCCCAAAGGCTTTTTGTGAAAGCTGGGGAATTGCTCCACATGGGCTCAGTCGGCGCTGATGTCACCCATATATGAGGACTGATTCCTGCTGTCCGTGGAGAACACCTGTTACAGGTGAGTAACTACGCTTTCCCACTGTATCGATATTTCTTTCAGTTCTTCTGCGGCATCACCTTTAAATACCATTTCAATCATGGGTAACACTCTTACATCTTCCTCAGTAAAGACTGAAGCAGAGAATTCATTCAGTCTCTCCACTATGGCCTTATCCCCTCTTTGTGCTCCTCTATCATCTAATGGCCCAACTGACACACTTACAGGTTTTTTGCTATGAATGTACTTGGAAAAAGTCTTTATTATGTGTTTTTGCTTCCACAGCAAGCTTCTTCTCAAATTCTGTTTGCCTTATCAATGCCTGGCATCTAACTTGCCAGTGCTTATGCTGTGTCCAGTTTTTGTCATTTGGCCCCTTTTTCCATTTCCTGATAGATGCTTTTTTGGCAACAACGGCCTCTCTGACCTCATCTTAAAACCATGCTGGCAGTTTTTGGACTTCCTTCCACTTTTCTTCTGGGCTTCCAACACCCATGATTGATATGAATCTTTAACCTTTGCAACTGCTCCTTTTAGTTTTTTCTTAACTATTTTCCTCATTTTATCATAGTCTGCCTTTTGAAAGTTAAAATCATAGGTTTTCAACCCAGTTCTCGGGGAAACCTAGGCCAGTCAGTTTTTCAAGATTCCCAGAATGAATATACATAAGAAAGATTTGCATGTTCTGCCTTCATTGTATGCAAATCTCTTATGCATATTCATTCTGGGAATCCTGAAAACCTGACTGGCCTAGGGTTCCCCGAGGACTGGGTTGAAAACCAAGTAGTGTGTATTTCCTTGCTTTCGTCCTTCCATTTATTAAACCAAATGCGATCACTATTGCCAAGTGGCCCCAACACCCTTATCTTTTGCACCAGATCTTGTGTTCCACTAAGGACTAGGTCCAAAATGGCTTCCCCTCTTGTCGGTTCATGAACAAGATGCTCCAAGAAGCAGTCGTTTATTCCATCTAGAAACTTTATCTCCCTAGCATGTCCTGGTGTGACACTGACACAGTCGATAACGGGGTAATTGAAATCACCCATTATTATTACTGTGCTGTAACCTTTGTTAGCTTCCATGATTTCTTTGTGCATTTTATCATACATTTATTCATTCTGGCCAGGCGGTCGATAGTATACCCCCACTGTCGTAGTTTTCCCCTTCCCCCTTTTTATATGGAATTTCAATCCATAGAGATTCTACCGAGTATTTTGTTTCCTGCAAAACTTTAATCCTTTGTGACTCAATGCCCTCTCTAACATAGAGTGCAACCCCTCCACCAATTTGATCTGTTCTGTCATTACGATATAGTTTGTACCCAGGTATCACAGTGTCCCACTGGTTGTCCTCCTTCCACCCTTTCTCTGAGATACCAATCTTATCTAACCTCTCATTTAGTGTTATGTATTCTATCTCTCCCATCTTAGTTTTAGACTTCTAGCATTTCCATACAAGCATTTTAGAGGCTGTATTTTATTAATATTAATCTGGCTATTGGTAGGCAGGGGTAATTTGGAATCTTTAAGCTCTGTCTGCTCTGTAACACAGGTACACTACCAAAAAACTGCCTCCAGTTTTGCAACTGATTCCTATAGATTTTGGGGTGCTGAATCCAGGAAAAATAGCCAAAATGTTCCATCACGTCACGTTTTCTTGCAAAATTAGATTTCTTACCCATATAAGGAATGTTCACATAATTTCTTTTTAGCCGACTGCAGTTTATTTTCTTGGCCCAAAATAGAGGTTGTAATGGTTAACTAACTAGAAACACTCCCTCATGATATTTTAGAGTGTTTTGTATTCATTTTATACATTAACAGGACAATTGGGAGGCGGGGGGCTAAATCCAGTACTCGCGCTGGCGCATGTTCTTTCCTGTTCGCCTCGCCTCGTTCGCTCACTCAAACACGGTGGTTGCGACATGAATGTTCCTGTCAAATTTCAGTTTCTTGCAAGTTCATTATTACCTTTTGTTTGCTCAGTCGTAATCCAGCTTTATTCCGAAGTGGTTCACTACAGTTGTAGTTTGCAGTGCTGTGTATTTGTGATGGCTCACAGAGCCAGAGGTTGCGTCAACTCTCCGGACAGTTTTTGTTTTATTTGTGGGGAATATACCGTGAAAAAGCGGCAGAGGAACATTTCTGCATTTATTAAAAAAGTATATTTCGCCTATTTCGGTTTGAAGTTAGGCGATCAAGACAAACCGTGGGCTCCTCACAAAGTGTGCAAGACATGTGAGGAAGATCTACGCTTATGGATGAAAGGTAAAAAACAAGCATTTCGTTTCGGAATACCTATGATGTGGCGTGAACAAAGAGACCACAGCAGTGACTGCTATTTTTGCTCTTGCATTGTGAAGGGATACAACTTAAAAAATAAGAACGTAATAAGTTACCCCAACCTTCCCTCAGCAATTAGGCCTATGCCTCATAGCAACGAAGTACCTGTGCCTGAACCACCAAAATCTTTGGATCATATTTGTGTGGACGGTTCTGATCATGATGAGACTCATCAGATGGCTTTTCCCGATGAGTCCAGTACTTCCGAGTTTGAAACTGAACCAGATCCGAAACCTGAACTTTTCTCTCAAGCTGAATTGAATGATTTAGTCCGGGATTTAGGACTCCCAAAAGATGCTGCCCAACTGCTAGGTTCTCGGCTTAAACAGAAAAATCTATTGTCACCAGGAACAACTTTTTATTGGTACCGCAACCGCGAGACACAATTTTTGAAGTATTTCAGCAAAGAGGAAGATTTGGTATTTTGCAACGATATATACGGAGTGATGGAAAAGTTTAAACTCAAGTATGATCCTGCTGAATGGCGGCTGTTCATTGATTTGTCAAAAGACAGCATAAAAGGTGTTCTTCTTCATAATGGCAACACATTCGCTTCAGTTCCTATTGCTCACTCTGTTATTCTCCAAGAAAAATACGAGAATTTGGCCCTGATTCTTCAGAAGATTTGTTATGATGAGCATAAGTGGATGATTTGTGGAGACTTTAAAATTCTATCCATGCTATTAGGGCAGCAATCCGGTTTCACCAAATATCCCTGCTTCCTTTGCTTGTGGGATAGCCGGGCCCGCGACCTACACTGGGGGAAAAAAGACTGGCCAATTCGGGAGTATTTGAGACCCGGTGAGAAAAATGTTCTTCATGAGAGCTTGGTACCTCGTGATAAAATTCTATTACCACCTCTCCACATTAAGTTGGGTCTCATTAAGCAATTCATCAAGTCCCTTCCAAAAGATGGTGAGTGCTTTCGGTACCTTTGCTCAAAGTTCCCCCGACTTTCTGAAGCAAAGCTAAAGGAAGGAGTGTTTGTTGGCCCTGATATAAGGAAACTCATTTCAGATGGAGCATTTGCTGAAACGATGTCTGAGAAGGAAAAAGAAGCCTGGGATTCCTTCAAGGATGTTCTCAAATTCTTGGGGAACAGGCCGGATGAGAACTATAAGGATATTGTTGCCAGGATGCTCAATGCCTTCAAAGAACAAGGCTGTAACATGAGCCTGAAAGTCCATTTCTTGCACTCCCATGTGAACTACTTTCCCGAAAACTTGGGGGCGTACAGTGAAGAACAAGGTGAAAGGTTTCACCAGGACATCAAGGATGCAGAGAGAAGGTACCAAGGAAGATGGAACACCACTATGATGGCTGATTTCTGCTGGTTGCTGCTGCGAGAAACCCCAGATGAAAAATACGCCAAGCAGCGCACCAAGAGAAGCATTCGGGGGAAGAAGAAACGGGCCCACCAGGAGATTGATTGACCCAAGAATGACTTTAAAATCTAAACTGTGTTGACAAATATCGTGTTTTTACTAAACTTTGAAATAAAAATTTGCTAGTTATTACCACAGTGTCGGATCTCATTTATTAGAATTTTATTTTCACACCATCGGGTGTTTGTCTTCATGTATTGCAATGGTGCGGTTTGCGTTTTCTATTCTTACATACATACCTGTACAACATTTTTTGCACATTTCTTTGCTTTGCTTTGTGTCTAACCTCGCTCTTATATGCTCAATGTTTGTGCACATGTATGTGGCTGTTTTAAGTGCAGACAATTTTGCTACCATCACAGTGTGTTTTGTTGACATTACTCTATTCTTATGTGCTGCCTTGTTACAATTTTCTTTATTCTTATTTGAATAACTACTAAACAATTAGTATAAAGAATTCATCCAAGAAACTTTTATCTCGATCGCACTCAATCTGAAACGTTCACCTCAAACTGCTAACCCAATGTAGCAAAAAATCTGTACGTGATGGAGCAAATTGGTTACCAGATTTGGATTCAGTGCACCAAAAAACGTAAAAATCAATCGAAACATTAGAGGCAGTTTAAAAAAAGTTTTTTTTAGTGTACCTGTGTAATTAAGGGCATTTGGGCTATTTGTGTTTTATTGGAACCTCTCTGCTGATATGTCCTAACTTCAGTTTTTTGCTAATACCCTTCAAGGATATATTGTTCCGAGCCATGCGCTCTTGGGCGACTGTCTGCTTTCCCCTATTATCTAGTTTAAAAGCTGCTCTAATTCCTTTTTAAAGATTAATTCCAGCAGCCTTGTCCATCCCGGTTAAGGTGGAGCCCTTCACTTTGGAAAAGCCCCTCCTTTCCCCAGAGTGTTGTCCATTTCCTAACAAATCCAAAACCCTCTTCCTTGCACCATCGTTTCATCCATGCATTGAGACTCCGGGTCCTGCGCATGGAACGGGAAGCATTTCGGAGAATGCTACCCTGGAAGTTCTGGATTTCAACTTCATACCTAAAAGCCTAAATTTGGCCTCCAGAACCTCCATACCACACTTTCCTATGTCATTAGTACCAACATGTACCAAGACAGCAGACTCTTCTCCAGCACTGTCTAAGACCTTGTCTAAGTGGCGCGTGAGGTCTGCTACCTTCACACCAGGCAGGCATGTCACCAGGCGATCCTCATGTCCACCAGCCCACCCAGCTATCAACATTTCTAATGATCGAATCATCAACTATAAGGGCTGTCCTAACCCTTCCCTCGTGGGCACAGGGTCCTGTAGAAACCTCCTTGAGGGTTTTATATTCCTGGAGGACAGGTTTTAGCTACAGGATCACTTCCTGCCACACCAGGGTGATGCTCTCCTGTCCCATGACCTCTCTCGTCCATGGCAAAAGGGATGCTGCCAGACTGGAGGTTTGACTTCAATACTACATCCCTGTAGGTCTTGTCTATGTACCTCTCTGTCTTCCTTATGTCCTCCAAGTCTGCCACTCTAGCCTCCATTGATCGGACTCGTTCCCTGAGAGCAAAGGCTCCTTGCTCCTAGTGCACACATAAGACCCCCTCACCAACTGGGAGAAAATCATACATTTATTTATTTATTTTATTTTTATTTTATTTTTATGCATATTTTTATGCATACATGTGACACTCAATGCAAAAGACTGGAAAGCCCCCATCTGGCTGCTGGACTGCTGTCTGCATCTTAGTTTTAAGGTTGTATTTAGGCAGTGAAAGGGCAAAAGAAACTTTTTTGATCCTTAGTCAAGGAAGTTGCCAGAAAACCCGACACAAGCCGTGTTTCATATAATACTTCTTCAGGGGTGTTATGGCTCACCACAACCATAAAACATCACATTAATATAATGAAATACCATAAAATAAAATAATTAATTAAAACAATTGAATATAATAATTTAAACATGATGGTAAAAAATAAAAGCATACCAACAAATATAAAGCAACCAACATTAAATAAGTGTTCAATCATGCATAAATTATTATATAATAACATATTATAAAAAATATAATAAAAACTACATGCAAATTAAGAACATATAGATAAAAATTGAAAACATGAAAAGGGTACAAAAACCATATTGAGTAGGACCCCGTGCCATTATAAACAAAAGCTATTGTATATCTGTGAATCAGTTTTAAAAAAGGAGAAAAGGAAAGGGATGAAGACCCGGGAGGAAAGATGTGGTGCGGTTAACACAGAAGTTGGTAAGAGAAGAATTACATGCAGCCTACCTCCTCGAATGCTGTAAGTCTAAAATTATAACTAGAGGTCTTAGGATGAACAAGACTCCAGGATTATATCAAAGTGAACAAGGTTTTGTAAATTGTTGGAACGCAATATTGAATAAGTGCTCATTAGATCTGATGATTTTGTTAACCCTTTGAAGGCCCACTTTAAATTTTTAATCCACATTCTGCAGCCAGGTTAATTTTTGCATATTTCAGGAAAATTGTACCCATCTTATTCAATATGTTCTAATAGTGATTTTCCTTCTGCTATGGTCATGTATTATATACCATTTGATAGGAATATTTAGTCTGAATTTTGGATCCCGAGAGTTTTGGGCTCGGCCTGGAAAGGGATCACTACAGCAAATAAAAAATCTGAATTGTTTAATGTTGAATTAGATGAGAAACTAAATGAGCTGAAAGGGTGTGGTAGTGATTTTGACAAGGTACATATGGATTACAATAAAAATATTGTGCCAATATAGGAAAGAAATAAGAAATAAAAAATAAGAAAGTGGAGAAATTTGAGGATGAAGAAGACTATAGGGTTGGATACGTATACCATTGGTGTAAAAAAGTGGAAAATGATAGGATTTGGGTCAAGAGGAGATCCACATTATTTGATCGCAAAGAAAGCTTATCAGATGACCCTAATAAAGAAACACCTTTTGAACAGAAGAAGAGGAGAAGCAGGAGTGAATCAGTTGAAAATAATGATGCCTCTGCTTCACTCTTTTCTACCTATAAAGATAAGCCCGATTATCAGAAAGATAAAGGGAAAGAAAATTTTTTTTCAACATGGATCAACTATGGAAGGGGGGCAGTCGAGAATCCTCCCGTTCCCGTCCACCACCACTAATAGATCCAGACAGAGAGGAAGGTTCGAATCAAGACAGGATGTACAACTACTACAATCCGTACAGGGGTCGAGGTCGAGGACGAGGGAGAGGCAGGTGGGAACAGATCGATCCCACGAGAGGAGATATTCAAACCTAATAATGTTCTTAACATTTCGAATTATACACTCAGGTCAGATGAAATATCAGTGTTAAATAAAGGCCTATCATTTGTTCCCATTAAGTACGATCCATTTGAAATTCAAGTAGATTTGTATAAATCTTTTAGGAAAATTCGTATTCATCATTTTTTTACTAATTAGATGGTTCCCATGGAGGATAAATCTATCATTAGTAGGAAATCAAAGTAGGTTCCTCCTCCACACACAGATCCTCTCATTGAAGCTTTTGAACGTGTGGTGTTGCAGCAAGTTGAAAACATCATTGAAAATATATGGTTACCCTTTCAAAATTTGACACAGGGTGAAAAAATGGCCATTAAATCTTTACAAAAAAATAATGAGATTATCATCAAACCTGCTGATAAAGGAGGTGCTGTGGTGGTTTTAGATAAAAACAAATGTATAGAAGAGGTTAATAGACAACTCAATGATAAGTCTTTTTATTTTAGATTGGATGGCGACCCTACAGAAAGATTAAAAAGTAGTATCGATAATTTAGTTATGACCGCTTATGAAGTAGGTTACATTACTACGAAGGAGAACGATTTTTTTAATGCTGGATAAACCAATTACGCCAACAATCTACATTATTCCAAAGATACATAAATCCCTGAGTAAACCCACCTGGTCGTCCCATTGTGTCAGCTATAGGTTCTCTATTAGAGCCGATTTCTCAATTATTAGATATGATACTACAGCCATTTGTTACCAACATGTGGTCTTACGTTCGTGTTTCCTCTCATGCGATAGAAATTCTCTCTTCACTACGAAATCTGGGTCCTGACATTATCCTAGTCACACTAGATGTGGCATTATACACAAATGTACCACAATCTAAAGCATTAGATATTATTGAACAATGTCTCTTGACTAGACATGATCACAAGCACACTCCAACTGCATTCCTTTTAACACTGGCTGAAATAGCATTCTGTAAAAACTTCTTTTGTTTTAGAGATTTGTTTTACCAACAAATCAAGGGGGTCGCAATGGGTTCATCCATGGCCCCAGATATTGCTAATTTATATATGTTTCAGTTCAAGGAGAATTTTTTAAAGGTCACCCTTTTAGAGACAAGGTCAAGTTATGGATACGTTACATAGATGACATTTTGATAATATGAGATGGGTCTATGGATCAACTTTCTGAATTTAACATATGGATTAATGAATTAGATAACAATTTACGGTTTCAAATCACCTATGATCCTGTACAGATTCCTTATTTGGACCTTATGATCAAAAAAGAAGGAAATAAATTCATCACAACTTTATACAGAAAGCCTACTGACAGAAATAAGTTACTGCATTATACTAGTTTTCATAACCCGGCATTAAAATTGAATTTACCGGTGGGACAATTTTTGAGAGTGAAGAGGGTGTGCACGACTGCGGAGGACTTTGAACAACAGGCTACACATATGAAAGAAAGATTTAAAGTTTGGCAATATCCAAATCGTTATATTGAAAAAGCATATATGAGAGCCCGAGATTCATCCCGTGATGTATTGTTGAAGCCACAGAATAGAAAAGCACAAACAAACATGGTGTGTCCTCTTTTATATTCATTACAGTCTTACAATATTACAAAAATACTTAAAGAATGGCACCTGATACAGGCCATTCCTGGTTTTCAAGACACTTCTCTTATAGTAGCCCACAAATGTAACGTGAATCTCCGAAATTTATTAGTCCCTTCGGCTCTTACGGAATGGAAAATGTTATCCAAGTACAAAGGACAATTTCAGTGTGGACACTGCTCAGTTTGCTTACATGTATTGCCAGTATGAAATGTCTTTATTCATCCCACTACGCAAAAGACATTTTTTATTGAAGACTTTTCGAATTGTGAAACACATGTTTACGTTATTCAGTGTCCATGCAATAAGCTTTATGTTGGCAAGACAGTTCGTAGCATATATGTATGTATAATTGAACATAGGAGTTGCATAAAAAGAAAGTTAGTAGATAAACCACTGGTACCACATTGGTTAGAGATGGGACATAAATTATCGGATTTAAAAATTTTTGTTATCAAAAAAGTAAAACTTAATTGGAGAGGTGGAGACATTGATAAAACCATTTTACGACTAGAATAGCGATATATCTTTTGGCTTAATACAATGATACCACATGGTTTAAATTTGGATAAAGATTTTTCTGGTTTTCTTGTAATTTTTTAGATTCTATTTTAAGCTTTTGATGGCAAAGGTCTATTTTTAAATAATATCTTTACATGTTTTGATTTACATGATAGTATTCTGTGCCTTTTTATTTCATGGTTTTATATTTTTATACATATAGGGATGCCTTTGTTTTGATGGTTGCTATTTATTTAGTGATTAGTTTATTTATTCATTTTACATTCATTATTTATTTATTTATTTAAACGGATTTCTATCCCGCCTTTTCATTGAATCAAGGCGGTTTTCACAGCAAACAATCACAATAGTGTTTTTTAGGGGGGGATCATGCAGTGTTCCAGAGTGTGTGTGAGTGTGTTGGGGTATTTTCGATTAATGATGCGCTATTTACATTGTGCGCTATTATACATGCAGTATCATGATATCTGAATGGTGTGTCTATCATGTGACATCCCCATAGTGTTCAATGAAAAGGGTTGTCTTTAGTTGCTTCTGGAAGTCTTTGATGTCTGTAGTTAGTCGAAGTTCATCTGTTAGCATGTTCCAAATTGTCAGTGCAGCCAGGGAAAGGGCTCGTTCTGAGTTGTCTTTCCGGACCTTGGTGATCTCCTTTGGTGTGCTGACGCGGTTGAAAGTGCCCCTTCTCCTGGTCGTGTACTGTTGTCAGGTTGTATGAGGGTCTGTAAGCTAAGGGCTGATGATTGTTGTTTAATTTTGAATATGTTTATGATTGTCTTATATTTGATGCGTGAGGTGATTGGAAGCCAGTGTAGGTCTTTCAGGATGGGTGTGATGTGGTCCTGTCTTGAAGTTCCGGCTATTATGCGTGCTGCCGTGTTCTGTGCCAGTTGCAGTGGTCTGAGAGTTTGTTTTGGGAGGCCAAGATAAATCGGGTTGCAGAAGTCTAGGAGTGGGGTTATAAGTGCCTGGCAGACTGTGCGGAAGTGATCTGGGGCGAGGAGGGGTTTGAGACGCCAGATTAGGCTCATCCTGTGGTATGCATTCCTGGTGGTTTTGCTTATGTGAGCTTTCAGATTCAGTTCGTTGTCCAGAGTTACTCCAAGGTATTTAACTTCTGTTTTTATGGGTATGCTTGTGTTCTTTATCTTGATGTTGGATGGGGGGATGAAGTTGGTGTTACGGGTGATGATTAGTGCCTCGGTCTTGCTGTAGTTTGTTTAGATTGTTTTTCTGGAGCCAGTCATTCATTTGTATGAGACAGTTTGTTATTTTGGAGTAGTCCGGGTTGTCAATCGAGATGGGTGTGTAAATCATTATGTCATCGGCATAGATTGTATACTGTATGTTTTCTCTCATGATGTTGCATATTGGCTGAATGTAGATGTTAAATAATAGTGCTGATAAGGCGGAGCCTTGTGGTACTCCCTGCATGACTTTTATGGGATGAGATTTGTTGGGGCCAATCTTGACCTGTATCTGTCTGTCCGTTAGATATGATTGGAACCATTTCAGCGTGGATCCATGCAGGCCAATGTTCCGTAGTCTGTCCATCAGAGTTCTGTGGTCGACTATGTCGAATGCCGATGAAATGTCTATGAAGATCATGAGTATTCCGTTCTTACAGTTGTCAATGAGACTGAGTATGTTGTTGAATAGGTATATTAGCAGGGTTTCGACTCCGTGGTTGGGGCGGAACCCCTGTTGGTTGATGTCTAGCAGTGCGTAGTTGTCAGTATGATCCTGTAGCTGATGTTGCACTGTCTTCTCTATTATTTTTGCCAGTAGGGGTATGCTTGAGATCGGCCTGTATGCTGCTGGATTGCTCTTCTCGAGTGTGGATTTCTTTGGGATGGGCCTTATTATAGCGAGCTTTAATTGATTCGGCATGAATCCTTGGGTCAGTGATCTTTGCACCATATTGTGTATGTTGTGGATGAAGTTTGACTTGGTGGCTTTGATCCATTTCACTGGGCAGAGGTCTGTTGGAGCTGTGCTTGTATTGAGTGAGGTGGTGATGTGCGAGAGCTGCTCTGTGGATGGAGTGTTGAATGTGTCCCATGTTTTCGGCGGTGTTCTTATCTTTGTGGGTGTGTCAGGTCTTGGTGGTAGTGATGAGTGAAATTTTTCTTGGATGTGGTCTGCAAACTCTTGTGGGTCTATTTGGATTTCATTTTCGGTTCTCTGTTCCTTGGTGAGGGTTTTCACTATTTCGAAGAGCTCTCTCGGCTTGTTGTTGGATTTAACTATGATGTTTGTGTGGTATTCGCTCTTTGTTTGGTTGATGAGCTCGTTGTAATGTTTTGGCTTTGTTAGGTATAGTTCCTGTGTATTAATCGACTTGGTGTGTCTCCATCATCGTTCTAATTTTCTGAGTTGCCTCTTTTCAGACCGTATTCTGTTTGAGTACCATGGCTTGTGCTGTAATTTGTTGCAGCGAGTTTTCTCTTGTCGATGTTCAGTGGCTTTGACAGCGGTATTGATGACATTGTTCCGGGTTGTGATTTGGATTTCGAGATCCTTTTCTTCTTGGTGCAGGTGTGGTATAGTGTCCAGAAGGAATTGGTCCCTGTTGAAACTCTTGAATCTCCTCAGTGTGGGTGGGTTGGCCTGGTTCACATCTTGTTTTTGTCTTTGTGTCGTTATATTTAATTTGATCATGTGGTGATCTGACCACGGTACTGGTGTGATGGTGGGGGTCGAGATGAGTCCTCCGTTGGTTAGGTGGTTGGGTGCGAAGATGAGGTCGGGTGAAGATCCTAGTCTGTGGGTTGGGGAGTTAATTATTTGAGTGTATTGTAGGGAGCTGATTGCTTGTAGGAAGGCTTCTGCGTCTTTGGTATTGGAAGATTTTGAGGTTGAAGTCTCCTAGTAGTAGCGCGTGTTTGTGTTTCGAGTTGATTGCACAGACTGCTTCAATTGTGGAGGCTAGTTCGTCGGATGGAGCATTGGGTGCTCTGTAGTTGAGGCATAGGGCCATCTGTTTGTTTTCAATTGTGATGGTGTTGCAATGTTGGATAGCTGTGGCACTTTGTGATTTAAAGTTTAGGGTATTCTTTGCAATGATTAGAACCCCCCCTCCTCGCCGGTGTGTACGGGGGCAGTTGAATGCTGAGTATGTGTTGGGTATTAATTGGTTGAGTAGTACATTGTCAGTGGGTGTGAGCCAGGTCTCTGTTATACACAGGATGTCGGGTTGTTGTTCTTCTATGTGGTCTGCAATAGTGTTGATCTTGTTTCTGCAATAGTGTTGATCTTGTTTCGTATGGATCTGGCATTTATGAGCTCTATTGATATTGTTATTGGGGTGTTTGTGGTTCTGTGTGCTTCCTTTGAGTGACCGTGAGTGTTGTATTTGCTCCTGTTTTGGGCTTTGCGCCTGGGTGTTTTGTGGGTGTTTGTGTGGATGTACTGTGGGTCTGTGTGTCCCCATCCTGTTGGTAGTTGCCATCGTGTGTTTGTGTGTGTGGGTGTATGGGTGTTGGGTGTGAATGGAGGTAGGAGTTGTGTGATGAGGAGGCTGATGGGGAGGATTAGGATTGGGTTCAAGTTCTCTGCTGTGTTGACTTTGTAGTCTGTTTGCCTGTTGCACTTACGTTAGAGTCTTTTATGTTTAGTAGTTCTGGCTGTTTTTTGTGTAGCTCAGGTGTGTTGTTTAGCCGGTTCCTTCTTGTGTTGTTTTCCTTCCTTCTGTGCTCATCTCTGTGCTCCGCCTAAGGGCCACACCAAAGGGCCCTCTGGTGAGGCCCTCAGGCGCGGGCGCGCCGATGGTGCGCTCCTTTTGTGCTGCTCTCCCACTGCCCCGATTGGGCAGGAGTCTTCCAGCGGGACGGTTTCCCGCTCGGTCGCCTCTCCCCGATCGGGGGAGCTTCTCAGCTGCTGGTGCGGTGTTTCATTATTAGGTTATTTATTATTCTATGTATAGTAGGTTTTATAATAACTAATTTAATTTATATTTTTTTTTTCAAAGAACTGTTTATTAAATCACAGGGTACAAAAAAGCAAGACAAACTGAATCATTTTTCATTTTCCATTATACATCCATTATATAGCAAGCATACCCCGGGCAGGGCTGTGTCTTGTCCACCGCCCTGGGGTTGTACAACAACACAGGTAAAGAAGGGAATACAACACTACCCAAAATAATAACCCCGAACCCCGCCCCCCCCAAATTTCCCCCCCACCCGAGATCACTAAATACTACCCAGCTTCCCTAATGTATCCTCTGGGAACCTACCATATCCCTGTCCACTACTATCCCAAGTGCAATATTTCGCTGCGGGTTTTAGACCCCAATTTTTGAATATAAGGCATCCAGACCAGGAGAAAGGAGGCCCAGCTCTGAGGATGTCTCCTCGCACTCCGCCGCTCCAATAGCATGAACTGGTGGAAACCATTCCGCCACTCCCAAAAAGAGGGGGCCACCGGTTCCCGCCAGTGCCGGAGTATAGGGACCTTACCCACCAGACAAGCCTTTCGCACTAGTATTCTCTGCCATCTGCCCTTCGGGTGGAGTGGTCCTAGGTGATCCAGCGCCACTAGCGGCCCCGTCCAGCAAAGCTGCTGCTGCAATAAGCCACCTATATAGTTCCCAAACCGCATCCAATATCTGCGGATATGGGGACAGCCCCACCACATGTGCCCCAAATCAGCCAAAATACAGTCACATTTCGGACACCCGCCATACGCCGCGGAGAGAAATGGGCTCGGAGGATAGATTTAAGTTGGACCTCCCGCCACCTAGCCCCGTCTGCTAGCCGCACAATCCGTCCTAACGCGGCACGAACCGAGCCTGGGGCTATCCTACAACCCAATTCCTGCGCCCAAGAAACTTCCTCCACCGCATAATCTAGAGGCACATCACAAGCATCCAGCGCTCTTTTTAACAGCGCTATAGTGGGGGGAGTCTCCGTCCCTAAAGTGAAGAATTCTAAAATCCGCGTGGAATGTTCGACCCGTAATTCCCTCCCTGAGACAGAACCCACATAGTGGGAGAGTTGCAAGTACGCAAACAAAGAAGTTCCAGGGCACAGATCATATTCCTTACACAACACTCCCAGAGCCTTACACCGCCCTTCCAGATCGACTACATGTCCCAGATTCCGTATCCCCACCTGCTCCCACCAACGAAAGGAAGCTGAGTCTGACCCCAGCGGAAACCGGGGGTTACCCCGTAAAGGCAGCCAACTCGAGATCTCAGAAGAACTGCCCCACAGTTTGTTCAATTGCTGCCAAGTACGTCGTGCCGCTTGGATCAGCACACTTTTCATCACCCGGTCCGACAAGGTCGTACGCCGCAGGTGTAAGACTGCCAATAGGGACAGCGGCGCCACAAAGGCCTCCTCGAATTCTCTCGGGGTGTAAACATCTGTGCCTCCCAGCCAGTCTGCCAGGTGCCTAGCCTGGCATGCCAAGGCATATTTCCAGAGGTCGGGAACGCCGATCCCGCCAGATCGCCATCCCCCTCTCAGTCGGCGCATCGGTATGCGTGCCCTAGCTCCCCTCCAAAGAAATCCACAAAATTCCCGGTCAAGACACAACAGATCACGGCGTAGCAGCCACACCGGCAAGGTTTGCAGCCAGTAGAGCAACCGTGGCAAGATCACCATTCCCAACGCTGCAGCCCTGCCCAGTAAGGATAATGGAAGGGGAGCCCAAGCCTGCAATTGCGAGCGCACCTTGGAAAGGATTCTCTCAAAATTCCTTCTATACAGCACGGCCAAGTCCCTAGTTAACTCAATACCCAAGTATATAAAGGAATCACCTGCCCACCGCAAGGGGAAACTCCCTCTCCAAACCCCCTGAAGCCGACCCCCAATGTCTAGGGCCTCTGATTTATCCCTGTTAATGCGTAAGCCCGCAAAAGCTCCATACAGTGAAAATTCTTCAAGCAAACAAGGCAATGACTGCTGTGGGGACAACAGGTGGACTAGAATATCATCCGCAAAAGTGGCCACTTTAAAGACATGGGGCCCAATACGAATTCTCCATATGTCCGAAGACTCCTCTATCCTCCGAAGTAAAGGGTCTAAGGTCAGTACAAAAAGCAACGGGGAGAGCGGACAGCCCTGACGCGTACCTCTCTCGAGGTTGAAGCCGTCAGACAGCACCCCATTGCACAATATGGCAGCCGTGGGATTGGCATAAAGCAACTCTACCATCCTACAGAAAGAGTCACCCAGCCCATATCGAGGCAAAATAAATTTCATATAATCCCAGTTGACCTGATCGAATGCCTTTTCCGCATCGAAACTGATCAACAGGGACTGCCAATCCCGCTCATGTACCCATTCCATTGACGCCAAAACTTTTCGCAAATTCCGCACAGCGTATCGTCCCTTAACAAAGCCGACCTGCGAGTCATGTAACAGGACCCCCAAAACGGAGGCAACCCGGTCAGCCATCACCTTAGTCATCACTTTCAAATCAAAGTTCAATAGGGAAATGGGTCGATACGAGGCCGCTTGTAAGGGGTCTTTTCCCGGCTTGGGTATTAAGGTAATAAATGCATGGTTCGATCCCCAACAAAATCTCCCCTGCTCCACCCTCCGATGATACAACGCTGTCAAAGCGGGGGTCACCTGATCGACTAACAGCTTATAGAACTCAGCCCCAAGCCCATCCGGACCTGGAGATTTATAACAGCTTGCCCCCAAGATAACTTGTTGTACTTCCTCCTCTTTAACCGGAGCATCCAAGGCCTCCCGTTGTTCCACTGTTAGTTGTGGCAGTCGTACCCCCCGAAGATATGCCTCCATCCGCGTCCGAGACCCCTCGCTCCCCCGGTAAAGCTCCTGAAAGAAGGAACGAAACGCTTGGGCGATTGCCTGTTTATTCTTATGTAAGTGACCCTGGTCATCACGCAACGCCACTATGGACCGGGCCCCTTGGCTACCCCTAAGGCAGCGCGCTAAGAGTTTTCCTGGCTTGTCACCAAAGCAGTAAAGTTGGTATTTATAATACAACAAAGATTTCTTGGCTCTCTGATGAAGCAGTTCATTAAGGGATGACTGTGCCTCCCAGAGCATTCGCTTGTTGACCCCCGTAGGGTCCCCCGCATATCGCTGCCGAGCCTTTACTACTTGCCTCTCCAATTGGACAATTCGTGCCAAGAGCTTGCGCTTCCGAGATACGTACGGAAATCAATATCCGTGTAAAGTCCCATAGGGAACCGCCAGATTTTCTGCGAACCACCGGGGTCTCCCCATTGAAGGTCCACCCAAACCGGCACATGATCGGACACCTCAGTCGGGCCAATCTGCGCTTCCCCCACCTGCACAAAAAGCCACTCTGAAACCAACAAGTAGTCGATTCTCGCGCGCGAACCATGAGCTCTTGACTGGTGAGTATAATCCCGCTCCATGGGGTGGAGCAAACGCCAAGGATCCACCAGCCCCAGGCGGCGCCGTAAATCTTGAAGTGCCTTAGTAATCGGGGTCCGCCACCTATCCCCCCTATCTCCAGATGTGTCCAGATCGACATCCAATACCCCGTTGAAATCCCCAGCCAAAAGCAAGGGAACATCGGGCAATTGCTCAACACTAGAAGCCAAGTGGGCGTACACCGATCTGTCCAGAACATTCGGGCCATACAAATTACCCAGCACCACCGGGCGCCCTTCCAAATTACCATGTAACAAAATATACCTACCCGCAGGGTCCACACATTCAGTCACTCGTTCAAAACGTATCCTCTTATGGATCAAAATGACCACTCCACCTTTCTTCCCCACCGCCGGGGCACCCCAAGCCTGCCCCACCCAAACTCTCTGCAATTTAGCATGTTCTTCAGCGGTCTGGTGGGTTTCCTGCAGCATGGCAATGTCACAGTTCAACCTCGCCAAGGATTGCAACACCTTATATCTTTTAACAGGGTTACCTATCCCACACACGTTCCAAGAAATAACCTTCAGTCTAAGGTGCAATAGACCACCATATGTAGTCCGATACTATGAAATTGGTCGGGTGAACCCCCCCAGCCTGAGGTCCACCCCAAAAACGCTGCTAGGTTCCCTATCTCCATGTCCCAACCAGTACAGTGGTCCCATTCTTCCCACCCCCCTCCTTCCCCCTCACCTCCCCCCAATCCCACCCCTCTCCCCTCCCTAACAACCCCCTCTCCTATCTACATTACCCACCCCCATCCCCCCCAAATCCACTCCACTAATCTTAAGGCTTTCTCCACCTAACCCCTCCAGAGAAAGCCCAACTGAGGCCCCTCTGAGTACGGCCGGAACCCTCAATTACCCCAAAAAACCTGTAATCCCGCAAGCAAACTCCAACCGCCTCCTCCTCACCCCAAGGGCTAAACCCAGTTATCCTACCAAGCAGGTGTAACCCCGCAGTCTAAAGCCCTAAAGGCTCGGTTCATCTACAGCCACCCAGGGCCTGGTGCTCTCCCCCAACCTACGCTATAGGCCCCCCTCAGCAATAAAGGAGACACATATCGATCACCAAGACAACCCCAAGGGGTACCCCAGCCAGCAATAGGGCACCAGCACCCACCACTGTTCTACAGGGGACGGGAACAAGGGGGGGATCCTGTGCTTCACAGCGAGACCCCTTCACCAGCAGTTGCACCGTGAAGTCCCCCCCCGCCCCTTCCCCCCTCACAATGCCCTCTATATCCACGAGAAAAGTCTAGACAGCCAATACACCAGCCCAGTACCGCTATTTACATTCCATCAGAATATGATATAATCCATGTTGGAGGCAGGGTACAGTCAAGGCAGGCAAGGCCTCCAGTTAACTTCACAGCATGTAAACTATAATACAACAATCTCGTTCCTCGAGTGGTCCATTGCTCCTGAAAAAAAAAGGGGGGGTAAATTACGAGAATCTGGCACCGGAGTCTTCCACAAGAGGCAGGATAGGTCCTACACGGGGCAGTAACTACACCCATTGCTACATACACCCCTGTCAGCCTGTTTTAAGGCTGCTCTGCATGCACCGCCACTGGGGCCAGAGGGCATCTGAAGAATCCCCATCACTAAAGGGCACTTTAGAATTGCGCCCAGACACTTCAACAATGCTTTGAGCACAGCCCCTAGGGGCAACCCCACCGCGCAGAGGGCGCAGGCAATCAGCGCAGTGCATGCAAAACTGATAGCGCGAAAGAGCAGCACACATGCACTGCACCTCCAACTATAAAAGTTATGGTAAGGGAATCCACCAATTGCTCATCTGACAATTCACGCAAGTACGCGGATATGCAAATTCCCAGGAGCTCCCCACACTCATCCACGGCTTTAGGCCGTGCAGCATTGAAATGCACCCGTGCCGTCAAAGCTCTACACCAACTGTCCATGTTTGTCCCAGCATGCCTTAACATACACACAAATCTGCACAATCTCCAAGGGCCCTTATATTTACGGAGAGTCGGACGGAGACAGCTGGTGTAGGCTGTATAACGGTGGAATGGTGACAACTGTAATCCTTCCTGACCTAAAACTAAATCAGGAAGGATATCTGAACGGTTCGGTGGCTCTAGAATCCTCCGGTGCCCAAACAGCATAATATGGTAAACACAAAAAACACACAACAGGAGCAAGTAACAAGACAGAACACATTAAAAACAAAGACAACAGCAGTTAATTATACTGGAGGAGCTGGTGATGAGCAACACTGGATGGAGTTAAGGTGTTCCAAGCTGCACTGGGAGGAAACCAAGCATGGCAGACTTTGGCAGCGGGGCCCATAAGGTACGGATCAGTTCAACTACAGGGCCCGTGGCTCTCGAAGGCCACAAAGACACGCTGCCCAGGCTCACCCTCCCACGAGAAAGCCCATCCATTACCAAACAGCAGTCAGCACTGTGCAGTGCAGTGTCTCAGTGGGAGGACGCCGATGCCGGCCGCACCGGAGCAGCAATCTGATTTACATAGGTCGCAGCCACCGCGGCTGATGCAAAGGATCCCAGTGCCGATGAGCTTTTCACACAGGGGGGGCATACTCTCTGCGTTTCTGGCTTAGCGCTACAGAATAGTCCTGCGCTATTCGGATTTTGCGCTATTCGGATGTAGGTGATCTCTCCTTTCTGCCGGGCCGCCCGCAGGATCTTTTCCTTTTGAGGGAAGTACAAGAATTTTGCAAGTACTATTCTAGGGCGGCTGTCCCGTGCCTGTTTGTTGCCCACACGGTGAACCCTCTCAATTCTCAATTGATCGCCCAGTTCAGAACCCTCCAACACGTGCATGACCAAGGCCTCCAAATAGCTCCGCAGCTCTTTGTCGGGGCAGATTCATGGACCCCCAAGAATCGTAAGTTGTTCCGTCTGGACCTGTTCTCCAGATGGTTGATTTTTGACTCTTGCAGGCACACCTGGGCTTTTAAGCCGGCCAACTCGTCTGCCAAGGCCTCCGCTTTCTCTTCTGCCTGGCCCAGACGATCCTCAGCCTCCCGGAGCCTGCTCCCCAATGCCTCCACCGAGGATTGCAGCCCGTCCATCTTCTCATGCAAGACTTAGAATTGAGAAGACAAGGCTGCTGCCACTGCTGCCGACATCTCATCTAAGAACGCGGGAGATCTAGGCGAGCTCGGCACCACGGCCGACTCCGCCATCTTGCTGCTGCCGGCCATGCGCTCTCTGTCTCTTCGGGCGGTTTTAACCGCCGTCGCCATGCCTCCCGCCGTTCAAACCCTCACTGCCGAGTTCTGCAGGCACTCCAACACACTGTAGGTGAGTTTGCAACTCGCTTCTGTGGCTTCACACATTGCTATTTCGCCGGTTTTGGGCTAAGGGTACCGGAGCGCGCACAGGATGCGACTGCTACCCTGTCCGCATCACGTGACCTCTTTTAATTTATATTTATCATAAATTTGCATGGTCAGTTTTTGGCAAAGGTTTTATGATATATATGTTTTCAAAGGATAGTGGTGTATACACTGTTTATTTTAACTATGGGTCTTTATTTTATTTGACATAATAGATAAGAATCTTTCTGGGTGATATACCCTTTCATTTTTAATGGTTTTAATGGATATAAAATAAGCCAATTTAGCCTGTTGGTGATTTTTATGCGGTTTAAAATTCTTAGTGCATTATTGCATCATGATGTCAGTAATATGTTTAAGCAGTATATGAAACACGATTGTTCATCTGTTATAATTCAGTTTGCTATCATAGTAGACTAGGATAATCTTTATGGTTTGTGTGGATTATGGGGATATACAAAGAAGTAACATATGGTACAGTGTTTTATTATCGCATGTTAAACAGATTGGGATAATTTTATGTTTTTACGTTTGATTCTCCAATGACAGCCACAGCCGTTTTCCTGCAGTTATGGAGTTTGTTTATACAGCGCATGTGCTGGCGTCTTTGCAGTCTTACATTGAGTTTCAGCCTGATGGCGGATTTCATGCGTTGGAGAAGATCCCTTCAGGTTTACAATTTTCTCTTCCTTTTCAAGTTCTTGGTGTCTGCGGTTTTGTTTATGAATGATTTTTAACCCACACGATATATTTTTTAAACCCGCAATTAGTCGGTTTTGTTCTCTGGTTTGTTTTTGAGATACTAGAATTTAGGTATGTATATGAACGGTTCAGTCTGGGTATAAATGCCAGTTTCCACAAATGTTCTGTTTTTCGGTTTGTTTTTAAGATACTAGAATTTCTGTATGATTACGGACGGTTCAGTCCGGGTATAAATGCCAGTTTCCATAAATGTTCATTTTTACACACACAGTAAGTAGATATAAAGAGTTTGCATCAATTCCCCTGGTGATGTATGAGTTATGAAACATACGGCTCTTATTTTTTGATATGTTGGATATCAATTGCATAATGTTTTTAATTATTTTTGCCGTTAGCACGAAGAGTCTTCTGAATGAACAATTTTCTTTCCAAGATGCTTTTAGATGGGAAAGTTTTCATACATGGTTTATTTTGGTTTTTATAACGTAAACTGAAGGTGGTTTAAAGGCACAACCGTGGCTTATAACACCACGGTGATAGTGAATGGTCACACATAAAACTGTAAGGTATTTAGTTTTACATTATTTAGTTTTTAATTCAATTTGTCTGTTTATAAGTTGAACAAATACTCTTTTGTAAAAGGTTTTTATGGATAATCTCCATGGTCACAATTATAATTCCACTAGGTTAGAAGTAAAATTGTTGTTAGTCCTTGATAGTGGCTATACGTGTTTTTTTTAAAATATGCTTTTATATATGATTCCGCCCCTTTAATACAATTTATCCCCCCCCCCCCCCCGGTTCACTCCTGCTTTGTCTTTTCCTCCCGGGTCTTCATCCCTCTCCTTTTCTCATTCTTTAAAAATGATTTACAGATATACAATAGTTTTTCTTTATAATGGCAAGGTTCTAATCAATGTTTTTTGTACCCTTTTCATGTTTTCAATTTTTTATCTATATGTTCTTAATTTGCATTTAGTTTTTATTATATTTTTATTATATGTTATATAATTATGCATGTTTAAACACTTATTTAATGTTGGTTGTTTTATATTTGTTGGTATGGTTTTTTTTTACGATCATGTTTAAATTATTATATTCAATTATTGTTTTAATTAATTTATTCTGTTTTGTTTTACGGTATTTCATTTTATTAATGTGATGTTTTATGGTTGTAGTGAGCCATAACACCCCTGAAGAAGTATTATAAGAAACATGGCCTGTGTGGGGTTTTCTGGCAACTTCCTTGACTAAGGATCAATAAAGTTTCTTTTGCCCTTTCACTGCCACATTTCTGGACTGTTTTTTCCTGCTGTTTCCGTGGCAGTGTGCTGTCTTTGCTTGGTGGTTAGGTATTTAAGTTGTTTACTTAGGCTTGCTGGCGATACTTATACTAATAAAACTATACCTAATACATTTAATGGACTTTGTTGGCCTCAAGATTAATTAATCTCAAGTCCTTAATGTATGCCAGATGAGGATAAACAGCTGCATTTGAGAGTGAATATGGGCACCTCCCATTTAAGAGGTTTAAGAACCTATAAAGCTATGATTATTTCAGGGGTGGGAGGGAATCGGGAGGGAGGGAAAGAAGTCTTATTTAAAAGTTGGCTGCTAAAAGTGCTCTGTCCTGTACTTCTAAGTTAATAGCTTATCAATTTCCTGGGTGATTCACACAGCCCTTGGTTTGTTAGAAGGGGCCCTTTAGATTGTCCATTTGATCTGTCACTTGCCTTTAACACCAATTTAAGGCAACTTCACAGATCTTTTGCCTCCTAATTGGAAGGGCTCTTTGTAAAGGCCACTAGAAACAAGTTTATTTTTCTTTTTGCTCAGAGACCATTCTAATTTTTTGCTAAGCTATATTCTGATTTGATTTAAGTAAAAAAGCTCCTTAGAAACACATTTATTTCAGTAACTATTTACTCTAGTTTACTTTCTAGGTTAAGCTTGTGCTTTTGCTCGTGCTGCTCTCTGCCTTGTCACAAGTTCTGCTGCCAGCATTTGAAAGGATTTGAAACATGAGAACAGGCTCTTGGGAACTTCTGTTCTTGCATTTCAAATTTTCTTGTGGTGCTGGCTATAGTACTTTCTAAAGCAGCAGAGAATGACATGAGCAAAAGTACAAGCTGCACTCCTGTAGTAGGTGGTAGGAGGTGCAGATACTAAGGCTTGGAGAAGGGTGAGACTGTTCCTAGGATTAGGATGGAGGGGGGGATTGATACAGAGTCCTTGGAGAAGGGGAAGGCTAATTCAGGGGTCTGAGAGAAGGGGGTGATGTTGGAAAAGTGTGTTTTGGGTTGTTGAATGGAATCCACCTACAAAAGTCATAATATTTTTCCAGATGTGAATACATCGTTAAGACCCTATTTTCCTTATCCTAGGAAAGCACTTAATGTCCTCAGAAATAAACCTCTAAAATTGCAAATGATAAAACACCTGGAATCGGAAGCCCTACTTTTCGTTTTAATAAGGGCAAGAGCTAAGAAATGAGTATGATGAATATGTAAAATAAAAATACAAACTGTTCCTCAGCTTTATGGTTAGTAATATGGAGACCAATATTCAGACATGGGATCTCTGTATAAACAATGAATAATTTATGTGCTTTGATAAATCTGTTGAAAGATAACCTGATAACTGGTCAGTTGAGGCCAATGAACATGACAGTTTAAGATTAGCATGATAAGTTATTTTTTTTTATCTCCAGGAACAAGCAGGAATGTAGTCTTCACATATGGGTATCGTCGGTACCGACGGAGCCTGCACGGGAACGCTCCGCAGCGTCCAATTAGAAAGCTTTTGGGAGCATCCCACAGTGCCTGCGTGCTGCCTTCCCGCCTTTCCCAACTGTGTCTCTCCAGTTCTTCGTTTTCCGCGGAGCCGGCAGGTCGCACTTCCTGTCACCGCAGAAAATATCCCATTTATTCTTCTTTTTTAGTGGTCGTGTCTGCCTTCCTTCGACGCTACACCAGTACCGCCGGTTCTTTCTTTCTTTTCCTTGTTAAAAAAAAAAAAAAATCTTTTACTGTAGTCTTCCAGCTTTTTTTCTCCTCTGGTGCCACGTGCCATTTTGGGCACTAGGCCCAACTTTCCTCTACAATGGAAAAACCCGCTTTGGGTTTTAAAAAGGTGTTCCAAGTGTGGCAGTACCATCTCCGTCACCGACACCCTTGAGTGGTGCCTCAAATGTTTAGGTCCTGACCACTCTATCTCCGAGTGTGTTGCCTGTGGGGTGATGTCGAAGAGTGGTCGGCAAAACCGAGCTGCTAAACTTAGCACCCTTTTTCCCTCTGATGCAGCATCTGTGGCATCAACATCTTCCAGGGCTTCGTCTTCCTCCCATGGATCTCAGGTAACGAAACATAAGTCTAGCCAGTCCTCAAAGGGTAGATCTCGTAAGTATCGAGATGCCTCTGGCGTTGCCCTTGAGGGACTCACACCGGCAAAATTTCCCCGGCGGGAGGCTTCGGCTTCCAAAGCATCATCGGGGCTCCAGGATGTTCTCGAGGCCCCAACCACTGCAGAACTACTGGTGCCATGCTGTGGGGTACCGGCTGCTTTGTCCGGTACTGATACCCAGGCATCGGCGGCGTCGATAGACCAGAGATTCTTGGCTATTGAATGCAGTCTGGCGGCTCTTCTCTCGGCATCGATGCCCGCAAAACCGCTTCAGATAATTCAACCGGTACCGGTACCGGCACCTACATCGGTACCGGAGGCAATTGCATCGACGTCGGCAGGTGGACTACCGATACCGACGCATGCTGTGCCCTCCGTTACTGACAAGTTGGTACCGGACCCTATCCATACCGACTTCGATCGGTACCGGTATCGTGCGCTGCACGATTACCCGGGCAGGAGATACTTTGAATCCTCCGACGAGTCTGAAGACTCTGACAGCTCTGTCGATACCAGAGTACTTCTTCCTGAGGATTCTTCCTCTCCTAAACGTAGGATGTCTCCTCCAGAGGATATACAATATCCTTCCAGGATTTTATCCGGGATGTGGCTCAAGGTCTTTCCATCATAGTGGCTCCTGAAACAGAGCCTAGAGCAAAGGAATTGGAGATTTTACAGTATCCTAAAGCTCCCAAAGAGGCAGCTATTTTGCCTATTCATGAGATCTTGCATGATCTCATGCTAAGGATGTGGGAAACACCTCTCACCACTTCTCCTCATTCTCGTAGGCTCGATACCATGTATTGAGTTCCTCCCTGTCTTGGATTTCAAAAAACTCAGCTGCTCCACCATTCCATGGTGGTGGAATCAGCTATGAGAAGGATCAAGAGTGCAAAAAGACATGCATCTAATCCTCCAGGATGTGAATGTAGAACTCTTGATGCCTTTGGGCATCGAACCTTCCAGACCTCTATGCTTTTTGCCAGGATTAGTTCCTACATTTTATATATGGAAGTGTTCCTTAAGGAAGTTACAGGAGAGGAGCCTTCTCCTTCCTGATGATAAGAGACAAGATTATCTTGCACTTATCAAACATGCTCAGGATGGTTCCAAATTCATAAATCGTGCAGCTTTTGATTGTTTTGATTGCATAAGCAGAACTTCTGCTTTTGCTATAGGTGCACGTAGGATTGCCTGGCTCCAGGCATCTGACTTGGATCTTTGGATACAGGACAAACTGGGGAATATTCCTTGCACAGGAGAGAAGCTCTTTGGCAAAAATTGGCAAGAGAAAGCTAATGAGCTAGATGCTGATAATCTCACCTTAGATAGATTATCAAAATCTACAGCTGATCCTGCAAGGAAAAAGTCCTACAAAAAAAACATTCTTCACTAGAAAGAAGTTGTTCTACCCCTCCTATACCTGGCAAGGGCATTGTTCAGGTCATTCTGCCCAAAAGGGTCATCAACAACCTAAACAAAAAAAACAAAGGCTGCTAAGCCTCAACCGTCTCAGCAGACTCAGCCTCCACAGGGGCTTTGACTCCCATCTAGAGAACTTTGTCTTCCTGGCCCTGAACGGGCCAGAGCCTTCCTCCATTCCAGGAAGTCTGTTATTTTGCCCCCAGATGGGGGTAGATAACAGCAGAAAGTTGGACTCTGTCCATTGTAAGAGAGGGATACAAGCTTCACTTCCTCAGCATGCCCCCTCCTACAATGGTAAGACAGTTCAGTTCTCAGACCTCTCTCAACTCCCAGTTAGATCACGAGGTCAGTCTGCTTCTTGCCCAAGGGGCAATAGAAGAAGTACCTATCCATCAACAAGGTGTAGGGTTCTATTCCCCCTTTTTCCTTATTCCAAAGAAGACAGGAGGGCACAGACCCATTTTGGACCTCAGAGAATTGAACAAATTCCTGTTCAAAGAGAAATTCAAAATGATTTCTCTGGGAACTCTACTGCCATACCTTCAGAGTCAGGACTGGCTTTGTTCTCTAGATCTCAAGGATGCGTACACTCATGTTCTCATCCATCCAACTCACCGAAGGTTTCTTCGCTTTCTATTTCAAGGGAAGCACTACCAATACAGAGTTCTTCCTTTTGGCCTGGCCTCAGCACCAAGGGTGTTCACAAAATGCATGGCTGTGGTGGCAGCATTTCTCCGCACCCTAAAAATATTCGTCTTCCCTTGGACGATTGGCTCATTCGAGCTGCATCAGAGCCAGAGGCCAGATTTTCTCTATCTCGCACAATGCGTATCCTTCAATATTTGGGGCTTGTCATAAACTTCCCAAAAACCAACCTAGCTCCCACTCAGTCTCTAGAGTTCATAGGAGCCCTGCTGGATACCAGACAGACAAGGGCCTATCTTCCACAGTCCCGCTGCCTTCGCATTGTGCAGTTAGCTTCCCAAGCAATGCTAAAGTCTCACCTCACTGCTTGGGAAATGTTACAATTGCTAGGCCACATGGCATCCACCGTGCATGTGGTCCCTTATGCCTGCCTCCATATGAGAGCAGCCCAGTGGACTCTATCCACTCAGTGGGCAGGCATCAGGTTGCCTTTCAGACAAAATAACAACCTCAGATCGTCTTATTTTGTCTCTCCAATGGTGGCAGTCACCCCAGAATCTGTTGGTGGGGTCCCCTTTTCAGCAACCCCCACCCCAAGTAACTCTAACAACAGATGCCTCACAGGTGGGCTGGGGAGCCCATTTGCAAGGCCTCTGTACCCAGGATTCGTGGACGCCACAGGAGACCGATCTACACATCTCCTAGAGTTCAGAGCAGTCTTTCTTGCTGTTTGAGTGTTTCACACCCAGCTCAGCTACAAAACTGTCCTAATTCAAACGGACAACCAGGTAGTCATGTTCTATGTGAACAAGCAGGGCGGAACAGGATCTCTGTCGCTCTGCAACGAAGCTTTGTGACTTTGGGTCCTCGCCAGAGAGCATCAGATTCATATCCTTGCAGTGTATCTTCCAGGCATTCAAAACTCTTGGGCAGACAGACTCAGTCGAGTTCTGCTTCCACACAAATGGTCTCTCCATGCAGACCAGGTGGCCAAAATTTTCCAATTTTGGGGAACCCTGGACATAGACCTCTTTGCAAGTCCGTGGAATGCCAAACTTCCCTGGTTCTGTTCCAGAATTCCGGCTCAGGGTTGTCAGGCCAGGGATGCCTTCCTCCTCCATTGGGGTCGGGACTTTCTGTATGCCTTCCCACCCATTCCCCTAATTCCCAGAACTTTATTCAAGCTTCAGAGAGACAGAGGCCATATGATTCTCATAGCCCCACATTCGCCACGACAAGTGTGGTACCCTCTGATCTTACATCTCTCTCAAGCTCCATCTCTGGAGTTCGGATCTGCTTCCGATCTCCTATCCCAGGAGGGACGGGATGCTGTGGCATCCCAATCCCCAGTCTCCACATCTCAGGGCCTGGTTGCTGAAAGCCTAGAACTTCATGGTCTTAACCTTTCTCAGCAAGTAAAGGATATCCTTTATGCTTCCAGGAAACCATCCACAAGATGCTCTTATGCTTTCAAGTGGAAAAGGTTTACCATATGGTGTTCGCAGAAGGTTCTTAACCCTCTTGCAATACCTCTGGAATCATTACTGGAATATCTCCATTTGTCTAATGCAGGGCTTAAGACCAATTCAGTGAGAGTTCATTTGAGTGCTATTGCAGCTTCTCTCAAGCCTTTAAATGGGCAACCTATTTCCTCTCATCCTATCATAGCGAGATTTCTGAGAGGCCTTCCTCTAACTAAGCCTCCTGTTAAGCCACCACTGGTGGCATGGGATTTAAATGTGGTTCTTGGCCAGCTCATGAAGCCGCCTTTTAAACCATTAGCTACTACCTCTTTGAAATTCCTTTCCTGGAAGGTTATTTTTCTTATTGCAATCACATCAGCACGTCGCATCAGGGAATTGCAAGCATTGGTGTCTGATCCTCCTTATACAAGGTTCCATCATGATAAGGTAGTCCTTAGGACTCATCCTCACTTTATGCCAAAGGTGGTTTCACCTTTTCATTTAAACCAAGCAGTTTACCTTCCTGTTTTTTTCCCAAGGCCTCATGCCTCTAATGCAGAAAGGAATCTTCATACTTTGGACTGTAAAAGAACTTTGGCCTTTTTCTTGCAAAGGACGCAGCAACATAGAAAGTCTTCTCAACTTTTTGTAGCTTTTGATCCTAGTCATTTAGGACTTCCAGTCTCCAAAAAGACAATGTCCAACTGGATTGCACAGTGTATATCTTTTGCCTATTGGAATAAGAGCCTTCCTCTTGAAGGCCATGTCACAGCGCACACTGTGAGATCTATGGCAGCCTCTATGGCTCATCTTCACTCTGTGTCTATCGACAACATCTGTCGAGCAGCTACCTGGGCCTCGGTTCATACTTTCACAGCCCATTACTGCTTGGACAAGGACTCCCACCGGGATGCCTTGTTTGGTCAGGCTGTTCTTCAACAGCTGTTCCATACTTAATCAACTCCTACCCACCATCCCTGGTAGGATGCCAGAGATCCATGGGGGGAAGTGGAGCCCTTTCAAAAGGGCACACAACCGCTGGTGTTTCTCCCTGGCATCTGTAGCTAGGGAGTCCCCATATGTGAAGACTACACTCCTGCTTGTTCCTGGAGATAGCATAGTTACTCACCTGTAACAGGTGATCTCCGGGAACAGCAGGAATTTAGTCTTCACAACCCACCCACCTCCCCTAGGAGTTGTATCTCTCTATCTCTCTCTTTTTCTCTCTCCCTCTCCCTCTCTCTCTCTCTTTGTCTCAGCTTTAAACCCAACTGGAGAGAGACAGTTGGGAAAGGCGGGAAGGCAGCACGCAGGCGCTGTGGGATGCTCCCAAAAGCTTTCTAATTGGACGCTGGGGAGCGTTTCCGCGCAGGCTCCGTCGGTACCGATGATACCCATATTTGAATACTGACTTCCTGCTGTTCCCGGAGATCACCTGTTACAGGTGAGTAACTATGCTTTATTAGACTTAGCACCAATATGCACTCCTATGTCCATTAAAGGTATTTGGCTAAAGGATAACCATGCCTTTGGCATGCCTCCCTCTTCTCCCAACCTGATATTCCTAAAATTTCATTAAAAAATGTATCTGGTTAACACCTGAAGTTGGGCGAATCTTTTGAATACTGAAACCACAGTTCCTTAGTGCAAGTATATTTCAACTATTTAAAGTATTTTTGTCATATTTAAGAGTGCTTACTTTCATTTGAGAAATTCTGTGCATGGGATTGTGATATTTACAGGTCTGGCAACAACAGGTTAAGTAAAAAGCGCATGAAGTACATTCATCATAATTGATTAACACCTGTTCTCCTGTAAACTTCTAATATTTGCTTTTGTTTCTTTTCAGCTTGTTGGTGGAGAATTTGATTTAGAGATGAACTTTATAATCCAGGATGCTGAGAGCATAACCTGTATGGTAGAACTTTTAGAACACTGTGATGTAACTTGTCAGGCAGAAATTTGGAGCATGTTCACAGCCATTCTGCGTAAAAGTGTTCGCAACTTACAGACCAGCACAGAAGTTGGCCTTATTGAGCAAGTGCTGTTGAAGATGAGCATCGTGGATGATATGATTGCAGGTATTTGTTACTGATTTTAGAAGTGTCTTAGTCCCATCACTGAAATTTCTTTAGTGTTTTAGATTTAAAGTAGTGAAAGTTAATTATTGATTGGTTCAACATTGCCATTGTGGTCAGTGCCTTTTTATTTTAATTAACTTTTTTATATGCCAGCCACCATGGTTAAAAATAAACAGCATTTCCTGCTTATTCTGCTAGACCAGTCCAGACAAGTGGTTATCCTCAGCAGATAGAGGCAGACGAGCAACTTTCAGTGTTATCACAACTAGGTATATCTGCTGGTGCATTGAGAGAAGCCAGTATTTTCATATTGTATCCTCCAGGCGAGTCCCAACACAAGATGGACAATCACACCTGTCCAGTAGCTTGGAGACTGAGCATGTCAGACTTCTGACCTCCGCATACTTGGGCAGCCGGAAGCTCCTTCCAGCCCCTAGTATTCAGTCTCCAAGCAGCTGGAGAGACATGTCTCCCCATGTGGGGGGGATACCTTGTGGCTTTTCATCTTTTAGAGTATCTCTCTTTTTTTCTCTCCTGTCTTCATCTGTCCTACCTGCAGCACAAGAGTCTTAAGGAAGGCGGAAGCCCTGCACTGTGACCTTTCTTTGTCCAATAGCCGGTGGTATCCTTGGGAGCAGAGAGGAGAGGAGCTCGGGGCTGAGCAGTTGCTTGAACCTAGCCTGCCTTCTGAAAAGAGGGACGTTTTTTACCTCCAATTTTCCTTTCTCCCTTCTGCTGGAGCCATGACCGCCAATGCTTGCAGGAGCTGAGCGGTGGGCACATTTTTCTGCAGGCAGGCTCTCTGCAAGGCTCAGAAGGATGCGTGCACCGAAGCCTCGAGGCAGGCTGAGTGGCGTGCATCAACAGAGGTGTTGCACAACCTTCGAAGCCGGCAGTGGGCTGAGCTGTGCGCCAGATAAACATGGTCCTTCTCTCTAGGTGAGCACAAGCTTGTTTTTTGACCTTTGGGGGAATTTAAGGAGACAGAGAGAGAGGGAAGTCGGATAGTGAAAACCCTATGGGGGAAGCCTCACACCGTTGACGTTTAGGCAGGAAATTTAAAGGAGGCCATTTTAGTTTCTTTTCCCTCCCTTCCCGTGGCAACCAGCCCTCCCAGGGTTTTTGTTTTCTTTGCGTTTCTGTGTGTTTTTTCTGCAGCAGGGGCAAGTTGGAATTTTGTTGTTAAGTGCCTTTGAGTCGGAGTCTCCACATGGCGACCCTCTGGATAACTATCCTAAATTGTGTTTGGTCTTCAGTCAGGCAGCTCATTGTTGACAGACTGGTACCTGTAGCTGCTGTTATTGTATCAATCCATCTCATTGCTGGCCTTCCTCTTTTGCGTTGACCTTCTATCTTGCCAAGCATGATGTCTTTCTCTAACGATCTCTCTCTTCACATGATGTGTCCAAAGTATGAAAGTTGAAGTCTTGTCATCTGAGCTTCTAAAGAAAGCTTAGGTTTGATCTCCTCTAGTACTGACTGGTTTGTTCTTCGGGCAGTCCATGATATACACAGTATTCGCCGCCAGCACCATAATTCAAAGGCATCAATTTTCTTCTTGTCTCTCTTTTTCACTGTCCAGCTTTCACATCCATATGATGTTATTGAAAATACCATGGCTTGAACAATACGAGGCTCCGCCGAGGGGAATCCCTCACTGTCCCAGTTCCACCCATCCTAGCCCAGCTGCTCCTCCACATGTGGGAGACACCTTGCATCTATCCCCATCGTCAGCAAGTGCATGGACACCGTGTACAGGATCCAGCGGGGGCCCTGCTTCTGGAAGGCCCAGCTTCCTCACACCTCGATGGTGGTGGAGTCTGCCATGTGGAAGCAAAAGGGCCCAAAAACTCAGTCTTCGGTCCCGCCGGGTAGGGAATCTAGTGCCCTTGGGCGTAAGGCCTACCAAGGCTCTATGCTAGCATGCTGCATCCAGGCTTAGCAGCTATATATAGGCATGATACTTCGTGACCTCACAAAGGAGCTCTGAGGTTTCCAGGCGGGCCTCGACGGCGATTTACCTCTGCAACTTCCAGTCCCTCCTGAAGTTAGTAGGGGACTGTTCAAAGGACCTTTCTCATGCTGCATGCGACAGCTTTGAGTCCTCCACTCGGGTAGCGGCTGCTGGATTGGGGCCAGTCCTCAGATCTCGAACAGTGGGTCCAGGAAAAATTTGCTCGACGTACCATGCCTGGGTGAGCAATTGTTCGGCAAACCAATGGAGGACAGAGCAGTGGAGATTAAGACGGACTATGTCACTCACACCTGTCTCTCCCGAAAGACTTCCTCCCTCCTACAGAAGAAGCAACAGGGCAAGAAACCTTTCTTCGGAGGAAAGGTCTTCCCTACCAGGGTGCCAGCTCCACCCCAGGGCGGATAAAGCAGGAGCGGCCCCCAAGGCCTGCGTAAGCCTGAGGGACCCAAGAACCAGACCCTGGCACCGGCCCAGTCGGCCCTGGGCTTTTGACACCAGATGCATAGCTGCTTGCCCTCTGTCAACCCAGATCTCCAGGAACAAGCAGGAATGAGTCTTCAGATGGGTATCGTCGGTACCGACGGAGCCTGCACGGGAACGCTCCCCAGCGTCCAATTAGAATGCTTTTGGGAGCATCCCACAGCGCCTGTGTGCTGCCTTCCCGCCTTTCCCAACTGCCTCTCTCCAGTTTTCCGTTTTCCGCAGAGCCGGTAGGACGTATTCCTGTCACCGCAGAAAATTCTTCTTTTTATTCTTAGTTTTTTGTGGTCGTGTCTGCCTTCCCTCGACGCTACCGGTACCGCTGGTGCTTTTCTTTCTTTTTCCTGAAGAATTTCTTCTTTTCTTAGAATTTTTTTCCTGTTTAGTGCCTGACGGTTTCTAGGCCACTAGGCCTCTACCATTCCATTATGGAAAAGCCAGCCACTATCCTTAAGAAATGCTCAAAGTGTGGCGGTACAGATATTTTTTCAGACACTCATACTTGGTGTCTAAAATGTTTAAGTCCTGACCATTGCCCTCTGGAGTGTCTCTCCTGCTGGAGCTCAAACAGAAGAAGTCTTCAGAATCGAGCACAACTCGATACCCGGTTCACATCGCTCTTGATGTTACCAGCTAGAATATCTTCTTCTTCACAGGATCAGGTAACCAAACAAAAGTCTGTAAAGACTGGCCAGTCCTCGAGTGTTAGATCTCCTTCTCAGCATCGAGATGGCTTCGGCCTTGCCCTCGAGGACATCTTGGCAATAAAGCCCCGGCAGGAGTTTTCGGGCTCCAAAGCATTAACGGGGCTCCAGGTTGTTCCCGGGGTTCTTACCTCGATGAACATACCTGCGCCATGCTCGGTGGTTGTGGCTGCTTTGAGCAGTAACGACACTCTGGCATCGGCTAAGGTGATGGACGAAGCACTCCTCACCGATGAACATAGTCTAGCACTCCCGGCTACTACGGTACCGCTAGAATTGCTGCAGACCGTTCCTCGAGTATCGGTATCGCCACCGGTACCGGTATCGACATATGTATCGGTGTCGGTACCATTCATGCTTGCTTCGACAGAATCGCTTCCCTCGATGCCGAGCCTGGAATCGATTTCTAGCATGGAGGATTCGATACCGACTCGTCGCGGTACCGACCTCAGGCGGTACCAAAGACATCGCTTTAAATAAAATACGATGCTTCATCCTTTTCAGTCTTCCGATCCCAATGACTGGGATGAATCCATCGGTACCAAGGCTGATTTTTCTACAAGTCTAGCCTTTACCCCTCATTTTACAGAGTCCTCCTCGGGGGAGATTTCTTTTCAAGCTTTTCTGCTTGATATGGCAAAGTTACTTACCATTTCTATACCTGGTAAAGAATCCCTACTGGGGAATTCAGAGACACTGCAATTCCCCTGGATTCCAAAGGAGGCGATCATGCTTCCTTTGCATCAGATCTTACAAGATCTACTGTTGAGAATGTGGGAAACTCCTTTAACGGTATCCCCACATTCTAAGACACTTGACACTATGTACAAGGTGCCACCTTCTCCAGTTTTTCAAAAGACTCAACTTCCTCATCATTCTATTCTTGTAGAATCAGCAATGAGGCGTATTAAGAGTGCAAAGAAGCACTCTTCTTATCCGCCAGGTCGTGAGTCTAGGACTTTAGATGCCTTTGGACGTCGATGCTTCCAGGCATCCATGCTTTCAGCAAGAATTATCTCATATATTTTCTATATGGGATTATCTCTTGAAGAGGTCACAAAGAACTTAAAGTTTTTGAACCCCTTTTCTTCCAGAGCATAAAAGAGCAGACTATTCCTTATTAGTCAATCATGCTCAAAATATCTCTAGGTTCCTTAATCGTGCTTCCCTGGACTGTTTTGAGTCTATTAGCAGAACGTCTGCTATAGCCATAGGAGCACGACACATAGCCTGGCTCCAAGCTTCAGACTTGGACAGATGGGTTCAGGAAAGGCTGGGAAATATTCCTTGTACTGGTGAAAATCTCTTCAACAAGGAGGCTTTATTTCAAGCTAATCAGTT
Organism: Ichthyophis bannanicus; assembly: GCA_033557465.1. Taxonomy (NCBI): domain Eukaryota; kingdom Metazoa; phylum Chordata; class Amphibia; order Gymnophiona; family Ichthyophiidae; genus Ichthyophis; species Ichthyophis bannanicus. The sequence goes on from CM066035.1 coordinate 282,116,190, forward strand.
GAGCACTGATGCTGTTACTTTCAGAAGATTGTCAAAACTTTCCTCTATCCCAGCTAATAAAAAATCTCATAAAAAGCTTTATTCCCCCGAGGGAAAAAAAGTTTCATCCATCTTCTACCCATTCTGCAGATGTTTCCAAAGATGGGCAATACCACACCAGGCTAAGAAAATCAAAACCTCAACAGGCTCAGCAAACCCAGCAATCCCAGGATTTCTGATATTTTCTCCAGGACCAAGCAGGAAGGTCAGTCCTCACATATGGGTGTCATTGATGCCGATGAAGCCCCAGCGGAGCATTTCCCCAGCTTTCTATGAAAGCCTTTGGGAATGTAGGCATGCATGCGCGGTTCCCTTCCCGCCTAAAGGTGCCATCTTACCTCAGTCTCTCTTTTTCCGAGAAGCCCACCGGACGTGTGTCCTGTCATCCCGGATAACAGTTTGATTATTTTGGCGATTCTCGCTGTTTTTCTTCTCTGGTTCGACGCCGGTTCCCCTCCCGCCAGGTTCGGTATACCGGTATCGAGCCTGATTCTTCTTTTTTGGTTTTTGCCCTTCGTGGCTGGTGTTCGCGCCCTTTTTTGCTTTTTCCCTGGAAGGCCGGTCCTTTGACCTCGCGGGGACTCTTTTTTTCCCCGATGGCTTCCAGCGGTTTTAAAAAGTGTGATCGGTGTAAGAAGTTGATGTCTTTCACCGGCACACACGACTGCTGCCTTCGGTGCCTCGGTCCTGATCACGACCCTAAGACGTGTGGACCATGTGGGAAGATGTCTTCCAAGGCCCTGCGAAGTCGCCAGCAGCAGAAAGAAAGGCTTTTCTCTGACTCTGCCTCCGGCCGGGCCCGGACCTCGTCTGAGGCCTCGACATCTCGGGATTTGGATCCCGAGCGCCGTCGGGGCTCCTCGGACAGGGGGTCCCCCGACCGAGAACGCAAGAGGAAGAAGCGGCTCGTGAGGGCGTCATTGGAAGAGGTCCCTGGCTCCTCGAGGGCCAGGTCTAAGACCCCCGACCGTCACCCCAGGCCCGTGGAACAAGAGAAGCCTGCTAAAGTTCCTCGCGTGGAGCCGGAGTCTGCTGGACACGTAAGCCCTGTGGCCCTCGAGGACTCTTCTCCCAGAGAGCCGACGTCGAGCCCGGCGCCGCCAGGGCCTGAGTCAGTGGCTGCTGCGTCTCCCGAGCTGAGTCTCAGGATGACAGCCTTGGAGTGCAGACTGTCTGCCTTCATGGAGCAACAGCGGGCACTGATGGCCAGCCTGTCTGGCGCATCTGCCCCGACCACCGGGACATCGACATCGAAGTCGACCCCGGAGACCGAGCCGATACTCGAGACCATGATGGCTCGAGGTCGACCTCGGTCGCGGTCTCCCTCGACCTCCCGTTCGGGACCGAGGGCGTTGACGCCGGTGCCGAGGGCATCGGGGCGGGTGCTCCTGGGCCCCGTGGGGTCGGGCCCTGACTCCTCGTCGGACGAGTCCGCCTGGGAGACGGAGGATGAGCCCCCGACACATTCAAGACTCGGTGCGTCCCGTCGGACTCACCGCAGTCTGAGCCCTGGAGTAGATCCCCTCCGGAGGATACCCGGTTCTCTGAGTTTGTCCGGGATATGGCCACCGCGTTGGCTATCCCGGCGGATCCCGAGGAAGAGCCTCGAGCCGAAGAGCTTGACGCCCTGCAGTATGACTCTCCTCTGAAGGAGGCCTTTACTGTTCCGGTTCCTCCGATGCTGGAACGGCTCCGCTTCCAGATGTGGGAGGCACCGGCCTTGGCGCCGGTTCTAAGCAAACGGGTCGATTCGATGTATCGACTCCAGAAGAGCCCTGGTTTTCAAAAGGCGCAGCTACCACACCATTCCATGGTTGTGGAATCGGCCATGCATCGCCTGAAAAGTCAGAAGATGCACTCCGTGGTGCCCCCCGGCAGGGAGACCCGAAACCTCGATGGTGTTGCTAGAAAGTTTCCAGGGCTCGATGCTTGCATGCCGTGTCCAGTCTTACCAGCTGTACATGGGCATGTACTTGCGAGACCTGGCCAAGGAGTTTGCCGGGTTCTCTGCTGGTCTCTCCGGGGAGCCCTTGCAGAGATTCAAGTCCTTGTCCTCGGGGATTCGGGTCTGCTCTAAGTTTATGTCCCGCGCCGCCTACGATAGCTTCGAGGCTTCGGCCCAGGTTGTGGCAGCCGGCATCGTGGCTCGACGCCAGGCATGGCTGCAGTCTTCGGACCTCGAGCCATGGGTTCAGGACAAGTTGGTCGATGTCCCTTGCCGAGGTGAGAACCTTTTTGGCAAGCCCATGGCCGAAAAGGCCGCACAGCTCGAGACTGAGCACCTTACAAGGACAAGGCTGTCTAGAAAGACCTCTGCCCCTTCTCACAAGAAGGCGGCCTCGGGTAAGAAGCCCTTTTACCCGAGGAAGGGAACTGCCTACAAACAGTACCCTCAGTATCAGGCTGCCCAAGCTGCACCTCAGGGTCAGCAAGCCAAAGGGCAGGGTAATGGACCCCGTAGGCAGAGGACCCCCAAGCCTCTGGCCCCTGCTCCCACTCAGCAGGGTGGGGGTTTTTGACTCCTTGAGCGTAGCCTCTCAGTCCCTGCTCTCCCAACCCTGCACAGGAGGTCGCCTCGCCCTCTTTGCCCACCAGTGTCCCCACATCACTGGGGACAGTTGGGTGTTGAACATAGTCCACAGGGGCTATGCATTACATTTTCACCAACTGCCTCCGCCATATTTTCCAGGGGAGCCTCCAAGGCCTCCCCTGCACACAGATCTTCTCCTCCAAGAGCTCCAAGGTCTGTTGGTGGACAGGGCGGTGGAGCCTGTGCCTCCCCACTTGCAAGGTCAAGGGTTCTACTCTAGGTATTTCCTGGTGCCCAAAAGAACCAGGGGCCTTCGACCTATCCTGGACCTCAGGAACCTCAACAAGTTCCTAGAAAAAGAAAAGTTTAAGATGCTTACTCTTGGAACACTTCTGCCCTACCTCCAGCAGGGAGATTGGCTATGCTCCTTAGATCTAAAGGATGCGTACACTCACATCCTCATTCATCCAGACCACAGAAAGTACCTCAGGTTCATTGTGTGAGGAAACCATTATCAGTACAGAGTACTGCCTTTTGGCCTAACCTCTGCTCCCAGAGTCTTTACCAAATGCCTGGCAGTGGTGGCGGCCTACCTGAGAAATCAAGGCATCTTTGTCTTTCCCTATCTGGACGACTGGCTCATAAGAGGTCAGACGTGCCAGGAGGCCCGACAGGCCACCCTCAGAACTATTGCTCTTCTTCAAACTTGGGATTTGTAACAAACTTCGCAAAGTCCACTTTGCTCCCCTCCCAGAACTTGGAGTTCATAGGAGCAAGGCTGGATTCTGTTCTGGCAAAGGCATTCTTGCCAGCAAACAGGGCCCAAAGACTGATGGACTTAGCAAATCAGTTTCTCTGCGGGTCAGTGGTCTCCGCCAGACTCTGCCTGAGGCTGCTTGGCCACATGGCTTCCACAGTTCATGTCACCCCCAATGCCAGACTCCATATGCGGCCTGCACAGTGGTGCCTTCGGAGTCAGTGGTCACAGGCCACAGGCAACCTCAGAGACAGGATAAGGGTGTCCAGAACTTTTCTGAGCTCCCTCAACTGGTGGCTGTACCCACCCAATCTACTGAAAGGGGTTCCCTTTCAAATTCCTGGGTACACTGTGGTACTGACCACAGACGCCTCCCTGCAGGGCTGGGGGGCTCATTGTCTGAACAAGTGCACCCAGGGCCTGTGGTCTCCTTGGGAGGCTGCACAGCAGATCAATCTCCTAGAACTCCGGGCTATTCGATTAGCACTCAAAGCTTTCTCTCCTACCCTTGCTGATCAATCTGTCCTGGTTCAGACAGACAACCAGGTAGCCATGTTTTGTGTGAACAAACGGCAGGACTGGGTCCAGACTCCTTTGTCGGGAGGCACAGGACCTTTGCTCATTTGCCCTCCAGCACAACATGCTCCTCAAGGCTGTGTACCTTCCAGGCCAGGAGAACTACCTGGCCGACAGGTTGAGTAGAATTTTACAGCCCCACGAGTGGCAGCTGCATCCTTTGGTAGTTCAGAAGATCTTCCTAAAATGGGGTCTTCCTTTGATGGATCTGTTTGCCAGTCCACTGAACAAGCATCTGCCAAAGTTCTGCTCCAGGCAACCGCACCATCTGCGGATAGCAGCAGATGCTTTTCTGATTCCCTGGACTCAGGGCCTCCTGTATGCATTTCCTCCCACGCCCTTGGTGGCCCGAACTCTGTTCAAGATGCTTCAGAACAAGGCCTCGGTGGCTCCCAGGTGGCCGAGACAGCCTTGGTTTCCACTTCTGCTTCAGCTGGCAGTGGATCCCCCTATGCCTCTGGGGTTGCAACCCGACCTTCTCTCTCAGGAGCAGGGCTCCCTTCTGCACCCCAATCTCAAAGCTCTAAATTTGATGGCCTGGAGGCTGCAAGGGTAGTTTTGGCTCCCTGGGGCCTACCTCAGGAAGTTGAGGAGGTTGTCCTAGCCTCTAGGAAACAGTCCACTAGGAAAACCTATGCTCTCAAATGGAAAAGGTTTTCTGTGTGGTGTCAGCTACGTACAGAGGATCCCTTCTCCTGTACTGTGCCAGTAGTGCTTCAGTACTTACTGCACTTATCCAATCAGGGACTTAAGTCCAATTCTGTTCGGGTCCACCTCTCAGCTCTAGCAGCTCACCACTCACTGGTGGAAGGACATTCTCTATCGGTTCACCCCTTGGTGTCCCGGTTTCTCAGAGGCTTGCTCTTGCTCAAGCCTCCAATCCGTCCTCCTGCTCCTGAGTGGGAGTTGAATGTGGACTTGCAGCAGCTGACTCGCCCACCCTTTGAGCCGATGGCTACTTGCCCTCTACGCTTCCTCTCCTGGAAGACTCTCTTCCTGATAGCTCTCACCTCGGCTAGGCGAGTGAGTGAGCTTCAGGTCCTGGTCTGTGATAGGCGTTACACTCGCTTCTATGGGAACAGGGTAGTCCTTAGGACTCATCCAAAGTTCCTCCCAAAAGTTGTCTCCTCCTTCCACCTTAACCAAGAGGTGGTTCTTCCAACATTCTTCCCTAGGCCTCATGCAAGCCAGGCTGAAGCAGTTCTGCATACCCTGGACTGTAGGAGGGCCTTATCCTTCTACCTTGACCGTACGCAGGGGCATAGAAGGGCTACTCAGCTCTTCGTATCCTTTTACCCTAATAAGTTGGGGTTGGCTGTGTCCAAGCGTACCTTGTCCATCTGGGTGGCTGACTGTATCACCTGGGCTTACAAGGCGGCTGACCTTCCTTTGCAGGGTCGGGTCACGGCCCACCGTGTCAGGGCAATGGCTGCCTCAGTGGCTCATCTCCGCTCTGTACCCTTGGTAGACATCTGCAGGGCTGCAACTTGGTCTTCAAGCCAGACTTTTGCGGCCCATTACTGTCTGGAGAGGGAGTCCCGTAGGGACAGTGCTTTTGGCCAGGCAGTACTCCAGAATCTCTTTGAGGTTTAGGCAACTCCTGCCCTCTTTTGGGCTACCAGTGGAGGTTGTGTCAGTGAAAAGCCTTTCTTTGATGCTGGGACTAGAGGGAGTTCTCTTGTTCAGCCTGGGTTCCTCGGTAGCCCAGAGCTAGGGAGTCACCCATATGTGAGGACTGACTTCCTGCTTGGTCCTGGAGAAAGAGTAGTTACTCACCTGTAACAGGTGTTCTGCAGGAGCAGCAGGAATCAGTCCTCACAACACTCACTCCTCCCCTGGGAGTTGCAGTTGTACATAGTTTGTTTTTACATTTTTTGTGTGCTGTTCTTAGCTATGTCATTTGACTGAGGTAAGCTGGCACCTTGAGGCGGGAAGGGAACCGCGCATGTGTGCCTGCATTCCCAAAGGCTTTCATAGAAAGCTGGGGAAATGCTCCGCTGGGGCTTCATCGGCGTCGATGACACCCATATGTGAGGACTGATTCCTGCTGCTCCTGGAGAACACCTGTTACAGGTGAGTAACTAATCTTTATTCACTTTTTCTGTGTGAGGTTTAGAACTTGAACCTACTTCTTTTCATCAGAAGCATCCAAAATTCATCTCATCCATGCTGAGATATGTCATACATTGACTCAGTCCTAGACTCTGGGCATGAATCTCTTGCTACAAGAGAAATCTAGCCTTCTAGCTCTAAGAGCTATTAAGGACTATCATACCCCAGAGAGAATAGGTTTTCTCCTTTTTTTTTTTAAACAAAAGGAGAACTAACAACTAACAACAGGGTGAACTATACCCTTTACCTTGTCAGTTTCCTGTACGAGGATATCTCATACTTTTAACTGCAAGGGGACCCTATCTTCTCAAAGACTTACTAAATTGTAAGTCTTCTCAACTCTGTATTAATTTCTATCCCTCTTAGCTCAGACATTCAGTCTCTAAGAGTACTACTAATCAACTGGAGGGCTTATTTTCTCTAAGCCATAGGATTTTCTTCAATACCTACTCCAGTAAGTAATTTCCATACAGAGTTTTCTCCCTTTTTGCGGTTCATCTCCTTCTCACATATCTTTTAAGGCAGCTTTTCGGACAGAAATTGGGTATCACTACTCCAAATTATGTCTGTTGGTCCTCTCCATCTATAGCACCTAACTTTTATGCTGCCTTAATAACAGATAATTCCAAAAGAGATCCAGAACTCATTTGGACTATTTATCGTTGCAGGCATCAGGCCTGTCTACTATTCTTGGCCACCTTCAGTTCTTTTTGGCTCCAACAGAATAGATTAGGTTGCACACTGGCAATTCAACAGCCAGATCCAAGCAACCTACAACATGCTCTCTGCAATTCTATAACAAAGCTCTGCAACTGTGGGCCTTTGCCGGAGAGCCTCAGAGCTACTCCTAATAGGTAGCTGCCAGATAGTTAAGAAGGGCTTCAGCTGGTAGACTCTGCCAGTCATGTTCCTACATGACTGGTTTTTTCCTACTCTACCATATTCCTTAAAATTTCCTTTTAAGAAAAGGTAACCAGGGTTTAGACCACGTGAAAGCGTAGAAAATTGCACAATTCCCTGTTTGTTCCACATCTCACTGGAACTTCCACAACAGGGATGCATGTTTTTTCACTGCAGTTGGTCCTTATTCACTATTTTCCTTCTAATTTCCTATACTTCATGGTAGCTTATGTTGAACAGGAGAACGCATGATACTCATATTGCTCTCATAAGAGGCAAACATGGTATCCTCTCATATTGCGTCTTTTTCTCCAGCTACGATTTGAAATTATAGAAGGATCCAGACTTGCTGTCTTAAGACTAAGGATCTCGTCTGCACTCATTCACGTACGTCTCGAGACCTGGTTATTCAGGGGCTAGATCTTTTCAAGAAGTCTAATCTTATCCCTGTAAGTGAAGAACGTATTACCAGTTTCCACAAAACATTGGTGTACGACAGATTGCCTGTCTTCAGGCATCAGACGTGGCAATTTGGGTACAGGATAAATTAGGGAACATCCCTTGCCCAGGAGAAAACCTCTTTGGCAAGAAATGGCAGGAAAAGGCTAATGAGATAGATGCTGACAATATCACCTAAGATAGATTGTCAAAATCTACAGCCACTCCAGACAAAAAGAAACCCTATAAAAAACCTTCTTTCAGCAAAAAGAGGAAGTTTTATCCATCCTATACCCAACAAAGCCAACCTCATGCTCAAGTTGCCCAAAGGGGACAACAACAGCAATTCAAACAGCAGAAGAAGCCAAAAGAACCGAGAGCTCAACCAGCTCCGCAGGTTCAGCCCCCTCAAGGGCTTTGACTCCTTCCTAGAGAGCTTAGCCTTCCTGCCTCTGAGGGGTCCAGAACCCCTAAATATTCCAGGCAGGCTGTGTCATTTTGCCAACAGATGGCACCAAATAACAGAAAATTGGACTCTGTCCATTATAGGAGAGGGGTACAAGCTTCATTTTCACAGCATGCCCCCTCCTACAATCCTAAGGCAGTTCAATTCCCAGACCTCTGCAGGCAATCTGCTGGATCACGAGGTCTCAACACTTCTTGCCCAAGGGGCAATAGAGGAAGTACCCATTCTCCAGCAGGGTACAGGGTTCTACTCCCCCTATTTTCTTATTCCAAAGAAAACAGGAGGACACAGACCCATTCTAGACCTCAGAGAATTGAACAAATACCTGTTCTGAGAGAAGTTCAAAATGTACGGGCATGACATTAGCTCTGGCGTATCTTCCAGCAGCTTGCTTTATAGGTTTCCTGTTCCATGATGTGGCATCCATAGATACATAGGCTTCAATGGCAACATTTGTACTTATAGTTGTTGACCTCTTAGCTCCTCTACGACCACAACTAAGATTCCTCACAGATGATACTGACACCGAGGACTCCTGCCTTCTTCCCCGTCCAGCACAGCCTCGACCTGTAACTTGACTCTTTGCTGCAGGCGATGTTACCGGCTCAACATCAGTCTCACATTCACTTGGCGACCAACTGCTGTCGCCATCTGAATCATGACTGTCATCAGATTTATTGCCTGAACTTGGCTGATATGCTTCTTCGCTTGCTGAATATGCTGCATCATCAGACGACTCAGAGCCGTCACTGTCAGCATCTCGTTGCAATATTTCTCTTACTTGGGCAGCTGAATACTTTTGTTTTGACATCATAAACAATAACCTAAAAAATAAATAAACAAAGATAAAGTTGAATAAAACGCAAAGCAGTTTTACTATAGGTGTACAATCGTGATGAACGAGCTGAAAGCCTTTAGATTTCAGCGGAAATAATGAGAGAATAATGTGTAATTTTCATAAAATAAGAGTACAAAAAATAAATGATACATAATTAATGATAAATACCTTTGTCAGATCAAAAAATTCACAAAACTGCAAATTGTATCACGATCCAAACCAGACGTAAGCAACTGGGGTCAAAAACGACCCCACTGGTACTCTGTGCTACAATTCATCATTAGCGTCATCTAGCGGATGAAAATTATTCCTCTCATGGCGCAATATAAAGAGAATATTGACATGTGAAAAGTCATAAAAAGATTGCATTCTTGAACAACTAGTTTCCGAGATACGCATTGTGAAACTTGCAATGGGGGTCACTTTTGACCCCATCGGTACTCCCAGGGTTAAAGGTCTTGATCGCCTGATGGGTGGATGCCATTGCTTCAGCATACTTGCTGCGACATAGGGTAGTGATGGTTGGGCTTCGTGCCCACTCTACCAGAGCTCAGGTGGCATCTTTGGGCTGAGTTTTACCTCGTGCTGCCGTCAGATAGTCATGGGGCAGCGACATGGTAATTTCTACATATCTTTCCGAAACACGATCGCCTGGATGTGCAGGCCAGGCAGGGTATGCATTTTGGTACACAGGTGCTGCAGGCGGAACTCGTGGGTCTCACCCAGGTTTAGGTACTGCTGTGGTACAGCCCAACTGTCTGGACTAGACTGGACTGGAAGTGTGGGAATGAAGGTGAAATTATACATAACCTGCTAATTTTCTTTCATGGAGTCCCTCCAGTCTAGGACATGTCTCGATCATATAGTTCAGCTCAGAGCTGCTTGTTGGAAAGCCAGAAGAGGTGCAATGTGACGGGCCTCTAGGGACCCCGGAGGGAGATTGCGAATGAGGGGTCAGGCCTGGAGGGCTCTAATCAGGAGAAAAAAATAAAAAAATAAAATAAAAAAAGGTCAAGGGAAGGCTCCACACTGAGAGTGTGGGCTTCAAGTGGTTTGAAGGAGGTGTCAGTTTCTGTGGTTTCTTGCGGAGGTAGTGTCTCGGCAGCTTTGTGTGGTTTGTTGTTGCTTTGACAGTAGGATACTGAGATGTGAAGGGGGCTCAAGAGCTCTTATCGTGTGACATCAGAGATTTGAATATTCAGTCTCCAGCTGCTAGTAGATGGACATAAACCATTTGTGCCTCCCCTTCTCATCTCTCCCTACAGTGCCTGTCCGCTCTTCCAAACAGCTGCTTTCACTAAGCACCTCCTCCCGGAAGTAACGCGACCACGTGAACGCGGCCGCGCTCCTAGAGGTATCCTGTCTTCACTCTTTAAAAGTCAAGCGCCTGCGGCACCCGCCGCCGCGGTGCGCAACAGAGTGGCGCACCGAAGGAGCACGACGTGCTCCTTAGGTGAGCTCCTTGGGGCCGCTCCAGCAGCGGAAGCCACGTCTTTAATCTTGTCCCGCTGTTTCTTTTTATTTTAGCTTTCTCTCTTCCCACATCATCTGGATTGGATCATTTCGTCTCCTCCTCGGGGTTCACCACCAGCATCTCTGCTCAGCTACCACAGGTACAGTCCACTGCTTCAAACCTCCCCCTTCCTTCTCTCTTGGCTTGCCATTCTATGGCTTCCATACCCATTTTATGGGGTCGACGCCCAAACAAGGTTCCCTCTACACGTTCTCGCTGTTTAGCCAACCTCCTCCCTTGTCTAGCCTCCACTCACACCCTCCCCCATTCTACCCCTCCTTCCCCCACCTCCTTCAATTTAGGTCTTTTGAACTGTCATTCCCTAAGATCCAAGACCCTCCTTATTCAGGATCTTCTTCTCCAATCTTCTCTTGACATTACCCTCCTCACCGAAACCTGGCTAAAGGACGGTGAGGACGCCCTTCTCGCCCGCTGCCTCCCCCCCGGCTTCTCAGCAATTTCTGTCCCCCGTATTGGTCGCTCTGCCGGTGGGGTGGCAGCCATCCTATCCCCCGCCTTTCCCGCTTCTCAGGTCCCCTCTCCTCTACTCTATTACCCTGAATCCCTTCTGTTTCATCTTCACACTGCACCCTCACTATACATCCTCCTCATTTATTCCCCCCCTGCCCTCCGCCCTGATCTTTGGGATTCTCTTCTTCGAACCCTCTCAGACCTCTCCTTGGCCTATTCACACCTTCTCATCGCTGGGGATTTCAACCTCCACCTCGATTCACCTTCTTCCCCAAGGGATCACGCCTTTTTAGCTCTCCTCCAAGATCTCTCCCTCACCCAACATGTTCCCTTTCCCACTCACTCTGCCGGTCACACTCTTGATCTCCTCATTACCCCAGCAACATCCCAGCTCCTGTTTTCTAATCTAGTAGCTCTCCCTCTCCCCTGGACTGATCATGCCTGTCTTATTGCCTCCTGCTCCCACCCACTCCCTCTCCACTCCCCACCCCCTCTCTTGCATTCCTCGCCCCCTCGTCTGTCAAGGCTAATCACCCCTAACACGGTCCAAAGTTTTCCCCCGGTTACTACCCTTCTCCCCCTAGATTTCTCCTCCTTATCTCCCAAGCATCCACATGGTTCTCCTCCCTTTCTTCCGCCCTTGACTCTGTTGCTCCCCTTCGCCCCCGCCCAGCAAAGCGTCGTGTTTCCCAACCCTGGTTTCATTCCGGCCTCCGTCTCCTTCGCTCCCAACTCTGCAGAGCTGAACGCCACTGGCGTAAGAACCCCTCCCCAACTACCCTGTCATCTTTTAATACCCATTATGCCTTCTACCGTTCTCAGACTCTCCTTGCTAAACGCACATTTATTTCCAATGCCATCACTAATGCCCCAAATCAGACCCGTCACCTCTACTCTACACTCCAGTCTCTCACTTCCCTTCGTCCCGATTCCTCCTCCGCACCTGCCCATCCTACCCCAGCCCCTTCCCTGCTAGCCTCTACGTTCAGTGCTAAAATCACTTCTCTACGTGCATCCTTGCCGATCTGTCCTCCACCCATTTCTTCCCCACCCCCTACAGCTTCCCCCCCCCTATGTCCCACCTCTCCCATATATGGTCATCATTCGCACTACCCACATCAGCTGAACTACATAAACTCATCTCTGCCTCCAACAAGACTTTCTGCCCCCTCGATCCCGTGCCATCCTCATGGCTACTCACACCATCTCTCTCCTCCCTTCCCGCTATTCTTTCCATGTTAAACAACAGTCTCTCCTCAGGAATTTTCCCTCACCCCTGGAAACATTCTTTAATTCGCCCAATCCTTAAGAAATCCTCCCTTGACCCTCTTGACCCAGCCCATTATCGCCCCGTTTCCCACCTTCCATTCCTTTCTAAGCTCCTTGAAAAGATCGTCTTTGCACAGCTTTCACATCACCTTGATTCCACCAACTACCTTCACCCCCGTCAATCAGGCTTCCGGCCAGGTCACAGTGTGGAAACTATTCTCCTTGCTTTCACTAATTCCTTGCATGTGGCACATGATCGTGGTGACATTTCAGTAGCGGTAGCACTTGATCTTTCAGCGGCTTTCGACCTGGTCGACCACTCCCTTCTTTTGGCTCGCCTCCGTGAAGCTGGTCTTCATGGCACTGTCTACAGGTGGTTTCATTCTTTTCTCTACGCCCAATCCGCCTCAGTCCTTTCTGCCTCTCCCTCTACACCACCTTCTGCCCCCTTACCCTTACCCTGTGGAGTCCCCCAGGGTTCTGTCTTGGCTCCTCTTCTCTTTAATCTTTTCTTGGTGCCCCTCACACTTGTCATCCAGCAACACGGGATTTCTGCTTTTTACTATGCGGATGACTTCGTTCTTCTTCACCACACGTCCCCCTCCCATCCCGATCTCACTCCTTTAGATAACTGCCTCACAGCTATTACCCACTGGTTGACCCAGAACTGCCTCCACCTTAACCTTGCCAAAACCACTGCCATCTGGTTCTCTCATGGTCATCCTTCTCCCTCTCTAGCTCCCTCTCTCTCTAACACTCCCATATCCCTGGTCTCCACCTTTAGCTATCTCGGTGTTCTCTTCGACTCAGACCTTACTTTTCACGCTCATATCTCCCACATTACCAAAACTTCTTTCTATTTTTTACGTCAAATTCGCGCCATTCGTCCTTTCCTCTCTCCTTCCGCCCTCTCCACTCTACTTCTCTCCCTAATTATGTCCCGAGTCAATTTCTCTAATTCTATTCTAACCGGCCTGGCTTCTTCCCAACTTCACCGCCTTCAGAGAATTCAAAATACCGCAGCTCGCCTTATTCACTCATTCATCCCCTTATCACCACATAACCCCTCTTCTCCTTCATCTTCACTGGTTACCTGTTTCTTTTCGCCCCCAATATAAACTACTCACCCTGGTTCATAAAGCCCTACACACCAGTACTCCACAATACCTAGCTGATCTTATCCTCTTTCACACCCCCAGGCACACCCCCTGCTCGTTCCATTTAAACCGTCTCACCCTTCCTCCCCCTTCCGCTGCTCACCTTCAATCCACCCGCTCCTCAGCTTTCTTCTTCATAGGCCCCGCACTTTGGAACTCCCTTCCCACTTCCCTCCGCTTAGAACCCTGCCACACAGCATTCAAACAGCTAAAAACCCCTCTTTTCCCTAGCCTTTAACCTCCCCTCCTCCCCTTCCCCCTTGTAGCTCTACTCTCCTCCCTCTGCTGTTTCTTAAACCCACTTTGCTTTTACAAAATGTAAATTTCCTTTCCTTTTTCCGGCCCTGTGCCTTGCTTTTATTGTTTTTACTTATTGTAAACCGCTTTGATTTTACTGAAGGGCGGTTAATCAAGTTTTAATAAACATAAACTGTCTGGATTGGAGGGACTCCATAAAAGAAAATTAGCAGGTAAGGTCTAATTTCACCTTATGCCTTATTCAAAGGCAATTGAGTTCGCTGGCGAACACATAATTTATCCTATATATTTTCAAAAAAATATATAGATATCAGGCTGTTTAAATTGCTAAATGGCCAGGTATTCATATATTTGTGGGTCAGGGAGGGAGTGAGGGCAAGCCAGAAAATTACCCAGGTAGTGGCAATATTCAGCCACTATTCAGGTAAGTTACGCATTTACTTTTGGCTTGGCAAATAACGGGCCTAGCCATACTGTCACTCTGTATATTCAGCACTACTTCTGAATATACAGATCAAGTTAAATGACAGTGCTGGCACTTAACTTTAGCCAGTGACCTTGAAGATGTACCCCTATATCTCCAGGAACAAGCAGGAATGAGTCTTCACATATGGGTACGTCGGTACCGACGGAGCCTGCGCGGGAACGCTCCCCAGCTTCCCAAAAAGGAAAGCTTTTGGGAGCATCCCACAGCACCTGCGAGCTGCCTTCCCGCCTTTCCTAACCGCCTCTCCTCAGTTCTTCTTTGCCGCGGAGCCAGCAGGTCGTGTTCCTGTCACCGCTGAAGAAGTTCTTTATTTTATTTTATTTCTTGGTCGCACGTCTGCCTTGCTCGACGTCGGACCGGTACCGCCGGTCTTTCTTTCTATTTAAAAAAAAAAAAAAAAAAAATATATATATTAATACTCCCTCACAGTGTGTTTTTCCTCTTGGGCCTTAGGCCTCACGAGTATTTCCCCATGGAAAATTCAGCCTCCAGGTTCAAAAAATGCACTAAGTGTAGCGGTACTATTTCTATTACCGACACCCATGAATGGTGTCTTAAATGTTTGGGTCCTGACCATTCCGTTTCTGAATGTCCATCCTGTTTCTTGATGTCTAAACGGGGTTTACAGAACTGAGCAGCTAAGCTCCATGTGCTGTTTCCCTCTGATGCAGTTTCAGTGGCATCGACATCTTCCATGGCTTCCACTCAGGGGCGGCCCAAGGGGGGTGCGGGGCCATGTGCGGAGACTCGGTGCGGGGCCTCATTTGCATAAGTGGTCTTCTTTGCATAAATATTTGCATAATGTTACCATTCACTATCTTTTAGTAAACATATCTCTTAATGAGTGTATGGATAAAGAAAGACTAAAAGATTTCTACATTACTATAATCCAGTGCCAACCGCCAGGCACATTAGGAACTACTACAAACGCTGCCCATTTAGAACCCATAGCAAACCCGCTGTATCCTGACAGCATTACCAGGACTCACAAAGCACCAGACCCTACCTATCAAAAGGAAACACTGCAAATATTAAACCAGTACATTTCAGAGAATACTGGGGAAAGAGAACAAGTGGCAATGTCAAATAGGAATTACATAAACAGAATACCTCAGCTCAGTTACACATGCAGAACATAGACCATCACCAAACAAGGAATCGCAATTTAGAAACAGGAAGGCAATAATTAAACTGGGAACCCCAAAAGCCAAACTTGGAATGTACAACAACACTGTAGAAATAGAACTATAAATCAATTTCCTCTTGTACCAAACAAAGCGCAGACGTTAATGATGCACATTTCCCAGAGCTTTCATATTCCAGTTAATAAATTCAAAATAAAGAGATATCTTTCTACCTTTTGTGCATTTTTTTTTCAGTTGCAATTGCTCCAGCCACTTTCTTCTGGTTTCTTCATGTTTTCTGCTAACTCTCCATCGTCTGCTGTCCATTTGTCCTTTCTTCTCTCTTCTAGTTTTCTTTCCATCCTCTCTCTCTACATCTGCTTTAACATACTAATCTTTCTCCTTTTGCTCTTTCCTCATTCTTATTTCATCCACACAAATTTTACCCCTCCATCCTCAATCCCCACTTACTCTCCCAATACCCGGCCAATTGTAGATTTTTCATCCCTCCCACACAAAATATTTTTCCCCTCTCCATTTTACTCTCCCAGCCCCATCCCATTCTAATCCTCCCCCAACATCAGCTCCCTTCTAGTTCCAGTCTCACTCAGCATCCATTCCCTTCTAGTCCCTGCATCAGCCCATTTCCAGTCCTAGCCCCCCATCAACCCATTTCCAGTCCTAGCTCTCCCATCCATTTTCAGTCTGAGTCCCTTCATCAGCTCATTTCCAATCCTAGCCCCCCATCAGCCCATTTCTAGTCATTTCCTAGCCCCACCATCAGCCCATGTCAAATCCTAGCTCCCCTCCACTCAGCCCAATTCCAGTCCGCCCCCCCATGAGCCTACTTCCAGTTCTAGCCCCTCCATGAGTCCATTTCAATTCAAGCCCCCACCACAGCCCATTTCCAATCTTAGCTCCCCCCAACAGCCCATTTCCAGTCCTATCCTAGCTGCTCCATCAGCCCATTTTCAGTCCTAGCTCCCTTCCCTCACAGCCCATTTCCATTCCAAGCTCCCTCCCCATCAGCTATTTGCAGTTCAAGCCTCCCCGTCCACTCAGTCCATTTCCAGTCATAGCAATCCCCCAACCCATTACCAGTCCTAGCCCCCCATCAACCCATTTTCAGTTTAAGCCCCCCCTATAACTCATTTCCAGTCCTAACCCCCCATCAGCCCACTTCCAGTCTTAACCCCATCAGCCCATTTCCAGTCAGCCCCCCATAGCCCATTGCCAGTCCTAACCCCCATCAGCCCACAGCCCATTACCAGTCCTAACCACATCAGCCCACCTCAAGTCCTAACCCCTCCCCATCAGCCCATTTCCTGTCCTAACCCCCCCATAGCCCATTAGCAGTCCTAACCCCCCCATAGCCCATTAGCAATCCTAACCCCCCATCACCCTATTTCCAGACAGCCCCCATCAGCCCACAGCCCATTACCAGTCTTAACCACCCCCCCCAGCCCATTTCCAGTCCTAACCCCCCATCACCCCATTTCCAGTCAGCCTCCATCAACCCCCAGCCCATTACCAGTCTTAACCCCCCCCCTAGCCCATTTCCAGTCCTAACCCCCACCCAGCCAATTTCCAGACAGCCTCCTTCAGCCCACAGCCCATTAGCAGTCTTAACCACCCCCCCCAGCCCATTTCCAGTCCTAACCCCCCCATCACCCCATTTCCAGTCAGCCTCCATCAACCCCCAGCACATTTCCAGTCCTAACCCCCCAGCACATTTCCAGTCCTAAACCCCCAGCACATTTCCAGTCCTAACCCCCCTAGCACATTTCCAATCCTAACCCCCCCAGCACATTTCCAGTCCTATCACCCCCTGCACATTTCCAGTCATTACCCCCCCCAGCACATTAGCACATTTCCAGTCCTAACCCCCCCCAGCACATTTCCAGTCCTAACCCCCCCAGCACATTTCCAGTCCTAACCCCCCCCTAGCACATTTCCAATCCTAACCCCCCCAGCACATTTCCAGTCCTAACCCCCCCAGCACATTTCCAGTCCTAACCCCCCCCCGCACATTTCCAGTCCTAACCCCCCCAAGCACATTAGCACATTTCCAGTCCTAACCCGCCCCCAGCACATTAGCACATTTCCAGTCCTAACCCCCCCCCAGCACATTTCCAGTCCTAACCCCCCCCAGCACATTTCCAGTCCTAACCCCCCATCACTCCATTTCCAGACAGCCTCCATCAGCCCCCCCGCCCATTACCCGACTTAAACCCCCCCCCCCTTCCCTTCCCTTCCGGCAAATTTAAAAAAAAAAAAAACCTGGCTCTAGCCGCTGCCGCGTCCGTCGCAGCAGCGGCAGAATGGAGTGTCCCGCGGGGCCCCCTCTCCTCGTTGAGCCCTCTGCAAGGGCTTTCAGATTCGCGAAGGGAGAGTGCTCCCTCGCGTCTCTGTAAAGCCCGCAGGGGCTAATGGGAAATTTCCCATCTGCCCCTTTAAACGCGAGGGGCTGATGGGAAATTTCCCATTAGCCCCTGCGGGCTTTAAAAGAGACGCGAGGGAGCACTCTCCCTTCGCGAATCTGAAAGTCCTTGCAGAGGGCTCAACGAGGAGAGGGGGCCCCGCGGGACACTCCATTCTGCCGCTGCTGCGACGGACGCGGCAGCGGCAGCAGCCAGAGACAGGTTTTTTTTTTAAAATGTAATTTAAAAAAAAAAAAAGCAGAATGTTCTTTGCGCGGGGCCCCCTGAAACGCGGGGCCCTGTGCAAAAAACATTCTTGCTCAATGGACGGGCCGGCCCTGCTTCCACTTCCTCTCATGGATCTCAGGTAACCAAACATAAATCCAGCCGGTCCTCGAAGGGCAAATCTCCTTCCAAGCATCGAGTTGCCTCTGGGCTTGTCCTGGAGGATCCTGCACCGGCAAAACAACCCCGGCGGGAAGCTCCGGCTTCCAAAGCTGCTCCTATGGGGTTACAGGTTGACATCGATGGCACGGCCTCGACCGATCACCTGTTAGAATGCTCTGGGTTACCGGCGCAGCCTTCCGGTACCGACTTCCAGACATTCATGGCGTCGATGGATCACAATGCCCTCTCCATGCAGCAGGCTATTACGGCCTTCATTCAAGCTGCGACGCCGCTGATACCACAACGAGACCCGTTGTCGGTATCGGCTCCGGTACCGGCTCCAGCGCCGGTACCGGTACCGACTGCATCGACATCAACCAGGATGCCGACTACAACGGTTCCCTGTTCAGGGATGCTCATCGGTACCGAGCCGGCACCGATGACGCCCGATGTCGATACAGCTCGATACGCGTATCGAGCTTTAGAAGAACACCCTGACAGGCGATACTTTGAATCCTCTGAAGATTCAGATACATCAGAGGAGTCTCCTGAAGTATCTATACCTCTTCCTGAGGAACCTTCTTCTCCAAAAAGAAGGATGTCTCCTCCAGAGGACTTGTCCTTTCAAGACTTCATAAGAGAAGTAGCTAAAGGACTCTCTATTTCTGTTACTTCTGAATCAGAGCCTAGAGCAAAAAAATTGGACATTTTAGGTTATTCTAAGGCTCCCAAGGATGCAGTCACCTTGCCAATCCATGAGATTCTTTATGAACACATGATTGACTTATGGGAGACTCCTCTCACTATCTCTCCTCATTCTCGAAGATTGGACACTATATATCGTGTCCCTCCTTGTCCTGGTTTTCATAAAACACAGCTTCCTTACCATTCTATTGTGGTGCAGTCAGCTATGAAGAGGATAAAGAGTGCAAAAAGACACTCCTCTGCCCCTCCAGGAAGAGAATGTAGGACTTTGGATGCTTTTGGTAGGAAAATCTTCCAAGCCAGTATGCTCATTGCCAGAATCAACTCCTATAGTCTCTATATGGGTATGTTTCTAAAAGAAGTGGCAGATAAACTGCACACTTTCCTCCCTTTTCTTCCAGAGGATAAGAGGGAAGAATTCCTCCTTTGGCTTAAGCATACTCAAGACATTTCAAAGTTTTCCAACCGTGCAGTGTTTGACTCCTTTGAGGGTGCCAGCAGAGCTTCGGCCATTGCCATAGCTGCTCGCAGGATTGCTAGGCTCCAAGCTTCTGATTTGGAACCTTGGGTCCAAGATGGCTTAGGGAATCTTCCCTGTACAGGTGAAAACCTGTTTTGCAAAGAATGGCAAATTAAAGCCACCCAAATGGATGCTGAAAATTCTGCTCTGGATAGACTTTCAAAGTCAACCTCCATTCCTGCCAAGAAAAAGCCTTTTAAGAAGTCTTTTTACAAAAAGGGCAGATTCTCTTCTGCTTCTGGCCAACAATCTTCTACAGGTCGCTTTCCTACTAAGCATCAGCAACCTAAACAGGCTAGGCCTAAGTCTACAGGGGCTGCTGCAACTCAGCAGACCCAACCTCCTCAGGGTTTTTGACTTGATGCTAGAGAACTTAGCCTTTCTGGCTCTAAAACAGCCAGAACCTCTCACCATTCCAGGAAGGTTAGCTCATTTTGCTCCCAGATGGGAGCAAATTACATCAGAGCAGTGGACCCTCCCCATCATAAGGGAGGGCTACAAGCTTCATTTCTCAAACCTTCCTCCTTACACCATGGTGAGACACTTCAATTCTCCAACATCTCTTCTCGACCTTCTAGGTCAGGAGGTGGCTACCCTTCTTGCCCAAGGGGCAATAGAAGAAGTTCCTCTTCTTCAACAGGGGTCAGGGTTTTACTCCCCCTATTTTCTAATTCCAAAGAAAACGGGGGGATACAGACCCATATTAGATCTCAGGGAATTGAACAAGTTCCTATGCAAGAAGTTCAAGATGCTTTCTTTAGGCACTCTCCTTCCATACCTTCAAAGTCAGGATTGGCTTTGTTCTCTAGATCTCAAGGATGCGTACACACATATCCTCATCCATCCATCTCACAGGAGATTTCTCCGTTTTCTTTTCCAAGGAAAACATTACACAGGTACACTACCAAAAAACTGCCTCCAGTTTTGCAACTGATTCCTATAGATTTTGGGGTGCTGAATCCAGGAAAAATAGCCAAAATGTTCCATCACGTCACGTTTTCTTGCAAAATTAGATTTCTTACCCATATAAGGAATGTTCACATAATTTCTTTTTAGCCGACTGCAGTTTATTTTCTTGGCCCAAAATAGAGGTTGTAATGGTTATCTAACTAGAAACACTCCCTCATGATATTTTAGAGTGTTTTGTATTCATTTTATACATTAACAGGACAATTGGGAGGCGGGGGGCTAAATCCAGTACTCGCGCTGGCGCATGTTCTTTCCTGTTCGCCTCGCCTCGTTCGCTCGCTCAAACACGGTGGTTGCAACATGAACGTTACTGTCAAATTTCAGTTTCTTTCAAGTTCATTATTACCTTTTGTTTGCTCAGTCGTAATCCAGCTTTATTCCGAAGTGGTTCACTACAGTTGTAGTTTGCAGTGCTGTGTATTTGTGATGGCTCACAGAGCCAGAGGTTGCGTCAACTCTCCGGACAGTTTTTTGTTTTATTTGTGGGGAATATACCATGAAAAAGCGGCAGAGGAACATTTCTGCATTTATTAAAAAAGTATATTTCGCCTATTTCGGTTTGAAGTTAGGCGATCAAGACAAACCGTGGGCTCCTCACAAAGTGTGCAAGACATGTGAGGAAGATCTACGCTTATGGATGAAAGGTAAAAAACAAGCATTTCGTTTCGGAATACCTATGATGTGGCGTGAACAAGAGACCACAGCAGTGACTGCTATTTTTGCTCTTGCATTGTGAAGGGATACAACTTAAAAAATAAGAACGTAATAAGTTACCCCAACCTTCCCTCAGCAATTAGGCCTATGCCTCATAGCAACGAAGTACCTGTGCCTGAACCACCAAAATCTTTGGATCATATTTGTGTGGACGGTTCTGATCATGATGAGACTCATCAGATGGCTTTTCCCGATGAGTCCAGTACTTCCGAGTTTGAAACTGAACCAGATCCGAAACCTGAACTTTTCTCTCAAGCTGAATTGAATGATTTAGTCCGGGATTTAGGACTCCCAAAAGATGCTGCCCAACTGCTAGGTTCTCGGCTTAAACAGAAAAATCTATTGTCACCAGGAACAACTTTTTATTGGTACCGCAACCGCGAGACACAATTTTTGAAGTATTTCAGCAAAGAGGAAGATTTGGTATTTTGCAACGATATATACGGAGTGATGGAAAAGTTTAAACTCAAGTATGATCCTGCTGAATGGCGGCTGTTCATTGATTCGTCAAAAGACAGCATAAAAGGTGTTCTTCTTCATAATGGCAACACATTTGCTTAAGTTCCTATTGCTCACTCTGTTATTCTCCAAGAAAAATACGAGAATTTGGCCCTGATTCTTCAGAAGGTTCGTTATGATGAGCATAAGTGGATGATTTGTGGAGACTTTAAAATTCTATCCATGCTATTAGGGCAGCAATCCGGTTTCACCAAATATCCCTGCTTCCTTTGCTTGTGGGATAGCCGGGCCTGCGACCTACACTGGGGGAAAAAAGACTGGCCAATTCGGGAGTATTTGAGACCCGGTGAGAAAAATGTTCTTCATGAGAGCTTGGTACCTCGTGATAAAATTCTATTACCACCTCTCCACATTAAGTTGGGTCTCATTAAGCAATTCATCAAGTCCCTTCCAAAGATGGTGAGTGCTTTTGGTACCTTTGCTCAAAGTTCCCCCGACTTTCTGAAGCAAAGCTAAAGGAAGGAGTGTTTGTTGGCCCTGATATAAGGAAACTCATTTCAGATGGAGCATTCGCTGAAACGATGTCTGAGAAGGAAAAAGAAGCCTGGGATTCCTTCAAGGATGTTGTTCTCAAATTCTTGGGGAACAGGCGGGATGAGAACTATAAGGATATTGTTGCCAGGATGCTCAATGCCTTCAAAGAACAAGGCTGTAACATGAGCCTGAAAGTCCATTTCTTGCACTCCCATGTGAACTACTTTCCCGAAAACTTGGGGGCGTACAGTGAAGAACAAGGTGAAAGGTTTCACCAGGACATCAAGGACGCAGAGAGAAGGTACCAAGGAAGATGGAACACCACTATGATGGCTGATTTCTGCTGGTTGCTGCTGCGGGAAACCCCAGATGTAAAATACGCCAAACAGCGCACCAAGAGAAGCATTCGGGGGAAGAAGAAACGGGCCCACCAGGAGATTGATTGACCCAAGAATGACTTTAAAATCTAAACTGTGTTGACAAATATCGTGTTTTTACTAAACTTTGAAATAAAAATTTGCTAGTTATTACCACAGTGTCGGATCTCATTTATTAGAATTTTATTTTCACACCATCGGGTGTTTGTCTTCATGTATTGCAATGGTGCGGTTTGCGTTTTCTATTCTTACATACATACCTGTACAACATTTTTTGCACATTTCTTTGCTTTGCTTTGTGTCTAACCTCGCTCTTATATGCTCAATGTTTGTGCACATGTATGTGGCTGTTTTAAGTGCAGACAATTTTGCTACCATCACAGTGTGTTTTGTTGACATTACTCTATTCTTATGTGCTGCCTTGTTACAATTTTCTTTATTCTTATTTGAATAACTACTAAACAATTAGTATAAAGAATTCATCCAAGAAACTTTTATCTCGATCGCACTCAATCTGAAACGTTCACCTCAAACTGCTAACCCAATGTAGCAAAAAATCTGTACGTGATGGAGCAAATTGGTTACAATATTTGGATTCAGCGCACCAAAAAACGTAAAAATCAATCGAAACATTAGAGGCAGTTTAAAAAAAAATTTTTTTAGTGTACCTGTGTTATCAATACAGGGTACTTCCTTTTGGTCTGGCCTCTGCTCCAAGAGTGTTCACCAAATTCATGGCAACAGTAGCTGCATTCCTGCGCACTCTAGGAATATTTATATTCCCATATCTGGACGACTGGCTCATCCGAGCTCCATCTCAGTCAGGGGCCCAGATTTCCCTGGACCGCACAAGAACCATTCTACAGTATCTGGGACTTGTGGTAAACCTCCCAAAGTCTCAACTCACCCCCACTCAGTCCCTAGAGTTCATAGGGGCCTGGTTGGATACTACCTCTGCAAGGGCCTACCTCCCCCAGGCCCGTTGCCAATGTCTAATTCAGTTAGCCTCCCAGGTTCAGTCAAAGAACCACTTAACTGCCCGGGAGATGCTACAACTGCTAGGCCACATGGCATCCACAGTGCATGTGATGCCCTATGCTCGCCTTCACATGAGAGCAGCTCAATGGACTTTGTCCAACCAGTGGATTCAAGCATCAGGAGCTCTCTCGGACCAAATAACAACCTCCAAACGTCTTTTTTGGTCTCTCCAGTGGTGGATGTCCACCGACAATCTGTTGCTGGGGTCCCCCTTCCAATATTTGTTGCCCCAAGCAACCCTCACAACAGATGCCTCCCAAACAGGTTGGAGCTCATCTACAAGACCTCTCCACTCAAGGCACTTGGTCTCCACAGGAGACCTCTCTTCATATCAACCACTTGGAGCTTCGAGCAGTTTTTCTTGCTCTCAAGGTCTTTCATACCTTCCTCAGCTACAAGACAGTCCTCATTCACACGGACAATCAAGTAGCCATGTTTTACATAAACAAACAAGGAGGAACTGGCTCTGTCGCTTTGCAACGAAGCTCTAAGATTGTGGGCCTTCGCCAGATAGCACCAAATCCATCTCCTGGCTGTATACCTTCCAGGAATCCAAAACTCTTGGGCAGACAGACTCAGTCGAGTTCTGCTTCCACATGAATGGTCCCTGCGCATGGATCAGGTACTCAGAATCTTCCAAGAATGGGAAACCCCGGACATAGACCTCTTTGCAAGTCCGTGGAATGCCAAACTTCCCCAGTTCTGTTCCAGAATTCCGTGTCAGGGAGTTCAGGCCAAGGATGCCTTCCTCCTTCATTGGGGCCAAGGCTTCCTGTATGCCTTTCCACCCATTCCCTTGATTCCCAAGACTCTCCAAAGTCCAGAGGGATCAAGGATCCATGATCCTCATAGCTCCACGCTGGCCACGCCAAGTGTGGTACCCTCTACTTCTGCATCTCTCCCAAGCCCCCTCCCTGGACTTGGGAGCTGCTCCAGACCTTCTGTCCCAGGAGCAGGGGACTTTATGACATCCAAACCCCAAGTCACTTCACCTCAGAGCTTGGTTGCTGAAGGCCTAGATCTTCAAGGTTTGAATCTTTCTCAGCAAGTGAAGGATATCCTCCATGCTTCCAGAAAACCTTCTACCAGGCGTTCCTATGTTTTCAAATGGAAAAGGTTTTCCATTTGGTGTACTGAAAAGGGTCTTGACCCTCTAGCACTGCCTTTGAATTCTCTATTGGAATATCTCCTGCATCTTTCCAATGCAGGCCTTAAGACGAATTCAGTAAGAGTCCATTTGAGTGCTATTGTGGCATCCCTTAAGCCCCTCAATGGACAGCCTATCTCCTCTCATCCTCTTATTGCAAGATTCATGAGAGGCCTAATTTTAACTAAACCTCCCTCTTTGTTGCTTTTGATCCCTCTCATCTGGGACTTCCAGTCTCTTAAAGAACACTGTCCAATTGGATTGCTCAGTGTATTTCCTTCGCCTACCAGAGTAGGAACCTTTCTCTGGAAAGCCATGTCACAGCTCATAATGTGAGAGCCATGGCAGCCTCTATGGCTCATCTAAATTCTGTGTCCATCTACCAAATCTGTTGAGCGGCCACCTGGGCCTCGGTTCATACCTTCACAGCCCATTACTGCTTGGACAAGGACTCCCGCCGGGATGCCTTGTTTGGTCAGGCTGTTCTCAAACACCTGTTCCATTCTTAATCAACTCCTTCCCTCCTTCCCTGGATATATGCCTGAGATCCATAGGAGAAGGTAGAGCCCTTCCCAGGGACACACAACTTCTGGGGTCTCTCCCTGGCATCTAAAGCTAGGGAGTCCCCATATGTGAAGACTCATTCCTGCTTGTTCCTGGAGATAGCACAGTTACTTACCTGTAACAGGTGATCTCTGGGAACAGCAGGAATAAGTCTTCACAACCCACCCACCTCCCCTAGGAGTTGTATCTTTCCATCTATCTTTCCTTTCCTCTCTCTCTCTCTTTGTCTCAGCTTTAAAACTCGAACTGAGGAGAGACGGTTAGGAAAGGCAGGAAGGCAGCGCGCAGGCGCTGTGGGATGCTCCCAAAAGCTTTCCTTTTTGGGAAGCTGGGGAGCTTTCCCGCGCAGGCTCCGTCGGTACCGACGTACCCATATGTGAAGACTTATTCCTGCTGTTCCCAGAGATCACCTGATATAGGTAAGTAACTGTGCTTTATGCAGCTTGAAATGCAAAATTGGCCCGGATGGGGGGAGGAGGTCAAAAACAAATGTTCATTTAGGGTGCTGTTACTCCTTCAGCTGGCCCTGCACCGGAAGCTGTAATAAGCCCAATCTGCCTGAAATGCCTGGCTTTGTCAGAATAATGCAGCAAGTTTATGCATTCTGTGCAAATTAAGCAATCAACATAGGCTGGAGAGAGGTAATGGACAATCAGTGGAGGCATTATGGAAGTGAATGGATGGGAAAGGTAATGCTTTGTTAGAGTGAAGGAGGGGGTTTGGGAGGGAACATTAAGCGCTCAGGGGGGATGGATGGGGGGGTAGGGCTTTCATATTGGAAGGATAATATATTTGTTTTGTATGCATTTTAAAATTTGCAGTAAACATTTTAAAGTGAAAAAGCAGTATAGCAAATGCAAATAAACAATAGACCATCTGTAAATATCAAAGTATATCCCTTGCCTCCAACCCCATTGCTCCTATCAACTTCTAAATATTTGATTGTTTCCATCATCCTTCAACAAATGCTCTAAATCCCAATTTTGAAGGAATTCAGAAAGAATCTTAAAACGTACATCTTATAAGAATGTTATGGGACAAACTGTTAAATTCCTCCCCTCACATCCAAATGACCAAATATGCTCAGAGCTGGACCCAATGTTGCTCAAATTGTAGATAGTTAAAGTATTCAAACTAACCCTGCCCCCGTTCCCTTATTATCTAGATAGCAATAACTAACCACTGTTCTCAAGTAATTAGTACACATATTCACTTACTGTTCGATGTAATTTATGTTCAGTTGTGTTCGATGTAAACCACCTTGATACTTCTGAAAGGCAGTATATAAGAAATGTTAAATAGTATCTCTGCATGGACTATAACCATCTCGCGTCCCCAATTTCATTGGAGACAAAAGTACATTGGTTCTCCTGCATACCCTTCTAATGCATTTTTCTCAATCCTGATAAGAGACAATATAAAATTGACTTCTTTTCTGGAAAAAGAAAAATTGTAGAAATATATAGAACGTTGATTTATATGTATAAATGTGCGCTTATACTGTAACTCAAAGGGCAGCTACTATCTTTTTCAAACTTTTTGAAATTACTAAATGTTTCCTAGAGGGGTCATTTCAATGTATATGGGGAAGAGATGCCTAAGGAGGGAGGACTGCTACCCCTCCCAGCTCAGCTTTGCCCAGGTGTCCCATATGTGTTTTCCAAAAATCTGGTAGCCCTAATCAAATGCCCTATTCTGATAGCCTAGTAGAAAATCAGCATTCTACTCAATGGACAAAGGGCTAACTATTATGGGTTCTGCCCCAATCCCAGCACAGAATTTTTGTGCTATGCACAATGGTGCAGCAAGCACATTAGCCTTCATTTATGACGGAAGCCATGCTAGTCTTGCATGCACGAGGAACTTAATTTCTGAGGAATAGGCCAGGCTTCTCTCAAAATTCATATCAGTGGTCTTCCGACTCACATACCCATTCCTAACATGTCAGAATAAGCATGCCTTGTTTCAACGCAAGTCTTGCAAACCCATATGCCCACCTCCCATATTTACCATCACATATTCAACAGAAGCCTTAGCCATTTATCTCTTCCTTTTCCATAAAAAGAAGTTGAAGCCTGATTCACCTGCACCAGAATATGCAATGGAAATATTTGCATAATCTACAGGCACAGATGGAACGATGTCGTCTTTTTTTTTTTTCAATATTTTATTTTGCATTTTCTTGAGATACAGATTAACAACAGAAGAAAAAAAAGATTACACCACAATAAATTCACTCTACAAGAATATCACCATCGCATAACTAAGCACACATTAACGGAAGGAGAGATTATCCTTAACTTAACAAAATAATATAAAGTAATAAGGGGTCCGAAGATTCCACATAAGGGAGCAGTAAATATAAGCATTCCACCTAATCAATTCAAACAGCTTCCTTACTAACCAAAAAATTTTGTAACTGAATTACCTCTGTAAAGACATAATTCTGCTCCTCAAAGGTAATAAGACACCGACAGGGAAATTTGAGGAAATAGGAAGCCCCCAATGCAAGCACTCTAGGTTTTAAATCTAAAAATTGTTTACGACGAGACTGAGTAGTCCGTCCTATATCAGGGAAAACCTGGATTTTAAAGCCACAAAACAGTTGATCCTTGTGCTTAAAGTAGGCACGTAGTACCTTTAATTTAACGGACTCTAAGGAAAAAGTTACAACCAGTGTACAACGTTTAGGAATAACATCCAAAGAGTCCTCCAAAAACGCTGTCAGATTTTGGGCAACCGAGTCCTGAGGAAGAGGTAAGTCTCCCTCAGGGTTTGGCACCGACCTAAGAGCACTTGAAAAGGAAAACATTTGGAGGACATCAATAGTTTCTGTAATTTGAAGAACTTCAGTAAAGTACTTTTTTAACAACAAATCAAAAGAGAGAAGATGGGTAGTGGGAAAATTAAGGAAGCGAAGGTTCCGAGCCCGAGACTGGTTCTCAACGAGCTCCAAGCGATAAGAAACCGCTGAGAGCTCTTTAACTAAAGCCACATTGTTAGCAACACACACCTGAAGCTGAGAATCAGTACGGGCAACAGAGCCTGTTAAAGAGGTCAAATGTTGATCAGCCATTTTCACCTTACCGACTACATCATGAGAAAAAGAACAAAGGGAAGAAACAGTACCAGATAAACGTACATCTATTTTCTTAATAGCAGTCCAAATATCCAAAAGAGTAACATCTCCGGAAGGAGAGACAAAAGGATCTTCAGACACAATTGGTTCAACTGGACAAAGAGCAGGAACTTCATCTAGTACAGGGGTGTCCATAAGAGTAGATGAAAGTGGAAACTGTGGGAGAGGAGGTGGTAACCGGCTTTCTGGGCTTAAAGAAGCCCCTTCCGGTGATTGCATAGCTGGTTGCAAAGAAGTAACATGCTTGTCCATGGGGCCCACCTTACCTCCATGTGCTCCGCCAGATGTTGTTGGTAATGCGGCAGGTTTGGCTTTCCGTTTTCCCATATACAAGCCCTGTATACTTCCAGCGCCTCAGAAGCGTCGAAGGGGCGTCAAAGGGGCGTATCCTGCCCCTTGTGTCACGCCCCTTAGGACGCGACCACGCAGGCCGCGAACACGGGGCTTTAGTGGAGGAGAGCACCTTTGCCTGGGAGCAGACGCGGTGATATCAACGTGCCGTGGAGCTGTGTTGCAGCTCGGGGCCAGGAACTGCTGAGATAACTGCAGGCGTGGGGTGGACGACACTGCTCTGGAGGACCCCCCTGCTCTCTACAAAGCCCGACGAGAACGATGTCGTCATTTTAAACAAATTTGCCATCAAGTACCAGAGGCAGCAGCTGCATTTTCAACTGATTTATTTGGGGTACATGTTGTTCCGATACAGTACTGAACTATCTACTGTCAGTGATAACCAAGTAGCGAAACGAACAGTTCACCCAGTGTAGGGGTAACATCTCTCTCAAAAGGTCCTTAAGAGCCATCTGTGTAGGCAGTGTCTGAAACTTATTTAAGTTCAGACGAATATACAAACATTACTCAAACTTTTCAAACTCCTCTATCACAGAAAGCAGGGAATTGCAAGGTTCTGTGATATGTATCAAGATATAATTGGCAAATGCCGCTACCTTGAATTCGTACCCTCCAACTTCCATTCCATTAATAGTTTGCCCCCTGATTTTCCATAAGAGGATTGATTGCTAAAATAAACAAAAGAAATGAGAGAGGGTATGCTTGGCGGATACCTGTCTGCAACTCAAAGGTCTCAGACTACTGGTATCCATTTCGGCAAAACTGCCACCTGAGGCCCAGCATGCAGCGTCTTCACCTCCTTGCAAAATCAACTTCCAATGCCAAACCTCCCCAACATCATAAATAAACCCATTCAACCCGCTCGAAGACCTCTGCATTACAACTGATTATCTTGCTGCTTTGTTTTTTTTCTACACGTTCCAGCTAGCGCTCTTTGCTCTATACATGGCTTTCGGTTGTATATACCTTCCCTCTTGATTATAAAATATGAATCTATGTGCAAGTCAGCATTTTTTATAGCCGCCCCTTCTCTCTGGAATTGTTTACCCACTTTGGTGAGTGCTGAGACAAATTTATAGAAGTTTTAAGAAACGTCTTACGACTTTTTGTCTGTCTGCCTTTAACTTGCCATCTTCCTTTTAGCGGTCCTTTTTTCCCTTGTTTAGTTATTTTTATTCTATATATTGTGTTCTTTTTCGTCATTTATTGGCGTTCATTTTCTATTATTTATTGATATTTTTAACTTTGAAAACCGCATAGATTGTTTTGTTACTTCTGTGGTATATTAAATAAACGAAACCATAACCATTAATGGAGAAGGACTTACAAATGCTTTACAACATTCTATGGAGGCCAAAATCTTCCATACTTTCTTCACTGTAAAGCATAGCTGCATGAATGCTGCCTGAAATATGTATTTTTTAAAATGTGACATGTACTATAAAGTTGTTTTTTTTACCGCAAGGACCTTTTCACTAGAGTTTATAAAAATATTTAATTACACAGGTACACTAAAAAAATTTTTTTTTAAACTGCCTCTAATGTTTCGATTGATTTTTACGTTTTTTGGTGCGCTGAATCCAAATCTGGTAACCAATTTGCTCCATCACGTACAGATTTTTTGCTACGTTGGGTTAGCAGTTTGAGGTGAACGTTTCAGATTGAGTGCGATCGAGATAAAAGTTTCTTGGATGAATTCTTTATACTAATTGTTTAGTAGTTATTCAAATAAGAATAAAGAAAATTGTAACAAGGCAGCACATAAGAATAGAGTAATGTCAACAAAACACACTGTGATGGTAGCAAAATTGTCTGCACTTAAAACAGCCACATACATGTGCACAAACATTGAGCATATAAGAGCGAGGTTAGACACAAAGCAAAGCAAAGAAATGTGCAAAAAATGTTGTACAGGTATGTATGTAAGAATAGAAAACGCAAACCGCACCATTGCAATACATGAAGACAAACACCCGATGGTGTGAAAATAAAATTCTAATAAATGAGATCCGACACTGTGGTAATAACTAGCAAATTTTTATTTCAAAGTTTAGTAAAAACACGATATTTGTCAACACAGTTTAGATTTTAAAGTCATTCTTGGGTCAGTCAATCTCCTGGTGGGCCCGTTTCTTCTTCCCCCGAATGCTTCTCTTGATGCGCTGCTTGGCGTATTTTTCATCTGGGGTTTCCCGCAGCAGCAACCAGCAGAAATCAGCCATCATAGTGGTGTTCCATCTTCCTTGGTACCTTCTCTCTGCGTCCTTGATGTCCTGGTGAAACCTTTCACCTTGTTCTTCACTGTACGCCCCCAAGTTTTTGGGAAAGTAGTTCACATGGGAGTGCAAGAAATGGACTTTCAGGCTCATGTTACAGCCTTGTTCTTTGAAGGCATTGAGCATCCTGGCAACAATATCCTTATAGTTCTCATCCCGCCTGTTCCCCAAGAATTTGAGAACAACATCCTTGAAGGAATCCCAGGCTTCTTTTTCCTTCTCAGACATCGTTTCAGCGAATGCTCCATCTGAAATGAGTTTCCTTATATCAGGGCCAACAAACACTCCTTCCTTTAGCTTTGCTTCAGAAAGTCGGGGGAACTTTGAGCAAAGGTACCGAAAGCACTCACCATCTTTTGGAAGGGACTTGATGAATTGCTTAATGAGACCCAACTTAATGTGGAGAGGTGGTAATAGAATTTTATCACGAGGTACCAAGCTCTCATGAAGAACATTTTTCTCACCGGGTCTCAAATACTCCCGAATTGGCCAGTCTTTTTTCCCCCAGTGTAGGTCGCGGGCCCGGCTATCCCACAAGCAAAGGAAGCAGGGATATTTGGTGAAACCGGATTGCTGCCCTAATAGCATGGATAGAATTTTAAAGTCTCCACAAATCATCCACTTATGCTCATCATAACGAATCTTCTGAAGAATCAGGGCCAAATTCTCGTATTTTTCTTGGAGAATAACAGAGTGAGCAATAGGAACTGAAGCGAATGTGTTGCCATTATGAAGAAGAACACCTTTTATGCTGTCTTTTGACGAATCAATGAACAGCCGCCATTCAGCAGGATCATACTTGAGTTTAAACTTTTCCATCACTCCGTATATATCGTTGCAAAATACCAAATCTTCCTCTTTGCTGAAATACTTCAAAAATTGTGTCTCGCGGTTGCGGTACCAATAAAAAGTTGTTCCTGGTGACAATAGATTTTTCTGTTTAAGCCGAGAACTTAGCAGTTGGGCAGCATCTTTTGGGAGTCCTAAATCCCGGACTAAATCATTCAATTCAGCTTGAGAGAAAAGTTCAGATTTCGGATCTGGTTCAGTTTCAAACTCGGAAGTACTGGACTCATCGGGAAAAGCCATCTGATGAGTCTCATCATGATCAGAACCGTCCACACAAATATGATCCAAAGATTTTGGTGGTTCAGGCATAGGTACTTCGTTGCTATGAGGCATAGGCCTAACTGCTGAGGGAAGGTTGGGGTAACTTATTACGTTCTTATTTTTTAAGTTGTATCCTTTCACAATGCAAGAGCAAAAATAGCAGTCACTGCTGTGGTCTCTTTGTTCACGCCACATCATAGGTATTCCGAAACGAAATGCTTGTTTTTTACCTTTCATCCATAAGCGTAGATCTTCCTCACATGTCTTGCACACTTTGTGAGGAGCCCACGGTTTGTCTTGATCGCCTAACTTCAAACCGAAATAGGCGAAATATACTTTTTTAATAAATGCAGAAATGTTCCTCTGCTGCTTTTTCACGGTATATTCCCCACAAATAAAACAAAAACTGTCCGGAGAGTTGACACAACCTCTGGCTCTGTGAGCCATCACAAATACACAGCACTGCAAACTACAACTGTAGTGAACCACTTCGGAATAAAGCTGGATTACAACTGAGCAAACAAAAGGTAATAATGAACTTGCAAGAAACTGAAATTTGACAGGAACGTTCATGTCGCAACCACCATGTTTGAGCGAGCGAACGAGGCGAGGCGAACAGGAAAGAACATGCGCCAGCGCGAGTACTGGATTTAGCCCCCCGCCTCCCAATTGTCCTGTTAATGTATAAAATGAATACAAAACACTCTAAAATATCATGAGGGAGTGTTTCTAGTTAGTTAACCATTACAACCTCTATTTTGGGCCAAGAAAATAAACTGCAGTCGGCTAAAAAGAAATTATGTGAACATTCCTTATATGGGTAAGAAATCTAATTTTGCAAGAAAACGTGACGTGATGGAACATTTTGGCTATTTTTCCTGGATTCAGCACCCCAAAATCTATAGGAATCAGTTGCAAAACTGGAGGCAGTTTTTTGGTAGTGTACCTGTGTTATCAGAGGAGAAAAGCATGTCTGATAGTTTTCCTGGGTTCATGGTGAGTGTGAGCCATGTGACAATATCATTTATAGTTAATTACATTTGCTATACAGCCCTTTGTTGAACATACAGAGCAGTTTACACAATTCAAACAAAGCTAAGAAAATAGAAGTGAAGGAATTCCAGTGCTTAAAAGAAGGTAACACACAACTTGGCTACACAACCAAGATTTATGAGACAAGAGCATCTGTAATTACAGAAGCAAAGACAATACACAAATATATCTTAAGCAGTAAAGTTGGAAAGACGCTGGCATCGAACGCACTCCGCAGAAGACCAAGGGGCATAAAACTCTCACCTTGCACGGTACCGCAAGGCAGTAACTGAGAATATGAGACGATTCCACGCAGACACCCTAAAACAATCATTGAACAAACCGCACGACTGTTCAGTCTCATCAAGAACCTAACTAAGGAACCAGCCCCTGAACAACCAAATGAGATCCACCCTCAAGAATTTGCAGATTACCTGCAGTCAAAGCTATGCCAGACCAACAAATCTCCAGCTGTTACGCTCGAACCAATCGATCTAACACCCCTGACCATTTTTTCCACGCCATCCAAGAAACACATCGAAGATACTATCGCTACAATCAACCCTACCACTGCACAGACTGACTCCTGCCCTGCTTTCTGGATAAATGAGCTACAGTCCGACCTTAGCCCTTTTATAACCGATCCTTCGCAACAGGTGTATTCCCCCAATCCCTCAAACACACTTCCATAAGACCTCTGCTCAAAAACAGCAAGCTCGACCCCCAGAAGGTGGACTCGTACAGACCGATATCAAGCATACCACTTCTGGCCAAAATAATGGAAAAAGTAGTCCAAAGACAAATTCAAGAACACATTGAAACCTCTTCACCTCTGGACCCCTGCCAACACGGTTTTAGAGAGTCTCATGGTGTGGAAACGCTCCTCACCACCCTCCTCAGTAATATAGCTGCTGGAATTGATAACATCCGTCAAGGGTTTGTCCCCATTTTCTTGGACATAGCAGCTGCTTTCGACTCAGTAAGCCACATGCTACCCCTGGAGCGTCTCAAGGAGAAGGGTATCTGTGAGACAGCGCTAGATTGGTGCAAGTCATACCTCTCGGACAGATGGCAGCACGTACGATCAGGGGCTTCAACATCGGAACCATTCCACCAGAAGCAAGGCGTCCCACAAGGTTCCTCCCTCTCCGCCCTGTTGTTCAACATATACCTGCAGCCCATCTGTAACCTCATCCGGTCTTACGGTGTTAACTGCTTGCTATATGCAGATGATGTACTACTTTACATATCCTTCTCTACAGAGGACCCAGACCTGCACTGATGTTGAATAGCGTGGTATAAAAGAAAATGTAAATAAATAAAATAAATAAAGTTCTTCTAGTCATCCCTTGTCTGCTCCTATCCCAAATGCCAATTCAAATAGATGTATCTTTAAAAGAATTTTACATTTTCTGGCAGATAGCCAGAGGAAAACTATTCCATAAGGATGGGGCAATAAAAAAGAAGGCAAAGTCCTCATTGATTATAGTCTTGCTCTGGAGGGAGGAGGTATAACCAGTTGGTTACTGTCGCATGACCATAGGCAGTGGATGGAAGGGAGAATACGTGGGCTTATAAGAGATGAAAGACAAATGAGGGCTTTGTTATAAAGAGTCTTATGTGTCAATGAAAGAATTTTGTAGCCAATGCGGAATAGAACTGGCAGCCAGTGATATATGAATAATGGAGTCACATGTTCAAATTTCCTTGCATGCGAGAGAAAGCGTATAGTTTATTTATTTATTTATTTAGCTGCATTTATATCCCGCTTTTCACTGGGTCAAAGTGGTTGGGGGATACATTTAACACGAGGGGATATGACACACATACACTAATACTTACAGGGAACATGAGCAATGGAGGGTTAAGTGGCTTGCCCAAGACCACAAGGAGCACCTTGTGGGACTAGAAACCCCAGTCCTTCCGGACCAAGTTTTCTGTCCTCTAGTGGGATTTGAACCACCTACCTTCCGGCCTGTGGTACCTTGCCCCAACCACTAGGCTAATTTGACTTGTTTCAATTTTCTTTAGTTGGTAGGCAGGAAGTCCATAGTAAGCTGCGTTACAATAGAAGGTCAAGCCCTGAACATGCCCATCCTGTAGAAGATATATAAATGTTAAGTTTATGGAAAGGAAATATGTTAAATAACACATGAGAGATCACATGAGAACAAATACTTATAGGCTGTAGAAAGATTATATGATAAAGCTTTTTCATAGCGGCTGTGTTAACATAGCGATTCAAAAATAGATCTGTATTTACAGATGAACTCTACAAGGGTTCACATTGGTGTGATTGGCACTTAAACACCATGTAGAAGGGAAAACCATCTCTATATTCAGCCTTAAGTTTCTTTATTTATTCATTTTATGCGGGTTTGTCTCTGTTGGACCCTTTTATTAAGCTACCCATTCTGTTTTGAGACTGTAGCGGCATTCTCTCCCAGCTGCTCTACATTCCTAAGCGTCCCTCCAGTCCAGTCCCTTTCCTCTGGGTTGTGCTCCCCTTCCAGCAGCTTGGAGACTGAGCCCGTCATCGACCTTTGATGACACCTAGGGTATAAATAGCACTGGCACCCCCCCCCCCCCGAACGAGGAGGAGAAGGCTTACCTGACATATCAACTGCCCCTACTGTACCCTCAGAAAGGCACTTAATCCATCTATCCTGATGCATCCCCAGCACCTTTCAGCAAGGGCCTCCTGATACTCTCTTTGCTGTATAACTAACTTCGGACTGGAAAGCTGAACCCTTCTTGCCACATAATGCTGGGTGGGATCAGGGACTGGACTGGAGTTCCTTCAGGAACTCTAATTAGCAGGTAAGGACTAATTACTCTTTCCTAAGTGTCCCTCCAGTCTAGTCCCTTTCCACTGGGATGTAGCACAGCAGTTCAAGTCTGGGAGGGGCCTGCAAGACCGGGCCGAAGTACTGCTCCTCCAAACTGGGCATCTCCTGCTGACTGAACATCCAAACGGTAGTGCTTAGCAAATGTATGTAGAGATGACCAAGTAGCCACTCTACAAATATCCATAGGCGGAACAAGACTAAATTCCGCCCACAAGGCTGCCTGGGCCCTCGTAGAATGTGCCCGAAACCCACCGGCACCAGCTTTCCCCTTAGAATGTACGCTGATGCGATGGCTTCCCTGATCCATCTGGAAATGGACGCCTCTCCCTTATGTGGTCCCCTAAATAGGACAAACAAACTTTCCGATTTGCAAAATGGTGCCGTACGCTTCAGGTACCGCTTCAAAATCCTGCAGACATCCAAACGGCTCAGGCGAGCATCATCCACCCCCTGCCCCAACTTGGAGAAGGCAGACAGACACCGGCTGACTCATATGAAAACCCGAGACAACCTTGGGCAAAAAGGAAGGTACTGTCCACAAGACCACCTTGTCTGTGAAGGAGAGGAACAATGGATGACACGAAAGAGCCTGAAGCTCTGAAATACACGTAGCCGAACAGATCGCTACCAGAAACACTGTCTTGAGAGCCAAATCCTTCAAGGAGGCTCGCTCTCCCGGCTCGTACGGTTCCCCTGCCAGAGAATCCAGTACGAGATTAAGATCCCAGGCAGGAACAAGCGACCTCTGCTGGGGCCGCAGACATTGTACAGCCCTCAGGAACCGAACTACATCTGGGTGTTGCCCTAACGACATACCTTGAATCTCGCCCCGTAGCAGGAAATAGCCGCCACCTGCACTTGCAAGGAACTTGCAGCTAGACCCTTCTCGTACCCGGCTTGCAAAACTCCAGCACCTCCGGAACTGAAATCGACAAAGGTCTGTTCTTCTGGACTGCACACCAGCCCTCAAAAATGCACCAGACTCTCACATAGGACAGGCAAGTAGAACGCTTCCGGGCATTCAACAAGGTCGTGATCACTGGACCGGAATATCCCCACTTATTTTATTTTATTTATTTATTTAACAGTTTCTTATATACCGCCCCTTCCAGAGATCAGGGGCGGTTCACATCGAACAAAAATCAATATACTTCTGTATATTTTACATGGAACTTGTGTTAACTATGTACACGTTTAGTTACATTGAACATGTTTTGAACATTAACTAGAATAACACTATTCAAACTATGTACAGGTCATCACAACATAATTAAGTTACCGGTATTATTTACAATAGAGATATAGCCATTTGTTTGTGTAAATCTTTGTCTGTAGGGTAAGGCAGAGTAGAGTAAGTGTCTTTCTTATGTTTAATCATTTGTTCTGTCTTGAGAACTGTGAATGTGTTTCTGTGATTGTATCGGAGAGGTTTTTTGTTGGTAGGGGATCTCAAAGTGTTTTGTGAAAAGGTATGTTTTTAGTTCTTTTTTGAATTGGTGAAGGTCTTTTATTTTGCGGAGGGTTAAAGGGATTTCGTTCCAGAGGGTAGGGGCAGCAAAGGAGAAGGCTCTATCACTTGTCGTTGCTCTGGTCCTTCTGAAATTAGTTTTTATGTTGAGGGAGTGGGTTGCGTTCTGTCTTCGTGTTCTAGTTTCTGATGGGGTTTGTAATAGGGTAGATAGTTGGGAGGGAGAGATGTTATTGAGGAGTTTAAAGGTAGTAAGGAGGATTTTATATTTTATTCGGCTGCTTATGGGGAGCCAATGAAGATCTAGTAGTATTGGGGTCACGTGGTCTTATCACGTGGTCTTATCACGTCACTTATCCAGCCTTGCCCTTTCAATAGCCAGGCTGTAAGCAAGAACCGATCCACTTGAGGCATCCGCACAGGCCCCTGAGCC
This sequence comes from Ichthyophis bannanicus, assembly GCA_033557465.1. Lineage (NCBI taxonomy): Eukaryota > Metazoa > Chordata > Amphibia > Gymnophiona > Ichthyophiidae > Ichthyophis > Ichthyophis bannanicus. Next base: position 282,153,617 of record CM066035.1, read on the forward strand.
AGGAGATGTCTCTCACTGGCAACCGCCAGGGACGATCGGCCAACAGCTGCATGAGATTGGTGTATGACTGATGACGTGACCAATCTGGGGCGATTAAAATTACGCATCCCCTGTGGGCCTCTACTCTTTGGAGGACCCTGCCTATGAGAGCCCACGGAGGAAACACATACAGCAGTTCCCCCATGGGCCAGCTCTGCACCAGAGCATCCAGGCCCTCTGACATCCTTTCCTTCCTCCTGCTGAAGAAGCGGCTCACCTTGGCAGACTCCCATCGCGCCATGAGATCCATAACTGGAGACCCCCATCGGCGTACGACTTGATCGTACACCTCCTGACAGAGCTCCCATTTGTTGTGATCCACTCTGTGCCTGTTCAGATAGTCCGTGGTGACGTTTTCTACTCCGGCCACATGAGCCGCTGACAAGGCCTGTAGCCAGGCTTCGGCCCACTCCATCAGATTCTCTGCCTTCTTCTCCAAGGCAGGACTGCCCGTACTGCCTTGATGGTTGATATATGTTACCATGGTGGTGGTGTCCGATAGCACCCGGACTGCCCGCTGACAGACCGAGCACTCGAATGCTCGGAGAGCTACAGCCACCGCACTCATCTCCAATCTGTTAATGGACCACTAGGCTTCCAGGACACTCCAGCAACCCTGGGCAAAGCGCCCCTTGCAGTGAGCTCCCCAACTGACCAAACTGGCATCCGTTGCCACCTACAGCCACTGCGGGATTTCGAGGGGCATGCCCCGCTCCAGATTCCCCAGATGGAGCCACCACTGTAAGGCCCCCCTGGTCGCTGGAGGACAGGGCAGTGGCTTGGATAAGAGCTAACGCTGATGGGACCAATGACGAAGGAGTGAACGCTGAAGTGGTCTCATATGCGCCCTGGCCCAGGGTACCAACTCTATTGTTGCCGCCATGGTCCCCAACAACTGAAGATAATGCCAATTGGAGGGTGCCTTCATAGCTAGAAATTGGCTCACCAAACGCCGCAGCTCTGATGCTCTTTGCGCCGGCAAGAACACCCTGCCTCTGCTGGTGTCGAATCTTGCCCCCAGATACTCTGTCTCCTGAGAGAGTATCAACCTGCTCTTTGCTTGATTGATCCACCCTAAGCTCGTAAGGAGATCGACTACTCTGGCCATTGCCTTCAGACTCTTCTCCCTGGACTTGGCCCTGATCAACCATTCGTAGAGGTATGGGTGTACCAGCACCCCCTTCTTTGTGTAACTCCGCCGCCACCACGACTATTACCTTGGTATAGGTGTGAGGTGCTATCGCCAGACTGAATGGCAAAGCCTGAAACTGAAAGTGTCCCCTTGGGACCACAAACCACAGAAACTGCTGATGTGACTGGCGGATGGGAATGTGCAAGTATGCCTCTGTAAGGTCAAGAGACGTTAGGAACTCTCCCTGTTGCACTGCCACTATCACCGACTTCAGAGTTTCCATATGAAAATGAGGTACTCTGAGACAATGATTGATACGCTTCAGATCGAGGATGGGCCAAAAGGATCCCTCCTTTTTTGGAACCGCAAAATAGATGGAGTATCGACTGCATCCGCACTGGTCTGTAGACACGGGAACCACCACCCCCAATAGCAACAGCCGTGTCAACGTCTCGTCTACCGCTACGGCCTTGGCCAGGCACTGCAAGGGGAGTGTACGAACGATGGGAGGACCGATTTGGCAAATTCGAGAGCATAGCCTTCTCGGATGACCTCCAGGACCCATTGATCGGACATGACTCGGACCCAGGCGGAGAACAACTGCCGTAGGCGACCTCCCACGGGCAGAACTCCCGTCTGGGCCCCCATCACTTCATTGTGGTTTCCTAGGCCCAGAGGTGGAGGAAGAGGCTCCAAATCCCCTTCCTGCCCCCCGAAATCCCCGGAAACCTTGCCCCCTTGAGGGGAATCGACCGCCCGAGCCATCCAAAACTTATGGGATTCCTGCGGCTGAGCCGAAGTGGGGTTGCTATTCTGTTTTGGCCTGTCCTCCGGGAGCCTGCCTCCCCTAGACTCCCCTAATTCCTTTACTAACCTGTCTAGCTCCTCACCAAACAGCAGCTTTCCTTTGAAGGGAAGCCTGCTGAGACGGGTCTTTGAAGACCCATCCGCTGCCCAGTTGCGAAGCCAAAGGTAGCGACGAGCCACTACCATTGATCCCATGGCCTTGGCCAAGCTCCTGATAAGATCGTATTGGCTATCAGCCAGGTACGCTGCTCCGGACTCAATTCTTGCAGCCTCCGCTGCCGGCCCACCCTGCATGTCGTCTGTTAACTGGAGCTGCTGAGACCAGCGAAGGTAAGCCCAAGCTGCCCAAGCTCCACTCACAGAAGCCTGAAGCACCAGAGAACTGATGTCAAAAGCCTGCTTCAACAGAACATCCAGTTTCTGATCCTGGGCGTCCTTGAGAGCTGCACTGCCTTCTACCGGAATGGTTGTCTTGGTAACCGCCGATATGGCTGCATCCACTCTGGGTGACTGAAGTAACTCCTTCTCTACTTCTGGTAAGGGATATAACCGTGCCATAGAACGGAACCCCTTAAACCAGATTCTGGCTGATCCCATTCTTCCTGAATCATCTGCCGAACTACCCGGTGAACAGGGAAAACCTTCTGGGACTTCCTGACTGCCTGGTTCAGTGGATCCTCCAAGACCTCCTGCTCCTCAGGAGCGTCTGAGGCCATATTGAGGACTTTCAAGGATTCGCTGATTAACGCCGGCAGCTCTTCCCGGCAGAAAACCCGAACAATCCTGGCGTGCTTCTCTTCTGGAATCTCGCCCCCTTCAAGGTCTTCGTCGTCTCCCCACCTCCCCTCGTGGTCTGAGGACTCCCCACCTAGAACCTCAGCCAGAGGAGAGTGGGGATCTTCATGATTCATCAGTCTAGGCTGCTTAGATGGTACCTCATTACATTCTAGCCCCTTGGACTCCGCCGTCTGCATAGCCGAGCCTCCCTGCATAGCCACCTGTCCATGTGTTCCTTGCTGATGCAAACAGAAGGCCCTATGCAACAATAAGACAAATTCTGTGGAGAAACCCCCCAGCCCCCTCCTTTTTGTACCCCTGAAGAAGTTGAGGGCCTATGCTGATCCTGAAGGGAGGATCTGAGTTGCAGGTGAAGCTTTTCTCAAGGTCTGACTCTGCCCCGGCTTCCCCATCTTCGAGCCCCAAAGCTGGCTTTGCGAGAAGTCTGGGCATCCTCTGAGTTCCGTGGTGGTGGACCCTCCCAAAAAGAAGTTGGTCCCGAAGGAGATGCCTCCGATCAAACCTTGCATGGTCCCTCGATGGGACTCGGGTGACTCCGAGCAGCACCCTCAGAAAGTCTCAGCTGGTGGAGACCGCACCAGGGCCTGTGTGAACCTATAGTCGTCCTTGAGGATGCACTCTCCAAAGTGCCGGCGTTAAACCCAAGGGCTTCAGTGTCCATGCCGAGTGCTGCATGGCCATGGAGCAGAGCCTCTCCTCCATCTTGGCCTTGCAGTGGGCATTGATGTCGGACCCCTGGCATCATCTGCCCCAAGACCAGGCCCCCCTGGCCTTGAGGGAGCCGCCGGTCATTGAACTGGGCACAGAGTGCCACCGACCTCTGTTAAGTCCTCTGCATCGATCGAGATCTCGTTCATGCTCCTCGGGGTTCCGTTCCTCTCCAGTGAGTTTCTGGAAGTCCCGACCCCAGGTCCTCCGTGGGGGCCCAGTTTCCCGTGGGCTAACTCCTTGATGCCCTTGAGCTCCAACTGGGAGACCGAGGATGAGGCCTCTCCGGAGACCTCCAGACACCGGGAGGTTCCCTCTAAGCTATCTCCCCCAGAGCCTCGGTGCCACTCACCGCCTGAGGACGTGGCCTTTCATGACTTAGTTTGTGACATGCCCCAGGCTCTTTAGATCCAGACGGAGTCAGAGCAGGACCTGCGCACCGATGAGCTTGAGATCTTATAATATGAGTCCCCTCCCAAGGAGACTGTCATGGTGCCGGTTCCACCCATCCTCTCAGTGCCAGTGTTCAGTCAGCACCTGGATGCCATCTATCGCATCTGGAAGGGCCCTGGATTCCATAAGCCCCAACTCCCCCATAACTTGATGGTGGTTGAGTCCTCCATGCAAAAACTAGAGTCAGAAGACCTACTCTTCAGTTCCCCCTAGCAGGGAAGCCGGGCCCTCAATGCCATGGGGCGCAAGTGCTTGGGTGCTGAATACAGGCATACGAATTGTACATTGGAATGTACCTTAAATGCCTGATACAGGAACTCTCTGGGTTCTCGGTGGGCTTCGCTGGGAACCTCTGCAAAGGTTCCAGTCCCTAGCGGCAGGCATCCGGGACTGTTCCAAATTCCTCTCCCGGGCCGCCTACGATGGGTCCAAGTCTGGAGCCAGGGTTGCAGTTGCCGATATTGGTGCCAGGCATGGCTACAGACCTCAGACCTAGAGCGGTGGGTACAGGAAAAGCTCCTGGATGTCCCTGCAATGGTGAGAACCCTATTCTGGAAACAGATGTCTGATAAGGCTGTGGAGATTGAGGTTGAAGTAGTGACCTGGCAGAGGCTGTCCAAAAAGACCTCGGCTCTCCCAAGGAAAAAATCCTCGGGGAAAAAGCCTTTTTTCCCCGAGGAAAAAGGGCTTCTCCCAGGCTGGCCACTACCAGCCTTACTCGGGGCGGCCTCACCAGTCCTCACAGCCAAAAGGCCAGGGACATGGACCTAGGAAGCCTAAGGCTCCCAAGCCCCAGACACCAGCTCCCACCCAACCCGAGGGAAGCTTTTGACTCCCTGGGCCGGGCCAGGCCTCCCCTCCCCCGGGAGGCCTACCTCAGCCCACAGGGGGTCGACTGGCCTCTTTTGCCCACAGATGTGCCAGCATCACACAGACCAGTGGGTTCTGTGGGTGGTGCAGGAGGGGTATTTCCTCCATCTGCAGCAGAACCCTCCAGACTTCTTTCTAGGAGAGCCACCACAGCCTCTCTTCCTCCAGGACTTGCTCGCCACAGAACTCGCAGGCTTGCTCAGGGACAGGGTGATGGAACTGGTACCCCATCACCTCTGAGGAAAGGGATTCTACTCAAGGTATTTCCTTGTCCAAAAAAGAACAGGGGGTCTCCAGCCCATCATGGACCTGCGCAACTTGAACAAGTTCCTGATGAGGAAAGTTCAAGATGCTCTCCTTTGGTACGCTGCTACCCTACCTCTGCCAGAGAGACTGGCTCTGCTCTTTGAATATCAAGGATGCTAACACCCACATCCTGATCCACCCCTCTCACAGGCATTACTTGGGATTCGTGGTGGGGGGCTGCCGCTCAGTCTTGCCTCCTCTTCAAGGGTCTTTACAACATGCCTGGTGGTCGAAGCCGCCCATGTGTGCCTCCAAGGGGCCCACGTCTTCCCTTATCTGGACGACTGGCTCATCAGAGGCAGCACACCTCTTGAGGCCAGGTGGGCCACAAGGCTCACTATCCACATCCTGCAGTAATTGGGGTTCATCAACTATCCCAAGTCCAGCCTCTCCCCGGCCCAAGACTTGGAATTCATAGGGGCCCAGCTGGACACACTGCGGGTCAGGGCCTTCTTCCCCATGGAGAGAGCCCACCACATGATGCAGCTGGCAAGGGACATGCAGAGTTCCATTTTGGTGCCAGCTCGCCTACTCCTCTGCCTGCTGAGCCATATGGCCTCGACAGTTCACATTACGCCTCTAGTCCATTTGTGGGCAGCCCAGTGATGCTTCCATTCCCAGTAGACACAGGCAATGGGCAGGCTGAGGGACAGAGTGAAGGTCATCCACCAGCTGGCGGCCTCCCTCACCTGGTGGCAGTCCCTATATCAACTCAGGGCAGAGGGTCCTGACGACAGACACCTCCCTTGTAGGCTGGGACGCACATTGCAAGGGCCAGTGCACCCAAGGCACCTGGTCCCCAGAGGAATCCCTCCTGCAAATCAATCTCCTCAAGCTCAAGGCCATCTTCCTGGCCCTTCAGGCCTTCCACCACCTCCTGAGCAACCGCCCGGTCCTCATACAGATAAAACATGGCAACCTGATTGCCTATGTGAACAAGCAGGGGGGTATGGGCTCCTACTCTCTCTATCAGAAGGCAGTAGCCCTTCACTCCTTTGCAGTCCGCAACCATCTCCTTCTGAGGGCGCTGTACTTACCGGGTCGACAACTGCCTGGCGGACAACCTCAGCTGGCATCATGAGTGACGCCTGGACCCAAAAATGACCCGGAGGCTTTTCCGCCTTTGGGGAAGACCCTGGCTGGACCTATTCACCTCCCTGGACAATTCACGGCTGCCCAAATTCTGCTCTTCTCAGCCACATCGCAGGAGGGTGGCGGCAGACGCCTTCCTGATCTCCTGGTCACAGGGCCTGCTTTATGCATTCCTACCGATACCGCTGATAGCAAGTGCCTTTTCAAAATCCAGAGCGAGCACGCCTCATTAATCCTGATTGCGCCCAGGCAGTCCTGGTTCTCCGTGCTGCTCTCCCTGTCGGTGGCTACCTCAGACTACTGGGCCGGGACCCAGGAGGAGAGCTCCCTGCTACACCCCAACCTGGGATCCCTAGCGCTGACAGCATGGCTGCTGAAAGGGTAGCACTGGCCCCTTTCAACCTCCAAAGTGAGGTCAAGGAAATCCTCCTGGCCTCCTGGAAGCCATCCACCAGAAGGGCTTATGCCTTCAAGTGGAGGAGGTTCTCCATCTGGTGTGCAGAAAGGAATGAGAACCTGTTCTCCTGTCAGGTAAGGCAGTACTTTGCTGCACCTCTCACACTCGGGCTTGAAATCTAACTCTGTGAGGGTGCATCTCAGTGCCATAGCGGCTAACCATCACCCTAGAGAGGGGGGAAGCCCCTCACAGTTCAGCCTTTGGTCACCAGATTCCTCTGGGGCCTCCTGCTATCCAATCCCCTCTCCTCCCTCTGGCAGTGGAATGAGACCTCATTGTGGTGCTCTCCCAGCTCACTAGGCTGCCCTTCGAGCCTTTGGCCACCTGCCACTTGAGAGCTCTCCTGGAAGGTGGCCTTGACGGCCACTCGCAGAGTAAGTGACCTGCAGGCCCTGGTGGTGGACCTGCCCTATACCAGGTTATATACGAACAGGGTGGTGCTTTGCATGCACTCCAAATTCCTCCCAAAGGTTGTGTCTGCTTTTCACCTCAATCAGTTCTCCCCACCTTCTTCCCATGGCCGCATGCCGACAGGAAGGAGGTCGTCTTGCATACCCTAGATTGCAAGAGAGCTGTCTTTTATTCACAGAGGCCCAAGGCCCATCAAAAAGCAACTCAGCTTTCTATCTCCTATGACCCCAGCAGACTTAGGGTTACCTGTGACTAAGCAAACGCTGTCCACCTGGGTGGCGGACTGCATTGCCCTCGCTTATGAGCGAGCTGGCCTCTCTCTGTAGCGCCGGATCACTGCTCATCAAGTGAGGGCTATGGCCATATTGGTGGCCAAACTATGTGCGGTGCCAGTGCAAGAAATCTGTAAGGCCGCCACGTGGTCTTCAGTCCATACATTCACAGCCCACTACTGCCTTGAGTGGCCAGGCAGTGATTAGAAGCATTCTCTGTGTATAAGCAACTCCTGCCCTTCATCCCTTCACTGTTCAGGCTACCAGAGTTATGATGATGATGGACGCTTGGGTCTGCAGAGTCTCTTGGTAGGGACTCACCTTCTGCAACTCACGAACTCCCTTGGGTCGCCGCTGCTGCTGTTGTGGTTTGGATCCCAGCAGCCTGGAGCTAGGGAGTCCTATATGTGAGGATTGACTTCCTGTTTGTTCCTGGAGAAAGCGTAGTTACTCACCTGTAACAGGTGTTCTCCATGGACAGCAGGAATCAGTCCTCGCAACCCTTCCTCCTCCCCTTGGAGTCACCTCCTTTACCTTTTAGGTATAATCTTTTTTATTTGGTTTCCAAAATGTTTCATCATTTCAAGAAATCAAAGAAAATCAAAATAAACAATCTAGAATAATTAACATCATAAGAAAACACAAATACAACAATATAGTCCACCATAGGAGAGGCACTAAATGTATAGAAAAATAATACAAAATAAGGTTATCACAAGGAGAATAATCTCCTTATAACAGCCCAAAAAAAAAAGCAATTAATCCACCCTCACCAACCTCATGAAGCCGTGACCTCCTTGCTAGACAGAAAACTCTCTAGCTGTAGTGAATCAAAGAAAACGTATCTAACCCCCTGATAAGATATTAAACACTTACAAGGATATCTCACGAAAAAGGAAGCACCTAAAGCCAACACGCGAGGCCTAAGAGCCAAAAAGGCCTTCCGCCGTGCTTGCGTAGCTCTAGACACGTCCGGAAACAATTGTATGGGGGCACCACAAAAGGAAACAGTTCTATTTTTAAAATATTCCTTAAATACAGAGATCTTATTATCTGAAATAAATGTTACCAGTAAAGTATCCCGAAAAGAAATATTATCTTGAGTATCCTCCAAGAATTCAGTTAAATTGAGCTCAGGAGGCAACTGCTGCTGAGAACCAGAAGCAGACCAGCCACCTGAACTACCCCGACCTGTGAGGTAATACATTTTAGAAAAGGAAATAGTATCAGCATTTGACAATTTCAATACCTCACAAAAATATTTACACAATAAAATCTCTGATGAAAGCAAATGACACCTAGGAAATTTCAGAAATCTAATATTTTTAGATTTAACAACATTCTCATACATTTCTAACTTGCGATTAAGCGATAAATTATCCTTCACAGCGGCTGTCTGAACTGCCTGCAGTGACTGACACAAAGCTTCACATTTAGGTACTTGAGCAGTAAGCAATTCCACCTGGTTTCCCACCTGAGCCAGCCCTGCTACCGCTTCATGAGTAAAGGAGCAGAGCTGAGTCACCGTAGACACCAGAGTACGCTCCGTACGTGTCACCACCCTCCAGATATCAGCCAAGGAGACCTGAGAATCAGGCATTTCCAAGGCTGCATCCGGAGGGGGAGACCAGGAGACTGAGTTAATCACTCTCAACACAGGCACGGAAGCGTTCTGTCCCAACGGAGAACTACAGGCGGCATTCACAGGTGTCGATCCCATAGGTGGAGGGGGTGGAGTACGGTCAATGGAGCTAAGGGAGGCTCCCCCAGATACATCTAATGGGGAGCCCACAGCGGGAAGCGTAACAGCACCAGATAAAGGAGTCATGTCTATCCATAGGACCACTCACCACAGAAGAAGGTTTCATCACCTCTGTTGTTGCTGCTGGTGGTATCTTCTTTTTCCTCTTTCCCATGAATAGTCCACTTCAGCGTCTTAGCCTACTCCAACGGTGCTCCAAGGGTCTCCCAAGGGGCCTGTAAAGCCCCTTGTAATGTGCCCCTTTAATACGCGCCACCCGCATGCGCTCACCCGCGCAGGGAAGAGCAGGAGGAGGAAATAAAAGGGAGAAGGACCCCAAGGGCATCGGGGCCGTCCTGCCCAGAGCCTGCCACTCTGCTGACCTGCGGCTGCCTCTGCAATCTCCTCCTGGCTCCTCTATGCTCCCGCAGCTGTTTTTAAGCCCCCAAGGGCGTCGGGGCCGTCCTGCCCAGAGCCTGCCGCTCTGCTGACCTGCGGTTGCCTCCGCAATCTCCTCCCGCTACCTTTTTATCTTTTGACTAAGCTATGTCATCTGACTGACTGGGTGAGAAGGAGACCACGTATGCGTGGTAGCATTCCCATAGGCTTTCTTTGAAAGCTGGGGAAATGCTCCGTGCGCGCTCCATCACCCATATTTGAGGACTAATTCCTGCTGAATTTATCCAAAGTGGATTCGTTGATGAGAGTTGTCTCTGCTCAGAAGGAGGACATTGCCTGACATTCTGCTAAATTTGAGCAGTTGGAAGAACAGATGGGGAGCTGGGGACAATAAAAGACACTGGTGTTAAGGAGAGTATAGGTCTATGGAGGAAGCTAGAATACCTTGAGAACCAGTCCCGGAGGAACAATCTCATTTTTTTTTTAGTTTCTCCCGGTCCTCTTTGCTCAGCCCAGTAGAGATGGTAAAAAGTACTTGGTGGATATCCTGGGCTAGGCATTGGACAATCTTTTTCCTATAACATGGGCCTTCTATCTGACCCCGTCCAGTGGAGTGCCGAAGACCCTGTTCGTACTCAAGACCAATTGCATCTGACTGGTTTCTGAAAGGGTCTGTAGAGATGGTGACTGTTCGTTGTACCTTGTTGGCCACTTTCACTTTTGAGCAGGACAAAACTTTGGTTTTGCGCTTATACTTTAGCCATTTGCAGGAGCAGTTCTTTGGTTCATTATTCTTATTTTTCCTAATGTTTTGAAACAGACCCAGGCCCGGTGTAAGGAATTCTTGGCCCTTCGGCCTCGAGCCCTTGCGCTAGGGGGAATCTGGCTTTTGAAATTTCCAGTTTTGTATTATGTTTTGAGGGCAAAAATTATTTATTTTCTGATCCTAATAGCTCCTTGAATTTATAGTTTCATTGGAAGAGAAATCAGGGGCAGTGGTGGGGGTTGCATAGTGTGCACTTTGCTGGCAGTGTACATTTCACAGTCTTCAGTGTTTGTGGTGTATTTCCTCTTCTTTTTCCTATCTTGCCTCAACATTTTGAAGTTACGATGTTTGCTTTGGTTATTTTCCTACATGTATTAAAAATTGTATTTTGAATTGCCTGTCTTATATTGGAAATTTGGATAAATAAAGAATATAAACATCTTTGTTAGTGATATTGCGAAAGGGCTGTCGAGTAAGGTTTTCCTCTTTGCGGATGATAGCAAAATTTGCAATAGAGTAGACATCCAGAAAGGAGTAGATAACATGAGAAGGGATCTAGCTAAGCTTGAAGGATGGTCAAGAATTTGGCTACTGAGATTTAATGCTATAAAAAAATGCATTTGGCCTGCAAAAATCCAAGGGAGAGCGGTGCAGTGTAGGGGGGCAAAGTACTTCTGTCCATGAAACCAGAGTGGGATCTTTGTGTGATTGTTTCTGATCATCTCAAAGTGGCTAAATAGGTAGAAAAGGTGACAGTGAAAGCCAGAAGGATGCTTGGGTGCATAGGGAGAGGAATGGCTAGCAGAAAAAAGGCGATAGTACCTCTGTATAAGTCACTGGTGCAACGTCATTTGGAGTATTGTGTACATTTCTGGAGACCACACCTTCAAAAAGATATAAACAGGATGGAGTTGATGTAGGGGGTGGCTACTAAAAAGGATAGTGGTCTTAGTTATAAAGCATATTGGACAGACATAAAGATCTTAATATGTATACGTTAGAGGTAAGGCAGGCTAGAGGAGATAGGATAGAGATGTTTAATTACCTCCATGGCAAAAATGCACAAGAGGAGAGCCTCCTTAGATTGAAGGCAAGCTCTGCTACAAGGGGACATGGGATGAGGGTGAAGGGGGATAGACAGGAATAATATGCAGAAATATTTATTTACGGAAATAATGGTAGATGTGTGGAATAGTCTCCTAGTGGAGAAGGTAGAGACAAGGACAGTATCTGAATTCAAGAAAGCATGGGACAAACAGAAGATATCTAAAGGAAAAAGGGGACTATTGTAGTTGATATGGAAGGGCAGACTAGGTAGGCCATATGGTCTTTTTCTTCCATCATGTTTCTATTTATTTTTGATGGCAATCTCTTCTGCAGTCCTTAGCTCCAGGCTTTAGTAACTGATCCCACCCTATATTAAGTTCTCCAGGAATAAAGTTGTTTTGCACTTTCATCTAAAGTTCTTTCCTAAGGCGAATTTGGATTTCCACCTTAGGCAATTGTCTTGCAACATTTTTCCCCAAGTCACATATCCACAATAGTGAATGTGTCTTAGGCATCTTGAATTGAAAGTGAGCTGCCTTGTAGCTGACTAAAGCTGTTAGAAAAGTCTACTACTGATGTTGCCAAGTATATTCTATGAAATTGGCTAACAACTTTGATATCCATGCAGTCTAAAATCAGAAGTTTCTCCAGGAACAAGCAGGAAGTCAGTCCTCACTTATGGGTGATGGCACCTACGGAGCCCATGCAGAACAATTCCCCATCTTTCAAAGAAAGCCTTGGGATTGCTGCCACGCATGCGTGGTCCTCTTCCCGCCCAAAGGTGCCATCTTGCTCAGTCTCCCTTTTTCCGCGGAGCCCTTCGGATGCATGTCCTTGTCCCTCGGAAAAAGTGTTTTCTTTTTTGGCCTTTGGCCCTCTTTTCCGGTTGCACCAGTCCTCTTCCGTCCTTCCCTTCACTCCCTTTTCCCCAGACGAAGGGACGTCCTTATTCCAGTTTTTTTTTTTTTGGAAATTTTTTTCTTCTGGGCCTTTTCGCGCCCTTTTCAACCACTGGCCGTGAAGGGTCGTCGACCTAGTAGGGGACCTTTTTGCCCCAATGGCCACCGGTTTCAAAAAATGTGACAGATGGATGCTACATGTCTCTGTCGCTCACAGACACCCATGACTGCTGTCTCCGGTGTCTGGGGGCCGACCTTAACCCGGAGCTCTGCTCTCTCTGTAAGAAAATGTCTGCCAAGGCCCTGCTAAGTCATAAGCAGAGGTTTGACGACATTTTCCGTAAGGCAGCCCTGGAATCCCCAGGGGCATCCTCGGCCGTCCCTTTGCTTGCGGGATCCTCTGCTGCGGCTCCGCTTTCCAGGTGGCACTCAGATCAGGGGTCCCCTGAGGTGGAGAGGCGCAAGAAGAAGATGACCTCAAAGTCACGGTTGGGGGCTCCAGACAAGCGCGAACGTTCTCACACTCAGTCGCTCAGCCCTTCCTGGCGTTCCCGTGAGTCGGACAAGGAGCGACCTTGAAAGGTACCTCATACAGACACTGAGGCCTCCGGCGATGGTGCTCGGTCTCCTTAGGGTCGTCTTGGCAAGGACCCCCTCTCCTCCTCCACGCCAGACCTGGTAACCCTGGTGTCTGTGTCACAGGGACCCATGTCCGCGTGGGAATCCCAAATGTTGGCACTAGAGCAAGGTGTTTCTCACTTCTTAGCTGCCCAGCAGGTGCTTCTGCCCAGCGCGACTGGCTCGCACCTCAAGACCGAGGTTCCCCTGAGGGGGACACCTAAATCCGCCCTGGAAACCCCCGAGAGCCGTGGGCCTCATGAGGGTCCACGGCACCGGTCTCATTCGCTGTTCCGCTCCTCGGGGGCGAGGTCTTCCAAGGCCTCCGGCTCCAAGCTGTCTTCGGCTTCTGGACAGGACGACCAACCTGACTCAGACTCCCTTTCGGACCTCACGGGCTGGGAGTCGGATGGGGATACCTCCCCGGAGACCCGCTCTCACAGGTACCTTCCCTCGGACCCATCCCCACCCATCTCCCAGAAGCATTCGCCTCCTGAGGACACGTTTTTTCTGGTGTTCGTGCGGGACATGTTTGTCATGGGGAGTTTCGAGGGCTGCACAGATGTGTGTGTATCATGGGGAGTGTCAGGGGTTGCACACTGTGTGTGTATGTGGTGTTTGGAGTTTTGAGGGCCGCAACAGACACTCGACATTCCCCACAGCACTCTTGCACACTCAGCCCTCTACCTCCCCTCCCCCAATCTTCATTCTGGTAATGGGGGATATGTACCATTAATTCACAGTGGTATTGTACACTTTTAACCCTGTTTGCATTGAAGTCACTGTGTAGTGTGGGAGTCCCAGATGTGAGGACTTCGTTATCCTCTGTTTTCTTGGATACCACAATTTAGTTGTTCATAGCAGATATTCTCCATTGATAGGAAGATACAAGTTTCCTCATACCAGCTCACCTCCCCTCCCCTCCCCTAGGAGTATTCTTTGAACTTAAAACAAGTTGAGGAGGTTTTACAGAATGAGACGAGGTAGTGAGTGCTTTGTCAAAAGCTTCTGGGATACAGATCTTGGAAATCTTTTTTTCTGTGTGGGTTCTGTTTGATGTCACCCAAGTGATTTGTGTTTTTTACTGTCTATACTGAATATGTGCTACAGGTAATCAACTTTATTTTATTTGACTAAAAAGTTTGGAAGGCAGTATGGCAATACTGTTAAAGGTAAGTACAATGTTGACTATTCTCATCTTCTATCAAAACATAAGGCTTTGGGAGCCCTCAACAAAAATTGTGCATGTGGGGCCCCCAATTTGAATTTAGTCCACTGGAATGTGTATACATTGGGAACACATACAGGCACTTAAGACCTGAAATGGCCACTGTTAGAAATAGGGTATTGGGCTTGATAGACCCTTGATCTGGCCCAGTATGACATATCTTATGTCCTTATGGTCATTTCCTCTTTTATGAAGTGCTACAGCAGGAAAGGTAGTTTAGCAATATTAAACTGTAAGAATTGCCAAGCTGGGCCAGACAGTAGGTATTCATTTATCTGGCATTCTCTGACCATGGTAAGCAGTGAATGCTTAGAATTGTATAAAGTATTTATTTTGTAAATACATTCATCAACGTTCATACATTCTTTCTGTTTTTGTTTCTCATGTTTTTGGGATGTGAGGAGTTGACCTTCCCATAAATGCTTTGATCATGCTACTGCAGTAAATAATACTTGTTAGTCGTTATCAGTTTTATAGACCATTATATGGTACTAATGAACACTATTGAGGTGTTTTACTATAGGTCATGAATTGCTGGAAGTGTCCCTGGGTGAGTGGTGCATATTGCTGGAACAGGAACAAGTGGCTAGAACTGCTATTCTGAAATTTCTGGTTTAAAGCAGCTTACGTCACTCCTCAAACCTTAAGGGGCATTATTCACATTATGAATAGGACTTCTGATTCTAGTTTTTGACTAATAAACACAGATAATGCCTCCAATGCAAAAGAAAAACCACCCAAAATCCTGGCTGTTAGATAAACACTAGAAAAATATCCCTTCCTTAGTACTTTTCCACCCCTCTGCTGGCTTGCTTTGTGTCTTCCATTTAGTTTTTGAAGGTTTTTTAATCTGTGTTATTAACTCGTGTTTAGTGCTGGCGAGTCAATATCAACTCATGGCGACCCTCTGAATAGTTGCCATAAACCGTGTTTTGTCTTCAGTCTGGTGATTAATTGTTGATAAAATGGCATTTGTGACTCCTGATTGACACAAATGTGAATATTTGATTAGATACCTGTGGTGCAAAAATAGATAATTTTTTGTACCCTCAAACATTTAAAATTGTATATACATCTAGGAATGGAAGCCTTAATTATGAACTGTTGTCTCTTTTTACTTGCTGGTGAAGGAAAATTAGTAGAGAATGAGCATTGGCTGGCTGATAGTTCTTTTGGATATTCAGACTGTTTTCTGGGAAAGTGGGTAATATACAGTATGCCATTTTCAGTTGTTTTATCCGTTTTGTATTTGTTAAGAAATAATCGAAATGGAAGTGAGAATAACTTTATTTTTCTTTGAAGATCTTCTGGTTGACATGTTGGGGGTTCTTGCCAGCTACAGTATCACTGTCAAGGAGTTGAAGCTTCTATTCAGCATGCTTCGAGGAGAAAATGGAATCTGGGTGAGCTCTGGTTGGCTTTTTAGCATATTAAGTGCCAGTGTATTAGAATTTGAAGTTAACTTAATTGGTCTCTAGAGGCATGTAAATTGAAAGTGTGTTTTATGCTGACTGATGAAGGTTTTCAGTTGCATTATTTTAGATACCTGATTGAGGAAGAATTTAATTTACAGTATCCTTTGACTGTTAGTACATTCAACATTTAACAGTTTTTCAATTTTACTGTTTTGACAGCCAAGGCATGCAGTAAAGTTATTATCTGTCCTCAATCAAATGCCACAGAGGCATGGACCAGATACCTTCTTCAACTTCCCTGGTCGTAGTGCTGCAGTAAGTTTTCATTCCATATCTTAATATATCTGAAGCTAAAAGAACTTGGGTAACATTCTTTCTCCAGGAACAAGCAGGAAGTCAGTCTTCACATATGGGTGATGTCGAAGCAGATGGAGCCCTACATGGAGTATCTCCCCAGCTTTCAAAGAAAGCCTTTGGGAGATGCCACCACGCATGCGTGATCCCCTTCACGCTCAAGGGTGCCATCTTGCTCAGTCTCCCTTCCGCAGAGCCCTACAGACGTCTGTCTTGTCCCCCTGGAAAACAATTGATTCTTTTTCGTCCCTCTAGTCTAGTCCCGAAATCTCTGGGTTCTGTATCTCCTCCAGCAGCTTTGGATACTGAAACACGTCATCGTTCTGACGACCTGGTATAAGTCGGCAAGGGCAGCCTCTCCACTCCAGTTAGTTTCAGTCTCCAAGCAGCTGGAGGAAGGGTTTAGCCTGGAGGTCTGGGCTCAATAGACGACAAATAAGCAGAGAATTGTTTTTAAATTGCTTTTAAATTATTTCCATTTAAATTGGGTTTAATTTTATTTTATGTTAGTTGGCTGAGGGCCTTAGATGTTGGGAAGGAGAGAGCAAAGGACTGCAGAAGGCAGGCTGTCATTTCCTCCTCCTTTCCCCTCCTCCACCCCCCCGCCCCACCTCCTCTCTCCGCCACAGAAGAAGGCCGGTTTGGGGGAGAAAGTCCGGCGAGAAGAGTCTCCCTGCTCCTGATCCCGCGTTACCGGGTGAGGAGCAGGTGGCAGGCGCAGCCGGCAGTGGGTTTATTAACGAGCCGAGAATCAGCGGTGCAGAGTCCCTCTCCGGTCCAGAGCCGAAGCCACAGACTCGGCTGAGCTCCGGAGATGGATTGAGGCTTCCAGGAGCGTCGGCAGACCCCGGTAAGGCCCGGTTTTTATAAATTTGCATTGGGGGTGTTAGCGGAGAGGCCGGAGAGCTGGAATTGCGCGGTCTCGGCAGAGTTTAGTTGCAGGCCGGACCACATGGTTTTCGCGTGGGAAGCGCGAATGGAGCTATTTTCTCATTTGGAATTCTGCTTGGTGGCCTCTCCGGAACAGGGGGGTCGCTGTGCTGGTCTTCGTTTCCTTTTTGTCTCCGTGGGCAAAGGAGTGTGATCAGGCAGTGGGCAGCCGAATCTTTAAAAATAAAAAATAAATAAAAGGGAAGTCAGACGAAAGGCTGATTGGAAGGTCTCCCTCTGGTAGCTGGGGGTTGGAGGCTCCTCTGATTTAGTATGCCCGCTAGACCTCGCTGCCTAGTGTGTGGCACCAGGTGATGAGCAGTGTGGACTCGGGGGTATACAGGAGCTGCACCCAGGAGGCCGCGTTGATGGAGAAGGCGCTGGAAATGGGAACAGGAGGGCAGGCAGTGCTTCCTCAGGGGCAGGAGGAAGGCCTGTCCCCGTCTGCGGCCCCTTCGGAGCCGGTGGCAGGTCCGTCCATGGCTCAGGAGCCGTCTCCTCCGCGGGGGGGGGGGGGGGGCAGGGTTATACAGGAGGACCCGCCCTGGTCCCTCCAGATTTCTTTATACTGTTGCAACAGGTGTTATCCTTGCTGCAGCCTGGGATGGCTCAGGTTCCGGCAGGCGGGCAGGGGGAAAAGCGTCAGGGAAGCCCAGTGTGACCGGAGGAGACTGGTACCTCAGCGAAAAGGAGTAAGGTAGCGTGTGTCGAGAAGCCGACTCCGGCACCCTTGGAGGAAGTGGATGCCGGGGACGGGGAGTTAGAGGATGATTCAGGAGAGGAGTTATAGGAAGGGGAGCTACCGGAGTCGGAACAGCAGGCTAGAGTAGTCAGGGTGTTTCGGCGAGAAGAGTTGCCCGCGCTTATTGCGGAGACCCTCAAAGCATTGAACATGCCGGCAGCCGGGCCAGCAGCGGATGAGGCATTAGAGGACTCGCTGTTGTAGGCCGTGTGGACGACGCAACAAGTTTTTCACATTCACAGGGTCTTTAGGAATGATTCAGGAGGAGTGGGATTTACCTGAGGTGGCCCTTAAGGGTTCTCAGGCGATAGCGCGACTTTATCCGCTCTCAGACCAGATAAAGATCTCTTACGCTCTCCAAAGGTCGATGCAGCGGTGTCGGCGGTGACTAAGACGATGACGATTCCTGTGGAGGGGTCGGCAGCACTTAAAGATGGGCAGGATAGGAAGTTAGATACCTTGATAAAGCAGGTCTTTGATATAAGTGCCCTGTCCACGCAAGCGTCTATCGTGGGGACATGGGTGGCGCGAGCATGTCTGCGTTGGTCCCAGCGGCTGCCGGTGGATCAGTCCGGAGAGCAGGTGGAGGAGTTTTGCATCTGGAATCCAGAACTGCTTATTTGGCAGATATCCATTATGATTTGATCTGGGGACTTGCTAAGAGCATGGTCTCCGTGGTGGCGGCCTGGCGTTCTTTGTGGTTGCGCAATTGGGCAGCGGACAGCTCCTCAAAGGCGCTGCTCAGCAAGCTTCCTTTTTGAGGGAAGTTGTTGTTCGGAGAGGATCTGAACAAGTTGGACAAGGACTTGGGAGAGTCTAAAGCGGGTTGTCTGCTAGAGGATAAGCTGAAGCAAGGCCGTCCTGGTCTGGCTCCCCAAAGGGTCACAGAGAGAGTTTCGTAGGTTTCGTTCGTCCTGCTTCGGTCAGTTTCAGCGGGGCAGGTTTCCGGCACTCAGCCAGGGGTTTCGCGGCTTTCGAGGGGCCGGTGTAGGTTTCGCGGCCAGCTCGTCCTCTAACCTTAAGAAGCCACAATGAGATGAGGGGGACTCAGGTAGGGTGCGAGTCTGTAGGAGGGCGACTGCGAGACTTCTACCCTGCCTGGGTTCAGATAACGTCGGACCAGTGGGTGTTGGAGGTTATTTGTAGACGGGTACGCGCTCGAGTTCCAACGGCCGGTGGTCGAATCGTTTGTCTAGTCTCCTTGCAGGGCAAGGCTCAAGAGACGGGCAGTGCAGGTAACGTTGCAAAGGTTGATTCAACTGCAGGCAGTGGTGCCCGTGCCGTCGGAGCAGTACAGTTCTGGTCGATACTACATTTATTTTGTAGTGCCAAAGAAGGACGGGACGTTCCACCCCATTCTAGATTTGAAAAGAGTAAACTGGTGTCTCAGTGTCTCATTTTCATATGGAGACACTGCGCTCGGTAATCGTGGCGGTCAGGAAGGGAGAGTTCCTTACGTCTTTAGACCTCACGGAAACATATTTATACATTCCGATTCGGCAGGAGCATCAACAGTATCTGCGGTTTTCAGTGCCCATGGGGCATTTTCGGTTCCGAGCTCTGCCGTTTGGCCTCGCAACGGCACCAAGGACGTTCACCAAGGTTATGGTGGTGATGGCAGCGGCCCTCTGCAAAGAAGGAGTGCTTGTACACCTGTATTTGGATGATTGGTTGATTCGGGCAAAGTCAAAGGACGAAAGCATCGCGCCCACAGCCCGGGTAGTGCAGTTCCTTCAGAGCCTGGGCTGGGTGGTCAGCTTCACAAAGAGCAAGCTGAGTCCGTCGCAGTCCCTGGAGTATCTGGGGGCGCGTTTCGATACGGCACAGGGGAAGGTTTTTCTTCCAGTTCTGCGGGTGCAGGGCTTGAGAATGCTCGTACAGGGTTTTTATCCCAGAGGGCTCCTACGGTGTGGTACTATCTGCAGGTTCTGGGAATGATGGCAGCCACGATAGAGGTGGTGCTGTGGGCCAGGGCTCACATGAGGCTGTTGGAAATGGCTGTATTATGCCGGTGGTCACCCCAGTCCGACTCTCTGAGTCGTCGGCTGGTCTGCCCCCCGGAAGTGTCCCGAGAACTTTGCTGGTGGTTGCAGCCGCAAAACTTAGAGAAGGGAATGCCCTTGGAGGCCCCAGCCTGGAGAGCTTTAACGGCGGATGCAAGTCTAATGGACTGGGGAGCGCATTTCAAGGGACGCTTTGCGCAGGGGCTATGGTCGGCGCAGGAAAAGGACTGGTCCATCAACAGGTTGGAGATGAGAGTGTGGTGTACTTCGCCCTCCTGGAGTTCCAGCCTTGGCCGCGTCAGGCGGCAGTTCATGTGCTTTCCGACCACAGTGGCCTACATCAATCGGCAGGGCAGCACAGGAAGTGCGGCGTTAGAGATAGAGGCAGGCCAGTTGTTAAGCTGGGCCGAGCTAAATCTGCTGGCCTTGTCGGCTCAGCATGTAGCAGGCGTGGACAATGTCGTAGCGGATTTTTTGAGTCGTCGCACGATAGATCCCGGAGAGTGGGTGTTGCACCCGGAGGTGTTTGTCGTAATTTCAAGGCGTTGGAGGATGCCAATTATGGATCTGATGGCGACCTTCGAATTGGCAAAAGCGGCACAATTTTACAGCAGGAGGAGAGAAAGGATGTCCAAAGGGCTCGATGTGTTGATGCAGAGGTGGCCAGCCGAGGGACTAGTTTACGTTTTCCCTCCATGGACGCTCATCGGGCGTGTAGTGCAGCGGATAGAGAGGCACCGAGGCCTGGTGGTCTTGGTGCCACCGGATTGGCCAAGAAGGCCCTGGTATGCAGATTTGGTTTGTCTGCTAGTGGACAAGCCGTGGCAGCTCCCGATGCCGGAGGATCTGTTACTTCAGGGGCCGCTGCGCATGCCTCAGGTGGGTCGATTCTCGCTTACGGCTTGGCTCTTGAAAGGGCGAGGATGAGAGCCAAGGGTTACTCGCCAGCGGTCATTACGACGTTGGTGAAGGCACGGCGGAGATCTGTCGTTGGCTTATGTGCAGACCTTTGAGGCATGGTGTGCAGATAGGGCCGTGTGGCCCGCCGCGGCATCTATTTCACAAATCCTTTCCTTTTTACAGGATCGTTTTGAGATGGGGCTGGCGGCCAGTTCTCTGAGAGTTCAGCTAGCGGTGCTTTCTTGCTACAGAGGTAAGATTCAGGGTGATGTGTTGGGGGCGCATGCGGATGTTAGAAGGTTTTTAAGAGCGGTGGTGCTGATGCACCCTCCGCGCAGGTGTTCGGTTCCCAAGTGGGACCTGAATGTGGTATTAGAGGCGTTGGTGAAAGCACCTTTTGAGCCCTTAGGTAAGGTGTCATTGAAGGATTTGACTCTCAAGCCAGTTTTTCTGGTGGCGATATGCTCGGCACGCAGGATTTCGGAGTTGCAGGCCTTTGTTCTGTAAGGAGCTGTTTCTTTCTTTCTCGGATCAGAAGGTGGTATTGCGTACGATTACAGCCTTCTTGCCCACGGTGGTTTTGGTTTTTCACTTTAACCAGCTGGTCTCGTTGCCAGTGTTTTCTGGGGAGGAAAACGAGGCGACGGGAAGGAGATTATGCCTGCTAGATGTTCGTCGCACGCTAAAACGCTATTTCAGCGGGACAGCGTCCTTTCGCATGTCGGACAGGTTGTTTGTCTTGTTCGGAGATCCCCTGAAGGGGGAAGCGGCGGCTAAATCGTCCATTTCCAGATGGTTGAAGGAAGCCATTGCATCTGCGTATATTTTGAAAGGTAAGGTGATTCCAGAAGGGCTCAGGGCCCATTCAGTGAGGGCACAAGCGGCTTCTTGGGTGGGGCTCAGTTTGGTGCCGGCCGAGGATATTTGTAAGGAGGAAACTTGGTTGTCTTTGAGTTCCTTTGCCAAGCATTATCAGCTGGATATGCAGGCAGCGAGGGACGTGCGTTTTGGATCGGCAGTACTTCAGGCTGGTCTAGCAGGGCCCTCCCGTTAGTGTTAACTGCTCTGTTACATCCCCAGAGATTCCGGGACTGGACTAGAGGGACGAAAAGGAAGGTGAAATTAGACTTACCTGCTAATTGTAGCTCCTTAAGGAACTCTAGTCCAGTCCCGGATCCCGCCCGGGGGGTTTTGTTCCAGGATTTGGGACAGCCTGAAGTTGTGATATGTAGCAAAGATCAGAGTGGTTGTGATTGCGGTTTCAGGTGTAAGCTGGCCTCTGGGTCTATTCTTTTTGGGAAGATGGGAGCCACCTTTTGCAGTCATTGTTCTCGTCGAAGGTTCTTTTTCCGGGAAGAACTTTTTTTACAAGGTAAATGGGTTCTTGTGTGGTTAGTTTTCAACAGTTATTTACAAAAAAATTAAAAAAAAATGTATACATACATAAATACATTAAGAAGTACAGGAAAGAGTGCGGTAGTACAAGTAGGTCTGTTGTGTTTATACGTTAACTACTTATTTGTTGCTCTCCTGAGTCTGCTTTGTCAATAGGTACTGGAGTGGAGAGGTGGTCCTTGCCTACTTATACCAGTGTCGTCAGAACGATGACATGTTTCAGTCTCCAAAGCTGCTGGAGGAGATACAGAACCCAGAGATTCCGGGACTGGACTAGAGTTCCTTAAGGAACTACAATTAGCAGGTAAGTCTAATTTCACCTTTTCTCATACTGTTTTTGTACTTTTCCAGCTTGCGCCGGCTCCTTTCCCGCCAAAGACCCGCTGCAAATGTACCGGGCCTTGAAATACATTTTTGTCTTTATTTTTTCCATCACAGCGCTTTCGTGCCTTTTTTTTTTTATTTATGAATTTTAGTTGATTACAATAACCAAACATTACAAGATACTTACTCCCACCATAAAGTAAAAAGAATACATACGCCAAAATACACATAAGATTAAAAAAACAAAATGGGAATATAGTCCACATCAAGAGAGTTGGCTGCATAACTATAAAAAAAGCAAGCATTTAAATCGATCAGAAAACAAGGCCTAAAAGGCCCACAATATAGGAGGTATTAATCATGACTACCTACCCCTACTAAACCCTGCCTGTCAGTCAAAACTTTTTCGAGATGAGTCACGTCAAGAAAAACATAAGAAGCGCCATCAAAATTAATGATGCACTTACAAGGAAATCGTAAGAAAAAAGTAGCACCCAAAGCTAAAACTCGAGGCTTGAAAGATAAAAACTGCCTATGTCGCAATTGGGTGTTGCGAGATACATCTGGAAAAATATTGACTGTCCACAAAAATTTGCTGACTTAACCTTAAAAAAAAGCCTTCAAAATTTGCTGTTTAACCAACACAGATGAAAAGGTAACCAGCAAAGTTGAACGTAAATTAATGGTATCTGAGGAATCCTCCAAGAAGGCAGTAAGATTGCCCATAGAAGGAACAAACTTGTCCATCTCACCCTCTGCAGAATTTATATTTTTAGAGCCAGAGGGAATGTGATAAATTTATAAAACATCAATAACATCGGGTATGGTGAGAATCTCTTTTAAGTACTTATCTAGAAGAATTTTAGGTGACAAAAGAACAGATTGAGGAAAATTCAAAAATCGTGAATTACAAGCCTGCATGGAATTTTCAAGCGCTTCCAATTTAGAGTGCAAAATTAATGAGTCCTTAATTCCCACCACATTAATAGTCTGAAGTGGAAGAACCTGAGATTTCGTGCCTTTTTTAACCGCTGGCAGTGTCGAGGGTCTTTGACCTTGCTGGGGCTCTTTTGCCCCCAATGGCCACCGAATTGAAGAAATGTAATTGGTGCTCCAAAAACATGTCCCTTACTGACACTCATGATTGCCTCCAGTGTTTGGGCACAGACTATGACCCAGAGAAATGCTCCTTGTGCAAGAAAATGGCTGCTAAAGCCAAACAGAGCCGTCTGCTTAAGCAGGACGACGTCTTCCACAAGGCAGGCACTACCCAGGTTTCCCCCGGTAGCCTCATGCCTGAAGGCCCTGCACAGATCCTCGGACTCGCGTAAGGCCCCCACGACCTCTCCACAGGCTCGTCAATACCCTGAGCAAGGGTTGCTGGAACGTGTGCATAAGAAGAGGAGGAAGACCTTGAGAGCTTCATCCGGGGAAGCGGGAAAGCTTTGGAAATCCTGTGCTTGGTCCCTTAGTCCCTGCAGGGCTCCTGAGGAACTGGAGCAGGAACGCCCTCAAAAGGTGTCCAGGGCCGAAGTTGTGGCCTATGGCGATGGATCTCGGTCTACCTAGGCTTGTCCCATCCCGTTGAGGACCCCCTCTCCTCTTCGACGCCTGACCCGGTTACCTTGGTTTTAGTGTCCATGGCTGTGACCCCTGAGTGGGAAGCACGCATGTTGGCCTTGGAACGCAACGTTTGTGTTCCTTGCATCACAGTGGGCGCCGACCCTCGGCCTCTCCAAGACTACAGGGACCTCGACCACGAGGACTCCCTGGGCCGCCATTGCAATCGCTGAGAGCCAGATGCCTCGAGCAGATCCTCGGCGAGGGTCTTGTTCTCGCTCCCGATCCTTGGGAGCGAGATCTTCGCAGGCAAGTGCCTCTGGCTCCGGCCATGCCGCTGCCTCAAAGCATCTGAAACCAGAGTTACCGGCTCTCCTGCAGCCAGAGGACCTCGAGTCCTCCTTGGACTACTCTGATTGGGAGTCCAATGTCGAGATGTCCCCGGAGTCTTGTGCCCACCGATACCTCCCCTCGGACCCATCTCTCCCGGCTGCCAAGCACCATTCCCCGCCTGAAGATACTTCTTTCCTCAAATTCATCAGGGATATGGCACGGTTTTCTCTCACAACGGAGTCTGAGGAGTACCCGCGTACAGAGGAATTGGACATCCTCCAGTACAAGGCACCGCTGAAAGAGACCCTGATGGTCCTTGTGCTTTCCATCCTCACCCGGCTTCTCCTCCAGATGTGTGGGAGACTCCAGCCTTGGTCCCCATTGTGAGCTGATGACTCGACACAATATATCGGGTCCAGTGGGGGCTGGGATTCCACAAGGCACAGCTCCCACACACCTCCATGGTGGTTGAGTTGGCCATGTCCCGGCAAAAAAACAGAAAACACACTCCTCAGTGCCTCCAGGCAGGGAGTCCTGCACACCCGATTCCCTGGGGTGCAAATGCTACCAGGGCTCAATGCTGCTTTCCACATTCAAGCTTACAAACTTTACATTGGCATGTTCTTGAGGGACTTTGGGCTTCATGGTAAGAGTTAGAGGGCGTACCATGGGGGTGAAGGATACTCCTCCACTCCACTAAGCAAAATTCTTGATCTTTTCAGTGAGCTGCATGGTCTAATGTGGTCCTCGGTCCAAACAGTGTAGGGACCCCTGATACAGATTGATGATTTTGCAATATTGTGGAAGAATTTGAGGAAATGTGAAAAAGGTAAGATCCTTTTTTTTCTCCAACAAATTCTTATAATTAAGAAAGTCTTAGCACTTATGTTCTTATGTTATGGTCTTGATCAACACTCTCTTCCATAGTACACCTTCGACGTTTCCAGGCTCTAACGAAGTCTTTTGCGGAGTGCTCCAAATACCTCTCCCAAGCCACTTACGATGGCTTTGAATCCAGTGCCAAAGTGGCCGCCGCCGCTATTGGCGCTCGACGCCAAGCCTGGCTGCAATCATCAAATCTCGAGCAGTGGGTGTAGGAAAAACTCCTGGATGTCCTGTGCCTCGGTGAACAGCTCTTTGGCAAGCCAATGGAGGATAAGGTGGCCGAGATTGAGACCGAGTATGTTACTCGGCTCCATCTCTCGAGGAAGACCTTCACTCTTCCCAGAACGAAACCACAGGGGAAGAAGCTTCCTTTCCTCCGGAAGAGTCAACTCTATCGGGGCTACCTGTCCTACCCAGCTTCTCAGACCCTGAGGCCCTCAGGGCAAGGGCAAAGGCACAGGCCAGGGACCGCATAAGCCCAAGGGTCAGAAGACCTAAACACCGGCCCCAGCCCCCACCCTGGGTCGGGGATTTGATGCCATAAACATAGCCCCTCTCTCTCTAGAGGAGCAGCACCCCACAGGGGGATGCCTGGTCCACTTTGCCCACCGATGGGCCCACATTACCACCGACGCCTTGGCTCTCCAGGTTGTCCGGGAGGGCTACCTTCTGCACCTGGAACAGACTCCTCCATCCTTTTTTCCTAGGGAACCCCCTTGATCTCCCCTACACCGGGCCCTGCTATTGCAGGAGCTCGTGGGCCTCCTCAAGGATGGGGCGGTAGAGCCTGTACCTCTCCCCTCAAGGGGGAAGGGTTTCTATTCCAGGTGCTTCCTGGTCCAAAAAAGGACAGGGGGCCTAAGGCCCATCCTGGACCTGAGGAACCTCAACAAGTTCCTGGTGCGCGAGAAGTTAAAGATGGTTTCCCTTGGAACACTGCTGTCCTACATCCAGCAGGGATACTGGCTATGCTCCTTGGATTTAAAGGATGCTTACACCCACATCTTTATCCATTCCAGTCACAGAAAGTACCTCAGGTTCATGGTCAGAGGCGACCACTATCAGTGTACCTCAGGTTCATGGTCAGAGGCGACCACTATCAGTACAGGGTTCTTCCCTTCGGCCTCGCCTCTGCCCCAAGGGTCTTCACCAAGTGTCTGGCGGTGGTGGCAGCCTATCTCTGCCTCCAAAAGACCCATGTCTTCCCCTACCTCAACAATTGGCTGGTAAAAGGAGACACAGCCTCGGAGGCCGAGCAGGTCACCGGCCATACCATTCAGGTCTTACAGCACCTGAGTTTTGTGATAAACCGTCCAAAATCCCAGCTCAACTCTACTTGTGCACTGTAGTTCATCGGCGCCCGCTTCGACACTGTCCAGACCAAGACTTTCCTCCCCCTTCGACAGGGCGGATTAACTCGTGGCCGAGGTGCAGCAACACTGCGCAGTGTTGGCCCAGTCATTTTTTTCGCCTCCTGGGCCACATGGCCTCCATGGTCCATGTGGTTCCCGACGCTCGCCTCCACATGAGGGCAGCTCAGTGGTGCCTCCAGTCCCAGTGGTCTAAGGCCACCAGCCGACTCCGTGACAGAGTCATGGTATCTTGACAGCTGACGGAGTCCTTTACCTGGTGGCAGGACTATCAGCACCTGCAAATGGGCATGGCTTTCCAGTCCCTGAGCCCCCAGAGGGTCCTCACGATGGATGCCTCCCTTACAGGCTGGAGCGCCCATTACGGAGAGCTGCACACCCAGGGAGTCTAGTCCCCCAAGGACAGCCAGCAGCAGATCAATCTGCTCAGCTCAGGGTTGGTTTTCCTCGTGCTCAGGGCTTTTCGGCACCACCTGCAGCACCAGTCGGTGCTCGTCCAAATGGACAACCAGGTGACAATGTTCTATGTGAACAAGCAGGGCGGCATGGGCTCTTATCGCCTTTGCCAGGAGGCTGTGGCCCTCTGTTCCTTTGCAATCTGCCACGGGATCCTCCTCAAGGCAGTCTACCTGCCGGGCCAGAACAATGTCTTGGTGGACAGGCTGAGCAGGGCTCTCCAATCGCACGAGTGGCGCCTGGAGCCAGATATAGCACTTGGGCTTTTCTGACTGTGGGGCTGCCCCAGCCTGGACCTTTTTGCCAGCCCGACCAATGTTCAGTTGCCCCGATTCTGCAGCCCCCGACCACACCCCTCCTGGGTGGCGGTGGACACCTTCCTATTCTTGTGGTCGAGAGGCCTGCTGTATGCCTTCCCTCCCATGCCCTTGATAGTCCAGACCCTCCACAAGGTCTACGGGACAAGGTGTCTGATCCTCGTGGCCCAGACAGCCCTGGTTGCCCTTGCTGCTCCGTCTCTTGACAGAGTCCCCGGTTCCTCTCTGGAGCTTCCCGGGACTTCTGACACAAGAAGAGGGCTTTGTCACCCATCCCAATTTGGGATCTCTGTCCCTCATGGCTTGGCAGCTGAACGGGTCACCTTAGCTCCCCTTAACCTCTCTGAGGAGGTGGAGGAAATCCTTCTAGCCTCTTGTAAGGACTCCATAGACAAAATAAAAAGCTCCACTACCTAACCACAAAGTAGCTTATACAACTTTAGCAATTAAAGGATCAGGGTTTAGACCTCAGTACGCCTACAAGAACCAACAACCATAAAAATGGCAATAACGGTTCAAACGAGGCATAATTGCATCACCGGTCTAATCAACCCGCTCCATCCTCATATACAGATAACAGAAGAGCATGGCATGGAACAAATGTCTTCAAAATACAACAATCACATCATATTCACCACATTAATGATATTTTGAGGAACATTAGTAATATTTTAAGAACATTCTCACATCAAACAGACTTCCCTAATGTATCAGTAACCAAATTGAACTTTTCTCCTAATCCACGCCAAACTCATAAACGAAATTTTCCAGCTTCAGCAGAACCCCGACGCCTCCATAGATGTCCTAGAGCTTTTCGCAGACGCTGCTTCAGGGGAATATGCTATAAAAATAAAAAACCTGAGGCCCCTTTGGTTGATCACTGTTTAAAGTATGGACATCAGTTTGCTGAGTTACGGTGTTTTGGCATTGAACGGGTCATTTGAGGTTTTCAGGATATGACTCGGAAACAGTATTTAGTGTATAGAGAGCAGTGTTGGATATTTTTGCTTGGCACGGTCATCCCTCGTGGGTTGAATTTCAGTATTGATTGGAAAGCGTGTGTTTAACTTTAAATACCGGGTATGGAGTTGTGTGGGGAGTGGTTATGACGTCAGACGCCGGGTCTTTTTAAATGTGCGGTATTGGATTGTGCTGGAAGATCCAGCTGGTCGGAGACTGATAGTTCCTGTTTGTGGTTAAGTTCATGGTTGAGTGGTAAGACAATTTGATTCTGTGTCCGAAGGGAGAGAGGGGTGTATTTGTTGGTGTAGCTTGATGTTGTAGCAAGTTTTAAGGTTTGTTTGTTTTTTTTTCTTTTTATAGCATATTCTCCTGAAGCAGCGTCTGTGAAACGCTCTAGGACGTCTATGGAGGCGTCGGGGTTCTGCTGAAGCTGGAAAATTTTGTTTGAGTTTGGCGTGGATTAGGAGAAAAGTTCAAATTTGGTTACTGATACATTAGGGAAGTCTGTTTGATGTGAGAATGTTCTTAAAATATTACTAATGTTCCTCAAAATATCATTAATGTGGTGAATATGATGTGATTGTTGTATTTTGAAGCCATTTGTTCCATGCCATGCTCTTCTGTTATCTGTATATGAGGATGGAGGGGGTTGATTAGAACGGTGATCCGATCACGCCTCGTTCGAACCGTTATTGCGATTTTTATGGTTGTTGGTTCTTGTAGGCGTACTGAGGTCTAAACCCTGATCCTTTAATTGCTAAAGTTGTATAAGCTACTTTGTGGTTAGGTAGTGGAGCTTTTTATTTTATTTTGTCTATGGAATACCATTTCTAGCTCTGATATTGACCTGTTTGAGTTTGTCTTGTAAGGACTCCACAAGATGGGATTACGCCTTCAAGTGGCGCCGGTTCAACATATGTTGCACGGAACACCGATTGGACCTATTTTCTTGCCTTGTGTGTTCGGTCCTTCAATATCTCCTCCACCTCTCATGGTCTGAACTTAAGTCCAACTTCGTCTGGGTGCATCTGAGTGCACTCTCCGCCAACCACCATCCAGTGGAGGGCAAGCCTCTGTTGGTACAACTCCTCATTACCAGGTTCATGCAGGGCTTATTGCTTTCCAAACCTCCCATCCGGCCACCCCTGGTGGAGTGGGATTTCAGTGTGGTTCTGGCGCAGCTTACTAAGCCACTCTTCGAGTCCTTGGCTACCTGTTCCTTATGCCACATTTCCTGGAAGGTGGCTTTTTTGGTGGCACTAACCTCTGCTTGCAGGATCAATGAGCTTTAGGCCTTGGTGACCGAGCCACCCTACATCAGATTCTACAAGGACAGGGTTGTGCTTCGCACTCGCCTGAGGTTTCTCCCAAAAGTGCTCTCCGCCTTCAACCTCAATCAGGAAGTAGTGCTGCCTACCTTCTTTCCATGGCCCCATGCCGACAGGGCATCAGCCATTCTCCATACCTTGGACTGCAAGCGAGCCCTGTCCTTCTATCTGCAGCGGACCCAGGGCCACCGTAAAGCCTCCCAGCTTTTTGTCTCCTTTGACTCCAGCTGTCTGGGGCTGTCTGTCACCAAATGGACCATTTCCGTCTGGGTGGCAGACTGCATCGCCTTTGCTCACAGTCAAACCAATATCCCTTTGGAGCGTTAAGTCACGGTGCACAGTGTCC
Organism: Ichthyophis bannanicus; assembly: GCA_033557465.1. Taxonomy (NCBI): domain Eukaryota; kingdom Metazoa; phylum Chordata; class Amphibia; order Gymnophiona; family Ichthyophiidae; genus Ichthyophis; species Ichthyophis bannanicus. The sequence continues at coordinate 282,183,281 of CM066035.1, forward strand.
GGGTGATTGCGACCTCAGTCACCAGCCTCTGTTCGGTGCCCATGGACCGCCACCACCTGGTCCTCCGTCCATACTTTTGCAGCTCACTTCTGCCTGGAGAGGGAGTTCCGACAGTACAGCGCCTTTGGCGAGGCCGTACTCCGTAACCTCTTCGGGCTATAGACAGCTCCTGCCCTCCGACCCTTCTTGTTCAGGCTACTGGAACCATGTTTCTTCTTGGACACTGGGGTCCCTCGAGTCTGTCATCAGGATTCGCCTGCGGCTGCCCACGACTGGGCAGTGCCCTTGTTTTATGCCAGTCCTCGGTAGCCTGGAACTAGGGAGTCCCATATTTGAGGACTGACTTCCTGCTTGTTCCTGGAGAAAGCGTAGTTACTCACCTGTAACAGGTGTTCCCCAGGGACAGTAGGAATCGGTCCTCACAACTCTCCCTCCTCCCCTTGGAGTTGCTGTACATTTTTGGCCATCTTCTTGGTTGGGCTCTAGCTATGGTACCTGACTGAGCAAGATAGCACCCTTGGGCAGGAAGGGGACCTCACATGCGTGGTGGCATCTCCCAAAGGCTTTCTTTGAAAGCTGGGAAGATGCTCAGCGCAGGGCTCAGTCAGTGTCGATATCACCCATATGTGAGGACTGATTCCTGCTATTCCTGGAGAACATCTGTTACAGGTGAGTAATTACGCTTTCTGTAAAATTTGGTCTTTTAATGAATCATCTTTTCCCTTTAAAGGAGGAGGGGATGGGTGGGGGTGGATTGAAGTATATTAGTAGTTTTTAAAGGTGCTAGGCTTAAAAATGTTAGAGCTTATTTACTAAGCTTTGCAAAGCAGTTACTAGTGTTGCTATTTGACACCATGTGCTAATTCTCCTGTAACTGCCTATCATGGAATTAGGGCTGTAAACAGGTAGGGACTACCCCATTATTATGTGATAAATTACTGTGAGGTATCTTAACGTGGTGCAATTAATGTCATCTGGCTAGGGATAAATGACTACATCAGGTTATCTGCAATGTGTGGTAAAGAGATTTCTTTTGTTTTAATTGTATGGGAATTTGTGTTGTCAGAGAGGATTGAGAAGCACTGGTGTAGATAGTGACACCTGACATGATGGAAGTTGGTCTTTTGGGTCAGTGTGAAGAGTATTTAAAAGTTCTTTATCGTCCCTCCAGTCCAGTCCCGAACCTCTGGGTAGTGTACCTCTTCCAGCAGCTTGGAGACTGAGCATGTCGTCTTTTGATGACACCTATCTACTTATACCGCGGGCACCGCCTACTAGCCCCAGTTTACTCAGTCTCCAAGCAGCTGGAGGAGGTATGAGCCAGGGGTTCTGGACTCACTGAGGGCAACTATGGAGATAGCCTTTTATTTTCTTGCTTCCCTGGGCTTCCTTAGAGCTTTGGACTCAGTATTGGGTTTTTATTCTGCTTGAAAAAAAAAAATTATAATCAAGCAGGCAGGATTTCACACATTCTGCAAGCAAAGGAGGGGATCCCCCGGCCTCCCTAGTGAGTGGGAAGGCTAGTGGGCGAGGACCCATTTAACCTGGGGAGAGCAGGTGACTCCTGAACCTGTTATCGGGTGAGGAGCCATCTCCGAGACGTCGGCAGTGAGACGGACAGCTCCCTCTGGGTCCTTTGATGCCGAAACCCTGGGAGTTGGCTGAGCATGGGGGTGGTAGGAGGTACAATAAACAACTGCTGCAGAGTGCAGGTAAGCCACGGAAAGAGGAGGGACATTCTTTTGGGGTGATTTAGGCTGAGAATGGCAGTGCTTCATTTCTGAAGGGCGTGGGAAGCAGGCCCTGAGAGCGCGGGCTCTCTCCATGTGGCGAGAGACCGGAGTTGTTCAAGAACGGTTGCATTCATATGTGACTCCTGCAGCGGCCTTGAGGTTTTCTTGGCGGCGAAGCTTCTCCCCCCCCCCCAAGGGCTGTCGGGGGGGGGGGGGGGGTTGGGTTAATCACTGTCTACAGTCTGCATCCGTGTTTTGGGAGAGATAGCAATTAGGGCCTAGGGGCCTGCAGTTTTTGCAGTATATTTCAGTTCATTTACCCCCATTTTGATTCATTTGGGTTCATCTTAGTTCAGTAATTAGGTGTCTTGTTGTAAAAATAAATAAAATAAAATAAAATAAAGGAAAGAAAACGAAAAGCAAGACATACATTTTTCTGAAGTAGTGCCTGGTTGCTCCTGGGGTTTCAGGGTCAAGGCTGGTGGCAGAGAGACTACCATGCCAGCCAGACCTCAGTGCCTAGTCTGTGGCACCAGGCGGGGAGTGGCCTCAGAAGAGAGGGTGTGTCTGGGATTGCTCAGGAGGCCACATCCTTGGAGAAGGGCCTGTAGGAGGATAAGGTAAGGGACCCATCGCCAGCCTGGAAGGTGCAGATTATGGAGGAGTGCTCAAGCTCAGGGTTGGAGTCAGCCTCGGGCTTCCAGGAGGTGTTCCCCCAGAATTTGCCCAGTTGCTCCATCAGGCTTTTTGCATGCGCCAGCAGAGGGCAGGGGTTTCTCCACCAGTTCAGGACCTGGGTGCTAAGTGATCAGCGGAGCCGGAGGCGGACATTCTTGAGTTTGCAAGTACCAAGAAGGCTCACCTCTCAGAAGAGGGGCAGGTGCCTTCACCTTCCTCGGAGGGGCACGACTTGGAAGATGTGGACACTGAGCTAGAGTCTCAAGTTAAAGAACTGGAGGAAGGAGGGATCCCGGAGCAAGAGGACCAGTCACGAGTGGCCAGAGTATTCCTACTAGAGGAATTACAGACACCTGTCAGGGAGTCCCTGCAGGCTCAGGGGTTGCATCGGCTGGTGCACCAGTTTTTGCAGAGGGCCCGGCCATCGGCCTGGCACTATCTGCAGATCCTGGGGACCATGGCAGCCATGATCGAATTGGTTCCATGGGCAAGAGCACACATGTGGCCTCCACAGAGAGCTCTCCTACATCGGTGGTCCCACCAAAGCCAGTCCTTATCCACTCGCCTCCGGTGCCCAGGACAGGCAAGGAAAGCACTGAAGGCTTGAAGGGGGTGTGCCCCTTAAGATGCCAGCCTGACTGGTTGAGGGCCCATTGCGTGGGTCACATTGCGCAGGGACAGTGGGGACCGCAGGAGGCCCACTGTTCCATCATCAGGCTGGAAATGCAGGAGGTGTCCATGGCTGAAAGGGAAGGCAGTCAGAGTACAAGGCGACCATGGTAGCCTACATCAACCACCAGGGCGGCATGGGCAGCTTAGCTCTAGAAGAGGAGGCCGAGCTGCTGTTCGAGTGGGTGGAAAGGCACCTCCAGGCCTTATCGGCAGCACACATTGTGGGAGTCGACAACGTGATGGCAGACTATCTGAGCCGGGTCCTCGTGGACCCTATTGAGAGGACTCTCAACCAGGAGGTGTTTGAGCGACCTTTCTGTCTGCCAAGGCGAGTCGATTCTTCAGCAGAAGGAAGGAAAGAATGTCGGAAGGACTGGATGCCCTCGTGCAAAGGTGGCCCGAGGAAGAGCTTCTCTGTATTCATAGGCTGTGTGATACAGAGAATAGAGGCACACCGAGGGTTCGTCATCTTGATCACCCTGGACTGGCTGAGGCGCCCATGGTATGCCGATCTAGTATAGTTGTTGGTGGATCAGCCGTAGCGTCTGCCGATTCAAGAAGATCTATTGACACAGGGGCCAATCAGCATGCCTCAGGTGGATCAATTCTCGCTTACAGCATGGCTCTTGAAAATGTGAGGCTGAAGAAAAGAAGCTACTGTGGCCTGGTGATAGCGACCTTGCTGAAGGCCCAGAAGAGGTCGACCTCTTTGGCATCCATCAGGGTATGGCGTATATTTGAGTAGTGATGCGAGAGTAGGCAGGCGTCCCTGGCTTCGATGACCGTTCCTGACATTTTAGCCTTTTTGCAGTCCGGGTTAGACAAAGGTCTGGCGGCTAGTTCCCTAAGGATGCAGCTGGCGATGCTTTCCTGTTACCGGGGTAAGGAGCAAGGAGTAGCGTTGGGCTCTCATCCTGATGTGTTGAGATTTCTGAATGTGGTGGGTCACCTCCATCCTCCACGGAGACAGGTGATGCTGCCCTCAGATCTTAATCTAGTGTTGTCAGCAATGACCGGGGAGCCTTTTGAGCCAGTGCTCCTTGAAGGATTTGACATTGTTATGAGGAAAACAGTCTTCATTGTGTTCGGCCCGCAGGATTTTGGAGATTCAGGTCGTATCCTATTATGGATCACGAACTGGTTAAAAGATAGAAAGCAGAGGGTAGGGCTAAATGGCCAATTTTCCAAATGGAAAAAAGGTGAATAGTGGAGTACAGCAGGGATCTGTGCTGGGTCCACTGCTTTTTGACATATTCATAAATGACCTGGAAAAGGGAATAGCGAGTGAGGTTATCAAATTTGCAGATGACAGAAAACTATTTAAAGTTGTTAAAATGCAAGAGGATTGTGGAAAATTGCAAGAGGATCTTGATAAGTTGGAAGAATGGGCACCTAAATGGCAGATGAAATTTAATGTGGACAATTGCAGAGTTATGCACCTAGGAAAGAACAACCCAAACTATGGTTACACGATGCAAGGTTCCGCATTAGGAACCACAACCTAGGAAAAAGCTTTAGGCGACATCGTGGATAACATGTTAAAACCCTCCGCCCAGTGTGCAGCGGCAGCCAAGAGAGCAAATAGAATGCTAGGTATCATAAGAAAAGGAATGGAGATTAAAACAAAGGATATTATAATGCTTTGTATCGTTCTATGGTGAAACTGCACCTTTAATATTGTGTGCAGTTCTGGTCGCCATATTATAAAAACGATATAACATTATTAAAAAAAGGTATAGAGAAGAGCCACCAAAATGATAAAGGGGATAGAAGGATACCCCTATGAAGAGAGGCTAAAAAGGTTAGGGCTCTTCATCCTGGAAAAGAGACGGCTGAGGGGGAGATATAATAGAGGTCTTTAAAATAATGAATGGAGTGATCGTCCTGGAGAATCTGTCTCCCTTCTCACTTATGGCATGGCTCTTGAAAGGGGACTTTCAATGCATAAGGGCTATGCTTCTGCAATAATCTCTACCATACTTGGGGCCTGGAGGAAGTCTACCAAGCTAGCATATGTACAGATATGTTGCCTCTTTGAGTGCTGGTGTGGCATGCAGCACTTGGCTCTTGAGGCAGCCAGTGTGTCCTCCCTGTTGGCCTTCTTACAGCATGGGTTAGAGAAGGGCCTCTCACTTTACTCCTTGAAGGTTCAGGTGACAGCTTTGGCTTGTTTCTGTGGTCCAGTGGCGGGGGAGATTTTGGCCTTGCACATGGACATCTCATATTTTCTCCAAGGGGTTTGATGTCTGTGTCCTCCTCTTTGGTCTCTGATCCCTTCCTGGGATCTGTCTCTAGTACTCAGGGCTCTGATGGTGGCCTCCTTTGAGCTATTGAAGCATGCTACCTTGAAGGATTTGATGCTCAAAACTGTCGTCTTGGTCACAATTTGTTCTGCAAGGAGGATCTCCAAACTGCAGGCTCTGTCTTGCTGAGATCCTTAACTGTCCTTTTCAACTAAGGCTGTTTCCATTCAGCCTGTGCCTGCCTTCTTACCTAAAGTGCTGTCTCCTTTTCACGTGAACCAGGTGGTTCATCTGCCCTCCTTCTCTAAGGAACAGTGTGGGGGGAAGGATAACTATTTTCACCTTGTAGATATCCAGAGGGTGCTTCTTTTTATGGTGGTTGCTGGCCTGCGCAAGGCAGAACCACGGCTGAATTGACTCTGAGGCATAGAAATATGACGACAGAAAAAGACCACATGGCCTATCTAGTCTGTCCTTCCATATCAACAACTACAACAGTCCCCCTTTTTTCCTTTAGAGATACTCTGTGTTTATCCCATGCTTTTTTGAATTCAGTTACTGTCCTCATCTCTACCACCTCCACTGGGAGACTATTCCACGGATCCACCACTCTTTCTGTAAAGAAATATTTCCGCATATCACTCCTGAATCTATCCCCCATCACCCTCATCCCATGTCCCCTCGTAGCAGAACTTGCTTTCAATTGAAAGAGGCTCTCCCCCTGAACATTTATGCCACAAAGGTATTTAAACATCTCAATCATATCACCTCTATCCTGCCTTTTCTCTAAGGTGTACATATTAAGATCCTTAAGTCTGTCCTCATATGCTTTATAATGAAGACCACTAACCATTTTAGTAGCCACCCTCTGCACCGACTCCATTCTGTTCACATCCTTTTGAAGGTGCGGTCTCCAGAATTGCACACTATACTCCAAATGAGGTCACACCAAAGACTTATACAGAGGCACTCACCTCCTTTTTTTTCTGCTAGCCATTCCTCTCCGTATGCACCCAAGCATCCTTCTAGCTTTTGCCATCACCTTTTCTACCTGTTTAGCTACTTTAAGATCATCAGACACAACCACGCCTAGGTCCCGCTCTTCTTTAGTGGACAAAAGTACTTCACCCCCTATACTATATTGCTCCCTTGGATTGCTGCAGCCCAAATGCATGACCCTACATTTTTTAACATTAAATCCCAGCTGCCAAATTCTAGACCATTCTTCAAGGTTAGCTAGATCCCCCCTCATGTTATCTACACCTTCCTGCGTGTCTACTCTATTGCAGATTTTGGTATCATCCGCAAAGAGGCAAACCTTACCCAACAGCCCTTTTGCTATATCACTAACAAAGATGTTAAAAAGAATCAGACCAAGGACAAATCCCTGGGGCACACCACTGGTAACATCCTTCTCCTCAGAGTGAGCTCCATTTACCTGTACTCTTTGTCGCCTCCCACCCAACCAATTTCTAACCCAAGCAGTAACTTTAGGGTCCATCCCTAGGGTGCTCAGTTTGTTTATAAGTTGTCTGTGAGGAACAGTGTCAAAGGTTTTACTGAAATCTAAATACACCACATCTAGGGCTCTCCCTCGGTCCAATTCCCCTGTCACCCAGTCAAAGATATCAATCAGATTTGTCTGACAAGACCTGCCTCTGGTGAATCCATGCTGCCTCGGATCCTGTAATCCGCTGGACTCCAGAAACCTCACTATTTTCTCTTTTAGAAGTGTTTCTAATAGTTTACTCACCACCGAAGTTAAACTAACTGGCCTGTAGTTTTCAACCACATCCTTACTTCCACTTTTGTGTAAAGGCACCACATGAGCCTCTCCAGTCCTTTGGCACCACTTCCGACTCCAATGAGGCATTGAATAGGTCAGTCAGTGGAGCTGCTAGAACGTCCCCAAGTTCCCTCAGTATTCTAGGGTGTATCCCATCCGGTCCCATCGCTTTGTCTACTTTAAGTTGAACTAGTTTCTCACAAACACAGTCTTCTGAAAATTGTTCAAGATGTCCCTCGCTTCTGTTCCTGTTTGAGGGTGTTTTCTGAGGTCCTGCTCCTGGTTCTTCATCTGTGAACACAGAACAGAAATATTTGTTAAGCAATTCCGCTTTATCCTCATCAGCTTCTACATATTCTCCCTTCACCCTTGACTATGACAATACCACTTTTGCCCTTACTCTTCTCACTAACTTATCTGAAAAATGTCTTATCCCCCCCATTTTATTGCATTGGCTATTTCCTCCTCGTTTTAAATCTTTGCTTTCCTGACTACTTTGCTAGCTTCTCTAAGATTTTCCAAATATAGATGCCTGTCTTCCTGTCTCTGTGATCACTTGTATTTCATGAAGGCCTCCCTCTTTTTCTTCACCTTTTCAGCTACTTCTTTCAAAAGCCATAGCGGTCTTCTTTTCCTTTTACCTTTATTTACCATTTTAACAAAAAGGTTCGTTGCCCTTAAAATAACTGCCTTTCAGTTTTGCCCACTGTTTTCTACATCCCTCAGCTGTTCCCATCCCGCTAACGACTTCCTGAGGAATTCGCCCACCCTGAAAAAGTTAGTCTTCCTAAAGTCTAAGACCCTCACCTTTGAATGGATTCTAACATCCCTAGTCTTATTACTGAACCGCACCATCTGGTGATCACTGGATGCAAAATGATCTCCCACTATAACATCAGAAACACTTTCACCATTGGTAAGCACCAAGTCCAGTATGGCCCCTTCATGTGCGTGGTCTGTTACCAATTGCTTGAATAGTTTTCCCTGTAGAAAATCCAAGATCTCTTTACTTCTAGATGATACTGCAGCAGGAATGTGCCAATCGACATCTGGCATATTGAATTCCCCTATCAGTAGCACTTCCCCTTTCCTAGCAATGCTGCGTATGTCTTCAATTAACTCTGTCCACCTCTTCCTCTTGTGAGGGAGGTCTTTATATCACGCCAATGCAAATAGATTTCTCTTTCCCTCTTTCTAGTTTAACCCACAATGCCTACTCTCTCCCTTTTAAGCTCTGTAATTCCAAAGCTTTAATAATATTTTTTACATATAGTGCCACTCCTCCCTTTCTTCCTACCCTGTCCTTTCTGAATAAAGTATAGTCAGGTATAGTTACATCCCAGTCATGGTTTTCTGTGAACCATGTTTCTGTAACTGCCACTAAATCCAAGTCGGCCACTCCCACCAAAGCTTCAACATCAGGGATCTTATTTCCCATGCTGCGGGCATTTATACACACCGCTTTCCATATGTTACCCCCGTTACCCATTTCCATAAAGGTATTTTATGTATCACTTACCTGGGGGCTTTCACTTACCCGGGGGCTTTCTTCACCCACCCCCAACGAATCTAGTTTAAAGCCCTCTTCAGTAGATTAGCCAGTCTACTACTGAAGACGCATTGACCTTTCTTGGACAGATGGATGCCAGCTCTGCAACCCTTGGAACAGCATCCCATGGTCTAGGAAACCAAAATGCTCTCGATGACACCATCCACGCAGCCATGTATTCATCTCCAGGATGCGAGCCTCTCTTCCTTGGCTTTTACCCTCAAAAGAGAGGATTAAAGAGAACACCATCTGTGCACCTAACTGCTTCACCCTCTGTCCCAGAGCCATGAAGTCACTTTTGATACGCTCAGAGGGATACCTGGCAGTATCATTTTTTCCGACATGGATTAGCAACATTGGATAATAATCAGTGGGCTTGATGAGTCTCGGCACCAGGCAGACAGCATACCTCTCTGGACATCAAGTCTGGTCGGCAGATGGATGCCTTGGTACCCCTCAGAAGAGAGTCACCAACCCCCACTACCCTTCGCCTCCTTGTGGTCACTGATTCTGCAACTTTGGGGTACTTGAGCTCTGGTTCTTCCCTTTCCAGGGATGCTTTCACGTCCTCCACTTCCAGGGCTGCATAATGGTTCTCCAATTCAAGGGCTGGAGAAATTGGATTGGTGATTCTGCAGGCCTTGGTGACTTGTGTCCAACCTTCGTCATTCTGTTGGCAACCATCTTCTCTGCTGGAGAGCTTGGTTGCTGCAAGAAGCATCTCATCAATGTACTTCTCACTGTCTTGAATGCTCCTCAACCTCGCCACCTCTTCTCTGAGTTCCTCCACTTGTTTCCTCAGAGCTTCAGCATGCAGGCACCCTGCGCATGGAACCGGTCCTTCAGCTGGCATTGGGACCTCATTCTGGACTGAGGCAGAAGCTGTAACGGGGCAACAGCTTTAGCGATACGATTTTTCCCAGCCATTGTTCTGTTCATGGAGCTTAGGTATCTGTTAAAGCAAAGAGAGAGATCTACCAAAGTACCAGCCGGTTTCCGAGCTGTCCTTTCAGAGAAACAGCAGTTAAATCTCCTTAATTATATTCAAAATGTGCTGTTCCAAGTCCCTGTGCTTTGTTAAATGGGGAGGTGCCCTATAAAGCAAGACTGCTCACTAGGGATGGGTGGGAGTTGGGGTGGGTAGGGAGGGAACTAACACCTGATTTGGTGTCAGCATTTCCCAAAAGCTGAGAAGGTTACTAGAGATTAAAACCTAGTCCAGCAAAGAAAATATTTCTACTAAAGCACCACTAAGAATGTAAGTTTGCTTTAAAAATATACCAATACCCTTTTAAGAGCTCCCAGTCGGAGAGCTAGCAATTTAATAAAAATAAACCCTCGAATCCTTACCGTTGTTTGACCTGTAGAGCCCCTGTTAGGAATGCATCTGGGCTACTGAGGCACACAGGCAGATATTCAAGTCACGGTCTTGTAATCAAGTGTACAACTGTAATCCAAGTGTTGTCCTGTACTTTTCCACTAAATCATTATGTATGTTTATAATCCATGGCCTGTACAACCATACTGTTATGTATAGAAAACCGCTGCTGATCGCTAGAAGTAGCGGGATACAAGTGTACACTAAATAAATAAAATAAATATGTTGCATCTGTATTTGCCTTGATAAAATTAACCAAAGGAAAATAGATCATTATATTTATAGTTGCTGTGAGAGAAGTGTAATTGTATATTGACTCGCATATTGCTTTGGTGCCTTTCATCCTTTCTATCTTTAACACTAGTCTCTCTTCTGGTCTTTTTCCCTCTTTATGGAAGCACGCTATTGTCCGCCCCCTTTTGAAGAAGCCCACCCTCGACCCCACGCTTTCTGCCAACTGGCGCCCCGTTTCCAACCTTCCTTTTCTGTCCAAAATCCTTGAACGAATTGTTTTTTCCCAGCTGACCTCTCATCTTGACTCCACCCACGCCCTTCACCCCCGGCAATCTGGCTTTCGTCCTGGTCACAGTACCGAAACTGTTCTCACGGCTCTGCTCTCTGAACTTCACCGTTCTCACGATCGTGGTGATATTTCCCTAGTGGTCTCTCTGGATCTGTCTTCTGCTTTTGATGTAGTCGATCACCGCACCCTTCTTTCTCGTTTGTCTGATGTTGGTATTCATGGCACTGTTCTTCAATGGTTTCACTCTTTTTTATCTTGTCGTACTTTTTCAGTTCACGCTGGTTCTTCAGTCTCTCCTCCTGCGTCTGTCACTTGTGGTGTCCCTCAGGGCTCTATTCTTGCCCCTCTCCTCTTTAACATTTTTCTGGCCCCCCTAGCTCTGCTAATCCAGCAATCCGCTCTTTCTTTCTACATCTATGCTGATGATATCCTTCTGGTTCACCATACCTCTCCATCTGCCCCTGATCTCACTCCACTTAACCTCTGTCTCTCCTCCATCACATCCTGGTTTGAGTCAAACTTCATGCATGTTAATCCTACTAAATCTGCAGCTCTTTGGGTTACTTTTGGTCGTCCTTCTCCTTCAGTGTTTCCTGTCATGGGTTCTCATTCTATCCCTTCCACCTCCACTCTCCGCTATTTAGGTGTTACTCTAGACCCATCTCTTTCTTTCCACGATCACATCTCTTCTGTTGTCCGCTCCTCCTTTTTTCACCTACGTCGCATTAAAGCTGTTCGTTCCTACTTTTCACACTCTTCTATTATCACTTTGGTCATATCCCTAGTTATTTCGCGACTCGATTACTGCAATGTTGTTTATGCTGGTCTTCCCTCTCACCAACTTCACCGCCTTCAAATCGTTCAAAATGCTGCCGCCCGTCTTATTACTCTATCCCCTCTCCGCTCTCATGTTTCCCCCTGTCTCTCTTCTCTACACTGGCTCCCTATTAAGTTTCGGTTTGTGTTTAAACTACTTATCCTTGCACACAAGGCCCTCTTCTCTGACTCCCCCCAATATTTAGCCAATATTATCCATCTCCAGCCCTCTCCCCGCCTTCTCCGGTCCGCCCATGGTAATCGTCTTTTTCTTCCCTCACCCACTCAGGCCCGTCTCGAATCCACCCGACATTCTGCTTTCTTCTTTCTATGCCCTGCCCTCTGGAATTCTCTTCCCTTATCTCTCCGTTTAGAACCCTCCTATACTCGTTTTAAAACTATTCTCAAGACTCATCTTTTCTGTCAAGCATTCAATCTCCCTCCCCCCACTGATGATGTCCTTCCCACTTAGCCTTTTATTCCCTCCCTCCCTCTTATTTCTCTATTTTCCCCTCTCCGCTGGTGTCATGTTCCCCTAGTCTCGCCTCTCGCTCCGCCTATATCTGGTTCGAGTCTCCTTCTCCTCCCCTCACTCCTTTAATTTTTATTGTTTTTAAGTTTTTAAGTTTTATTATTAGTACTATGGTTTTAAATTCCGTTGCTCTGCTGCTTTCTGTTGCCCCTCTTTATCTTTTGCTGTTTCTTTTACTGTCCTATTATTATTTGGCGTTCTTTTCTTCTCTTCCTTTCTCTGCAGCTGTCACTTTTTTATGATTGTACACCGCCCTGATGCTTTGGCTTGGGCGGTTTATCAAATGTTTTAATAAAGATAAAGATAAAGATATATCTGTATATATATCTGCCAGAAAGAATAGACACACATGAACGTTTTGGAAAGTATACACTACTGTCAGTCCTGTCACCCACTCCCTCCTATTCTCTACTCCTGAGAGTGCTTGTGCATGCCTTATGTAGATGATGTGTTTCTGTATGCTTACTTTGTACATGTGTATTCCACTAAGAATTTTTCCTGATCGTATCCCCAGTCTAGTCCCGAAACCTCTGAGTTGCCCATCTCATCTAGCAGCTTGGAGACTGAGTAACTCCTTCTTTTGTGACATCATCAGTATATCTCGCCGGTGTCCGCCTCCTGTCACCAGTTACCTCAGTCTCTAAGCAGCTGGATAGATGGGAGCCCGGGGATCCGGGCTCACTGGAGAAACGATTGAGGATTGAAAGGGGTAGTTTAGTTTGGGTTTGTTTAATTTGCAGTTGTCCTTGTGTTTTAAGGGTTGGTGACTTTAAAGCTTGCATCAGACCAGCTCTCATCTTGTTCCTCCCCCACCCCTTCCCCCCTCTCTGCCTACTTCCATCTGCCTTGGTATTGGGGTTGGCGAAGGCCTACCGGCTCAGGGAGTAAGCTCTGAGGCAGGGCAGTGCTAGTGTTCAGCTGAGGTGGGGGGCAGAGATCGGGACACGGAGAAAAGAGTCTGCCGGCGCCGCGCAGAGGTTCTGCCTGCCAGCACGCCTGGTGACTCTTCCCCGCGGCACGGAGCCTGCCGTGTAATTTTGCAGTGCGGGGTTAGCGATCAGGCCCGGAGCAGCAGATTGTTCCCAGTGCCGGGATCAAGCACAGTTTGTCAAAAGAATCGCAAGCGTGCTCTGCAGCCACACGAGCTAAGCCTTTCTGCTGTCAGGAGGAGTTTTTTTTTCAGCGCGGTTTTGGCGCGCACCAGGCTGCAGGCCCGGCCGCGTGGCGGCGGCGTGGTCAGGCTGCAGGCCCAGGCGCATAGATTCACTGGGGTTCAAAGATATTGATACTCCTTTGAAAAAAAAAAGACAAGGACAGGGAAAAGGCAAGGAAGAGAACTTGTGGATAGCTGGTGGCTGTGTGGCAGGTGTTACCTTAGCCCTGGGGCAGTAGATTTGTTCCCTCAGTCTTCTAAGGCTTCAGTGTTCCTTGTTCTCCCTAAAGCAGTACAGGGTGAACAGGCAGATTTCAGACAGGCTGTTCGTGGTGCACGATGCTTTCCAAGCCACAGTGCGTTGTGTGCGGGACTTGGAAGGGCTCAAGCGCAGGAGTATGTAAGGCCTTCATGAGGGAATCTACAGATTCGGAGCTGGCTCCAGCGCAGCAGTCTGGGGCTGCAGGCAGTGCCCCGGTAGTCTCAGCCTTGCTAGTTCCTGATTTAGCGCAGGAAGAGCCGGTGGCGGGCCCTTCTTCCTTCTCGGACGCGTCCCCCTCGCAGACGTCTTTTCATAGAAACATAGAAACATAGAAACATGATGACAGAAAAAGACCACAAGGCCCATCTAGTCTGTCCTTCCATAACAACAACTACAACAGTCCACTTTTTACCTTTAGAGATCCTCTGTGTTGGTCCCATGCTTTTTTGAATTCAGTTACTGTCCTCATCTCTACCACCTCCACTGGGAGACTATTCCACGGATCCACTACTCTTTCCGTAAAGAAATATTTCCGCATATCACTCCTGAATCTATCTCCCTTCACCCTCATCCCATGTCCCCTCGTCGCAGAACTTGCTTTCAATTGAAAGAGGCTCTCTCCCTGAACATTTATGCCACGGAGGTATTTAAACATCTCAATCATATCACCTCTATCCCGCCTTTCCTCTAAGGTGTACATATTAAGATCCTTAAGTCTGTCCTCATATGCTTTATAATGAAGACTACTAATCATTTTAGTAGCAACCCTCTGCACCGACTCCATCCTGTTCACATCCTTTTGAAGGTGCGGTCTCCAGAATTGCACACCATACTCCAAATGAGGTCGCACCAAAGACTTATACAGAGGCATTATCACCTCCTTTTTTCTGCTAGCCATTCCTCTCCGTATGCACCCAAGCATCCTTCTAGCTTTTGCCGTCGCCTTTTCTACCTGTTTAGCTACTTTAAGATCATCGGACACAACTACGCCTAGGTCCCGCTCTTCTTTAGTGGACAAAAGTACTTCACCTCCTATGCTGTATTGCTCCCTTGGATTGCTGCAGCCCAAATGCATGACATTACATTTTTTAACATTAAATCCCAGCTGCCAAATTCTAGACCATTCTTCAAGCTTAGCTAGATCCCTCCTCATGTTATCTACACCTTCCTGGGTGTCTACTTTATTGCAGATTTTGGTATCATCCGCAAAGAGGCAAACCTTACCAGACAGCCCTTCCGCTATATCACTAACAAAGATGTTAAAAAGAATCGGACCAAGGACAGATCCCTAGGGAACTGTCTTCCATTTTTTCGTAACAATTTGTTCCACTGCTTCAACAGACAGTCTTTGGGAATTCTCTGCAGCAGCAGCTTACCATGGAGACCAGCAGAGCAAAAAAGTGCCCGGCGTCTCCTCGAGTTGACGATTCCCCGAGCAGGAGCAAGAGGCCTCGTGGTGAGGGGGACTTGAGAGAGCATTCGGGGGTGTCGGAGGGCCCTCTGTCAGATGAGGAGGGCCACTGTTTGATATTGGATGAAGATCTTGAAGAAAGTGAGATTTAGGAGAGAGAAGACCAGACTAGAGTTGTGAGAGTCTTCCGGAGAGAGGAGCTGCCGGCACTCATTGTAGAGACTCTGAAGGCGCTTAATATGCTGGTTCCGGGGTCAGCGGAGGAGGATACGCTGGAGGATCCTTTGTTGCAGGTGTTTAGAAAGACTCAAATGGCCTTCCCTGTGCACAGGGTGTTTCAGGAGATGATTCAGGAAGAGTGGAACGTTCCAGATGCACCTTTGAAGGGTTCCAGGGTTATGGGTCGTTTGTACCCGTTACTGGATCAGGACAAAGAAATCTTTAAGTTGCCCAAGGTGGATGCGGCCGCCTTGGCGGTGACCAAAAAAACAACAATTCCTGTCGAGGGCAATGTGGCTCTAAAGGACGGTCAGGACAGAAAGTTGGATGTCTTGTTAAGGCAGGTTTTTGACGTCAATGCGATTTCGTTGCAGGCAGCTGTTTGCGGAGCGTGGGTGGCTAGAGCTTGCCTTCGCTGGGCACAACAAGTTCAAGAGGGCCATACGAGTACCTTAGCGGGAGAGGCGGCCCGGTTAGAATCTGGGGCGGCCTACCTGGCGGATATTCATTATGACCTTATGAGGGGTCTGTCAAAAAGTATGGCATCGGTGGTAGCAGCAAGACAGTACCTGTGGCTGCGCAATTGGGCGGCGGATAGTTCCTCAAAGGCTAGGTTAAGTAAACTACCCTTTAAGGGCCGTCTGCTGTTCGGAGAGGATTTGGAGAAGCTGGTTAAGGATCTCAGGGAGTCCAAGGGAGGTAGGTTACCGGAGGATAAGCCTAAGCCGTCTCGTGGAGCCCCGGGGGGCAGGGGACAGTTTCGAGATTTCCGACGGTTCTGGGCCCAAAGGTTCTCTGCAGGTCAAAGGGGGTGTTTCCCCAATAGAAACCAAAGTTTTCAAGGGTTTTGCAGAGCGGGGAGGGGTTTCAGACCTTCCTCCTCCTCCTCCTCCTCCTCCTCTACCTTCAAGAAGTCACAATGAGATGAGGCGGACGCAGGTGTCCCTTATTCCGGTAGGGGGGCGTTTGCAGGAGTTTTATCCTGCCTGGGTCCAAATTACCTCAGACCAGTGGGTGCTGGAAGTCATACGGGAGGGCTACGCTCTGGAATTTCTGAGGCCAGTGCGGGAAGCCTTCGTGCAGTCTCCCGGCAGGTCAGTGGCAATGTGCGCGGCGCTGTGGGAGACGGTACAAAGGTTGCTGGACCTCAGAGCGATAGTTCCCGTGCCCGCAGACCAGTACGGTTGCGGTCGGTACTCCATCTACTTCGTTGTCCCAAAAAAAGACGGAGGGGTTCGGCCGATTCTGGATCTCAAGGGCGTCAATCGGTGCCTGAGGGTGTCGCATTTTTGCATGGAGACGCTACGGTCCATTATAGTAGCGGTGCAGAAAGGAGAGTGTCTCACGGCCCTGGACTTGTCGGAGGCATATCTTCATATTCCCATAAGGGCGGAGCATCACAAATTTCTGAGGTTCGCGGTGCCCTTTGGGCATTATTAGTTCCAGGCGTTGCCCTTCAGCTTTGCAACGGCCCCGAGAGTTTTCACCAAAGTTATGGTGGTGGTAGCAGCAGCTCTACGCAAGGAAGACATCCTTGTCCATCCTTACCTAGACGATTGGTTAATTCGAGCAAAGTCGCAGGCCGAGAGCGAGAGGGTCACTTCCCGGGTAGTAATCTTCCTGGAAAGTCGGGTGGATAGTCAATATGGCAAAGAATCATTTGCAACCGTCCCAGAATCTGGAATACCTGGGTGCACGCTTCGACACTCTGATCGGGAAAGTGTTTCTCACAGGGCAGCAAGCATAGGTTCTGCGAAGACTTGTGGGGAGGTTCTTGAAACTCAAGGCTCCTTCAGCATGGCATTACCTTCAGTTGTTGGGCACCATGGCGGCAACGATAGAGATGGTGCCGTGGGTGAGAGCTCACATGAGACCCTTGCAGAGGGCGTTACTTCGTCGGTGGTCACATCAGCTAGATCCTCTGTCCCAAAAGCTGGTTTGCCCGGTGGAGACCTGTCGAGCCCTGCACTGGTGGTTGCTTCCCGAGTCGTTGGAGCGGGGGAAGTCTTTGGAGGTGCCAGATTGGGTGGCAGTGATGACAGACGCCAGTTTACGAGGCTGGGGGGCTCATTGTCAGGGCAGCTTTGCTCAGGGTCTTTGGAACTCTCAGGAGAGAGGACGTGGGCGATCAACCGGTTGGAATTACGGGCGGTGTATCTGGCATTACAGGAGTTTCGGGCATTCCTCAGGGGGCAAGCAGTCCGAGTGTTGTCCGACAATGCGACGGCGGTTGCTTACGTGAACAAGCAAGGGGGCACCAGCAGCATGGCGCTAGAAGCTGAAGCCGAAGATATGTGTGGCTGGGCGGAGGCAAATCTCTTGGACCTGTCGGCAGCGCATGTAGCAGGGGTAGACAATGTGGAAGCCGATTATCTCAGCCGGGTGAGGGTGGATCCAGGGGAGTGGGTCCTCCATCCCGAGATCTTCGAGATGGTGGTTCGCAGGTGGGGATCGCCGGTCATGGATCTCATGGCGACCTTCACTTCCGCAAAGGCCCCTCGCTTCTTCAGCAGACGCAGAGAAAGGATGTCGGAAGGCCTGGATGCCCTTATGCAGGTATCGCCGGAGGGACAACTGCTGTATGTCTTTCCTCCTTGGGTTCTGATAGGAACAGTCCTGCAAAGGGTGGAGAAGTTCAGAGGTCACGTAATTCTGATAGCACCACATTGGCCGTCGCCCCTGGTACGGGGATCTGGTGAGGTTGCTGGTGGCAGGTCCCTGGCGGCTTCCTGACCGGGCGAATCTGTTAAGCCAGGGGCCTCTGTTCATGCCTCACGTGGATCGATTCTCGCTTACGGCTTGGCTCTTGAAAGGGCTCGGTTAAGATCCCGGGGGTATTCGGCTACTGTCATTGCTACCCTATTGAGATCCAGGAAGCGGTCCACGTCTCTAGTGTATGTTCGAGTCTGGAGAATCTTCGAGGCGTGGTGCGGGGTAAGGAAGTGCGAGGCTTTGAAGGCTTCTATTCCTCAGATTTTGGAATTCTTGCAGGATGGCTTCGACAAGGGCCTAGCGACAGCGTCATTACGGGTTCAGGTGGCAGCTTTGGCCTGCTATAGAGGCAGGTTGGCAGGACAGTCGCTCGGGACTCAGCAAGATGTGAAACAGTTTTTAAGAGCGGTATCGCTTGTTAGGCTACCGGCGAGGCAAGTGTTTCCTAGGTGGCACCTACCTTTTGTATTAGACGCATTGGAGCGGGAACCCTTTGAACCGTTAGCGCATGCGTCGCTCAAGGATCTCACTCTTAAGGTGGTGTTCCTAGTGGCTATCTGTTCAGCTAGACGAGTGTCAGAGCTGCAGGCGCTTTCTTGTAGGGAGCCCTATCTTTCTTTCTTTGTGGCTAAGGTCGTTCTGTGGCCTGTTCTGGCGTTCCTCCCAAAGGTGGTTTCGGCGTTCCATGTGAACCAGGAGATTTCCTTGCCGGTGTTTGCCGAGGGCAGTGGTGGTCCTTTGCCGAAAAATCTGCATAGGTTAGATGTCCGGCGGGCTTTGAAGAAGTATCTCAGCCGGACGGCGTCTTTTCGTAAGTCGGATAGGCTTTTTGTCCTGTTTGCAGGATCTAGAAAGGGAGAAGTGGCGTCGAAGGCATCCATTGCACGTTGGATTAAAGAAGCTATAGTGTCGGCTTATGTGTTGAAAGGTAGAGTAGTGCCGGAGGGGTTGAAGGCCCACTCCACTAGGGCTCAAGCCACTTCCTGGGCGGAAGTTCTGTTGGTGTTGCCGGTAGAAATTTGTAAAGCGGCAACATGGTCTTCTTTAAATTCTTTCATTAGGCACTATCGTCTGGATGTGCAAATGGCGGAGGAGGCTTCCTTTGGCTCAGCAGTGCTTCAGGCTGGTTTGCCAGGTCACTCCTGTGGTTGATTTTCTTCACTGCTCTGGTACAGACCCAGAGGTTTCGGGACTAGACTGGGGACACGATCAGGAAGGTGAAATTAGACTTACCTGCTAATTGTTGTTCCTGGAGTGGAACCAGTCTAGTCCCGTATCCCTCCCAGCGTGCCTTGGCAAATGGCAGCCTGAAGGTTCTGCGTGGATCGCAGGTAAGACATGTTTTCGTTTTGCTGTTTGTAGTTAAAAAAAAAAAAAAAAAAAAAGACGAAGAGACAGCTGGGGTAAATGGCTATGTCTGTTGTTTTCTGTTGGGGGACTTTCTGTCCTTCCCTTTGGGTGAAGGAGTAGTCTGTGCAAGTTCCCAGTCACAGTATGGATGGGCTTGCGGGTCCTCAGTCATTGGTTGCGACTTACTGTGGTCTAGTTGATTTAATATTTATTTATTTATTTATTTATTTAACATCTCTTATATACCGCACTATTATCATCAGCGCGGTTTACATGGAACCAAACATATACATACAGAAAAACTGTAGTGCATTTTACAAGTAACAGGAATTTGAACTTGGTAATAAAGGGAAACTATGTACATTATGTAACTATATACAGTAGTCTATACACATTTAGTCACAGTTGAAGTTGTCTTCACATATGGTTTATTATAGTTGAGCAAATTCTTATTTGTTTCTCCGGTGAGTCTGCTTTGTCAATAGGATACTGGTGACAGGAGGCGGACCCCGGGGAGATATACTGATGATGTCACAAAAGAAGGAGTTTCTCAGTCTCCAAGCTGCTAGATGAGATGGGCAACCCAGAGGTTTCAGGATTAGACTGGGTCCACTCCAGGAACAACAATTAGCAGGAAAGTCTAATTTCACCTTCTAAGAGTTCACTTGAGCATGTAAAATGCTGTTGTGCATGCTCAAGCCCCTAATAAATTTACCCACTCTGCATGTTGCTAATATGGATCCCTAAACTCTCTAGCCCCTTTTTAAAGGAATTACATTTTAAGCAGCCAAACTTTAGAATTTAGCTTAGTAAACCCTTTGAAAGTTGATGTCTGATATCTACTTTCCTATATATTTCGATTCAGATTTATTACCGGTTCCAGATTTGAATATCAAGTGCAGTCACATTCATGTGCACACTATTTCTCAGTGGACAAGCAAGAATGAAATACCCACAAATGGGTGAAATCTTCCGACTGAGCCTGCACAGGAACACTGTCTAGCTACAGTTGAAAGCTTTTGGGAGGTTCCTCCTTGCCTGCATGCCCTCTTAGTGCCTGCCACTGTGACACCATCTTGAGCTAGTCTTCGTTTTTCTGCGGAGCCCAATGGACACGTTCCAGCCTACTTCAATTGGTAATTTGTTTTCTTTTCCCCTCCAGGGATCCTGTATCTTCCACTTCTTTCAGTAATCACCTGCTGTCACGGTTCCTCTTTTCCCTTTCATTTTTTGCCCTTTTTGGTTGTTTCCTTTTCTTTTCATTTCAGCGGAAACTCTGCCTCCTTAGACTCTTGTTCCGTTTTATTTCACTGTGGCTATCTTTCTGAGTGACATGTCCCAAAACCAGGTTCAAAAAGCAATCCCAGTGCACAAGGACCATATCCACCACAGATACCCATAATTGGTGCCTTAATTGCCTGTGACCTGATCATCTGCCCTCTTTTGTAGTTTGTCTACAGATGAGAAAAAGAGGACTCGAGTCGAAAGAAGCTGTACAAATCACTTTTGGTGCTCAGAAGTACAATACATCGGCATCGACTGCACCAGTCTCTATGACTTCAAAGGCTGCATCGGACACTGGTGGTGCTTCGACATTGAGGAACTCTCGAGTCCATATGGAGCTGAGCACCTGTTTAGTGCCCCAGAGCATTGGCCATCGATCGATCTCCACCTGAAGATGCGGGATGACATCGAAGGGTGATCACACCGAGTGAAGACTCTGGTGCATTGACAGCAGAGCCCTTAAAGGCATGGCATCGAGAGTAATGAGGGTCTGCCACAGAGCTCTTCCAGAACATCGGAGGGACAGCGTCAGCTTACCGAGAGCCGAGACAAGTCTGCAGATAATGTTCAAATTCTAGGTACATTGGTTAAAGTAGCTGAGGCCCCACGGCCTTTGGAATTGACAGCCATGGAGTTCTGCAGGCTCATGAACAAATTGTTGTGCTGTTGGCTGTGCAGCAGGTTGCGGCCTCGACCGGCCTCTGTGCAACCAATCCTCAAGATGCATGCCTTGCCTGTGGGAGATGCACAGTCGTCGGGGCATTGAAGGGCCTTGACACCGGTGCCTGTCTGGTGAATATCACTCTCTAGCATTTCAGGGTTCAATGTACCCTCAAAGCATGGGTGCATCATTGCTCTCTAAGGAGCTCCCAATCCCTTCGGGTCCTAAGAGAGATTCAGGCAGAGACTCGGTACTTTTATTTCATATCTGAATCGGATTCAGAAGGCTGGTTTACAGATGTGGAGTCAGAGGACAGATCCCTGGAGCTTCCGTTGCACCCTTCTGTACCTCATCAGTGGCATGTCCCCTTCTGAGGATATGACCTTCCAGGATTTTGTCAGGGATATGGCCAAAGCCTTACCGTTTTCTTTGGAAACTGAGGATGAACACAGGGCAGAAGAATTGGAGATCCTTCAGTACTCCTCAGTCCCTAAGGAAGCACTGATAGTGCCAGTGCACCGCATCCTACAGAGAGTACAGATGAGAATGTGGGAGAACCCCTTCACTGTACCCCTCCAGTCAGAAGGGAAAGTATTTTCAGAGTTCCCTGTTCATAGCCCGCATAGCCTCTTACCAGCTCTACATGGGCATGTTTTTGAAGAACATCATGTGTGACCTCGCTGATCTGTCCCAGTTTCTCTCTCAAGAGAGTTTGGAACTGTATCCTTCTCTTATGGCTTGTCTCAAGGACTGCTTGAAGTTCATGTTACAGGTGACCTATGACATCTTCAAAACAGCATCGGGAGCTTCTGCTTTGGGTATTGGCACCCGGAGACTTGCCTGGCATTGGTCCTCAAACCTGTAACAATCAGTGCAGGACAAGCTTGCTGATGTGCCATGCCGTGGGGAGAATCTCTTCAGAAGACAAGTTGAAGAGAAGGTTGGTTTCATCGAAAAGCAGCATGTCACCCTTCGTAATCTCTCAAGGTGCATGTCCAAACCAGCCTCCTATCGCAGGAGGTACCAAGGGGGGAGCCAGAAAAAGACCTATTACACGCATAGGCGTAGGTATTTTCCCCCAACCTAAACAGGCTCCTCGCCCACAACCGTGATGAGAGAAGTCTCGGAAAGCCTGGCCTGCTCATCAGCCAAAGCCAGGGGTGGGGTTTTGACTGGCTAACCAATTTACCAGTGACCTCAGTGGACAACCCACCGGTCGAGGGAAAGCTTATACATTATGCCCAAAGGTGGACTCTCATAACCTTGGACACATGGATTCTGCAAATCGTCCAAAGCGGTTACAAATTGCATCTATTCTGTCTACCTCCAAATTGCCACTGAGGGGTGCATTGCATCATCCCTCTGCATCAGGAACTGCTTCAGAGAGAGATTGCTGCCCTCTTGGTGGATCTCACTATTGAGCTTGTGCCACCGGAGCAGAGAGGGTGAGGGTTTTGATCCAAGTACTTCCCGATTCCCAAGAAAACAGGGAAATACCATCCTATCCTAGTCCTAAGAGATCTGAACCCATACTTGGTAAGAGAAAAGTTCAAAATGATTTCTCTGGGCACCTTGCTTCCTAATCTCCAAAAAGGAGATTGGCTATGCTCCCTTGATCTGAAGGATGCAGATACTTCCTGTGAGTGGGATGTATTTGTATGTGGGTATCTCAGATTCATCCTGGGGGGGATAGTAGTTCCAGTACTGAGTGCTGCTTTTTGGCCTAGCCTCAGCACCCCCCATTTTTGCAAAAGGCCTTGTGGTAGTAGCAGCTTATCTCCAAACGCTGGGAGTGTTTGTCTTTCCCTAATTTGACAATTAGCTGACCAAGAGTACCACTCAGGAAGGTGTTCAAGAATCAACATGGTTGACTGTTTGGGTGTTGGAACTACTAGGGTTCATTTTAAATTACGCCAAGTCCCACCTTTAACCCATCCAGTAATTGGAATTCATAGAGTCCTGCTCCACATGTCGCAGGTGAGAGCCTTCCTCCTGCACTACCGACTTTACAGAGTGACAGGACTAGTGCGGGAGATTCAATTGAGTCAGCAGGTAATGGCTCGCAGGATGTTAACTGTACTAGGCCACATGGCCTCCACCATGTACATCACACCCTTGGCTTGCCTTCATATGAAGCAGGCTTGGTGGACTCTGAGGACTCAGTGGATGCAAGCCACAGGTTGACTCAGGGATGGTCTGTAACATAAAAACATGACAGCGGAAAAAGACCGCATAGCCTATTTAGTCTGCCCTTTCATATCAACCACTACAACAGTCCCCTTTCTTTCTTTAGAGATCCTCTGTGTTTGTTCCAAGCTTCTTTGAATTCAGATACTGTCCTCATCTCTACCACCTCCACTGGGAGACTATACCACGGATCCACCACTCTTTTCGTAAAGAAATATTTCCGCATATCACTCTTAAATATATCCTCTTTGACCCTCATCTCATGTCCCCTCATAGCAGAGCTTGCTTTCAATTGAAAGAGGCTCTCCTCCTGTGCATTTATGCTACGGAGGTATTTAAACGTCTCAATCATATCACCTCTATCCTACCTTTCCTCTAAGGTGTACATATGAAAATCCTTAATTCTGTCCTCATATGCTTTATAATGAAGACCATTAACTATTTTAGTAGCCACCCTCTGTACTGACCCAGCCTGTTTATATCCTTTTGAAGGTGCGGTCTTCAGAATTGCACACAATACTCCAAATGAGGTCGCACCAAGAACTTATACAGAGACACCATCACCTCCTTTTTTCTGCTGACCATTCCTCTCCCTATGCATCCAAGCATCCTTCTAGCTTTTGCTGTCGCCTTTTCTACTTGTTTAGCTACTTTAAGATCATCAGACACAATCGCACTAGGTCCCGCTCTTCTTTAATGGACAAAAGTACTTCACCCCTTATACTATATTGTTCCTTTGGATTGCTGCAGCCCAAATGCATGACCTTGCATTTTTTAACATTAAATCTCAACTGCCAAATTCTAGACCATTCTTCAAACTTAGGTAGATCCCTACTCATGTTATCTAACCCTTCCTGGGTGTCTACTCTATTGCATATTTTGTTATCATCCACAAAGAGGCAAACCTTACCCGACAGCCCTTCCGCTATATCACTAAGAAAGATGTTGAAAAGAATCAGACCAAGGACAGATCACTGGGGCACACCACTGGTAACCTCCTTCTTCTCTGAGTGAGCTCCATTCCCTGTACCCTTTGTTGCCTCCCACTCAACCAATTTCTAATCCAAGCAGTAACTTTAGGGTCCATCCATAGGGTGCTTAATTCGTTTATAAGTCGTCTGTGAGGAATGGTGTCAAAGGCTTTACTGAAATCTAAATACACCACATCTAGGGCTTTCCCTCAGTCCAGTTCCCATGTCACCCAGTCAAAGAAATCAATCAGATTTGTCTAACAAGACCTGCCTCTGGTGAATCCATGCTGCCTCAGATCCTGTGATCCGCTGGACTCCAGAAACCTCACTATTTTCTCTTTCAGAAGCGCTTGCAATAATTTACTCACCACCGAAGTTACAGTAAACTAACTGGCCTGTAGTTTTTAACCACATCCTTACTTCCGCTTTTGTGTAAAGGGACCACATATGCCTTTCTTCAATCCTGTGGCACCACTCCCAACTCAGAGACATTGAAAACATCAGTCAGTGGAGCTGCTAGAACGTCCTCAAGTTCCCTCAGTATTCTAGGGTGTATCCCACCCGGTCCCATTGCTTTGTCTACTTTAAGTTTAGCTAGTTTCTCACGAACACAGTCTTCTGAAAATTGTTCAAGATGCCCATCGTTTCTTTTCTGTTCTTGTTTGTGGGTGTTTTCTGAGGTTTTGCTCCTAGTTCTTCATCTGTGAACACAGAACAGAAATATTTGTTAAGCAATTCCTCTTTATCTTCATCAGTTTCTACATATTCCTCCCCTTCACCCTTGACTCTGACAATATCACTTTTGTCCTTCCTCGTCTCACTAACATATCTGAAAAATGTCTTATCCCCCCATTTTATTGCATTGACTATTTCCTCCTCTTTTTGAATCTTTGCTTTCCTGACTACTTTGTTAGCTTCTCTAAGATTTTCCAAATATAGTTGCCTATCTTCCTGTCTCTGTGATCACTTGTATTTCATGAAGGCCTCCCTCTTTTTCTTCACCTTTTCAGCTACTTCTTTTGAAAACCATAGCGGTCTTCTTTTCCTTTTACCTTTATTTACCATTTTAACAAAAAGGTTGGTTGCCCTTAAAATATCCCCTTTCAGTTTTGCCCACTGTTTTTCTACATCCCCCAGCTGTTCCCATCCCACTAAGGACTCCTTGCGGTTATTGACCCATCTTGGCAAAGTTCGTTTTCCTAAAGTCTAAGACCCTTGCTTTTGAATGGATTCTAACAGCCCTAGTCCTAATACTGAACCATACTATCTGGTGATGACTGGATGCAAAATGATCTCCCACTATAACATCAGAAACACTTTCACCATTGGCAAGCACCAAGTCCAGTATGGCCCCTTCACATGTGGGTTCTGTTACCAGTTGCCTGAATAGTTCCTCCTTTAGAGAATCCAGGATCTCCTTACTTCTAGATGATACTGCAGCAGGAATGTGCCAGTCAACATCTGGCATATTGAAATCCCCTATCAATAGCACTTCCCCTTTCGTGGCAGTGCTGTGTATGTCTTCAGTTAACTTTCCGTCCACCTCTCCCTGCTGTGAGGGAGGTCTGTATATCATGCCAATGCAAATAGATTTCTCTTTCCCTCTTTCTAGTTTAACCCACAGTGCCTCCTTTCTCCCTTTTAAGCTCTGTAGTCCCAAAGCTTTAATATTATTTTTTTTACATATAGTGCCACTCCTCCTACCCTTCTTCCTACCCTGTCCTTTCTGAATAGCCTGGAATAGTTACATCCCAGTCATGGTTTTCTGTGAATCATGTTTCTGTAACTGCCACTAAATCCAAGTCAGCCTCTCCCGTTTAAGCTTCAAATATTTGGGATCTTATTTCCCATGCTACGGGCATTTATACGTACCGCTTTCCATATGTTGCCCCTTTTACCTATTTCCATAAAGGTATTTAATGTTTCACTTACCTGGGGGCTTTTTTCACCCATCCTCAATGAATCTAGTTTCAAGCCCTCTTCAGTAGATTAGCCAGTCTGCTACTGAAGACACTTTAACCTTTCTTCATCCAGGATACCAAAATGCTCTTGCTTGCACCATCCACGCAGCCATGCAGTCATCTCCAGGATGTGAGCTTCTCTGCCTTGGCCTTTACCCTCAACAGGGAGGATTGAAGAGAACACCTCCTGTGCCCTTATCTGCTTTACCGTCTGTCCCAGAGCCATGAAGTCACTTTTGATACGCTCAGTATCATTTGTGCCGACATGGATTAGCAACATCGGTAATAGTCACTGGGCTTGATGAGTCTCGGCAAACTCTCTGTAACATCTTGGATTTTGGCATCTGACAGACACATTCCTCTCTGGACATCAAGTCTAGTCGGCAGATGGATGCCTCAGTACCCCTTAGAAGAGAGTCACCAACCACTGCTACCCTTCGCTTCCTTGTGGTCACTGATTCTGAAACTTTGGGGTGCTCGAGCTCTGATTCTTCCTTTTCCAGGGATGCTTTCACCTCCTCCACGTCCAGGGCTGCATAATGGTTCTTCAAATCAAGGGCTGGAGAAATTGGATTGGTGATTTTGGCAGGCCCTGGTGACTTGTCTTACCTTCATCATTCTGTAGGCTTCCATCTTCTCCTCTGCTGGAGAGCTTGGATGTTGCAAGAACATCTTATCAATGTACTTCTCACTGTCTTAAATGCTCCTCAGCCTCGCCACCTCTTCTCTGAGTTCCTCCACATGTTTCCTCAGTGTTTCAGCATGCAGGCATCCTGCACATGGAACCGGTCCTTCAGCTGGCATTGGGACCTCTGTCTGGACAGAGGCAGAAGCTGTAACGGGGACAATAGCTTTGGTGATACAATTTTTCCCTGCCATTGTTCAGTTGGTGGAGCTTAGGTATCTGTTGAAGCAAAAGAGAGAGACACCTATCAAAGTACCAGCCAGTTTCGCAGCTGTCCTTTCAGGTAAAAAGCAGTTAAATCTCTTATTAGTGTGTTCAAAATGTGCTGTTCCAAGTCCCTTTCTGTAGCTAATTGGGGAGGTGCCCTATAAAGCAAGACTGTTCACTAGGGGTGGGTGGGGGTTGGGAGGGACCTAACACCTGATGAGGTGTTAGTAGCTTCAAAGAGCTGAGAAAGATACTAAAGCAGAATTTTAAACCTACTCCACTAAATAAACTATTTCCCCTTTTAAACTAAAGTACCATAAAGAATGTAACTTTGTTTTAAAAATCTACAAACACCCTTTTAAGAGCTCCCAGGCAGAGATCTGGTAATTTCAAAAGCCACAAGCTCTTACCTTTGCTTGA
Organism: Ichthyophis bannanicus; assembly: GCA_033557465.1. NCBI lineage: Eukaryota > Metazoa > Chordata > Amphibia > Gymnophiona > Ichthyophiidae > Ichthyophis > Ichthyophis bannanicus. The sequence continues at coordinate 282,210,674 of CM066035.1, forward strand.
AATGTATAGCCCCTGTTAGGAATGCCTCAACAGTACAAGGCTCTGAAGCCTTTTATGCAGGCCTCATCTGCTCTCCATTATTTCACAGGTCCACTAACTCCTGATGATGTGTCAGTAGCTTCAAAAGGCTGAGAAAGATACTAAAGCAGAGTTTTAGACCTGCACTAAATAAAATATGTACCAAAACACTTTTAAGAGCTCCCAGGCAAAGAGCTAGTAATTTAAAAAACCACAAGCTCTTACCTTTGCTTGAAATGTATAGCGTCTGTTAGGAATGCCTCAACAGTGCATCAGTCCTCTCTTTCAGTTACTGCAATGGTGGACAATCCACCACAACTTGTTCTGACATCTCCCCTTCCAGATTGCTCCTCCTCAGAAGGTTTTGACGACAGATGCATCCAAGCTGGGTTGGGGAGCTCATCTCGGTGGGTTTCCCATTCATTGCGATTGATCCATCCAAGAGAGTCTCCACCAGATCATCTTGAAATTTAGAGCTGTGGCAAACGCTCTAAAGGCTTTCCAAGATCATTTGGACAATCAAATTGTTCTTGTTCAGACAATCAAGTCACAGTGTTTTACATCAGCAAGCAGGGAGGAACCGGCTTTACCTCCTCATTGTGGAAGTCGCCATCACACATGGGATGGATTTCAGATCCACATGCTTGCCTGGCGATCAAAACACTCTTGGCATACTGTCAAGTCCTCCAACCACACAAATGGACATTAGACAAGGAGGTGGCAGCTTCATCTTTCGGGAGTGGGGTACCCCCTCAATAGATCTTTTTTGCCAATCCGCAGAATGCCCAGGTGGACAAGTTCTATTCCAAGGTAAGATCACACAGCAGGTTAGCCTCGGATGCTTTCATACTGTACTTGAGGGAAGGTCTTCTATATACATATCCTCCAATACCTTTCATTGCAAAACCCTTCCTGAAGCTCAAAATAGATGGAAGCACGATGATTCTCTTCGTTCCCTATTGGTGCAGACGGCCTTGAGTTTCTCTCCTCCTACAGCTCTTGTCGGGAGCCACTCCAGCTGGTCTATGCGCCGGATCTGATTTCGCAGGAAGACTGGATAATGTTGCACTCCAACATCCAGTCCTTGGCCCTCTCGGCATGAATTTTGAAAGGCAAATGTCTTGTGTGATCGATGTTCTTTTGGCCTCCAGATAGTTCTCAATGAGAGAGTCTTACTTCTGCAAATGGAGAAGGTTTGCTGTCTGGTGTGAGAATCAGGCCCTAAATCCTTTTGTCTGTCTCATAAAAAAAACTGCTGGAGTATCTTCTACACCTCTCCAAATCTGGACTTGCCCAACTTCGTCAGGGTCCACGTCAGTGCAATTACAGTTGCTTATTGAGGTATGGAAGGGAAGTCCATCTTAGTACAGCCTTTAGTTGTTTGCTTCATGCGGGGGTGGCTTCTCTTGAAGCCTCCCTACAAACCTCCCGCAGTGTCTTTGGACCTCAGTGTGGTAATTGCACAGCTCATGAAAGCTGCGTTCGAGCCACTCATTTCCTGCCCTCTGAAATATTTGACCTGGAAAGTATTGTATCTCCAGGAACAAGCAGGAATGTAGTCTTTACATATGGTATCGTCGGTACCGACGGAGCCTGCGCAGGAACGCTCCCCAGCGTCCAATAGGAACGCTTTTGGGAGCATCCCTCAGCACATGCGTGCTGCCTTCCCGCCTTTCCAACTGTCCCTTCGTTTTCCGCGGAGCCGACAGGACATGTTCTCTGACACTGCAGAAAATTTCTTCTTTAAACTTGTTTTCTTGTGGTCGCGTCTGCCTCCGCACGACACCTACCGGTATTGCTGGTTCTTTTTTCTTCTTTTCTAAAAAAAAATATATATATATATATATACTTCTGAACTGTTCCTCTTCAGAAACTTTTTCTTTTTGGCGCTAGGTGCCATTTTGAGCATTAGACCCCATTTTTCCTAAAAGATGGAAAAACCAGCAAGTGGTTTCAAAAAATGTACTAAGTGTGGCGGTACCATCTCCGTCACCGACACCCATGACTAGTGTCTAAAATGTTTAGGCCTTGACCATTCTCCATCTGAGTGTCTCTCTTGTATGGGGATGACTAAAAGAGGAAGACAGAACCGAGCTGCAAAGCTCAGTACCTTCTTTTCTTCGGATGCCAGGTCCATTGCATCGACGTCTTCAAGAGCCTCGTCTTCCTCTCATGGATCTCAGGTAACTAAACATAAGAGCCAGTCCTCAAAGGGTAGCTCTCCTTCAAAGCATCGAGAGGTCATTGGCATTGCCCTTGAGGAAACTACACTGGCAAAACAGCCCCGACGGGAGGCTTCGGCCTCCAAAGCATCAACGGGGTTCCAGGATGTTCTCGAGGCTTCAACTTCAGCAGAACTACTGGTGCCATGCTCAGGGCTTCCGGCCACTTTTACTGGTACTGATACCCAGGCATCGACAGCGTCGATAGACCAGAGATTCCTCACTATTGAACGCAGTCTTGCAGCTCTCCTTACAGCTGTGGTACCGTTAACACCAGTGATTCAATGGGCACCGGTACCGATGCCGGTACCAGCACCGATACCAATGCCGGTACCAGCACCAACAGTATCGGCCCCGGTGGGAATTTCTCCCATGCCGACTTTTGCTGGCATCGACAGATCGGTACCGGACCAACTCGGTACCGACTTCGATCGATACCGAGACGGAGCTTTGCATGAACCACGGGATCAGAGATACTTCGAATCCTCCGATTCCGATGACTCTGATAATTCTGCCGGTACCAGAGTGTTTCTCCCGGAAGACTCCTCTTCTCCCCAACGCAGAATGTCTCCTCCGGAAGACATGTCTTTTCAGGATTTTATTCGTGATGTGGCCTGAGGCCTTTCAATCACGGTAGGTCCTGAAAAAGAACCTAGAGCAAAGGAATTGGAAATTCTCCAATACTCTAAGGCTCCCAAGGAGGCAGCCACTCTGCCCATTCATGAAATTCTTCATGATTTGATGCTCAGAATATGGGAGACACCTCTGACCACATCTCCTTATTCTACCATTCTACTCAAGTCCTGGTTTTCAAAAGATTCAGCTGTCACACCATTCAATGGTAGTGGAGTCAGGCATGCGTAGGATGAAAAGTGCAAAAAGACATGCATCCAATCCTCCAGGTCGTGAATGCAGGACTCTTGACGCTTTTGGGTGTCAAACATTTCAGGCTTCCATGCTTTCAGCTAGGATCAGCTCATATATATTATGTATGGGAGTGTTTCTCAAAGAAGTTACAGGAGATTTGGAGCTAATGAGCCCCCTTCTCCCTGATGACAAACGACAAGACTTCCTTACTCTGGTCAAGCATGCTCAAGACGTCTCCAAGTTTGTAAATCGTGCAGCCATTGACTGTTTGAATGCATCAGCAGAACCTTGGCTATTGCCATTGGTGCACGTCGGATTGCCTGGCTTCAGGCATCAGACTTGGAGATTTGGGTAGAGGATAAATTGGGAAACATCCCTTGCACAGGCAAAAATCTCTTTGGCAAGAATTGGCAGGAAAAGGCTAATGAGATAGATGCTGACAATATCACTTTAGATAGATTGTCAAAATCTACAGCCACTCCAGCCAAAAAGAAACCCTATAAAAACCCTTTTTCAGCAAAAAGAGGAAGTTTTATCCATCCTATACCCAGCAAGGGCTAGCTCAGGGTCAGGTTGTCCAGAAAGGTCAACAACAACAATCCAGACAAAAGAAGCCAAAAGGCCTTAGAGCTCAACCAGCTCCACAGGCCCAGCCCCCTCAAGGGCTTTGACTCCTTCATAGAGAACTTAGCCTTCCTGCCTCTGGAAGGTGCAGAACCCCTAAACATTCCAGGCAGGTTGTGTCATTTTGCCAACAGATGGCACCAAATAACAGCAGAAAATTGGACTCTGTCCATTGTGGGAGAAGGGTACAAGCTTCATTTTCACAGTATACCCCCTCCTACAATTGTAAGACAGTTCAATTCCCAAATCTCTACAGACAGTCTACTGGGTCGAGAGGTCTCAACACTCCTTGCTCATGGAGCAATAAAGGAGGTGCCCATTCTTCAACAGGGTACAGGGTTCTACTCCCCCTATTTTTATTCCAAAGAAAACAGGAGGACACAGACCCATTCTAGACCTCAGAGAATTGAACAAATATCTGTTCCGAGAAAAGTTCAAAATGATTTCACTAGTAACTCTTCTGCTATACCTTCAAAGTTAGGATTGGCTTTGTTCTCTAGATCTAAAGGATGCATATACTCGCATTCTGATCCGTCCAGATCACAGGAAATTTTTACGATTCCTTTTTAGGGGAAAACATTTCCAATACAGGGTTCTTCCCTTTGGTCTGGCTTCGGCACCAAGAATATTCATGAAATGCATGGCAGTAGTAGCTGCATTTCTGCGAACCCTATGGATATTCGTCTTCCCTTACTTGTACGACCGGCTCATTCGAGCCCCCATGGTTCCAGAAGCCAGCTTTGCACTGTCTCGCACAATGAGAATCCTTCAATACTTGGGATTGGTCATAAAACTCCCAAAATCCCAACTTGCTCCGTCCCAATCTCTGGAGTTCATAGGAGCTCGTTTAGATACCAGACAGTCAAGGGCTTTTCTCCCACAGCCCCGCTGTCTTCGCATAGTGGAGTTAGCTTCTCAAGCAGCGGTGAACTCCTTCCTAACTGTTCAAGAACTACTACAGCTATTGGGACATATGGCATCCACGGTTCATGTGGTTCCCTTTGCTCGCCTTCATATGCGAGCAGCCCAGTGGACCCTATCCACACAGTGGACACAGGCCACAGGACATCTGTCGGACAAGATATCAAACTCACGACGACTGATTTTGTCCCTCCAATGGTGGCAATCACTGGAAAATCTTCTAGTGGGATCTCCTTTCCAGCAACCCCTATTCCAGGTCACCCTAACAGATGCATCACAGGTGGGATGGGGAGCACACCTGCATCATCTCTCTACCCAGGGTACCTGGACTCCACAGGAGGCTTGTCTTCACATAAACCACCTGGACTTTAGAGCAATCCATCTAGCTTTTCGAGTATTCCATGCCCAGCTCAGTTACAAGACAGTCCTAGTCCAAACGGACAATCAAGTAGCCATGTTCTACGTGAACAAGCAGGGCGTAACAGGCTCTCTGTCGTTATGCAGCGAAACTTTACGACTATGGGCCCTCGCCAGAGAGCATCAAATTCACCTTCTCGTGGTATATCTTCCAGGCATTCAAAACCTTTGGGCAGACAAACTCATCCGAGTACTGCTGCCTCACGAATGGTCTCTTCACCTAGACCAGGTGGCCAAGATATTTCAGGTCTGGGGAACCACAGACATAGACCTATTTACAAGTCCACTGAATGCCAGACTTCCCCGGTTCTGTTCCAGAATTCCAGCTCAAAATTGCCAGGCAAGGGACACCTTCTTTCTTCACTGGGGTCACGACTTCCTCTATGCCTTCCCACCGATTCCCCTCATTCCCAAAACACTCTTCAAGCTTCAGAGAGACGGGTCGTATGATCCTCATAGTGCCACGGTGGCCATGCCAAACGTGGTGTCCCCTGCTTCTACATCTCTCTCAAGCTGCACCTCTGGAGTTAGGGTTTGCTCCAGATCTTCTCTCCTAAGAGAACGGGATGCTATGGCACCCGAATCCCAGTCCCTGCATCTCAAGGCCTGGTTGCTGAAAGCTTAGACCTTCAGGATATTTAACCTTTCCCAACAGGTACAAGATATCCTTCAGGCTTCTAGAAAACCTTCCACAAGATGCTGTTACTCTTTCAAGTGGAAACGTTTTACTATATGGTGTTCTCAAAGGGGGTTAAACCCCCTTATGATACCTTTGGAATCGATACTAGAGTGTCTACTTTATTTATCTAATTCTGGTCTAAAGACCAATTCAGTAAGAGTCCATCTTAGTGTAATTGCAGCTTCCTACAAACCTCTAAATGGACAACCAATTTACTCTCATCCACTCAAGATTTATGAGAGGTCTTCTATTAGCAAAGCCTCCCATCAGGCCACCACCGGTGGCTTGGGATTTAAACCTAGTTCACGGGCAGCTCATTAAACCGCCCTTTGAACCTTTAGCCACTACAACCCTAAAGCTTTTGTCCTGGAAGGTCATCTTCCTAATTGCAATCACCTCTGCATGTCGCTTTAGTGAATTGCAAGCTTTAGTGGCTGATCCTCCTTATACTAAGTTTCACCATGATAAGGTTGTTCTCAGAACTCAAACACACTTTATGCAAAGGTGGTTTCGCCTGTTCATTTAAATCAATCAATTTATCTTCCTGTATTCTTTCCGAGGCCTCATGCCTCTAATGCAGAAAGGATCCTTCATACTTTGGATTGTAAAAGAGCCTTGGCTTTTTACCTACAAAGAACACAGCAACATAGAAGGTCTTCTCAACTTTTTGTTGCTTTTGATTCTAGTAATTTGGGACTTCCAGTCTCCAAAAGAACTCTATCCAAATGGATTGCACAATGCATATCCTTTGCTTATGAGAGTAAGAGTCTTCCTCTTCAAGGCTATGTCACAGCTCATAATGTGAGAGCCATGGCAGCCTCTATGGTTAACCTTCACTCTGTGTCTATTGATGACATTTGTCGAGCAGCCTTCCTGGGCTTCGGTACACACCTTTGCAGCCCACTACTGCCTAGATAAAGCCTCCCGTCAGGATGCCATCTTTGGCCAAGCTGTTCTTCAAAATCTCTTTCAGACCTAATTCAACTCTTACCCACCAACCCTGGTGGGATGCCAGAGATCCATGGGAGGAAGCATGGCCCACCTTACGATAGGTGGCAGTTTCCTGGGGCTATCTCCCTAGCATCTTCAGCTAGGGAGTCCCCATATGTGAAGATTACATTCCTGCGTGTTCCTGGAGATAGCGTAGTTACTCACCTGTAACAGGTGATCTCCAGGAACAGCAGGAATTTAGTCTTCATAACCCACCCACCTCCCCTAGGAGTTGTCTCTCTATCTCTCTGTCTCTTTCCTGTATCCCTCTATCCTTTCACTCATCTACAAACTTAACTGAAGAGGGACAGTTGGAAAGGCGGGAAGGCAGCGCGCATGTACTGAGGGATGCTCCCATAAGCATTCCTATTGGACACTGGGGAGCATTCCCGCACAGACTCCGTCTGTACTGACGATACCATATGTGAAGACTAAATTCCTGCTGTTCCCGGAGATCACCTGTTACAGGTGAGTAACTACGCTTTTTGGTGGTGGTCACTTCAGCACACGGAGTGAGTGAATTTCAGGCTCTCGTAGTTCATCCACTTTACACCAAATTCTATCATAATAAAGTGGTCCTCTGTACACGTCCTATATTCCTTCCAAAAATGGTTTCAGATTTCCATCTTAATCAATCAATTGTTCTACCAACATTTTTCCCCAGGCCTCAACGCCACGAAGAGGAGTTGTGTTGCACATGTTGGACAGCAGACAAGCTTTATCCTTCTACTCGGAGCAGACAAAAGCCCATAGAAAGTCCATCCAGCTTTTTTTGTTTTTTGGACCCTAGCAAGCATGGGGCTGCTGTTTCCAAACACTACCTTTCAGTTTGGCTAACAGACTGCATCTCTTTCGCTTATGCTCAAGCAGGCCTGAGCCGTGATGGTAATGTCACAACTCACAATGTCAGAGCAATGGCTGTGTCAGTGGCCAACCCATTCTTTGTCTCCATGGAAGAGATATACAGGGTTGTGACGTGGTTTTCTTTTCACACATTCACATCTCACTACTGTCTGGTTGGGGATTCCCACTGCAACAGCAACTTCAGCCAATCTGTACTTCTTAATCTGAGGATTACAATCAAACTCCTTCCGCATTAGGCCCATTCTATTTCATCCAGGCTACCAAAAAAAAGAAGAAAGAGATTAATTTCTGTTGTACAGAGTTCTATTTCTGAAGTTACTAAGACCTATTGCCATAAAGCAGGCAAACTTGTTGACTTTCGGTAGCCTTTAGCTAGGGAGTTCCATATGTGAGGACTTCATCCCTGTTTGTCCATGGAGAAAAAGTAGTAACTCGCCTTTAGTAGGTGTTCTCCGTGGACAGCAGGAATAAGTCCTCACAACCTGCCCATCTCCCCTGGGAGTTGTATTCTGCTATATTTGTAGTAATAGACTAGTTCAAGATGGCTCCATGGCGACAGGTAGGAAGAGGGTGTACAGGCATGGTGGAACCTCCCAGAAACTTCCAATAGTAGCTGGGGATCGTTCCCGGGTGAGCTCCATCGGGTTATGTCACCCATATGTGAGGACTTATTCCTGCTGTCCATGGAGAACAGCTGCTACAGGTGAGATGGGCTCATAATTCTAAACTATACCTGGGGTAATAGAAGAGGAAGTGACTTGCCCAAGGTCATGAGGCATCTCAGTGGAAGAAACTGTATTTAAACCCTGGCTTCTTGGTTCCCATCCTGCTTCTCTAACCACTAGGTGGCCACTCCAAATAAATGCACATGTGTATTCGGTAGTTTTAGGCAGGGCTGGCCATCCATTAGGTGGACTAGGTGGCCACCTAGGGCATCAGGTCTTGTGTTTTGGCATACATAGTCTGCTGCTCCTGACCCCTCTCCGATAGGAAGTTGTGTCAGAGTGGGGTCAGAAGCAGCAGGCCATGGTGTCGAAGCACATGACTTGCCACAGGCGGCTGCTGCTGTGCTGAGTCACAGCTTCTCGACCCTGCTGACAGAATCGGTGGCAGCAGCAACATGATACAGAGGGGGTCCGACATGGTGGCAGAAACACTTTGGCTGGCCCTAGTTTTAGATTTAATAAATTGCCAGGCCATAATCTCATAATAAGCATTAACAAATGTAAGTGAGGACAGATAAATCTAAAAAACTAAAATCTTTGGGAGATGAAACAAATATTTCTCCCCAGATTGGGATTGTTGTTCACAGAAGAGTATAATGCTATTTTTAGTTTTTTATCCTCCTCTGAAATGCCCTAAAGCAGCATTATATCAACCTGGAAAAGAGATAGCTTAGGGGAGATATGATAGATGTCTATAAATTAATGAATGGAGTGGAACGGGTAAACGTAGATCGATTGTTTACGTCATCAGAATATAGAAAGACTAGGGGACATGCAATAAAGTTACAGGATAACCTATTTAAGACTAATAAGAGAAAATATTTTTTCACTCAATTTGTAATCAAACTCTAGAATTTGTTACCAGTAACAGTAAAAGCTGTTAGTGTAGCTGGGTTTAAAAAAGGTTTGGACAAGTTCCTGTAGGAAAGGTCCATAAACCATTATTAAAAGGGACCCAGGATATCGCTGCTTGACCCAATACAAGCATTGTGGAACCTGTCTTTTGGGTTAACTGCTAGGTAGTTATGACCTAGATTGGCCATTGTTGGAAACAGGATACTGGTCTTGATGGACCTTGGTCTGACCCAGTATGGCATATCTTATGTTCTTATATGACATCAGAAGCAGCTGCAGAATATTGCTGAATAGCCATAATAACAGATGACCCAGTCTTTATAAGATTGATGATGATCTTTTATCAGTGCTGTTCTTTCACATTCAATTGTATCCTAGCTTTAGCAAATTAATTCTTAGTGATGGGCCAATTTGCACCTTCCATCTCTTTGCTATGCAGCGGTTTACACAATTGTTTATCTTGTATGCTGTTCATCCAGATTAATTCTGTGTTCTGCAAAGCCTGAGAAGATTTTCACAGATATTTGAAAAAAAAAGAACATCCCAGAATCTGTTTTGTAGTTTGGAAATTGATAATTTTGTTTTTATTTTCTTTATTTACTCTAGGCAGTTGCATTGCCTCCTATTGCTAGGTGGCCTTACCAAAACGGTTTCACTTTGAACACATGGTTTCGTATGGATCCATTAAACAATATTAATGTAGACAAGGATAAGCCTTATCTCTATTGGTAAGTTGGTCTTATAATTTCCATTTGCTTATTTCCATTTTGTAATAAAAAAATCTTTATGTAAGCATTTCAGCAAGTTATTTTTCGTTACGTTGGTTTTGAACTTTGCAGCTCTTTAGTTTGTTCTAAACTTTAATGCATTTTCTGTGTCTAGTTTATTTGTCCTCCCTTAAAAAAGCACTGCATAAAATGGTCCTTTCAGCAGTTAACATGCATTGATGGCATTAGCATACATTTTTGCACTAAAATGTTCACGCCACAATTGCTTAATCATTGCTCATGTTTATATAGTCAGACCATACATCGATTTTTTGCACCTCAGAGAATTTCCAGTGCTATTTATGGTCCTGTGGCAGTCAGGCTGTATGTATCCCAAATCTAACTAATTACAGAAAAGTAGTGGAATTTAAATGTTTTCCAGTGATGGTGCTCTATTTTAAGTTGGATTTTAGGTAACAGTGATGCAGGGGAAAATTGTTTCCAGTCCATGAAAATCTTATTGGATTTGGATAACGGGGTACCTAAGTGGCATGTCAGAAATGGTACATATATGAAGCACATTTTATAAAGGCAACATAATTGCCTATGTACCTTTCTTAAAACAGGCTCCAGAACCAGCCCATGCACTATCTAAATCCTCTTACACAAGTATAAATGTATGCATACTATCTCCACGAACAAGCAGGAATGAGTCTTCACATATGGGTACGTCGGTACCGACGGAGCCTGCACGGGAACGCTGCCCAGCTTCCAATCAGAAAGCTTTTGGCAGCATCCCTCGCGCCTGCGCGCTGACTTCCCGCCTTCTCCAGAGCCTCTCTTCAGTTTTCGTTTTTCCGCAGATCCGGCAGGACTTCCTCCTGTCACCGTAGAAACTTTTCTTTTTACTTGCTTTAATTACTTTAGTTTTTGTTTTCTTGTGGTTGCGGCTGTATTCCCCGCTGCCACCGGTATCGCCGGTGGATTTTTGACTACATTCTGAGAAACGTTTTCTTCAGTTTTTGCCTTAACTTCTTGGGCCTACCAGGCCTCTTCATTATGGAGCCTTCTTTTCCTAAGAAGTGCATTCGATGTGGGGGGGGGGCGGAGCCCGATGTCCAGCGGGATGGTCGCATAACGCTGAGGCTCCCGAGAGGCCTACTCAGAATCCTGAATTAACACCGGACATACTTGAATTTCTGCTCTGATCTTGCCGGGGCACATTGGTGAGATGGCGGGGACCAAACCCACGCGCCTGGAATTTGGATCTCCAGCGGCTTCTCACGGTAAACGCTCCAAAACTGAACCCCCGTCCCCGCAGAAGGGGCTGGCTTTGCGCGAGGGCCCCGAAATGCAGCAGGAAATCCTCGCAGAAATTAGAGGGGTTAAGGACCTCGTGCAGTCAAACGGTGAAGCACTTCGAGCGCTGAGGGAAGATCTTGGTGTACTGCAAGGCAGGCTGGAGGGGCTCTCTTCGCGTCAGGACAAAATGGAGAGTATATTAGACTCCCATGCGGTCCGGCTGTCCAAACTCGACAAAGTTGAACGTCAGGTGCGGGCCTTGCAGAAAGAAGTGGAAGATGGCAATAATAGAGCGCACCGCAACAACCTACGACTCGTGGGCATACCGGAGGGAGCGGAATTGGGAGACATGAAGGAGTTTTTAGGTAAAATCCTCCCTTCCTTGCTCCAAATCACCTTTACCAAAGAATTGGAGATCGATCGCGCTCATCGTGTACCCACAAACATAACGCTCAACAGGAAGACCCCGAGGCCTATCATCTTTCGACTTTTGAGATATCAACATGTGGAACAAATTCTCAGTGCCTCCCGGGCAAAGGGCCATATGGAGTTTGAGAGCCATAAGGTCTCCTTCTATCCTGACTTGGCTAAACCCACGGTCGACCGCCGAAAGCGCTTTCTGGAATTTCGGCCGAGGCTTCAACAACTACAAGCACGCTATGGCCTGATGTACCCGGCCAAGCTCCGAGTCACGCTTCACAATCAGACAAGAACATTTGAGGACCCTGATCTACTAGCGGAGTTTTTGGACTCTAAAGAAGCCGACTTGATGCGCTGACTTCCAGAATATTCCTACCAGTACTCTCATATCCGCTGTGCCTGCCATATTGGATTTGCCGCGGCTCAGCGAAGAGTCTGTCGAGGGCGGTTTGTTGCCTTATTTTGAAGATATCTGGGACCCGACTCCATCTACCCATAGTAGCCTCGACGAGTATCAGAGACAGTGTTACTTATGGACTCTGGTGTTTCTTTTCTTTTACTATGTCTCTATCTTCCTCTCTAGGGCCTCCTCCCGCAGACATCTGGTCGCCATATTCATTGGGGGTTTTGCTTCTTCTCTAAGTTACTTTGGTACATACTTTTCAATATGGGTGTATTGGCCAGCATACTTGGTGCCTATGTCATTATTGTACAGATTCTGATTATGTTGTAAGCTTTCAAGCGCTCTTACCTAAAATGTCTGTTATCGATTGATGGCACCATGTAAGATTTTCTCATTGAACGTACAATGAATCAATAATCCGATAAAATGGAGGAAAATCCTAAGTTATTTAAGTCATGACGCTGCGGACCTGATTTTCCTCCAAGAAACACCTTTCAATTCGAAGGAAACTTTCAAACTCAATATTAAACCTTACATGGTGGCCGCCTATTACCCAGCCGTTTCTAGGGAATGTGAGGTTGCCATATTGGATAGGAACTCTCTGCATGCTACCATTATGGCGACTTGCTCAGATACAGCGGGTAGATGGCCCCGAGTTCACCTCAAGATAGGTAACTTTAAAGTTACATGTATATGCCGTTATGCTCCTAATGTAGATGACCCTGCCCTTTTGCTACTATTGCTCAGGTTACGCAGGCCTCTGCTACTACTTTATTGATATTGGGGGGGATTTCAATTTAGTTCTTGATCCCCTGATTGACAAATAGCCGTCTAGGACAAGTGGTCCCCCCAAGAGTCACATCGCGCTAATCTCTGTGAACACAGATATTGTTCTAGTCGATCTATGGAGGTTACTATACCCCAATGAGCTTGACTTTACCTTCTTCACTTCCCCTCATCAATCCCAGTTTTGCATCGATTTCTTTCTGATATCAAAACTGTTGGTTCCTCAGGTGGACGTTGCAAAGATTCACTCTCAGCATCTTTCAGATCATGCTGCTATTTCTTTTCAATAACATACCACTGCACTCCAAGGGAATCCGGGGGCCTGGTTCTTTGATAGAGCCCTATTAACTCAGCCAGAGTTCCGGTTAGAAATTCGAGCAGCCATGTATGATTACTTCCAGACCCTGGTACTCCAGGGGGATCTGGACACCCCAACAGCTCTTCTCTGCAGCTCGTTGGAAAACCTTTTCTGATTTGTAGGGAATTTGCGTTACTAGCGAAATATTACTTTTAATCGCTGCAGCTTCCATGCTGCCTCAAAAGCGCTTCAATCATGCCGCCCTCTGTCCCTACTAAGGACGGGCTATTAGAACTAATTCACTTTATTAGTAGTACACATGGGGTAGCCTCTAACTTTTATAACTATTATGTCAGGGTACAGATACTGTCACTTGTAGAGTTCAACAAGCCTGGGATCGCTAACCGCAAACCACTTTAACCCCTGTGCATTAGAGCGTTTTCTGGAGCAAAATAGTGCGGGTTTCCCGGTCTGCCTCAGTTACCCAAACTCTCTTCCCTTTTGCACATAGATGTTCTTATATTCCAGAAAATAGCCAAATGGAACACAACTGCCAGGGATCAGTGTAGGTCTTGCCATACTAATGTAGGACCCTCGCTCATGTTCTTTATGAATGTCCTTAACAACAGGTTTACTGGGGGCGGGTCTGGGGTCGTATTCCATTTATCTTACACCTTCACGAGCCTCTTTCTTGGAAGACTGTGGGACTCCGCTCAGTGGCGGAGGTCCCCTCTCTTCCTAAGAAGGGTCGCTTTCTCCTGATTTCATGCTGGGTATAGCCATATGTTTAATCACGAGGACTTGGAAGGATAGCTCTCGACTTACTGTCAATGAATAGTGGAACCTTGTCTGCTTATATAGTAAATATGAGCGGATATCTCGGTGAGCTATTTTCCATACCCAAATTCATTCTCGCTTGTTTAAATGGCAGATGCTCAAAGATCATGTACAATCTGCTCATAGCTTCGACATGTCTGTTTAATGTACACTCATCATGTTTCAGATCGCTGTTAGGTTTTGTAACACAATAATGTCAGTACACGCCCGCTTCGAGAATGATTCAGTTTCCTAGAGAAGAAGCAGGGGGGAGGGGGGTGGCAGGGGTTTACTTTGGTGTATGTATCATATTCCATGTATGTATTTGTCTTTTAGCTGTATGTCTTCCTTTCCTTTGTTGTTGTAAAACGAAAATAAAGCATTAAAAAAAAAAAGAAGTGCATTCGATGTGGAAACACCTGTTTCTTTTTAGACACCAATAGTTGGTGTCTCAACTGTGTGGGTCCTGACCCTTTTTCCCCTGACTTGTCAGGGGATAATTTTGTGAGGAAACCTTCAGTTTTTAAAGTTTCCCTCGATACCGTTTTTTTCCTTGGCAGTGAGGGTACCCGGTTTCTCCACTTCACAGGATCAGGTAACCCACAAACAGTCTGTTATTATTATTATTTATTATTTATTTATTATTTATTAACAATTCTTATATACCGCACTATTAGACATCAGCGCGGTTTACATTGAACAGAAAACATCCGACAGTTAAGACTAGTCAATGCTTGAGTGGTATGTCCCATGCCCAGCATGGTGACGGCTCCGGCCTTACCCTCAAGAATTCATTGGCATTACCCCTGCGGGAGTCTTCGGGCTCCAAAGCGTTAAAGGGGTTTCAGGTTGTTCCTGGGGCTCACCCCTCACAGAACATACCTGAGCCATGCTTGGGGATGGTATCCGCTTCGAGCGGTACCGAGCCTCTGGCATCGGCACCGGTGTCGAGTGTTCCACTCTTCACCAGGGATCGTCATCGGGCATCCTCGGTACCTTTGGGACCGATCGATATGCACCGGATTGACTTCCCTTGATCCCAGCCGTGTACGGTGCGGGTATCCGCTTCGAGCGGTACCGATACCCCAGCATCGGCTTCGGTGTCGAGTGTTCCACTCTTCACCAGGAATCGTCCTCTAGCATCCTCGGCGCCTTTGGGGCTGGTTGATACGATACCGATGGACATTTCCATATCTCAGCCATGCTCCGGGACGGTACCGGCGTCGATCAGTTCCGATACCCTGGCATCGGCATCGAGGTGGACCGCCTTACCCTTTGCAAGGGGTGGTCATCGGGTATCCTCGGTACCGTCGGTACCGATCGATGTGACCCAGGCTGCCTTAGTGGTATCGGCATCGCCGATACTGCCACCGGCGTCGTAACCCTCGCGATATGCATCGATAGCCTCGCTTTCTTCGATGCCGAGTCTTGAACCGATATCTAGTCTCGAGGACTGGGTACCGACACGTCCCGAAACTGACTCCTGTTTCCAGATAGGCAGTTCCGAAGATCCTAGCCATAACTCTCCCATGCTCTCGGTACCACTGCAGCAGTCCCCGATGGCAACTTCAACTGCTGGTCCTGTATCAGTATCGATGTTGATGCCTGTTCTTGCACTGATTCCACCGATGCCTAGTTTGGAGCCGATACCTGGCATTTATGCAGTACCCACTGCCTCTACGTTAACATGCCAGTATCCCTGTCCATCTACTAGGGTTCTCTCTTCACACCACTGTACGTCCTCTGGTGCTCAGCCTCTTTCTTTAGCCTTACCAGGGATGGTTCCCATAGGAGATCAGTCTTTTCAGGCTTTTCTCCTGGATATGGCAACCTTTCTTAATATCTCTATCCCTGGTTATGATACTACTCATGGCTCACCGGCACAAATGGAAAATATGATGCTTCTTTTACATCCTGCTCTGCAGGATCTCCTTCTGAGGGTCTGGAAATCGCCCTTACGACTTCCTCTAGTTTCTACAGCCACTGAGGTTCGTACCGAGTGCCACTCTCTCCAGGGTTTCAAAAGCCTCAACTTCCTCATCGTTCCCTTGTAGTGGAATCAGCACTAAGGAAAGTTAAGAGCAAGAAGAAGCATTCTTCTTATCCGCCAGGTCGTTCTTCAAGAACACTCGATGCTTTTGGTCGTCAGGCCTTCCAAACCTCTATGCTGGCCTCCAGAATTCTTTCATATATTTTTCACATGAGTCTAACACTCCAGGAAGTCACAGAGAAATTGTCTCTTTTGACCCCTTTTTTACCAGAGCCCAAGGCTAATGATTATTCCTTGCTCGTCATTCACAGCCGGAATATATCCTGGTTCCTGTCTCGTGCTTCTATAGACTCTTTTGAGTCCCTTAGCAGATCCTCTGCTATTGCCATTGCAGCACGTCGCAGAGCCTGGCTTGAAGCTTCAGACTTGAGCAGATGGGCACAAACTATACTGGCTCATTCTCCTTGTACAGGAGAAGGTCTCTTCAATAAGGAGGCTTTACGTCAGGTTGCTCAATGCTCCACTGACTCTCCTTCCACTAAAGACCATTCTAAGCCACCTCCTTCTTCAAGGGGTAGGAAATGTCCTACCAAACCTTCTTTCCCTAAGAAAAGAAAGTTTCATTCATCTCCTGCCCATCATTCGGCTGTACCTAAACAAGGGACGCCTCAGCCTAGCCTGAAGTGCTCCAGCTCTGGCCAGTCTCAGCATTCCCAGCAACCATAGGGGCCGGGAATTGTCATCTACAGTTCACTTCTACCCATTAGAAGTTTATTCACTGTGCTTTTCTTTTTCAGTGTGCTAACCTGTCGGAAAAGTTTTGTTCAGGGACTACAGACTTCTCCTCTTCTTACTCTTTAGAAGAGCAGTTGCAACTATCTCCTGTTAGTTCTGTCCCAACTGAACATTTTTTTCCTTCAGTTGACTTACCCTATGGGTACGTCACCCTCCAATTACTTACTCTACCCTCTCAACCGGGTTTTTTCCCTGACTGAGGGGTACCATACTGAAAACCTTCTCTAGCAAGCTCGTTCCTCAGACAGGGAGAAGGGATATCTCCTCTTTTTTTCTCGTCTGTTTTTTTTTTCTTTATTGGGCACAGGACAATCTCTCTGCTGTTTCTGTCAGCAGCTGTGCCTGTAGGAGTTACAGTAATTGTATGACTGGTACTTTTTCCAAGTTCCAGTCCCTTGTTCAAAATTTTGTCTAGCCTCAGTAGTGATTCCAAGCTATTCGTCATCTATCTTGGATCCTACTACTCGTTTAGGCTTTCTCACATTATTCTAACCATGTCCTCTCCTAGGATATGGCAACACACCTGACTTCAGTCAGTTTATCTCATATCTCTCCTACACAATGCTCTCTGCAGTCTTCAGAGAAGCTTTCTACTATGAGGGCCTTGCTATAGAGCATTGACCTTGTCTCTGAAGCTTCTCTATTAGTAGGGAAAAGCTTATAAACCCTTTCCATGCCTGTGAGGATTCTCCACACCCTCTAGCCTGGGGTGTTAACACGAGATATCAGTTCTTTTGCGTGAAAATCCACGGCTGATGTTTACGCATGCTACCTCTGGGTCCCTCCAGTAGGTCCCTCTGGTATCTTCTTCTGCGTTTCTGCACATCTGCCATGTCAGTGTTCTGTACAACTCCCGCCTTGTTCCTTACAGATTCATATAATCATCTGTTCTCACGCGAACATCACGGTTATCTTGTTGGATTGCCTTCCTGCATCCCTCAATCCATGGAAATAGATTCTCTATACATATCCCAAGTGGGTTCACCCTCTTGTAGAGCACAGAATCTTTTTCTTTTATATTCCCCATGTACAATTATGGGGCTGGGTGTTAGACATGTATCTTCAACCTGTTGTCTGGTATGCAGCATCTCCATATATGTCTACATACCTATATCATTACTCTGGTGGTGCAAAACCATGCCCCACAAATGTATCTACATTTAGATATATTATATATATATATATATATATATATATATATATATTTTGATACATTTCTCCACCCATATCCTAATATACACATCGGGACATATGTCTTTATCTATACATATATATATATCTATATCTATATATATATTCCATCCACATATATATATCTGTATATATATGTGTTTGTTGGGGGGCTTCTTAAGGGTTGATATGTCTTACACACTATCACCCTTACTGTCTATACTAAATGTTTACCTCCTAGAGATTTTAGACAGTCTATTGCCCTACTTCGCATACCATATTACCATGCAGAAACTGTTAGGCACCAGTAACCACTGTGGTACTAACATCTTCCATTTTTTCTTTAAGTCCTTGAAGCATCAAGCTTCAATATTTTTCCTATCTCTCGCCAGCTAGGAAAAACAGTGTACATCTTTATCCTTCAGTACACAGCTGTTCTCCTTGGGAATAGGGGTTTTTTCCAGTTCCCCTCTTTCCGCCAGGACTGGGCTAGTTCTCCAACTCCGTCAGTCTTCTTCCTTTAGTCCTCAATGTTAATGACCTTATGCCTAAAGGACTTTTCAGCTTTTTCCCATAAAGCTTTCCATTGAAGACCTGACATCTAATCCTACCCAGTTGACACCTGAATCGTCTACTACCTCCAGGTCTGGACCTTCATCCTCACTGCTGGGAGATCACCTTGAAGTTTCCGCCACTGCTTATCCAGTAGACTCCATCATGCTTTCTACTTCCTACAATACAGTAGGTAAGCTGCATATTTTGAGTGTACATTAGATGTGTTTTAATGCTACTCATCATATATACCAAGGACTCCTGTAGTCTGTAGGACCCTCTAGTCCTTGGCTATGCTGTTTCTTTCCTCACAGCTCCTTTATTGTCAACTTCTACCCTCCATCCCACATTGGATGCCGGGGATTCCTGGAAACAAAATGCACCCCTGGTCCAGGCTCCTGCATTTTTTTTTATGGGATCTCTTCCTGGCATCTCCAGCTAGGGAGTCCCCCATATGTGAAGACTCATTCCTGCTTGTTCCTGGAGATAGCACAGTTACTTACCTGTAACAGGTGATCTCTGGGAACAGCAGGAATTAGTTTTCACAACCCTCCCACCTCCCCTAGGAGTTGCATCTCTTATCATCTTTTTCCTTTCCTCTCCTCGCCTTTGTCTCAGCTTTGAAACTCAACTGAAGAGAGGCTCTGGAGAAGGCGGGAAGTCAGCACGCAGGCGCGAGGGATACTGCCAAAAGCTTTCTGATTGGAAGCTGGGCAGCGTTCCCGTGCAGGCTCCGTCGGTACCGATGTACCTATATGTGAAGACTAATTCCTGCTGTTCCCAGAGATCACCTGTTACAGGTAAGTAACTGTGCTTTCTATATGAGTACATGTGTTTCTTATAAAATATATGTGAACATTGCAACTCTGTCCCTGCTTCATCCAAACTCTGCCCCTGGAATTTCTTAAGTATGGGCTGCGCATGAAGTATGCATGATTTTTCAGTATGTGTATCTTTTGTGTGTGTGTACCAGCTATAATTTTTTTCCCAGAAACAAGCAGGAAGTCAATCCTCACATATGGGTGGCTCCGACAGAGCCCACGCGGAGCATTTCCCCAGCTTTCAAAGAAAGCCTTTAGGACATGCTACCACCCATAAGCAATGTTCCCTCTAATTTTCTGTAGGCTGTGTGCGCATAAAATATCAGCTGTGCAGCTTTTGAAGGAAGGTTCAATTTTTGTGCGCCACATAATGACACTCGGAGTTATATACTTTAAAAATTTGACTAAACGTCAGAATACAGTATGTATACCACATTGATTGCACTAGAAAATATTGTAGAACTTGTGAAAACCATAAATACACAACAACTTTTAAATTTTAAGATGTCTGTGTTGTTTTCTATCAGAATCAGAACCGTAATTTTTGTGCGCTCTGTTGTAAAGTAAGTGCGCTCGCTCGGCAAGGTGTGTGTGCGCGCACACGCGCACAGCTTAGAGGGAACAGTGCCCATAAGTGGTCCCCTTCCTGCCCAAGGGTGCCATCTTGCCCAGTCTCTATTTTTCCTTGGAGCCCAACGGATGTCTGTCCCGTTGCCATGGAAAATATCCTTGCTATATCCTTAAGTTAGCTTTTCCTGGCTTGCGTACCAGTTCCTCTTCCCAGCTTGAGCCGGCGCCAGACGTGGCACTGTTCTCGGCTTTTTTCCCCTTTCAATCGAGGCTTGCCTCGACCGGCATTCATGCCTTTTTTCACCTGGAGCTCATCGGCCCCAGTCAGGTGTTTCCTGCAATGTCTCCCATTGGGTTCAAGAAATGTGACCACTGCAGTCAAACAATGTCAGTAACTGACAACCATGACTGCTGCCTGAGACAGGACCATGACAGCACGTCCCGTGACCTGTGCCAGGCCATGATGCCTAAGACCATAAAAAGAGGTTGGAGTTGCAGGAGAAACTATTCCTAAGGTCCGACTTTGCACCGTCTTACCTGATGGCGAGCTCCAAGCCCAGCACTTCCCATGAGGCCCAAGCATCCTCGGAGTCCTGCGGCAGTGGCTCCTCCGAGAAGACCTCGGACCCCGAGAGAGAGAAGAAAAAAATCCTCAGTCCGTAGAGGTTCCACCAAAGAAACCCGGTAAAACCCCTCGGAGGGACTCGGACAGCTCCAAGAAGTGCCCTACCAAGGTCCTCAGAGATTCCTCGGTCGGCAGAGACCGTGCGAGATTTCTTGAGACTGTAGTCCTCGTTGAGGATGCACTTGCAAGAGTGCTGATGCCGGGCCCGAGATACTCTGCCAGTGCTGAAAGCTGCGTAGCCTTCACCAGAATGGTGGCCCTGGAACAGAACATCACTGCTATCCTGGCCCTGCAGCAGGCTATGATGGCTGTTTTGTCTGCATCATGAGCCCTGACTGCCCCCCCCCCAACTGCGAGGGGGGGGTCCCCAGTCGTTGAGCAGAGCTCGGAGCGCCACTGGCCTCGGGTAAGTCTTCGATCCTCACTGGCCAGTTTCCATGACTCTGACCCCTTGGCGCTGGCCTCCAGGCAAGGAGTTGCAGGGCCTCAGACTCGTGACAACTCGAGTGGGAGACAGATGATGAGGTATCCTTGGAAACAAGATGGCACCGAGACATCCTCTTGGACCTGTCTCCCCCGGTGCCATTCTCCTCCAGAGGACGTGGCCTTCCATGACTTTGTCAGAGATATGGCCAGAGCCCTCTCGGTGCAAGCTGAGGCGGAGGAGGACCCATGCACCGAAGAGTTGGAGATTCTCCAGTACGAGTCTCCACCGAAGGAAACTCTCACGGTGCCGGTGCAGCCAATCCTCGAGTGGCTCTTGTTGAGAATGTGGGAGATCCCTGGCATTGGTACCGGGGGTCAGCCGGTGCTTTGATGCCAGCTACTGCGTCAGTAAAGGGCCAGGATTCCACAAACCCCAACTCCCACATAACTCCATGGCTGTCGAGTCAACCATGCAAAAACATAAGATCCAGAAGACCCATTCTTCTGTTCCCCCTGGTAGGGATGCTAGAGCCCTTGATGCCCTTGGGCGCAAGTGCTACCAGGGCTTGATGCTGGGGTGTCTGATCCAGACCTATGAGCTTTACATAGACATGTACCTCAAGGCCCTAACCCAGGAGTTGTCTGAGTTTTCAGCAGGGTTTACTGGGGAACTCCTCCAACGGTTCCAATACCTGACTTCCAGGATCAAGGGCTGCTCCAAGTTTCTTTCCCGGGCATCCTATGATGGCTTCGAGTCAGCGGCTCGGGTAGCAGCGGCCGGCATCGGCGCCAGCACCAATTCTGGTTGCAGTCTTCGGACCTTG
The DNA here is from genome assembly GCA_033557465.1 of Ichthyophis bannanicus. NCBI lineage: Eukaryota > Metazoa > Chordata > Amphibia > Gymnophiona > Ichthyophiidae > Ichthyophis > Ichthyophis bannanicus. The sequence goes on from CM066035.1 coordinate 282,232,361, forward strand.
AGCAGCGGGTCTAAGACAAAGCTTTTTGACGTCCCCTGTAATGGGGAGAACCTGTTTGGCATGCCTATGGCCGACAAGGTGGCTAAGATAGAGGCTGATGTGATGACTTGCCAAAGGCTTTCCAAAAAGATCTCATCCTTCCCCCATAAGAAACCATTTGGGAAAAGACCCCTATTCCCGAGCAAAAAGGGGCCCTTTCATCAGTCACTACTAGCAGCCCTTCTCAGGACAGCAGCAGGGTTCTCACCCTAAAAGACAAAACCATGGGGCCCAGAAGCCAAAGGCACAGAAGCACCAGGCCCCAGCTCCCACCCAGCCTGGGGGGAACTTTTGACTCTCAGGGGATGGCCTCCCCTGCCCTGGGAGACCTTCACAAGGCCTGGCACTCTTGGCCCACAGGTGGGCCAGCGTCACCTCGGACCAGTGGGTACTGCAGGTGGTAAGGGAAGGATACCTCCTCCACCTACAGCAGGTTCCACTCAGGTTCTTTCCAGGAGAGCCAGTGTGACCTGTCCTTCACCAGTCTCTTCTACTCTTAGAGCTCACAGGTCTGCTCAGAGACAACGCAATAGAGCCTGTACCCAAACATGTATGGGGAAAAGGCTTCTACTCCAGATACTTCCTTGTCCCAAAGAGGAAAGGGTGTCTCGGGCCCATCCTAGACCTGAGAAACTTAAACAAGTTTCTGGTGAGGGTGAAGTTCAAGATGCTCTCCCTTGAAACACTGCTGCCTTAACTCCACCAGGGAAATTGGCTGTGCTCCTTGGACCTAAAGGATTCATGTACACACAAATCCTGATCCATCCCTCCCACAGACAGTACCTACGGTTCATGGTGGGAGGAGGGCACTACAAGGTGCTACCCTTCGGCCTGGCCTCCTCGCCAAGGGTCTTTACCAAATGCCTGACGGTGGTAGCCGCTTACCTGTGCCTACAAGGGGCTTTTGTCTTACTCTACTGGATGACTGGTTCATCAGGGGCGGTACGTCCTCAGAGGTCAGTCAGGCCGCAGAACATGCAACCCTTCTGCTGCGACACCTGGGGTTCATCATCAACCGCCCCAAATCCCATCTCTCTCCAGCCCAACGTCTGAAGGTCATAGGTGCCCAGTTGGACACATTACAGGCTGTCCTTTCAAGAGAAAGGGCAGAACACCGCCAGTCAGTGCCATCTCATCTCCTCCTCCGCCTACTGGGCCATATATCCTTGACAGTCCACGTCATGCCTTCAGCCCGCTTACACATGCGGATAGCCCAGTGGTGCCTATGCTCGCAGTGGACAGGCAAAACCTGTGCCACCTCCAGGCAGGAATGCCCTTCTAGGCACCCATGCTGCAGAGGACCCTGACCACAGATGCCTCCCTCCTGGGTTGGGGGGCACATTGTGGAGACTGCCGCACACAGGGCAGTTGGTCTCAGGAGGAGTGACTTCTACAGATAAATCTCTTGGAGCTCAGGGCAGTCTTCTACGCACTATGAGCGTTCTGCCACCGCCTCTGGCACCGGCTGTACTGATCCAAATGAACAACCAGGTCATGATGTTCTACATCAACAAGCAGGGGGACACGAGTTCATACTCCCTCTGCCAGGAGGCAGTGGCCCTCCTCTCCTTTGCAGCATGTAACATGTTTCTGCGAGTGGTGTAACTCCCGGGCCAGGACAACTGCCTAGCAGACAAGCTGAGCAGTCCTTCTCCCACACGAGTGGCACTTGAACCCCAGAGTAATGAGACAGCTCTTCCACCCCTGGGGCAGACCTGTGATGGACCTATTCGCCTCTCCGGACAACACGCAGCTACCCCACTTCTGCTCCCATCAGCCGCATCGGAGAGAGTGGCGGCAGATGCCTTCCTGATCTTGTGGTCCGAGGGCCTGCTCTGTGCTCCCACCGAACCCCCCTCCCCCCTCCTGGTCGCCAGGACCCTCTTCAAAGTTCAGAGCCCCCAGGTGACCCAGGCAACCTTGGTTCCCTCTGCTGCTTTCCATGTCAGTGTTGCTTCCAGTCCCTCTGGGCCGAGTCTCAAACCTTCTGTCTCAGGAGGAGAGCGCTCTCCTGCACCCCAATTTGGGGTTGTTGGTGCTGATAGCGTGGCTGCTGAAAGGGTAGCATTGTGCCTTTCAGTCTTCCAGGAGAAGTCAAGGAGATCCTACTGGTCTCCTGAAAGCCCTCCACCAAACGGGCTTATGCCTTTAAGTGGAGAAGGATCTCCGTCTGGTATGCGGAAAAGGAGGAAAATCCCTTTTCCTGCCAAGTGCAACTAGTGCTGCAGTACCTACTGCACCTCACACACACCGGGCTGAAATTGAACATCTGATCGCCATAGCCGCTCACCACCACCCTGTTGAGGGACAGCACCTGGTCTCCAGTTCCTCTGGGGCCACCTGTTATCCAAGCCCTCCCCTCAGCCCTCCAGTGGCAGTGGGACTTCAATGTGGTGCTCTCTCAGCTCACCAAACCACCGTTCGAGCTCCTGGCCACTTGCCGCCTATGGTACCTGTCATGGAAAGTGGTTTATCTCCAGGAACAAGCAGTAATGTAGTCTTCACATATGGGTGACATCAGCACCGATGGAGCCCGCGTGGGAACGCTCCCCAGCGTCCTATAGGAAAACTTTTAGGAGCATCCCACTGCGGCTGTGTAACTACCTTCCCACCTTTCCAACACTCCCTCTTCATTTTTTTGTTTTGCGTGGAGCCGACAGGGAGCAATTCCTGTCACCACCGAAAACTAACTTGCTTTTGTGGTTGCGTCTGTCTTATAGGTACTTACACATCTTAAAAGACAGGAGGTGCTTTCAGGTGAAGCTCGTTACCCAAATCAGTCATACACTAAGGACCTGAGATGAATTAAGCTTCAGGTGAACGTATTAGGTACAGTTTTATTAGTATAAATATCCATAGCAACCCTTAGTAAGTAAAGAACATAAAGATCTAAACACAAACTTAAAACTAAGATGCAGACAGCAGTCCAGCAGCGAGATAAGGGGATTTCCAGTCTTTTGTATTGAGTGTCACATGTATGATTTTCTCCCAGATGGTGAGAGGTCTTACGTGTGCACTAGGTGCAAGGAGCTCTTTACTCTCAGGGAATGAGGCCATTCTCTAGAGGCTAGAGTAGCAGACTTGTAAAACATAAGAAAGACAGAGAGGTACATAGACGAGACCTACAGGGATATAGTCCTGAAGTCCCACCTCCAGTCTGGCAGCATCCCTGTTGCCATGGAGGAGAGAGGTCACGTGACAGGAGAGCATCACCCTGGTGTGGCAGGAAGTGATCCTGTAACTAGGACCTGTCCTGCAGGTGATGTAAAACCCTCTTGCACCGAGAAAGTTTCTCCAGGGCCATGTGCCCATGAGGAAAGGGTTAAGACAGCCGTTATAGTTGGTGATTCGATCATTAGGCATGTAGATAGCTGGGTGGCTGGTGGACGTGAGGATTGCCTGGTAACATGCCTGCCAGATGCGAAGGTAGCGGACCTCACGCGCCACCTAGATAAGATCTTAGATAGTGCTGGGGAGGAGTCTGCTGTCTTGGTACATGTCGGTACCAATGACATAGGAAAATGTGGTAGGGAGGTTCTGGAAGCTAAATTTAGGCTTTTAGGTAGGAAGTTGAAATCCAGAACTTCCAGGGTAGCGTTCTCTGAAATGCTTCCTGTTCCACACGCAGGACCCAAAAGGCAGGCAGAGCTCCGGAGTCTGAATGCGTGGATGAGACAATGGTGCAGAGATGAGGGTTTTGGATTTGTTAGGAACTGGGGAACATTCTGGGGAAAGGAGGGGCTCTTCTGAAGGGATGGGCTTCACCTTAACCGGGATGGAACCAGGCTGCTGGCATTAACCTTTAAAAATGAGATAGAGCAGCTTTTAAACTAGATAATAGGGGAAAGCCGACAGTCGCCCAGAGTGGATGGTTCGGAAGAATGTATCCTTGAAGGATACTACCAAAAGCAGAGATGTTCCAAATAAGAGTAAAGTAGCCCAAATGCCCTCAAGTATGGAGCAGACAGAGCTTAAAGATCCCAAATTACCCATGTCTACCAATAGCCAAATTAATATGAATAAAATACAGTCTCTAAAATGCTTGTATGCAAATGCTAGAAGTCTAAAAAATAAGATGGGAGAGTTAGAATATAGAGCACTAAATGAAAGGTTAGATATGATTGGAATATCAGAGACATGGTGGAAGGAGGACAGCCAGTGGGACACTGTGATACCTGGGTACAAACTATATCGTAATGATAGAGCTGATCAAATTGGTGGAGGGGTTGCACTCTATGTTAGAGAGGGCATTGAGTCAGAAAGGATTAAAGTTTTGCAGGAAACAAAATTTGCTGTAGAATCTCTATGGATTGAAATTCCATGTAAAAAGGGGAAGGCGATGGCAGTGGGGGTGTACTATCGACCGCCTGGTCAGAATGAACAAATGGATGATGAAATGCTCAAAGAAATCAAGAAAGCTAACAAACGTTACAGCGCAGTAATAATAATGGATGATTTCAATCACCCCGGTATCGACTGGGTCAGTGTCACGGCAGGACATGCTAGGGAGATAAAGTTCCTAGATGAAATAAATGACTGCTTCTTGGAGCAGCTGGTTCATGAACCGACCAGAGGAGAAGCCATATTAGACCTAGTCCTTAGTGGAACACCAGATCTAGTGCAAGAGATAAGGTTGTTGGGGCCACTTGGCAATAGTGATCATAGCATGATCGCCTTTGATTTAATTAGTGGAGGAGGGATAGTAAAGAAATCCACAGTACTACCTTTTAACTTTCGAAAGGGAGACTATGATAAAATGAGGAAAATAGTTAAGAAAAAACTAAAAGGAGCAGTTGCAAAGGTTAAAGACTTACATCAACTTGGGTGTTGTTGAAAGCCCAGACTAGCTGTATTCCATGCTTAAAAAAGTGGAAGGAAGTCCAAAAAACTGCCAGCATGGTTTAAAGGTGAGGTCAGAGAGGCTGCTGTTGCCAAAAAAGCATCTTTCAGGAAATGGAAAAAAGAGCCAAACGACGAAACCTGGAAACAGCACAAGCACTGGCAAGTCAAGTGCAAGGCATTGATAAGGCAGGCAAAGGGAGAATTTGAGAAGAAGCTTGCTGCAGAAGCAAAAACGCGAAATAAAGACTTTTTCAAGTACATTCGTAGCAAAAAACCTGTGAGAGAGTCAGTTGGTCCATTAGATAATAGAGGGGTTAAAGGGGCACTAAGAGGCGACAAGGCGATAGCGGAGAGACTGAATGAATTCTTTGCTTCGGTCTTTACTGAGGAAGATGTAGGGATGTTACCCATGACTGAAGTGGTATTTAAAGGTGCGGAAGAATTGAAGGAAATATCGATACATCGGGAAGATGTATTACAACTATTAGATAAACTGAAGAGTAGCAAATCACCTGGGCTGGATGGTATACATCCAAGGGTGTTGAAAGAACTGAAATATGAGATTGCAGACCTGCTATTAGTAATCTGTGAACTATCATTAAAATCATCTCTAATACCTGAAGATTGGAGGATCGCCAGTGTAACACCAATTTTTAAAAAGGGTTCCAGGGCTGATCCGGGAAACTACAGACCGGTGAGCCTGACGTCAGTACCGGGAAAAATGGTAGAAACCATCATAAAGGATAAAATTACTCAGCATGTGGATAGTCATGGCTGCATGGGAGACAGCCAACATGGCTTTAGACAAGGAAGATCTTGTCTTACTAATCTGTTATGTTTTTCTGAAGGAGTGAATAAACTCGTGGACAAAGGTGAGTCGGTTGATATAGTGTATCTGGACTTTCAGAAAGCCTTTGACAAGGTCCCTCATCAGAGACTTTTGGCAAAACTAAAGAGTCATGGGATAGGAGGCAGTGTACTATTGTGGATCAGGAACTGGTTAAAAGATAGAAAGCAGAGGGTAGGGCTAAATCGCCAATTTTCCCAATGGAGAAAGGTGAATAGTGGTGTATCCCAGGTCTCTGTGCTGGGTCCGCTGCTTTTTGACATATTCATAAATGACATGGAAAGTGGAATAACGAGTGAGTTTATCAAATTTGCAGATGACACAAAACTATTTAAAGTTGTTAAAACCCAAGAGGATTGTGGAAAATTGCAAGAGGATCTTGATAAATTGGAAGACTGGGCATCAAAATGGCAGATGAAATTTAATGTGGACAAGTGCAAAGTTATGCACCTAGGGAAGAACAACCCAAACTATGGTTACACGATGCAAGGTTCCACATTAGGAACCACCACCCAGGAAAAAGATTTAGGCGTCATTGTGGATACCATGTTAAAACCCTCGGCCCAGTGTGCAGCAGCGGCCAAGAGAGCAAATAGAATGCTAGGTATCATAAGGAAAGGAATGGAAAATAAAACAAAAGATATTATAATGCCTCTATATCGTTCCATGGTGAGACCGCACCTTGAATATCGTGTGCAATTCTGGTCGCTGTATCTTAAAAAAGATATAGCGATTTTAGAAAAGGTTCAGAGAAGAGCCACCAAAATGGTAAAGGGAATGGAATAATACTCCTATGAAGAAAGGCTAAAAAGGTGAGGGCTCTTTAACCTGGAAAAGAGATGGCTGAGGGGAGATATGATAGAAGTCTATAAATTAATGAACGGAGTGGAACGGGTAAACGTAGATCGATTGTTTACGTTATCAGAATATAGAAAGACTAGGGAACATGCAATGAAGCTACAGGGTAAACTATTTAAGACTAATAAAAGAAAATATTTTTTCACTCAACGTGTTGTAGTAGCTGATAAGCATGCAATAAATAATACCCGGAGTCAGGCAAAGATCCAAGCCAACTTATTTGTGCACAGGCTCAGATTGCAGTAGCATTCAAAAAAGTCTGAGCCATGGCTCCTAGTAAAACAACAGCTTTTATACCTTTCTTTTCCAGTCTAATACAGGCAAAACTCCTCATTGACTACGGTGACATCTCTGACCGGGCCCAGGACTCGCTCCCCCTGCTTGGGTCTGACTAGCCACAGGTCAGCATCTAGACATAACACACTCTGCCTTACTTTTCGCTGCAGTACATTTTGCTACATTCTACCAAGGTCACTTAGCAGAGAAACTGTGTGAAAGCATAATATTAAGAGCCGTTCTTATCAGAAGCAGAGCAAAGGCAGTTTTTCTAACTTCTACTGGCGTTTCTGCTCTGTTCAGTTATAATATTCTGAATTGGGGGTTGGGAACTCAGGCCTAATATACAATGGCCTCCACACTTTACTGGCTACCCTAGGCTAGTGCCTATCACAGTGTAATCAAACTCTGGAATTTGTTACTGGAGGATGTAGTAGAGGCTGTTAGTGTAGCTGGGTTTAAAAAAGGTTTGGACAAGTTCCTGGAGGAAAGGTCCATAAACCGCCCACACTGTATATAGCCTGTATATAGCTTACATATAGACTGTATTTACCTCTCCATGATTATTAACCCAAGTTGTATTCCCTGTTCTATGTAAGTGCAAAGCAGGCTCGTCCTGCTTTCCACAAAATGTTATCTGTAAACCGCACTGATTTTAAAGAGTGCAGTATATAAAAGCTTTAAATAAATAAATAAATAATTATTAAGAAGGGACCCATGATATCAATGCTTGACCCAGTACAAGCATTGTGGAACCTGTGTCTTTTGGAGAAACTGCTAGGTACGTATGATCTAGATTGGCCACTGTTGGAAACAGGATACTGGGCTTTGATGGACCTTGGTCTGACCCAGTATGGCATATCTTATGTTCCCATTGACGCTATCATAGTCACCGTTGGTGTTTCTTCTGTTTTATGTTTCTTTCTTTAAAAAACAAAACAAAAAAACTTCTGTTTTTTTCCTGAGGGTACCTTGCCCCTCTAGGTGCTTAGATGCCATTTTGGACTTAGGCCCCTTTTTCCTTTTAAGAATGATAAACCAGCTAGTGATTTCAAAAGGTGTTCCAAATGCAGCAGTGCCATCTCTGCTACCGATACCTATGACTGGTGTCTCAAATGTTTGGGACCAGACCATTTGCTATCAGAATGCCTTCTCTGCAGGAAGATGACAGAGGGGCCTGCAGAATAGAGCTGCAAATCTCAGCACCCTCTTTGCCACCGATGCAATGTCTGTTGCATTGACGTCATCGAGAGCTTCATCTTCCTCCCATGGATCTCAGGTATCGAAACCCAAGTCTTACTCAAAGGCTGGCCAGTCTTCCAAGGGTAGATCTCCTTCTAAGCATCGAGATGCCTTAGACATTGCCCTGGAGGGGAATACACCGGCCAAACAACCCCAGCGGGAGGTCTTTGCCTCCAAAGCATTAATGGGATTCCAAGATACTCCCGAGGCTTCCACCTCTGGAGAGCTCTTGGTGCCATGCTCTGGGGTCGTGGCCCGCTGTTCGGGTACCGATACCCAGGCATCGGTTGGCTCCATGGGTCAATGTATCCTGGCCATTGAGCGGAGTTTAGCGGTCTTGCTAGCAGCTTCAGTACCGCTAAAGCCTCTGCAATCGGTTTCACAGCCATCGGTACTGACACCGGTACCGAATGTGTCTGCATCAACCATTGCACCGCTCTCAACGCTACCACCCATGCCAGCCCTAGAATCAGTGTTCGACATCGAGGGTCTGGTACCCAAGGCATTCCGATGCCAATTTTGATCAGTACCATCGACGGGCTGGATGGGAGCATCCGGCTCGCTGATACTTCGAGCCCTCTGATTCCGACTCGTCCGATGAATCCATTGGTTCTAGGGAAATGGAGGCTCTTCCCTAAGATCCTTCTCCTTCCCCACAACACTGTATGTCTCTTCCGGAGGACATGTCTTTTCAAGACTTTTTACGGGACATGGCTCGGGGCCTCTCCATTATGGTAACCTCAGAGAAAGAACCGAGAGCTGAAGAACTCAAAATTCTTCAGTATCCAGCAGCCCCAAAGGAGGCTGTTACTCTACCTATTCACTGGATATTGCATGACCTCATGCTTAGGACGTGGGCTTTCTTCTCTGTGGTTTTCCTTCCCTGCAGCAAGCTTGGTCTTTCTGCTGTGGCACGCGGACCCTGGAGCCTCCGGGTCTTCTCTATTTCATCTGCCCACTAGGAAGATGGATAGTGGACGAGTTGGAGCCTGGCTCAATATCCATCTTTTAAACACTCTGCAATGATTGGGGTTGGAAGTTAGGATTGGTAGGCCTTGGTTGTATCCTGTAGTCCAGTCCCGATATTTCGGGCATGGATTCTGCTGCAGAGGACAAATGGTTATCTTGCTCTGTAGTGCACGAGAAGTCTGATGTGTTAAATGTTTTCAGGAAGGACTAGTTGGTGGCTTTGATTGCTCATATGTTATCTGCTCTTAAGTTTCTCTGGCCTAATATTGACTGAACAAGAACTGCTGGTTGAGTCCCTCTAGTAAGAGGTTCGGAAGTACAAGATAGCTGTCCCTTCTGGAGACCATAAAGAGCATGTTACGCTTGCAGTAGGCCCTGCCAGTTAACTAATTGAGAATTTTCAGAAAGCTTTGCCTTGCCACAGGAGGATCACGCTGAGTGGTTTAACCCACTAAGAGTGGATGGACAGGTTACAATGGTCACAAAGTGGACTGCCATTCTGGTGGAGGGAAGAATGTCCACGAAGGACTCATAGGCTTGTAAGATAGACATTATCTTGAGGAATCAATTTACTCCAGTGGTTTCAGTCACTTGCGTACAGGATATTATGCCCTGCTTGGAGTTGGCTACAGCCTTTCTTGTTGGGTGCCATATATCCTCTTGTCCATGGTATAGCTATGGACATTGCTCTATTGACTGTGGCATGATGTTGGATATGGTTCTGCCTTGGGGCAGTTCCTCCATGTCCTGATTGTCTCAGATCACCCTTAAAGGCAGGCTGTTGTTTGGGAGGACTTGAGCAAGTCAAAATCTCATCGCCTCCTGTAGGATATGCTGAAAGCAAAAAAGAAAAGAAAGAGAGAAGAGGAGGACTTGGAAGACATGCAAGCATATATTCCAGTTGGTATACACCTGTTTTTCTTGCTTGTGCTATTCGGACTCCAGGTGCTACCACTCCTGAAAGCCATCCTTCCTACCCTTTGGGTTCCGATCTTCAATTTAGCCTTTTCATGGACCTCATCCTGGAACTCTAACACCTCCAAAGATGCTGCCTCCTGGCCAACATGAATATGGCCTTAGAATCACTGAGGATTGCTGAGCGCAAGTCACCATTCATTGTGACCATGCTTTGGAATGCAAGAGCTGGCTTTAGGCCCCTTCATATCTTCTTGTGGCTCCCTGTCCAACAGAGCTGCAGTTCAGTGTACTCTGGACGGACTTCTCAGTCTGTGAGCGGTGGTGCTAGCCTCCTCCCAGCCGACCAGGGCCAGGGTCGGTGTTCCGTTTCTTTTTGCTGTCAAGAAAGCAGGTTACTTCAGTAGGTTCTCAACCTCAAGAGTCCATGCTTACTTGTGCACCATTTAATACAATGGGGAATCTCTTTCGTTAGTGATAGAGGTGGTAAGCCACAAAGAGTTCTTGCATCTCTAGATTTGGTTGAATCTTAATTCTACATTCCTATCTGGGAGATAGACTGTGCTGTCTGTTTCGCTGTTCCTGGCTTATTTGCAGATTGCCGCTCTCCTCTTTGGCCTCTCCACTGCCTCAAAGACATTCTCAAGAGTGATGATGGAAGTGGCTTTTCGCTTAGGCACCAGGGGATCTGTGTACACCTATATCCGGAAGACTGTCTTATTTGGGCCAAGTCACAGTCTGAAACGGTTCAGGTTTTGGCCCAAATGGTGGTGATCCTAGAGAGTCTTGGTTGGGTGATTAATCTAGGAAGAGCTCTGTGGCATTTTCCCATTCTGTGGAATGCTTGGTAGCATCTAATGTGCTATATTAGGCAGAGTCTTAAGAACATAAGATATACCATACTGGGTCAGACCAAAGTCCATCAAGCCCAGTATCCTGTCTCCAACAGTGGCCAATCTAGGTCATAAGTACCTAGCAGTTTCCCCAAAAGACACAGGTTCCTCAATGCTTATATTGGGTCAAGCAGTGATATCCCGTGTCCCTTTTAATAATGGTTTATGGACCTTTCTTCCAGGAACGTGTCCAAACCTTTTTTAAACCCAGCTACACTAACAGCTTTTACTACATCCTCCGGTAACAAATTCCAGAGTTTGATTACACATTGAGTGAAAAAATATTTTCTCTTAGTCTTAAATAGGTTACCCTGTAGCTTCATTGCATGTCCCCTAGTCTTTTTATATTCTGATGATGTAAACATTTAATCTACATTTACCCGTTCCACTCCATTCATTCATTTATAGACCTCTATCATATCTCCCATCAGCCGTCTCTTTTCCAGGTTGAAGAGCCCTAAGCTTTTTAGCCTCTCTTCATAGGAGTATCTTTCCATCCCCTTTACCATTTTGGTGGCTCTTCTCTGTACCTTTTCTAATAACGCTATATCCTTTTTAAGATATGGTGACCAGAATTGCACACAATATTCAAGGTGCGGTCGCACCATGGAACGATACAGAGGCATTATAATATCCTTTGTTTTATTTTCCATTCCTTTCCTTATGAAACCTAGCATTCTATTTGCTCTCTTGGCTGCCGCTGCACACTGGGCGGAGGGTTTTAACATGTTATCCACGATAGTAACATAGTAACATAGTAAATGACGGCAGATAAAGACCAGTATGGTCCATCTAGTCTGCCCAATAAGGTATATATATAAAAGCATTCCTCTCCTTTTGAAAATCATCGAAAAGATTACCCAACGTCAACTACAAGATTATCTTGACTCCAATGCACCCTTGCACCCATGTCAGCACGGATTTCGTGAATCACATGGTGTGGAAACTCTACTGACTTCCCTGTTTAATGCTCTAACCATAGGCCTAGACAACGTCAGACAAGGTTTTGCTTTAATCTTCATGGACATTGCCGCGGCGTTTGACACTGTTGATCATGAAGTACTCCTGTCACGTCTTAGAGAGAAGGGAGTTCATGGATCAGCCCTCTCTTGGTGCTCTTCATACCTCAGAGACCGTTGGCAACATGTTCGTTCTGGATCTTCAACCTCTGACCCCTTCCCTCAAACTAAAGGTGTGCCACAAGGCTCCTCCCTTTCCACCTTACTTTTCAACGTTTATATATCCACTCTTTTAACATCAACTGCCTGGTCTATGCTGATGATGTCCTTATGTATATGCCATTCTCGACAGAACTCCTTGACCTCTCCCCACTAATCAAGTGCTTTGACGCGGTCACAGACTGGCTAAATTCACAAATGCTTAAGATAAATTTTAAAAAGACAGAAGTCCTCTTCGTGACCAGAAACCCTGCATTTACCTCACCAAGGTCCATCAAGGTGCGTGACGCTGAACTCCTCTGCAAGACTACAGTTAGATACCTAGGGATTATGCTCGATCAACAACTCAATATGAAGGCTCACATCAGCAACGTAGCGAAATCTGTCTATCATAAAATCCGGACCCTTCGTCATTTGCGTCAGCTGCTAGAACCAGATGACTTTCGATCAGTCTTTCAGGCCTTAATAATGCCCCACCTGGACTACGCCAATGCGATCCTACATGGCCTACCAAAGAGCACGATTAACCCCTTACAATTGGCCATGAACTCAGCTGCAAGAATACTTTATGGAGCCTCCAAGAGAACCCACATCACTCCAATACTGAAACAGCTACATTGGCTTCCTATGCAGTCCAGGATCTCTTTCAAGATCCTAACTATGACTCACAAAGCGATCAATAACAACTCCGCATCTTCTATCACCGACCTGATATCAATTACACCCCCTAATCGAGCAAGGAGATCGACTGCCTCCAACTCTCTTGTACTACCTAAGGCACTCACGAAATGCTCTCAAGTCACCAGATCCAGAGCCTTCTCTTACTTTGCACCATCATGTTGGAACGCCCTACCAACAGGCATCAGAACTATCAGTGACCTCTCCCAGTTCAGGAAGGCACTGAAGCATCACCTGTTCTTGCAGCACTACGATGTTTCAGACACCTTCTCACACCATCCCACCTCTACACCCCAGGCCAACACATTAAAACCATGCACTCCATAGTCTTAACTCGCAGAACTGCAATCTCATCTTGCTCCTCCTCTCATCAAGAAACATATAGCTGCATTTAGTTGCTTTGTACATAGTTGCTTTTTGTACATAGTTCTCATGTTCTCTGTTTATGAAACCTGTTTAATGTATACCCAGTTTATTGTCCTGTTCATTGTAAGCACTGATCAATCTTTGTGACGTGTAGTTTTATGTTCATTGTAAACCGCACTGATGTCAAATAGCGCGGTATAAAAGAAACTGTAAATAAATAAATAAATAAAATAAATAAATATATGCAGTGTTGCCTTTTCAACTCCACTCTACAGCACACTTCAAAATTTCAGTGCAATACACCATCTTCTTCACTATAAGGTGCTAATAGTACCGCTGATGCCTAAATCTTTTTTCTGGGTGGTGGTTCCTAGTGTGGAATCTTGCATCGTGTAACCATAGTTTGGGTTGTTCTTTCCTAGGTGCATAACTTTGCACTTGTCTGCATTAACTTTCATCTGCCATTTGGATGCTCAGTCTTCCAATTTATCAAGATCCTCTTGCAATTTTCCACGATCCTCTTGGGTTTTAACAACTTTAAGTAGTTTTGTGTCATCTGCAAATTTGATAACCTCACTCGTTATTCTCTTTTCCAGGTCATTTATGAATATGTCAAAAAGCAGCGGACCCAGCACAAATCCCTGGGGTACTCCACTATTCACCTTTTTCCTTTGGGAAATTTGGCCATTTAGCCCTACCTCTGCTTTCTATCTTTTAACCAGTTCCTGATCCATAATAGTACATCACCTCCTATCCCATGACTTTTTAGTTTTGCCAAAAGTCTCTGATGAGGGACCTTGTCAAAGGTTTTCTAAAAGTCCAGATACACTATATGAACCGACTCACCTTTGTCTTCCTGTTTATTCACACCTTCAAAAAAAATAACAGATTAGTAAGACAAGATCTTCCTTGTCTAAAGCCATGTTGGCTGTCTCCCATTAAGCCATGACTATCTACATGTTCAGTAATTATGTTCTTTATGATGATTTCTACCGTTTTTCCCAGTACAGATGTCAGGCTCACCGGGCTGTAGTTTTCTGGATTACCCCTGGAACCGTTTTTAAAAATAGGCATTACATTGGCGATCCTCCAATTACAGATGATTTTAATGATAGTTCACAGATTACTAATAGCAGGTCTGCAATCTCTTATTTCAGTTCTTTCAACACCCTTGGATGTATACCATCCGGTCCTTGCGATTTGCTACTCTTCAGTTTATCAAATAGTTGTAATACATCATCTCCAAGAACAAGCAGGAATGTAGTCTTCACATATGGGTATCGTCGGTGCTGACGGAGCCTGCGCGGTAACGCTCCCCAGCGTCCAATAGGAAAGCTTTTGGGAGCATCCCACAGTGCCTGTGTGCTGCCTTCCTGACTTTCCAACTGTCCCTCCCCAGTTCTTCATTTTCCGTGGAGCCGACAGGTCGCATACCCTGTCACTGCAGAAAGTTTTTTTCTTTAATCTTTGTTTTTGTGGTCGCGTCTGCCTTCCCTCGACGCTATACCGGTACCGCTGGTTCGTTCTTTCTTCTAAAAACAAACAAACAAAAAACTATAGTTTCTGAAGTGGTTTACTTCAGAAACCTTTTTTTCCTTGGTGCTAGGCGCCATTTTGGGCACGGCCCAATTTTTCCTTAAAAATGGAAAAACCTGCTTCAGGTTTTAAGAAATGTTCTAAATGTGGCGGTACCATTTCCGTCACCGACACCCATGATTGGTGTCTCAAATGTTTAGGTCCTGACCACTCTATTCAGAGTGCTTCTCCTGTGGAATGATGTCAAAAAGGGGCCTGCAGAACCGTGCTGCTAAACTTAGCACCCTTTTTCCCTCAGACATGGCATCTGTTGCATCGACGTCCTCCAGGGCTTCATCTTCCTCCCATGGATCTCAGGTATCTAAACATAAATCTAGCCAGTCCTCAAAGGGTAGATCTCCTAAGTATCGAGATGCCCCTGGCGTTGCCCTTGAGAAATTTTCACCAGCAAAACTGCCCCGGTGAGAGGCTTCGGCTTCCAAAGCATTAACAGGGCTCCAGGATGTTCTCGAGGCCTCAACCAGGCCGCTTCTACCAGTACCGACACGCAAGCATCGGCAGCGTCGGTAGACCAGAGATTACTTGCTATCGAATGCAGTCTAGCGGCTCTTCTCACGGCTTCGTATCCGTTGCATATCCGTTGCATATCCACGGCTTCGTATCCATTGCATATCCGTTGAAACCGCTTCAGACACCTCAACTGATACCGATACCGACTGCATCGACATCGGTGGGTATGCCACCCGTACTGAGTCATGCGTCTCCGGCATCGACAAATCGGTACCTGAACAACCCGATACCAACTTCAATTGATACCGGTACCGTTCTTTGCACGATCACCGGGATCGGAGATATTTTGAATCCTCGGATGAGACTGAAGACTCCGAAGACTCTGCCAATACCAGAGTACTTCTCCACGAGGATTCCTCTTCTCCTCAGCGCAGAATGTCTCCGCCAGAGGATATGTCTTTTCAGGACTTTATCCGTGATGTGGCCCGAGGCCTTTCCATCACAGTAGCTCCTGAAAAAGAGCCTAGGGCTAAGGAGTTGGAAATCCTCCAATACCCTAAGGCTCCCAAAGAGGCTGCTACTCTGCCTATTCATGAGATCTTACATGACCGTATGCTAAGGATGTGGGAAACACCTTTAACCATATCTCCTCATTCTCGAAGACTCGATACCATGTATCGAGTTCCACCTTGTCCTGACTTTCAAAAAACTCAATTACCACACCATTCAGTGGTGGTGGAATCAGCCATGAGAAGGATGAAAAGTGCAAAGAGACCTGCATTCACGACCTGGAGGATTGGATGCATGACTCTCGATGTCTTTGGGCGTCGATGCTTCCATGCTATCAGCTAGGATCAGTTCCTATATCTTGTATATGGGACTGTTCCTTAAAGAGGTAACAGGAGACTTGGAGCTTATGAGCCCCCTTCTTCCTGATGACAAAAGACAAGACTATCTCACTCTTGTCAAAGGTGCTCAGGATGTTTCCAAGTTTGATAAACGTGCAGCCTTTGACTGTTTTGAGTGCATAAGCAGAACCTCTGCTATTGCCATTGGTGCACATCGGATCGCCTGGCTTCAGGCATCTGACTTGGAAATTTGGGTACAGGATAAATTAGGAAACATTCCTTGCACAGGAGAAAATCTCTTTGGCAAGAATTGGCAGGAGAAGTCTAATGAAATAGATGCTGACAATATCACCTTGGATAGATTGTCCAAATCTACTGCCGATCCTGCAAAGAAAAGATCCTCTAAGAAACCATTTTTCAATAAGAGAAAGAAGTTTTATCCTTCCTATACTCATCAGGGACACCGTCCAGGTCAGACTGCCCAAAAAGGGCAGCAGCAACAACCTAGACAACAAAAGAATCCAAAAACTGCAAAACCTCAGCAGGCTCAGCCTCCTCAGGGACTTTGACTCCTTTCTAGAGAACTTCGCCTTCCTGCCCCTGAAGGGTCCAGAACACTTAACCATCCCAGGCAGGTTATGTCATTTTGCCCACAGATGGTACCAAATTTCAGCAGAAAATTGGACTCTGTCCATTATATGAGAGGGGTACAAGCTTCATTTTCACAGCCTGCTCCCTCCTACAATTATAAGACAGTTCAATTCTCAGAACTCTCTCGACAATCTCTTAGGTCAAGAAGTCACAATGCTCCTTGCTCAAGGAGCAATAGAGGAAGTACCCATTCCCCATTAGGGTACAGGGTTCTACTCCCCCTATTTCCTTATTCAAAAGAAAACAGGAGGACACAGACCCATTTTAGACCTCAGAGAATTGAACAAATTTCTGTTCCGAGAGAAGTTCAAAATGGTCTCTCTAGGAACTCTGCTGCCATACCTTCAAAGTCAGGATTGGCTTTGTTCTCTAGATCTCAAGGATGCATATACTCATATTCTCATCCATCCAAATCACAGGAGATTCCTCCGATTCCTGTTTCAAGGAAAGCACTACCAATACAAGATTCTTCCCTTTGGCCTGGCATCTGCACCAAGTGTGTTCACAAAATGCATGGCTGTGGTAACAGTATTTCTCCGCACTCTGGGAATATTCGTCTTCCCTTACTTAAACGACTAGCTCATTTGAGCCCCTACAGTGCCAGAAGCTAGCTCTGCTCTGTTTCGCACAATGCGAATCCTTCAGTATTTGGGACTTGTCATAAACATCCCAAAATCCAATCTTGCTCCCACTCAGTCCCTAGAGTTCATAGGAGCTCATCTGGATAGCAGATAGACCAAGGGCTTTCCTTCCGCAGCCCCGCTGTCTTCGCATAGTACAATTACTGTAGCTTCCCAAGCAGTGCTCAAACCTTGTCTCACTGCTTGGGAAATGATACAATTGCTAGGCTACATGGCATCCACTGCGCATGTGGTTCCTTATGCTCGCCTCCATATGCGAGCAGCCCAGAGGACTTTATCCACTCAGTGAACACAGGCCTCAGGTTGCCTGTCGGACAAAATAACAAACTCAGACCATCTTATTTCGTCCCTCCAATGGTGGCAGTCACCCAGAAACTTTCTGGTGGGCTCTCCTTACCAGCAACCCCTATCCCAAGCCATCCTAACAACAGATGCTTCACAGGTGGGATTGGGAGCACACGTGCACGATCTCTGTACCCAGGGTACCTGGACTCCACAGGAGGCCTGTCTACGCATCAATCTCCTGGAACTCAGAGCAATCTTCCTTGCTCTTCGAGTATTTCATGCCCAGCTCAGCTACAGGACAGTCCTAGTTCAAACGGACAATCAGGTAGCCATGTTCTATGTGAACAAGCAGGGTGGAACAGGCTCTCTGTCGCTATGCAATGAAGCTTTGCGACTATGGTCCCTCGCCAGAGAGCATCAGATTCATCTCCTTGCAGTGTATCTTCCAGGCATTCAAAATTCTTGGGCAGACAAACTCAATTGAGTTCTGCTTCCACACGAATGGTCTCTCCATGCAGACCAGGTTGCTCAAATATTTCAGATTTCGGGAATCCCAGACATAGACCTCTTTGCAAGTCCGCTGAATGCCAAACTTCCCCAGTTGTGTTCCAGAATTCTGGCATGAGGTTGTCAGGCAAGGGACACCTTCCTCCTTCACTGGGGTCAGGACTTCCTATATGCCTTCCCACCCATTCCCCTCATCCCCAAAATCCTATTCAAGCTTCAGAGAGACAGAGGTCATATGATCCTCATAGCTCCACGTTGGCCACGGCAAACGTACCCTCTGCTCTTACATCTCTCTCAAGCTCCGCCTCTAGAGTTGGGATACGCTCCAGAGCTTCTCTCCCAAGAGGATGGGATGCTGTGGCATCCCAATCCCCAGTCTCTGCATCTCAGGGCCTGGTTGCTGAAAGCCTGGAGCTTCAGGATCTTAACCTTTCCCAACATGTAAAGGATATCTTTCATGCTTCTAGAAAACCCTCCACAAGATTCTCGTATGACTTTAAGTGGAAAAGATTTACCATATGGTGTCCTGTCCTTGCTTGCCTCCCTTCATGAGGGCCTGGACAACGGCCTTTCTCTTAATTCCATGAAAGTTCAGAGGGCCATTGGCGAGTCAGTCAATTGCTTAGCATCCTGATGTTTCCCATTTTCTCCAGGGGGGTAAGACATCTGCGTCCGTCTGTCTCCCCCCCCCCCCCCCACCATATGTTCAGTTGTTCCTTTGTGGATCTGATCTTAAAGACTTTCTGGTCACAATCTTTTTGGCGAGACACATCTCTGAACTGCAAGCCTTGTCTTGCAGGGATTCTTATTACTTATTATCTGAGGAAGCAGTGTGCATTTGGTCTTTTCCTTCCTTCTTGCCCAAGGTTTTTTCTGCCTTCCATGTGAATCAGGTAGTCTGTTTGCCCTCCTCTTCGAAGGAGCAGTGCAAGGGAAAGATGAGGACCTTCACCTGGTGGATGGTCTAGAGTGCTGTTCTGCTGTGTGTGGAACCATGTCAAGGTGACGTGACAGCCAAGTCTATTCTGGGACGCTGGATCAAGGAGGCTACAGTCTCTGTGCCTCTGTTGTGAAACTGGTAACAGGAAAAGGAGCGTAACTCTTGCAGGCACAGGGAGGAACAAACGGAGCAAGAGAAGAAGGTGGGTTTGGAACAGACTGCTTTATTGATGAAGGTCCCTACGCGTTTCGGCTTGCGCCTTCCTCGGGGGACATACAGCTACCATAAAATTGAGCAAACAATGTTAGAATGAAATGTGCATATAAATATAGAACATATAAAACAGAATAAATAATGGAATATAAAATATACATTGTAACAAATAAATAGATAAACAATAATGATAAAATAATAAAATGATAAATCATGACCAGTATATTTAAAAAAGGGGGGACAATAATTCTAAAAAATATATATAAAAATACACACATAACCCAAAGGACAACCAGAGAGGTGTGGAAGAAAACAAGGGCCGAGACACAACCCAACTAGTGGAAAAACTGTAGAGGACTATGAAATCAATTAAAGATAAAAGAGATGATTACAAAATAAGTATGTAAATAAATAAATAAATAAATATCTAGTACATGTATTGAATCATGTGGATGAAAGAAACGCTAAAAATTCAAGGAAAGACCATGAATAAATTAAAAATAATAAAAAATAATACATTAAATATAATAATAATAATAATAAATAAATAAAATAAGCATAGTAAAAAAGATAAAATAAAATGAATAAATAATTAAATATTAAAAAAAAATACATTTGATAACATACCAGTGTTGTATCAGATGGAATGTCTCATAAAGACAGTTTGGTCAGAGCACTATGCAATGGTAGTGCTGTATCAGATGATTTGTCTCATAAAGACAGTTTGGTCGGAGCACTATGCAATGGCTATAAAAAAGAAAAGACTATACAATAGCATATAAGAACATTAAATAATGGATAGTAAATAGATCATAATTTTAAATAACAATACATAAATATAAATATAAAGATGATAAATAATAATAATGTAAATATATGATTATAGGGTACAAAAATAAACAAAAAATGTGTATAGTAACAATTGTATGTTAATACAAATAAAATATCATGGGGAAGAATAAAATATGTATTAAAAATGAATAAAAATAGATATATAAATATATAATAAAAATATATGACTACAATTTCTGATAATGAGTAAAAGGGAGAGGGGGAACAACATGAAATCTGATGTAGAGGACTATAAACAAAACCATATACATGCTTAATAAATGGTAAATTTAATCATGGAAGTTATGTGGTGAGCAACCGCTATGAGGTATATGTTAATCTTATGCTGCAATGAAAAAGGGGAGAGGTGTTAAAGTGCAAAGACACTGAATCAATGTAAATATTAATGAAAACAAAGTGAGTAAATGAATAGTGAGACCAACAAGAAAGGGAAAAATGCTACCACTCTGTTATATGTTTTGAATGATGGACCGAAGTACTAGTAGTAATGAAAACGAATTGAAAAAGACAGGTTAAAATAAAATCACTGAATAGTGACCACACTGGGCTAAACACAATAATGAAGGTTTATATATGTAAAAAATGAGTAAAATTGTGAAAATTTGTTGAAGGACTCAAAATGAACTGGGTAAAAAATCGGAAGACCAGGATGTGTCATATAGAAAGAAGTGGATTAGAAAAGGGGGAATCATGTTTTATCTGCCAAAAAGAACGCGGCGTGGTGGAGAAGGTCAAACACCTACATGAGTAAAATCAAAAAAGTGAACAATGTTACACCTGTGGTCCTTTGCCGAGGAAGGCACAAGCCGAAACGCGTAGGGACCTTCATCAATAAAGCAGTCTGTTCCAAACCCACCTTCTTCTCTTGCTCCGTTTGTTCCTCTCTGTTGTGAAACTGGCCAGTTCTGGAAGGTTTGCATGCGCATTCCACTTGGGTGCAAGCATCCTTGTAGGTGGAACATAACTTGGTAGCCCCCTCAGACATTTGTCTGGCAGAATCGTGAGCATCACTTTGCACTTTAGTCATGGACTACTGATTTGATGTCCACACTTGACCTGACATGGCCTTTTGCTCAGGGATTTTGAAAGAGTCTGTTGTCTTCCCACCCAGTGGAGATGTAGCTTTGGTACATCCCACTTGTTTGGTCTGGGCTAGCAGTATGATATGGAAGGTGCCATTTTACTTACCAGATAATGTCCTTTCCTTAAGTCCTGCTAGATCAGTCCAAGACCCACCCTGGATAACTGTTTAGATTGTTATTCTTTGTGGTTGGCCCTATGAGCTCATACCTTTCTGACAAAGCCATCTGATGAAGCTGATCCTGTGCATCAATGGTTCTCAACCCAGTCCTCTGGGACCTCCAGGTTCCTCGAGGGCCAGGTCACATAGCCCCGATAGCCGCCCCGGGTCTTCATAGTCGGAAAGGCCTGCCAAGCATCCTTGTGTCGAGATGGAGTCTCCTGGACACGTAAGTGCTGTTGTCCTCGTGGACTCTCCTCCGAGGGAGCCGACGTCAGGCCCGACGCCGTCGGGGCCTGAGTCGGGGGCTCCTGGGTCTCCTGAGCTCGGACTCAGGTTGATGGCCTTGGAGAGCAGCTTCGCTGCCTTCATGGAACAGCAGCAGGCACTGATCGCCGGTCTCACCATTGCATCTGCCCCGACCACCGGGACCTCGACGTCGGGTAAGTCGATCCCGGAGGCCGAGCCGATCCTCGAGTCCATGCGGGCTCGAGTCGATCCTCGGCCACGGTCTCCCTCGACCTCCCGTTCGGGGCCGAGGTCGTCGACGCCGATACCCTCGGCGTCAGGGCGGAGGTGCCCGCCCGACTGGAGCCGCTCGATTCCTCCTCCGAGGAGTCGGGCTGGGAGACGGAGGATGAAGAGTCACCCGACACCCATTGGACTTGGTGTGTCCCATCGGACTCGCCCGAGTCCGAACCTCGGAGACGATCCCCACCGGAGGATACCCGGTTCTCAGACTTTGTGCGGGATATGGCCAAGGCCTTGGCCTTCCCTGCGGATCCTGAGGAGGAGCCTCGAGCCGAGGAGCTCGAGGCCCTCCAGTATGACTCTCCCCCGAAGGAGGCCTTTACTGTTCCGGTTCCAACGATGCTGGAGCGGCTGCTCTTCCGCATGTGGGAGACCCCGGCCTCGACGCCGGTGTTAAGCAAGCGGGTCGATTCCATTTATCGAGTCCGCAAGAGCCCCGGGTTCCAAAAGGCACAATTACCACACCACTCCATGGTTGTGGAATCGGCCATGCATCGACTGAAAAGTCAGAAGATGCACTGCTCGGTGCCTCCCGGCCGGGAGGCCCGGAACCTGGATGCCCTCGGTAAGAAGTGCTTCCAGGGCTCTATGCTTGCTTGCCGTGTCCAGACTTACCAGCTCTACATGGGCATGTACCTCCGAGACCTGGCAAAAGAGATTGCCGGGTTCTCTACTGGTCTCTCCGAGGAACCTTTGCAGAGGTTCCAGGCCTTGTCCACCGGTATTCGAGAGTGCTCAAAATTTATCTCTCGAGCAGCCTACGATGGCTTCGAGGCTTCGGCCCGTGTAGCCGGGGCCGGCATCGGTGCCCTCCGACAGGCTTGGCTACAGTAATCCGACCTCGAGCCATGGGTCCAGGACTAGTTGGTCGATGTCCCCTGCCTAGGTGAAAACCTCTTTGGTAAGCCCATGGCTGAAAAGGCTGCAGAACTCGAGACCGAGACTCTGACCAGGACTAGGCTTTCCAGGAAAACCTCTGCCCCTTCTCAGAAGAATTAGGGCTCGGGAAAAAAGTCCTTTTACCCGAGGAAGTCATCTGCCTATAAACAATACCCTCATTATCAGGCCTCTGCAGCTCCCCAACAGGGTCAGCAGGCCAAGGAGCAGGGTCAAGGGCCCCGTAGGCAGAAGGCCCCCAAGCCACCTACACCGGCCCCTGCTTAGCAGGGGGGGGGGGGGTTGACTCAAACAGCATAGCCTCTCCTCCTCAGCTGGCTTCTCTCAGCACAGGAGGCCGGCTGGCCCACTTTGCCCACAGGTGGTCAGCCGTCACATCCAGATACCTGGGTTCTTCATATAGTCCAAAGGGGCTATCTTCTCCATTTTCACCAGGGCTATCTTTTCCATTTTACCTCCCTCCTATTTTCCAGGGGAGCCTCCAAGACCCCCTCTGCACAGGGACCTACTCCTTCAGGAGTTAGCAAGTCTCCTAAAGGATCAGGCTGTGGAACCGGTGCCCCACCACCTGAGATGTCACAGCTTTTATTCAAGGTACTTTCTGGTACCAAAAAGAACAGGAGGCCTCAGACCCATCCTAGACTTGCGAAACCTCAACAAGTTCCTGGAGAGGGAAAAGTTCAAGATGCTAACCCTTGGAATCCTGCTGCCCTACCTCCAGCAGGGAGACTGGCTATGCTCCTTAGATCTAAAGGATGCGTATACTCACATCCTTATCCATCCAGACCACAGACAATATCTCAGGTTTGTTGTGGGAGGAAACCACTATCAGTACAGAGTACTACCCTTTGGCCTGTCCTCCGCTCCCAGGGTGTTCACCAAGTGCCTGGCAGTGGTGGCGGCCTACCTGAGGCTTCAGGGTCTTTTTGTGTTTCCGTACCTGGACGACTGGCTCATAAGGGGCCAATCTTCCCAAGAGGCCAACCAGGCCACCCTTCGCACTGTGGCTCTGCTTCAGCACTTGGGGTTTGTCATAAACTTCGCAAAGTCCACTTTGCTCCCGTCCCAGAACTTAGAGTTCATAGGGGCCAGACTGGACACTCTTCAAGCAAAGGCTTTTCTGCCTCTGGACAGGGCCCACAGGCTAATGGATCTGGCCAGCCAGTTTCGCAGCAATTCCCTGGTCTCTGCCAGGCAGTTCCTGAGACTGCTCGGCCATATGGCTTCCACAGTTCATGTCACCCCCAATGCCCGCCTGCACATGCGGCCTGCTCAGTGAAGCCTTCGCACTCAATGGCATCAAGCCACAGGGGGCCTAGCGGACTCAGTAAAGATATCAGCCCTCCTGGTCTCCTCTCTGCAATGGTGGCTTCATCTTCCGAATCTGGTACTCGGAGTGGTTTTTCAATCCCCTCCGCATACTCAGGTGCTGACAACAGATGCCTCTCTTCTCGGTTGGGGAGCACATTGCCAAGGGACATGTACTCAGGGTCTCTGGACCCCTTGGGAGGCTGCTCAACAGATAAACTTCCTAGAGCTACGGGCGATCCGCCTAGCTCTGAGTGCCTTCTCCCACCTCGCCTCTCACCAGTCTGTACTGGTCCAGACGGACAATCAAGTTGCCATGTTCTATGTGAACAAACAAGGGGGCACAGGCTCCTTCCTTCTTTGTCAGGAAGCACAACGCCTGTGCTCTTGGGCTGTAAATCACGGAATCCTTCTCAAAGCTGTCTACCTTCCAGGAAAGGAAAATTGCCTGGCAGACAGACTAAGCAGGATCCTTCAACCACACGAATGGAGATTGAACCCATTGGTGGTTCAGCATGTCTTTCTCAAGTGGGGACTTCCCACCATGGATCTTTTCGCCAGTTCTCTGAACCGGCAACTCCCGAGATTTTGCTCCAGGCAACCGCATCCTCTCAGAGTAGCAGCGGATGCGTTTCTGATCTCGTGGTCCACAGGCCTACTGTATGCGTTTCCTCCTACGCCATTAGTGTCCAGAACGCTGTTCAAAGTCCTCAGGGACGAGGCTGCATTGATTCTCATAGCTCCCAGGTGGCCGAGGCAACCGAGGTTCCCGCTTCTACTACAGCTGGCGGTGGACACACCTATTCCTCTAGGGTTTCAACACGATCTCCTTTCTTAGATCAGGGGTCTCTCTTGCACCCCAACCTCCAGTCCCTTCATCTGATGGCCTGGCTGCTGAAAGGGTAGTCCTTGCTCCCCTACTATTGCCTCGAGAGGTGGAAGATGTAGTCTTGGCCTCTTGGCGTCAATCCACCAGGAAATCCTACGCTCTTAAGTGGAGCAGATTCTCTACGTGGTGTGATCAGCACAGCGAGAATCCCTTCTCGTGCCTGGTAGCGGTAGTATTACAATATTTGCTCTACCTCTCCAATCTGGGCCTTAAGTCTAACTCTGTCCGAGTTCACCTTAGTGCTCTCTCAGCACACCACTCGCCGGTGGACGGCAGGCCTCTTTCCCACCACCCTTTGGAGGCTCGTTTCCTCAGGGACCTTCTTCCGCTTAAGCCTCCTTTGCGTCCGCCGGCCCCTGAGTGGGATCTGAATGTGGTCTTACAGTGGCTTACTTGTCCACCTTTTGAACCTATGGCTACCTGCCCTCTCCGTTTTCCCTCCTGGAAAACTCTATTTCTGGTAGCTCTCACCTCTGCTAGGCGAGTGAGTGAACTGCAGGCACTAGTGTCTGATCCTCCTTACACTAGGTTCTACAGGAATAGGGTAGTCCTACGGACTCACCCTAAGTTTCTTCCTAAAGTTGTCTCACCTTTTCACCTCAATCAGGAGGTGGTTCTTCCGACCTTCTTTCCCAGGCCGCATGCCAACCGGGCTGAGATGGTCTTGCATACCCTGGACTGTAGGAGGGCGTTATCCTTCTACCTTGATCGTATGCGGGAGCATCGGAAGGCTGTTCAGCTTTTCGTTTCTTTTGACCCCAATAAGTTGGGGATCCCTGTCTCCACGCGTACGTTGTCCATTTGGGTCGCTGACTGAATCGCCTGGGCTTATGGGGCAGCCGGCTTCTCGTTGAAGGGTCAAGTCACGGCTCATCGTGTCAGGGCGAAGGCTGCGTCAGTGGCTCATCTCCGCTCTGTCCGTTGGCAGACATCTGCCGGGCCGCTACTTGGTCTTCAAGCCAGACTTTTGCGGCCCATTACTGCCTTGAGAGGGAGTCCCGCAGGGACAGTGCTTTCGGACAGGCAGTACTCCATAATCTCTTTGGGGTTTAGGCAACTCCTACCCTCCGGCCCTGGTGTTGGGCTACCGGTCGGGGGCGTTCTAAAGAGAAGATTCCTTCCTTCTGTGCTGCCGAGCTCAAGGGAGCTCTTTTTTCCGCTTGAGGTCTCCGGTAGCCTTAAGCTGGGGAGTCCCATATGTGAGGACTGACTTCCTGCTTGGTCCTGGAGAAAGAGTAGTTACTCACAAGTAACAGGTGTTCTCCAGGAGCAGCAGGAATCAGACTACCCTCCCTCCTCCCCTTGGAGTTGCAGTCATATGATTTGTTTGTGCTAATTTTTTTGCTGTCTTTTAGCTATGTCATCAGACTGAGCAAGATGGCACCCTTGGGCGGGAAGGGGACCGCGCATGCGCGCTGCAATTCCCAAAGGCTTTCTTTGAAAGCTGGGAAAATGCTCCGCACGAGGGTTCCGTCGGCGCCGACGTCACCCATATGTGAGGACTGATTCCTGCTGCTCCTGGAGAACACCTGTTACAGGTGAGTAACTACTCTTACTGGCCCTTCTCATGACGTACACTACATCAAACTCAGCCCACTAATTAATATTGTATAAAAGCACAGTGTGATTTTAATGCTCACTCTCACACCACACTATATATGAAAGAAGAAAAGACACCTCAGACACTCCATCCCTTGAATATAATTAGGGATATGTAACAGTAAAATAGATAAAGACCAGTATGGTCCATCTAGTCTGCCCTGCAAGGCGACAAGAGTAGGTGCACCTGCAGCTCCGTGCTGGTCACCTCTCCCCATGCTTTTGTTTAGGGTTGTAGGTCCCCCTTATTTGTTGAGATATAAGAAATAGCTATGTTTATTTTGATTTTATACTGTTGCTATAAAGGGATCCACTGTCTGTCCCATGCCATTTTGAATTGTCACTGCATTTGCCCCCTCCACTTCCAATGAGAGGGCATTATAAGCATCCACCACCCTTTCAGTGAAAAAGTATTTCCTGACATTGCTTTTCAGTTTACCCCCTTGCAGCTTCATGTTATACCCTCTAGCTTTACAGCTTCCCTGATTTTGAAAGAGGTTTATTTAAGAACATAAGATATGCCATACTGGGTCAGACCAAGGTCCATCAAGCTCAGTATTCTGTTTCCAACAGTGGCCAATCTAGGTCATTCGTACCTAGCAGTTTCCCCAAAAGACACAGGTTCCACAATGCTTGTACTGGGTCACGCAATTGATATCCTGGGTCCCTTCTTACTAATGGTTTATGGATCTTTCCACCAGGAACTTGTCCAAACCTTTTTCAAACCCAGTTACACTAACAACCTTTACTACATCCTCCGGTAACAAATTCCAGAGATTGATTACACGTTGAGTGAAAAAATATTTTCTTTTATTAGTCTTATAGTTTACCCTGTAGCTTCATTGCATGTCTCCTAGTCTTTCTATATTCTGATAACGTAAACAATCGATCTACGTTTACCCGTTCCACTCCGTTCATTAATTTATAGATTTCTATCATATCTCCCCTCAGCCGTCTCTTTTCAAGGTTAAAAGAGCCCTAACCTTTTTAGCCTTTCTTCATAGGAGTATCCTTCCATCCCCTTTACCATTTTGGTGGCTCTTCTCTGAATCTTTTCTAATAGCACTATATCCTTTTTAAGATACGGCGACCAGAATTGCACACAATATTCAAGGTGCACTCTCTCCATGGAACGATATAGAGGCATTATAATATCCTTTGTTTCATTTTACATTCCTTTCTTTATGATACCTAGCATTCTGTTTGCTCTCTTGGCCGCCGCTGCACACTGGGCCGAGGGTTTTAATATGTTATCCACAATGACGCCTAAACCTTTTACTTGAGTGGTGGTTCCTAATGTGGAACCTTGCATCGTGTAACCATAGTTTGGGTTGTACTTCCCTAGGTGCATAACTTTGCACTTGTCCACATTAAATTTCATCTGCCATTTTGATGCCCAGTCTTCCAATTTATCAAGATCCTCTTGCAGTTTTCCACAATCCTCTTGGGTTTTAATAACTTTAAATAGTTTTGTGTCATCTGCAAATTTGATAACCTCACTCGTTATTTCACTTTCCAGGTCATTTATTAATGTCAAAAAGCGTGGACCCAGCACACCACTAGTCACCGTTCTCCATTGGGAAAATTGGCCATTTAGCCCTACCCGCTGCTTTCTATCTTTTAACTATTTCCTGATGCACAATAATACACTGCCTCCTATCCCATGACTCTTTAGTTTTGTCAAAAGTCTCTGATGAGGGGCCTTGTCAAAGGCTTTCTGAAAGTCCAGATGCGCTATATCAACCAACTCACCTTTGTCCACCTGTTTATTCACACCTTCAAAAAAACATAACAGATTAGTAAGACAAGATCTTCCTTGTCTAAAGCCATGTTGGCTGTCTCCCATTAGGCCATGACTATCTGCATGCTGAGTAATTTTATTCTTTATGATGGTTTCTACCATTGTTCCCGGTACTGACGTCAGGCTCACCGGTCTGTAGTTTCACGGATCACCCCTGGAACCCTTTTTAAAAATTGGTGTTACATTGGCGATCCTCCAATCTTCAGGTATTAGAGATGAATTTAATGATAGTTCACAGATTACTAATAGCAGGTCTGCAATCTCATATTTCAGTTCTTTCAACACCCTTGGATGTATACCATCCAGCCCAGGTGATTTACTACTCTTCAGTTTATCTAATAGTTGTAATACATCTTCCCGATATATCGATATTTCCTTCAATTCTTCCGCACCTTTAAATACCACTTCAGTCATGGGAACATCCCTACATCTTTCTCAGTAAAGACCGAAGCAAAGAATTCATTCAGTCTCTCCACTATCCCCTTGTCGCCTTTTAGTGCCGCTTTAACCTCTCTATCCTCTAATGGACCAACTGACTCTCTCACAGGTTTTTTGCAACGAATGTACTTGAAAAAGTCTTTATTTTGCGTATTTGCTTCTGCAGCAAGCTTCTTCTCAAATTCTCCCTTTGCCTGCCTTATCAATGCCTTGCATTTGACTTCCCAGTGCTTGTGCTGTTTCCAGGCTTCGTCATTTGGCTCTTTTTTTCCATTTCCTGAAAGATGCTTTTTTGGCAAAAACAGCCTCGCTCACCTCATCTTTAACCCATGCTGGCAGTTTTTTGTACTTCCTTCCACTTTTCTTAAAGCATGGAATACAGCTGGTCTGGGCTTTCAAGATAGTATTTTTCAACAACACCCAAGCTTGATGTAAGTCTTTAACCTTTGCAACTGCTCCTTTTAGTTTTTTCTTAACTATTTTCCTCATTTTATCATAGTCTCCCTTTCGAAAGTTAAAAGTTAGTACTGTGGATTTCCTTACTATCTCTCCTCCACGAATTAAATCAAAGGCGATCATGCTATGATCACTATTGCCAAATGGCCCCAATACCCTTATCTCTTGCACTAGATCTGGTGTTCCACTAAGGACTAGGTCTAATATGGCTTCCCATCTGGTTGGTTCATGAAGCAGCTGCTTCAAGAAGCAGTCATTTATTTCATCTATGAACTTTATCTCCGTAGCATGTCCTGCCGTGACACTGACCCAGTCGATACCGGGGTAATTGAAATCACCCATTATTATTACTGTGCTGTAAATTTTGTTAGCTTCCTTGATTTCTTTGAGCATTTCATCATCCATTTGTTCATTCTGGCCAGGCGGTCGATGGTACACCCCCACTGCTATCGCCTTCCCCTTTTTTATATGGAATTTCAATCCATACAGATTCTACAACAAGTTTTGTTTCCTGCAAAACTTTAATCCTTTCTGACTCAATGCCCTCTCTAACATAGAGCGCAACCCCTCCACCAATTTGATCAGCTCTATCATTACAATATTGATTGTACCCAGGTATCACAGTGTCCCACTGGCTGTCCTCATTCCACCATGTCTCTGATATGCCAATTATATCTGACCTCTCATTTAGTGCTATATATTCTAATTCTCCCAATTTATTTTTTAGATTTCTAGTATTTGCATACAAGCATTTTAGAGACTGTATTTTATTCATATTAATTTGGCTATTGGTAGACATGGGTAATTTGGGATCTTTAAGCTCTGTCTGCTCCATACTCGAGGGCATTTGGGCTACTTTACTCTTTTTTGGAACCTCTCTGCATTTGGTAGTATCCTTCAAGGATACATTCTTCCGAACCATCCGCTCTTGGGTGACTGTTGGCTTTCCCCTGTTATCTAGTTTAAAAGCTGCTCTATCTCCTTTTTAAAGGTTAATGCCAGCAGCCTGGTTCCATCCCGGTTAAGGTGAAGTCCATCCCTTCGGAAGAATCCCTCCTTTCCCCAGAATGTTCCCCAGTTTCTAACAAATCCAAAACCCTTATCTCTGCACCATTGTCTCATCCACGCATTGAGACTCTGGAGCTCTGCCTGCCTTTTGGGTCCTGCGCGTGGAACAGGAAGCATTTCAGAGAACGCTACCCTGGAATTTCTGGATTTCAACTTCCTACCTAAAAGCCTAAATTTAGCCTCCAGAACCTCCCTACCACATTTTCCTATGTCATTGGTACCGACATGTACCAAGACAGTAGACTCCTCCCCAGCACGATCTAAGACCTTATCTAGGTGGCGCGTGGGGTCCGCTGCCTTCGCACCAGGCAGGCATGTTACCAGGCCATCCTCACGTCCACCAGCCACCCAGCTATCTACATGCCTAATGATCGAAACACCAACTATAACAGCTGCCCTAACCCTTCCCTCATGGGCACAAGGCGCTGGAGAAACTTCCTCGGTGCAAGAGGGTTTTGCATCACCTGAAGGACAGGTCCTAGTTACAGGATCACTTCCTGCCACGCCAGGGTGATGCTCTCCTGTCATGTGACCTCTCTCCTCCTTGGCAACAGGGATGCTGCGAGACTGGAGGTGGGACTTCAGGACTATATCCCTGTAGGTCTTGTCTGTTTACCTCTCTGTCTTTCTTATGTTTTCCAAGTCTGCTACTCTAGCCTCTAGAGAACGGACTCGTTCCCTGAGAGCAAAGAGCTCCTTGCAACTAGTGCACACGTAAGATCTCTCACCAACTGGGAAAAAATCATACATGTGAAACTTAATGCAAAAGACTCGAAAGCCCCATCTTGCTGTGGGACTGCTGTCAACCAATATACAAAAACCCCTTACCAGGTTAAAGTCTGAATACAAATTTGAAAAACAACCCTG
The DNA here is from genome assembly GCA_033557465.1 of Ichthyophis bannanicus. Lineage (NCBI taxonomy): Eukaryota > Metazoa > Chordata > Amphibia > Gymnophiona > Ichthyophiidae > Ichthyophis > Ichthyophis bannanicus. Next base: position 282,263,541 of record CM066035.1, read on the forward strand.
GTGCTCAGAACCCAGTCTTCACAGACCATTGAAGTAACGTATTTTTTGTCGGAAAGGCCAACCCAGCAAAGAGGATCATGCCTCAAGCCATCGTGGCCCGTCCATTTTATTCATTAAATGCTAAAAATAAACCACTTTGGAAGCAGCATGAATCTTGTTACTTAGCTGAGTCCATCAAAGTAGAAAGCCTTGTAGTCATGCAGCCAGCAGCATAGAGACGACGTGACCCGTTTCGGGGTATTTTCAGAAAGCCCCTGCTTCAGGTCAAAGCCGCTGCTACCTCTTCAGGAATGTCTTTCTACTTTGATGGACTCAGCTAAGTAACGAGATTTATGCTGCTTCCAAGTGGTTTATTTTTAGTATGTAATGAATAAAATGGACGGGCCATGACGGCTTGAGGTATGATCCTCTTTGCTGGGTTGGCCTTTCCGACAAAAAATACGTTACTTCAGTGGTCTGTGAAGACTGGGTTCTGAGCAGCGGGACTGCTGTCTGCATCTTTGTTTTAAGCTTCTGTTTAGATCTCTAAGTTCTTTACTTACTAAGGGTTGCTATGGATGTTTATACTAATAAAACGGTACCTAATACGTTTAATATACCTTTTTCACCTGAAGCTTAATTAATCTCAGGTCCTTAATGTATGATTAATTTGGGTAATGAGCTTCACCTGAGAGCACCTCCTGTCCTTTAAGATGTGTAAGTTCCTATAAAGCTACAATAATACCAGGGGTGGGTGGGTGTTGGGGAGGGAGGGAGCGAGATAACACTTATTAGAAGAGTGCTGCTACACAGTACCCTGTCCTGTGCTGCTGAGGTAAGCTATATTCTGATTTGATTTAAATTATAGCTCTTTGCTGCTGCTAGGCTCTAACTTATTATGAATTGTAAACTACAATCTCTCTGCTGGGTTCTAAATTTAACCAGAAAGCTCTCTTCTGTGTTTTAAATTTAAACTAAAAGTACTTTGACTAGGCCCTGAGTGACTATTAAATTTAAACTACAAGCTCTCTGCTGGGTATGAAATGTAACCAGAAAGTTCTCTTCTGTGTTTTAAATTTAAACTTAAACTGCTGCTACTAGGCTGACTGATTTAACAAAAAACAGTGGGTTCACAGATTAGTTAGCTTTAATGCAAAGAATTCCTTTCATAAAATTCCCATAAGTATATACTCACAATTGCAGATCTCTCTCCAGAAGTAACAGTCCCCTTTTCTAGTCCTTCATTAATACTCTAAGTATTTAAAGGTCTGAATCATATCTCCCGTGTCCCTCCATTCCTCCAGTGTGTACATTTTTAGGTCTTCAAGTCTCTTCTCATATGTCTTCTGATGCAGGCTCCAAATCATTTTGGTCGCCTTCCTCTAAATCGTTTCCAGTCTTTTTATATCCTATGTGAGATATGGTCTCCAAAACTGAACACAATATTCCAAGTGAGGCCTCACCAGCATTAGTACCTCTTCCTTTCTGCTGGTAATTCCTCTCTGTATGCAGCCCAGCATCCTTCTGGCTTTTGCCACCGTCTTGTCACACTGTTTCGCCGCCTTGAGATCCTCAGAAACAGTCACTCCGAGGTCTTTCTCCTGGTCCGCGCACATCAATCTCACCCCCTATCGCATACAATTCCCTTGGATTTCTGCTTCCCATGACATTGCACTTCTTCACATTAAATCTTAACTGCCAAGCGTTAGACCATTCTTCCAGCTTTTTGTTGATAACCTTCCTGTCTTCCGAGTGAGTTCCGTTTACCATCACCTTCTGTCATCTGTTAGTCAACCAATTTCTGATCCAGTTCACCACCTTGGGATCCATCCCCAGGCTGTTCAGTTTATTGATAAGTCTCCTATGAGGAACAGTATCAAAGGCTTTGCTAAAATCTAGGTAGATCATATCCATTACATGCCCTTGATCTAGTTCTCTGGTCACCCAATAAAAGAACTCAATCAGATTGTTTGACATGATTGTCCTTTGGTAAAACCATGTTACCTCGGATCGTGCAACTATTGGTTTTGAGAAAATCCACTATTCTCTCTTTCAGGAGCGTCTCCATTACTTTTCCCACCACCGAGGTAAGGCTTACTGGCCTGTAGTTTGCCACTTCTTCCCTATTACCACTTTTGTAAAGCCATGCAAGAACCTCTCTGAGCTTTTTCAGTATCCTGGGCTATATCACATCCGGTCCCATGGCTTTGTTCAGTTTCAGTTTTGCAAGCTGTTCAATCATATCTTCTGTGACTAGTGTAATATCTATCCATTTGTATATTTGTCAATCAGAGGTGGTCCTTCTCCAGGATTTTCTTTAGTAAAAAGCAGAAGTATTTGTTCAGCATATTTGCTTTTTCAACATCACTTTCCATGAATCCGTTCTCAGCACTTTTGAGTCTTCCAATTTCACTTCTGATCTTCCTCTTTTCCCAAATAAACCTGAAAAAGGTTTTATCACCACGCTTCAGATCTTTAGCCATCCTTTCTTCTGCCTTTGATTTTGCTATCCTTATTAGTCTTTTTGTCTCTTTTAGCTTTATTCTGTATTCTTTTTGGTGTTTCTCTGTTTGCAAACTTCTGAATTTTGTGAAAGCTGTGCTTTTTGCCTTTGTACAGCCACTCCTTTAGAAAACCAAATAGGTCTCCTTTTCCTCTTGATTTTATTTACTTTCCTTACATATGTATCTGTTGCAACTTTTAGTTCCTCCTTTAGTTTAGTCCACTGCAATTCCACCTCCCCTTCCTTCTCCCATCCCGCTAACTCCTCTTTCATGCACTTGGCCACCTTCCTAAAGTCAGCGTTTTTGAAGCCTAGGACTTTGAGCTTGCTGTCAGAGGACTTTGCCTTGGCTTTTATCCCAGACCACACTGTGTGATGAAAGCTGCTGCTCACATGGGCCCAACCCGGACGTTTGACACACTTTCTCAGTTGGTGAGTACTAAATCCAGCATCGAACTTTCCCTGGTTGATTTCATCACCATTTGTCTAAGCATTGCATCTTGGAAGGCATCCACAATTTTTTTTTTTAATTTTTCAGATTTGCCGAAGAAATACTCCAGTCCACATCGGGTAGATTAAAGTCACCCTATATTATCACTTCCTTCTTCATGGCTACTTTTTCAATATCAATAATCAAGTCTCTATCCATTTCTTTGGTTTGAGTTGGAGGCCTGTAGACTACACCAGCATGAATGATAGTGCCATCTCCTCTTTGCAGCACAATCCACAGCACCTCTTCTTTTCCCCATGTTGCCTGCAATTTAGCGCTTTAATATTGCTTTTGACATATAGGGCTGCTACTCCTTTTCTATCTCTTCTAAATAAATTATAGCTAGCTATGGCTATATCCCATTCATATGGCTCGTTAAACCATGTTTCTGTAATGGCCACAGTGTCCAAGTCAATTTCCACCATTAGGGCTTCCAGGTCAGGAACTTTGTTGGCTATAGGCTTCGAGCATTTGTGCTCATTGCTTTCCAGCATTTGTTGACTGGCTTGCCTGTTTTTTGCATGGATTTTGTTCTACAATCCTCTTCCCACTTGCCATTGATATATGGTTTAAAAGTGGCTGTTTCCAATGTTATGCTTTTGCTGGGAGTGACGTCCTGAACTTGTCCTTCTCCATTAGTCACCCCCTTTCTCTAGTTTAAATGCCTGTCCACATACTGCATGAACTTTTCACTTAGGATCCTTTTCCCTGTGACAGAGAGATGTAGTCCATCAGCACAATATAGTCTCTTGTTCCATCTGTTTCCCCAGTCGCTTATATATCTAAATCCTTGTTTGCACCAGGTTTGGAGCCATGTATTAAAGTTGTTTATGCAATATAGCCTTTCTGCCCCCTGACCAAGAACAGGTAGAACTTCTGAGAATGCAATAGTGTTAACAATGGACTTGAGTTTCTCTCCTAGAGTCTGGAAGTCCCTTTGGACTGCAGAGGCACTGTTTCTAACCAGGTCATTTGTACCCAAGTTGATGTCAATTTGGAGTGCTCACTTTCTGCACTAACTATACCAACAATTTGGTTCATATTCCTGCTGACTGAAGAGCCTGGGAGGCATTTGACCATCTTCTCTCCTTTGAACTGTGTTCTCAAGTTGGTGCCTCTGATGATGGAATCTCCAAGTAATAGTGGCATTGACTCTCTCCTTTAACGGCACTTCCGTATCCACTGATTGGGCGCCCTCATTATCCAAGGCAGAGAAAGCATTATGCGGGGTTATCTCTTGATGAATAGGGTGTCTCTGCATTACAGATTGCAACCTACCAGAGCCCACTGTGATCCATTTGTTCCTGGGCTGTTTGATTCTGTGTGTGAGCGGTGGTGGAATTTGTTCCGTTTGTACCCTAGAAGAAGTGCGTTTAATTGCAGCTAATTCTTCCCTTAGTAGAGTCAATTATTTATGCATAGAAACTAACTTGAGGCTTCCTCTTCGTCTCTCCGGGCCAGTCCAGGTACAGTTGGGTAGTCAGTCCCTTCTAGCAGCTGTGGACTGAATGCTGAAACTTTTGTTAACAGATGCAATAGCTCCCTCTGGTGTTAGCAAGTCAGTCTTCAGTCCTCAGCAGCTAGAGTGGACGTATCTCTGGCAGGCTCCCAGGAGAGACGAAGTTGATCAGACTGTGGGGTAGTTTTTTGTTTTTGGAGGTTACAGTTTGAGAAAAAAAAAAAAGAAAGAAAGACTAGAAGAGACAAAAACAAGAGGCAACTTTGGATATTCAGTTTTACTGAAAGGAACCTTGCTCACTGGCCCTAGCAGGGCATCATAGCAAGCAATGCTCCCTTATTCCTTTGAAGGAAGGGAATAGGGGATTCGTATACATCAGCGATCCTTTTTATTTAATTGGGTTTGTTATTTTGGTAGAAAATCGGGGGCAGAGCCTGCTTCCAGAGGATCCGCTGTACTTAATCGGGGTTGGTCTGGAGCTGGGAGCCCCAGTATCCTCTTCCTGCGACGGTTCCTTTCGTCTCAATCCTTGCTAGCAGCGGTGACTAGAGACGATGGTTGCCTGTTAGTAGCTGAGGTAAGCTACGGGTTTCTTGATGGATTTTGGTGCGCGGGCTTGTTTTTGATTGGGTGCTTGTTTGCTGCCGGCGGGAACTGAGGGCGGCCATTTTCTGAGCGCCGGCCATTTTTTCTTGGCTGCAGGCTTCGGCGCGTTTTTCTATCGCCCTGCGGGGCCTGCCGGTAGTTGCGATCAGCTTTGTTTAGATTGTTTCCACCCCGATGGAGAATTCAGGCTCCGGGGAGCTGTCGGGGGAAAAGCCGCAGGGAAAGAAGCTGTCAGTGGCAACGGCAGCCACGCTTCCCTCAGACACCGCTTCTGTTCGCACGCTTTTGCAGCGCTCCGGGAAAAAGAAATCAAAATCCCATAAAGAGCCTTCAGGGGAGGACAACAGCAAAGGGTTGTCTCCTGGGTCTCAGGGCCCTTGCCCTCTATTTTCTCTCCTGATTTTATTTTGGCTTTACATAAAGCCTATTTGTTGAAATTGTCTCACCCGGGGGAGTGTGCAGCTCCAGTGGTGCAGGGACCTTCTATGCAAAAGGAATCCAAACTGTCAGATCCCGATGAGGGCCCCTCTTCTCAGCTCCCGGGGAGGGTTTTTTCTGCCGAAGAGCTAGATCCTCAATCCTCTGACTCTCTGCTGCCTTAGGAGGGGGAAATCCCCTCTGAGGTAGGTCTGGAGTCTTGGCCTCAGGAGTTGGAAGAGGGGGAACTGGGGCCGGGAGAGGATCCTAATGTGTTCAGGGTGTTCCGTAAGGAAGAGCTGGGAGCGCTGATTGTTCAGTCCCTCGCTGCCTTAAATATTGTGCCTCCTTCTTTGCAACAGGAGCCTCTGGAGGATCCCTTATTGCAAGGCTTTAAGCAGGAACAGCGCTGCTTCCCTATGCACAGTGATTAAGCAAATGATAGAGTCTGAGTGGGAATGCCCGGAGGCTAGCTTAAGGGGGGGGGGGGCATTCGATTGCGCTCCTGTAACCGGTCCCTCACGAAGAGAGGGAGTTATTGCAGATGCCTAAGGTTGACGCGCTGGTATCTGCAGTTACAAAGAAGACCACAATTCCGGTAGAAGGGGGTGCAGCCCTGAAGGATGTGCAAGATCGGAAGTTAGAGGCGTTTCTGAAACAAGCCTTTGATGCTAATGCTCCAGCCTTACAAGCGTCTGTTTGCGGAGCGTTTGTCTCCAGGGCGGCGATTCGCTGGATTCAGGGAGAGCAGGCCGCTTTGAAACAGGAGGACTCGTCGCCGGAAGGTGCTAAGCTCGAGTCGGCCGCAGCGTACCTAGCGGACACGTTTTATGATTTGATCAGGATTTCGGCAAAGTCCATGGCTTCAGTCATAGCGGCTCGGAGATTTCTTTGGTTAAGGAATTGGGCGGCGGATACGTCCTCTAAATCCCGCTTTAGTAAGCTTCCATATAAGGGCAAATTACTTTTTGGGGAAGCATTGGAAAAGATTGTGAAGGATTTAGGCGACTCAAAAGGGGGTCGTCTTCCGGAGGATAAGCCTTGAGGGGCTAAGACAAGTCTTGTGCAGCGAGGGCACAATAGAGAGATTCGTAGATTTCGAGGTTCTAGATTTGTGCCGTACCAGAGGGGTCGATTTCCTTCCAGTGGTCAGTCCTTTCGAGGGGCCAGGGATTTTGGAAGAAGTTTCTTCAGCTCGCAGCAAACCCCTTCTAAGAAGCCACAATGAAGTGAGGCTGGTCCAGGCGGAGATTTCGGTAGGAAGACGTTTGCAGGGGTTTCTCTCCACCTGGGCCGCCATAACCTCTGATCTCTGGGTGTTAGAGATCATCCGCGACAGCTATGCTCTGGAGTTCGCTGCTCCGTTGTCAGAGGCCTTTGTGTCTTCTCCCTGCAGTACGCGTGCAAAGAGCCGAGCGGTCATGGACACCCTTCAGCGCTTATTGGCTCTGCGGGCGGTGGTTCACGTACCTCTAGACCAGTGCGGTGCAGGTCGATACTCGATTTACTTTGTGGTGCCCAAGAAGGAAGGCTCGTTTCGTCCGATTCTGGATCTCAAGCACGTAAACCGGTGCTTACAGGTGCCACCTTTTCGAATGTAGACCCTACGTTCGGTTATTCGAGCGGTGCGGCCGGGAGAGTGGCTGTCTTCCGTAGATCTCACGGAGGTTTATCTGCACATTCCGATTCGCCCAGAGCATCAGCGTTTTCTGCGGTTCGCAGTCCCCATGGGCCATTTTCAGTTTTGGGAGTTACCGTTTGGTCTGGCGACGGCTCCTCGCACCTTCACCAAGGTTATGGTAGTGGTGGCGGCGGCTCTTCGCAAAGAGGGAATTCAAGTCCATCCTTACCTGGACGATTGGCTAATCCATGCAAGTTCTCGAGAGGAGTCAGCCGTGGCGACGGCTCGGGTGGTGCAGTTCCTGCAGCACCTCGGGTGGGTCATCAACCGAGCGAAAAGTCAGCTGCTCCCAGTGCAACATTTGACTTACCTCTGGGCCGTATTCGACACGAAGAGAGGTCTGGTTCTTCTTCCGCTGGACAGGGGGCAGAAGCTGATAGCTCAAGTGGGCGCTTTCCTTCGACTGACGGCTCCAACAGCGTGGAGGTATCTGCAGCTGTTGGGGTCCATGGCCGCGGCCTTGGATCTGGTACCTTGGGCCAGGGTGCACATGCGTCCCCTGCAGCACGTCTTGCTCTCCAGATGCTCTCCGCAGCTTCATCCGCTCTCTCAAAAGCTGACCTGTCTGGAGGAAGTCCGGCGCAGTCTTCACTGGTGGCAGCTTCCGGCTCATCTTCACGCAGGCATGCCTCTGCAGGAACCGGAGTGGATTTTAGTCACGACGGATGCCAGTCTTTCCGGCTGGGGAGCTCATTGTCTGTCCCAAGTGACGCAGGGGACCTGGTCGCTAGCAGAGAGCAGGTGGTCGATCAATCGTCTGGAACTGAGAGCGGTTCATTTGGCGCTTCTGCATTTTTCGGATCTGCTCACAGGGCGGGCAGTTCGAGTGTTTTCCGACAATCTGGTAGCGGTGGCCTACGTCAACAAGCAGGACGGCACGGGCAGTGCTCCGTTGCTTCAGGAGAGCCGAATGCTACTTCAGTGGGCGGAGTTGCATCTCTCTGCACTTTCGGTGGCACATGTGGCAGGAAAAGACAATGTTCAGGCTGATTTTCTCAGTTGGCATCGTCTGGATCCCGGAGAGTGGGAGTTGAACTGGGCGATTTTCCACGAGATAACAGTTCGTTGGGGTCAGTCGGTTATGGACCTCATGGCGACCATGTCCAATGCCAAAGCTTTTTGGTTCTACAGCAGACGCAGGGAACACATGTCGGAGGGCCTGGACGGGTTGGTACAGCCCTGGCCAGAAGAGCAGCTTCTGTACATGTTTCCTCCTTGGCCGTTGATAGGGAGAGTCATTCGGAGAATATCGGTCTACAGAGGCAAGGTGATTCTCCTTGCTCCGGATTGGCCCAGGCGTCCTTGGTATGCGGATCTGGTGAGATTGCTGATAGCTCCTCCTTGGAGTTTGCCCTCTCGAATCAACCTCTTGAGTCAGGGGCCAATTCTAATGGCACAGGTGGATCGATTCTTGCTTACGGCTTGGCTCTTGAGCGGGAGCGATTGCGGCGTAGAGGGTACTCGGGGCCGGTAATCGCTACTATGTTAAAGTCCAGGAAACGTTCAACGTCCTTAGCGTACATAAGGGTGTGGCGCATTTTTGAAGCATGGTCTAGAGAAAGGGGGTCTCTCCCCGCTCCGCTGGCTTGCCGGATGTCCTAGCCTTTCTTCAAGGAGGCCTGGAAAAGGGTTTAGCCCTAAACACTCTCCGAGTGCACTTAGCAGCCTTAGTGTGTTTCCGGGGCCGTGTACAAGGCGGTTCTATTGCGTCGCATCCGGATGTGCAGAGGTTCCTACGAGCGGCTAAGAATATTCGGTCTCCTTGTCGTCTAGTTGTGCCTCCATGGGATTTGAACTTGGTGCTCGAAGCCTTAACAGGTCCGCCTTTTGAGTCCAAACTACCCAGCGGGCTGCGGGAGTTATCTTGGAAAACAGCCTTTCTGGTTGCCCTATGCTCGGCTAGGAGGATTTCAGATTTGCAAGCGCTTTCCTGTAGGGAGCCGTACCTGCATTTTTCGGAAGAAAAGGTAGTTCTGCGGCCCGTTCCCTCGTATCTACCGAAGGTGGTGTCAGGTTTTCATATGAATCAGTCGATGGCGCTTCCTACCTTTCCGTTGCGGAGCGGCGATAAGATAGACCGGGCGCTTCGGAAGTTGGATTTGGGGCACGTTCTTCGGAAGTATCTTCGGCATACAAAGCCGTTTCGTAGGTCAGATAGGTTGTTTGTATTGTTTGGAGGTCCTCGCAAAGGTCTAGCGGCTACCAAGGCTTCTATCGCTCGATGGGTGAAACATGCGATAGCTAGAGCTTATGAGGCGAAAGGCAGAACGCCACCGCGTGAGCTCAGGGCATATTTGACTAGAGTGCAAGTGGCGTCTTGGGCTGAGATGAGTTTGATACCGCCAGCGGATATCTGTCGAGCGGCGGCCTGGTCCTCTCTGCATACTTTCACGAAGCATTACCGATTAGATGTGCAGGCCCGTGCGGATGCCAATGTGGGGGCCTCGGCCATTGTAGCGGGGCTCGCTGGACCCTCCCCAGTTTAGGTACTACTTTGGTACTGCCCAACTGTACCTGGACTGGCCCGGAGAGACGAAGAGGAAGGAGAAATTAGGCCTTACCTGCTAATTGTCTTTCCTTGAGTTCTCTCCGGGCCAGTCCAGGTCCCACCCCAGGGGAATGCGAGCTGTTTTTGTTCATGAAGAGTCTCTTAGTACATCGTCTTTTCAGTGCAGTTTTGTGCGGGCGTCCGCGCTTCCGGATGACGTTCGAGTGCTGGAAGAGGATATTGGAGCGTTCTAGCTATCTGGGGGGAGACTCCTTATACTTGGAAGGCTCGGAAGCAGCCCTACTACAGTTTTGATTAGGGTGGTGCTTCTGACCAACGGGAAGCTGGGTTGCCAGTTGTTTTTTTCTTGGAAATAGTTTTAGAAGTTTAGGGTTTTTGTTGCTTTATATAGGGGCGAGTTCGTTAGGTTCGTCCGCTGCTTTGACAATAGGTAACTGACTTGCTAACACCAGAGGGAGATATTGCATCTGTTAACAAAAGTTTCATCATTCAGTCCTCAGCTGCTAGAAGGGATTGACTACCCAACTGTACCTGGACTGGCCCGGAGAGAACTCAAGGAAAGACAATTAGCAGGTAAGGCCTAATTTCTCCATATAGGGCAAGCTCTTAGGTTCCTAATGATTCTTCTCAGAATGAAAGCACCACAGTTATTGTACTGAATACACAACATGCTGATTAAGCGGCCCTAGGAGAAAAAGAAAAGGTGTGTGTAACACCTAATTAAAAAGTCAGATGTCAATGTATATGACGACTATACAGGCAATGAAGGTCTGGGGTGGGTGGGGTGAGGGGTATATGTAGATGGTGTTTCCGTGTTACAGGTTGCAACCTACCAGAGCCCACTGTGATCCATTTGTTCCTGGACTGTTTGATTCTTTGTGGGAGCGGTGGTGGATTTTATTTAGTTTGTACCCTAGAAGAGGTGTGTTTAACTGCAGCTAATTCTTCCCTTAAGTAGAGTCAATTCTTTATGCTTAGCAGATAACTTGAGGCATATAGGGCAAGCTCTTAGGTTCCAAATGATTACATAGTAATATTGTAAATTATGGCAGATGAAGACCAGTATGGTCCATCTAGTTTGCCCAGCAAGGCGGCAAGAGTAGGTGTACTTACAAGTCCGTGCGGGTCACCTCTCCCCACCGCTCCGTGTAGGTCACCCCTGTTGTTCAGATATAAGACATAGTTATGCTTATTTGATTTTATCTTTTGCTATAAAGGGATCCACGGTGTCTGTCCGTGCCATTTTGAATTCTGTTACTATATTTACCCTCACCACTTCCATCGGGAGAGCATTCCAAGCATCCACCGCCCTTTTAGTGAAAAAGTATTTCCTGACATTGCCCTTCAGTTTATGCCCTTGCATAAACTTCATGTTATGCCCTCTAGTTTTACAGCTTCCCCGTTTGGAAGAGGTTTGTTTGTCCATTAATATTCTAAGTATTTAAAGGTCTGAATCATATCTCCCCTTTCCCTCCTCTTCTCCAGAGTGTACATATTTATGTCTTCAAGTCTCTTCTAATACATCTTCTGACACAGGCTCCAAATCATTTTGGTCGCCTTCCTCTGAACCGCTTCCAGCCTTTTTATATCCTTTGCACGATACGGTCTCCAAAACTGAACACAATATTCCAAGTGAGGCCTCACCAGCGACTTGTACAGTGGTATTAGTACCTCTTCCTTTCTGCTGGTAATTCCTCTCTGTATGCAACCCAGCATCCTTCTGACTTTTGCCACCGCCTTGTCACACTGTTTCACCACCTTGAGTTCATCAGAAACAGTCACACCGAGGTCTTTCTCCTGGTCCGTGCACATCAATATCTCGCCCCCTATTGCATACAGTTCCCTTGGATTTCTGCTTCCCAAGTGCATTACACTGCAGTTTTTCACATTAAATCTTAACTGCCAAGCATTAGACCATTCTTCCAGCTTTTGTAGATCTTTCCTCGTTCCCCATTCCCTGAGGGGAGTCCACTGTATTGCAAATTTTCTTGTCATCTGTAAAAAGACAGACTTTTCCATTCAGCCCTTCAGCAATATCACTCACGAATATATTGAACAGTAATGGTCCCAAGACCGAACCTTGGGGCACACCGCTAATCACCTTCCTTTCATCCGAGTGAGTTCCGTTTACCGTGACCCTCTGTTGTCTTTCAGTCAACCAATTTCAAATCCAGTTCACCATCTTGGGACCCATCCCCAAGCTGTTGAGTTTATTGATAAGCCTCCTATGAGGAACAGTATCAAAGCTTTGCTGAAATCTTGGTAGATCGCATCCATCGCATGCCCTTGATCTAGTTCTCTAGTCACCCAGTCAGATTTGTTTAGCAAGATCGTCCTTTGGTAAAACCATGTTGCCTCGGATCATGCAACCTGTTGGTTTCGAGGAAGTCCACTATTCGCTCTTTCAGGAGCGCCTCCATTACTTTTCCCGCCACCGAGGTAAGGCTTACTGGCCTGTAGTTTGTCACTTCTTTCCTATTACCACTTTTGTGGAGAGGTACCACATCATCCCTTCTCCAGTCCTGTGGAACTTCTCCTGTCTCCAAGGATCTATTAAAAACATCCTTTAAAGGCCCTGCACGAACTTCTCTGAGCTGTTTCAGTATCCTGGGGTGAATCCCATCTAGTCCCATAGACTTGTCCACTTTCAGCTTTGGAAGCTGTTCTAACACATCATCTTTTGTGAATGGTGTGGTATCTACTCCATTCCCATTTGTATATTTGTCAATCACAGGTGGTCCTTCTCCAGGATTTTCTCTAGTGAAAACAAAGCAGAAGTATTTGTTTAGCATTGTCACTTTTTCAATGTCACTTTCCACTAATCCATTCCTAGCATTTTTGGGTATTGCAGTTCTATCTTTTGAGTTTCCTCCTCTCCCGAATATACCTGAAAAAAGTCTAGTTGCCACACTTCAATCTTTACAATACTACAAAAAATCGTTCACTTTCACCACTGTTGAGGATCAGAAATAAGTAGTGAGGTCTCAGTAAAAAAAGAGCACAGCTATTAAGACTCGCGTCAAAATATAGCAAAGTGCTTTATCATATCAACGACCTCCAAACTGCATTTAAAACAGGCTACTAGTCGTCACCTTTTTAATGAAAACTACTAAAACTTATCTTGTGCGACTAGACAGCTCTAAATTTCTGATTGATCCCGACGTACATCCCCGGTACCATCAAGACGTTTCACACTAATGTTTCTTCAGGGGATCTGTTTATCATGAATAACACTGCAAATAAATACAAAAAAACCATCATTCCTATCCCAAGTGCACTAAACTTAACTTCTCACACAAAACAACAAAATACACCATTATTAAATGCCTTACCTTTGATGCTGCCCGCGTGCACTCAAACTATGGCTTCAAACTGTTCTCAACACCGGGAGAACTTCAACTGCCATGGTGAACAAAAACGCCGCGCATGCGGACTGCCGATCCCAGTCCCATCTTTAAAGCCCTTCGAACGTAAAATATGACTTCACAACCAATAGACACTTCATACGTCATTTTGCCATGCATGCGAAAAAACGCCTACTTCAACAGGATCTTCCTCTTGCTTGTATCTAATGCTCCCTTGCTTCATTATCAAAAACTCAACACATCACTATTTCTCTAAAGTCCGTAAGGTCCTAACTCCCCGCACTCTACCTGGGGGCAAAGGAAACGCCTACTTAAACAAAACGCACTCCTGCCCGTACTTAATACTCCCGCATATCATGATTACATCAGCTGCCCATCACTATTATACTGATGTCAATGAGAAACTAGCCCTCCTATCTACGTGTGGACCAGAAACGTGCGGTAGAAGCTAGGGACCTCCCAACAGACTATCGAAGAAACAAAACGCTCTTATATCATGTCACAAACATGCCGACCATTCAATGCAACTATTTAATCCCTTCGGGACCAATGTATTAAATCGATAAATCAATCTCTGCTCACTTTTAATCAATTCCTGGTCTATGGTCCTACCCTCTTTTCCCCTTACCACTTGGTCAATGCACAAGCACCGCAGTTGTTCAAAGATATGACCCTGCTGTACACAGTGCTGAACCATCGGAGCCTCCATAACCTTATGCTTAAGGCGGCTCCGATGCTCCCTCATACGTATGTAAAAAGGGCGTATAGTCATCCCAATGTAGCACAGACCACATGGACACATTACAGCATAAACTACGCAAGATGAACTACAAGTAGTCTTATGTTTTAACTTCACCATTACTCCCTGATATGAAAAATCTGCGGCAGTGATGGTGATACCACAGATATCACAGGCTCCACAACTTGAATGGCCTGCCTCCAATGTGGTCCGAGACCCTTCCGCAACTGGTGGCAGTACTGCGGGACTCAACCATTCCTTCAGGTTGCGATCCCTTTGCCAAACACACCTTATAGATTTATCTGTTATCCCAGGTATCACCGCCAAAATATTACTATGTTTTTTAAGTATTTTTTGAACTTCATTATTTAAAGGGGAAATTTTTGTAATTAAATTAATGTGATCATCATCAAAATTAACAGTACCACTGGGAGGTTTCATTTTCAACAGGGCAGCTCTACGATTAAATAGTGCCTTCTGGACTTCCGGTGACGTCACCCACCTTCATGGCGGCGTAGCGGAGGAGCTCCGCCTCCAAAAAGCCTGCAAATGAAGCAGTAAACCCCCAAGGGGAAGCAAAGGGGCGGAAAAGGCGAGCATAAGTGGCTGGGAGAAGCTGACTTACCCTCCTTAAGTATTTGGAGCGGGAGGGCGAGTAATTGCCTGGAGCGGAGGCCGAGGCGCCTGCGGGCCGCAAAAGGTATTGAGGACCCGTGCGTGGCTGCAAGAGGACAGCGGAAGAGCAGTGGCTGTGGCGCTGACAGCCGGTGGAGAGAGCGCGCTGACCGGGGAAGCCCACGGACGGGGCACAGCAGCAGTATTAAAGCAGTTTCTCATTGACATCAGTATAATAGTGATGGGCAGCTGATGTAATCATGATATGCGGGAGTATTAAGTACGGGCAGGAGTGCGTTTTGTTTAAGTAGGCGTTTCCTTTGCCCCCAGGTAGAGTGCGGGGAGTTAGGACCTTACGGACTTTAGAGAAATAGTGATGTGTTGAGTTTTTGATAATGAAGCAAGGGAGCATTAGATACGAGCAAGAGGAAGATCCTGTTGAAGTAGGCGTTTTTTCGCATGCATGGCAAAATGACGTATGAAGTGTCTATTGGTTGTGAAGTCATATTTTATGTTCGAAGGGCTTTAAAGATGGGACTGGGATCGGCAGTCCGCATGCGCGGCGTTTTTGTTCACCATGGCGGTTGAAGTTCTCCCGGTGTTGAGAACAGTTTGAAGCCATAGTTTGAGTGCACGCGGGCAGCATCAAAGGTAAGGCATTTAATAATGGTGTATTTTGTTGTTTTGTGTGAGAAGTTAAGTTTAGTGCACTGGGGATAGGAATGATGGTTTTTTTTGTATTTATTTGCAGTGTTATTCATGATAAACAGATCCCCTGAAGAAACATTAGTGTGAAACGTCTTGATGGTACCGGGGATGTACGTCGGGATCAATCAGAAATTTAGAGCTGTCTAGTCGCACAAGATAAGTTTTAGTAGTTTTCATTAAAAAGGTGACGACTAGTAGCCTGTTTTAAATGCAGTTTGGAGGTCGTTGATGTGATAAAGCACTTTGCTATATTTTGACGCGAGTCTTAATAGCTGTGCTCTTTTTTTTTACTGAGACCTCACTACATATTTCTGATCCTCAACAGTGGTGAAAGTGAATGATTTTTTTGTAGTATTGTGATTTTGATCGTTCAATAATAAAAGGCCAACGATATTGTGCGGTGACACTTCAATCTTTAGCCATCTTTTCTTCTGCCTTTGATTTTGCTATTCTTGTTTCTTTTTTTGTCTCTTTTAGTTTGATCTTGTATTCTTTTCTGTGTTCCTCTGTTTGCGTGCTTCTGAATTTTGTGAAAGCTGTGTTTTTTGCCATTATTCTTGCAGCCACTTTTTTGGAGAACCAAATAGGTTTCATTTTCCTCTTGTTTCTATTTATTTTGCTTACTTATGTATCTGTTGCACCTTTTATTGCTTTCTTTAGTTTAGCCCATTGCAATTCCACTTCCCTTAACCCCTCCCACCCTGCTAACTCCTCCTTCAGGTATTTGGCCATTTTACTAAAGTCAGCGTTTTTGAAGTCTAAGACTTTGAGTTTGCTGTGATTGGATTCCACCTTGGCTTTTATCTCGAACCACACCGTGTGATGATCACTACTGCTCACATGGGCACCCAACTGGATATTCAACACACTATCTCCGTTGGTGAGCACTAAATACAGCACGGAGCTCTCCCTAGTCAGTTCCATCTGCATTTTCTTTTAAGTAATGCATCTTGGAAGGTATCCACAATTTTTTTTACTTCTTTCCAGATTTGCAGAAGGAACACTTCAATCCACATCAGGTAGATTAAAGTCACCCAGTATGATTACTTCTCCCTTCATGGCTATCTTTGCAATATCAACAATCAATTTGCTATCCATTTCTTTGGTTTGAGTTGGAGGCCTGTAGACCACACCAGAATGGATGACGGTTCCATCTCACAATCCAGAGCGCTTCTTTTCTCCATGTCCCCTGCATTTCAGCAACTTTAATATTGCTTTTGACATACAGGGCTACTTCTCTTCCTTTTCTACCCGCTCTATCTCTTCTAAATAAATTATAACCAGCTATGGCTGTATCCCATTCATGTGACTCGTTAAACCATGTCTCTGCAATGGCCAGTGTCCAAGTCCATTTCCACCATTAGGGCTTCCAGATTAGGAACTTTGCTGGCTATTCTTCGTGCTGGCTATTCTTCGTGCATTTGTATTCATTGCTTTCCAGCATACATTGAATGGTTTGCCTGCCTTTTGCATGGGTGTTCTACACGCCCCTTCCCACTTGGCATTGATGTGTTGTTAAAATGTGTGGCTGTTTCCAATGTTTTTCTTTTGCTGGGAATGACGTACTGAACTTGTTCTCCTCCATCTGTCGCCCCCTTTCCCTAGTTTAAATGCCTGTCCACATAATGCCTGAATTTTTCACTTAGGATCTTTTTCCCTGTGGCGGAGAGATGTAGTCCATCAGTACAATATAGTCTTTTGTTGATCCATATATTTCCCCAATCGCCTATATATCTTTTTTAAAGTATCAATATGTTTATTAGAGATTTGATATCATCAAAAATCTACACATAAACCAAATAAGAAATGCAGGAAACAAAATATCAGTATCAGTAATTACATTTTTCATATTACCACACATTAATAAATTACAATAGCCAACATAATGATGAATTGACTCCCAATTAACGGTAAAAAAAGAAAATACTAAAATAAGAAAAGAAATTAAGAGGTAAATACACCTCCATAGTTAATAGGCTGCACATACAAAAGAAAGCAGATCACCTAGTTTCATCCCTTTCTATCACACAAGAAATTTTCTAACTGAGTAACATCAGAAAATACATAAGTACAGCCCTGAAAAGCGATAATACATTTACATGGAAATCTTAGAAAAAAGGTAGCACCCAGCTTAATTACTCTGGACTTAAATGCAAGAAACCCCTTCCTTCGAACTTGGGTAGACTTAGAAACATCGGGAAATACATAAAAGTTTATAACCACAAAACAACTTCTCTTTATTTTTAAAGTAAACTTTCAAAACCCGAGTTTTATCCATAGAAGAAAAAAAGAAACTAACAATGTGGCCCTTTTTTCAATTCTATCAGAAGTCTTCTAAGAAATTAGTTAGATCTTTATCAACATCAATAGAAAGAACATCTAATCCACCTTCAACTTTATCAACCTGACGTTTCCCTGCTGGAATGTAATGACAAGTTTGTACAGCAATCTTATCAGAAAACAGCAAAACTTCATGAAAGTACTTGTCAAGCAAAATCTGAGGAGAAAGCAAAGATGACATAGGAAAATTTAAAAAAACAAGGATTCAGTGTCCTAGCACTGTTCTCCAGTGTTTCCAGCTTGTATTGAATAGTTAAAAAATCTTTAATAGAAGCAGAACTAAATTGCTGTAATTTGAAAAGCTGCTTATTCGTTGTATAAACTGTGCTAACAACTTCACTTAAATGAGCGTCTACCTCAGCAAACGTCTGACTATACTCCTATGAATACACACATAAAGATTCAATAGTTGTGGATACATTAACATCAATATTAACTATAGCAGTCCATAAATCTTTCAAAGTAATCTCCTCAGGCAGGGAAATCACAGTCTGTACATTAGCAGTAACCACCACAGGTTTAGGCAATGGAGTTGGAGAATAAGAAGCCAAAGAAACCTTATTATCATTACTTGCCAAAGTAGAAGAAAGCTGGGGATTAGGAGGGAGAGGATGGGTCCACTCCACGGAGCTCAAAGATGCCCCTTCGGTGGGTGATCCCAATCCAGGAAGAGTTTAAAAAAATGCTTGTCAAGAGGACCGAAAACCTTACCATACCCCATGTTCACTGAGCC
Source organism: Ichthyophis bannanicus (assembly GCA_033557465.1). Taxonomy (NCBI): domain Eukaryota; kingdom Metazoa; phylum Chordata; class Amphibia; order Gymnophiona; family Ichthyophiidae; genus Ichthyophis; species Ichthyophis bannanicus. Next base: position 282,281,685 of record CM066035.1, read on the forward strand.
CTTATCTTCTGTTGGCTTTTTTACCTTTCGTTTCCCCATAATCCCCACCAGTATGCAAAACAAATACTGAAAGCGAAAGTACTATTACCACCATAATAAAAAAGAATATGTTACAAAACGCCGATGGATGCCGAAGGGGTGCCAAAGGGGCGTGTCCTGCCCCTTTGGCCACGCACCTTCAGGCCATGGCCCAGAGGGCCATAGACAGAGTCCTTTATTACCATACGGCTGCCCGACACAGGCCATGTTTCGAACCCTTCATCAGGGGCTAGCCAGGCGAGAAACTCTGTTGCAGTACGTAAAGCGAATTTAAACTTCACACTGTTGTGCTAGTATCTAAATGGTATGCTAATGCTCCAAACAAGTGCTGTCAATGCTGTCAAAAGCTTTCTGATAATCCAATACACTACTGTATATTGACCGGCTCACCTTTGTTTACCTGTTTATTCACACCTTCAAAAAATATATAACATATTAATAAGACAAGACCTTCCTTAGCTAAATCTGTGTTGGCTTTCTCCCATAAAACCATGACTATCTACATGTTCAGTAATTTTGTTCTTTATAATGGTTTCTACCATTTTGCCTATACTGTTATCGCATTCACCGGTCTGTAGTTTCCCGGTTCATCCCTGGAACCCTTTTTAAAAATTGGCATTACATTGTCCATTTGCCAATCTTCAGGTATTACAGATGATTTTAATGACAGTTCAGATTAGTAATATTAGGTCTGCAATCTCATATTTCAGTTCTTTCAACACCAATGGATGTATACCATCCGGTCTGGGTGATTTTCTACTCTTTAGTTTATAAAATAGTTGTAATACATCTTCCCGGTTTATCGATATTTCTTTCAATTCTTCTGTGGCATCACCTTTAAATACCATTTCAGTCATGGGTAACTTCCCTACATCATCTTCAGTAAAGACCGAAGCAAAGAATTCATCTAGTCTCTCCGCTCTTAGTGCCCCTTTTACCCCTCTATCATCTAATGGCCCAACAGAGACTCTCAGGGTTTTTGCTAGAAATGTACTTGGAAAAGGTTTTTGTATTTGCTTCTTGGGAAGCTTTTTTTCAAATTCTCTTTGCCTGCCTTATCATTGCCTTGCATCTAAGTTGCCAGTGCTTATGTTTCCCATTTTCGTCATTTGGCTCCTTTTTCCATTTCCTGAAATATGCTTTTTTGGCTACAACAGCTTCTCTGACCTCACCTTTAAACCATGATGGCATTTATGGATGTCCGACTTTTCTTAAAGTGTGGAATACAGCTGGTTTAGGCTTCCAAGACGGTATTTTTAAACAGCCATGCTCGATGTAAATCTAACTTTTGCAGCTGCTTCTTTTAGTTTTTTCTTAGTACTGTGGATTTCCTTGCTGTCTTTCTTCCATTTATTAAATCAAATGTAATCATGCTATGATCACTATTGCCAAGTGGCCCAAAAAACCTTCTCTTTCACCAGATCTTGTGTTCCACTAAGGACTAGGTCCAAAATGGCTTCCCCTCTTGTCTGTTCATGAACCAGCTGTTCCAAGAAGCAGTCATTTATTTCATCTAGAAACTTTAATGTACCAGCATGTCATGCTGTGACACTGACCCGGTCAATACTGGGGTAATTGAAATCATTCATTATTAGTACTGTGAAATCATTCATTATTAGTACTGTGTTGTAACTTTTGTTAGCTTCCTTGATTTCTTTGATAATTTCATCATCCATTTGTTCATTCTGGCCAGTCTATCGCTGCCATTCTGGCAGGTAAAGGCTGCCTTTGTCTTTCCCTTTTTACATGAAATTTCAATCCATAGAGATTCTACAGTGTATTTTATTTCCTGCAAAACTTTAATCTTGTGTGTCTCAGTGCCCTCGCTAACATAGAGTGCATCCCCTCCACCAACTGATCTACTCTAACATTGCGATATAATTTATACCCAGGTATCACAATGTCCCAAAGGTTGTCCTCCTTCCACTAGTGCTCTGAGATACCAATAATATCCAACATCTCATTTAGTGCTATATTCTAACTCTCCCATCTTATTTTTGAGACTTCTAGCATTTGTGTACAAGCATTTTAGAGGCTGTACTTTATTCATATTAATCTGGTTATTGTTAAGCAGGGGAAATTTGGAATATTTAAGCTCTGTCTGCTCTATACTTAAGGGCATTTGGATTATAATTATTAAAATAATTATTTTTGTCTTTATTGGAACCTCTCTCTAGATATGCCCTGACTTCATTTTTTTGCTGGTATCCTTCAAGGATACATCCTGAACCATCCGCTCTTGGGCGACTGTCTGCTTTCTCCTATTATCTAGTTTAAAAGCTGCTCTATTTCCTTTTTAAAGTATGATGCCAGCAGCCTGGTTCCATCTTGGTTAAGGTAGAGCCCATCTCTTTGGAAAAGCTCCTCCTTTCCCCAGAATGTTGCCCAGTTCCAACAAATTCACAACCCTTTTCCTTGCACCATTGTCTCATCCACACATTGAGACTCTGAAGCTCTGCCTGACTTTTGTGTTCTATATGTGGAATGGGAAGCATTTCTGAGAATGCTACCTTGGAAGTTATGGATTTCAACTTCCTAACTAAAAGCCTAAATTTGTCCTCCAGGTTTTCCCTAACATACTTTCCTATGTCATTGGTACCAACATGTACCAAGACAGCAGACTCCTCCCCAGCGCTATCTAAAACCTTGTCTAGATGACACCTGAGGTCCGCTACCTTTTGCACCAGCAGGCATGTTTCCAGGTGATCCTCACATCCACCAGCCACCCAGCTATCTACATTTCTAATGATAGGTTTGACAGCTATTATAGTTAATGAATCTTTCTATCTCCAGGAACAAGCAGGAATAAGTCCTCACATATGGGTACGTCGGTACCGACGGAGCCTGCGCGGGAATGCTCCCCAGCTTCCCAGAATGAAAACTTTTGGGGCATCCCACAGCGCATGCGCGCTGCCTTCCCGCCTTTCCTACCAACTCTCCTCAGTTCTTCTTTTCCGCGGAGCCAGCAGGTCGTGTTCCTGTCACCGTTGAAGTTCTTTATTTTAATTTATTTCTTTGGTCGCGTGTCTGCCTTCCCCGACGCCGGACCGGTACCGCCGGTCTTTTCTTTATAAAAAAAAAAAATATATATATATATATATATACTTTCCCTCACTTAGTGTATTTCTTTTCTTAGGCCTACAGGCCCACAAGAAATTTTCCTCCATGGATAAACCAGCCTCTGGTTTCAAGAAATGCACTAAGTGTAGCGGTACAATTTCTGTTACAGACACCCATGAATGGTGTCTTAAATGTTTGGGGCCTGAACACTCCATTCCGGATTGCCAAGCCTGCTCCCTAATGTCTAAACAAGGGTTACAGAACCGGGCAGCCAAGCTCCATGTGCTGTTTCCCACGGATGCACCAGCGGTGGCATCGACATCTTCCAGGTTTTCCTCTCCTGATGGGTCTCAGGTAACTAAACATACTTTTAGCAGGTCCTCGAAGGGCAAATCTCCCTCTAAGCATCGAGATGCCTCCGGGCTTGCCCTTGAGGATCCTGCCCCAGCCAAACAACCCCGGCGGGAAGCTCTGGCTTCCAAAGCTCCTCCTATGGGGTTACAGGTTGACATCGATGGCACGGCCTCGACCGATCACCTGTTAGACTGCTCTGGGGTACCGGCACAATCTCCTGGTACCGACATCCAGGCAGTCGTGGCGTCCATGGATCACACTTTGCAATCCATGCAGCAGGCTATACTGGCTTTCATCAAGGCTGCGACGCCGTCGGTACCACAACAAGCTCCGTTGTCGGTACCGATGCCAGTACAGATACCAACTTTGATGCCGGTACCGGCTGCATCGACATCGGCCAGGATACCGATTCCGGCCCCCTGTCCTGTGCTCTTTCTCGGTACCGACCCGGTACCGGGGACACCCGATGTCGGTACCGATCGATACGCCTATCGATCTTTGGAATCGAGCAGACGATACTTCGATTCTTCTGATGATTCTGATTCATCGGATGAGTCCCCTGAAGTATCTGTTACTCTTCCTGAGGAGCCTTCTTCTCCAAAAAGGAGAATGTCTCCTCCAGAGGATTTGTCCTTTCAAGACTTCATAATAGAAGTAGCTAAAGGACTATCTATTTTAGTAACCTCTGAAAAAGAACCTAGAGCAAAAAAATTATATATTTTGGGATACTCTAAGGTTCCTAGAGAGGCAGTCACCTTACCAATTCATGAAATTCTTCAAGAACATTTGATTGAATTGTGGGAGACTCCTCTCACCCTTTCTCCTCATTCTCGTAGATTGGACACTATGTACCGTGTCCCTCCCTCCTCCTGGATTTCAAAAAACTCAGCTTCCTCACCACTCCATTGTGGTGCAGTCAGCTATGAAAAGGATAAAGAGTACCAAAAGACACTCTTCTACTCCTCCAGGAAGAGAATGCAGGACCTTGGATGCTTTTGGAAGGAAAATCTTCCAAGCTAGCATGCTTATTGCCAGAATCAATTCATACAGCCTTTATATGGGTATGTTTCTAAAGGAGGTTGCAGAAAAGCTGCACAACTTTCTCCCTTTTATTCCAGAGGATAGAAGGGATGAATTCCTCCTTTGGCTTAAGCATACTCAAGATATTTCAAAGTTTTCCAACAGGGCAGCCTTTGATTCTGTTGAAGGTGCCAGCAGAGCCTCAGGCATTGCCATAGCTGCTCGTAGAATTGCTTAGCTCCAGGCTTCTGATCTAGAACCCTGGGTTCAAGATGGGTTAGGAAATCTGCCCTGTACAGGTGAAAATCTATTTGGCAAAGAGTGGCAAATTAAAGCCACTCAAATGGATGCAGAAAATGCTGCTCTGGATAGACTTTCTAATGTCTACCTCCACTCCAGCCAAGAAAAAATCTTTTAAAAAGTCTTTTTACAAGAAGGGCAGATTTCCTTCCACTTCTGGTCAGCAATCTTCTACAGGTCGCTTTGCTACTAAGCGTCAGCAACCTAAACAGGCTAGGCCTAAACCTGCAGGGGCTGCTGCAACCCAGCAGTCCCAAGCCCCTCAGGGTTTTTGACTTGATACTAGAGAACTTAACCTTTCTGGCTCTACAACAGCCAGAACCTCTCACCATTCCAGGAAGGTTAGCTCATTTTGCTCCCAGATGGGAGCAAATCACATCAGAGCAGTGGACCCTCTCCATCATCAGAGAGGGCTACAAACTTCATTTCTCAGACCTTCCTCCCTACACCATGGTGAGACATTTCAATTCTCCCACATCTCTCCTCGACCTTCTGGATCAGGAGGTAACCACCCTTCTGGCCCAGAGGGCCATAGAAGAAGTTCCTCTTCTTCAACAGGGGTCAGGGTTTTACTCCCCCTACTTTCTCATTCCAAAGAAAACAGGGGGATACAGACCCATTCTAGATCTCAGAGAATTGAACAAATTTCTATGCAAGGAGAAGTTCAAGATGCTTTCTTTAGGCACTCTCCTTCCATACCTACAGAGTCAGGATTGGCTTTGTTCTCTAGACCTCAGGGATGCGTACTCTCGTATACTCATCCATCCATCCCACAGAAAATTCCTACGTTTTCTGTTCCAGGGAAAACATTACCAATACAGAGTGCTTCCTTTCGGTCTAGCCTCTGCTCCAAGAGTGTTCACCAAATGCATGGCAATAGTTGCTGCATTTCTACGCACTCTGGGAATATTTGTCTTCCCCTACCTAGACGACTGGCTCATCTGAGCTCCTTCTCAGTCAGAAGCCCAAATTTCCCTGGACCGCACCAGGCGCATTCTGCACTATCTGGGACTTGTGATAAACCTCCCAAAGTCTCAGCTCACCCCTACTCAGTCCCTAGAATTCATAGGGGCCTGGTTGGACACCACTACTGCAAGAGCCTATCTTCCCCAGGCCCGTTGCCAATGTCTAGTGCAGTTAGCCTCCCAGATTCAGTCAAAGAGCCACTTAACTGCCTGGGAGATGCTACAGCTACTAGGCCACATGGCTTCCACAGTACATGTGGTGCCCTATGCTCGCCTACACATGAGAGCAGCTCAATGGACTTTGTCCACCCAGTGGACTCAAGCTTCAGGAGCTCTCTGACCAAATAGCAAACTCCAAACGTCTCTTTTGGTCTCTCCAATGGTGGATGTCCACTCAAAATCTGTTGCTGGGGTCCCCCTTCCAACCTTTGTTGCCCCAAGCAATCCTTACAACAGATGCCTCCCAAACAGGTTGGGGAGCTCATCTACAGGACCTCTCCACCCAAGGCACTTGGTCCCCACAGGAGACCTCTCTTCATATCAACCTCTTGGAACTTCGAGCAGTGTTCCTAGCTCTCAAGGTCTTTCATACCCTCCTCAGCTACCAGACAGTCCTCATTCAAACGGACAATCAGGTAGCCATGTTTTACATAAACAAGCAAGGAGGAACTAGCTCTCTGTCGCTTTGCAACGAAGCTCTAAGATTATGGGCCTTTGCCAGAGAGCATCAAATCCATCTGGCAGTATACCTCCCAGGAATTCAAAACTCTTGGGCAGACAGACTCAGTCGAGTTCTGCTTCCACACGAATGGTCCCTGCAGATGGATCAGGTACTCAGAATCTTCCACAAATGGGGAACCCCGGACATAGACCTATTTGCAAGTCCGTGGAATGCCAAACTTCCCCGGTTCTGTTCCAGAATTCCGTGTCAGGGAGTTCAGGGCAAGGATGCCTTCCTCCTCCATTGGGGTCAGGACTTCCTGTATGCCTTTCCACCCATTCCTTTGATTCCCAAGACTCTGTTCAAACTTCAAAGGGATCAGGGATCTATGATCCTCATAGCTCCATGCTGGCCACGCCAAGTGTGGTACCCTCTACTTCTGCATCTCTCCCAAGCCCCCTCCCTGGACCTGGGAGCAGCTCCAGACCTTCTGTCTCAGGAGGAGGGGACTTTGTGGCATCCAAACCCCAAGTCCCTTCACCTCAGAGCTTGGTTACTGAAGGCCTAGACCTTCAAGACTTCAATCTTTCGCAGCAAGTGAAGGATATCCTCCATGCTTCCAGGAAACCTTCCACTAGGCATTCCTATGCTTTTAAATGGAAAAGATTTTCCATTTGGTGTGCTCAACAGGGTCTTGATCCTCTGGCACTTCCTGTGAATTCTCTATTAGAATATCTCCTGCATCTTTTCAATGCAGGCCTTAAGACGAATTCAGTAAGGATCCATTTAAGTGCTATTGTAGCATCCCTTAAGCCTATCAATGGACAACCTGTTTCCTCTCATCCTCTTATTGCAAGATTTATGAGAGGCCTAACTTTAACTAAACCTCCCATTCGACCTCCTCCGGTGGCATGGGACTTAAATTTGGGTCTTGGTCAGCTTATGAAGCCACCTTTTGAACCCTTAGCCACTACCTCCTTGAAATTTCTTTCCTTGAAGGTTATTTTCCTTATTGCAATCACTTCTGCTCGCCGCATCAGTGAACTGCAGGCCTTAGTGGCTAATCCACCTTATACAAGGTTTCATCATGATAAGGTAGTCCTTAGGACAAATCCTCACTTTATGCCTAAAGTGGTCTCACCTTTTCATCTTAATCAAGAGGTATATTTACCTGTCTTTTTTCCAGCTCCTCATGCATCCACTGCAGAGAGGAACCTTCATACTCTAGATTGTAAAAGAGCTCTTGCTTTTTACTTACACAGGACACAGCAACATAGAAAGTCTTCCCAGCTTTTTGTTGCTTTTGATCCTTCTCATTTAGTACTTCCAGTCTCTAAAAGAACACTGTCCAATTGGATTGCTCAGTGTATTTCTTTTGCTTACCAGAGTAAGAACCTTTCTCTGGAGGGCCATGTCACAGCTCACAATGTGAGGGCCATGGCCACTTCTATGGCTCATCTTCATTCTGTGTCCATCGACCAGATCTGTCGAGCAGCCACCTGGGCCTCGGTTCATACCTTCACAGCCCATTACTGTTTGGACAAGGACTCCCGCCGGGATGCCTTGTTTGGTCAGGCTGTCCTCAGACACCTGTTCCATTCTTGAACAACTCCTGCCCTCCTTCCCTGAATGGATGCCTGAGATCCATAGGAAGACGAGGAACCCTTCAGGGTCTCATACCCTTGGGGATCTCCCAGGCATCTTAGCTAGGGAGTCCCCATATGTGAGGACTTATTCCTGCTTGTTCCTGGAGATAGCACAGTTACTTACCTGTAACAGGTGATCTCTGGGAACAGCAGGAATTAGTCCTCACAGCCCTCCCACCTCCCTTAGGAGTTGAATCTCTCTTTGTCTTTCCTTTCCTCTCTCTCTCTCTCTCTATTGTCTCAGCTTTAAACTTGAACTGAGGAGAGTTGGTAGGAAAGGCGGGAAGGCAGCACGCATGCGCTGTGGGATGCCCCAAAAGCTTTCATTCTGGGAAGCTGGGGAGCATTCCCGCGCAGGCTCCGTCGGTACCGACATTACCCATATGTGAGGACTAATTCCTGCTGTTCCCAGAGATCACCTGTTACAGGTAAGTAACTGTGCTTCATGGGCACATGGCCCAGGAGAAGCCTCCTCTGTGCGAGAGTGTTTTACATCACCTGGAGGACAGGTCCTAACTACTGGATCATTTCCTGCCACACCAGGGTGGTGATGTCCTGTCACATTACCTCTCTCTTCCATGGCAACAGGGAGGCTGCAAGATTGGAGGTGAGACTTCAGTACTATGACCTTGTAGGTCTGATCTATATACCTCTCTGTCTCCCTTATGTTCTTCAAGTCTGCTACTCTAGCCTCCAGAGATCGGACTGGTTCCCTGAGAGCAAAGAGCTCCTTGCACCTAGTGCACACATAAGACCCCTCACCAACTGGGAGAAAATGATACATGTGACACTCGGTGCAAATGACTGGAAAGCTTGTCTGCATTTTAGTTTTAAGGTTTTGTTTAGATTTTTACTAACTTAGGTTTGCTGGGTTTACCTATACTAATATAACTATACCTAATACGTTTAATGGACTTTCTTCACCTCAATATTAATTAATTATTTATTTTATTTATTTACATTCTCTTATATATCGCGTTATTCTGCATCAGTGCGGTTTACATTGAACAAACTGAAATTACATTGAACAGGGCATTATAACTTGGAGATAACTATTAAGAACATAAGATATGCCATACTGGGTCAGATCAAGGTCCATCAAGCCCAGTATTCTATTTTACAGGGAATATGGGCTATGGAAGGTTAAGTGGCTTGCCCAAGACCACAAGGAGCACCAGGGGGACTAGAAACCCCAGTCCTTCCGGCCCAAGGTTGCTGTCCTCTAGTGGGATTTGAACCCCCGACCTTCCAGCCTGAAGTACCTTGCCCCAACCACTAGGCCACTCCTCCACTCCAAATTAATTTCAGGTCCTTAAATAATGCATTTCTGATGAGTATAACCAGCCGCACCTGAAAGTAAATATGGGCACCTCCTTCCCTTTAATAGGTTTAAGAGCCTATAAAGTTAAGATTATCCTTGGCTTGGGAGGGAAAGGAGACTTAATAAAAGCTGGCTTCCTACACAGTGCCCTGACCTGTGCTTCTAAAGTAAAGTCTTACCAATTTCTTGAGTCTTTCACACAGCCCTTGGTTTGATAGAGGGGGCCTTTCAAATTGCCCCTTTGATCTGTCACTTGCCTTTAATAACTATTTAAGACAACTTCACAGATCTTTTGCCTTCTGACTAGAAGGCCACTTTGTAAAGGTCTCTAGAAGCTAGTTTATTCCTTTCTACTCAGAGACTATTTGTTCTGCTTATATGTTGAACTATACTCTGATTTGATTTAAATAAAAAAGCTCTCTGTTTCAGAGATTACTCTATTTTACTTTTTATGCTAAGCTACACTGATTTAAATGAAAAGCTCTCTGGGTGGTACTGACCTGATTGACTCAGCAAAAACACTGAATTCTAAAATACACAGAGTTATCAGCTTTAATCCAAAGAATTCCCTTTTTCCCCAAGATTTAGAATATATTCCATTACATAAATACTTATACTTGCAGATCTATTTCCAGCTGTAGTAGTCTCTTGGTAGTCCTCCAAGACTACCAAATTTTTCTTACTAAAAATGTTTCTTACTAAGCTAATATTAGAAATCAGGATAACCTTATGGGATGACCAGCGTATGCTCAGTGGAGCTCTAGGGAAAGCTTTCTAAGGAGATTGTCTAAAGCTCAATCGATGACATGATATTTTTGTGGAATAAAATTCTGCATTCACTACAGAATGCCTTTTGTAGTTGAGCAACTCTGTTTTATCTAGAATATGCATGGCTAAGATTTCCATTTATGAACTGTTTTGAAACATTGGTGGCTTACACTAGTTCACAAAATATTCTGTCTTGTTAATAATCTAATTATTTCTGTTTCAGTTTTCGTACTAGCAAAGGTGTTGGATATTCTGCGCATTTTGTTGGCAACTGCTTGATAGTCACGTCACTGAAATCAAAAGGCAAAGGTTTTCAGCACTGTGTAAAGTATGATTTCCAACCTCGAAAGGTTAGTACCGGCTTTTTATTTGTATAGATGTGAAAAATAATCCCGTATTACCAAAGTAAATAGAACTATAGGGAAGAAAAAGTTTTGATTTCCTACTGCCACCTTGTAGATAATTTCAACAGCTTTGCATGAAGCTCAGACACATCTGAGTTCTGTGGTGATTACTCAGGAGAAGGTCTTGATTTCAATTATAATACTGTTGAATTTGGTGTTGAGTATAATTTCAAATACTGCATATAAATCAATGTTAAATTTCATTTAAAGTTATTTTCAGAATTTTGTTAATTAGGTAGTCAACTATGATAGCATCTTCTCATATATTGCTATTTCAGGACTGATCCAACACATAATTTGAGACTTCATTATTGATTGGCCTATATTGTTGTGTGACTATCTTCTAATTTGTGAAAATGAAAGAGCATGTTGATTCAGTTGCGCATGTGGGTGATATCACCTGGCAGTGCTGATGTGAAGCTTTTCATATAAGGTTTTTACAGGTATGCGTAGGCCGCTTAGCCATCACTGTGCAGGAATGACTTGATCCCCATTTCTCTGCAGATAGGATACAATTTGTTTCTGAAAAGAAAATATCTTCTGATCCTTTTTTGTTTTTGGCTTCTTCAACTATACTTTCTTTCCTTAGTACCAATACTTTATTTAGATTGATTTATCAGTGTCTCTTTGTTTTAGTACTACTTTGACATGGTTGCTTGCCATGAGACACTTTCCATCACTTCTCAGCACAACCTTACTTGGCAACTTTGAATGGCTTATTTTTGTCATAAGAAGTTAGTGGATGATGGCAGATAAATATCGGCCAACCAGCAGCAAGTCCAGTGGGGTTGGCTGGGTAGAACCTGTAATGCAATGCATGTTATTTTTCCCATACATCTGTTTTTCATTAGGCATACTTTCTCCACTTAGATTCAGCATTGTCCCTTTCCTTATAGTTTCTATCACCATTTGCCTGAATTGAGCTCCTTGAAAGGCATCCAAAATTTCTCTGCTTTCAGATTTTGGAGATTGGATATTCCATCCTAAATTTGGTAGGCTGAAATTGCCTTACGGTAGCACCATCCTCTTCATTCACAGCTTGTCACAGCATTGTTTTGATTTTCCCTGTGTGTTTTCCTCAATGTAGCATGGAACAGAACTAGTGGCTTCAAGAATAGCCTGCATTGTACTGGCAAGATGTTGATTACTATCATGTGAATTGCATGCATGGTTTGGTCCTAGAGCATGATAATCCTAGCTGTATCATTTGCTCAAAGTTGTTTCCTAGGGGCCATCAAGCTCCAGTGATTTTTTTTGTTGACACATTTTTGAAACTTCAGTCTGGTGCCTCTTTAACAGCACAGAAGGTACCAGAAGCTGAACTTGACCGCTGGTGATTCTTCAGCATAGATGTGCATCTTCATTGGAGTCAGTATCTAGGAAGCTGAGGATTGAGTCGTCTTGCCTTTCCCATTGGATGCATAAAACATATTATTTGAAGTGAATTTGGTCAAGAAGAGACTTTATACCAAGCTTTCATGGAAAGGTGGAGAGCAAAAAGATGTTTGATTCCTGTTATCAGCGTGCTCACCTTACCTCACTGGTTTGCTGAGACCCTGCTACAGTGCTCTCTGAGGGTCCATACCATAATTGGTATTTCTATATCATCCTGATAGACCAGTCCAGACAAGTGGGTTGTGTTCCCCTACTAGCAGATTGAAGACAAAGAACCAATGAAAAAAACAGGTTTCAATGACATCAGTCCCATACCTCTATTCGCCTCAGCTACCAGAGGTCTCTTCAGTATTCTTTTGTCTCCAGCAGATGGTGAATGGATTTTCTCTACTCTGAAGAAAATATGAATAATTGAGAGAAAAAGACTGATTTAAATGCTCGTGAACGACTACCTTGAAGGGTGACTCTCCCACTTGAATGTGACATGGGAAGCTTCACTAGACTGCAGTCTTTTCAGTAGCCATAGCAGGAGGGAAAATTGGTTCAACTCTGCACTGTTCTAAGAGCCTGTTAAGCAGCTGGAATATTGGGAGCATTTGGAAGGATTGGAGGAGTTCAGCAGCCTCACATGACAGCAAAGCCCCCTCCCTTCTACTCTGCACCCCCTGCTCTCTCCCAAAGATCGCAGAAGGCTTTTGGAGGCATCTTCCTGCCATCCACCTTAAAACAGTGTCTGAAAAGTAAGACAGTTACAGGGGAAAAGAGCTGAGCCCGACATGAGTTTTCTGTCTGGGGTCCTCAGGGGAGGTGAGTACCAAGGCTTGACCCATTGCCTTTCTTGGGGGCTCCCAATTCCATCTGTCTGGGTACAACATTGAACCACTCAAACTACCCAGACCTAGCCCAGCATAGAAAAGAAGAGCCGGATTAAGATGGCCCACACTGAATAACATGGGCCCCAACCCAATACATAAGTTGTACTGTATATATTGCTGTAAATAACGCTGTAGATATGTTTCTTCCCTGTTGAATCCAAGTTCTAACCCTTGTTCAATGTAAATTCTATGTGGCCCGCCCACATAGTAATATGTTTGTTTTATTGTAAACTGCACTGATATTGTAACAGCACGGTATATAAGAGAAGTTAAATAAATAAAAAATAAAATAAATAAATAATTTGGGGATGACCACTGGCGACCATTGACGTAGTGTGGGGGTTTCCTACCATTTTCTGTACACTTTACTAGCGTTTTTTATTATTGTGCGCCTGGTGGTCACGCAGTTTTAGCGCACATTCTGCCTGAGTGATGCCGATCTGTCATCGGGGGAGGAAGCAGGAGCTGCTCGCCCCTCCCAATCCCCCTGCCAAGGTCCAATCGGGGCTTTGCAGCAGATTTAAAAAGCAGCACCCAGCACAAGGAAAACCTCTTAATGGAATCTCCAGCATGCCAATCCGGCATCAGGGAAGGAAGCGGGAGCTGCTCCTCCCCCCACCCCCGTTCCCCCCCACCAAGGCCGAATCGGGGCTCTGCAGGAAATTTAAAAAGCAGCACCCAGCACAAGGAAAACCTCTTCACAGACTTCTCCAGCACGCCGATCCGGCATTGGGAGAGGAAGCAGGACCTGCTCGCTCCTCCCACTCCCCCCCCTACCCCCCCCCGCCAAGGCCCAGTTGGAGCTCTGCAGCAGATTTAAACAGCAGCATGCACCAGGTGTGCCCGCGCCTGAGGGCCTTGCCAGAGGGCTGTTTGGCGTGGAAATTAGGTGCAACAAAACAGAAAGTACGTTTGGTTCAGCAGCCATCTAAACCATCCTTAACAGACCTTATTGCCTTCTGTAAACGTGCAAATTGTAACATAACCTTTATTAACGTTATCACTGCTTTTGATGCTTACAAAAGTTCTCTGTGCATAATACCCTGTGACAGAATTCAAAATGGCATGGAACAGACACAGTGGATCCCTTTACAGCAACAGGATAAAATCAGAATAAATTTAACTATCTAATGGGCAGACTAAATGGACCATACTGGTCTTTCTCGAGGAACAAGCTGGAAGTCAGTCCTCACATATGGTTGACGTCGGCACCGACAGAGCATTCGTGTGGAGCAATTCCCCAGCTTTCAAAGAGATCCTTTGGGATAGCATCAGGCATGCGCGGTCCCTTTCCCACCCAAGAGTGCCATCTTGCTCAGTCTCCCTTTTTCCACGGAGCCCAACGGACGTAGTCCAACTTCCCTCGTGGAAAAAGTGCGTCAAAACTACTGAAGATTCTCTTCTTCGGCCCAGTTCGACGCCGGTTCCCCTTCCTGCCTCAGTTCGGTACACCGATATCGAGTCCGGTCACTCTTTTTTGTTTTTTGCCCTTAGTGGCTAGCATTCACGCTTTTTTTTTCTTTTTCACTGGCAGCCCGGTCGTTTGATCTCGCAGGGGCCCTTTTCCTCCCGATGGCTGTCAGCGGGTTTAAAAAGTGTGATCAGTGTAAAAGATTAATGTCACTCACTGACACACACAACTGCTGTATGCACTACCTTGGGCTTGACGATGACCCAAAGGTCTGTGGCCCATGTGGCAAGATGTCTTCCAAGGCACTTAGAAGTAGGCAGCAGCAGCGTGAAAGGATTTTCTCCGAGTCCGCATCCACCCAGGTCCGTGCCTCTTCAGAAGCCTCGATGTCTTGGGAGCTATCTGACTCCGAACATCGTCGGGGGTCTTCTGAGCGGGGGTCTCCCTCGCAGGAACACCGGAAAAAGAAGAAACCTGCGAGGGCATCGTCGTTGGATGCCTCTGATCATCTTGGATCCTCGTGGGCCAGGTCGCGAAGTCCTGACCGCCGCCGTGGGTCCTCGGAATCGGAGTGGCCTGCAAAGGTGCCTCGCACGGAGCCGGAGACGCCGAGGAAGTTAACTGCTGTTGTCCTCATTGACTCTCCTCTGGGAGAACCGGTGTCGGGACCCGACCCAGAGGCTGCGGAGCCTTCTGAGCTCGGTCTCAGGATGGCGGCCCTGGAGTGCAGCATGTCTGCCTTAATGGATCAGCAGCGGGCGCTGATGGCCAGTCTCACCGGTCTATCTGCCCTGACCACTGGGACTTTGACATCCAAGTTGACCCCGGAGGCCGAGCCGATCCTCGAGACTCTTTGGACGGGTCAATCCTCGGCTGAGGTCTCCCTTAACCTCCCGTTCGGGACCGAGGTCGTCGACGCCGGTGTCCTCGGCGTCGGGGCGGTCAAGACCAAAGCCCTCACGGCCAGAGCCCAACCTGCTTGAGGGAGTGCCTTTTTAGCCTCCTTCGCACACAAGAGTACTGACGACAGATGCCTCCTTGCTGGGCTTGGGAGCCCATTGCCAGGGATCATGCACTCGGGTTGTGGTCTCCTCAGGAGAGTACACACCAGATCCAACCTCTTAGAGCTTCGGTCGATTCGCCTAGCTCTTCAAACTTTCTCGCATGTTCTCTCACATCAGTCTGTCTTGGTGCAGACCGACAATCAAGTAGCAATCTTCTACGTGAACAAAAAGGGAGGTACAGGGTCCCGTCTCCTATGTCAGGAAGCACTCGACCTCTGCTCCTTTGCAATCCGGCAGGGTATGTCTCTCAAAGCAGTTTACCTGCCGGGTCAGGAGAACTTCCTAGCAGACAAGCTAAGCAGGATTCTTCAGACTCACGAATGGCATCTGAATCCGGAAGTGGCCCAGCAGATCTTCCACTGCTGGGGGCATCCGTCCATAGATCTCTTTGCCAGTTCGCAAAATCACCAGTTGCCCAGCTTTTGCTCCAGACAGCCACACCCTCAGTTCTCTGTTCAAAATCCTTCGGGACAAGGCCTCTGTCATTCTGGTAGCCCCCAGATGGCCAAGACAGCCTTGGTTTCCGCTTCTCCTCCATCTGGCAGTGGAGGCCCCACTCCCTCTGTGGATGCAGCCCGACCTCCTGTCCCAGGAGCAGGGCTCGCTCTTACATACCAACCTCAGATCCCTCAACCTGATGGCATGGCTGCTGAGAGGGTAGTGCTGGCTTCTCTCCTCCTACCTAAGAATGTTGAAGAAGTGTTACTGGCCTCAAGGAGACAGTCCACTAGGAAAACCTATGCCTTCAAGTGGCGCAGGTTTGAGGTGTGGTGTACTCAGCACAATGAAAACCCTTTCTCTTGCCTTGTACCAGTGGTGCTGCAGTACCTGCTTCACCTCTCAGAATTAGGTCTTAAGTCTAACTCGGTCAGGGTCCACCTGAGTGCTTTGACAGCACACCACTCTCCAGTGGAAGGACAACCTCTTTCGGCTCACCCCTTGGTGTCCAGATTCCTTAGAGGTCTACTTCCACTAAAATCCCCGGTTCGTCCCCCGGCAACCGAGTGGGATTTGAATGTGGTCTTGGAGCAGCTTACTCGCCCACCCTTTGAGCCGATGTCCACTTGCCATCTGCGCTTCCTCTCCTGGAAGGTGCTCTTCCTGGTGGCACTCACATCTGCGAGACGAGTGAATGAGCTGCAAGCTCTTGATTCGGATAGACCGTACACGGTTTTATAGGAACAGGGTGGTCCTTCGCACCCACCCCAAGTTCCTTCTGAAAGTGATCTCTTCGTTCCACCTAAAACCAAGAGGTGGTTCTTCCAACCTTCTTTCCCAGACCACATGCCAGCCGGGCAGAGGCGGTCCTGCATACCCTGGATTGTAAGAGAGCGTTGGCCTTCTACCTGGAGCATACACGCGGACATCGAAGGACTACTCAGCTCTTCGTCTCTCATGACCCCAGTAAGCTGGGGCTACCTGTCTCCAAGCGCACGTTGTCCACCTGGGTGGCAGACTGTATTGCCTGGGCGTACAGGGTGGCCGACCTCCCGTTTGCAGGGTCGAATCATGGCCCACCGTGCCATGGCTAAGGCCGTATCAGTGGCTCACTTCCGCTCTGTTCCGCTGGCAGACATCTGCCGGGCCACCACCTGGTCTTTGGGCCAGACTTTTGCAGCCCATTACTGCTTGAATAGGGAGTACCAACGGGACAGTGCTTTTGGCCAGGCGGTACTCCATAACTTATTTGAGGTTTAGATAACTCCTACCCTCCGACCCTTTGGTGTCAGGCTACCGGAGGTGTTGAGTTCTCTGCTGAATTCCTATCACAGCTGCTGCAGCTCTCCTAGAGGGAGCCATTTTTCAGCTATGGGTTCTCAGTAGCCTATAGCTAGGGAGTCCCATATGTGAAGACTGACTTCCTGCTTGTTACTGGAGAAAGCGTAGTTACTCACCTGTAACAGGTGTTCTCCAGGGCAGCAGGGATCAGTCCTCCCGACCCTCCTTCCTCTCCTGGAGTTGCAGTCTTATCATTATTATATTTTGTTCATTTTACTGTCTCTTTAGCTATGTCATTTGACTGAGCAAGATGCTCTGCACGAGGGTTCCGTCGGCGCCGACGTCACCCATACGTGAGGACTGACTTCCTGCTTGTTTTTTCAAGAAAGACCAGTATGGTCCATCTAGTCTACCCATTAGATAGCTAAGTTTATTCTGATTTTATCAAGCAGGAAGTCCGTCCTCATGTATGGGTGACGGCGCCGACAGAGCCCTCATGCAGAGCAAATCCTCAGCTTTCAAAGAAAGCTTTTGGGAATTCAATCACGCATGCGCGGTCCCCTTCCCACCAAAGGGTGCCATCTTGCTCAATCTTCTTTTTTCCACGGAGGTCTTCGGACATTGCCCAGTTGTCACTGCGAAAAAAGTGTTTAAAAATACTTAAAACGTTTCATTTTTCCACCGGTTCGACACTGGTTCCCCTTCCTGCCTTCGGCTCGATACACCGGTATCGAGTCCGGTTTGCTTTTTGTTTTTTTCCTTCGTGACTAGTGTTCGCACTCTTTTTCTTTTTCACTGGCAGCCCGGGTCTTCGACCTCGCAGGAGCCCTTTTTCCCCCGATGGCTGCCAGCGGTTTCAAAAAGTGTGATCGGTATACAAAGTTAATGTCCCTCACCAATACACATAACTGCTGTCTCCACTGCCTCGAGCCTGACCACGACCCGAAGGTCTGTGGCCTGTGCAGGAAAATGTCCTCGAAGGCCTTAAGGAGCCGCCAGCAGCAGCGCAATAGGATTTTTGCTCAGTCCGTACCCTCCCTGGCCCCGGACCTCATCTGAGGCCTCGATATCTTGGGAACTGTCTGAGCCTGAGCAGCGTCGGGTGTCCTCGGAAAGGGGGTCTCCCTCACGGGAACATCGGAGGAAGAAAAAATCCTCGAAGGCAGTGTCATTCGATGGTTCTGAACGGCCTGGTTCCTCGTGGGATCGGTCGCGGAGCTCCGACCACCCTGGTTCCTCGCGGGATCAGTCGCGGAGCTCCGACTACCAGCCCAGATCCTTGGAATTGGAGCACCCAGTGAAACTTCCTCGAAGGGACCCGGAGCAGCAGAGGCAGGTAACCACTGTCCTCATTGAGAACTCGCCTCCGGGACAACCGGCTTTGGGCCCGACAGTGTCGGAACCCGACCCGGGGGCTGTGGAGCCTTCTGAGCTCAGTCTAAGAATGGTGGCCTTGGAGCGCAGCATGTCTGCCTTCATGGACCAGCAGCGGGCGCTGATAGCCGGTCTTACCTGTCCTTCCACCCTGACCACTGGGCCCCCGACGTCCAAGTCAACCCCGGAGGCCAAGCCGATCCTCGAGACACTATGCAATTGAGTCGAACATCGGCCAAGGTCTTCCTCGCCCCCCCCCCCTCCGTTCGGGACCGAGGTTGTCCGGCATCGGGGCGCTCGAAGCCGAAGCCCTTGAGGCCGAAGCCATTCGATTCCTCTTCGGAGGCGTCGGGCTGGGAGACTGAGGAAGAAGTGTCCCCGGTCTTGAAGGACTAGAAAAAGGGACTGTTACTTCTGGAGAGAGATCTGCAACTGTGAGTATATACTTCTGGTAATTTTCTAAAAGGAATTCTTTGTATTAAAGCTAATTAATCTGTGAACCCACTATTTTTGTTAAATCAGTCAGGGCCTAGTAGCAGCAGTTTAAATTTAAAACACAGAGGAGAACTTTCTGGTTACATTTCATACCCAGCAGAGAGCTTGTAGTTTAAATTTAATAGTCACTCAGGGCCTAGTAACAGCAAAGTACTTTTAGTTTAAATTTAAAACAAAGAAGAGAGCTTTCTGGTTACATTTGGAACCCAGCAGAGAGCTTGTAGTCTAAATTTAATAGTCACTCAGGGCCTAGCATCAGCAAAGTACTTTTAGCTTAAATTTAAAACACAGAAGAGAGCTTTCTGGTTAAATTTAGAACCCAGCAGAGAGCTTGTAGTTTAAATTTCATAAGAAGTTAGAGCCTAGCAGCAGCTAAGAGCTATAATTTAAATCAAATCAGAATATAGCTTACCTCAGCAACACAAGACAGGGTACTGTGTAGCAGCCCTCTTTTAATAAGTGTTATTTCCCTCCCTCCCCTGGGATAATCGTAGCTTTATAGGTACTTACACATCTTACAAGACAGGAGGTGCTCTCAGGTGAAGCTCATTACCCAAATCAGTCATACACTAAGGACCTGAGATTAGTTAAGCTTCAGGTGAACAAGGTATATTACACGTATTAGGTACAGTTTTATTATTATAAATATCCATAGCAACCCTTAGTAAGTAAAGAACTTAGATCTAAACACAAACTTAAAACTAAGATGCAGACAGCAGTCCAGCAGAGGGATGGGGGCTTTCCAGTCTTTTGCATTGAGTGTCACATGTATGATTTTCTCCCAGTTGGTGAGAGGTCTTACGTGTGCTCTAGGTGCAAGGAGCTCTTTGCTCTCAGGGAACTAGTCCGTTCTCTAGAGGCTAAAGTAGCAGACTTGGAAAGCATAAGACAGACAGAAAGGTACATAGACGAGACCTACAGGGATATAGTCCTGAAGTCCCACCTCCAGTCTGGCAGCATCCCTGTTGCCATGGAGGAGAGAGGTCATGTGACAGGAGAGCATCACCCTGGTGTGGCAGGAAGTGATCCTGTAACTAGGACCTGTCCTCCAGGTGATGTAAAACCCTCTCGCACCGAGGAAGTTTCTCCAGGGCCATGTGCCCATGAGGGAAGGGTTAGGACTGCCGTTATAGTTGGTGATTCGATCATTAGGCATGTAGATAGCTGGGTGGCTGGTGGACCTGAGGATCGCCTGGTAACATGCCTGCCTGGTGCGGAGGTAGCGGACCTCACACGCCACTTAGATAAGGTCTTAGATAGTGCTGGGGAGGAGTCTGCTGTCTTGGTACATGTCGGTACCAATGACATAGGAAAATGTGGTAGGGAGGTTCTGGAGGCTACATTTAGGCTTTTAGGTAGGAAGTTGAAATCCAGAACTTCCAGGGTAGCATTCTCTGAAATGCTTCCTGTTCCACGCGCAGGACCCAAAAGGCAGGCAGAGCTCCGGAGTCTCAATGCGTGGATGAGACAATGGTGCAGAGATGAGGGTTTTGGATTTGTTAGGAACTGGGGAACATTCTGGGGAAAGGAGGGGCTTTTCCGAAGGGATGGGCTTCACCTTAACCGGGATGGAACCAGGCTGCTGGCATTAACCTTTAAAAAGGAGATAGAGCAGCTTTTAAACTAGATATTAGGGGAAAGCCCAAGAGCGGATGTTTCGGAAGAATCATAGAAACATAGAAACATGATGACAGAAAAAGACCACATGGCCTATCTAGTCTGTCCTTCCATAACAACAACTACAACAGTCCACTTTTTACCTTTAGAGATCCTCTGTGTTGGTCCCATGCTTTTTTGAATTCAGTTACTGTCCTCATCTCTACCACCTCCACTGGGAGACTATTCCACGGATCCATTACTCTTTCCGTAAAGAAATATTTCCGCATATCACTCCTGAATCTATCTCCCTTCACCCTCATCCCATGTCCCCTCGTCGCAGAACTTGCTATCTCCAGGAACAAGCAGGAATAAGTCATCACATATGGGGTACGTCGGTACCGACGGAGCCCGCGCGGGAAAGCTCCCCAGCTTTTCAGATTAAAAGCTTTTGGGGCCTCCCACTGCACATGCGCGCTGCCTTCCCGCCTTCCTGACCAGCTCTCGTCAGTTTCTTTTTTTCCGCGGAGCCAGCAGGTCGTGTTCCTGTCACCGCTGAAGAAATTGTTAATTTTATTGTTTTCTTTAGACCGCGTACCTGCCTTCCCCATTCTGAAACCGGTACTACTGCCGGTCTCTCTTTCTTTCTTTAAAAAAAAAAAAAAAAAAATTTTTCTTTTCTTCAGCACAGCTTGGTACTTTGTTAGGCCTTCAGGCCTACACAAATTCTCCTCATGGAGAAGCCAGTTCCTGCTTTTAAAAAGTGTACCAAGTGCAGTGCTGTCATTCCTGTTACAGACACCCATGAATGGTGTCTTAATTGTTTAGGACCTGACCATTCCATACTGGACTGCCCATCCTGCTCCCAGATGTCGAAACGTGGATTGCAGAACCGGGCCAACAAGTTCCATGTGCTGTTTCCTTCAGAAGCATCACAGTCATCCAGGTCTTCCTCTCCAGATGGATCTCAGGTAACCAAAACTCCAGTGGGCAAATCCTCTAAAAGCAAATCTCTTTCTAAAGATCGAGAGGCTCTCAATTCTGAGTTTGAGGATTCTGCCCAGGCCAAAAAACCCCGGCGGGAGGTTCCGGCCTCCAAAGCAATCATGGGGTCACAGGTTGACATCGATGGCGCGGCCTCGACAGATCACCTGTTGTGCTGCTCTGGGGTACCGGCCCATACCGGTACCGACATCCAGGCAGCAGTGGCGTCTATGGGCAATACTGTCCAAGTCATGCAGCAGGCCATTCTGGCTTTTATTAATGCTGCTACGCCCTCGGTACCGCGGCAAGCGGTACCGGGTCCGGTTCCGGTAATGGCTTCCATACCGGAACCGAGGCCATCGTCTTCCAAACGCAGATCGGTTCCGCATGCCGGATCCGGGCTTTTGCCCGGTACCGATCCCATACCCGGTACGCCCGATGTCGATACCGAACGGTATGCGTATCGTGCGTTGGAAGCACATAGAGGATACTCTGCTTCTTCAGAGGATTTTAACTCCTCTGATGATTCTGATGAGTTCTCCCTTGATCTTCCTGAGGAGCCTTCTTCTCCTAAAAGGAGAATGTCTCCACCAGAGGATTTGTCCTTTCAGGACTTCATCATAGAAATAGCTAAAGGTCTTTCTATTGCTTCATCCTCTGAAAAGGAACCCAGATCAAAGAAACTGGATATTTTAGGATACTCTAAGTCTCCTAAAGAGGCAGTCACCCTGCCTATCCATGAAATCCTTCAAGAACACTTGATGGACTTATGGGAGGCTCCTCTAACATTGTCTCCTTCTTCTCGCAGGTTGGACACCATGTACCGTGTCCCCCCTTCTCCTGGTTTCCAAAAAACCCAGTTGCCTCACCATTCTATTGTGGTGAAGTCTGCAATGAAGAAGATAAAGAGTACCAAAAGGCACTCTTCTACTCCTCCAGGGCGAGAATGTAAGACTCTAGACTCTTTTGGCAGGAAAATTTTCCAGGCTACTATGCTTATAGCCAGGATTAATTCCTATAGTCTTTACATGGGTATGTTTCTCAGTGAAATCGCTCTAAAAGTTCGGCATTTTGCCCCCTTCATCCCTGAGGATAAAAGGGAGGAGTTCATTTTCTTAGTGAAACACCTTTTGGATATTTCAAAGTTCTCCAACAGGGCAGCTTTTGATTCCTTTGAGGGTGCTGGTAGGGCTTCGGGCATTGCTATAGCAGCCCGACGTGTTGCTTGGCTCCAGGCTTCTGATCTAGAACCTTGGGTCCTAGATGGCTTATGGAATCTGCCCTGTACAGGTGAGAACTTATTTGGTGAGGAGTGGCAAATTAAGGCCACTCAAATGGACGCAGAAAATGCCACCTTAGATAGACTTTCTAAGTCTACCTCCACTCCTGCCAAAAAGAAGTCTTTTAAGAGGCCTTATTACAAGAAGTCCAGATTTTCCACAAATACTGGCCAACAATCCTCTCAGCCTCGTTTTGCTGCTAAACGTCAGCAACCTAAACAGGCAAGGTCAAAGCCTGTGGCGTCTGCTACGCCTCAGCAGGCTCAACCCCCTCAGGGGTTTTGACTTGCCCCTAGAGAACTTAACTTTTCTGGCTCTAGAACAACCAGAGCCCCTCACCATACCCGGAAGGTTAGCTCACTTTGCTCCCAGATGGGAGCAAATTACATCAGAGCAATGGACCCTCTCTATCATCAGAGAGGGTTACAAACTCCATTTTTCCGACCTTCCTCCTTATACTATGGTGAGGCAGTTCAATTCTCCCCCATCTCTCCTGACCCTCTTGGGTCAGGAAGTCTCCTCCCTCCTTGCCCAAGGGGCAATAGAGGAGGTCCCTCTTCTTCAACAGGGGACGGGATTCTACTCCCCTTATTTTCTAATACCAAAGAAGACAGAGGGCTTCAGACCAATTCTAGATCTGAGAGAATTGAACAAATTTCTTTTCAAGGAGAAATTCAAAATGCTTTCTCTGGGCATTCTCCTTCCATACCTTCAGAGTCAGGATTGGCTTTGTTCTCTAGACCTAAAGGATGCGTATACACACATACTCATCCACCCATCCCACAGAAAATACCTTCAATTTCTGTTTCAGGGACAACATTTCCAGTACAGAGTACTCCCCTTCGGTCTAGCCTCTGCTCCAAGAGTGTTCACCAAATGCATGGCAGTCGTAGCTGCCTTTCTAAGAGGCCTGGGAATTTTCATATTCCCATACCTGGACGACTGGCTCATCCGAGCTCCATCTCAGTCCCAGGCCCAAATTTCCTTGGACCGCACAAGGCGTCTTCTGCAGTATCTGGGACTGGTAGTAAACCTTCCCAAGTCTCAACTAATCCCTACTCAGTCTCTCGAGTTCATAGGGGCCCAGTTAGACACCATCACTGCGAGGGCCTACCTGCCTCAGCTCAGGGCCCAACGCCTGCTGAGTTTGGCCTCCCAAGCTCAGTCCAGCAGTCATTTGACAGCCCGGGAAATGCTGCGACTTCTGGGCCACATGGCCTCCACGGTACATGTGGTGCCCTACGCTCGTCTGCATATGAGAGCAGCTCAATGGACCTTGGCCACTCAGTGGACTCAAGCATCTGGAGCGCTCTCCGACCAAATACTCACCTCAAGCCGTCTGTTTTGGTCCCTCCAATGGTGGACATCCACCAAGAATCTGTTGTTGGGGGCCCCCTTCCATCCTTTGTTGCCCCAAGCAACCCTCACAACAGATGCCTCCCAGACAGGGTGGGGAGCTCATCTTCAGAACCTCTCCACTCAGGGCACTTGGTCTCCACAGGAGACCACCCTTCATATCAACCTCCTGGAACTGCGAGCAATTTACCTTGCCCTCAAGGTCTTCTATACCCTCCTTGTCAACCTGACTGTCCTAGTTCAGACAGACAATCAGGTAGCCATGTTCTATATAAACAAACAAGGAGGGACAGGCTCTCTGTCGCTTTTCAACGAAGCTCTCAGATTATGGGCCTTCGCCAGAGAGCATCAAATTCACCTTCTTGCAGTGTATCTTCCAGGAGTTCAAAACTCTCGTGCGGACAGACTC
This sequence comes from Ichthyophis bannanicus, assembly GCA_033557465.1. Classification (NCBI taxonomy): domain Eukaryota; kingdom Metazoa; phylum Chordata; class Amphibia; order Gymnophiona; family Ichthyophiidae; genus Ichthyophis; species Ichthyophis bannanicus. Next base: position 282,306,181 of record CM066035.1, read on the forward strand.
AGTCGAGTTCTGCTTCCACACGAATGGTCCCTACATATGGACCAGATACGCAGAATCTTTCAGGAATGGGGGACCCCGGACATAGACCTCTTTGCAAGTCCATGGAATGCCAAACTTCCCCGGTTCTGTTCCAGAACTCAGTGTCAGGGAGCTCAGGCCACGATGCCTTCCTCCTGCATTGGGGTCAGGAATTCCTCTATGCCTTTCCACCCATTCCTCTAATATCCAAGACTCTGTTCAAGCTCCAGAGGGATCACGGGACTATGATCCTCATAGCTCCCCGCTGGCCACGCCAGGTGTGGTTCCCTCTACTTCTGCATCTCTCCCAGGGATCCTCCCTGGACCTGGGAGCTGCGCCAGACCTCCTGTCTCAGGAGAAGGGGACTTTGTGGCACCCAAACCCCAAATCCCTACATCTCAGAGCTTGGTTACTGAAGGCCTAAGTCTTCAAGACTTTAATCTTTCTCAGCCTGTGAAAGATATCCTTCATGCCTCTAGGAAACCTTCCACGAGGCGTTCTTATGCTTTCAAATGGAAGCGTTTTTCCATTTGGTGTGCTCAGCAGGGTCTTGACCCTCTAGCACTTCCTTTGAATTCCCTCTTGGACTATCTCCTGCATCTTTCAAATGCAGGCCTTAAGACGAATTCAGTAAGGGTCCATTTGAGTGCTATTGCAGCATCCTTAAAACCTATAAATGGACAACCTGTCTCCTCTCATCCTCTAGTTGCACGTTTCATGAGAGGCCTGACCCTAACTAAACCTTCCATCCGACCTTCCCCCGGTAGCATGGGATTTGAACCTAGTTCTAGGTCAGCTTATGAAGCCACCTTTTGAGCCTTTGGACTCTACCTCCTTCAAATTTCTTTCCTGGAAGGTTGTTTTCCTTATTGCAGTCACTTCGGCTCGCCGCATCAGTGAACTGCAGGCTTTAGTGGCTCATCCACCTTATACTAGGTTTCATCATGATAAGGTGGTCCTTAGGACGAATCCCCACTTTATGCCCAAAGTGGTCTCGCCTTTTCATCTTAATCAAGAGGTATATCTACCTGTCTTTTTCCCGGCTCCTCATGCATCCAGTGCAGAGAGGAACCTTCATACTCTGGATTGTAAAAGAGCTTTTGCCTTTTACCTCAACAGGACTCAACCACATCGAAAGTCTTCACAACTTTTCGTGGCTTTTGATCCTTCTCATTTGGGACTTCCAGTCACCAAGCGTACACTTTCCAATTGGATCGCTCAGTGTATTTCTTTTGCTTACCAGAGTAAGAACATTTCTCTGGAGGGCCATGTCACAGCTCACAATGTGAGAGCAATGGCCACTTCTATGGCTCATCTTCACTCTGTGTCCATAGATCAGATCTGTCGAGCAGCCACTTGGGCCTCGGTTCATACCTTCACAGCCCATTACTGCTTGGACAAGGACTCCCGCCGGGATGCCTTGTTTGGTCAGGCTGTCCTCAAACACCTGTTCCATACTTAAACAACTCCTGCCCACCTTCCCTGGATGGATGCCTGAGATCCATACGAAGATGGTTTACCCTTGGAGGGGGATCTCCCAGGCATCTTAGCTAGGGAGTCCCCATATGTGATGACTTATTCCTGCTTGTTCCTGGAGATAGCACAGTTACTTACCTGTAACAGGTGATCTCTGGGAACAGCAGGAATTAGTCATCACAACCCACCCACCTCCCCCAGGAGTTGTATCTCTATCTATCTTCCTGTCCTCTCTCTCTATTGTCTCAGCTTTAAACTCGAACTGACGAGAGCTGGTCAGGAAGGCGGGAAGGCAGCGCGCATGTGCAGTGGGAGGCCCCAAAAGCTTTAATCTGAAAAGCTGGGGAGCTTTCCCGCGCGGGCTCCGTCGGTACCGACGTACCCCATATGTGATGACTAATTCCTGCTGTTCCCAGAGATCACCTGTTACAGGTAAGTAACTGTGCTTTCAATTGAAAGAGGCTCTCTCCCTGAACATTTATGCCACGGAGGTATTTAAACATCTCAATCATATCACCTCTATCCCGCCTTTCCTCTAAGGTGTACATATTAAGATCCTTAAGTCTGTCCTCATATGCTTTATAATGAAGACCACTAATCATCTTAGTAGCAACCCTCTGCACCGACTCCATCCTGTTCACATCCTTTTGAAGGTGCGGTCTCCAGAATTGCACACCATACTCCAAATGAGGTCGCACCAAAGACTTATACAGAGGCATTATCACCTCCTTTTTTCTGCTAGCCATTCCTCTCCATATGCACCCAAGCATCCTTCTAGCTTTTGCCGTCGCCTTTTCTACCTGTTTAGCTACTTTAAGATCATCGGACACAACTACGCCTAGGTCCCGCTCTTCTTTAGTGGACAAAAGTACTTCACCTCCTATACTGTATTGCTCCCTTGGATTGCTGCAGCCCAAATGCATGACCTTACATTTTTTAACATTAAATCCCAGTTGCCAAATTTTAGACCATTCTTCAAGCTTAGCCAGATCCCTCCTCATGTTATCTACACCTTCCTGGGTGTCTACTTTATTGCAGATTTTGGTATCATCCGCAAAGAGGCAAACCTTACCCGACAGCCCTTCCGCTATATCACTAACAAAGATGTTAAAAAGAATCGGACCAAGAATGTATCTTTGAAGGATACTACCAAAAGCAGAGAGGTTCCACAAAAGAGTAAAGTAGCCCAAATGCCCTCAAGTATGGAGCAGACAGAGCTTAAAGATCCTAAATTACCCATGTCTAACAATAGCCAAATTAATATGAATAAAATACATTCTTTAAAATGCTTGTATGCAAATGCTAGAAGTCTAAAAAATAAGTTGGGAGAGTTAGAATATATAGCACTAAATGAAAGGTTAGATATGATTGGAATATCAGAGACATGGTGGAAGGAGGACAACCAGTGGGACACTGTGATACCTGGGTACAAACTATATCGTAATGATAGAGCTGATCAAATTGGTGGAGGGGTTGCTCTCTATGTTAGAGAGGGCATTGAGTCAGAAAGGCTTAAAGTTTTGCAGGAAACAAAATCTGCTGTAGAATCTATATGGATGAAATTCCATGTAAAAGGGGGAAGGCAATGGAAGTGGGGGTGTACTATCGAGCGCCTGGCCAGAATGACCAAATGGATGATGAAATGCTCAAAGAAATCAAGGAAGCTAACAAAAGTTACAGCACAGTAATAATAATGGGTGATTTCAACTACTCCGGTATCAACTGGGTCAGTGTCACGGCAGGACATGCTGGGGAGATAAAGTTCCTAGATGAAATAAATGACTGCTTCTTGGAGCAGCTGGTTCATGAACCGACCAGAGGGGAAGCCATATTAGACCTAATCCTTAGTGGAACACCAGATCTAGTGCAAGAGATAAGGTTGTTGGGGCCACTTGGCAATAGTGATCATAGCATGATCGCCTTTAATTTAATTAGTGGAGGAGGGATAGTAAGGAAATCCACAGTACTACCTTTTAACTTTCGAAAGGGAGACTATGATAAAATGAGGAAAACAGTTAAGAAAAAACTAAAAGGAGCAGTTGCAAAGGTTAAAGACTTACATCAAGCTTGGGTGTTGTTTAAAAATACTATCTTGGAAGCCCAGACCAGCTGTATTCCACGCTTTAAGAAAAGTGGAAGGAAGTCCAAAAAACTGCCAGCATGGTTTAAAGGTGAGGTCAGAGAGGCTGTTGCCAAAAAAGCATCTTTCAGGAAATGGAAAAAAGAGCCAAACGACGAAACCTGGAAACAGCACAGGCACTGGCAAGTCAAATGCAAGGCATTGATATGGCAGGCAAAGGGAGAATGTGAGAAGAAGCTTGCTGCGGAAGAAAAAACGCGAAGTAAAGACCTTTTCAAGTACATTCGTAGCAAAAAACCTGTGAGAGAGTAAGTTGGTCCATGACTGAAGTGGTATTTAAAGGTGCGGAAGAATTGAAGGAAATATCGATACATCGGGAAGATGTATTACAACTATTAGATAAACTGAAGAGTAGCAAATCACCTGGGCCGGATGGTATACTTCCAAGGGTGTTGAAAGAACTGAAATACGAGATTGCAGACCTGCTATTAGTAATCTGTGAACTATCATTAAAATCATCTCTAATACCTGAAGATTGGAGGATCGCCAGTGTAACACCAATTTTTAAAAAAGGTTCCAGGGGTGATCCGGGAAACTACAGACCGGTGAGCCTGACATCAGTACCGGGAAAAATGGTAGAAACCATCATAAAGAATAAAATTACTCAGCATGTAGATAGTCATGACCTAATGGGAGACAGCCAACATTGCTTTAGACAAGGAAGATCTTGTCTTACTAATCTGTTATGTTTTTTTGAAGGTGTGAATAATCAGGTGGACAAAGGTGAGTCGGTTGATATTGTGTATCTGGACTTTCAGAAAGCCTTTGACAAGGTCCCTCATGAGAGACATTTGGCAAAACAAAAGAGTCATGGGATAGGAGGCAGTGTACTATTGTGGATCAGGAACTGGTTAAAAGATAGAAAGCAGAGGGTAGGGCTAAATGGCCAATTTTCCCAATGGAGAAAGGTGAATAGTGGTGTACCCCAGGGATCTGTGCTGGGTCTGCAGCTTTTTGACATATTCATAAATGACCTGGAAAGTAGAATAACGAGTGAGGTTATCAAATTTGCAGATGACACAAAACTATTTAAAGTTGTTAAAACCCAAGAGGATTGTGGAAAATTGCAAGAGGATCTTGATAAATTGGAAAACTGGGCATCAAAATGGCAGATGAAATTTAATGTGGACAAGTGCAAGGTTATGCACCCAGGGAAGAACAACCCAAACTATGGTTACACGATGCAAGGTTCCACATTAGGAACCACCACCCAGGAAAACGATTTAGGCGTCATTGTGGATACGATGTTAAAACCCTCGGCCGAGTGTGCAGCGGCGGCCAAGAGAGCAAATAGAATGCTAGGTATGATAAGGAAAGGAATGGAAAATAAAACAAAAGATATTATAATGCCTCTATATCGTTGCATGGTGAGACCGCACCTTGAATATTGTGTGCAATTCTGATCGCCGTATCTTAAAAAGGATATAGCGATTTTAGAAACGGTTCAGAGAAGAGCCACCAAAATGGTAAAGGGGATGGAAGGATACTCCTATGAAGAAAGGCTAAAAAGGTTAGGGCTTTTTAACCTGGAAAAGAGACGGCTGAGGGGAGATATGATAGAAGTCTATAAATTAATGAACAGAGTGGAATGGGTAAACGTAGATCGATGGTTTACCTTATCAGAATATAGAAAGACTAGGGGACATGCAATGAAGCTACAGGATAAACTATTTAAGACTAATAAAAGAAAATATTTTTTCACTCAACGTGTAATCAAACTCTGGAATTTGTTTCCAGAGGATGTAGTAAGGGCTGTTAATGTAGCTGGGTTTAAAAAAGGTTTGGACAGCTTCCTGGAGGAAAGGTCCATAAACCATTATTAAGAAGGGACCCAGGATATCAATGCTTGAACCAATACAAGCATTTTGGAACCTGTGTCCCTTGGGGAAACTGCTAGGTACATATGACCTAGGATTGGCCACTGTTGGAAACAGAATACTGGGCTTGATGAACCTTGGTCTGACCCAGTATGGCATATCTTATGTTCTTATGACACCTGCAGAACCAGGGTCCAATTCCGGGGTATCCGAATCTCGGAGAAGATCCCCCCCCCCCCCCCAAGGACATTTGGTTCTTGGACTTCGTAAGGGAAATGTCAAAGGCTTTGACATTCACTACGGAGTCCGAGGAGGAGCCTCGAGCTGAGGAGCTCGAGATCCTTCAGTATGACTTTCCCCCTTGGGAAGCCTTTACTGTACCGGTGCCTCCAATACTGGAATGGCTGATGCTCCAGATGTGAGAGACGTCGGTGTCGGTGTTCAGCAGGCGGCTCGATTTGATGTACTGAGTCTGCAAGAGCCCTGGTTTCCAAAAAACACAACTGCCGCACGACTCCATGGTTGTGGAATTGGCCATGCACCGGCTCAAGAGCCAGAAGACGCACTTCTCAGTGCCTCCTGGCAGGGAGACCTGCAATTTGGACGCCCTCAGCATGAAGTGCTACCAGGGTTCTATGCTTACATGTCGGACCCAGGCATACCAGCTGTACATGGGCATGTACCTGGAAGACCTGGTGAAGGAAATCGCCGGGTTCTCGGTTGGTTTCTCTGAGGGACCCTTGCAGCGCTTCAAGACCCTGTCCACCAGAGTCTGTGAGTGCTCGAAGTTCATGACTCGAGCAGCTTATGTTGGGTGTGAGGTGTCAGCCCGAGTAGCTGTGGCTGGCATCGGTGCATGCCGTCATGCATGGCTACAGTCGTCAGACTTGGAACAGTGGGTTCAGGACAAGTTGGTCGATGTCCCATGCCGTGGTGAAATCCTCTTAGGCAAACCCATGACCAAAAAGGCTGCTGAGATCGAGTCCGAGTACCTGACCAGGACAAGGTTCTCGAAGAAGACTTCTGCCCCTTCTAAAAAGAAGCCCTTTTTCCTGAGGAAGGGTACTGCTTACCGAAGCTACAACCCATTTCAGGCCTCCCTGGCTCCCCAACAGGGGCAGCAGGCCAAGGGACAGGGGCATGGCCCGTGTAAGCATAAAGCCCCCAAACCCCAGGCACCGGCTAAGCCTGGTTGTGGCTTTTGACTCTCGAGGCATAGCCACTCACCATAGGAGAAAAGCAATGCCCAGGGTGGAGGCTTGCCCTGTATGCGCACAAGTGGCCGGCCATCACCACAGACACTTGGGTTCTTCAGATAGTCCATCAAGGCTATCTGCTTGACTTGACTCAGGTGCCCCTTCCCTACTTTCCAGGAGAGCCTTTCAGGTCTCCCCTTCACCGGGACCTGCTTCTGAAGGAATTAGCAGGTCTTCTTGAGGATCAGGCTGTAGAACCGGTGCCCCACCACCTTCAGGGCAAAGGTACTTCCTGATACCAAAAAGGACAGGAGGTCTGACCCATCCTCGACCTGCGCAACTTAAACAAATTCCTGGTGAGGGAGAAGTTCTAAATGCTTTCCCTTGGAATATTGCTGCCTTACCTCCGCCAGGGAGAATGGCTATGCTCCTTAGACCTAAAGGATGTGTATACGCACATTCTAATTTGTATTCTACTCTCCTACACTCTGGAATGCCCTCCCAACCACTATCCGAGTTATTACCGACCTCGCACAATTTAGAAAGGCACTAAAGCACCATCTTTTCTACAGCATTACTCCCAAACTGGTGACATAACACAACCCAACGTACTTCCCCACCCACCATGACGACACCACCAACTCGCACACATCACGTCATGTTGACATAACCATATCCACCAACTGGATAAATATATCTGTAAATAGTTGTAAGATTGTGTCATGTTGACATAAATAGTTAATGTGATATAATTGCTCAGTTGTATATAGTTACCCCTGTTGAAACCCAAGTTGTAATACCTGTTCCTTGTAAAGTTTCAATGTATGTTTCAACCTACATTGTACATATTGATGTTACTTGTAAACTGCACTGATGCAAAAGAGCGCGGTATAGAAAAGATTTAAATAAAATAAATAAAATTAAATAAAATAATTCATCCAGACCACAGACAATATCTACGCTTTGTGGTAGGGAAAACCACTATCAGTACAGAGTGCTTCCCTTTGGCCTGGCCTCCGCTCCCAGGGTGTTCAGAAAGTGCCTGGCGGTGGTGGCCGCTTTCCTCAGAATACAAGGAGTTTTTGTCTTCCCCTACCTAGATGATTGGCTCATTAGAGCCACGTCAGCCAGGGAGGTCCAACAGGCCACATCTCCCACCATTCACGTGCTCCAACACTTAGGATTTGTAATCAATTATCCCAAGTCTACCCTAGTCCCCACTCAACAACTAGAGTTCATTGGGGCCAGACTAGATACCAATCAGGCAAGGGCCTACCTGCCAGTGGAAAGGGCACAGAGACTCCTGGCCTTGGCATATCAAGTGAATCGCAGGTCTCGGATATCAGCAAGACATTTCATGCGCCTCCTTGGCCACATGGCCTCCACGGTACATGTGACACTGAATGCCTGCCTCCACATGAGAACAGCTCAGTGATGTCTCATTGACCAGTGGACACAAGCCACAGGCAGACTCCGAGACAGAGTCAAAGTGTCCAAAAGACTGGTACAGGCCTTGGCATGGTGGCTTCAGCTAAAACACTTGGAAGCAGGGGTCGCCTTCCACGCTCCTCGACACACGAGGATCCTAAATACGGATGCATCCTTGCTGGGCTGGGGAGCCCATTGCCAGGGACTGTGCACTCAAGGGGTGTGGTCTCCGCACAAGACCACACAGCAGATCAGTCTCCTGGAACTTCGTGCCATTCGCCTAGCTCTACGAGCGTTTTGCCAAACTTTGGCTCATCAACCTGTCTTAATACAAACCCAACCAAATGGCGATGTTCTATGTGAGCAAACAGGGGGGCAAGGCATCCCGCAGTCTGTGTCAGGAAACTCTGGACCTGTGCTGCTTTGCAGTCCAGCACGACATGCATCTGAAAGCAGTTTATCTGCCAGGCCAGGAATACTACTTAGCCAACAGGCTCAGCAGTATTCTCCAGCCCTACGAGTTGTAGCTGGATACGAATATTGCCCAATGGCTCTTTCAGATCTGGGGACAGCCGACACTGGATTTGTTTGCGAGCCCTTAAAACTACCTGTTGTCCAGGTTTTGCTCCAGACAGCCACATCCAAACAGAGTGGCTGCCGATGCCTTTCTCATCTCATGGTCTGTGGACCTTCCTGTATGCATTATCTCCGATGCCTCTGGTGGCCAAAACCCTTTTCAGAATTCTCCAGGGCAATGCCTTGGTCATTCTGGTAGTCTCCAGATGGCCGAGGCAACCCTGGTTTCCGCTTCTACTTCAGCTAGCGGTGGAGGCCCCAATCCCTCTGGGATCCTATCCCAATCTCCTGTCTCAGGAGGGGAACACTCTCCTGCATCCCAACCTCAGCTCCCTCAACCTGATGGCATGGCTGCTGAAAGGGTAGTTACATAGTAACATAGTAAATGACGGCAGATTAAGACCAGTATGGGCCATCTAGTCTGCCCAGCAGTATGACAGGAGTAGGTGCACCCCTTCCCATGTCTTTTAGGGAGTAGGTGCACCCCTACCCATGTCTTTGCTTAGTGGCGTATTCACCAGGAGCAGGTGCACCCCTCCCCATGTCTTCACCCCTCCCCATATCTTTGTTTCTTTGTTTAGGGGTGAACACACCGTTCCTCCCCCATCGCTCCATGTAGGACACCCCTATTTGTTGAGAAATTAGATGCTTCAGTTTATTTTGATTTAATCTTGTTGCTGTAAAGTGAGCCACAGTGTCTGTCCCAGGCCGCTTTGAATTCTGTCACTGTGTTTGTCCCCACCACCTCCATCGGGAGGGCATTCCAAGCATCCCCCACCCTTTCAGTAAAAAAGTATTTCCTGACATTGCCGTTCAATTTACCACCTTGCAGATTCATGTTATGCCCTCTAGTTTTACAGCTTCCCCGTCTCTGGAAGAGGTTTGTTTGTTCATTATTTCTCTTTAAGTATTTAAAGGTCTGAATCATATCTCCCCTATCCCTCCTCTCCTCCAAAGTGTACATATTTAGGTCTTCAAGACTCTCCTCATAAGGCTTCTGACGCAGGCTTCAAATCATTTTGGTCGCCATCCTCTGAACAGCTTCCATTCTTTTTACATCCTTTGCAAGATACGGTCGCCAAAACTGAACACAGTATTCCAAGTGAGTCCTCACCAGAGACTTATACAGTGGTACTAGTACCCCTTCCTTTCTTCTGGTAATTTCTCTTCAAATGCAGCCCAACATCCTCCTGGCTTTTGCCACCGCCTTGTTGCACTGTTTTGCCACCTTGAGATCTACAGAAATAATCATACCGAGGTCTTTCTCCTGCTCCGTGCACACCAACCTCTCATCCCCTATCGTGTACATTTTCCTTGGATTTCTGCTACCCAAGTGCATGACACTGCACTTCGCATTAAATCTTAATTGCCAAGCATCAGACCATTCCTCCAGCTTTTGCAGATCCCTCCTCATGTTAAGCACTCCCTCGGGGGAGTCCACTGTGTTACAAATTTTCGTGTCATCTGCAAAAAGACAGACTTTTCCATTCAGTCCTTAAGCAATATCGCTCACAAATACATTGAACAGTGCCGGGCCCAGGACCGAATCCTGAGGCACCCCACTAATCACCTTCCTTTCATCCGATTGAGCTCCATTTACCATCATCTTCTGTCGTCTGTCAGTCAACCAATTTCTGATCCAGTTTACCACCTTGGGGACCCATCCCCAAACTACTGAGTTTATTGATAAGCCTCCTATGAGGGACAGTATCAAAGGCTTTCCTGAAATACAGGTAGATGACATCCATCGCGTTTCTCTGGCCACCCAGTCAAAGAACTCAATGAGATTTGTCTGGCAAGATCGTCCCTCGATAAAACCATGTTGCCTCGGATCCTGTAACCCGCTGGTTTTGAGAAAGTTCACTATTCGCTCTTTCAGGAGCGTCTCCATTACTTTTCCCGCCACGGAGGTAAGGCTCACGGGCCTGTAGTTTGACACTTCCCTGTCACCACTTTTGTGTAGAGGTACGACATCAGCCATTCTCCAGTCCTGAGGAACCTCTCCTGTTTCCTAGGATCTGTTGAAAACATCCTTTAAAGGCCCTGCAAGAACCTCTCTGAGCTCTTTCAGTATCCTGGGATGTATCCCATCTGGTCCCATGGCCTTGTCCACTTTCAGTTTTGCATGTTGTTCTAAAACCTCATCCTCTCCGAATGGTGTGGTATCTACCTCATTCCCATTTTAATATTTGGGACTCCAGGAGTTTCTTTAGTAAAAACAGAGCAGACGTATTTGTTTAGTAATTTCGCTTTATCAATGTCATTTTCCACAAGTCTGTTTCCAGCACTTCTGAGTCCTGCAATTCCACCTCTGATCATCTTCCTTTCCCGAATATACCTGAAGAAAGTGTTCTCGCTGCACTTAACATCTTTAGCCATCTTTTTCTCTGCCTTTGATTTTGCTATTCTTATTTCTCTTTTTGTCTCCTTGAGTTTGATCCTGTATTCATTTCTGTGTTCTTCTGTTTGCAAGCTTTTGAATTTTGCAAAAGCTGTGTTTTTTGCCCTTATTTGAGCAGCCACTTCTTTGGAAAACCAAATAGGTTTCCTTCTCCTCTTGTTTTTATTTACTTTTCTTACATATTTATCTGCTGCGCCTTTTACTGCCCCTTTTAGTTTAGCTTTAGCCCATTGCATTTCCACTTCCCTTATCACCTTCCACCCTGTCAGCTCCTCCTTTAGGTACTCGGCCATTTTATTGAAGTCAGTGTTTTTGAAGTTTAGGACTTTGAGCTTGCTATGATTGGATTGCACCTTGGCTTTTATCTCAAACCGCACTGTGTGATGATCACTGTTGCTCACAGGGGCACTCGCCTAGACATTAGACACGCTATCACTGTTGGTGAGCACGAAATCCAGCGTTGAGCTTTCCCTGGTTGGTTCCAGCACTATTTGTCTAAGTAATGCATCTTGGATAGCGTCCACAATTTTTTTGCTTCTTTCCAGATGTGCAGAAGGAGTAATCCAATCCACATCGGGTAGGTTAAAGTCACCCAATATGATCGTTTCCCCCTTTGTTGCTATCTTGGCAATATCTATAATCAATTCGTTATCTATCTCTTCAATTTGAGTAGGAGGTCTGTAGATTACAGCAGTATGGATGACAGTGTCATCTCCTCTTTCCAACATGATCCAGAGCGCTGCTTCTTTTCCCCATGCACCCTGCATTTCAGTAGCTTTGATATTGCTTTTGACATACAAGGCTACTCCTCCTCCTTTTCCATTTTCTCTGTCACATCTGAATAGATTATAGCCAGGTATGGCTATATCCCAATCATGCGATTCATTAAACCATGTTTCTGTAATGGCCACAATGTCCAAGTCCTTTTCCACCATTTAGGGCTTCCAGGTCCGGATGTATGTTTGTTGGCTAAGCTTCGAGCATTTGTTCTCATTGCTTTCCAGCATTTAACTGGCTTGTGTGTATTTTGCCTTGATTTTATTATACCCACTTCTTCCCAGTTGCTTTTGATGTGTTGTTTAAAAGTGTGGTTGTTTCTGATGATCTGCTTTTGCAGGGGGTGACATCCAGAACTTGACCTTCCCCGTCTGTTACCCCCTTCTTCTAGTTTAAATGCAAATCGACTTAATGCCTGAATTTTTCACGTAGGATTTTTTTCCCTGTGACAGAGGTGTAGCCCATCAGCACAGTATAGTTTCTTGTTGGTCCATGTGTTTTCCCAGTCGCCAATAAATCTGAATCCTTCTTGTTTGCACCGGGTCTGGAGCCATGTATTAAAGCTGTTAATGCGATTTAGCCTTTTTGTCCCCTTACCTAGAACAGGTAGAACTTCTGAGAATGCTACAGTGTTAACAATGGGCTTGAGTTTTTCTCCCAGAGATTGGAAGTCCTTTTGGACTGTAGAGGCACTATTTCTAGGCAGGTCATTTGTACCCAAGTGTATGACAACATCAAGTTTGGAGTGTTTGCTTTCCGTGCCCAAATACATCAATAATTTGGTTTGTATTCCTGCCGGCTAAGGAGCCTAGGAGGCATTTGACTTTCTTCTCTCCTTTGAACTGTGTTCCCAAGTTGGTGTCACTGATGATGGAATCTCCAAGTAGTAGTAGTTTTCTGTTTGGTGAGTTTTTCATATTTGGTGTTCTAGCAGGAGATTGGGCATTGACTGACTCCTCTAAGGGCCGTTAAGTTTCTTTGGATAGGGCATCCTCATTAACCAAGGCAGAGAATGCATTATGCAGGGATATCTCTTGGTGTATAGGGTGTCTCGGTGTCACAGATCGCAATCTACCCAAACCCACTGTGATCCATTTGTTCCTGGTGTGTTTGACTCTTTGTGGGAGCGGTGGTGGACTTTGTTCAGACTGTATCCTAGAAGAGGTGCACTTCATTGCAGTCAGTTCTTCCCTCAGTAGGGACAGTTCTTTATGCATAGCAGCCAGGTCTTCTCTTAGTAGAGTCAATCCATTATACATGGCAGATGACCTTCGACACATAGGACACAAATGATTCTTCTGGGAATGAAAGTACTGCAGGTATTGCACTGAATACATGACATGCTGGTTAAGAGAATGTGGGCATATCCCAAGCTATTGGCCACTCTATAGGCAATGCAGCCCCAGGGGTTGGTAGGGTGAGGGGTAGTGTGGGCGGGAACCCAAGTGTCCCTGCCCCATGGTTCTCGCACCATTTCTCTTTCCCAAAAATGTGGAAGAAGTTCTGCTGGCCTCAAGGAGGCAATCAACTAGATGGACCTATGGGTTCAAGTGGCATAGGTTCCGAGGGTGTGGTGCGAAAAGCAGAAAGAAGATTCTTTCTCTTGCCAGGTTTCAGTGGTCCTACAGTATCTTTTCCATCTTTTGGATTTGGGCCTTAAGTCCAACTCCGTCAGAGTTCACCTCAGTGCCTTGGCGGCACACCACTTCCCAGTGGAAGGGAAGACTCTTTCTGCAAATCCTTTGGTGTCCAGGTTCCTAAGAGGCTTTCTTCTGCTGAAGCCCCCGGTCCACCCTCCGGCAACCAAATGGGATTTGAATGTGGTCTTATGGCAGCTTACTCATCTGCCATTTGAGCCAATGGCAACTTGCCGTCTACGCTACCTTTCTTGGAAGGTAGTTTTCTTAGTGGCCCTCACGTCGGCTCGGCGAGTGAGTGAGCTTCAGGCCCTGGTGTCCGATAGGCCTTATACAAGGTTCTTTAGGAACCGGGTGGTGCTCCGCACTCACCCCAAGTTCCTTCTGAAAGTGGTCTCTTCGTTCCACCTCAGTCAGGAGGTAGTACTACCTACCTTCTTTCCCAGGCCGCATGCCAGTCAGGCAGAGACGGTTATGCATACCCTGGACTGTAAGAGGGCGTTGGCCTTCTAAATTCAGCGTGCACAAGGCCATAGAAGGGCTTCTCAGCTCTTCGTATCCTATGACCCCAGTAAGCTGGGGATGGCCGTCTCCAAACGTATGCCGTCCACCTGGGTGGTGGACTGTATTGCCTGGGCATACAGGGCGGCTGATCTTCCATTGCAGGGTCATGTTATGGCCCACCGGGTCAGGGCTATGGCGGCATCAGTGGCTCACTTCCGCTCTCTTCTGCTGGCAGACATCTGCCGGGCCGCCACCTGGTCTTTGGGTCAGACTTTCGCAACCCATTACTGCTTGGATAGGGAGTCCCAACAGGACAGTGCTTTCGGCCAGGCTGTACTCCCTAACCTTTTCGAGGTCTAGGCAACTCCTACCCTCCGACACTTTGGTGTCAGGCTACCGGAGTGTTACTCTCTCAATTAGATTCCTATTGTGGCTGCTTGTGGCCTCGTAGAGGGAGCCTTTATCTCCAGGAACAAGCAGGAATGTAGTCTTCACATATGGGTATCGTCTGTAGCAACAAAGCCTGCGCGGGAACGCTCCCCAGTGTCCAATAGGAAAGCTTTTGGGAGCATCCCACAGCGCCTGCGTGTTGCCTTCCTGCCTTTCCCAACTGGCCCTCTCCAGTTCTTCGTTTTCCGCAGAGCCGACAGGTCGCACATCCTGTCACCGCAGAAAAAAATCCCTTCTTCTTTTTTGTGGTCGTGTCTGCCTTCCCTCGACGCTACATCGGTAGCGCCGGTTTGCCTTTTTTTTTTCTTCTAAAAAAAAACAACAACTTCCTTCTGGAGTCTTTCCAGTAATTTTTCTCTTCAGGTGCCACGCGCCATTTTGGGCACTAGGCCCAACTTTTTCTTCAGAATGGAAAAACCCACTTCGGATTTTAAAAAGTGTTCTAAGCGTTGCCGTACCATCTCCGTCACCAACACCCATGAGTGGTGCCTCAAATGTTTAGGTCCTGACCACTCTATCTCAGAGTGTGTTGCCTGTGGGATGATGTCAAAAAGGGGCCGGCAGAACCGAGCTGCTAAACGTAGCACCCTTTTTCCCTCCAATGCAGCCTCCGTGGCATCGACGTCTTCCAGGGCTTCGTCTTCCTCCCATGGATCTCAGGTAACTAAACATAAATCTAGCTGGTCCTCAAAGTGTAGATCTCCTTCTAGACAGCGAGATGCTTCTGGCGTTGCCCTTGAGGGACTTAAACTGGCAAAATTGCCCCGGCTGGAGGCTTCCAAAGCACTAATGGGGCTCCAGGATGTTCTCGAGGCTTCAACCTTGGCAGAACTACTGGTGCCATGCTCTGGGGTACCGACCACTTCATCTGGTACAGATACCCAAGCATCGGCAGCGTCGATAGACCAGAGATTCTTGGCTGTTGAATACAGTCTGGTGGCTCTTCTCACAGCTTCAATGCCTCTGAAACCGCTTCAGACAATTCAACCGGTACCGGCACCGACTGCATCGACATCGGCAGGTATTTTACCGGGACCGACTCATGCTTCTATCTCCAGGAACAAGCAGGAATAAGTCCTCACATATGGGTACGTCGGTACCGACGGAGCCTGAGCGGGAAAGCTCCCCAGCTTCCCAGAAGGAAAGCTTTTGGGGCCTCCCACTGCGCATGCGCGCTGCCTTCCCGCCTTCCTGACCAACTCTCCTCAGTTCTTCTTTTTCCGCGGAGCCAGCAGGTCGTGTTCCTGTCACCGCTGAAGAAGTTGTTATTTTAATTTATTTCTTTGGCCGCGTGTCTGCCTTCCCTGATTCCAGACCGGTACCGCCGGTCTTTTTTCCTTTATTTAAAAAAAACAAAAAAAAAACCTTCTTTTTTTTTTCCTCACTTGGTGTGTTAGTTCTGTGAGGCCTTTAGGCCTTCACTAATTCTCCCTCATGGAGAAACAAGCCTATGGTTTTAAAAAATGCACCAAGTGCAGTGGTACTATTTCAGTCACAGACACCCATGAATGGTGTCTTAAATGTTTGGGGCCTGACCATTCCATTCCGGATTGCCCATCCTGTTCTTTGATGTCTAAACGTGGCTTACAGAACCGGGCAGCCAAGTTTCACATGCTGTTTTCTACAGATACTCCAGCATCGACATCTTCCTGGTCTTCCTCTCCTGATGGATCTCAGGTAACCAAACATTCCTCTGGCAGGTCCTCAAAGGGCAAATCTCCCTCTGAGTATCGAGATACCCCTGGGCTTGACCCTGAGGACCCTGCCCCAGCCAAACAACCCCGGCAGGAAGCTCCGGCTTCCAAAGCTCCTCCTATGGGGTTACAGGTTGACATCGATGGCACGGCCTCGACCAATCACCTGTTAGACTGTTCTGGGGTACCAGCTCAATCATCCGGTACCGACATCCAGACAGTCGTGGCGTCCATGGATCATACAATTCAATCCATGCAGCAGGCCATTTTGGCTTTTATTAAGGCTGCGACGCCCTCGGTACCGCACCCTGCGGTACCGACTCCGGTTCCGGTACCACAACCGATACCGGTACCCATGCCTTCCACATCGACCAGGATACCGATTCCGGTTCCCGGTTCCGGGGTTTTTTCCCGATACCGATCCGGTTCCGGGTACCCCTGATGTCGATACCGGTCGATACGCTTATCGATCCCTGGAAGCAAACAGACGATACTTTGAGTCTTCTGATGATCCTGATTCATCAGATGACTCTGCTGAAGTATCCCTTACTTTACCTGAGGAGCCCTCTTCTCCAAAGAGGAGAATGTCTCCTCCAGAGGATTTATCCTTTCAAGACTTCATCATTGAAGTAGCTAAAGGTCTTTCTATTTCTGTATCCTCTGAAAAAGAACCTAGAGCAAAAAAGTTAGACATTTTAGGATACTCTAAGGCAGTGTTTTTCAACCTTTTTTGTGCAAAGGCACACTTTTTTCATGAAAAAAATCACGAGGCACACCACCATTAGAAAATGTTAAAAAAATTTACCTCTGTGCCTATATTGACTATATATAAAGTAATTCTCTTGAATAGGAATCAAACACTCACACCAACCCCCCTCCCCTGCTGGTTCACACCAACCCCCCTCCCCTGCTGGTTCACTCACACCACCCCCCCCTCCACTGCTGGTTCACTCACCCACCCCCCTGTCACTTACTCACCCCTCCTGCTGGGTCACTCACTCACTTACTCCCCTCCCCTGCTGGTTCACTCACACCATCGCCCCCCCCCCCCTTGCTGGTTCACTCACACCACCCCCTCCCCTCCACTGCTGGTTCACTCACACTCGCCCCCCCTTGCTGGTTAACTCACACTCCCCCCCCCTTGCTGGTTCACTCACACACACACACCCCCCCCCTCTGCCCAAGCCGCTGCTTCTGCTTTGTACAGAGCAGCGGCTGCACTACACTTACATTGAAAAGTAAAGAGAAACTGTTTCAGGAGCCCTCCGGTCATCGCAGAGCCCGAGGAAGTGATGTCATGGGGGCGGGCTCCTCACAGGCTGTCTTTCCTTTTCAAATTAACTTTATTGCAGCTAAAGTTAATTTGAAAAGGAAAGACAGCCTGTGAGGAGCCCGCCCCCATGACATCACTTCCTCGGGCTCTGCATGATCGGAGGGCTCCTGACACAGTTTCTCTTTACTTTTCAATGTAAGTGTAGTGCAGCCGCTGCTCTGTACAAAGCAGAACCAGCGGCTGCACTGCTATAGGGAATCGCGATCGCGTTCGCGCCGCGGACTTCGGCACAAAAGCCGGTTTTTTGCTCTGGCCGCTCCCGATCTTGCGGCCAGAGCAAAAAACCGACTTTTCAATGGCCGGTTTTACAACTGTGCCGGCAGCCGGCCTGGCCATGGAAAAACCGGCCAGGCCGGCTGAAAACCGGCCGGTTGGCAACCCTAATTTGTGAGCCGAGGCCACATGTTACGGATGAAATTGGAATTTTTCCCACGGCACACCAGACAATATCTCACGGCACAGTGGTTGAAAAACGCTGCTCTAAGGTTCCCAAAGAGGCAGTCACCCTGCCCATCCATGAAATTCTTCAAGATCACATGATGGACTTATGGGAGACTCCTCTCACCCTATCTCCACATTCTCGTCGTCTGGACACCATGTATCGTGTCCCCCCTTCTCCTGGGTTTCAAAAAACTCAGCTCCCGCACCACTCCATTGTGGTGCAGTCAGCTATGAAAAGGATCAAGAGTACTAAAAGACACTCTTATACTCCCCCAGGAAGAGAATGTAGGACTCTGGATGCTTTTGGAAGAAAAATCTTCCAAGCAAGTATGCTTATTGCCAGAATCAACTCATACAGCCTCTATATGGGCATGTTTCTGAAGGAAATAGCATTAAAAATATGCCATTTTCTCCCCTTTATCCCAGAGGATAGAAAGGAGGAGTTTCTTCTTCTGCTGAAGCATACCCAAGATATTTCAAAGTTCTCCAACAGAGCAGCCTTTGACTCCTTTGAAGGTGCTAGCAGAGCCTCAGGTATTGCCATAGCGGCTCGCAGAATTGCTTGGCTCCAGGCCTCTAGCCTTGAACCCTGGGTCCAGGATGGGTTGGGAAATTTGCCCTGTACGGGTGAGAATCTGTTTGGTAAGGAGTGGCAAATCAAAGCCACTCAAATGGATGCAGAAAATGCTGCTTTAGATAGACTTTCTAAGTCTACCTCTACCCCTGTCAAGAAGAAATCTTTCAAAAAGCATTTCTACAAGAAGGCCAGATTTGCCACAAATACTGGCCAACAATCTTCTGCAGCTCGCTTTGCTCCTAAGCGTCAGCAGCCTAAACAGGCCAGGGCAAAACCTGCAGGGGCTGCTACAGCCCAACAGTCCCAACCCCCTCAGGGTTTTTGACTTAAAACTAGAGAACTTAACCTTTCTGGCTCTAAAACATCCAGAACCTCTCACCATTCCAGGAAGGTTAACTCATTTTGCTCCCAAATGGGAGCAAATCACATCAGAGCAATGGACCCTCTCTATCATCAGAGAGGGCTACAAACTACATTTCTCCAACCTTCCTCCCCATACCATGGTGAGAAGTTTCAATTCTCCCCCATCTCTCCTAGACCTGTTGGGTCAGAAGGTGACCACTCTTCTCGCCCAAAAGGCAATAGAAGAGGTTCCTCTTCCTCAACAAGGGTCAGGTTTTTACTCCCCTTATTTTCTCATTCCCAAGAAAACAGGGGGGTACAGACCCATTTTGGATCTCAGAGAATTGAACAAATTTCTATACAGGGAGAAATTCAAGATGCTTTCTCTAGGCACTCTCCTTCCATACCTACAGAGTCAGGACTGGCTTTGTTCTCTAGATCTCAAGGATGCGTACACACATATACTCATCCATCCATCCCACAGAAAATTCCTACGGTTTCTGTTCCAGGGAAAACACTTCCAATACAGAGTACTTCCCTTCGGTCTAGCCTCTGCTCCAAGGGTATTTACCAAATGCATGGCAATAGTAGCTGCATTCCTACGCACCCTGGGAATTTTTGTCTTCCCATACCTGGACGACTGGCTCATCCGAGCTCCGTCTCAGTCCGAGGCTCAGACTTCCCTGGATCGCACCAGGCGAATTCTACAGTATCTGGGACTTGTGATCAATCTGCCAAAGTCCCAACTCACCCCTACTCAATTCCTAGAATTCATAGGGGCCTGGTTGGATACCACCACCGCAAGGGCCTATCTACCTCAGGCCCCGTTGCCAACGTCTAGTGCACTTAGCCTCTCAGACTCAGTCCAGAAGCCACTTGACTGCCAGAGAAATGCTACAACTATTAGGCCACATGGCCTCCACAGTGCATGTGGTGCCTTATGCTCGCCTACATATGAGAGCAGCTCAATGTACTTTGTCCACCCAGTGGACCCAAGCATCAGGAGCTCTCTCAGACCAAATAGCAACCTCAAAACGTCAAACTCCAATCGTCTCTTTTGGTCTCTCCAATGGTGGATATCCACTCAAAATCTGTTGTTGGGGGCCCCCTTTCAACCATTGTTGCCCCAAGCAACCCTCACAACAGATGCCTCCCAAACAGGTTGGGGGCTCATCTCCAAGATCTCTCCACTCAGGGCACTTGGTTTCCACAGGAGACCACCCTTCATATCAACCACTTGGAACTTCGAGCAATCTTTCTAGCTCTCAAAGTTTTTCATACCCTCCTCAGCAACATGACAGTCCTTATTCACACGGACAATCAAGTAGCCATGTTTTACATAAACAAACAAGGAGGGACTGGCTCTCTGTCGCTTTGCAACGAAGCTCTAAGATTATGGGCCTTCGCCAGAGAGCATCAAATCCATCTCCTGGCAGTATATCTTCCAGGAATCCAAAACTCTTGGGCAGACAGACTCAGTCGAGTTCTGCTTCCACACGAATGGTCCCTGCACATGGATCAGGTACTCAGAATCTTCCAGAAATGGGGAACCCCGGACATAGACCTCTTTGCAAGTCCGTGGAATGCCAAACTTCCCCGGTTCTGTTCCGGAATTCCGTGTCAGGGAGTTCAGACCAAGGATGCTTTCCTCCTGCATTGGGGTCAGGTTTTCCTGTATGCCTTTCCACCCATTCCTTTGATTCCCAAGACTCTGTTCAAACTTCAAAGGGATCAAGGGTCCATGATCCTCATAGCTCCACGCTGGCCACGCCAAGTGTGGTACCCTCTACTTCTGCATCTCTCCCAAGCCCCCTCCCTGGACTTGGGAGCGGCTCCAGACCTTCTGTCTCAAGAGGAGGGGACTTTGTGGCACCCAAACCCCAAGTCCCTTCACCTCAGAGCTTGGTTACTGAAGGCCTAGACCTTCAACACTTCAATCTTTCGCAGCAAGTGAAGGATATCCTACATGCCTCTAGGAAACCTTCCACTAGGCATTCTTACGCTTTTAAATGGAAAAGATTTTCCATTTGGTGTGCTCAAAAGGGTCTTAACCCTCTGGCACTCCCATTGAAATCTCTTTTGGAATACCTCCTGCATCTTTCCAATGCAGGACTCAGAACGAATTCAGTAAGTCCATTTGAGTGCTATTGCGGCATCACTTAAGCCCATCAATGGACAACCTGTTTCCTCTCATCCTCTTATTGCAAGATTCATGAGAGGCTTAACTTTAACTAAACCTCCCATTCGACCTCCTCCGGTGGCATGGGACTTAAACTTGGTTCTTGGTCAGCTTATGAAGCCACCTTTTGAACCCTTAGCCACTACCTCCTTGAAATTTCTTTCCTGGAAGGTTATTTTCCTCTTTGCAGTCACTTCAGCTCGCCGCATCAGTGAACTGCAGGCCTTAGTGGCTAATCCACCTTACACAAGGTTCCATCATGATAAGGTAGTCCTTAGGACAAATCCTCACTTTATGCCTAAAGTGGTCTCACCTTTTCATCTTAATCAAGAGGTTTATTTACCTGTCTTTTTTCCAGCTCCTCATGCATCCAATGCAGAGAGGAACCTTCATACTCTAGACTGTAAAAGAGCTCTTGCCTTTTACCTCCACAGGACACAGCAACATCGAAAGTCTTCTCAGCTTTTTGTTGCTTTTGATCCTTCTCATTTAGGACTTCCAGTCTCCAAAAGAACACTCTCCAATTGGATTGCTCAGTGTATCTCTTTTGCTTACCAGAGTAAGAACCTTTCTCTGGAGGGCCATGTCACCGCTCACACCGTGAGGGCCATGGCCACCTCTATGGCTCATCTAAACTCTGTGTCCATTGACCAGATCTGTCGAGCAGCCACCTGGGCCTCGGTTCATACCTTTACAGGCCATTACTGTTTGGACAAGGACTCCCGCCGGGATGCCTTGTTTGGTCAGGCTGTCCTCAGACACCTGTTCAATTCTTGAACAACTCCAGCCCACCTTCCCTGAATGGATGCCTGAGATCCATAGGAAGATGAAGTACCTTTCAGGGTCTCATACCCTTTAGGGGATCTCCCGGGCATCTTAGCTAGGGAGTCCCCATATGTGAGGACTTATTCCTGCTTGTTCCTGGAGATAGCACAGTTACTTACCTGTAACAGGTGATCTCTGGGAACAGCAGGAATTAGTCCTCACAACCCACCCACCTCCCCTAGGAGTTGTATCTCTCTCTCTCTCTCTCTTCCTTTCCTCTCTCTATTGTCTCAGCTATAAACTCGAACTGAGGAGAGTTGGTCAGGAAGGCGGGAAGGCAGCGCGCATGCGCAGTGGGAGGCCCCAAAAGCTTTCCTTCTGGGAAGCTGGGGAGCTTTCCCGCTCAGGCTCCGTCGGTACCGACGTACCCATATGTGAGGACTAATTCCTGCTGTTCCCAGAGATCACCTGTTACAGGTAAGTAACTGTGCTTTATCTGGCATCGACAAGTCGGTACCGGGCCACTCCGATGACGACTTCGATCGGTACCCGTACTGTGCCTTGCACGATCACCCAGATCGGAGATGCTTTGAATCCTCAGAGGAGTCTGAAGACTCTGCCGATACCAGAGTATTTCTTCCTGAGGATTCCTCTTCTCCTCAGCGTAGGATGACTCCACCAGAGGATATGTCCTTTCAGGATTTTATCCGAGATGTGGCCCGAGGTCTTTACATCACAGTGGCTCCTGAAAAGGAGCCTAGGACAAAGGAGTTAGAAATCCTGCAATACCCTAAAGCTCCCAAGGAGGCAGCTACCTTACCTATTCATGAGATATTGCATGATCTCATGTTAAGGATGTGGGAAACACCTCTAACCACATCTCCTCACTCTCAAAGACTCGACACCATGTATCGAGTTCCTCCTTGTCCTAGGTTTCAGAAGACTCAGTTACCAAACCATTCCATGGTGGTGGAGTCAGCTATGAGAAGGGTAAAGAGTGCAAAAAGGCATGCATCTAATCCTCCAGGACGTGAGTGTAGGACTATTGATGCCTTTGGACGTCAAACCTTCCAGGCTTCCATGCTTTCTGCTAGGATCAGTTCCTTTATCTTATATATGGGAATGTTCCTTAAGGAGGCCACAGGAGATTTAGAGATTATGAGCCCTATCCTTCCTGATGATAAGAGGCAAGATTACCTCGCCTTTGTCAAACATGCTCAGGATGTTTCCAAGTTTGTGAATCGTGCAGCATTTGACTGCTTTGAGTGCGTAAGCAGAACCTCTGCTATTGCCATACGTGCACGTAGGATTGCCTGGCTCTAGGCATCTGACTTGGAAATTTGGGTACAGGATAAACTAGGGAATATTCCTTGCACAGGAGAGAATCTCTTTGGTAAGAATTGGCAGGAAAAAGCTAATGAGATAGATGCTGACAATATCACTCTGGATAGATTGTCTAAATCTACAGCTGATCCTGCGAGGAAAAAATCCTCTAAGAAACCATTCTTCAGTAAGAAGAAGTAGTTATCTCCAGGAACAAGCAGGAATGTAGTCTTCACATATCGGTATCGTCGGTACCTACGGAACCTGCGTGGTAACGCTCCCCAGCATCCAATTAGAAAGATTTTGGGAGCATCCTACAGCGCCTGCGTGCTGCCTTCCTGCCTTTCCCAACTGCTTTTCTCCAGTTCTTCGTTTTCCGTGGAGCCAGCAGGTCGTTGTTCCTGTCACCGCAAACAATTTTTTCCTTATTCTTTCTTTTATGTGGTCACGTCTACCTTCCTCGACGCTATACCTGTACCGCCGGTTCTCTCTTTTTTTCTTTCTTCGTTTAAAAAAAAAAAAAAAATTATATATTTTTCCAAACTTTTCTTCCCAGGTGCACGCACCATTTTGGGCCTTAGGCCCAAAATTTACTCCACTGTGGAAAAACCCGCTTCGGGTTTCAAAAAGTGCACCGAGTGTGGCAGTACCATCTCCGTCACCGACACCCATGAGTGGTGTTTTAAATGTTTAGGTCCTGACCACTCCATCGCCGAGTGTATGGCTTGTGCCATGATGTCCAAGAGGGGTCGACAAAACCGAGCTGCTAAGCTCAGTGCCCTTTTTCCCTCCGATGCAGCTTCTGTGGCATTGATGTCTTCCAGGGTTTCATCTTCCTCCCATGGATCTCAGGTAACGAAACATAAGTCTAGCCGGTCCTCAAAGGGTAGATCTCCTTCCAGGCATCGAGATGCCTCTGGCGTTGCCCTTGAGGGTTCTGTACCGGCAAAATTGCCCTGGCGGGAGGCTTCGGTTTCCAAAGCATTATCGGGGCTCCAGGATGTTCTCGAGTCCTCGACCTCGGCAAAATTACTGGTGCCATGTTCTGGGGTACCGGCTGCTTCTGGTACTGATACCCAGGCATTGGCAGCGTCGATAGACCAGAGGTTCCTTGCTATTGAACGCAGTCTGGCGGCTCTTCTTGCGGCGACACCCTCGGAACTGCGTCAGACAGTTCAACCGGTACCGGTACCGATAGTATCAGCATCGACATCGATATCGGTGTCAGCTTTGCCAGCACCCAGTCATGCGATGCCTTCCGGTGCCGATACACCGGTACCGATTCCCCCCGGTACCAACTTCAGTCGGTGCGGGTATCGGGCTCTTCAAGAGCATCTGGACAGATGGTACTTCGAATCCTCGGAGGACTCAAAGATTCTGACAGCTCTGCCGGCACCGGTATACTTCTCCCGGAGGAGCCTTCCTATCCTAAACGTAGGATGTCTCCTCCAGAAGATATCTCCTTTCAGGATTTCATCAGGGAGGTGGCTCGAGGTCTGTCAATTACTGTGGCTCCTGAAACAGAGCCCAGGGCTAAGGAGTTGGAGATTTTACAATATCCCAAAGCTCCTAAGGAGGCAGCTACTCTGCCTGTCCATGAGATTTTACATGATCTCATATTGAGAATGTGGGAGACACCTCTAAGCACCTCTCCTCACTCTCGCAGACTGGATACCATGTATCGAGTCCCTCCTTGTCCTGGTTTCCAGAAAACTCAGCTTCCTCACCACTCTATTATAGTGGAATCAGCTATGAGAAGGATCAGGAGTGCAAAGAGGCATGACTCTAATCCTCCAGGACGTGAGTATAGAACTTTGGATGCCTTTGGACGTCGTACTTTCCAGGCTTCCATGCTTTCTGCCAGGATCAGTTCCTATAATTTATATATGGGTATGTTCCTTCAAGTCACAGGAGACTTGAAGGTTTTAAGCCTTCTCCTTCCTGAGGACAAGAGGCAGGATTTTCTCACACTAGTTAAACATGCCCAGGATGTTTCTAAGTTTGTCAATTGTGCAGCTTTTGACTGTTTTGAGTTCATAAGCAGAACCTCTGCCATTGCCATAGGTGCACGAAGAATTGCCTGGCTCCAGGCATCCGATTTGGAGCTCTGGGTGCAGGACAAACTGGGAAATATCCCTTGTACAGGTGAGAATCTATTCGGCAAGAATTGGCAAGAAAAAGCCAATGAGATGGATGCTGACAACTCCACTTTGGATAGGTTATCCAAAGCTACAGCTGATCCTGCAAGAAAGAAATCTTTCAAGAAACCTTTCTTCTCAAAAAAGGAGAGGTTTTATCCCTCTTATTCCCAGCAGGGACGTTCTGCAGGTCATCTTGTCCGAAAAGGTCAGCAACCACCTAAACAAAGGAAAGCAAAGACTGCCAAGCCTCAACCGTCTCAGTAGTCTCAACCTCCACAAGGCCTTTGACTTTCATCTAGAGAACTTAGCCTTCCTGGCCCTCAATGGACCAGAGCCTTCCACCATTCCAGGAAGGTTATGTCACTTTGCTCCCAGATGGGGGCAGATAACAGCAGAGCATTGGACACTCTCCATTATAAGAGAAGGATACAAGCTGCACTTTCTGTGCATGCCCCCTCCCACAATGGTAAGACAGTTCAATTCTCAGACCCCTCTCATCAACTTGTTAGATCAAGAGGTCACTATGCTTCTTGCCCAAGGGTCAATAGAAGAAGTACCCATTCATCAACAGGGTACAGGGTTTTACTCCCCCTATTTCCTTATCCCAAAGAAAACAGGGGGACACAGACCTATTTTAGACCTCAGAGAATTGAACAAATTCCTGTTCAAAGAGAAATTCAAGATGATTTCTCTGGGAACTCTGCTGCCATACCTTCAGAGTCAGGATTGGCTTTGTTCTGTAGATCTCAAGGATGCATACACTGATGTTCTCATCCATCCAACCCACAGAAAGTTCCTTCAGTTCCTTTTTCAAGGAAAGCACTACCAATACAGGGTGCTTCCTTTTGGCCTGGCCTCATCACCAAGAGTGTTCACGAAATGCATGGCTGTGGTAGCAGCTTTTCTCCATACTCTAGGGATATTCATCTTGCCCTACTTAGACGATTGGCTCATTCAAGCCCCTTCAGAGTCAGAGGCCAGGACTTCCCTATCTTGCACAATGCGTATCCTTCAGTATTTGGGTCTGGTCATAAACATCACAAAATCCAGTCTAACTCCCACTCAGTCTCTAGTGTTCATAGGAGCTTTGCTGGATACCAGAAAAGCGAGGGCCTATCTTCCCCAGGCCCGTTGCCTCTGCATGGTGCAGTTAGCTTCTCAAGCAGTGCTAAAGCCTCATCTCACTGCCCGAGAAATGTTACAACTACTAGGCCACATGGCATCTACAGTGCATGTGGTCCCTTATGCTCGCCTCCATATGAGAGTAGCCCAGTGGACCTTATCCACTCAATGGACCCAGGCATCAGGGTGCCTGTCAGACAAAATAGCAAACACAAATCGTCTTATTTTGTCTCTCCAATGGTGGCAGTCCACTCAGAACCTGTTGCTGGGGTCCCCGTTTCAACAGCCTTTACCCCAGGCAACTCTCACAACAGATGCTTCACCAGTGGGTTGGGGAGCTCATCTGCAAGACCTCTCCACCCAGGGCACTTGGTCTCCACAGGAGACTCATCTACATATCAGTCTCTTAGAACTCAGAGCAATCTTTCTTGATCTTCGACTGTTCCACACCCTGATCAGCTACAAGACAGTCCTCATTCATACGGACAATCAAGTAGCCATGTTCTACGTGAACAAACAGGGAGGAACAGGCTCTGTCGCTTTGCTACGAAGCTTTGCGACTATGGGCCCTCACCAGAGAGCATCAGATTCATCTCCTGGCAGTTTATCTTCCAGGCATACAAAACTCTTGGGCGGACAGACTCAGTCGAGTTCTGCTTCCACACGAATGGTCTCTACATGCAGACCAGGTGGCCAAGATTTTTCAAATTTGGGGAACCCCGGACATAGACCTCTTTGCAAGTCCGTTGAATGCCATACTTCCCTGGTTCTGTTACAGAAATCCAGCTCAGGGCTCTCAGGCCAGGGATTCCTTCCTCCTTCACTGGGTTCAAGACTTCCTTTATGCCTTTCCACCCATTCTCCTAATTCCCAAAACCCTGTTCAAGCTTCAGAGAGACAGAGGGCGTATGATTCTCATAGCTCCATATTGGCCACGTCAAGTGTGGTACCCTCTGCTTCTGCATCTCTCTCAATCCCCCTCCCTGGACTTAGGGTCTGCTCCAGATCTCCTGTCACCTGAGGACGGAATGTTAAGGGATCCCAATCCCCAGTCTCTGCATCTCAGAGCTTGGTTGCTGAAGGCCTAGATCTTTATGATCTCAACCTCCCTCAGCAAGTAAAGGATGTCCTTTATGCTTCCAGGAAGCCTTCCACAAGATGCTCTTATGCTTTTAAGTGGAAGAGGTTTACCATATGGTGTTCACAGAAGGGTCTTAACCCCCTGGCGATACCTCTGGAATCATTACTTGAGTATCTCCTTCATTTATCCAATGCAGGACTTAAGACTAACTCAGTAAGAGTCCATTTGAGTGCTATTGCAGCTTCTTTCAAGCCTCTAAATGGACAACCTATTTCCTCCCATCCTCTTATAGCAAGATTTATGAGAGGCCTTCTTCTAACTAAGCCTCCCATTAGGCCACCACTGGTGGCATGGGACTTAAACCTGGTTCTTGGTCAGCTCATGAAGCCACCTTTCGAACCCTTAGCTACTACCTCATTGAAATTCCTTTCTTGGAAAGTTATCTTTCTCGTTGCAATCACATCAGCACGTCGCATCAGTGAGTTGCAAGCACTAGTGGCTGATCCACCTTATACAAGGTTCCATCATGACAAGGTAGTCCTTAGGACTCATCCACACTTTATGCCAAAGGTGGTCTCGCCTTTTCATCTTAACCAAGCGGTCTACCTGCCTGTGTTCTTTCCAAGACCTCATGCATCAAATGCAGAGAGGAATCTTCATACTTTGGACTGTAAAAGAGCTTTAGTCTTTTACTTGCAAAGAACACAGCAACATAGAAAGTCCTCTCAACTCTTTGTTGCTTTTGATCCTTCTCATTTGGGACTTCCAGTCTCCAAGAGAACATTGTTCAACTGGATTGCACAGTGTATTTCCTTTGCCTATCAGAGTAAGAACCTTCCTCTGGAGGGCCATGTGATAGCTCACAATGTGAGAGCCATGGCAGCTTCAATGGCTCATCTGCACTCTGTGTCTATCGACAACATCTGTCGAGCAGCCACTTGGGCCTCAGTTCATACCTTCACGGCCCATTACTGCTTGGACAAGGACTCCCGCCGGGATGCCTTGTTTGGTCAGGCTGGTTCTCCAACATCTGTTCCATACCTAATCAACTCCTACCTGCCATCCCAGGTTGTATGCCAGAGATCCATGGGGGGAAGTGGAGCCCTGTCTCAGGGACGCACAACTTCTGGGGTCTCTCCCTGGCATCTAAAGCTAGGGAGTCCCCATATCTGAAGACTACATTCCTGCTTGTTCCTGGAGATAGCATACTTACTCACCTGTAACAGGTGATCTCTTGGAACAGCAGGAATTTAGTCTTCACAACCCACCCACCTCCCCTAGGAGTTGTAGCTCTCTATCTATCTCTTTCTCTTTCCCTCTTTCTCTCTTTGTCACAGCTTTAAACTTAACTGGAGAGAGGAAGTTGGGAAAGACGGGAAGGCAGCATGCAGGCGCTGAGGGATGCTCCCAAAAGCTTCCTAATTGGATGCTGGGGAGCGTTCCCACGCAGGCTCTGTCGGTACTGACGATACCCATATGTGAAGAATAAATTCCTGCTGTTCCCAGAGATCACCTGTTACAGGTGAGTAACTATGCTTTCTATGTGAACAAGCAGGGAGGCAGTGGGGAAAGATGGGAAGGCAGCATGCAGGCGCTGTGGGATGCTCCCAAAAGCTTTCTAATTGGACGCTGGGGAGCGTTCCCACGTAGGCTCCGTCGGTACTGACAATACCCATATGTGAAGACTAAATTCTCCAGGACCAAGCAGGAAGTCAGTCCTCACATATGGGTGACATCGGCGCCAACGAAGCCCCCTTGCAGAGCATTTCCCTAGCTTTCAAAGAAAGCCTTTGGGATTGCAGCATGCATGCGCGGTCCCCTTCCCGCCCAAAGGTGCCATCTTGCTCAGTCTTCTTTTTTCTGCGGAGCCCGATGGACATGTTTTGTGTTCACCCGAGAAAAAAGTTGATTTTGGTAGTGGAACTGTTTTTTCTTCGGTTTGACACTGGTTTCCCTTTCCAGCCTGGGCCCGGTACACCGGTATCGAGTCCGGACTTCTTTTTTGATTTTTGTCCTTCTTGACTAGCGTTCACGCCATTTTTCCTTTTTTCACTGGCAGCCCTGTCTTTTGACCTCACAGGGGCCTTTTTTCCCCCGATGGCTGCTAGCGGGTTTAAAAGGTGTGATCGGTATAAGAAACTTATGTTTCTCACTGACACACATGACTGTTGCCTCCGTTGCCTCGGGCCCGATCATGACCCGATGATCTGTGGCCTGTGTAGGAAAATGTCCTCGAAGGCGTTGAGGAGTCGGCAGCACCAGAAGGAAAGAATCTTCTCTGACTCCGCGTCTGGCCGGCCCAGACTTCGTCAGAGTCCTCGACGTCTCTGGATTCCAATCCCGAGCATCGCCGGGGTTCCTCTGAGAGGGGGTCAACCTCGCGGGAGCATCGCAGGTAGAAGAAACCCATGAGGGCGGCGTCGGTGGACGCACTTGGCTCCTCGAGGGCCAGGTCGCATAGCCCTGACCGCCGTCCCGGGTCTTCAGAGTCGGAGAGGCCTGCTAAACAACCTCATGTACACTGTTCCCTCTAAGCTGTGCGCGTGTGCGCGCGCACACACCTCGCCGAGCGAGCGCACATACTTTAAAAAGAGCGCACAAAAATTACGGCTCTGATTCTGATAGAAAACAACACAGATGTGTTAAAATTTAAAAGTTGTGATTGTAATTACTAGAAATTTCCCGCTTCATTTAGTAATCGTCTATATTCATTTAATTTGATTAAAATCAATGTGGTGTACATACTGTATTCTGACGTGTAGTCAAATTTTAAAGTATATAACTGAGTATCGTTATGTGGTGCACAAAAATTTAACCTTCCTTCAAAAGCTGCACACAGCTGATATTTTATGCGCACACAGCCTACAGAAAATTAGAGGGAACATTGCTCATGTAGAGCTGGATTCCCCGGGTCAAGTGAGTACTGTAGTCCTCGTGGACTCTCCTCCGGGGGAGCCGACGTCGGGTCCGACACCGTCGGGGCCCGAGTCGAGGGCTGCTGAGTCTCCTGAGCTCGGACTCAGGTTGACGGCTTTGGAGAGCAGCTTGGCTGTCTTCATGGAACAGCAGCGGGCACTGATAGCCGGTCTCACTGGTGCATCTGCCCCGACTACTGGGACATCGACGTCCAAGTCGACCCTGGAGGCCGAGCCAATCCTCGAGTCCATGCGTTCTGAAGTCGATCCTCGGCCGAGGTCTGCTTCTGCCTCCCATTCGGGACCGAGGTCGTCGATGCCGGTACCCTCGGCGTCGGGGCGGATGGCATCGGTGCCTGCCCGACCAGAGCCGCTCAATTCTTTCTCCGAGGGGTCGGGCTGGGAAACGGAGGACGAGGAGTCCCCGGACACCTTTCGGACCCGGTGTTTCCCTTCGGACTCACTGGAGTCCGAACCTCGGAGACGGTCCCCCCCCCGGAGGACACCCGGTTCTCGGACTTCGTGCGGGACATGGCCAAGGCTTTGGCCTTCCTCGCGGACCCCGAGGAGGAGCCTCAAACCGAGGAGCTCGAGGCCCTGCAGTATGACTCTACTCCCAAGGAGGCCTTTACTGTACCAGTTCCTCCGATGCTGGAACGGTTGCTCTTTCGCATGTGGGAGGCGCCGGCCTCAACGCCGGTTCTGAGCAAACGGGTCGATTCCGTCTATCAAGTCTGCAAGAGCCCGGGGTTCCAGAAGGCACAGCTACTGCACCACTCCATGGTTGTGGAATCGGCCATGCATCGTCTGAAAAGTCATAAGATGCACTCCTTGGTGCCTCTTTGCCGGGAGGCCCGGAACCTGGATGCCCTCAGTAGAAAGTGCTTCCAGGGCTCTATGCTTGCTTGTCGTGTCCAGACCTACCAGCTGTTCATGGGAATGTACCTTTGAGACCTGGCAAAGGAGATTGCTGGGTTCTCTGCTGGTCTCTCCGAGGAACCTTTGCAGAGGTTCAAGGCCCTGTCATCGGGGATCCGAGAGTGCTCGACGTTTATTTCTCGAGCAGCCTATGATGGCTTTGAGGCTTTGGCCCGAGTAGCCGCGGCCGGCATCGGTGCACGCCGTCAGGCCTGGCTACAGTCATCGGACCTTGAGCCATGGGTGCAGGACAAGTTGGTCGATGTCCCCTGCCGAGGTGAAAACCTCTTTGGCAAACCTATGGCTGAAAAGGCTTCAGAACCCGAGTCCGAGACTCTTGCCCGGACAAGGCTGTCCAGGAAAACCTCTGCCCCTTCTCAGAAGAAGAAGGGCTCGGGAAAAAAAGACCTTTTACCCGAGGAAGTCATCTGCCTACAAATCATGCCCTCACTTTCAGGCCTCCACAGCTCCCCAGCAGGGTCAGCAGGCCAAGGGGCAGGGACATGGGCCCTGTTGGCAGAAAACCTCCAAGCCGCCAGCTCCGGCTCCTGCACATCAGGGAGCGGGGTTTTGACTCCAGTGGCATAGCCTCTCCTCCTCAGCTCACCCCCTTAAGCACAGGAGGCCGGCTGATCCTGTATGCCCACAGGTGGTCAGCCGTCACAAGGGATACCTGGTTCTAAGTATAGTCCAGAAGGGCTATCTCCTCCACTTCCACCAGGTATCTCCCTCCTACTTTCCAGGGGAGCCTCCAAGACTCCCTCTGCACAGGGACTTACTCCTGCAGGAGTTAGCAAGTCTTCTAAAGGAACAGGCGGTGGAACCGGTGCCCCACCACCTGAGAGGTCAAGGCTTCTATTCCAGGTACTTTCTAGTACCAAAAAGGACAGGAGGCCTAAGGCCCATCCTAGACTTGCGGAATCTCAACAAGTTCCTGGAGAGGGAAAAGTTCAAGATGCTTACCCTTGGAATCCTGCTGCCCTACCTCCAGCAGGGAGATTGGCTGTGCTCCTTAGACCTAAAGGATGCTTATACTCACATCCTTATTCATCCAGACCACAGACAATATCTCCGATTTGTCGTTTGAGGAAACCATTACCAGTACAGGGTTACTCCCTTTTGGCCTAACCTCCGCCCCCAGGGTTTTCACCAAGTGCCTGGCAGTGGTGGCGGGCTATCTCAGGGTTCAAGGACTCTTTGTATTTCCCTACCTGGACGACTGGCTCATCAGAGGTCAGTCTCCACAGAAGACCAATCAAGCCACCCTCTGCACTGTCTCTCTTCTCCAGCATCTGGGGTTTGTCATAAACTTCGCAAAGTCCGCTTTGTGCCCCTCACAGAACATGGAGTTCATAGGAGCAAGACTAGGCACCCTTCAGGCAAAGGCCTTTTTACCTGTGGACAGGGCCCACAGACTGATGGATCTGGCCAGACAATTCCACAGCAATTCTCTGGTCTCCGCCAGACAATTCCTGAGGCTCTTAGGCCACATGGCATCCACGGTCGATGTAACTCCAAATGCCTGTCTGCACATGAGGCTAGCCCAGTGGGGCCTCAGAACTCAGTGGCTGCAGGCCACAGGAAACCTGACGGACAAGGTCAGGGTGTCCCAGCTATTAGCCTCTTCTCTACAGTGGTGGCTTCATTTTCCGAATCTGGTGCAAGGGGTGCCTTTTCAAGCACCTCCACACTCTCAAGTGCTGACAACCGATGCTTCTCTTCAAGGTTGGGGTGCACATTGCCAAGGAGCATGCACTCAGGGCCTGTGGTCTCCTTGGGAGGCCACACAGCAGATCAGTTTCCTAGATCTCAAAGTGATCCGCTTAGCCCTGCGGACTTTCTCTCATGTCTTCTCTCACCATTTCGTCTTAGTTCAGATGGACAATCAAGTTGCTATGTTCTATGTGAACAAGCAGGGGGGCACAGGGTCCCGACCTCTCTGTCAGGAAGCACAGGACCTGTGCTCCTGGGCAGTCAATCATGGCATACTTCTCAGGGCGGTCTGTCTCCCTGGACAAGAGAATTACCTGGCAGACAGATTGAGTAGGCTTCTACAGCCACACGAATGGCAGTTGAATCCTCTTGTGGTTCAACAGATCTTACTAAGATGGGGTCTTCCCACCATAGATCTCTATGCCAGTTCACTGAACCGTCAACCGCCCAGGTTCTGCTCCAGACAACCGCATCCTCTGAGTAGCAGCGGATGCGTTTCTCATTCCATGGTCTACATGCCTCCTATATGCATTTCCTCCCATGCCTCTGGTGCCCAAGACACTGTTCAAAGTGATCCGGGACAAGGCCTCGCTGATCCTGGTGGCCTCCAGGTGGCCAAGGCAACCCTGGTTCCCACTTCTTTTGCAACTGGCGGTGGACACTCCTCTTCCTTTGGGGATGCAACCCGATCTCCTGTTTCAGGAGCAGGGATCTCTCTTACACCCCAACCTCCAGTCCCTCAATCTGATGGCCTGGCTGCTGAAAGGGTAGTTCTAGCACCCTTTCTGCTGCCTAGGAAAGTGGAGGACATGGTCTTGGCCTCTAGGAGGTAGTCCACCCGGACGTCTTATGCCCTCAAGTGGTGTAGGTTCTCCACCTGGTGTGCTCAACACAAGCAGGATCCTTTCTCATACCTGGTACCAGTGGTGCTGCAGTATTTGCTTCACCTGTCCAATCTAGGCCTTAAATCCAACTCTGTTGGGGTCCATCTCAGTGCTCTCTCTGCACACCATTCACCGGTGGAGGGTCAATCTCTCACAAGCCACCCTTTGGTGTCTCGCTTCCTCAGAGGCCTACTTTTGCTTAAGCCTCCAATTCGTCCACTTGCCCCTGAGTGGGATTTGAATGTGGTCTTGCAACAGCTTACTTGCCCACCATTTGAGCTTCTGGCTTCTTGCCCTTTGCGTTTTCTCTCCTGGAAAGCGTTGTTTTTGGTAGCTCTTACCTCAGCAAGGCGAGTGTGCAAACTTCAAGCCCTGGTGTCAGAGGCATTATACACTAGGTTCTATAGGAACAGGGTAGTCTTACGGACTCACCCTACGTTCCTTCCCAAGGTTGTCTCCTCCTTCAACCTTAATCAGGAGGTGGTTCTTCCGACTTTCTTTCGCAGGCCGCATGCCAGCCGGGCTGAGATGGTCTTGCATACCCTGGACTGTAGGAGGGCGTTGTCCTTCTACCTTGACCGTACACAGGAGCATCGAAGGGCTGTCCAGCTCTTCGTATCTTTTGACCCTAATAAGTTGGGGTTACCTGTCTCCAAGCGTTCCCGGTCCATCTGGGTAACAGACTGTATCCCCTGGGCGTACAGGGCAGCCGGCCTCTCCCTGCAGGGTCGTGTCTTGGCTCACCGTTTCAGGGCGAAGGCTGCGTCAGTGGCTCATTTCCGCTCTGTTCCTTTGGCAGACATCTGCCGGACCGCTGCTTGGTCTTCAAGCCAGACTTTTGCGGCCCACTTCTGCCTCGAGAGGGAGTCCCACAGGGACAGTGCTTTCGGGCAGGCGGTACTCCGTAATCTCTTTGAGGTATAGGCAACTCCTACCCTCCGGCCCTGGTGTTGGGTTACCGTACGGGGGCGTTCTCAGAGAAGATTCTTTTCGTACATGCTGAGGCTCTGGAGGGAGCTCAATTTTTCAGCTTTGGGTCCCTGGTAGCCTTAAGCTGGGGAGTCCCATATGTGAGGACTGACTTCCTGCTTGGTCCTGGAGAAAGAGTAGTTACTCACCTGTAACAGGTGTTCTCCAGGAGCAGCAGGAATCAGTCCTCACAACCCTCCCTCCTCCCCTTGGAGTTGCAGTCATATGATTTCTTTTTGTTTTTTGCTGTCTTTTAGCTATGTCATCTGACTGAGCAAGATGGCACCCTTGGGCGGGAAGGGCACCGCGCATGTGTGCTGCAGTCCCAAAGGTTTCTTTGAAAGCTGGGGAAATGCTCCGCATGGGGGCTCCGTTGGCGCTGACATCACCCATATGTGAGGACTGATTCCTGCTGCTCCTGGAGAACACCTGTTACAGGTGAGTAACTATGCTTTATCCCTCCTATATCCAACAGGGGCATCGCTTAGATCAGTCTGCCCAAAAGGGACAGCAACAACAACCTAGGCAAAGAAAGACAAAAGCAGCTAAGCCTCAACCGGCTCAGTAGATTCAGCCTCCACAGGGGCTTTGACTCCTATCTAGAGAACTTTGCCTTTTTGGCCCTGAACGGCCCAGAACCCTCCACCATCCCTGGAAGTTTGTCATTTTGCCCCCAGATGGGGTCAGATAACAGCAGAAAATTGGACTCTGTCTATTGTAAGAGAGGGGTACAAGCTTCATTCTTCAGCATGCCCCCCTCCTACAATGGTAAGACAGTTCAATTCTCAGACCTCTCTCAATGACCAGTTAGGTCAAGAGTCACTGTGCGTCTTGCCCAAGGGGCATTAGAAGAGGTACCCATTCCCCAACGGGGTACAGGGTTTTACTCCCCCTATTTCCTTATTCCAAAGAAAACAGTAGGACAGAGACCCATCTTAGACCTCAGAGAATTGAACAAATTCCTGTTCAAAGAAAAGTTCAAAAGGATTTCTCTAGGAACTCTGTTGCCATACCTTCAGAGTCAGGATTGTCTTTGTGCTCTAGATCTCAAGGATGCATACACTCATGTTCTCATCCATCCAACTCACCGAAGGTTCCTTCACTTTCTGTGTCAAGGGAAGCACTACCAATACAGGGTTCTTCCTTTTGGCCTGACCTCTGCACCGAGGGTGTTCACAAAATGCATGGCTGTGGTGGCAGTATTTCTCCACACCCTAAGAATATTCGTCTTCCCTTACTTAGACGTCTGGCTCATTCGAGTCCCTTCAGAGTCAGAGGCCAGTGTTGCTCTCTCTAGCATAATGCGCATCCTTCAGTATTTGGGACTTGTCATAAACCTCCCAAAATCCAACCTTGCTCCCATTCAGTCTCTAGAGTTTATAGGAGCTCTGCTGGATACCAGACAGACAAGGGCCTACCTTCCACAGCTCCGCTGCCTTCGCATTGTGCAGTTCCTTATCGTCCCTCCAGTCTAGTCCTGAAATCTGGGGTTGTCAACCTCTTACAGCAGCTTGGAGACTGAGAAACTTCATTTCTGTGATGTCATGGGTACATAAGTACAGACCCCTCTTTCACACTTCAGTTCTCTCAGTCTCCAAGCAGGTGGAGGTTTTGTGAGCCTGGTGGGGGGGCTCACTGGAGGAACAATTAAAGAAGATTAGATTAGAGTTTATTTCTTTAATTTTTTTTTTAATTTAATTGGCTCTTTAAAAAAAAAAGAGAGACACTGGCTCTTCCTTTGTTTCGGGGGTTTCTGCCTGGTTAGCTGTTGAGGCTGAGTCCCTTCCCCCCATTCCCCTCTCCTCCCTCCTGCAGTTTGAGAAGGGAGCAGAAGCCGTGGTGTTATTGCGGAGTGAGCTCCCTCCGGGGGGGGGGGGGGGAAGCCTGAGTGGGACATAAGAGCTGTAGGTGAGTGCGGCTCGTAGCTAGTGCTGAAGGTCTGCCTGCCACAGCTATCAGGCCGCGGTTGTCAGCCAGTCTGATGATAATGATGAAATGCTCAAAGAAATCAAGGAAGCTAACAAAAGTTACAGCGCAGTAATAATAATGGGTGATTTCAACTACCCCGGTATCGACTGGGTCAGTGTCACGTCAGGACATGCTAGGGAGATAAAGTTCCTAGATGAAATAAATGACTGCTTCTTGGAGCAGCTGGTTCATGAACTGCCCAGAGGGGAAGCCATATTAGACCTAGTCCTTAGTGGAACACCAGATCTAGTGCAAGAGATAAGGTTGTTGGGGCCACTTGGCAATAGTGATCATAGCATGATCGCCTTTGATTTAATTAGTGGAGGAGGGATAGTAAGGAAATCCACAGTACTACCTTTTAACTTTCGAAAGGGAGACTATGATAAAATGAGGAAAATAGTTAAGAAAAAACTAAAAGGAGCAGTTGCAAAGGTTAAAGACGAAGATTGGTGTCGGGATAGGCAGCTTGAGGCGCTAAAGGTGTCTCTCCCGCAGGTGTTGTCTTTCTTGCAGGAGGGCTTTCAGAAGGGCTTGGTGGCTTCGTCCCTGCGGGTGCAGCTGGCAGTGTTGTCCTGTTATAGGGGCAAGGTTCGGGGGGGAGCATCCGGATGCCAAGCTTTTTTTTTTGAGAGAGATGTCTCTCTTGAGGCCCCCTCGCATGCAGGTGGTACCGGCTTGAGATCTGCCTTTGGTCTTACAGGCGCTAATGAAAGAGCCATTTGAGCCGCTGTCAAGAGCATCGTTGAAGGTTCTTACCCTTAAGGTTGTGTTCTTGGTGGCTATCTGTTCTGCGAGGCGGATTTCTGCGAGGCGGATTTCAGAATTGCAAGCTTTGTCCTGTCGGAAGCCTTTCCTATCCTTTTTGGAGTCTAAAGTGGTTTTGAGGACCATTCCGTCCTTTTTGCTAAAGGTGGTCTCAACATTTCATGTATATCACGTGCTGTCCTTGCCGGCGTTTAGGGCTGGCAGGGCTGAACAGCCTTCTGATTGTTTGCATCTCTTGGACGTTAGTCGAGCATTGAATAGCTATTTGCGTCAGACAGCTGGGTTACGTAAGTCAGATAGATTGTTTGTTCTTTTTGCAGGGCCTCGTAAGGGAGAGGCAGCCTCAAAATCATCCATTGCTCGATGGGTGAAGGAGGCCATAGCGTCGGCTTATCTGCTGAAAGGCAGGAAGTTACCAGAAGGTCTTAGGGCACATTCTACCAGAGCTCAAGCGGCTTCTTGGGCAGTGTAGTTTGGTGCTGGCGGCGGAGATCTGTAAGGCAGCTACTTGGTCTTCACTCAGTTCTTTTGTTAAGCGTTACTGTCTGGATATTCAGACGGGCAGGGATGCCTGTTTTGGATCGGCAGTGCTTCAGGCTGGTCTGCAGGGTCCCTCCCGTTAAGGACTTTCACTGCTCTATTATATCTCCAGATTTCGGGACTAGATTGGAGGGACGATAAGGAAGGTGAAATTAGACTTACCTGCTAATTGTTGTTCCTTGAGAAACTCCAGTCTAGTCCTGTATCCAACCCTAGGATATTCGGTAGACGATGACCTAAAGTGTAGGACTGTTACAGGTAAAAAAATGTTATAAAATAAAATGTTATGGTTTTTCACGATAGTGTGCGGTCCGGGGGGTGTTTGGGGGAGGCCCCCAGTTCTTCAGTTGGGGAAGGGGCAGGCCTTGACATCTGTTAAGCGCTGGAAATAACGGAAGAGTTAAGTGTGCATATTATTCATTTACGCTAAATTAAGGCTGTTTTGTATGTTTGATGCATAGTGTTTGGTTACTTACTTGTTGCTCCGGGGAGCCTGCTTTGTCAATAGGTTACTGAAGTGTGAAAGAGGGGTCTGTACTTATCTACCCGTGACATCACAGAAATGAAATTTCTCAGTCTCCAAGCTGCTGTGAGAGGTTGACAACTCCAGATTTCAGGACTAGACTGGAGTTCCTCAAGGAACAACAATTAGCAGGTAAGTCTAATTTCACCTTAGCTTCCTAAGCAGTGCTAAAACCTCACCTCACTGCTCGGGAAATGTTACAATTGCTAGGCCACATGGCATCCACCGTGCATGTGGTTCCTTATGCTCGCTTCCATATGAGGGCAGCCCAGTGGACTTTATCCCCTCAGTGGACTCAGGCGTCGGGTTGCCTGTCAGACAAAATAGCAAATTCAGATCGACTTATTTTGTCCCTCCAATGGTGGCAGTCACCCCAAAACCTTTTGGTGGGGTCTCTTTTTCAGCAACCCCCACCCCAAGCCACTCTAACAACAGATGCTTCACAGGTGGGTTGGGGAGCCCACCTGCAAGGCCTCTCTACCCAGGGTACCTGGACTCCACAGGAGGCCTATCTACACATCAATCTCCTGGAACTCAGAACAATCTTCCTTGCTCTTTGAGTATTCCACACCCAGCTCAGCTACAAGACAGTCCTAGTTCAAATGGACAATCAAGTAGCCATGTTCTATGTGAACAGTCAGGGCGGAACAGACTCTCTGTCACTCTGCAACGAAGCTTTGCGACTATGGGCCCTCGCCAGAGAGCATCAGATTCATCTCCTTGCGGTGTATCTTCCAGGCATGCAAAACTCTTGGGCAGACAGACTCAGCCAAGTAGTGCTTCCACACGAATGGTCTCTCCATGCAGACCAGGTGGCCAGAATTTTTCAAATTTGGGGAATCCCGGACATAGACCTCTTTGCAAGTCCGCTGAATGCCAAACATCCCCAGGTCTGTTCCAGAATTCCGGCTCAGGGTTATCAGGCCAGGGATGCTTTCCTCTTCCATTGCGGTCAGGACTTCCTGTATGCCTTTCCACCCATTCCCCTAATTCCCAAAACCCTGTTCAAGCTTCAGAGAGACAGCGGTCATATGATTCTCATAGCTCCACGTTGGCCATGGCAAATGTGGTACCCTCTGCTCCTACATCTCTCTCAAGCTCCGCCTCTGGAGTTAGGATCTACTCCAAATCTCCTTTCTCAAGAGGACGGGATGCTGTGGCATCCCAATCCCCAGTCTCTGCATCTCAGGGCCTGGTTGCTGAAAGCCTAGAACTTCATGGTCTTAACCTTTCCCAGCAGGTAAAGGATATCCTTTATGCTTCCAGGAAGCCTTACACAAGATGCTCTTATGCATTTAAGTGGAAGAGGTTTACCGTATGGTGCTCGCAGAAGGGTCTTAACCTTCTTGCGATACCTCTGGAATCGTTACTGGAGTATCTCCTTCATTTATCAAATGCAGGGCTTAAGACCAATTCAGTGAGAGTTCATTTGCATGCTATTGCAGCTTCTTTCAAACTTCTAAATGGACAACTTATGTTGGGGTTTTTCTGGGCTTCCCTTAAGATTATTTGGGGATTTTCTTTTTTTTGTTTGGCTGCTTGTGTTCAACCCCAACATACATACAGGACCTTAAACAAATTGTTCGTGCCACCATAAAAGCATGTAAAAAGTTTTGTTTATTTTATCAGGTCTGTAACATCACAAGCTCTACTTTTGATTTATAAGGTAGAAAATTTCAGTATCAATCTATAGCATCAATACATCTATATCAAGCAGAGCACCTGGTTTAAGTGAAAAAGGTCCTGGGACAGAGAGAGAACCTTACTCCAGTGAGATCAGCTACCGTCTGTCCATTTGTCAAAATTTCTTTCTCATATTTATATTCATTTTCAGGCTCAAATTTGCTGATACATAGATTTCCTTTCTGTTTCTTCTTCCCCATTTTCTTAAGCGAATCTGCTTCTT
Organism: Ichthyophis bannanicus; assembly: GCA_033557465.1. Lineage (NCBI taxonomy): Eukaryota > Metazoa > Chordata > Amphibia > Gymnophiona > Ichthyophiidae > Ichthyophis > Ichthyophis bannanicus. Next base: position 282,346,701 of record CM066035.1, read on the forward strand.
AACCTTTAACCCTTTTCTCTGTGTTCTCTGTAGCATCCTGTCTCACCATTCTCACTCGCCTTCTGTGTGAGTCAAGTTTCCTGCAGATAAACTGTAGATACTGATGTTCGTCTAATTTGTTTACGTTCTCCTTTGTTCATCCAAGAGGCCTTTTTATTAGCTGTAGACTCTCATTGTGTAAGCTCTCTGGGACAGGATATTAGCTCATTTTTTAGCTCAATCTTTGCTGATTTTGCAGTTTCAGTGTGAATAAGTCAGAGCAAGCTGTTTCTTTGGCCTGAGCTATAGATGTTAGCACAAGATGGATTCAACCTGTTACAAAGGTACCTGAAGGGGATTCATTTTTTCCCACACCTATTTCCTCTCATCCTCTCATAGCGAGTTTTATGAGAGGCCTTCTTTTAACTAAGCCTCCCATTAAACCACCACCGGTGACATGGGACTTAAATCTGGTTCTTGGACAGCTTATAAAACCACCCTTTGAACTATTAGCCACTACCTCTTTGAAATTCCTTTCCTGGAAGGTAATTTTTCTTATTGCAATCACATCAGCACTTCGCATCAGTGAATTGCAAGCGTTGGTGGCTGATCCTCCTTATACAAGGTTCCATCATGATAGTCCTTAGGACTCATCCACACTTTATGCCAAAGGTGGTGTCACTTTTTCATTTAAACGAAGCGGTTTACCTTCCTGTATTCTTCCCAAGGCCTCATGCCTCAAATGCAGAAAGGAATGTACATACTTTGGACTGTAAAAGGGCTGTAAATAAATAAATAAAATAAATAAATTTGGGACTTCCAATCTCCAAAAGAACACTGTCCAGCTGGATTGCACAGTGCATTTCTTTTGCCTATGAGAGTAAAAACCTTCCTCTTGAAGGCCATGTCACAGCTCAGAATGTGAGAGCCATGGCAGCTTCTATGGCTCATCTTCACTCTGTGTCTATCGACGACATCTGTCGAGCAGCTACTTGGGCTTCGGTTCATACCTTCACAGCCCATTACTGCTTAGACAAGGACTCCCGCCGGGATGCTTTGTTTGGTCAGGCTGTTCTACAACACCTGTTCCATACTTAATCAACTCCTACCCACATCCCTGGTAGGATGCCAGAGATCCATGGGGGGAAGTGGAGCCCTTTCACAGGGGCACACAACTTCTGGGGCCTTCTCCCTGGCATCTGCAGCTAGGGAGTCCCCATATGTGAAGACTACATTCCTGCTTGTTCCTGGAGATAGCATAGTTACTCACCTGTAACAGGTGGTCTCTGGGAACAGCAGGAATTTAGTCTTCACAACCCACCCACCTCCCCTAGGAGTTGTATCTCTCTATCTCTCTCTTTCCCTCTCTCTCTCTCTCTTGTCTCAGCTATAAACTCAACTGGAGAGGGACAGTTGGGGAAGGCAGCAGGCAGGCGCTTTGGGATTCTCCCAAGAGCTTTCCTAGTGGACGCTGGGGAGCGTTCCCGCACAGGCTCCGTCGATACCGACGATACCCATATGTGAAGACTAAAATCTCCAGGAACAAGCAGGAATGAGTCTTCACATATGGGTATCATCGGTACCGACGGAGCCTGTGCGGGAACGCTCCCCAGCGTCCTGAAAGAAAGCTTTTGGGAGCATCCCACAGTGCCTGCGCGCTGCCTTCCCGCCTTTCCCAACTGCCTCTCTCCAGTAATTCTTTTCCACGGAGCCAGCAGGTCGTGTTTCCTGTCACCGCTGAAGAATTTCTTATATTCTTTTATTTTTCTTTAGTTGCGTGTCTGCCTTCTCGATTCCGCACCGGTACCACCGGTTCTTTTTCTTTCTTTAAAAAAAAAACAAAAGGACTTCCGGTGGCATGGTGAGCTGAGAGGACGCGTTCTTCTTGGCTCCGGAGCCTGCTCCTTCCCCCCCCCGACGACTATACTAAGCTTTACTTGCTAATTCTTCGCTTCAAAGTGGGGGAATAACCTAGTGTGTGATTGCAGCTCCATTCATAAATTTAAAATTCTGGCGAGAGTGTCGTATGGCCACGAGAATCCCCCGCCGAGACCGAACACGCGGCGGTGAGGCTAAAATGGCAGATGACACACAGGATACCCCAGGGCCGCTGGCAACCTCGACGATGGTGGCGGAGGTATCCAAGGCGGTAGTGGTGGCCCTGGAAGATTGGCTAGGGGGTCTGTCCACGCAGATGCAAGAGGTGGCCCAGGCGGTCTCGGAGTTTACACGGCGGGTCGAACATGCAGAGAACCGCATAGGCTCTTTGGAGGACATGCGAATACAAGATGTGGCCCGGATCAAGAGTTTGGAGGAGGCCTTAGTGAAACACCAGGATAAATTGGAGGACCTAGAAAACCGCAGTAGGCGGAATAATCTGCGGTTCATAGGTATCGAGGAGTCCGTACCCGAAAAAGATCTACGGCGGCATTTGGAGCAGTGGTTGCCTGCTAATCTTCCTCTGACTGCTGATGTGGGGGAGATAGTGGTAGAAAGGGCGCACCGGCTGGGGCCTTATCGGTCCGGCGAGCGCGGACCGAGGGCGGTGATCGCCCGCTTCCTTAATGCAGCGCAAAAGGATGGAGTACTGAGGGCCTCGAGGCAATTGAGACGCTCTGGAGCCTCTGCCTGCAAGGTTCTAATCTTCCAGGATTATTCGGCGGGTGTATCCCTGAGGCGCAAGGCATTTAAAGACCCTTGCAGTAAATTAATTGAGCGGGGCATCCGTTTCACCCTGGCCTACCCCGCGATTTTAAGGGTGCACAGTGATGGGGAGAATCGAGTTTTCTCTTCCCCTGAAGAAGCGATGGACTATTGTAATAGCCTTGGCTAAGGATTGACCTGCGGTGGAGTGGTTTGCTATGCTGGGTTGTCTCAGGTGTCTCGGTGCCGAGCAGAGCTACCGGGGGCCTTGACCTCTTTGGTTTTTTTTCTCCTTTGGCGTGGAGAGTGCCCGGCCTGGACTTTGGAGTTTGGGCCCTCCAGGACGTCTCCTAGCAAGACAATATTACTGCAATTAAGGTCTTTGAGGATGTTTGGGGACCCTAGGCGCTCTAGGAGCGAGTAGGACATATCATCCAGTTTGCGAGTACTGTTAATGTTGTAGTTGTTTATCTCATGATTCTGGCAATTTATTTATTTTCTTTTACTATATATTTTATTCTACTTCATTTTATCTTTTTATGCCAAGTTACTCGAGGTCACTGCTTTAGCCTGTTCAGGTGACTGAACTGCCCCTCCCTGCAAGTGTAAAAAGCGCTTTGGGGCTTGCTTAGTGGGCTGAAGGCGGTTGTATGTGGGCCTTTCGCCCCTAGGTTTCAGGGGGGGGAGGGACTCCCTTATTTCTCAATGTGGGGGTTTTTTCTTCTGCAGCCCTATATAAGGTATAGTATGTTACGTATGTTAAGTTTTGATAAACAGTGCATAAGGGGGATTTTGTGCATATTGTTACCAATGTATAATGCTACTGTAGCTATAAACCAGATGTTTTGGTATTCTTGTCAGACCTCAGGATGGTGTTCTTTCCCTCTTATTTTTTCCTCCTTTACTTCTCTCTACTCTCTGGTGCCTGGGCCACTTAGGTGGTTGAGCTTGTTGCCGGGCTTGTTGGGTCTCTTTAATCCCCTGCTATGACTATACAACGGGGAAGGCCCCATCTGACGAATGCCCGGGGGGGGGGGGGGGTTATAGTGTTCTCTGGGCCCTTCCAGCATTCCCCAGTCCTGTGCTTTTTGTTATATTGGTTGGGGCTAGCTTGCCTGACATCAAGATCGAGTGGCGTATGGGGAGGGTGAATGCTGGAGGGTGTGATTAGGTGTCTGGGGTATGGACCCCTGTATTAATGATCCTCTTACGACCCCTTTTCCTACGCATTTTACAGAGCACGGGGTACTCTCCCTTTTTCTCTTTTTCTCTTTTAGTTTTTGGTTCCCCTCCACTCCTCTTGATCTGGTGGCATTCCTATTCTTCTGTGGGAGGAACGTTTGGAGAAATCACTTCAGGATACTAAGGGGCCCCGAGGAAGAGTTGCCAGGGATGGAGGGGGGTAGTTGGGTGGTAGTTTGCTGGGATTTGGTGTGGGAGGGTGGGGCCTCTCAATATATCCAGCTTGGAGAGTGGGGCGGGGGAGTGTCTGTTTGGAGTGGCTGTGGAGTAGTGGTAGGGGGGGAGCAGGGGGGCCCTACATGCCCAGGAAGCTCAGGTGGGGCCAGCAGTAGCTGGCAAGGGGTTGGTAGATGGTATGAGTGGTGGGGGGTTTGGAAGGGGTGGGGGGTGTATCTGATGGTAGGGGGAAGGGGAGGGGGGGGACGGGGAAATTAGGCAATCTGATTGTGGTGGAGGTGTGTTTGAGAGTGTGAGTGGGACTGTCTCGACGAAGTTAGACGTTTGGATATATTGGGTTGCTCTGATTTGGATGGTATGGAGGGGGCTCTTGACTGGGGGGCCGCCGCTCACTCGAGGGATGGTGTCGTGTTTTTTGGCGTTGCGATCTTTTATTGTGCCATGGATAAGGGTACTCGAGTAGTCTCTTGGAATGTATGCGGATTGGGCTCTCCGGTGAAGCGGTATAAAGTCTTGCAGCACTTGAAGTGTCAGCGTGCGGATGTGATCATGCTGCAGGAGACTCACCAGTCGGCGGCAGAACATATGAAGTTGGGCTCAGGCCCCATAGCCCACGTTTATGGGACTCCCGCGGTGGGGAGGAAGCGAGGAGTGGCCATCCTCATCGCCAAATCTGTCAGTTGGGTCGAGGAAAAGGTTGTCTCTGATGTAGAGGGTAGATATGTGGGTGTATGGGGGAGACTTGCTGGGAGGAAAGTGGTGTTGTGTTCAGTCTACGGACCTAATGTGTATGAGGCCCATTTTTTTCAGGATATTTCTCGGCTACTGGCGGATGCTGGTGGGTATCAGGTTATATTGGGAGGCGACTTCAATGAAGTCTTGGATGTAGGTCTTGACCGTTCCAACTTGGTGGGGAGTGGGAGTCGCCGGGCTCGCCAACATTTGTGGGGGTTGTGTGAAGCTTACAACTTACTAGACATCTGGAGGGTGATGCATCCTGGAGACCGAGACTATACTCACTTGTCCCGAGCTCATGGGACCTGGTCCCGCATAGATTTCTTTTTGATCACGGACTCGTTATTCAGCTGGGTCTTGAAGGTGGACATTGGGTCTCTCGTTATATCTGATCATGCGATGGTAATTGTGGAGCTGAGGGGGAGCAGTCCATCTCGGAGTAGATTGTGGCGATACCCCATGGAGTTATGTGGGGATGTACACTTCGAAACGTTTTTGCGGGAACGATGGAAGGATTATGAGACTTTAAATGCGACACCGGATATATCCCCAGCCCTTTTTTGGGAGGCTGGTAAGGCTGTGCTTCATGGAGATATAATTAGTTATCACAGTCAGCGGCGTAAGCGGCTGAACCAGCGGATACTTCTGCTTGAACGGGACTTGGGTAAAGTGCGCCGGGTGGCGGCGGGCTCCAAAACTGCAGCAAACCAGCGCAGGCTTCGGGAGGTGCAGGCTGAATTGGAGATGCTTCTACATCGGCGGGCCCAAAAATCGATGTTGTACTACCGGTACAAGCTTTATCAGTACGGGAATAAAGCCGTTAAGTTGATGTCCTCCCTACTGAGGCCCGCTGGAGGCTCCCGGCAGATTGGGGCTATTTGGCAGGCTGATGGGGCCATCAAACGGGATTCTGCAGCTATCGAAAAGGTATTTGCTGACTTTTTTCGGCAACTTTATGCTAGTGATGGAGATAAGGAATCAGAGGGCTGTCTCTTTCTTGAGGGGTGCGGGCTCCCACGACTTGGAGCGGAACATCTGGCGGCCCTCAATCAACCCCTTACGGGGCGGGAGGTTGAGGCCGCGATAGGGAAATTGAAGAATGGGAGGGCTCCGGGCATAGACGGGTACCGTAGCGAGTTCTATAAAGCTTTGGGTGACGCCGTTGTGATCCCCCTAGTGGGGTATTTTGAGGATCTGGTACAGCGGGGAAGGTTCCCGTTTGAGGCAAATAAAGCTTTGATCACTATCTTACCTAAGCCAGGGAGGGACCCACTTCTGCCGAGCTCTTACCGTCCCATCTCCTTGCTCAATGTTGACATCAAACTTTTAGCTAAAATAATGGCGCAAACTACCTACCACTTTTGATTCATCGGGACCAGGTGGGCTTTGTACGTGGGCGCCAGGTCGCATATTGTCTGCAGCGGATTCTACTATCTCTCGGAGCGGGGCGACTGGCTGGGGACCCCTCCTTACTTGTCAGTTTTGACGTCGAGAAGGCCTTTGACCGGGTCAATTGGGGCTTTATGTATCAGGTATTGGAGGCGATGGGGTTTGCCGGATTCTTTGTGGACGTGATCAGACTGCTTTATGCTAACCCAATAGGGGCCATTATGGTCAACGGAACTATGTCTGCCGATTTCGATATTCAAAAGGGGACTCGTCAGGGATGCCCGCTGTCTCCTCTCTTATTTGTATTATCGCTTGAGCCCCTTCTGATTCGTATCCGGACTTCTTCCCAATTTTGTGGTATTCGGATGGGGCGGGAGGAGTTTCGCGTCGCTGCTTTCGCGGATGATTTGTTAGTACATTTGGGGGACCCCTCTGCTGGACTGCCCTGTCTGTTGCAGCTTATTCGGGAATATGGAGAGCCCTCGGGATTTCGTCTTAATCTCGATAAGTCGGAAGCGATGTTCTTAACTCCCGAAGGGCAGCCGGATTGGCAGGGCTCCTTTCCTTTGAAGTGGGCGACGGGGCATTTTAAGTATTTGGGCATTTATTTGCCGGCGCGGCTGGAAGACCTTTACCATCTTAACGTCTCCAAAATGTTAGGGGAGGTGTCTGCATGTGTAGATAGATGGCGAGACTTGCCGTTGTCTCTGGGGGGCCGCGTAGCCCTGTGTAAGATGGCGATCTTTCCCAAAATATTATACCCGCTTCAGATTCTCCCGTTGCTTTTGAGGCGTTCGGATCTCCGCCAACTGGAGCGATTGTTTAATCGGCTTCTCTGGCGGGGTCGAAGGCCTCGGGTGCGTCTGGTGATACTTCGGCAACCCTGGGGTCTGGGTGGTATGGGCTTCCCGGACATAAGGAGGTACAATGTGGCGTGTCTGCTGAGATATGTCCGAGATTGGCTGTGGGATTTGGCAGATTGCTCCCCGACGGTGATGCTTGAGGCCGTGCTGGCACCTTTTCACCTGCGCTACTTGTTACATGCACGGACGATTCGGGGACTACCGGGGGACATTCGGGAAATCCTCTTAAAGCCCATACAGAAGGCATGGCGGTATTTTTGCACTGGGTGCCGGATCTCGGCCTATCATACGCCTTATCTTCCTATCACGGGTAACGCGGATTTTGTACCGTGTCTGGGACGATCTTACTTCCAGTCCTGGGAGACTCTCGGGGTGGTGAATCTGGAGCATGTGCTGACCTCTGAGGGGGTTATGGTGCCATTCTCCGAGTTGCGTAGCCAATATCCGTTGGGGGATCAGGATATCTTTCAGTACACACAGCTTCGGAGCTATCTCCGCACGGTTCCTGTGGACGCGATGTGGGGGGAGGTTTGTTCGGGGATTGAACTGGCGCTAATGGGGGGCGACTCGGGGACTCGGGTGTCCGGGCTCCACAAAATGTTATGGGATGGAGCGTCACCCCTCGATGTAGACGCTTTGGCGATGGCCTGGACCGCAGATTTAGGAGAGGAGGTTGGTGGAGAGCAGCTCCTAGGAGGGCTGGCCGCTATCCCGACACTGAGTGTGCTGGTACTTCATCGGGACACCCAGTACCGGATCACGCGTCGCCTATATTTCGCCCCTTTGAGAGCCTGGCGGGCGGGGGTGGGTAAGAGTCATTGCTGTCCTAGATGTGGCGAAGCTAGGGCGACATTGGGTCATATGTTTTGGTGCTGTCCCAAGGTTCAGGTTTTCTGGGGACGGGTGTCTGGCCATCTGCTTCGGTGCTTGCCGCAGTTGGAGCCCCTCAATGCGCGGAATATTGTACTGGATCTATGGGAGGACAATTGGGGGGGGGTGTGCTGGGGTCATCGGGATTACGCTGGTTGCGTTTGGTGCTGATGACTACGCGAATGACTGTGTTGCAACAGTGGTTAGATGTGCGGGGACCCATTTATGGGGTTTGGACAGCCCAACTTCACAAGGTCTTGCTTATGGAAAGGCTGTACGCTGTTGGGGCGGGGCACAGATGGGCCCGCTTCCTGAAGACTTGGGGGCCTCATTTGCAGATATTACCGGCAGGGGCTCGCCGTCACATTCTGGGGGAACCCTGAATCACTGGGGTTGGTTAAGGAGATGGTCCATGGGGTTTTTTCTGCTTTTGTTTTGCTTGGTCCTGCTCGATATGGGGCTTGGTCTTGAACTCTGCTACAACTTTAATGTTTATGTTAAGGGGGGGTTCAGGGGGGGGGGAAGTAGGGGAAGACGCTAAGGCAGTCGTTATTTAGCCTGGCAGACTCGCCAAGGGGTGGGCGGGCTCGGGAGAAGACTCAACCCTGGGCCTGCCTGTGCTAGTGTCTTTGGATGGTCTGCATGGTGTGCGGGTTGGGCTGAATTTATGCTGGCCTTGGTGTTGGGGGTAAAAAGGGGGGGAGGGTGGCTTTGGGGTGGGTAGGGTCTAAGGGGTGTTATGCTTTGGAAACACATCCGACTGCACTCCCGGATTAGCAAAACCAAGTGTCTTCTGTTACTTTCTTTCTCTTCTCTTTTCTTTGGGTTTTCCTGCTTCTTGGGAATTGCCTTTTGTTGTGGGGAGTCTGGCGCGATTGTCTGATGGTTTGATTATGCCTGTATGCTTTTATGTCTATGAAACTCAGTTGTATCTTTGTGTTTCTGGTTGAATAAAAAGATTTAAACATAAAAGAATAAAAAAAAACAAAAAAACCTCCTTCTATTTTCAGTGCATTTTCTTCTGGGGCCTTAAGCCTACAGAGATATTTTTCCCTCATGGAAAAACCCGCCTCCGGGTTTAAAAAATGCACAAATTGCAGTAGCACTATTTCTGTTACCGACACCCATGACTGGTGTCTAAAATGTTTAGGTCCTGACCACTCCATTGCGGATTGTGAGTCCTGTTCCATGATGTCCAAAAGAGGGTTACAGAATCGGGCAGCTAAGCTCAGTACCCTGTTTCCCTCCGATGCAGCTTCCGTGGCATCGACGTCTTCCAGGGCTGCTTCTTCATCCCATGGATCTCAGGTAACCAAACTTAAATCTGGCCGGTCCTCAAAGAGTTCATCTCCCTCTAAGTATCGAGATGCCCCCGGGCTTGCTCTTGAGGATACCACACCGGTAAAATTACCCTGGCGGGAGTCTCCGGCTTCCAAAGCACTACCTATGGGGTCACAGGTTGACATCGATAGCTCGGCCTCGACCGATCACCTGTTACAATGTTCTGGAGTACCGGCAGTTTCTACCGGTACCGATATCCAGACGTTGGTTGCGTCAATGGATCAGAATATTCTGACCATGCAGCGTGCCATCACGGCATTCATTCAAGCTGCAACGCCTATGGTACCACAACAAACCCCGTTGTCGGTACCCGTTCCGATCCCGGTACAGGATCCGATCCCGGTTCCGATACCAGTACCGCTTGCATCGACATCAGCATCGACGGCAGCGGTACGCTATCCAGTGATGCCTATCAGTACCGGCCCGGTACCGATTACTCCCAATGCCGATACCTCCCGGTACGCGTATCGGGCTGTACGAGAGCATCCAGACAGTCGATACTTCGATTCTTCTGAAGACTCTGATTCTTCAGAGGCCTCAATTGAAGCATCGGGGATCCTTCCTCAGGATCCCTCTTCTCCAAAAAGGAGAATGTCTCCTCCTGAAGACTTGTCTTTTCAGGACTTTATTAGGGAGGTGGCCAAAGGCCTGTCCATCTCAGTGACCTCTGAGACTGAACCTAGAGCCAAAAAATTAGATATCCTACAATATCCTAAGGCTCCTAAAGAGGCAGCCACCTTACCAATACATGAGATTCTTTATGAACACATGTTGGGCATATGGGAGACTCCTCTTTCCACCTCCCCTCATTCCAGACGGTTGGATACCATGTATCGTGTTCCTCCTTGTCCTGGGTTTCATAAGACTCAGCTTCCTCACCACTCCATTGTGGTAGAGTCTGCTATGAAAAAGATCAAGAGTACAAAAAGGCACTCCTCTGCTCCTCCAGGAAGAGAATGCAGAACCCTAGATGCCTTTGGCAGGAAAATCTTCCAGGCCAGTATGCTTGTAGCCAGAATCAACTCATATAGTCTCTATATGGGGATGTTTCTAAAAGAAGTTACAGATCATCTGCAAACCTTATCTCCTTTTATGTCAGAAGATAAGAGAGAAGAATATATCACCTGGCTTAAACAGGCACAGGATGTATCCAAGTTTTCCAACTGTGCAGCCTTTGACTCTTTTGAGGGAGCCAGTAGAGCCTCGGCTATTGCCATAGGTGCACGCAGAGTTGCTTGGTTGCAAGCCTCTGATTTGGAATCCTGGGTACAGGATGGTCTAGTTAACCTTCCCTGTACAGGCAAAAACCTGTTTGGCAAAGATTGGCAAGCAAAGGCCAACCAGATGGATGCTGAAAATTCTGCTTTAGATAGACTTTCAAAGTCTACTACTGCTCCTTTCAAAAAGAGGTTGTTCAAAAAGGGATCTTTCCCAAAGAAAGGGAAATTTTCTTCTTATGGTCAGGCCTCTTCTCAAGGTCGTTTTGCTACAAAGAGACAGCAACAACCAAAACAGGCCAAAAACCAGGCTGCGAGGACTGCTACGGCCCAACAGCCTCAGCCTCCTCAGGGCCTTTGACTTTCCACTAGAGAACTTAGCCTTTCTGGCTCTAGAACATCCAGAGCCCCTCACCATCCCAGGAAGGTTAGCTCACTTTGCTCCCAAATGGGAACAAATCACAGCAGAGCAGTGGACCCTCTCCATCATAAGGGAAGGGTACAAACTTCATTTCTTAAACCTTCCTCCTCACACCATGGTGAAACAGTTCAATTCTCCAACATCTCTCCTCAACCTTCTAGGTCAGGAGATTGCTACCCTTCTTGCCCAAGGGGCAATAGAAGAAGTACCCCTTCTTCAACAGGGCTCAGGTTCTACTCCCCCTATTTTCTCATTCCAAAGAAAACAGGGGGCTACAGACCCATATTAGATCTCAGAGAATTGAACAAGTTTCTATGCAAGGAGAAATTCAAGATGACTTCTCTCGGAACTCTCCTTCCATACCTCCAGAGTCAGGACTGGCTTTGTTCTCTAGATCTCAAGGATGCGTACACCCATGTTCTCATCCATCCAACACACAGCAGATTCCTTCGCTTCCTGTACCAAGGAAAGCACTACCAATACAAAGTGCTTCCTTTCGGTCTGGCATCTGCTCCAAGAGTGTTCACAAAATGCATGGCAGTAGTAGCTGCATTCCTATGCACTCTGGGAATATTCGTATTCCCATATCTGGACGACTGGCTCATCCGAGCTCCATCCCAGTCAGAGGCCCAGACTTCTCTAGCCTGCACAAGGCGTGTTCTTCAGTATCTGGGACTGGTAATCAACATTCCAAAATCCCATCTTACCCCTACTCAGTCTCTAGAGTTCATAGGGGCCTTACTGGATACCACAACTGCAAGGGCCTATCTTCCCCAGGCCCGTTGCCTACGCTTGGTGCAGTTAGCCTCCCAGATTCAGTTAAAATCCCATTTAACTGCTCGAGAGAGGTTGCAACTTTTAGGCCACATGGCATCCACGGTGCATGTGGTTCCCTATGCTCGCCTTCACATGAGAGCAGCTTAGTGGACCCTATCCACCCAATGGACCCAGGCATCAGGTTGCCTGTCAGACAAAATAGCAACCTCCAGTCGCCTATTTTCGTCCCTCCACTGGTGGAAGTCCACTCAGAATCTGTTGCTGGGGTCCCCCTTTCAACAGGTGTTACCCCAAGCAACCCTTACAACAGATGCCTCTCCAAAGGGTTGGGGGGCTCATCTACAAGATCTCTCGACCCAGGGCATCTGGTCTCCACAAGAGACATATCTTCATATCAATCTCTTAGAGCTCAGAGCAATCTTTCTGGCTCTCAGAGTCTTCCACACCCAGCTCAGCTACAAGACAGTCCTCATCCACACGGACAACCAGGTAGCTATGTTCTACGTGAACAAGCAGGGAGGAACTGGCTCTCTGTCGCTTTGCAACGAAGCTCTTAGATTGTGGGCCTTCGCCAGAGAGCATCAAATCCATCTCATGGCAGTATATCTTCCAGGAGTTCAAAACTCTTGGGCAGACAGACTCAGTCGAGTTCTGCTCGCGCACGAATGGTCCCTCCATGGGGACCAGATAGCCAGAATTTTTCGGGTTTGGGGTACCCAAGACATAGACCTGTTTGCAAGTCCGTGGAATGCCAAACTTCCACGGTTCTGTTCCAGGATTCCATGTCAGGGAGTTCAGGCCAAGGATGCCTTCCTCCTTCATTGGGGGCAAGACTTCCTCTATGCCTTTCCACCTATTCCCCTAATCCCAAAGACTCTGTTCAAGCTTCAGAGAGACAAAGGAACTATGATCCTCATAGCACCACTTTGGCCACGCCAAGTGTGGTACCCTCTACTTCTACATCTCTCTCAAGCTCCCTCCCTAGACCTGGGGTCTGCTCCAGATCTCTTCTCCCAGGAGGAGGGAACCTTTTGGCACCCAAATCCTCAGTCTCTTCATCTCAGGGCCTGGTTGCTGAAGGCCTAGACCTTCAAGATTTACAACTTTCTCAGCAAGTGAAGGATATCCTTCATGCTTCCAGAAAGCCTTCCAACAGACGTTCATATGCTTTTAAATGGAAAAGGTTTTCCATTTGGTGTGTAGAGAAGGGTCTCAACCCTCTTGCAATACCTTTGCATTCTTTACTAGACTATTTGCTGCATTTATCCCATGCAGGCCTTAAAACAAATTCAATCAGAGTCCATTTGAGTGCTATTGCAGCATCCCTTAAGCCTCTCAATGGACAACCTATTTCCTCTCATCCTCTTATACCAAGATTCATGAGAGGCCTTCTTTTGACTAAACCTCCCATTAGACCACCTCCAGTGGCCTGGGACTTGAATCTGGTTCTTGGCCAGCTTATGAAGCCACCCTTTGAACCCTTAGCCACTACCTCCTTAAAATTCTTTTCCTGGAAGGTTATTTTTCTCATTGCAGTCACTTCAGCTCGCCGTATCAGTGAGTTGCAAGCTTTAGTGGCTAATCCTCCTTATACAAGGTTCCATCATGACAAGGTAGTCCTCAGAACTAATCCACACTTTATGCCTAAAGTGGTCTCACCTTTTCATCTGAACCAGGAGGTCTTTTTACCTGTCTTTTTTCCAGGACCTCATGCATCAAGTGCAGAGAGGAATCTTCATACCCTGGATTGTAAAAGAGCATTTGCTTTCTACTTACACAGGACACAGCAACATAGAAAGTCCTCTCAACTTTTTGTTGCTTTTGATCCTTCTCATTTAGGACTTCCAGTCTCTAAGAGAACTCTGTCCAATTGGATTGCTCAGTGTATTTCCTTCGCCTACCAAAGTAAGAACCTTTCTCTGGAGGGCCATGTCACAGCTTACAATGTGAGGGCCATGGCAACCTCTATGGCTCATCTGAACTCTGTGTCCATCGACCAAATCTGTCGAGCGGCCACCTGGGCATCGGTTCACACCTTCACAGCCCATTACTGCTTGGACAAGGACTCCCGCCGGGATGCCTTGTTTGGTCAGGCTGTTCTCAAACACCTGTTCCATACCTAATCAACTCCTACCCTCCGTCCCTGAACTGGATGCCTGAGATTCATGGGTAGAGGTAGAGCCCTTCCCAGGGACTCACAGTCTGGGTGATCTCCCAGGCATCTCTAGCTGGGGAGTCCCCATATGTGAAGACTCATTCCTGCTTGTTCCTGGAGATAGCACAGTTACTTACCTGTAACAGGTGATCTCTGGGAACAGCAGGAATAAGTCTTCACAACCCACCCACCTCCCCTAGGAGTTGTATCTCTCTATCTATCTTTCCTTTCCTCTCTCTCTCTCTTTGTCTCAGCTTTAAAACTCGAACTGGAGAGAGGCAGTTGGGAAAGGCGGGAAGGCAGCGCGCAGGCGCTGTGGGATGCTCCCAAAAGCTTTCTTTCAGGACGCTGGGGAGCGTTCCCGCGCAGGCTCCGTCGGTACCGACGATACCCATATGTGAAGACTTATTCTTGCTGTTCCCAGAGATCACCTGTTACAGGTAAGTAACTGTGCTTTCCTGCTGTTCTTGGAGATCACCTGTTACAGGTGAGTAACTATGCTTTTTCAGCTGTGGGTTCTCGTTAGCCTATAGCTGGGGAGTCCCATATGTGAGGACTGACTTCCTGCTTGTTCCTGGAGAAAGCGTAGTTACTCACCTGTAACAGGTGTTCTCCAGGGACAGCAGGAATCAGTCCTCACGACCCTCCCTCCTCCCCTTGCAGTTGCAGTTCTATTATATTCTTTTGCCATCTTTTGAGCTATGTCATTTGACTGAGCAAGATGGCACCCTTGGGCGGGAAGGGGACCGCGCATCCATGATGCAAGTCCCAAAAGCTTTCTTTGATAGCTGGGGATTTGCTCCGCACGAGGGCTCCATCGGCGCCGACGTCACCCATATATGGGGACTGATTCCTGCTGTCCCTGGAGAACACCTGTTACAAGTGAGTAACTACTCTTACTATGTTACCCATCTTAGAGCCACTATTTGCTACACTATTTTGTTTGATTCAATCTGCAAGGTAAAAGTTCAATTGCGCTACATTGTTTATATCTCTGCTAATCCATTCTGTAAGGCTTAAAACAACATTTTTTGTTACATTATATTATCTTTCTTGCTGCATTACATTACTTCATTTTAGCTTTGTTTTGCATCATTTCTGGTACACAACACATAGCGCTTAGCTTTTTCTAGCTACACTGTTTCTGTTAACTCATTTTGCAAGTTTAAAAATATCACTATTGTCATAGTGGTTTATATCTTTGCTGATCCATACTGCTAGTTTAATAGGTCATTCTTGGTAGACTGCTTTATGTTATCACTACTCTATGCTGCAAGACTTCACTCTGAAAGATTCTCCTAGAATAGCCTCATTGATTCACCATTGATGATATCTCTGAAAATGGCAGTTTACTGCATTGTTGATATTCTCATTCTTATCCTCCTTCTAGCTCCCTTGATTATTTCCTTTCAAACAGCTAAAAATCAACACTATCAAATACCGGTGATAAAACACTGCCATAGATTGTAAACCGCTTTTGATTGACTGGGAAAATGCAGTATAAATTTTTTAAATAAAATAGGCTCAACCCTTCGCCCCGCTTTCACACTGCACCATACAATAATCACAAGCACCATCATCAAAGATTAGTATATATAAGCAGACGACAGTCTTCTCTACATGCCTTTCTCCACAGTCCACATGGATCTTTCACCGCTAACCAAATGCTTTGATGTAGTGTCTGAATGGCTTCAATCCCAGAACCTCCGCATTCAACACAAGAAAACTGAGGTTCTTTTCATCACCAGGGACCCATCTTTCACCCCGCCACCCCAGATAAAGGTGAAAGAAGCCGAGCTCCAAACAAAGCCTTCAATCCGATATCTTGGGGTCACTTTGGACCAACACCTGGATATGAAATTACATATAACCAATGTTGTCAGAGCGATCTATCTCAAAATCCGGACTCTCCGCCACCTTCGCTCCTTGCTTGATCCTGAGGACTTCCGGACGATATTCCAAGCTTTAACCCTACCACACCTTGACTATGCTAATGCCATTTTTCAAGGCCTCCCACCTTAAACCCTCTGCAGCTTGCCATGAACACCACTGCCAGAGTCCTCTACGGAGCATCAAGAAGAGACCATGTAACACCCATTCTAAAGCAGCTTCACTGGCTCCCCATACATGGTAGACTGCTGTTCAAGACCTTATTACTCACCTTCAAAGCTATCAAAGGCATCACCTCCTCCTCACTAATAGACCTCATCCAGACCGTTCCACCTAACAGATCTAGGAGAACTATATCTACAAAAGCGTTAATAATCCCTAGGGCAGCAACAAAATGCTCACTAGCGACATCTAACAGGGCTTTCAGATTTTATGCCCCTAAATGTTGGAACACCTTACCACCGGAGATTAGGACTATCTCCGATCTAACGCAGTTCAGGAAAGCGCTCAAATCCCACTTATTCCCCCAATATTACCAGACCAGCCAAACACCGACCTGGCCTCCCATCCTCGTTTGAACACCTGTGCCACATGACCCATCTCAATCTTAAGAATAATACCGCTGTATATACATGTAATTACATATGTAAATAGTTTCAGTTAATAATTTCCCCCTTGTTTTATCCAAGTTCTTGTTCCTGTTCTATGTAAAACCAAACAACTGCTTGTTCTGGTATATTGTTATATTGTAAACCGCGCTGATCTCAAATAGTGCGGTATATAAGAGCCTGTAATAAATAATAATAAATAAATAAATAAATATATAAACTCTCCACACAATCTCTCCATACAACAGCACTCCACAAAGCAGCACGCAATCAGAACATATCCTTTAAAATGTATATTGCTGAACACTAGATCAATAAGAGACAAAATCCCAATCATCATCAGACATTATTAATGAAAACAAACCAGATCTACTCTGCTTAACCGAAACATGGTTAACTGACTGATTCAGTTCTAGTTAACCAAATAATGCACGCAGAATACAACCTTTATCTATGTCCAAGGACAGACATATGTGGAGGTGGAGTATTAATTCTAGCTAAAAAGGACTTACAAACAAATCTCCAGTTAAGTAAATATATTCAAGGCATGGATATCATTAACTATTGAAAACAAAAGCATCTCAATCACACTAATCTATAGACCTCCCTCACTTAACCATGACATCTTATCGTACATTTTAGAATCAGCATGCTCTTCAAAACTGCACAAAACCCACATGATCATGGGTGACTTCAACCTGCCATCCCTTCATAGTAATCAATATCAGAAATTACCGGTACTTACCCCTCCCAAAATAACAAAACAAGTGTCTATTTTCTTTTGTCGGATGAAGCCAGAGGAAGCTAGAACTATAACCACTCCAGATGGCAACATCCATTTTATTAACGTTTTTTCATCAAAGTATCATAAAGGTAACTTAGCTTAATCACAAAAGACGCTCCTTCGAACCGCAGCACAACACAGTCAGTGATTATGGCGCGACGTGCACGTTTCAGGAACAAATCCCTGTATCAAGTGCATTCCATTTAAAGTCGTGCTAACTGCCAAATGTCGCCGAGATTCCCAACTCGATTTTATTTCCAGAAGCGATCTTGTAAATGGCTACATCAGCCGTCGCTCACAATGCCAAACCAATCAGATAGCGGGGACACCCCACAGTTACAGGGGAACCCCACCTCGTCATGGATGATGTCAAGAAAGGCTCGCCCAATCGATTTTCTTATTGAGCCCGATGGGGGCAACCGTGTTAAGTTTAAAAATCCAATTCTGTTCTCGACGTTGTAATGCAGCAACACGATCACCCCTTCGAGGATCAGGGGGGACGTGATCAAGAATAGTCCAACAAAATTGTGAAAAATCATGACCCTGCTGAAGGCAATGATCCACCAACGGGGCGGATGTCACCGTATTCCGCACTCACGATGCATGTTCACCCAGGTGGGTCCTCAGCACCCGAGATGTCCTCCCCATGTACAGAAGGGCACACGGACACTGCAGTACGTACACCACAAAAGACAACCCACAATTAGTATTCTACCTATGGTAAAACGTCCGACCCATGACTGGGTGTTTCCACACACGACCCGTCACCGTCGAAGCACAGTACATACATGCCCCGCAACTAGCATGTCCAAGACTCTGTACAGGCGGTGAAGGGGACCGATCAGATAAAGGAGTAGATCGGACCACCAAATCACCAATATTAGAGCCACGAGAGAAAGCTATGCGCAAAGGTTTAGCAAAGCATGGATGCAGTCTCAAAACATGCCAGTGCTTTCGTAACACTTTTACTACCTCCGTACTTAGAGTGGAATAGGGTAATACACCAACAATGGCCTCCGAAGATCCTTCATTAGAGCCTTCCCCCGGGACATCAGTCATTAGCCATTCACGATGTATATGAGAAGCTCGAAGGTACGCGGAATGGATCACTGTGTCCGGATAACCCCGCTGTGCCAAATGGAGACGTAAATCCTTTGCATGAAGTTTCAAATCATCTGCTGACGAACAAAGGCGTCGAAGGCACAAAAACTGCCCAAACGAGAGCCCCCTCCGTAGGGGTCCCGGGTGAAAACTACGAAAATGCAGTAAACTGTTGCGCTGAACACTCTTCTGAAATAACGATGTACAAAACTCTTCCCCCTCCTTAAAGATGGTTATGTCAAGGAACTCAATGCGACGGTCATCAATATGTGCTGTAAACTTCAAATTAGATTTCAATCCATTGAGCCAGAATAAAAATTAGTCCAAGGCTGGACGGGTCCCACACCACAAGAAAAATATATCATCCAGAAATCGCTTCCAAAAGACCACCTGCTGAAAGCAAGGGGACGTATACAAGCATGATTCCTCAAAGTCCGCCAAGTAAAGGGTGGCAATGGATGGAGCAACTGACGCCCCCATAGCAATGCCAAACACCTGTTAGTAAAACCTACCCTCCGACAGGAAGTAATTGCGCAATAACACCAATTCCATCATATCAGTGAGATATTCCTGTGGGAGCCGGGAAGGTGCAAATGTGAACAGCTGTTGTAATAAGGACAATAACCTCTGTTTGATTTATATTTGTATATAATGTGGCAACATCCAGGGTAACCAAAATCAGATCTTTCACCGGGACTGATACAGTCATAAGCTGTTGCAAAAATTGGGTAGAATCCCTCACGTAAGACTTGACCAAAATAGCTTCTTTCTGTAAAAAAAAATCACAAAATTGTGACAGGGGTTCAAGAATAGAACCCCTGCAGGATACTATCGGCCTTCCCGGAGACTCCAAAGACTTATGGATCTTGGGAACCATATATATAACTGGTACCTTAGGATGCTGAACTATTAAGAGTCTTTGTTCCCTCTTCGTAAGCCAACCATTCTCAAACCCCAAATCAATCAAGGACTTAATCTCCCGTTGGAGTTCCGGAATGGGGTCTACAGCAAGGAGTTTGTATTGTAGGTGGGTTCTTACCTACAAAAGCATCCCTAATTTTTTTTTTTTGAAAACTTTATTTAAACCCATACACAGTACAAACATTAAAAAAAACAGCATGCTGACTCCGAGCGGGGTTGGTTCTGATCCCCAACCTGGAGACCAATGAACGGTACAGGTACATTTTCAAATTATATCCTCCCCGCCCAAACCCATCCCACCGCCCCCCTCCCCCCTTCCCATAGTCACCATCCAACAGTCAAAGTAGACCTCCAGGGTCGGCACCGCAGAAGCCACCAAGAGAGGCCTATGAGGATAGGCTTCATTAAAGACCCAGTTGCAGCACTGCATTGCGACTACCAGGGCTCAGGTTTTGGATGTAAGGGTCCCATATTCTCTGAAAAGCTGGCCATCTCCGAGCACTACCCCGGGCGCATCTACACTCCAAGAGCATTAATTGATGGAAGCTATTGCACCACTCCCAAAAAGAAGGTGGGCACCGTTCCCTCCAATTACGTAACATGGGCCCTTTACCCACCAGAGAAGCCTTACGGAGCAGTAAGCGAGCCCAAGTCCCTTTGGGTTGCGTGGGACGTAAATTATCCAGCACAATAAGAGAAGCATCCCACCACACCCGCTGCCCCAGAATCTCTGCCAGGAAGGAACCAATTTTTGCCCAATAAGGGCGTATGAACCGACATCCCCACCACATATGCAGCAAGGTCGCCAGTGGCTCAGAGCAGCGCGGGCAACTCCCATCGGAAGTAATATGACAACGAAAGGCCCGTCGCGGGGACATATGAACCCTGGTTATGCATTTAAATTGTATCTCCCTCCAGCGGGCTCCAACCGCCAGCTCCCCGATCCTACGGAGAGCTCCCAGAACCATACCAGGGGGAAGCTCAGATCCCATCTCCGATGCCCACGCCAGTTCCACACCCCGGTAATTGGGAGAAGCCCTAAATTGGGCTATCCGAGTTTTCAACACTCTAATAGACGGTGGGATCTCACCCCCCAAATCCAGAAATTCCAATATCTGTTCTGAACGCTCCACTCGGAGTTCCCCCTCCGGCAACGAGGCCACATAATGAGCAAACTGCAGGTAAGCAAAAAAATGACCAGGCTGCAAATCATATTCCCCAGATAAAGATGTAAACCGCTTACATTTCCTCGAAGGGTCCACCACATGGCCAAGATTGCAAATTCCCTTTCGATCCCATTCCCGAAACTTCGCTGAGTCGGTACCTGGGGTAAACTGTGCATTGCCTTGAATAGGTAACCAACTCGAAACCCGCCAGTTCTTCCCCCAATAGATATTAAACTGCTTCCAGGTTCGCCGGACTGAACTAAGCAATGCACTATCCCCAAAGGTACTCCAAAGTAGACGGTTCTCCTGATGTAAGAGGGCCAGTAGGGCATTAGGCGCTACCAGCGCTTCCTCAAGGGCCCTAGGCGTATACACTTCAGTCCCTCCTAACCAATCCCCCAAGTGCCGAGCCTGGCAAGCCAAGGCATAAGCTCCAAGATCGGGAAGCCCCAGCCCCCCCTAACGCCAGCTGCCCACCAGACGGCAAAAGGGGATTCGCGCCCTCCCTCCCTGCCACAAAAACCCCCGAAGTACCCCCTCCAGGCGCCGGAGATCGCGTTTCAGTAGCCAAACAGGAAGAGTCTGCAGCCAATAAAGTATCCACGGTAATAGAATCATCTTGATCGCCGCTACCCGCCCAGTCAAAGAGAGGGGAAGGGACCTCCACGCCTGAAATTGAGCCTGAAGCCGAGTAATGAGCTGGTGAAAATTACACTGATATAGGCGAGAGGGTTGACTGGTCAACACAATCCCTAAATAGAGAAATTGGTTCTCTGCCCATTGCAAAGGGAAATCCCCTGGCCAAATGTCTGCAATTGCCCCGAAACATCCAGGGCTTCTGATTTTTCTTTGTTAATGGATAGACCAGCAAACTGTCCAAACGTACGGAATTCCCGCAACAGGAGAGGCAAGGAATGACTGGGCGCTGACAAATGCACAAGAAGATTGTCTGCAAAGGCAGACACTTTAAATTCATGTGAACCTATACGGACCCCACGGATCTCTCGCGACAGCTCCACCCGACGAATAAAAGGGTCAAGAGATAGGACAAAAAGAAGGGGGGAGAGAGGACACCCCTGCCGAGTCCCACGTTGTAAGTAGAAATCATCCGATAAAACCCTATTGCAGCAAATCGCCGCTGACGGCGTAGCGTAAAGGCCGTTGACCATATTACAAAAGGAAGGCCCAAGACCATAGCATGGGAGTAGGTATTGCAAATACTGCCAGTCTACGCGATCAAAGGCTTTTTCTGCATCAAAGCTCACTAACAACGAATGTTGCTTTCTGCTATGTACCCACTCCAGTGAGGCTGAGATCTTACGCAAATTGCGCACCGCGTACCGTTTTTTCACGAAGCCAACTTGAGAGTCGTGGACCAAATGACATAAGACTCCCGCCAGTCGATCTGCAAGAACTTTCGCCAGCAATTTAAGATCAAAATTAAGAAGGGAGATGGGACAATAGGAAGACGCCTGTAAGGGATCTTTTCCTGGCTTGGGAATAAGGGTGATAAGAGCATGATTACCCCCCCACTTAAAATAGCCCTGCTCAGATCTTTGAGTGTGGAGTGCCACTAAGGTTGGAGAAATGAAGTCACTAAGGATCTTGTAAAATTCGGCACCAAGCCCGTCAGGTCCCGGAGGTTTATAACACCTGGCCTTAGAAATAACAGTTTGCACCTCTTGGACCGTCAACGGTTGATCTAATAAGTCCCTCTCGGCCGTGCTCAACCGAGGAAGGTCAACACCCCTCAGATATTCCGTCATCCGGGTAGGAGAACCCGGTTCTGCTGTATAGAGTCGCTGAAAAAAAGAACGAAAAACCCGGGCTATCTGCGAGCTGTCTCTATGAAGGATCCCCTGACGATCACGAAGAGCGGGAATCAGATTCGATGTCCGAGGGCCCCATAAACAGCGAGCCAATAACTTTCCCGGTTTATCGCCGTGACAGTACAGTTGGTATCGATAGTACATCACGGATTTCTTCGCCCGCTGGTGTAAAAGCTCATTTAATGCTAGTTGGGTCTCCCAAAGTTTGGTCTTAAGAGTGGCGCTCGGATTACGGGCATTTGCCCTCCTCAACTGCACAACTGACTTCTCAAGGCGGATGATATGGTCAGCCTGCAGTCTCTGCTTCCGCGCCATAAAGGCAATAATATCCCCTCGCAAAACGACTTTTGCGGTTTCCCACACCAATTCGGGATCCCCTTGATGCCCGCTATGATCAGACTCAAATTCCTGCTAGCGTCGTATAAGAAAGTGACGGAACTGGACGTCCTTATAAAGCTCTAGTGGAAAACGCCAAATCCGCGTCCGAGGGCTATCGCCACCCCAGCTCAACTCAAGCCAAATGAAAGTATGGTCCGAGATCTCGACCGGCCCAATCTGCGCATCCCCTACAGTTCTAAACAGGCCTCGAGAAATCAACAGATAGTCAATACGTGCACTAGTGCCATGGGCTCGAGATTGGTGAGTATAGTCTTTCTCTTCCGGGTGCAGCAACCGCCAGGGGTCGATAAGCCCCAGCCGAGTACAAAATCGGCACATTGCCTGAGCCGTCTGCTGTCGCTCCCTAGGCCCCCTCCCCGTGGATGTATCAACTTCCACATTCATCACGCCATTAAAGTCACCACCCAAAATCAGTGGGAGTTCCGGCAATTGTTCGATTTTAGCCGCTAATCGACAATACAAGGCAGAATCTAGCACT
Organism: Ichthyophis bannanicus; assembly: GCA_033557465.1. Taxonomy (NCBI): domain Eukaryota; kingdom Metazoa; phylum Chordata; class Amphibia; order Gymnophiona; family Ichthyophiidae; genus Ichthyophis; species Ichthyophis bannanicus. Next base: position 282,369,686 of record CM066035.1, read on the forward strand.
TTCGGGCAATAGAGGTTCCCTAGAATAATAGGCTTCCCATCCAATACACCATGCAGCAAAATGAATCGCCCAGCGGGATCAACAATATCTTTCTTAATATCCAATCGAACATTTTTATGTATTAAAACCACCACACCACCTTTCTTCCCAAGGGCTGGGGCCCCCCACACCTGACCCACCCACCCCCTGCAAAGCTTACTGTGTTCTTCAGCTGTCTGGTGGGTTTCCTGAAGTAGAGCTATATCAGCCCGTTGCCTGGCTAGAGCCTGTAAGATTTTAGATCTCTTAATTGGGCTCCCTAGACCGCAGACGTTCCAGGATACTATCTTCAGGTTAAGTGGGTACTAGGAGGGCCTGCTAAAAAGATACAGAGCAATGTCCCAGAGGGAGCCCCCCCAGCCTGGAGCACCCTCCATCCAGTATGTAGATGGCTGCCACAATGCCTACTACATTTGTTGAGGATGTGACTAACCCCCCCTCCCCTCCTCTCCCCCCCCACCTCACCTCCTTACTCGCTGCCTCTCTATCTTCCCCTGATCCAGGAGCAGAAGAAGATTACCACCCAGAGATGCGTACCACTTAGATGCGTACGGTCCCCCCCCCACCCTTCCCAACTGCCAAAAGATAATACTACTACTCCCCATGACCCCAACTAGCAAATAGGCCTCAAGCAAGTCCAGGGGCCCAATACCCACTTGATATAACAGACAAAAGCAAAACTCTAACAATAGTCAAATAACATACTTAGGGCAGAGCAAACCCCCCAAAGTACCCCCCCCGACTAGAACAAGTCCCCGGGGCAGCGACAGACCAGCCAGCCATTCAGCCCTCCCCCCAACCCCAACCAGGAGCCAGGTGAATGGAAGTCCCCTTCCCCCCCAAGCCCCCGACCCCAATCAACCAAGGCCAACCGAGTGCAAATTAACTCGACAGGCCTTAGGGGGTCCGGGGAGCCAACCAAAGCTCCCAGCGCCACCCAAGAGGGGACCAGCCAGCAACATCATCCCTCCGGATTCTGGTGGAGGCTCCGGTACAATTAACAGGCCAGAATCTAGCTCTCTCCCAGGGAGGCAAGGAGGAACCCCCGCACGGGACTCTAGCCCCAATGCCATCCCATATATAGGGGGGGAAGGAATACTGCCCATACATTACCACAGACAGAGACCAAATATGAGAAAAAGGAAAAGAAAACAAGTAGAACAGCAATTTATCGCAACAGGCAGATAGAGCAGTTCAAAATCCAGAGCAGTTCAAAGCCCATATGGTAAGTAGAGCTGTCCAAGTGAACGGTTCCCCCTTCACCGCCATCACCATTTGGGGGAAGGCTAGGCCCACAACTGTGGGCTAGACAGAATCAGCTCCCGAAAGCATACACCGTCCCAGGGCTCTTCGCGCCCATCCAGGCACCTGCCCCCGGGGTCCACAAAGAGAAGAGGGGGGGGGGGGGAAGGAGCAGGAAAACAACAGCGGACTCCCAAGATCTCGAAGCTAGGCCAAAGTTTTCTTTCTCTCTGTGCAGCCGAGGTATGTGTTATGTAAAATCCGAGCTTCAGTGCAAGCACGGCCGCTCAGGAAGCAGCCGGAGATAGTTGCTCTTCGCGCCCCAACGTCGCAATATAGGGGCCTGCCTCTTCTGCAGACTCGAAGGAGTGACGACCACCGGCATGGAACACATGCAGCTTCGCGGGGTATTGCATTGAGAATTTGATATGCAAGTCTAGCAGCTTTTGACAAAGGGGAGCGTATGCTCTATGTTTCTGACTCACAATCGCAGAGTAGTCTTGCGCAAATCGAAGCTTCATGTTATCATGCAAAATCCCCCTTTTGCCTCGCTGCTTGAAGGATGGCTTCTTTCTGAGGGAAATATAAAAATCTCACTAGCACCACTCTCGGCCTCTGATCTCGAGATTGAACTCCCACACGATGAGCACGTTCTATAAGCAATTTACCATCATTTTCAATACCCTCAAAGAGCTGGGGAAGTAAGGTCTCTAAATGAGTCTTCAGCTCCTTATCCGCAATCGAGTTCGAGATACCCATCACCTGGAGATTATTCCGTCGGGAGCGGTTCTCTAGATCGTCAATTTTCATTTCTTGTGCCTGTACCTGCGATCGCAGAACCCCCAGATCTTGGTTCAGGGCCTCCAGGCCATCTTCTGCCTGCCCAATGCTTCCGCTTCATGGAGGCGAGTTCCCAAAGCACTAACCGAAGTTTGCAGAGTATCCATTTTTCCGTGGAGGGCAGTGAATTGAGTGGAGAGTGCTTCTGCCACGGCCGCAGAGACCTCCTCCAGAAATTCTGGAGAGGTCGGCGATTTAGGCATGGCCCCGCTGTCGGCCATCTTAGGAGCTGGGGTTCCACGCTCCCTCTCCCGCCGCGTGGTTTTCACGGCTGTTGCCATCTCTCCACCTCTCCCCCGATGACATATCTGGCCAAATTCGCCGGGATGGCTAATTAAATAATAGTTTTAGCTGGAAATGGCAATATAAACAGCATTAATCACCCGGTATAGGCTGGGGAGGACCGGTGCGCAAGCAGTGTCCGTCTGCTGCCCTCACCGCATCACGTGATCTCTCTCTGCATCCCTAATTTTTATCAAGATTGACTGGGCACATGGGACCCATGCACCAGAAGAAACAAAACAAAAGAAACTCAGATCACAGTTACTTGTCAGCAAAAATTCTGTGTTTATTTAGTACAAGCAAACTCCATAAGCACAGGAAAAAAGTCTGTCTTAGAGATCTGAGGGCGAGCAACATTCTCCCTCCCATCGGGGAGAGAGAAGGCTGCTGCCCCGAGCTCTGTGGCTTGCCTTCTTATATATCCTTCTCTGTAGCAACTTCTGCACTGAGTCTTGTTCCGTGTGCACAAATAGTTGTAAAGCCATTTACAAAACTTAGAGCCTTGTGCAAAAAAGTCAGAATGCTGCTTGCAGAGCTAAGGCTTCCCCCTTGGGACTCCCCCTTTCCCATGATTATGTCTTAGGGCCTGCAGCTGTACTCCAAGGTCTTTGCTTATCTGTGCTGTGAAGCGCATCTTTCCTGCATTCCTTGGGGCCCACTTATGGTCTTCTTCCCGGCACTAATTGCATTCTTTCTTCAGGGCTAGAGAATTTTCTGTTCATTATTTTTCTGTTAATTATTTTCTGGCCTGGCCTGTATTTGCTTCTGGGCCTGACTCTGCATACTTATCCAGAGTAAAGTTTTTCCCAGACTGTACCAGGCCACAGACACTTTCTTGTGGCATTTCCTGGATAGCCCACATGCTCTGTCTTCTTGTGCCATTCATGCAGGATGCCCGTGCAAGCCACAAGCGGCAGGATTACAGTCACAGACAGCACATAAGGCAAACCTAAGCAGACCTATTCCTAAGCCAAAATATCCCAACAGTACGTGTTGAGGTCAGACAAATGTTTTCGCAAGGTTCCCAAATAATCATCAGTAGATTGCACCACAATCGCCCCACCTTTGTCTGCCCTACGAATTGTGATGGAAGGGTCCATTTTCAATTGCTGCAAAGACTCCCAACTATGCTTGTCAAGATTGGTCCACTTGGAGTGTGATTTCTGTTCAAGAGTAGTTAAATCTTTTAATATCAAACTATGAAATGTGGTTATTAAAGGATCTGGTATCCCAGGTGGCAACCACATAGATTTAGGAATTACCACAGACCCATAAAAAACAGCCTTCTTGTCCAAACAATATTGAGTAATATAAAGCTTTCGAACAAATTTATACAGATGAAGACGCATGTCAAACGGGTCATGCCAATGGGTGGGAACAAAAGACAAACCCAAGTTAAGAACTTTTTCTTGTTCCATAGTTGGAGGATGACCTGACAAATTTACTACGATTGATTGTTTTGACGTTGCGACCTCTGGCGTGTGACTGGGGGATCCCAATCGCTGGATTGATAGTCCTGCCGGGGTCGTCGGCCCTGGGACTGGTCCCTTCGAAAATCCTGAGTATTTTTTGCGGTAGATGATCTTAATACTTCTGAAGAACCCTCACTATCATCGGTATCCTCGGAGGAAAACTCAAACGAGACCCGTTTCTGGCCTGAATCCTCCGGTTGTTTGTACATCCAGTAGTAAACTTTGTCAGTCTCATAATCCGTCCTGTCCCTGGTAAGCATTTTCAATTTGTAGGCTTTCAAATAATCAAAGAAACCTTTTAACTGCCGATCCATATGTGCTGTGGTTCGGAGGAGCGTCTTTTGTGATTAAGCTAAGTTACCTTTGATACTTTGATGAAAAAACTTTTATTTATTTATTTATTTATATTCTCTTATATACCGCGCTATTCTGCATCAGTGCGGTTTACATTGAACAAACTGAAATTACATTGAACAGGGCATTATAACTTGGAGATAACTATTTTACAGGGAGCATGGGCTGTGGAGGGTTAAGTGGCTTGCCCAAGACCAGAAGGAGCACCTGTGGGACTAGAAACCCCAGTCCTTCCGGCCCAAGGTTGCTATCCTCTAGTGGGATTTGAACCCCTGACCTTCTGGCCTGAAGTACCTTGCCCCTACCACTAGGCCACTCCTCCACTCCACTTTAATAAAATGGATGTTGCCATCTGGAGTGGTTAGAGTATAGTTCTAGCTTCCTCTGGCTTCATCCGACAAAATAAAATAGACACTTGTTTTGTTATTTTGGGAGGGGTAAGTACCGGTAATTTCTGATATTGATTATTTAGGTTATTACCAAAACATGGGGTTTGAGCTTCATATCCCTTCATAGTAAGCATGAATCTCACTTTATAAATGCCATCGCAGACATAGGCTTCCAACAAGTTGTACTAATACCTACACATAGAAACGGAAATACTTTAGACCTAAGCTTCCTACCTCATAATATAATACAAGACAAACAATCTCTATATCTAGATCACTCCATGGACAGACCACTATCTATTAGAATTCACTCTTCCACCTAATCCCTTATCACCCAAATTCATTGAACCTACACGACCAAGAAATAAATTCAAAGCATTTAATAAAGAAACTTTCCTGAATGATACTCTTCCCCATCTAGACACAACCACCAATAATCTAGATGAAGCCCTAATAAACTGGAACACTACTACCATTGCAAAGGCTGCTCTAGCCCCACTATCTCACAACAAAATAAAACAGAGAGAGTCCAAAATATGGTATATCTCCCAACTAAGAAGCTTAAAACAAAAACTTAGAAAACTTGAAAACAAATGGAGACACACAAGGTCCGATTGCAACAACAAGCTATATATGGAAATACTCAAGGAATATAAAGAAGCTATAAATAATAGAAAAAAAGGAATATTACACCACACTGCTTTCTAGAGCTCTTAATAGGCCAAGAGAGTTATTTAATATAGTCAAATCCCTAACAAAAACACCCAATCCTGATGCAAAACAACCGTCCAGCAATCCACAAGCATTAGCCAATCACTATGTAGTAAAACTAAATCCTGATACAAATGATGAAACAACTCCTAAACTGGACAGTACACACTCAAATGACTCCAGTCTTCATAACAGTGAATTGTTGACTACATTTCATACTATAGACATGAAGCAACTTAAAAATATAATCACTAATATCAATACGACCACATCCTGCTCTGACTCTTGTCCAGTCATTTGGGTTAGAACTGCAAAAGATGAGCTCTCCCCAACTATCTTGAACATAGTAAATCAATCCTTAAAACTAGGCCATATGCCACATGAGTTAAAACAAGCCATAATCCGTTGAATTCTAAAATCAGACTCCGATAAAAACCATCCCAGCTCTTACAGACCAATCTCTAGTCTGCCCTTCCTAGCAAAGGTCATCGAAAAAGCAGCACAGCTTCAACTGCAAGATTTCATCGAGCTATATGCACCATTTAACGAACAACAACATGGCTTCAAACGTTATGATAGTGTAGAGACACTCATGCTTACGTTTATGGACAGGCTCATACGAGGCTTGAATAACAGCAAACAAGCCTTCATTCTAATGTTTCTAGATATAGCCTCAGTGTTTGACAGCTTAAACCACAGTATACTCATATCTAGATTATGCCAGATTGGATTACATGGTATGGTAATACAGTGGTTCATTTCATACTTAACCAACTGGACACAACAGGTACCAATAGGCTCGGCTTCATCAACAATCTCAAAACAAGAACAAGGCATTCCACAAGGTTCCTCACTCTCCGCCCTTCTATTTAACTTATATATTCAGCCCATTTGCAGCATCTTTAAAAAGCACAAGATTAATTATCACCTCTATGCAGATGATATAATGATGTATCATCCCATAGATGTCACAAACCCTGCCTACCCACAAGTACAGTCATGCCTAAATGAAATAATTGGCTACAAAGATAAAATTAAAAAATTAACTTTAAAAAAAATGGAAATGTTATACATACCTCGAAACCAAAATTTCACTCCCCCATCAACATTCCACATTATTTATTTATTTAAGGGTTTTTTTTTATACTGCTTTATCATTTCATTCAAAGCAGTTTACATCGTAACTTAAACTTGGTAATGTACATTAAACAGGGACATTGATGACTACGATCTGACAGTAAAAAATGAAGTTAAATATCTAGGAATCATACTAGATCAGACTCTAAATATGGTCTCTCATATAAAAGCCAAGAAAAAAACATTAATGGTGCAACTTCTCAGGCCCTTGCTAGACAGAACTGATTTCAGAACAGTCTTACAGGCTCTCATTATACCCCACTTAGATTACTACAATAGCATCCTACAAGGTCTGCCCAAGAAAACCATCCAACAACTGCATGGCTGGTCATGTGTGTCGCTGCCCACTCGGGCCATCCACCGTAGTCTGCCTAGCTGTCCTAGTGGACGGGTCAGCCCTAGTTCCTAGCCAAGCTCCCGTTTCATGTATTGCTTAACAAACGCAGTTAACATGTGCCTTAGAGCCGTCGCAGCCTTACCACACGATGTTATTACACTCGCCTTAACTCTGTCTTCTTCCAGGAAACATATGGCACCTTCTGGACTGCTCTTTTTACATGGCAGCTTCTGAATCGTCCCTGGAGAGCCTGTTGTTTTCCACCCTTTCCAGCAGGGGGATGCAGTTGGTCCAGCCTTGTCTGCCTCAAAGGCAGGGGGTGGTTAATGGTGCTGTGGGTTAGGATAACCAGGCAGTCGGAGATTCTGGCAACTGCTGTGGGCTGCTCCCCATCCTCTAGGGGATTGACAGCAGCTATGTCCCCTGGTGTAGGGGGGGGGGGGTCATTTCTGTGAGGAGAGCTTCCAGAGTTCGGATTATCCTCCCCGGAATCTGTTCCTTTTCACAACGGACCTGGTCATTCTGGTATGGAAATTTGGACCTTGTGGCCTCTGGGTTCCCCCCTGAGTGCAGTCTCATATCTCCTGGACCAAGCAGGAATGTAGTCTTCACATATGGGTATCGTCGGTACCGACAGAACCTGCGCAGGAACACTCCCCAGCGTCCAATTAGAAAGCTTTGGGGAGCATCCCACAGCACCTGCATGCTGCCTTCCCGCCTTTCCCAACTGCCTCTCTCCAGTTCTTTGTTTTCCGCGGAGCCAGCAGGTCGTTTTTCCTGTCACCGCAGAAATTATCCCATCTTTTTCATTCTTTTTTGTGGTAGTGTCTGCCTTCCTCGACGCTATACCGGTACCGCCGGTTCTTTCTTTTGTTCTTTAAAAAAAAAAAAAAAATGTAATCTTTTTTTCCAGTCTTTTTTCTGTCGGGTGCCATGCGCCATTTTGGGCACTAGGCCCAACTTTTCCTTCAGAATGGAAAAACCCGCCTTGGGTTTTAAAAAGTGTTCCAAGTGTGGCGATTTTATTTTATTTATTTATTTATTTAACATTTTTTATATACCGCACTATTCATCATCAGTGCGGTTTACATTGAACAACAATATACCTGCCAATACATGACTGATCTAGGTTTACATATAACAGGGAAGATAAACTGGGTGTGAACTGGGATAACTATCTACATAATTATACATAATTATATATACATTGAATAGGTTACATCAAGATTCGATATTTGACAAGAATACAGTGTTTTCACATTTTGATCCTTTGTTCTGGATTGCTGTTATGTGTAGGAGTTATCTGAGTGGGCGAGAGCCGGTTCTATTGTGTGTATGGTAGCCTGAAGTGCAAAGTGAATAAATAGTGCTTGATGGACTTTCTAAATTGGGTGATATCCCTGATTGATCTGATGTTTGGAGATAGATTGTTCCAGCACTTGGGAGCATAGGACACAAAAGCTCTGTTAGTAGTTTGTTGTGTCCATTTTGTGGAGATACTAGGAGTAACTAGTGTGTTTTCTGCTACTAGTCTCCTGGGTCTGTTGTTTGGTGTCAGGGTGATGAGATTTGAGATCGATGCAGGAGATAATTTATTAATAGCCGTGAATGTGATGAGGAGGGTTTTGTATGTTATTCTGCAGTTTATCGGAAGCCAGTGCAGATCGATCAGTATTGGTGTTATATGATCTCTTATAGAAGCTCCAGATAAGATGCGGGCTGCCACGTTCATCGCCAGTTGAAGTGGATTTAGTGTATTCTTGGGGAGGCCATGAAGGATGATATTCGCATAGTCAAAATGCGGTGTGACTATTGCTTGGAAGACTGTACGGAAGTCCTTTGTCTCCATCATTGGTTTCAGGTGTCGCAGTGTTTTTAGCTTGTAGTAAATTGACCTTACTGTGTTCTTTATGTGCTCTTTAAGATTGAGTTTTTGGTCGAGTATCACACCGAGGTACTTTATGGAGGCCTTGATTGGGAGTTCTGCATCTCTTACTATGAGGGTGGTTGGTGGAGAAAATTGCTTGTTTCTTGTGGCTATGAGTACTTCGGTTTTCTTGAAGTTTATTCTCATGTTCTGATTGAGAAGCCAGTCGGTTATTGTGTTGAAACAGTTGATTAATGGAGAGTAGTCAGGGTTTGATATATTGATCGGTGTGAATATTAGCACGTCATCCGCGTATAGTAGGCAGGATATACCAAAGTCTCTGGTGATTTGGCAGATTGGTTGCATGTATATATTAAAAAGCAACGCAGATAGAGATGAGCCTTGAGGTACTCCCTGTTTCTGTTTGAAGGGTTCAGATGTAATGTTGCCTGTACGGACCTGTTGCCTGCGCTCATCTAAGTAAGATTTGCACCAGTTCCAGGCTTGGTTACGGATGCCTTTTTCATGAAGTCTAGCTAGCATAATCTTATGGTCGACTGAGTCGAATGCCGCTGATATGTCCAGAAAAATCATTGCAATGGCCATGTGAATGTTGTCAATCCCACAAATGAGTTTGTTAAGTAGTGAAGTCATGAGTGTTTCTGTTCCGTGAGCTTCTCGGAATCCATGTTGGCATGGGTCTAACGGGGCTGCTGTGTCAATGTGGTGTTGGATCTGCCTCTGAGTTTCCTTTTCAAGTATCTTGGCTAAATAGGGAATGCTGGAGATTGGGCGGTAGGACTCTTCCTTCGTTGGGTCCATCAGGTTGTTTTTTAGCAGAGGGCGAATTGATGTTTGTTTAAGGGCGGTAGGGAAGATCCCAGTTAGATACCATCTCCGTCACCGACACTCACGAGTGTGGTGCCTTAAATGTTCAGGTCCTGACCACTCCATCTCGGAGTGTGTTGCCTGTGAGATGATGTCGAAGAGGGGTCGGCAAAACCGAGCTGCTAAGCTTAGTACCCTTTTTCCCTCCGATGCAGCATCAGTGGCATCAACATCTTCCAGGGCTTCGTCTTCATCCCATGGATCTCAAGTAACCAAACATAAATCTGGCCGGTCCTCAAAGGGTAGATCTCCTTCCAAGCATTGAGATGCCTCTGGTGTTGCCCTTGAGGGACTTGTACCGGCAGAATCTCCCCGGCGGGAGGCTTCAGCTTCCAAAGCACTATCGGGGCTCCAGGATGTTCTCGAGGCCTCAACCTCAGCAGAACTACTGGTGCCATGCTCTGTGGTACCGGCCACTTCGTCCGGTACCGATACCCAGGCATTGGTAGCATCAATAGACCAGAGGTTCTTGGCTATTGGACGCAGTCTTGCAGCTCTGCTTGCGGCTTCGGTGCCTTCGGGACTGCTTCAGACAGTTCAACCGGTATCGACACCGGTTCCGGCACCGATACCGGTACCGACAGCATCGACATCAGCGACTGTGTTACCGACACCGAGTCATGCTGTTTCCTCCGGTATCGACAGGCTGGCACTGGACTCCCCGCTACCGGAGTGGAGGAGTGGCCTAGTGGTTGGGGCAAGGTACTTCAGGCCGGAAGGTCTGGGGTTCAAATCCCACTAGAGGACAGCAACCTTGGCCGGAAGGACTGGGGTTTCTAGTCCCACAGGTGCTCCTTGTGGTCTTGGGCAAGCCACTTAACCCTCCGTAGCCCATGTTCCCTGTAAAATAGTTATCTCCAAGTTATAATGCCCTGTTCAATGTAATTTCAGTTTGTTCAATGTAAACCGCACTGATGCAGAATAGCGCGGTATATAAGAGAATGTAAATAAATAAATATCCTTTCAGGATTTTATCCGGGAGGTGGCTAGAGGTCTTTCCTCACAGTGGCTCCTGAAATAGAGCCCAGAGCAAAGGAATTGGAGATTTTACAATATCCTAAAGCTCCTAAGGAGGCAGCTACTTTGCCTATTCATGAGATCTTGCATGATCTCATGCTAAGAATGTGGGAAACACCTCTTACCACCTCTCCGCATTCTCGTAGACTTGATACCATGTATCGAGTACCTCCTTGTCCTGGATTTCAAAAAACTCAGTTACCCCACCACTCTGTGGTAGTGGAATCAGCTATGAGAAGGATTAAGAGTGCAAAAAGACATGCATCTAATCCCCCAGGACGTGAATGTAGGACTCTTGATGCCTTTGGGCGTCGAACCTTCCAGGCCTCTATGCTTTCTGCCAGGATTAGTTCCTACATTTTATACATGGGAATGTTCCTTAAGGAGATCTAGAGATTATGAGCCCTCTCCTTCCTGATAAGAGGCAAGATTATCTTACACTTGTCAAACATGCCCAAGATGTTTCCAAGTTTGTTAATCGTGCAGCTTTTGACTGCTTTGAGTGCATAAGCAGAACCTCTGCCATTGCCATAGGTGCTCGTAGGATTGCCTGGCTCTAGGCATCTTACTTAGAACTCTGGGTACAGGACAAACTGGGGAATATCCCTTGCACAGGCAAAAATCTCTTTGGCAAAAATTGGCAAGAGAAAGCTAATGAGCTGGATGCTGATAACACCACTTTGGATAGACTCCAAGGCTACGGCTGATCCTGCAAGGAGAAAATCCTACAAGAAACCATTCTTCTCTAAAAAGAAGAGGTTTTACCCCTCCTGTACCCAGCAGGGGCATTCTGCAGGTCAGTCTGTCCGAAAGGGACAGCAGCCACCAAAACAAAGAAAAACAAAGTCTGCTAAGCCTCAACCAGACTCAGCCTCCACAGGGGCTTTGACTCCCATCTAGAGAACTTGGCCTTCCTGGCTCTCAACGGGCCAGAGCCCTCCACCATTCCAGGAAGGTTGTGTCATTTTGCCCCCAGATGGGAGCAAATAACAGCAGAAGAATGGACTCTCTCCATTGTAAAAGAGGGGTACAAGCTTCATTTTCTCAACATGCCCCCTCCTACAGTTGTAAGACGGTTCAATTCTCAGACTTCACTCGAGAATCAGTTGAGTCAAGAGGTCAGTTTACTTCTTGCCCACGGGGCAATAGAAGATGTACCCATTTCTCAACAGGGTACAGGGTTTTACTCCCCCTATTTCCTTATTCAAAAGAAAACAGGGGGACAAAGACCCATTTTAGACCTCAGAGAATTGAACAAATTCCTGTTCAAGGAGAAGTTCAAGATGATTTCTCTAGGAACTCTTCTGCCATACCTTCAGAGTCAGGATTGGCTTTGTTCTCTAGATCTCAAGGATGCGTACACCCATGTTCTCATCCATCCAACTCACCGAAGATTCCTTCGGTTTCTATTTCAGGGGAAGCACTACCATTACAGGGTTCTTCCCTTTGGCCTGGCCTCAGCACCGAGGGTGTTTATGAAATGCATGGCTGTAGTGGCAGCATTTCTTTGCACTCTAGGAATATTCGTCTTCCCCTACTTAGACGACTGGCTCATTCGAGCCCCATCAGTCAGAGGCCAGAATGTCCCTATCTTGCACAATGCGTATCCTTCAGTATTTGGGCCTGGTCATAAACATCCCAAAATCCAACCTAACTCCCACTCAGTCTCTAGAGTTTATAGGAGCTATTCTGGATACCAGGAAAGCAAGGGCCTATCTTCAACAGGCCCGCTGCTGTCGCATTGTGCAGTTAGCTACCCAAGCAGTGTTAAAAACTTCTCACTGCCCGGGAAATGTTACAATTGCTAGGCCACATGTCATCTACCGTGCATGTGGTTCCCTATGCTCGCCTCTATATGAGAGCAGCCCAATGGACCCTATCCACTCAGTGGACTCAGACGTCAGGCTGCCTATCAGACAAAATAGCAAACTCAAGTCGCCTTATTTTGTCCCTACAGTAGTGGCAGTCAACCCAAAACCTGTTGGTGGGGTCCCCTTTCTAACGGCCCCCACTCTAGGTCACTTTAACAACGGACGCCTCACAGGTGGTTTGGGGAGCTCACCTGCAATATCTCTCTACCCAAGGCATCTGGACTCCACAGGAGACCCACCTACCCATCAATCTCTTGGAACTCAGAGCAATCTTCCTTGCTCTTCGAGTGTTGCACACCCAGCTGAGCTACAAGACAGTCCTAATTCAGACGGACAATCAAGTAGCTATGTTTTATCTGAACAAGCAGGGAGGAACAGGCTCTCTGTCGCTTTGCAACGAAGCTTTGCGACTATGGGCCCTCGCCAGTGAGCATGAGATTCATCTCCTTGCGGTGTATCTGTCAGGCATTCAAAACTCCTGGGCAGAGCGACTCAGTCGAGTTCTGCTTCCACATGAGTGGTCTCTTCGTGCAGACCAGGTAGCAAAAAGTTTTCAAATTTGGGGAACTCCGGACATAGACCTCTTTGAAAGTCCGCTGAATGCCAAACTTCCCCGGTTCTGTTCCAGAATTCCAGCTCAGGGTTCTCAGGCCAGGGATGCTTTCCTCCTCCATTGGGGCCAGGACTTCCTGTATGCCTTTCCACCCATTCCCCTAATTCCCACAACCCTATTCAAGCTTCAAAGAGACAGAGGCCATATGATTCTCATAGCTCCACATTGGCCACGGCAGGTGTGGTACCCTCTGCTCCTACATCTCTTTCAAGCTCCATCTCTGGAGTTAGGATCTGCTCCAGATCTCCTGTCTCAGGAGGATGGGATGTTGTGGCATCCCAATCCCCACTCTCTGCATCTCAGGGCCTGGCTGCTGAGAGCCTAGACCTTCATGGTCTTAACCTGTCTCAACAAGTAAAAGATATCCTTTATGCTTCTAGGAAGCCTTCCACAAGACGCTCTTATGCTTTCAAGTGGAAAAGATTTTCCATATAGTGTTTGCAGAAGGGTCTTAACCCCCTGGCGATACCTCTGGAATCATTATTGGAGTATCTCCTTCATTTATCTAATGCAGGGCTTACGTCTAACTCAGTAAGAGTCCATTTAAGTGCTATTTCAGCTTCTTTCAAGCCTTTAAATGGACAACCTATTTCCTCTCATCCTCTCATAGTGAGATTTATGAGGGGCCTTCTTCTAACTAAGCCTCCCATTAGGCCACCACTGGTGGCATGGGACCTAAATCTCGTTCTTGGACAGCTCATGAAGCTGCCTTTTGAACCTCTAGCTACTACCTCCTTGAAATTCCTTTCCTGGAAGGTTGTCTTTCTCATTGCAATCACATCAGCACGTCGCATTAGTGAGTTGCAAGCATTAGTGGCTGATCCTCCTTATACGAGGTTCCATCATGATAAGGTAGTCCTTAGGACTCATCCACACTTTATGCCAAAGGTGCTCTCACCTTTTCATTTAAACCAAGCAGTTTATTTGCCTGTATTTTTTCCAAGGCCTCATGCTTCAAATGCAGAAAGGAATCTTCATACTTTGTACTGTAAAAGAGCACTTGCTTTTTACTTACAAAGGACACAGCAGCATAGAAAGTCCTCTCAACTCTTTGTTGCTTTTGATCCTTCTCATTTGGGACTTCCAGTCTCCAGGAGAACATTGTCCAATTGGATTGCACAGTGTATTTCTTTTACCTATCAGAGTAAGAACCTTTCTCTGGAAAGCCATGTCACAGCTCACAATGTGAGAGCCATGGCAGCCTCAATGGCTCATCTGCACTCTGTGTCTATCAATGACATCTGTCGAGCAGCTACTTGGGCCTCGGTTCATACCTTCACAGCCCATTACTGCTTAGACAAGGACTCCCGCCGGGATGCCTTGTTTGGTCAGGCTGTTCTACAACACCTGTTCCATACTTAATCAACTCCTACCCATCATTCCCGGTAGGATGCCAGAGATCCATGGGGGGAAGTGGAGCCCTCTCACAGGGGCACACAACTTCTGGGGTCTCTCCCTGGCATCTGTAGCTAGGGAGTCCCCTATATGTAAAGACTACATTCCTGCTTGTTCCTGGAGATAGCATAGTTACTCACCTGTAATAGATGATCTCCGGGAACAGCAGGAATTTAGTCTTCACAACCCACCCACCTCCCCTAGGAGTTGTATCTCTCTTTTCTTTTCTTTCCCTCTCTCTCTTTGTTTCAGCTTTAAAACTCAACTGGAGAAAGGCAGTTGGGAAAGGCGGGAAGGCTGCACACAGGCGCTGTGGGATGCTCCCAAAGGTTTTCTAATTGGACTCTGGGAAGCGTTCCCGCGCAGGCTCTGTCGGTACCAACGATACCCATATGTGAAGACTAAGTTCCTGCTGTTCCCATAGATCACCTGTTACAGGTGAGTAACTATGCTTTATTTATTTTATTTAGTTACAATTTTTATAGCACATTTTCCAAAGATCAATTGCGGTTTACAAGTAACAATAATTTGAGTAGTATATTAATGGATACATACTCATATACATGGAACAGAAGATAACTATGTACATTAAACTGAGGTCCTTAAGCTAGAAGCATAGGGACAATAACAGACATGCAAGTAAACTTTAACTATATACATCATCGTAAGTGGGTGGGAAGGCAGAGAGTAGGAGCCCTGTTTGATTGCCTATGTCAAAAGGTGCCCCTGGAAAAAGAGATCAGCTAAAATCTGTCTGAAATTTGGACTGTGACTTGGATTCAGATGTGTCTGTTCTGGGCTCTGTGTGGACGAAGAGGTACTCTCATCATCAGAGGATTGTGAAGAGGCTGGTGTGATCCGCCTGTTCCAAAAGGAGGAACTGGTAGCTTTGATTGTCAGTGTCTCATTTACCTTGAGCTGGGCGGATACTCCAGGTATGGAGGAGGAGCCAAAGATGAATACACTCTTGCACTACTGTCTCCCCTTTCCCAGAGGTGATCAAGGACATGATCCGGTTGGAGTGGGATTCCCCTGACTCCCGGTCAAAGGGCATAAAAGATGATGTATGCTTTCTTGGAGATGGAATGCATTATGTGATTTGCTATTCTGAAGGTGGATGTGCAGGTCACTGTGGTTACCATATGCACTACCATTCCTGTGGAAGGCATATTGGCCTTAAAGGATACTGCAGACCACAAGGTGGATTCATGGTTGAAGAACCAGTTTGCTGCAGTGGCTGCTATTCTGTAGTTGGCGGTATATGCAGGACTGATGTCTCGAGCTCTGCTCCAGTGTTTTTCCACCGGATGATACTAACCCTCCTTTGGAATCAGCTTCAGCTGTTCTTTTAGTGCAGTGTATGCCCTGGTATGTCTGGTGGCCAGGGATAGTGCCCTGTCAGTGGTGATACAGCATTGGATTTGGCTCAGACACTGGTCAGCAGATGCATCTTCTAAAGCCCAGTTGACCCGACTGGCCTTTGAAGGGAAACTTCTTTTGGGAGCCGATTTGGAGAAGCTGGTGAAGGATGTGGATGAGACAAACTCTTACCGCCTTCCAGAGGACAGATCCATGGGACCTGTAAAGCGGGCAGGAATCCTTTTCCATCAACCTCCACCTGCTCCGCTTGAGCACACTGGTTGGACTCTCCGGAGGTCTTGGGTCTCCTGTTGCTACTAGCTTGTAAGGCCACCTGGCTCATGCCAAGTCCTTTCATGGAGCACATGGTCCCAGGGCCTCAGTCCCCTCCACAGGAGGATTCGCTCGGGATGCACAATGAAGGTTTGGGTGCCGATTTCCTCCAGTTGGGAGCAGGCTTCTCCTCTAATTCAGGAATGGGCCGTATCACCAAAGATCGCTGGGTGCTAGACAGTATGCAGTACCACTATATCCTGGACTGCAAAGAGCCAATCCCAGAGGCTTTTGTCACCTCCCCTTGTGGTTCTGCGAACAAATGGCCTACTGTATGGATCAACAAAAACAACGCAACAGCTTAAACCAAACCTAATACATCACATCTACTACTCTTCAGATTTATTAAACACCTACTTATCTTTTAGGCAAAAATGACCTCAGGATGGTTTATACCCTACATGTAGTGAACAAGTTCACTATAGGGAATAGCTGACGCTCACATCACCAGTCAAAAAGCCTTCTAAATACTATCAATATATTTTATTAATTTATAACATTTGAACTCCATATGAGTACTCCTGGGGATTCAAAATTTACTTATAATTTAACCACACCACTACACAAAACAGTACATATAGCATCATATTAACCGAATTCAATAAAGCACCCTTAAACTCGTTTTCCTACCCTGTAAAATAACAGAACAGTTGCAATAGATCGCAACATCAATAACCACGTCAAATAGATCCTGAATAAGATCTTTAAGATTCAGCATATAAAGCCCATGGCTACTTGACTCGAATCTATCGAGGATGCCGTAGCTGTTCAATTTCAGTCTGTCGTGAATTTTCATTCAACGGCCAGGCAATATATTTCCTCAAAAAAGCTCAAACATTTCCAAAATAAAAAACCCTACAAAAGCTTTTGTTTCGCCAATTTCCGGCTTCTTCAAGGGTTAAAAGTAACCGTATATTATACAACCACCATTACCTGCTGAATTCACTCTGCCACTATTGCAAAACGGCGTCTGACGCACTCCCTTTAAAAAGCCAACCACCAATACCAACGCTCAACAAAAATGATGTCACATCACAAAAAACTCATAACAATCTAATGGAAAAAACACTAATCAGAACTCCAAAGTGACACTGGCAGAATATTCTAAAAAAAACAGTGTCCATTCTATCTTGTCGTTCAGTCCTCCTGGAGATAAAGTATTTAAAATATAAATCCAACATTGCTCCTTCTGCAGCAGCAATTGACCTCTATCCCCTCTTCTTATATTGTAAGGAACATGCTCCAAAACTGTACATCGTAGATCTTCAAAACAATGTTGCAATTCTAAACAATGTTGTATCAATGGTGTATCAACCCTTGCTTTATTCAAGCTATACTTATGCTCGGTAAGTCGTATCTTCAAAGGCCGCGTGGTCTTTCCTATATACAACTTCTGGCAAGGGCACCATAACACATAAATTACAAATGGAGTGTGTCAGACGGCTGCCTGGGTGAGAATGTTCACAGTCTTGGCAAGTGCATATATCAATATGATTGGCAAGGGATTGTGGGCAATGCAGTCCATTCACACCAGACACAGCTGCTCACAATAAATAGTTGTGCTTGAGGGTAAAGCCAATAAGATATTTATTTATGGGGTTATTTCTCCCAACACAGATATGCTTGGTAGCACATAAATCAGGTTACTTGCTTTCAGTGTTAAACTTGGAAAAACAAAAATCAGGAAAACAACATTTGAACTTGTCAGGCAATCTAAGCAAAAGAAATAAGACCTGGTTGGTAACAAACTGGTCTTTTCTGTAGGCTTTAGCTAATATTTTCTTAGCAGTGTATCAAACAACAAACAAAAATCCACAAAGAAGAGAAAAACTGTTCTTTTCAGGTTAACTTCTTATATCTTCCCACATAGATTCAGAAGTGATTCCCTCAGAGCTCACAAGCAATTAGGTAAGGCTCAATTGCTAGCAGTTACCCAGCTGAAACCCCTTAGCTGGCTTGCTTTCTACTGCGTGGCTAAAAATCCTACTCAGGAGCTTTTCTGAGTAGATCTAAAGAACAAGTTTGTATTTCTTTGTGATGGTTGTTGTATGTTATAACAGAAAATCACCAAAGGAGTTTAGACAGAGAGCAATCCATGTAAACACATCCTTCATCTGCAATCACTCCCCCTTCTTCAACAATCATGGGTTCAATATCCTGGATTGGCACAGATTAATTTCTCAATGGAGCACTTTCAGGAGAATACTTGTTTCCCTGCTGTCTTTCAAGGTTATAGCTAGGGCATAGATCAGTGTTCATACCTGAGCTCCCATTGCTGTTAAAGTTCCTCTCTATATAGCCTGGCCAGTATGTAGTCCAGTTCTTATGTCCAGCCTTCCAATCCAGATCCCTGGACACTGGATCTCTCTTCACATACCTTCTGGCACGGGTCTTAGGGTCCCTTCCACGTGCAGCCGTCTCCCTCACAGGTACCGTCTGGAGATTCCTAGCTCTGCAGCACCATTCCTCTGGCTTTCCCCAGTCCAATGGTGTATGCTGGCCCTTGGAATACCTCCCAGTATATGTACTGCTCCGGACTCTTCTAGACCTCCCAAAGGCTTTTCTCTTCTTTCTTCCAAAGGGTTTCTTGCCCTCTCTGTCCGTCCGGTTTGGCTTCTGCTTCTGATAATCCTCCAAATGAAACTGAGGATATCCAAGCTGATCATGAAGATGATGATGATCCTCAGGATAATTCTCTGTAGAATAAACTCGACCTTTATTCTGCTTAGATGAGTGCTCCTCCCTAACACAGCGCAGCTGTGCTGAATCAGGCCCTGCCCTTTGAGATGAGTGCTTAGGGATTACCTCAAAGCCCTCCTGATTGAACACACGTTTCCCCACTTCAGCTCCTCTAATGGCTGTTGGAAACCTGGTGCATTCTGGGACTGGTAGTCTTTTATGGGAAAATTCTGTTTTCTTATTTCTACCAGAACTGACAGGTTGCTTGTTCAGAGTCACTTCACCTTTTCTATAGCTCCTTCCTGAGCTATGATAAGCTTCCTTATCACAAGTGTCACATGTTGTATTATAATTCAAGTTATGAACTTTACTCCGATACTTTAGACAAATTAGATTTTTCATAATCTTACAATAAGAACAGCGGTCACACTTAGTATGGCCTGTGATGCTAACAGATGTATCTCGTCGTGGAGCTGCAGAACAAAGCCAATCTCGCAAATTACGGCCACGGCTATATGTCATATGCAAAGAGTAATCTGAAAGTTGGGGATGTGTTCTAAATAAACTCCATCTTTTTCGAAGTGAAGCTGCTATGGGATTAGATAAACTGGAATGTTGCAAAACACATGTTATAGATAACTCAGCAGAAGAAGCTGTCGATTCTGATTTACCATGATCAGAATTCAATAACCACTCACGATGATTATATTTCACTCTTTTATAAGCTTTCTGCAAGAGTGATCTAGGATATCCACGGTCCTCAAATTTAAGCATCATAATCTTTGCCTGTATTTTAAACTCCCGAAGTGTAGAACAAATGCGTCGACATTGTAAAAGTTGTGAATATGGCAAGCTGTATTTAAGATACAAAGGATGAAAACTCTTATAATGTAATAGAGTATTTCTATCCGTGGGCTTAGTATACACAGTGGTTAGAAAACCACCTGGAGATTTAAATATCTTAACGTCCAATAAATGGATTTCAGAGGCTTGCACATCCATCTCAAATCTGATATTGATATTACAGGTATTCAGATATTGAAAAAAATCATCAAGGCAAGCCCTTGAACCCTTCCACAATAAAAAAAAAAAATCATCTATATACCGGTACCATTTAAAAATGTATTGTGCAAATCTTGAAGAATACACGTATTTAGTTTCATAAAAATGCATGTAAAAATTCGCCAAAGACGGGGCAAAAGTCGCACCCATGGCTATTCTGGAAATTTGCTGGAAAAATTCATATTTATATACAAAAAAATTTCTCTTAAGTACCACTTCTGTTAAAGTAGACAAAAAAGTAGTTGGAACCCTATGCGGCATTTCTCTTGCATCCCAAACTCCTATTAAAATCTCTATCACATCATCTTGAGGTATTGAAGTATACAGAGCTGCTACATCCAAACATGTCATCCAAGTGACCTGTTCAGGTGATCCAATATTTTCCATACTTCATACCTCAAGATGATGGGATACAGATTTTAATAAGCCTCCCGTTAAGCCACCACCGGTGGCATGGGATTTAAATCTGGTTCTTGGTCAGCTCATGAAGCTGCCTTTTGAACCAGTAGCTACTACCTCTTTGAAATTCCTTTCCTGGAAGGTTATTTTTCTTATTGCAATCACATCAGCATGTCACATCAGTGAATTGCAAGCATTGGTGGCTGATCCTCCTTATACAAGGTTCCATCATAAGGTAGTCCTTAGGACTCATCCTCACTTTATGCCAAAGGTGGTTTCACCTTTTCATTTAAACCAAGCAGTTTACCTTCCTGTTTTATTCCCATGGCCTCATGCCTCTAATGCAGAAAGGAATCTTCATACTTTGGACTGTAAAAGAGCTTTGGCCTTTTACTTGCAAAGGACGAGCAACATAGAAAGTCTTCTCAACTCTTTGTTGCTTTTGATCCTAGTCATTTAGGACTTCCAGTCTCCAAAAGGACACTGCCCAACTGGATTGCACAGTGTATATCTTTTGCCTATCAGAGTAAGAACCTTCCTCTTGAAGGCCATGTCACAGCGCACAATGTGAGAGCCATGGCAGCCTCTATGGCTCATCTTCACTCTTTGTCTGTCGATGACATCTGTCGAGCAGCTACCTGGGCCTCGGTTCATACCTTCACAGCCCTTACTGCTTGGACAAGGACTCCCGGCGGTATGCCTTGTTTGGTCAGGCTGTTCTTCAACACCTGTTCCATACTTAATCAACTCCTACCCACCATCCCTGGTAGGATGCCAGAGATCCACGGGGGAAAGTGGAGCTCTTTCAAAAGGGCACACAACTTCTGGTTTTTTTCCCTGGCATCTGTAGCTAGGGAGTCCCCATATGTGAAGACTACATTCCTGCTTGTTCCTGGAGATAGCATAGTTACTCACCTGTAACAGGTAATCTCCGGGAACAGCAGGAATTTAGTCTTCATAACCCACCCACCTCCCTTAGGAGTTGTATCTCTCTATCTCTCTCTCTTTCTCTTTCTCTCTCCCTCTTTCTCTCTCTCTTTGTCTCAGCTTTAAACTCAACTGGAGAGAGACAGTTGGGAAAGGTGGGAAGGCAGCACGCAGGCGCTGTGGGATGCTCCCAAAAGCTTTCTAATTGGACACTGGGGAGCGTTCCCACGCAGGCTCTGTCGGTACTGACGATACCCATATGTGAAGACTAAATTCCTGCTGTTCCTGGAGATCACCTGTTTCTCCAGGACCAAGCAGGAAGTCAGTCCTCACATATGGGTGACGTCGGCGCCGACGGAGCCCCCGTGCGGAGCATTTCTCCAGCTTTCATAGAAATCCTTTGGGAAAGCAGCGCGCATGCGTGGTCCCCTTCCCGCCCAAGGGTGCCATCTTGCTCGGTCTTCTTTTTTCCTGGGAGCCCGACGGATGTATATTCGTTTCACCCGAGGAAGAAGTTGATTTTCTCTGCTTTAACATGTTTTTCTTCGGTTCGACGCCGGTTTCCCTTTCCCGCCTGGGTTCGATATGTCGGTATCGAGCCCGGATCTTTTTTTCGGTTTATGTCCTTAGTGACTAGCGTTCGCGCCATTTTTTCTTTTTTCACTGGCAGCTCTGTCTTTTGACCTTGCAGGGGCCCTTTTTCCCCCGATGGCTGCCAGCGGGTTTAAAAAGTGTGATTGGTGCAAGAAACATGTCTCTCACCGACACACATGACTGCTGCCTCCGGTGCCTCGGACCTTATCATGACCCAATGATCTGTGATCCATGTGGGAAAATGTCCTCTAAGGCTTTACGGAGTCTGCAGCACCAAAAGGAAAGAATCTTCTCTGACTCCGTGTCCGGTAGGGCCCGGACCTCGTCAGAGGCCTCGACATCTCGGGACTCCGGCCCCGAGCAGCATCGAGGCTCCTCTGAAAGGGGGTCTCCCTCACGGGAGCATCGTAAGAAGAAAAAACCCGCGAGGGCGGCGTCAGTGGACGCACTTGGCTCCTCGAGGGCCAAGTCGCATAGCCCCAAGCGCCGTCCCGGGTCTTCGGAGTTGGAGAGGCCTGCAAAACAACCTCTTGTGGAGATGGAGTCCCCGGGTCACGTGAGTACTGTAGTCCTCGTGGACTCACCTCCAGGGGAGCCGATGTCGGGCACGGCGCCGCCGGGGCCCGAGTCGGGGGCTGCTGAGTCTCCTGAGTTCGGACTCAGGTTGACAGCCTTGGAGAGCAGCCTCGCTGCCTTCATGGAACAGCAGCGGGCATTGATCGCCGGTCTCACCGGTGCATCTGCCCCGACAACCGGGACATCGACGTCCAAGTCGACCCCGGAGGCCGAGCCGATCCTCGAGTCCATGCAGGCTCGAGTCGATCCTCGGCCACGGTCCCTCTCGGCTTCCCGTTCGGGACCGAGATCGTCGATGCCGGTACCCTCAGCGTCGGGACGGAGGGCATCGGTGCCCGGCCGACCGGAGTCGCTCGACACCTCCTCCGAGGAGTTGGGCTGGGAGACAGAGGACGAAAAGCACCCGACACCTATCGGACTCGGTGTGTCCCATCGGACTCGCCGGAGTCCGAACCTCGGAGACGATCCCCACCGGAGGATACCCGGTTCTCGAACTTCGTGTGGGATATGGCCAAGGCCTTGGCCTTCCCCGCGGATCCCGAGGAGGAGCCTTGAGCCGAGAAGCTCGAGGCCCTCCAGTATGACTCTCCCCCGAAGGAGGCCTTTACTGTATCGGTTCCTCCGATGCTGGAGCGGCTGCTCTTCCGCATGTGGGAGACCCCGGCCTCGGCGCTGGTGTTAAGCAAGCGGGTCGATTCCATCTATCGAGTCCGCAAGAGCCCGGGTTCCAAAAGGCACAATTACCGCACCACTCCATGGTTGTGTAATCGACCATGCATCGACTGCAAAGTCAGAAGATGCACTCCTTGGTGCCTCCCGGCCGGGAGGCACAGAACCTGGATGCCCTCGGTAAGAAGTGCTTCCAGGGCTCTATGTTTGCTTGCCATGTCCAGACATACCAGCTCTACATGGGCATGTATCTCCGAGACCTGGCAAAGGAGATTGCCAGGTTCTCTGCTGGTCTCTCTGAGGAACCTTTGCAGAGGTTCCAGGCCTTGTCCACCGGTATTCGAGAGTGCTTGAAGTTTATCTCTCGAGCAGCCTACGATGGCTTCGAGGCTTCGGCCCGAGTAGCCAGGGCTGGCATGGGTGCCCGCCGACAGGCTTGTCTACAGTCATCTGACCTGGAGCCATGGGTACAGGACAAGTTGGTCGATGTCCCCTGCCGAGGTGAAAACCTCTTTGGCAAGCCCATGGCTGAAAAGGCTGCAGAACTCGAGACCGAGACTCTGACCAGGACTAGGCTGTCCAGAAAAACCTCTGCCCCTTCTCAGAAGAAGAAGGGCTCGGGAAAAAAGACCTTTTACCCGAGGAAGTCATCTGCCTATAAACAATACCCTCATTATCAGGCCTCTGCAGCTCCCCAACAGGGTCAGCAGGCCAAGGGGCAGGGTCATGGGCCCCGTAGGCAGAAGGCCCCCAATCCACCAACACCGGCCCCTGCTCAGCAGGGTGGGGGGTTTTGACTCAGAAAGCATAGCCTCTTCTCCTCAGCTGGCTTTTCTCAGCACAGGAGGCCGGCTGGCCCACTTTGCCCACAGGTGGTCAGCCGTCACATCAGATACCTGGGTGCTTCATATAGTCCAAAAGGGCTATCTTCTCCATTTTCACCAGGTACCTTCCTCCTATTTTCCAGGGGAGCCTCCAAGACTCCCTCTGCACAGGGACCTACTCCTTCAGGAGGTAGCAAGTCTACTAAAGGAACAGGCTGTGGAACCGGTGCCCCACCACCTGAGAGGTCACGGCTTTTATTCCAGGTACTTTCTGGTACCAAAAAGAACAGGAGGCCTCAGACCCATCCTAGACTTGCGCAACCTCAACAAGTTCCTGGAGAGGGAAAAGTTCAAGATGCTTACCCTTGGAATCCTGCCGCCCTACCTCCAGCATGGAGATTGACACTGCTCCTTGGATCTAAAGGATGCTTATACTCACATCCTTATTCATCCAGACCACAGACAATATCTCAGATTTGTTGTGGGAGGAAACCACTATCAGTACAGAGTACTACCCTTTGGCCTGACTTTCGCTCCCAGGGTGTTCACCAAGTGCCTGGCAGTGGTGGCGGCCTACCTAAGACTTCAAGGTCTTTTTGTGTTTCCGTACCTGGACGACTGGCTCATAAGGGGCCAGTCTTCCCAGGAGGCCAATCAAGCCACCCTGCTCTGCTTCAGCACTTGGGGTTTGTCATAAACTTCGCAAAGTCCACTTTGCTCCCATCCCAGAACTTAGAATTCATAGGAGCAAGGCTGGACACTCTTCAGGCGAAGGCTTTTCTGCCAATGGACAGAGCCCCACAGGCTGATGGATCTGGCCAGGCAGTTTCACAGCAATTCCCTGGTCTCTGCCAGGCAATTCCTGAGACTACTCAGCCATATGGCTTCCACGGTTCATGTCACCCCCAATGCCCGCCTGCACATGCGGCCTGCTCAGTGGAGCCTTCGCACTCAGTGGCATCAAGCCACAGGGAGCCTAGCGGACTCAGTAAGAATATCCGACCTGCTAGTCTCCTCTCTGCAATGGTGGCTTCATCTTCCGAATCTGGTACTCAGAATGGTTTTTCAATCCCCTCCGCATTCTCAAGTGCTGACGACAGATGCTTCTCTTCTAGGATGGGGAGCACATTGCCAAGGGACATGTACTCAGGGTCTCTGGACCCCTTGGGAGGCTGCTCAACAAATAAACTTTCTGGAGCTGCGGGCGATACGCCTAGCTCTGAGAGCCTTCTCCCACCTCGCCTCTCACCAGTCTGTACTAGTCCAGACGGACAATCAAGTTGCCATGTTCTACGTGAACAAACAAGGAGGCACAGGCTCCTTCCTTCTATGTCAGGAGGCACAACGGCTGTGCTCTTGGGCTGTCAATCACGGAATCCTCCTCAAGGCTATCAACCTCCCAGGTCAAGAAAATTACCTGGTGGACAGACTGAGCAGGATCCTGCAACCACACGAATGGAGATTGAACCCGTTGGTGGTTCAGCAGATCTTTCTCAGGTGGGGCCTCCCCACCATGGATCTTTTCGCCAGTCCTCTGAACCGGCAACTCCCGAGATTCTGCTCCAGACAACCGCATCCTCTAAGAGTAGCAGCGGATGCGTTTCTGATCTCGTGGTCCACAGGCCTACTGTATGCGTTTCCTCCCACGCCACTAGTGTCCAGAACACTGTTCAAAGTCCTCAAGGACGGGGCCTCAATGATCCTGATAGCCCCCAGGTGGCCGAGGCAACCGTGGTTCCTGCTTCTGCTGCAACTGGCGGTGGACACCCCTCTTCCTCTGGGTTTTCTGCACAATCTCCTGTCTCAGGATCAGGGGACTCTCTTGCACCCCAACCTTCAGTCCCTTCATCTGATGGCCTGGCTGCTGAAAGGGTAGTCCTGGCTCCCCTACTACTGCCTCGAGAGGTGAAAGATGTAGTCTTAGCCTCTAGACGGCAATCCACCAGGAAATCCTACGCTCTTAAGTGGCGTAGATTCTCCGCATGGTGTGCTCAGCACAGCGAGAATCCCTTCTCGTGCTTGGTAGCGGTAGTTTTGCAATATTTGCTTTACCTCTCCAATCTAGGCCTTAAGTCCAACTCTGTCAGGGTTCACCTCAGTGCTCTCTCAGCGCACCACTCGCCAGTGGACGGAAGGCCTCTTTCCAACCACCCTTTGGTGGCTCGTTTTCTCAGAGGCCTCCTTCTGCTTAAGCCTCCTTTGCGTCCACCAGCCCCTCAGTGGGATTTGAATGTGGTCTTACAGCGGATTACTTGTCCACCCTTTGAACCTATGGCTACCTGCCCTCTCCGTTTCTCTCCTGGAAAACCTTGTTTTTGGTAGCTCTTACCTCTGCTAGGCGAGTGAGTGAACTTCAGGCACTAGTGTCTGATCCCCTTACACTAGGTTCTACAGGAATAGGGTAGTCTTACGGACTCACCCTAAGTTTCTTCCTAAGGTTGTCTCCCCTTTTCACCTCTCGTTGGAGGGTCAAGTCATGGCTCATCGTGTCAGGGCGAAGGCTGCATCAGTGGCTCATCTCCGCCCTGTTCCATTGGCAGACATCTGCCGGGCCGCTACTTGGTCTTCAAGCCAGACTTTTGCAGCCCATTATTGCCTTGAGAGGGAGTCCTGCAGGGACAGTGCTTTCGGACAGGCACTACTCCATAATCTCTTTGGGGTTTAGGCAACTCCTACCCTCCGGCCCTGTTGTTGGGCTACCGGTCGGGGGCGTTCTCAGAGAAGATTCCTTCCTTACGTGCTGCCGAGCTAGAGGGAGCTCATTTTTTCGGCTTGAGGTCTCTGGTAGCCTTAAGCTGGGGAGTCCCATATGTGAGGACTGACTTCCTGCTTGGTCCAACCCTCCCTCCTCCCCTTGGAGTTGCAGTCATATGATTTATTTTGCTAAATATTTGCTGTCTTTTAGCTATGTCATCAGACTGAGCAAGATGGCACCCTTGGGCGGGAAGGGGACCGCGCATGCGCGCTGCAATTCCCAAAGGCTTTCTTTGAAAGCTGGGGAAATGCTCCGCACGAGGGCTCCGTCAGCGCCGACATCACCCATATGTGAGGACTGATTCCTGCTGTTCCTGGAGAACAGCTGTTACAGGTGAGTAACTACTCTTTCCCTGCGGATCCCGAGTAGGAGCCTCGAGCCGAGGAGCTCGAGGCCCTACAGTATGACTCTCCTCTGAAGGAGGCCTTTACTGTTCCGGTTCTTCCGATGCTGGAACGGTTGCTCTTCCGCATGTGGGAGGCGCCGGCCTCGACGCCGGTTTTGAGCAATCGGGTTTATTCCATCTATTGAGTCCGCAAGAGCCCCGGGTTCCAAAAGGCACAATTACCGCACCACTCCATGGTTGTGGAATCGGCCATGCATCGTCTGAAGAGTCAGAAGATGCACTCCTCGGTGCCTCCCGGCTGGGAGGCCCGGAACCTGGATGCCCTCGCTAAGAAGTGCTTCCAGGGCTCTATGCTTGCTTGCCGTGTCCAGACCTATCAGCTCTACATGGGCATGTACCTTCGAGACCTGGCGAAGGAGATTGCCGGATTTTCTGCTGGTCTCTCCGAGCAACCTTTGCAGAAGTTCAATGCTCTGCCCTCGGGTATTCGTGAGTGCTCGAAGTTTATATCTCGAGCAGCCTATGATGGCTTCGAGGCTTTATCCGAGTAGCCGCGGCCGGCATCGGTGCACGCCATCAGGCTTGGCTACAGTCATCGGACCTCGAGCCATGGATGCAGGACAACTTGGTTGATGTCCCCTGCCGAGGTGAAAACCTCTTTGGCAAGCCCATGGCTGACAAGGCTGCCGAACTCGAGACCGAGACTCTTACCCGGACAAGGCTGTCCAGATAAACCTCTGCCCCTTCTCAGAAGAAGAAGGGCTCGGGGGAAAAAGACCTTTTACCCGAGGAAGTCATCTGCCTATAAACAGTACCCTCATTATCAGGCCTCTGTAGCTCCCCAACAGGGTCAGCAGGCCAAGGGGCAGTGTCATGGGGCCCCGTAGGCAGAAGGCCCCCAAGCCTCCTACTTCGGCTCCTGCTCAGCAGGGAGGGGGATTTTGACTGCTTTGGCATAGCCTCTCCTCAGCTGGCTCCCATCAGCACTGTAGGCAGGCTGGCCCTGTTCGCCCACAGGTGGTCAGCCGTCACAAGGGATACCTGGGTTCTAAGTATAGTTCAGAAGGGCTATCTCCTCCACTTCCACCAGGAAGCCCCCTCCTATTTTCCAGGGGAGCCTCCCAGACTCCCTCTGCACAGGGACTTACTCCTGCAGGAGTTGACAGGTCTTCTGAAGGAACAGGCAGTGGAACCGGTGCCCCACCACCTGATAGGTCACGGCTTCTATTCCAGATACTTCCTGGTACCAAAGAGAACAGGAGGCCTCAGACCCATCCTAGACTTGCGAAACCTGAACAAGTTCCTGGAGAGGGAAAAGTTCAAGATGCTTACCCTTGGAATCCTGCTGCCCTATCTCCAGCAGGGAGATTGGCTATGCTCCTTAGATCTAAAGGATACTTATACTCACATTCTTATTCATCCAGCCCACAGACAATATCTCAGATTTGTAGTGTGAGGAAACCATTATCAGTACAGAGTACTACCTTTTGGCCTCACATCCGCCCCCAGGGTATTCACCAAGTGCCTGGCGGTGGTGGCGTCCTACCTCAGGGTTCAAGGCCTCTTTGTCTTTCCATATCTGGACGATTGGCTCATCAGGGGTCAATCCCCACAAGAAGCCAATCAATCCACCCTTTGCACTGTCGCTCTGCTTCAGCACCTGGGGTTTGTCATAAACTTCGCAAAGTCCAGTTTGCACCCCTCCCAGAACATGGAGTTCATAGGAGCTCGACTGGACACCTTTTTACCAGTGGACAGGGCCCACAGATTGATGGCTCTAGCCAGGCTATTCCACAGCAATTCTCTGGTCTCCGTCAGACAATTCCTGAGGCTCTTAGGCCACATGGCATCCACGGTCCATGTGACTCCAAATGCCCGTCTACACATGAGACCAGCTCAGTGGGGCCTCAGGACTCTGTGGCACCAAGCCACAGGAAGCCTCACGGACACAGTGAGGGTGTCCAGCCTACTACAGTCTTCTCTGCAATGGTGGCTTCATCTTCCGAATCTAGTACAAGGGGTGCCTTTTCAGGCACCTCCACACTCTCAGGTGCTGACAACCGATGCTTCTCTGCAAGGTTGGGG
The DNA here is from genome assembly GCA_033557465.1 of Ichthyophis bannanicus. Taxonomy (NCBI): domain Eukaryota; kingdom Metazoa; phylum Chordata; class Amphibia; order Gymnophiona; family Ichthyophiidae; genus Ichthyophis; species Ichthyophis bannanicus. The sequence goes on from CM066035.1 coordinate 282,398,748, forward strand.
TGCACATTGCCAAGGGGCATGTACTCAAGGCTTGTGTACTCCTTGGGAGGCCGGACAGCAGATCAATCTCTTAAAACTGAGAGCTATCCGCTTAGCTCTGAGAACTTTCTCTCATCTCATCTCTCACCAGTCCGTCTTAGTTCAGACGGACAATCAAGTGGCTATGTTCTATGTAAACAAACAAGGGGGCACAGGGTCCCGCCTTCTCTGTCAGGAAGCACAGAGACTGTGCTCCTGGGCAGTCGATCATGGCATTCTTCTCAAAGCAGTCTACCTCCCAGGTCAGGAGAATTACCTGGCGGACAGATTGAGCAGAATTCTGCAGCCGCACGAATGGCAGTTGAACCCTTTAGTGGTTCAACGGATCTTCCTGAGATGGGGTCTTCCAACCATAGATCTCTTTGCCAGTCCTCTGAACCGTCAACTTCCCAGGTTCTGCTCCAGACAACCGCATCCTCTCAGAGTAGCAGCGGATGCGTTTCTCATTCCATGGTCTACAGGCCTACTATATGCGTTTCCTCCCACGCCTCTAGTGTCCAAGACACTATTCAAGGTGACACGGGACAAGGCCTCAGTGATTCTGGTGGCCCCCAGGTGGCCAAGGCAACTCTGGTTCCCACTACTGTTGCAACTAGCCGTGGACACTCCTCTTCCTCTGGGGATGCAACCCGATCTCCTGTCTCAGGAGCAGGGATCTCTCTTACACCCCAATCTCCAGTCCCTCAATTTGATGGCCTGGCTGCTGAAAGGGTAGTCCTAGTACCTTTACTACTGCCTAGGGAAGTGGAGGACGTAGTCTTGGCCTCTAGGAGGCAGTCCACCAGAACGTCTTATGCCCTTAAGTGGCATAGATTCTCTTCCTGGTGTACTCAACACAATGAGAATCCCTTCTCATGCTTGGTACCAGTGGTGCTGCAGTATTTGCTTCACCTATCCAACCTAGGCCTTAAGTCCAAATATGTTTGAGTTCATCTTAGTGCTCTTTCAGCACACCGCTCACAGGTAGAGGGTCAGTCTCTATCCAGCCATCCTTTGGTGGCTCGCTTCCTCAGAGCCTGCTTTTGCTTAAGCCTCCAGTGCGTCCACTTGCCGCTGACTGGGATTTAAATGTGGTCTTGCAACGGCTTACTTGCCCTCTGCGTTTTCTGTCCTGGAAAACGCTGTTTCTGGTAGCCCTTACCTCAGCTAGGCGAGTGAGTGAGCTTCAGGCCCTAGTATCAGAAGCACCTTATACTAGGTTCTATAGGAACAGGGTAGTCTTACGGACTCACCCTAAGTTCCTCCCAAAGGTTGTCGTCTCCTTCCACCTCAATCAGGAGGTGGTTCTTCCGACTTTCTTTCCCAGGCCTCATGCTAGCCGGGCTGAGAAGGTCTTGCATACCCTGGACTGTAGGAGGGCGTTGTCCTTCTACCTTGACCGTATGCGGTAGCACCGCAGGACGGTTCAGCTCTTCGTCTCTTATGACCCCAATAAGTTGGGTTGGCTGTCTCCAAGCGTACTTTGTCCATATGGGTAGCTGACTGCATCGCCTGGGCTTACAGGGCAGCCGGCCTCTCGTTGCAGGGTCGAGTTATGGCTCACCGTGTCAGTGGCTCATCTCTGCTCTGTTCCATTGGTAGACATCTGCCGGACCGCTACTTGGTCTTCAAGCCAGACTTTTGCAGCCCACTACTGCCTTGAGAGGGAGTTCCGCAGGGACAGTGCTTTCGGTCAGGCAGTGCTCCGGAATCTCTTTGAGGTTTAGGCAACTCCTACCCTCCAGCCCTCTGATTGGGCCACCGGTGGGGTTATGTTTCAGTGAAATCCTTTCTCTGATGCTGAGGCTAGAGGGAGCTCATTTTTTCAGCTCTGGGCCCCCGGTAGCCTGAAGCTGGGGAGTCCCATAAGTGAGGACTGACTTCCTGCTTGGTCCTGGAGAAAGAGTAGTTACTCACCTGTAACAGGTGTTCTCCAGGAGCAGCAGGAATCAGTCCTCACAACCCTCCCTCCTCCCCTTGGAGTTGCAGTCATATGATTTATTTTTGCTGTCTTTTAGCTATGTCATCAGACTGAGCAAGATGGCACCCTTGGGCGGGAAGGGGACCGCGCATGCGCGCTGCATTCCCAAAGGCTTTCTATGAAAGCTGCGGAAATGCTCCGCACGGGGGCTCCGTCGGCACCGACGTCACCCATATGTGCGGACTGATTCCTGCTGCTCCTGGAGAACACCTGTTACAGGTGAGTAACTACTTTTACGGGTGAGTAACTATGCTTTCTCTGCCTCTTCTTGTTCTTTCTCGTCTTTCGTTCTGGCTGAGGCCGAAGGAAGGGGCACAAGGTGTAAAGCCTAACTTCCGAGACAAGAAGTTCTCTTGTATATAGTACTTTTTATACGTTCAATTAAAATATTTTTATTAGCTTCTTATTTGTTGCTCCTTTAAGTGTGCTTTGTAAATAGTTCACTGGGGATGATGGGAGAGGCCAGCAGTCTACATCTAGTGATGTCACATTTTTGTGACATACCCAGTCTCCAAGCTGCAGGAGGAGGTGCACAACCCAGAGGTGGAGGACTAAACTGTAGTACCTCCAGGAAGAACAATTACCAGGTAGGTGTAATTTCCATTTTTTCTGAGGGCCCTCGAGGTGCTTCGGCACCATTATGGGCTTAGGCCCTTTTTTCCTTCTTTCAAAGAAAGCCTTTTGGAGATGCACCACACATGCGTGGTCCACTTCCCGCCAGGGGTGCCATCTTGCCTCAGTTTCCGTGGAGCCTATCAGATGTTGTCCAGTTTTCCCCAGAAAAAGCCTGATTTTTATTAAGTTTTGTCCACTTTGCATGCCGGTTCCTTCCCGCTCCTGAGCCAGCTTGCCTCGGTGTCGCTCCTTGGTTTCGTCTATTCGTTTTCTCATTTTTTCATCGAGGTGTTCCTCGACCGGCATTCGTACCCTTTTTCAGCCGAAGGACTCTGATCGCTGCTTGATGGCAGGGGCCCCCTTTTTCCGATGGCCTCCAGTGGCTTCAAAAAGTGTGACCGGTGTGGCAAAATGTCACTCACCAACCCACACGACTGCTGCCTCTGATGCCTCAGCCCGGAGCACGATGACTCCGACTGCAAACTTTGCAGAACTATGACCTCAAAGGCCTTAAATAGCCGCCATCAGCAACAGGGGAATTTTTTTCAAAAGTCCGACTCTGTGCCGTAGACTCCGGTGACCCCATGCTCCTGGGCCCCCTCTGATACCTCATTGCCTGTGAAGACAAGAGCCTCTTTGGAGTCCCGTGGCCGTGATTCCTCTGAGTGGAAATCCACGGAGGTGGAGCACAAGAATGGGAAATCCTCAAAGACCGCCTCTGAGGACGGATTCAGGAAGAAGGGAAAATCCCACCCCAGGACCCACAATCCTAGACATGAGTCTGAGGAGTCGGGGCAGTAACAGCCTTCCAAGCTGCCCCATAAAGAGTCGTCAGCACCCACCGAACCACCTCGGGCCTGCAAGACCATCCTCATCGAGGATTCCCCGTTGACTGTACCGACGTCGGGCCCAAAGTCTTCGGGCACTGCGGAGCCAACTGGTATGGAGACCAGAATGGCAGCCCTAGAGAGCAGTATATCTGCCCTAGTGGCCATGCAGCGGGCATCTTGCATTTCCTCCATATAATCTAATCTGCTTTTTGGTTTGGTTCAGTTCCTGATTGGAGTTTTGACAAAGCCCTGCCCCCTTCTGGGTGGTGGGTCATCTCATCCCTCACCTCAGGCAGCAGATTGCCTTGAGCCGCCCCTGTGGCCCTTAGGCGTTGGTCCGTGGCGTCTGTTTCTGGAGTTTCGCTGATGGCATGGTCTGGGTTGTCGTGTCTATATATCATGGTAACTTGCTGTTCTGTGTTCTTCTCTCTCTTATCTGTTTGACTATCTCTGTCCCCTATTCTGTCCTATCAAATAAATGGCGTTCTTTTCTTATTTTCTTGAATGATATAGTATTGTAAACCGCTCTAATGCCTTTTTGGCCTGAGCGGTATATCAAATTTAAATAAACATAAACATAAACATAACATTCATGTCCAGCTCATCTGGTTCATCCCCCCCAACAATGGCACTTTTACCATCAAGGGCTTCCTGGATGTTGTACCGGTCCTCGAGCGCCACGGGTCTCAAGAGAGCCCCCGGACGAGGCCCTGATGTCATTCCTCAGGACACTGATCCTCTCTAGCGAGTGCCCGTGGCTCAGACCGACAATCTTCTGGTGGTCGTGGACCGCCAGGAGCAGTCCTCCACAGAGATGATTGCACGGTATCAGACTCGTACTCTAACTTAGAGTCCGAATGGGAGACCGAGGACGAAGAGTTTCGGCACATGAGACGACACAGAGATTTGCCCTCAGATCCATCTCTCCCGATGACCCGACACCATTCCCTGCCTGAGGATGCCGTGTTCCTCGATTTTGTGCAGGGCATGGCCAAGGCTCTCACTATTGAGACAGAGGCTGAGGAGGACCCTCGCACCGAGGAATTGGAGATACTCCAATACGAGGTACCCCCAAAGGGAAACCTTTACAGACCCGGTGCCCCCGATCCTTGGATGTGGGAAACAACGGCATCAATACCAATCGATAGTAGGCACCTCGACGTCATGTACTGAGTACGCCAAAACCCTGGGTTCCAAAAGACCCAACTTCTCCACAACTCCATGGTTGTGGAGTGAGCCAGGCGCTGGCTTAAAAGCCATTAAACTCACTTGTGCCACCCGGCAGGGAGGCCCGAACCCTCAACATCCTCAGCCAAAGGACCTTTCAGGGCTCGATGCTAACGTGCCAGATCCAGTCCTACCTGCCCTACATCAGCATGTATCTGAAGGAACCGTCAAAGGAGCTTTGTGGATTCTTGGCAGACCTTAATGGGGAACTCCTACAAAGGTTCAAGTCTCTGACCATGGCAGTAAAAGAATGCTCAAAGTTTTTGTCCCAAGCAGCCTATGATGGCTTTGAGTCATTGGCCAGGGTGGCTGCCACGGGTATCGGGGCACGACACCAGGCATGGCTGCAGTCTCCTGACCTGGAACAGTGGGTGCAGAACAAACTGACTGATGTCCCCTGCATAGGAGAGAACCTATTCTGGAAGCCTATAGCGGATAAGGCAGCAGAGATAGAGACTGAATTCATGACTTAGAACCAGGCTGTCAAAGAAGACCTTGGTGCAACCCCGAGGAAGAAAGGGGGCTTTAGTGGTACACCACACTTCCAGGCCTTCCCGGCCTTCCTGGCCTGTCAACACGGCCAGCAACAAAAAGGCCTGGGACATGGTCCCAGAAAACAAATAGGCCCCAAAGTCCCAGGCGCTGGCTCCGGCCCAGCCTGGGGGAAGCTTTTGACTGCCTGGGTGCAACCTCCTACTCCCAAGGGGGCCCCTGCTGCCCACAGGGGGGTGCCTAGCCCTTAGGTGGACAGCCATCACCACTGATACCTGGGTGCTACAAGTGATCAAGGAGGGCTACCTTCTCCACCTATAACTGGCACCACCTTAATAATTCCCAGGAGAACTCACCAGGCCTCTCCTTCACCAGACCCTGCTCCTCACCGAGCTAGCAGACCTAATCAATGACAAAGCAGTGGAGCCAGTGCCGAAACATCTCTGGGGCATAGACTTCTATTCCAGGTATTTTCTCATCCCCAAGAGGATGGGGTGACTCAGGCCCATCCTGGACCTGCGAGAGCTCAACAGGTTTCTGTTCTTGGAGAGGTTCAAGATGCTCTTCCTTGGGACACTACTGCCATTCCTCCAGCAGGGAGATTGGTGTGCTCCTTAGATCTACACTCCTAATTCATCCCAGCCACAGAAATAGTTTTGGTTCATGGTTAGGGCACAGTACTACCAATACAGGGTGCTGTCCTTCGGTCTGGCCTTGTCAACAAGGGTCTTCACAAAATGTTTTGCGTTGGTAACAGCCCACCTCTGGCTCCAAGGGGCCTTGGTCTTCCCTTATCTGGATAACTGGCTCATAAAGGGGGATATGGCTGCAGAGGCACAATGCACCACCGGGCGCACCATCAATGCCCTGCAACACCTGGGGTTCATCATAAACTACCCCAAGTCCTACCTCACTCCGGCTCAGTGCCTAGAGTTCATAGGGGCAGAACTAGATAGCCTCCAAGCAAAAACCTTCCTCCCTCAGGAGAGGTCAGAACTCCTCAGGGAGTTAGCCACAGAGGTACACAGATGCCAGTTACTACCTGCCCGGCTCCTATTCCGCCTGTTGGGACATATGGCCTCCATGGTCCATGTGACCCCATGTGCACATGAGTGCAGCCCAGTGGTGTCTCCATTTTCAGTGAACACATGACACAGGCAGGCTCAGGGACAGGGTGAAAGTGACCCATTAGCTGGCGGACTCCCTCAGATGGTGACAGATTCCATGTCACCTTCAGGCTGGGATGTCCTTCCAGGCACTGAACCCCCAGAAGGTCCTCACCACAAATGCCTCTCTAATGGGCTGGGGAGCACATTGTGGGAGCCTCCAGACGCAAGGCTGCTGGTCCCAGAAGGAATCCCAGATGCAAATAAACTTGCTAGAGCTCCAAGCAATATACCTAGCTCTCCGAGTCTTTCGCCACCAGCTCCAATGCCACTTGGTGCTGATCCAGACTGACAATCAGGTCGCAGTGTTCTACGGGAACAAACAGGGTCGTACCCTCTCTGCCAGGAGGCAATAGCCCTCTGCTCCTATGCTGCATGCAGAGGGATGCTCCTAAGGGCAGTGTACTTCCTGGGCCAAGACAATGCCCTGGCGGACAGACTGAGCAGGTTCCTCTAACTGCACGAGTGGCGCCTTGATCCAGTGGTAGCCTCATGGCTGTTTAGTCTCTGGGGCATCCCCTCGATGGACTTGTTTGCCAGCCCAGACAATTTGTAATTGCCCCGATTCTACTCATGCCAGCCACAGCCATCCCAGGTGGCAGCGGATGCATTCGTCATCCCATGGAAGGAAGGCCTTCTGTATGCCTTTCCCCCTGACACTGCTGGTAGCTAAGACAGTATTCAAGGTCCAGCACAGCATCACTAATGCTGATAGCCCCTTGGTGGCCCAGTCAGCCCTGGTTCCCACTACTCCTCTCCCTGTCGGCATCGTTGCCGATTCCCCTGAGCTGAGCTCCAAAGTTACTCTCATAGGAATAGGGCTCCCTCCTACACCTGCACCTGGGGTCCCTCTCACTCATGGCTTGGCTGCTGAAAGAGTGGCATTAGCCCCCTTCAACCTCCCACAGGTCGTGGAAGAGATTCTTCTGGTCTCTTGTAAGGCCTCCACAAGAAGGGTGTACGCCTTCAAGTGGCGCTAATTCTCGGTGTGGTGTGCAGAAAGGCAGGCAAATCCGTTCTCCTGTTCAGTACAAGTGGTACTCCAGTACCTGCTTCACCTATTGCAGGTGGGACTGAAGTCCAATTCGGTCAGAGTACACCTGAGCGCTGTCGCAGTGCATCACGATTCCATTGAGGAACATCCCCTCTCTGCTTAGCCCTTTGTGTCCCAATTCCTGCGGGGTCTCATGTTATCCAAACCCCCCCCCCCCATCCGCCCTCCCAACGGTGGAGTGGGATCTGTGTGGTGCTCTCACTGCTCACTAAGCCTCCGTTTGAGCCTATGGCTACCTGCCACCTCCAGTACCTGTTATGGAAGGTCACCTTCCTGGTAGCACTCACATCAGCATGCAGAGTCGGCGAACTCCAGGTCTACACGAGCTTCTACAAGAGTAGGGTGGTGCTCTGTACACACTCCAAGTTTCTGCCGAAGATGGTATTCCCATTCCGCCTCAATCAGAAGGTGGTACTCCCCACCTTCTTTCCAAGGTCTAATGCTGGTAGTGTGGAGACCATTCTCCACAATCTGGATTGTAAGAGAGCCCTGTCCTTTTACCTGCAATGGACTCAGGCCACCGCAAAGCACCACAGCTTTTCGTATCCTATGATCCCAGCCGCTTGGTGCTCCCAGTGACTAAGCGAACTCTGTCCACTTGGTTGGCAGACTGCATTACCCTTTCCTATGAGCAAGGGATCTCACTGGGCCAGAGGTTCATGGCGCACTGCGTCAGGGCTATGGTTAATTCCGTGGCAAATCTGCATTCCGTTCCCGTGATGGAAATCTGCTGGGCCGCCACCTGGTCTTCGGTTCATACCTTTGCAGCACACTACAGCCTGGAGAGGGAGTCATGACGGGACAGTGCCTTCATCCAGGTCGTACTCTGTAATCTATTCGGGGTATAGGCAAATCCTGCCCTCCGACCCTTCTGTTTTCAGGCTACCAGAGCGCTGGTTCTTTGCCGGACACTTGGGTCTTGCGAGAGTCTGTCAGTAGGGACTGAACTGCTTGCTCATCATGGCTCACACTTTGCAGGTCGCCGTGACATTTTTTAAAGGTTCTCGGTAGCCTGTAGCTGAGGAGTCCCATATGTGAGGACCGACTTCCTGCTTCTTCCCAGAGAAAGCATAGATACTCACCTGTAACAGGTGTTCTCCAGGGACAACAGGAATCGGTCATCACAACCCCCCTCCTCCCTGGAGTTGCTTTTTTACCGTATTGTATTTTTACCTTGGCAGTCTTAACTATGTCATTTGACTGAGGCAAGATGGCACCCTTGGGTGGGGGGGGGAGGGGGGGAAGTGGACCACGCATGCGTGGTGCATCTCCCAAAGGCTTTTTTTTTTTAAAGCTGAGGAGATGCTTCCACGTGGGCTCCGTTGGCGCCATTGTCACGCATATGTGAGGACTGATTACTGCTGTCCCTCAAACACCTGTTACAGGTAAGTAACTATGCCATATAGCTGGAAGTTGTTGCATGTTTGACAGTTGTAAGTATAATATTGGTAAAGCACACATAGTTGACAGCTGCACGAACATGCTTGTAAATTTTATATAATTTGTGCTTGTGTTCAAATTGTAAACCTCTAGGAAATGATTAGCAGTATATAAATGAATAAACAAAATACAATCCTAAACCATGCTTCCAGGAATGCCTATACACCTATATTTTACACATGTATACTCCTATTTTATAAGAGCCCTTTTTGGTGTGTAAAACATGCTTTATAGGCAGAAAATGCTTTATAAAATTATCCCTTTAAACTGCTCCTCTTTATTCCTTTTTAACAACAAATGAATATCTTTAAAATCATACCTTTTTATATACCAATGTATAGCTTTCATAATTATTATATCCTGTCTTTTTTGTTTCTTTTAGTGGTATATGATCAGCATTGTACACATCTACAATCGTTGGAGAAACAGTGAAATTCGATGCTATGTTAATGGTCAATTAGTATCATATGGTGATATGGCATGGCATGTGAACACAACTGATGTAAGCTTTGATTTCTTTGATTCTTGTAGAAGAAAATTATTTTCATAGTTGAATGTGTGTTTCATTAGGTAATCAGACTGATGGAGTCCCTGGATATGAAGTACCTAGATGTCAGTAAAGCCTTTGACACTGTTCCACACAGGTGACTTATAAATTGCGTGCCTTAGGGATGTACTCTAAAGTGACTGGGCTAGGAATTAGTTGAGTGGGAGGCAACAAAAGATACAGGAAAATGGAGCTCACTCTGAGGAAAATGATGCTACTAGTGGTGTGCCAAAGGGATCTGTCCTTGGTCCAATTCTTTTTAGCATTTTTGTAAGTGATATTGCGGAAGGGGTATTGGGTAAGGTTTGCCTCTTTGTAGATGATACCAAAATCTTCAATAAAGTAGATTCTCAGGAAGGTATAGATAATTTGCTAGATCCCTCCCCAAAGCTTGAAGAATGGTCGAGAATTTGGCTGCTGAGATTTAATGCTGGAAAATGCAGGGTCATGCATTTGGGCTGCAAAAATTTATTTATTTATTTAGCTGTGCTTATATACTGCTTTTCACCGGGTCAAAGTGATTTACAGATATTTGCTAACAGGCACTTTTTATTCCCTCATCCCTGAAGGGCTCACAATCTAAGCGTACCTGAGGCAATGGAGGGTTAAGTGGCTTGCCCAAGGCCATAAGGAGTGGCCATGGGATTAGAGACCCCAGTCCCTCAGGCCTGAAGTTACTTGTCCCTACGTGGGAATTGAACCCCTGGCCCTCCAGCCTGAGGTAACCTGTCCCAACTACTGAGCCACTTCTCCCTCTGAGTGGTACAGAATAGAGGGTGAAGTACTTCATCCATGAAAGATGAGGGGTCTTGCGAGTGATTTGTTTCTGATGATCTCAAGGTGGCTGAACAGGTAGAAAAGGCAACAGTGAAAGCCATAAAGATGATTGGGTGCATAGCGAGAGTAATGGCCAGCAGAAAAGAGGAGGTTAATAGTGCCTCAGTATAAGTCTCTAGTGAGATTTAATTTGGAGTATTTTGTGCAATTCTGGAGACCACACCTTCAAAAGGATATAAACAGGATGGAATCTGTGCAGAGGGTTGCTCTCAAATGGGCCGTGGTTTTCGTCATAAGGTATATTGGGACAGACTTAGAACTCACTATGATCTCCTTATCGTTCCTCCAGTTTAGTCCTCCACTCCTGGGTAGTGCACCTCCTCCTGCAGCTTGGAGACTGGACCAATCAGAACTCTGCCGTCACTGGATACAGCCTGCAGGCATTCCCCATTAGTCCCAGTGTGTCCAGTCTCCATGCAGCAGGAGGACATAGTGAGCCTAGGTGCTGGGCTCACTAGAAGAACTAATAAGGAGCAAGCTAGATAGTTTAAAAAAAAAAAAAAAAGAAAAAAGATTGGCGTTTGATTGGGTTATTTTACATTCTTCTGATTTATTTTAATTTATTCTACCGGATCAAATTATTGTGGATGTGTCTTTAAAAAAAAAAAAGGAACCGGTAAAACGGAGGCAGTGATAGTTAACCGGGAGGTCCATTCAGCGGTTCTTCTCCTGCCAAGCCTCTTGTTGTTCCATTTGCTTGAATTTATCTCAGGATCTCTGGCCCCTTGAAGGTACGGGGCAGAGCTCTTGTTCCCGGCACACGTCCCGATTGCCGCGGTGCTTCAGGCCGCGGCTTTGGGAGCAGGTCTAACACCCTGCCTCAGTTTCACAGGACGCTCGTGAAATGCGGCCTCTCAGCGTTCCGGTGAACGGGTGAGTCTCGGAAGTTTTTTGCAACTACGAGACGTCTGGCAGTGCCGAGTTACAAGGGGCTCTGCAGAGCGCGCCAAATCGCGCTGAGGAAACCGCGGCCATTTTGAGCACGTGGTTTCCACGGTGATTTTAATCCTTCTGCCTGGCAGCGCTGGTCCCTCAGGCCGCAGTCCCGTTTTCATCGGAAGGTATTTCTGAGTTTTATTTTCCTTTTTTCGGGAGGCTCTGCCTGCTCTGTTTACTCGTTTTCTTTAATTTCTTTTGTTTGGGTTTGGTTTTCATTGTGCACCGGTCTCTCAGGGGGCTGGGGAGAGCACAAGGGTTTTGGTTCTTTGACGGCCAGGACAGCAAGGGGACTATATTAAAAAAAAAAAAAAAAAAGGAAAAGAAGAATTACAATAAATATATGCTCACTATAATAGCTTTATTTATACTGCAAAGAGGCACAGACAGGGAGCAGGTTTGCTCTAGCCTAGTGCTCTGTCGTAGGTAGAATCCCTGGCCTGTACGCCCTGTCAACCTTTGTCCAAACCATATCAGTGAGTGCGCAGTGCGTTATTTGCGGTGCTCGTAGAGGCACCAGCGCTGAAGCGGGCATTTGTCAGCGCTGCGCTGCGGTTCCCATTGCTATGGAGCCGCAGCTGGAATCCTCCATAGCTCCCGCCTCCCAGGCAGTGCTGGTGGAACCGCAGGGGGAAGCGCGGATACCAGGTCCCTCTACTGTACCCTCTGAAGTGAGATCAGCTAACCCGGAAGCGAGTTCGGATCTGGGTGTTGCGACACAAATGGACAACTTCTGCCCAGACTTTGTATTACTGATGCATCAAGCGTTTTGTCGCAAGCGACTGGGTCAGATGCCAGGGACCTTGCCTACCCCTTTCTCTAGTGCGCGTTCTGGGCCGGCGGAGCGCGAAAGTTTAAGAGCGGCAAAAAGACCACGGCCACTAGACCCTTTTCCTTCCGAATCAGAGTGGCAGGAGGAGGAGGAGGCAGATCTTGACCTCGAGGCCGACCTGGAGGAGCTGGAGGAAGGGGAGATTCCGGAACCTGAGGATCAGGCACGGATCATACGAGTGTTTCGGAAAGATGAGTTGACGGCTCTTATTACGGAAACCCTACAGACGCTTAGTGTGACCGCCGAGCAGCCGGTCGAAGAAGAAGATGGCGCAGATCCCATTATTCAGGCGATCTGTCAGACGCATGTCGTATTTCCTATTCATAAAGTCTTGGACCAGATGATTCAGAATAAAGCGGATAAAGACAAAGAGAGGTTCCATTCTTCAAAAGTGGATGCTGCGGTTTCGGCGGTCACGAAGAAGACAACAATTCCGTTGGAAGGCAGTGCAGCCTTGAAGGAGCCGCACGATAGGAAAATGGACAGTTTGTTGAAGCAATCATTTCAAGCAGATGTCATTGGTTTGCAGGCAGAGCTCTATCTGTGGTGCTTGGGTAGCGCGGGCCTTCGTTGGGTCCAACACCTGGGTCAATCAGCGTCCTTGGAACACGAAGTACAGGAGCTGCATCGCTTAGAATCGGGGTCGGCATACTTGGCAGATGTGCACTACGATCTCATTAGAGCTTTGTCAAATAGTATGGCCTCCTTGGTGGCGGCGCGAAGATCCCTTTGGCTGAAGAATTGGGCTGCTGATGGATCTTCTAAGTCTCGCCTCGGCAAACTGCCGTTTAAGGGGAAGTTGTTTGGAGAAGACCTTGATAAATTGGTTAAAGATTTAGGAGAGTCCAAGGGAGGCAGATTGCTGGAGGATAAGCCCAGGCAGGGTAAATTTCCTTCAGCCTTTCGGGGTCAGTTTCGGGATGTCCGGAGATTTCGTTCGTTCCGTTTTGCGGGGTCCTAGAGAGGACGTTTTGCGTCTTGAGCCCAGGCCTTTCGCGGGGCAGCAGAGGTTTCACAGGGGCGTCCTCGGGGGCCGCCCGAAAGCCGCAATGAAGGGCGGCGGATCCCGGCAGAAATTCAACCGACCGGGGTCGCCTTCGGGAGTTTCTTTCTGCCTGGACCCATGTAACGTCCGATCAGTGGGTCTTGGAGATCATTCGCAACGGGTATGCTCTAGATCTCACAAGGCCAGTGTTGGACTCTTTTGTGGCTTTTGTGGCAGGGGCTCGCACAAAGCGCTACTAGTACGGCTGACGCTGGACCGTCTCTTGAGCCTTGGAGCGGTCGTGCCCGTGCCGTTAGCGGAATACGGAATGGGCCGTTATTCTATTTATTTCGTGGTGCCAAAGAAAGACGGTTCTCTTCATCCGTTACTAGATCTCAAGGGAGTAAATGGTTGTCTACGGGTACCTCATTTCCGTATGGAAACGCTACGGTCGGTTATTGTAGCGGTTCGGCAGGGAGAATTTTTGACCTCTCTCAATCTCACAGAGGCTTACCTACATGTTCCGATCAGAGCATCCCACCAGAGGTTTCTGCGGTTTGCGTTTCCTTTGGGGCATTACCAGTTCCAGGCGCTGCCCTTCGGGTTGGCAACAGCCCCTCGCGTATTCACGAAAATAATGGTAGTGGTGGCAGCAGCGCTGCGGAAGGAAGGAATATTGGTCCATCCCTATCTAGACGACTGGTTAATTCAAGCAAAGTCCCAGGCCGAGAGCGAGGAAGCTACGAAGAAGGTCGTGGCTTTCCTTCAGAAGCTGGGCTGGATAGTCAACCCAAAGAAAAGTCACCTGGAGCCGTCTCAGATTCTCGAGTACTTGGGGGTGCAGTTCGATACTCGGAAGGGCTCGGTGTTTCTGACAGAGCGGAGAGATCTTGCCCTCCGGAGCCTCGTGCGAGCCTTTCAGAAGCTGGTGGCGCCGACAGCGTGGCAGTATCTCCGAGTGCTAGGGACAATGGCGTCAACATTGCAGGTGGTCCCGTGGGCCAGATTTCATATGAGGCCGCTTCAGCGAGTGTTGCTTCGCCGCTGGTCCAATCAATCCGACTCCTTGAGCAAACGACTTCCTTGTCCGCCGCGAGTCTGGAAGAATCTACGCTGGTAACTGCGCCTCTCAACTCTGAGCGGGAATGCCGTTGGAGCAAGCCTCATGGCTTCCTCTTCTAATGGATGCGAGTCTCGCAGGCTGGGGGGCACATTGCGGAGTGGACTTTGCGCAAGGTCTTTGGTCTGCGGAGGAGAGCGCTTGGTCTATCAACCGCTTGGAGTTGAGAGCAGTGTTTTTAGCACTGACCGCCTTCGAAGCTCAGCGACGCGGCGAGCAGTTTGGGTACTGTCAGACAATGCGGCGACCGTGGCATACATAAATCGCCAAGGCGGCACCAGGAGCGCCGCCATGGAGGACGAATCCGAGCTGCTCTTCTCTTGGATAGAGCCGCGATTGCAAGCAATATCAGCAGCACACATTGCAGGGAAAGACAATGTGACAGTGGATTTTCTCAGCAGAGTCCAAGTGGATGCAGGGGAATGGGAATTGCATCCCAAGGTATTCGTGCAGTTGGTTCTCCGGTGGGGAGAGCCGATTGTAAACCTGATGGCCACTTATCAGTCAGCAAAGGCAAATCGATTCTTCAGCAGAAGACGAGAACCCATGTCAGAAGGGATCGACGCCCTGTTGCATCCGTGGCCGTCAACAGGTCTTCTTTACGTGTTTCCTCTGTGGGCGCTCATCGGGCGCATAATTCAGCGTATCGAAGTGTATCGGGGGGAAAGTACTTTTGATAGCGCCAGACTGGCCCAGGCGTCCGTGGTACGCCGACCTGATGAGGTTGCTGGACGGAACTCCGTGGCGTCTTCCATTGTCTCCGGAGCTCCTACGACAAGGTCCTCTTCTGATGCCGCGAGTGGAGATATTCTCGCTTATGGCCTGGCCATTGAGAGGGCACATTTGAGAAAGAAAGGTTATTCCGCATTGGTCGTGTCGACCTTGCTTCAAGTACGGAAACGTTCGACGTCGCTGACCTATATGCGTGTTTGGCGGATCTTTGAGGACTGGTGTTCCAGACATCAGGTCCGCGCTGCCACGGCGTCGGTGCCGGTGGTGTTGAATTTTTTGCAGGACGGTTTTGATAAGGGTCTGGCTGCCAGTTCGTTAAGAGTGCAGTTGGCGACTATAGCCTCTTACAGAGGTAAGGTACAAGGCGTAACGCTTGGGGCGCACGGCGATGTGGTTCATTTCCTTAAAGCAGTCACCAGATTGCATCCAGCGCGTCAGGTTTCCGTCCCGCCATGGGATCTCAACTTGGTTTTAAGGGCGGTAGGTAAGGCTCCGTTTGAGCCTTTAAAGCGAGTCTCGGTAAAGGATTTAACACTCAAAGCTGTATTTTTGGTTGCGATTTGCACGGCGCGGCGTATTTCGGAGCTGCAGGCTCTCTCGTGTAGGGAGCCCTTTCTGTGTTTTTCTCCTCAAAGTCGTGCTCAGGCCGGTGCCTTCCTTTCTGCCTAAGGTGTCTTCGCCTTTTCATGTGAATCAAACAGTGTCTCTCCCGGTCCTCCGGGCAGGAGACGAGCAGAGTTCTGAACGGGGCTTGAGTCGCTTGGACGTACGGAGAGTTTTGCGTCGTTATTTGGCGGTCACTGAGTCCTTCCGCAAGTCGGATCACCTGTTTGTGCTGTTTGGAGGCCCCAGGAAGGGAGAGGCTGCGGCGAAGGCCTCTATTTCCAGATGGATCAAGGAGACGATCGTCTCGGCTTACATGTTGCAGGGGAAGCCAACTCCTGTGGGATTGAGGGCTCACTCTACTAGAGCGCAAGCGGCTTCCTGGGCGGAACACAGTCTGGTGCCGCCGGTGGAAATTTGCAAAGCGGCAACGTGATCGTCGCTGCACACTTTCAGCAAACACTACCGACTAAATGTGCTAGTGGCGAGGGATGCCTGTTTCGGTGCCGCGGTTTTGCGTGCCGGCTGGCAGGGTCCCTCCCGTTAGTACTGCTCTGTTACATCCCAGGGGTGGAGGACTAAACCGGAGGAACGATAAGGAAATAGAAATTACACTTACCTAGTAATTGTAGTTCCTTCAGTGACGACAGTTTAGTCCTCATTCCCGTCCTCAGTTTGTTTTTAGTTGGTTTGGCACGCGATCAACTCTGAGGAGCGGTTAAACAGGTGAGTGTTTTGTCGGGAAAACCAGTTCTTTTGTTCTTTCTTACTTTCTTCTTCTTGCGCTAGCTACCTTGATTGGCTTGGCAGGAGGGGAAGTGTTTAATGGGGTGCATCTCTTTCCTTCTAGTGTCAGGGAAGATATCTGTCTTGTTTAAAAAAAAAAATAGAAAATGTTAATTGGTTGGCTGCTGGCTACTTATTTCTTGCTCTTTTGAGTCTGCTTTGTCAGTAGTTCACTGGGACTAATGGGGAATGCCTGCAGGCTGTATCCAGTGACGACAGAGTTCTGATTGGTCCAGTCGCCAAGCTGCAGGAGGAGGTGCACTACCCAGGGGTGGAGGACTAAACTGTCGTCACTCAAGGAACTACTATTACCAGGTAAGTGTAATTTCTATTTTGTGAAGGAGTAGCCTAGTAGTTAGAGCAGCTGCCTAGTACCCAGAAGATCAAGTGTTCAATTCCCACTGGCACTCCTTGTGACCTTGGGCAAGTCATTATCTCCAGGAACAAGCAGGAATGTAGTTTTCACATATGGGTATCGTCGGTACCGACGGAGCCTGCACGGCAACGCTCCCCAGCGTCCAACAGGAGCATCCCTCAGCACATGTGCGCTGCCTTCCCGCCTTTCCAACTGTCCCTCTTCAGTTTTTTCCCACCTTTCCAACTGTCCCTCTTCAGTTCTTCGTTTTCCGCGGAGCCGACAGGACACATAGCCTGTCACCACAGAAAATTTCTTCTATAATCTTGTTTTCTTGTGGTCACGTTTGCCTCCGCACGATGCCTACCGGTACCACTGGTTCTTTTCTTAAAAAAAAAAAATTCTGAATTGTTTCTCTTTAGAAACCTTTCTTTTTCGGTGCTAGGCACCATTTTGGGAACTAGACCCCATTTTTCCTTAAAGATAGAAAAACCAGCTAGTGGTTTTTAAAAATGCACTAAGTGTGGCGGTACCATTTCCGTCACCGACACCCATGACTGTTGTCTCAAATATTTAGGCCCTGACCATTCTCCATCTGAGTGTCTCTCTTGTATGGGAATGACTAAAAGAGGAAGACAGAACTGGGCTGCAAAGCTCGGTACCCTCTTTTCTTCGGATGCCAGGTCCATTCCATCGACATCTTCAAGAGCCTCTTCTTCTTCCCATGGATCTCAGGTGACTAAACATAAAAGCCAGTCCTCAAAGGGTAGCTCTCCTGCAAAGCATTGAGAGGCCATTGGCATTACCCTTGAGGGAACCACACCGGCAAAACAGCCCCGGCGGGAGGCTTCGGCCTCCAAAGCATCAACGGGGTTCCAGGATGTTTTCGAGGCCTTGGCCTCGACAGAACTACTGGTGCCATGCTTAGGGGTCCCGGCCGCCTTCACCAGTACCGACACCCAGGCACATCGGCAGCGTTGATAGACCAGAGATTCCCCGCTATCGAGCACAGTATTGCAGCTCTCCTTACAGCTGTGGTACTGTTGACACTGATGGTTCAACGGGCACCGGTACCAACACCGGTACCGGCACCGATACGGTACCAGCACCAACGTTACCAGCCCCGGTGGGAATTCTTCCCATGCCATCTTTGCCTGGCATCGAAAGATTGGTACCGGATCAACCGGGACCGTGCCTTACATGAACATCGTGATCAGAGATACTTTGAATCCTCCGATTCCGATGACTCTGATAATTCTGCCGGTACCAGAGTTTTTCTCCCGGAAGACTCTTCATCTCCCCAACCCAGAATGTCGCCTCCGGAGGAAATGTCTTTTCAGGATTTTATTCGTGATGTGGACCGAGGCCTTTCAATCACGGTGGCTCCTGAAAAGGAACCTAGAGCAAAGGAATTGGAAATTCTCCAATATCCTAAGGCTCCAAAGGAGGCAGCCACTCTGCCCATTCATGAAATTCTAAATGATTTGATGCTCAGAATGTGGGAGACACCTTTGACCACATCTCTTCATTCTAGGAGGCTTGACACCATGTATGGAGTTCCACCATGTCCTGGATTTCAAAAGACTCAGCTGCCACACCACTCAATGGTAGTGGAGTCAGCCATGCGTAGGATGAAAAGTGCAGAGAGACATGCATCCAATCCTCCAGGTCGTGAATGCAGGACTCTTGGTGCTTTTGGACGTCAAACTTTTCAGGCTTCCATGCTTTCAGCTAGGATCAGCTCACATATTTTATATATGGGAATGTTCCTCAAAGAGGTCACAGGAGATTTGGAGCTTATGAGCCCACTTCTCCCAGATGACAGACGGCGACTTCCTTACGCTTGTCAGGCATGCTCAAGATGTCTCCAAGTTTGTGAATCGTGCAGCCTTTGACTGCTTTGAATGCATCAGCAGAACCTCTGCTATTGCCATTGGTGCACAACGGATTGCCTGGCTTCAGGCATCAGACTTGGAGATTTGGGTACAGGATAAATTAGGCAACATCCCTTGCACAGGAGAAAACCTCTTTGGCAAAGATTGGCAGGAAAAGGCTAATGAGATAGATGCTGACAATATCACCTTAGATAAATTGTCAAAATCTACAGCCACTCCAACCAAAAAGAAACCCTATAAAAAAACTCTTTCAGCAAAAAGAGCAAGTTTTATCCATTCTATATCCAGCAAAGCCAAGCTCATGGTCAAGTTGCCCAAAGGGAAAACAACAACAGCAATTCAAACAGCAGAAGAAGCCAAAAGGCCCAAGACCTCAACCAGCTCTGCAGGTTCAACCCCCTCAAGGGCTTCCTAGAGAGCTTAGCCTTCCTGCCTCTGAGGGGTCTAGAACCCCTAAATATTCCAGACAGGCTGTGTCATTTTGCCAACAGATGGCACCAAATAACAGCAGAAAATTGGACTTTGTCCATTGTAGGAGAGGGGTACAAGCTTCATTTTCACAGCATGCCCCCTCCTACAATCCTAAGGCAGTTCAATTCCAAGACCTCTGCAGACAATGTGCTGAATCACGAGTCTCAACACTTCTTGCCCAAGGGGCAATAGAGGAAGTACCCATCCTCCAACAGGGTACAGGGTTCTATGCCCCCCTATTTTCTTATTCCAAAGAAAACAGGGGGACACAGACCCATTCTCCAGGACCAAGCAGGAAGTCAGTCCTCACATATGGGTGTCATCGACACCGATGAAGCCCCAGCGGAGCATTTCCCCAGCTTTCCATGAAAGCCTTTGGGAATGCAGGCACGCATGCGCGGTTCCCTTCCCGCCTAATGGTGCCATCTTACCTCAGTCTCTCTTTTTTCAAGAAGCCCACCGGACATGTGTCCTGTCATCCCGGATAAAAGTTTGATTTTTTTCAGCGATTCTCGCTCTTTTTCTTCCCGGTTCGACGCCGGTTCCCCTCCCGCCGGGTTCGGTATCGAGCCCGTTTTTCTCATTTTTTGGTTTTTGCCCTTTGTGGCTGACGTTCGTGCCCTTTTTTCTGTTTTTCCCTGGAAGGCCGGGTCTTTGACCTCGCGGGGACTCTTTTTTCCCCGATGGCTTCCAGTGGTTTTAAGAAGTATGATCGGTGTAAGAAATTAATGTCTCTCACCGACACACACGACTGCTGCCTTCGGTGCCTCGGTCCGGATCACGACCCTAAGACGTATGGACCATATGGGAAGATGTCTTCCAAGGCACTGCGAAGTCAACAGCAGCAGAAAGAAAGGCTTTTTTCTGACTTGGCCTCCGGCCGGGCCCGGACCTCGTCTGAGGCCTCGACATCTCGGGATTCCGATCCCGAGCGCCGTCGGGGCTCCTCGGACAGGGGGTCCCCCGACCGGGAACGCAAGAGGAAGAAGCGGCTCGTGAGGGCGTCGTCGGAAGAGGTCCCTGGCTCCTCGAGGGCCAGGTCTAAGACCCCCGACCTTCGCCCCGGGCCAGTGGAACAGGAGAAGCCTGCCAAAGTTCCTCGCGTGGAGCCGGAGTCTGCTGGACACGTAAGCCCTGTAGTCCTCGTGGGCTCTCCTCCTCGAGTGCCGACGTCTGGCTCGGCGCCGCCGGGGCCCGAGTCGGTGGCTGCTGAGTCTCCTGAGCTGAGTCTCAGGATGACAGCCTTGGAGTGCAGACTGTCTGCCTTCATGGAGCAGCAGCGGGCGCTGATGGTCAGCCTGTCTGGCGCATCCGCCCCGGCCACCGGGACATCGACATCGAAGTCGACCCCGGAGACCGAGCCGATACTCGAGAACTTCGCGGCTCGAGGTCGACCTCGGTCGCGGTCTCCATCGACCTCCCGTTTGGGACCGAGGGTGTCGACGCCGGTGCCTTCGGCGTCGGGGCGGGTGCTCCCGGGCCCCGCGAGGTCGGACCCCGATTCCTCGTCTGACGAGTCCGCCTGGGAGACGGAGGATGAGGAGTCCCCCGACACTTTCAAGACTCGCTGCGTCCCATCGGACTCACCGCAGTCTGAGCCCCAGAGTAGGTCCCCTCCGGAGGATACCCGGTTCTCCGAGTTTGTCTGGGATATGGCCACCGCGTTGGCTATCCCAGCAAACCCCGAGGAAGAGCCTCGAGCCGAGGAGCTCGAGGCTCTGCAGTATGACTCTCCTCTGAAGGAGGCCTTTACTGTCCCGGTACCTCCGATGCTTGAACGGCTCCTCT
Source organism: Ichthyophis bannanicus (assembly GCA_033557465.1). Classification (NCBI taxonomy): domain Eukaryota; kingdom Metazoa; phylum Chordata; class Amphibia; order Gymnophiona; family Ichthyophiidae; genus Ichthyophis; species Ichthyophis bannanicus. The sequence goes on from CM066035.1 coordinate 282,419,458, forward strand.
TCAGGATGTGGGAGGCACCGGCCTCGGCGCCGGTTCTGAGCAAGCGGGTCGATTTGATCTATCGACTCAGGAAGAGCCCTGGCTTCCAAAAGGCACAGCTACCACACCATTCCATGGTGGTGGAATCGGCCATCCATCGCCTGAAAAGTCAGAAGATGCACTCCGCAGTGCCTCCTGGCAGGGAGGCCCGGAACCTCGATGGTTTTGGTAGGAAGTGCTTCCAGGACTCGATGCTTGCTTACCAGCTTTACATGGGCATGTACTTGCGGGACCTGGCCAAGGAGCTGGCTGGGTTCTCTGTTGGTCTCTCCGGGGAGCCCTTGCAGCGGTTCAAGTCCTTGTCCTCGGGGATTCGGGAATGCTCCAAGTTTATGTCCCGCGCCGCCTACGATGGCTTCGAGGCTTCGGCCCGAGTTGCGGCAGCTGGCATCGCGGCTCGACGCCAGGCATGGCTGCAGTCATCGGACCTTGAGCCATGGGTTCAGGACAAGTTGGTCGATGTCCCTTGCCGAGGTGAGAACCTTTTTGGCAAGCCCATGGCTCGAGACCGAGCACCTTATACAGACAAGGCTGTCTAGGAAGACCTCTGCCCCTTCTCACAAGAAGAATGGCTCGGGTAAAAAGCCCTTTTACCCAAGGAAGGGCACTGCCTACAAACAGTACCCTCAGTATCAGGCTGCCCAAGCTGCCCCTTCGGGTCGGCAAGCCAAGGGGCAGGGTAATGGGCCCGTAGGCAGAGGACCCCCAAGCCTCCGGCCCCTGCTCCCACTCAGCAGGGTGGGGGTTTTTGACTCCTCCAGCATAGCCTCTCTGTCCCTGCTCTCCCAACCCTACACAGGAGGTCGCCTCGCCCTCTTTGCCCACCAGTGGCCCCGCATCACTGGGGACAGTTGGGTGTTAAACATAGTCCACAGGGGCTATGCACTACACTTTCACCAACTGCCTCCTCCATATTTTCCAGGGGAGCCTCCTAGGACTCCCCTGCACACAGATCTTCTCCTGCAGGAGCTCCAAGGTCTGTTGGTGGACAGGGCAGTGGAGCCTGTGCCCCTTCACATGCACGGTCGAGGGTTCTATTCCAGATACTTCCTGGTACTCAAAAGAACCGGTGGCTTCGACCTATCTTGGACCTCAGAAATCTCAACAAGTTCCTAGAGAAAGAAAAGTTCAAGATGCTTACTCTTGGAACACTTCTGCCCTACCTCCAGCAGGGAGATTGGCTATGCTCCTTAGATCTAAAGGATGCGTACACTCACATCCTCATTCATCCAGACCACAGAAAGTACCTCAGGTTCATTGTGGGAGGAAACCATTATCAGTACAGAGTACTGCCTTTTGGCCTAACCTCCGCTCCCAGAGTCTTTACCAAATGCTTGGCGGTGGTGGCAGCCTACCTGAGAAATCATGGAATCTTAGTCTTCCCCTATCTGGACGACTGGCTCATCAGGGGTCAGACGTGCCAGGAGGCCCAACAAGCCACTCTCAGAACCATTACTCTTCTTCAAAGCTTGGGGTTTGTCATAAACTTCGCAAAGTCCACTTTGCTCCCCTCCCAGAACTTGGAGTTCATAGGAAGAGCAAGGTTGGCCTCTGTACTGGCAAAGGCATTCTTGCCAGCAGACAGAGCCCAAAGACTGATGTATTTGGCCAGCCAGTTTCTCAGCGGGTCATTGGTCTCCGCCAGACTCTGCCTGAGGCTTCTTGGCCACATGGCTTCGACGGTTCATGTGACCCCCAATGCCAGGCTCCATATGAGGCCTGCTCAGTGGTGCCTTCGGAATCAGTGGTCACAGGCCACAGGCAGCCTCAGAGACAGGATAAGGGTGTCCAAACCCTTTCTGGACTCCCTCAACTGGTGGCTACACCCACCCAATCTACTGAAAGGGGTGCCTTTTCAGCTTCCTGGGTACACAGTGGTGCTGACAACAGACGCCTCCCTGCAAGACTGGGGGGCTCATTATCTGGACAAGTGCACCCAGGGCCTGTGGTCTCCTTGGGAAGCCGCACAGCAGATCAATCTCCTAGAACTCAGGGCTATTAGCTAAGCACTCAAAACTTTCTCTCCTGCCCTGGCTCATCAATCTGTCCTGGTTCAGACAGACAACCAGGTAGCCATGTTTTATGTGAACAAGCAGGACGAGACTGTGTCCAGGCTCCTTTGCCAGGAGGCACAGGACCTCTGCTCCTTTGCCCTCAAGCACAACATGCTCCTCAGGGCTGTGTACCTGCCAGGCCAGCAAAACTTCCTGACCGACAGGTTGAGCAGAATTCTGCAGCCCCAAGAGTGGCAGCTCCATCCTTTGGTAGTTCAAAAGATTTTCTTGAAATGGGGACTTCCATCCCTAGATCTGTTTGCCAGTCCTCTGAACAAACAGCTGCCAAAGTTCTGTTCCAGGCAACCGCACCCTCTGCGGGTGGCAGAGGATGCTTTTCTGATTCCCTGGTCTCAGGGCCTCCTGTATGCGTTTCCTCCCACGCCCTTGGTGGCCCGAACTCTGTTCAAGATTCTTCAGGACAAGGCCTTGGTCCTGCTGGTGGCTCCCAGGTGGCCCAGACAGCCTTGGTTTCCACTTCTACTTCAACTGGCAGTGGATCCTCCACTGCTTCTGGGGTTGCAACCCGACCTTCACTCTCAAGATCAGGGTTCCCTTCTGCACCCCAATCTCAAAGCTCTCAATTTGATGGCCTGGAGGCTGCAAGGATAGTTTTGGCTCCCTGGGGCCTACCTCAGGAAGTTGAGGAAGTTGTCCTAGCCTCTAGGAAACAGTCCACTAGGAAAACCTATGCTCTGAAATGGAAAAGGTTTTCTGTGTGGTGTCAGCTACGTACAGAAGATCCTTTCTCCTGTACTGTACCAGTAATGCTTCAGTACTTGCTGCACTTATCAAATCAGGGACTTAAGTCCAATTCTGTTTGGGTCCACCTCTCAGCTCTAGCAGCTCACCACTCACTGGTGGAAGGACATTCTCTGTCGGTTCACCCCTTGGTGTCCAGCCAGATTTCTCAGAGGCTTGCTCTTGCTCAAGCCTCCACCTTTTGAGCCAATGGCTACTTGCCCTCTACGCTTCCTCTCCTGGAAGACTCTTCCTGATAGCCCTAACCTCGGCCAGGTGAGTGAGTGAGCTTCAGGCCCTGGTCTGTGATAGGCCTTACACCAGAATTTATAGGAACAGAGTAGTCCTCTGGACTCACCCTAAGGTCCTCCGTAAGGTTGTCTCCTCTTTCCACCTCAACCAGGAGGTGGTTCTTCCAACATTCTTCCCTAGGCCTCATGCAAGCCAGACTGAAGCAGTTCTGCATACCCTGGACTGTAGGAGGGCCTTATCCTTCTACCTTGACCGTACGCAGGGGCACAGAAGAGCTACTCAGCTCTTCGTATCTTTTGACTCTAATAAGTTGGGGTTAGCTGTGTCCAAGCGTACCTTGTCCATCTGGGTGGCTGACTGTATCACCTGGGCTTACAAGGCGGCTGACCTTCCTTTGCAGGGTAGGGTCAAGGCCCATCGTGTCAGGGCAATGGCTGCCTCAGTGGCTCATCTCCGCTCTGTACTGTTGGTGGACATCTGCAGGGCTGCAACTTGGTCTTCAAGCCAGACTTTTGCGGCCCATTACTGTCTGGAGAGGGAGTCCCGTAGGGACAGTGCTTTTGGCCAGGCAGTACTCCGGAATCTCTTTGAGGTTTAGGCAGCTCCTGCCCTCTGTTGGTCTACCGGTGGAGGTTCTGTCAGTCTAAAGCCTTTCTATGCTGCTGGGACTACAGGGAGGCCTCTTGTTCAGCATGGGTTCCTGGTAGCCCAGAGCTAGTGAGTCACCCATATGTGAGGACTGACTTCCTGCTTGGTCCTGGAGAAAGAGTAGTTACTCACCTTTTACAGGTGTTCTCCAGGAGCAGCAGGAATCAGTCCTCACAACCCTCCCTCCTCCCCTTGGAGTTGCAGTTGTACATAGTTTATTTTTACATTTTTTGTGTGCTATTCTTAGCTATGTCATTTGACTGAGGTAAGATGGCACCTTTAGGTGGGAAGGGAACCGTGCATGCGTGCCTGCATTTCCAATGGCTTTCATGGAAAGCTGGGGAAATGCTCCGCCGGGGCTTCATCGGCGTCGATGACACCTATATGTGAGGACTGATTCCTGCTGCTCCTGGAGAACACCTGTTACAGGTAAGTAACTACTCTTTCTAGACCTCAGAGAATTGAACAAATACCTGTTCCGAGAGAAGTTCAGAATGATTTCTCTAGGAACTCTTCTGCCATACCTTCAAAGTCAGGATTGGCTTTGTTCTCTAGACTTAAAGGATGGATATACTCACATTCTGATCCATCCAGATCACAGGAAATTGTTACGATTCCTTTTCAAGGGAAAACACTTCCAGTACAGGGTTCTTCCCTTTGGTCTGGTTCCACACCAAGAGTTTTCACGAAATGCATGTCAGTAGTAGCTGCATTCCTGCGAACCCTAGGGATATTCGTCTTCCCTTACTTAGATGACTGGCTCATTTGATCCCCCACGAGTGCAGAAGCCAGCTCTGCACTGTCTCGCACAATGCAAATCCTCCGATACTTGGAATTGGTAATAAACTTCCCAAAATCCCGACTTGTTCCTTCCCAGTCTCTGGAGTTCATAGGAGCCTGTTTAGATACCAGACAGTCAAGGACTTTCCTTCCACAGGCCCGGTGTCTTCGCATAGTGTAACTAGCTTCTCAGGCAGCAGGAAAATCCTCCCTAACTTCTCGAGAACTGCTACAGTTACTGTGACACATGGCATCCACAGTTCATGTAGTTCCCTATGCTCACCTCCACATGCGAGCAGCCCAGTGAACCCTATTCACACAGTGGATACAGGCCACAGGACGTCTGTCAGACAAGATATCAAACTCTCATCGACTGATCTTGTCCCTTCAATGGTTGCAATCACTGGAGAATCTTTTAGTGGGTTCTCCTTTCCAACAACCCCTATTCCAGGCCACCCTAACAGCAGATGCATCACAGGTGGATTGGGGAGCACACCTGCATCATCTCTCTACCCAGGGCACCTGGACTCCACAGGAGGCTTGTCTTCACATAAACCTCCTAGAATTAAGAGCAATCTATTTAGCTCTTCGAATATTCCGTGCCCAGCTCAGCTACAAGACAGTCCTAGTCCAAACTGACAATCAAGTAGCCATGTTCTATGTGAACAAGCAGGGCGGAACACGCTCTCTGTCATTATGCAGCGAAGCTTTACGACTTTGGGCTCTCGCCAGAGAGCATCAAATCCACCTTCTCGTGGTATATCTTCCAGGCATTCAAAGCCTTTGGGCAGACAAACCCAGCCGAGTACTGCTGCCTCACGAATGGTCTCTCCACCTAGACCAGGTGACAAAGATATTTCACATCTGGGGTACTCCAGACATAGACCTCTTTGCAAGTCCACTGAATACCAAACTTCCCCGGTTCTGTTCCAGGATTCCGGCTCACAATTGCCAGGCAAGGGATGCCTTCCTCCTTCACTGGGGTCAGGACTTCCTCTATGCCTTCCCACCTATTCCCCTCATTCCCAAAACTTCTTCAAGCTTCAGAGAGACAGAGGTTGTATGATCTTCATAGCGCCACAGTGGCCACGCCTAACGTGGTATCCTCTGCTTCTACATCTCTCTCAAGTTGCGCCTCTGGAATTAGGGTGTGCTCCAGATCTCCTTTCCCAAGAGAGCAGGACCCTATGGCACCCGAATCCCCAGTCCCTGCATCTCATGGCCTGGTTGCTGAAAGCTTAAATCTTCAGGATCTCAACCTTTCCCAACAGGTAAAGGATATCCTTCAGGCTTCTAGAAAACCTTCCACAAGACGATCTTACGTCTTCAAGTGGAAACATTTCACTATATGGTATTCCCAGAAGGGGTTAAACCCCCTGGTGATAACTTTGGAAGCGATACTAGAGTATCTACTTCATTTGTCAAATTCTGGTCTAAAGACCAATTCAGTAAGAGTCCATCTTAGCGCAATTACAGCTTCCTATTAGCCTCTAAATGGACAACCAATTTCCTCTCATCCTCTCATATCCAGATTTATGAGAGGTCTTCTATTAACAAAACCTCCCATCTAACCACCAACGGTGGCATGGGATTTAAATATAGTTCTCGGGCAGCTCATGAAACCACCCTTTGAAACTTTAGCCACTACTACCCTGAAGGTCATCTTCCTAATTGCAATCACCTCTGCACGTCACATTAGTGAATTGCAAGCGTTAGTGGCTGATCCTCCTTACACTAGATTTCACCATGATAAGGTTGTCCTCAGAACTCATCCACACTTTATGCCAAAGGTGGTTTTGCCTTATCTCCAGGAATAAGCAGGAATGTAGTCTTCACATATGGGTATCTTCGGTACCGACGGAGCCTGTGCGGGAACGCTCCCCAGCGTCCAATTAGGAAGCTTTTGGGAGCATCCCACAGTGCCTGCGTGCTGCCTTCCCACCTTTCCCAACTGCCTCTCTCCAGTTCTTCGTTTTCCGCGGAGCCAGCAGGTCGTGTTCCTGTCACCGCAGAAAATTGTTTTCTTATTCTTTATTTTTTTGTGGTCGCGTCTGCCTTTCCCGATGCTATACTGGTACCGCTGGTTCTTCTTTCTTTCTTTTCAAAGAAAAAAAATATTCATTTTCCAACTTTCTTTCCAGGTGCATGCCATTTTGGGCCTTAGTCCCAAAATTTCCTCCACTATGGAGAAACCCGCCTCGGGTTTTAAAAAATTCACCAAGTGTGGCGGTACCATCTCCGTCACCAACACCCATGAGTGGTGTCTTAAATGTTTAGGTCCTGACCACTCCATCTCTGAGTGTATGGCTTGTGCCATGATGTCCAAAAGAGGTAGACAGAACCGAGCTGCCAAGCTCAGTGCCCTTTTTCCTTCCGATGCAGCTTCGGTGGCATCGACGTCTTCCAGGGCTTCGTCTTCCTCCCATGGATCTCAGGTAACTAAACATAAGTCCAGCTGTTCCTCTAAGGGTAGATCTCCTTCTAAGCATTGAGATGCCTCTGGCGTTGCCCTTGAGGGTTCCATTTCGGCAAAATTGCCCCGGCGGGAGGCTTCGGCTTCCAAAGCATTATTGGGGCTCCAGGATGTTCTCAAGGTCTCGACCTCGGCAGAACTACTGGTGCCATGCTCTGGGATACCGGTTGCATCCGGTACCGACACCCAGGCATCGGCAGCATCGATAGACCAGAGGTTCCTGGCTATTGAACGCAGTCTGGCGGCTCTCCTTGCGGCATCGACGCCCTCGGAACCGCGTCAGATGGTTCAATCGGTACCGGCACCGATGCCGATAGCATCAACATCGGTATCGGCTTTGCCGGCACCCAGCTATGCGATGCCTTGCGGTGCCAATACACTGGTACCAATTACCCCCGGTACTGACTTCGGTCGGTATGGGTATCGGGCTCTTCAAGAGTATCCGGACAGATGGTACTTAGAATCCTCGGAGGAGTCCGAAGATTCTGACAGCTCTGCCGGTACCGGCATACTTCTCCTGGAGGAGCCTTCCTCTCCTAAATGTAGGACGTCTCCTCCAGAAGATATTTCCTTTCAGGATTTCATCAGGGAGGTGGCTCGTGGGTTGTCCATTACTGTGACTCCTGAAACAGAGCCCAGAGCTAAGGAGTTGGAGATTTTACAATATCCCAAAGCTCCTAAGGAGGCGGCTACCTTGCCTATGCATGAGATTTTACATGATCTCATGTTGAGAATGTGGGAGACACCTCTTACCACCTCTCCTTACTCTCGCAGACTGAATGCTATGTATCGAGTCCCTCCTTGTCCTGGCTTCCAAAAAACTCAGCTTACCCACCACTCCATTGTTGTGGAGTCAGCTATGAGAAGGATCAGGAGTGCAAAGAGGCATGCCTCTAATCCTCCAGGACATGAGTGTAGAACCTTGGAAGCCTTTGGACATCGTACCTTCCAGGCTTCCATGCTTTCTGCCAGGATCAGTTCCTATATTTTATATATGGGAATGTTCCTTAAAGAGGTCACAGGAGATTGAGGTTCTGAGCCCTCTTCTTCCTGAGGATAGAAGGCAGGATTTTCTCACACTGGTTAAACATGCCCAGGATGTTTCAAAGTTTGTCAATCGTGCAGCTTATGACTGTTTTGAGTGCATAAGCAGAACCTCTGCCATTGCCATAGGTGCATGAAGAATTGGCTGGCTCCAGGCATCCGATTTGGAGCTCTGGGTGCAGGACAAACTGGGAAATATCCCTTGTACAGGTGAGAATCTGTTCGGCAAGAACTGGCAAGAAAAAGCCAATGAGATGGATGCTGACAACTGTACTTTGGATTGGCTATCCAAAGACACAGCTGATCCTGCCAGAAAGAAATTTTTCAAGAAGCCTTTCTTCTCGAAAAAGAAGAGGTTTTATCCCTCTTATTCCCAACAGGGACATTCTGCAGGTCAGCTTGTCCGAAAGGGTCAGCAACCACCTAAACAAAGGAAAGCAAAGACTGCCAAGCCTCAACTGTCTCAGCAGTCTCAGCCTCCACAAGGCCTTTGACTTTCATCTAGAGAACTTAGCCTTCCTGGCCCTCAATGGACCAGAGCCTTCCACCATTCCAGGAAGGTTATGTCACTTTGCCCCCAGGTGGGAGCAGATAATAGCAGAGCATTGGACACTCTCCATTATAAGAGAGGGGTAAAAGCTGCACTTTCTGTGCATGCCCCCTCCCACAATGGTAAGACAGTTGAATTCTCAGACCTCTCTCATCAACCTGTTACATCAAGAGGTCACTATACTTCTTGCCCAAGGGGCAATAGAAGAAGTACCCATTCATCAACAGGGTACAGGGTTTTACTCCCCCTATTTCCTTTTCCCAAAGAAAACAGGGGGATACAGACCTATTTTGGACCTCAGAGAATTGAACAAATTCCTGTTCAGAGAGAAATTCAAGATGATTTCTCTAGGAACTCTGCTGCCATACCTTCAGAGTCAGGATTGGCTTTGTTCTCTAGATCTCAAGGATGCGTACACCCATGTTCTCATCCATCCAACTCACAGAAAGTTCCTTTGGTTCCTTTTTCAAGGAAAGCACTACCAATACAGGGTGCTTCCTTTTGGCCTGGCCTCAGCTCCAAGAGTGTTCACGAAATGCATGGCTGTAGTAGCAGCATTTCTCCGCACTCTAGGCATATTCGTCTTCCCCTTCTTAGATGATTGGCTCATTCGTGCCCCATCAGAGTCAGAGGCCAGGACTTCTCTAGCTTGCACAATTGGTATCCTTCAGTATTTGCGTCTGGTCATAAACATCCCAAAATCCAGTCTAACTCCCACTTAGTCTCTAGAGTTCATAGGAGCTTTGCTGGATACCAAAAGGGCAAGGGCCTATCTTCTCCCAGTCCGTTGCCTTCGCATGGTGCAGTTAGCTTCTCAAGCAGTGCTAAGACCTCATCTCACTGCTCGAGAAATGCTACAGCATGTACCGTGCATGTGGTTCCTTATGCTTGCCTCCATATGAGAGCAGCCCAGTGGACTTTATCCACTCAGTGGACCCATGCATCAGGGTGCCTGTCAGACAAAATAGCAAACACAAATCGCCTTATTTTGTCCCTCCAGTGGTGGCAGTCCACTCAGAACCTGTTGCTGGGGTCCCCTTTTCAACAACCCTTACCCCAGGCAACTCTCACAAGAGATGCTTCAATGGGTTGGGGAGCTCATCTGCAAGACCTCTCCACCCAAGGCACCTGGACTCCACAGGAGACCCATCTACATATCAATCTCTTAGAGCTCAGAGCAATCTTCCTTGCTCTTCGAGTGTTCCATACCCTGCTCAGCTACAAGACAGTCCTCATTCATACGGACAATCAGGTAGCCAAGTTCTACGTGAACAAGCAGGGGGGAACAGGCTCTCTGTCGCTTTGCAACGAAGCTTTTCGACTATGGGCCCTCCCCAGAGAGCATCAGATTCACCTCCTGGCAGTTTATCTTCCAGGCATACAAAACTCTTGGGCAGACAGACTCAGTCGAGTTCTGCTTCCACATGAATGGTCTCTACATGCAGACCAGGTGGCCAAGATTTTTCAAATTTGGGGAACCCCGGACATAGACCTCTTTGCAAGTCCGTTGAATGACAAACTTCCCCAGTTCTGTTCCAGAATTCCGGCTCAGGATTCGCAGGCCAGGGATGCCTTCCTCCTTCACTGGGGTCAAGACTTCCTTTATGCCTTTTCACCCATTCCCCTAATTCCCAAAACCCTGTTCAAGCTTCAGAGAGACAGAGGGCATATGATTCTCATAGCTCCACATTGGCCACGGCAAGTGTGGTACCCTCTGCTTCTACATCTCTCTCAAGCCCCCTCCCTGGAGTTAGGGTCTGCTCCAGATCTCCTATCTCAGGAGGGCGGAAGGTTATGGCATCCCAATCCCCAGTCTCTGCATCTCAGAGCTTGGTGCTGAAGGCCTAGATCTTCATGATCTTAACCTTCCTCACCAAGTAAAGGATGTCCTTTTTGCTTCCAGGAAACCTTCCACTAGACGCTCTTATGCTTTCAAGTGGAAGAGGTTTACCATATCTAATGCAGGACTTAAAACTAAATCAGTAAGGGCCCATTTGAGTGCTATTGTAGCTTCTTTCAAGCCTCTAAATGGACAACCTATTTCCTCCCATCCTCTTATAGCAAGATTTATGAGAGGCCTTCTTCTAACTAAGCCTCCCATTAAGCCACCACCGGTGGCATGGGACTTAAACCTGGTTCTTGGTCAGCTCATGAAGCCACCTTTCGAACCCTTAGCTATTACCTCATTGAAATTCCTTTCTTGGAAAGTTATCTTTCTCATTGCAATCACATCAGCACGTCGCATCAGTGAGTTGCAAGCACTAGTGGCTGATCCACCTTATACAAGGTTTCATCATGACAAGGTAGTCCTTAGGACTTATCCACACTTTATGCCAAAGGTGGTCTCGCCTTTTCATCTTAACCAAGCGGTCTACCTGCCTGTGTTCTTTCCAAGACCTCATGCATCAAATGCAGAAAGGAATCTTCATACTTTGGACTTTAAAAGAGCTTTAGCCTTATCTCCAGGAACAAGCAGGAATGAGTCCTCACATATGGGTACGTCGATACCGACACAGCCTGCTCGGGAACGCTCCCCAGCGTCCAAAAAGAAATCCTTTGGGAGCATCCCACACGCATGCGCGCTGCCTTCCCGCCTAAACACTTCCCTCTCATGAGTTTTCTGTTTTCCGCAGAGCCGGCAGAATGTATTCCTGTCACCGCAGAAAATTCTTTTTATTCTTACTTTTTTGTGGTCGCGTCTGCCTTCCCTCGACGCCACCGGTACCGCCGGTGCTTTTCTTTTGTTTTTTCTAAATAATTTCTTCTTTGCGACAGAAATTTTTTCCTGTTAGTGTCTGACAGTTTCTAGGCCACTAGGCCTCCATTTTTTCCGCTATGGAAAAGCCTGCCACTATCCTTAAGAAATGCTCTGTGTGGAGGTACAAATATTCTTTTAGACACCCATATTTGGTGTCTAAAATGTTTGGGTCCTGACCATTCCTCACTGGGAGTGTCTTTCCTGCTGGAGTTCAAACAGAAGAAATCTTCAGAATCGAGCACAGCTCGATACTTGGTTCACATCGCACTCGATGTCACCAGCTAGAATATCTCCACAGAATCAGGTACCCAAACAAAAGTCTGTAAAGACTAGCCAGTCCTCGAGTGGTAGATCTCCTTTCCAGTATCGAGATTGCTCTGGCTTTGCCCTCGATGACATTTTGGCAATAAAGCCCCGGCGGGAGTCTTCGGGCTCCAAAGCATTAACGGGGCTTCAGGTCGTTCCCGGGGTTCTCACCTCGGTGAACATACCTGGTCCATGCTCGGTGGTTCTGGCCGCTTTGAGTGGTACCGACACCCCGGCATCGGCTACGGTGATGGATGAAACACTCCTCACCGATAAACGTAGTCTAGCGCTCTTGGTTACTTTGGTACCATTAGAGTGGCTGCAGACCGTTCCTCCAGTATCGGTATCGCCTTCGGTACCGGTATCGACATCGGCATCGTTGTCGGTACCGTCCATGCTTGCTTCGACAGACTCGATTCTTGCGATGCCGAGCCTGGAATCTATCCCTAGCATGGATGATTCGGTACCGACTCGTCTCGGTACCGACTTCGGGTGGTACCGAAGACATCGATTTAGGGAAAATCTGATGCTTCATCCTTTCAAGTCTTCCGGTACTGATGACTGGGATGAGCCCATCAGTACCAAGGCTGAATCTTCAACAAGTCTAGCCTTTACCCCTCATTTTAGAGGGTCCTCCTCAGGTGAGATTTCTTTTCAAGCTTTTCTGCTTGATATGACGAGGTTACTTGCCATTTCTATACCTGGTGAAGAATCCTTACCAGGGGATTCAGAGACCCTGCAATCCCCCTGGTTGCCAAAGGAGCTAATCATGCTTCCTTTGCATCAGATCTTACAAGATCTATTTTTAAAGATGTGGGAAACTCCTTTAACGGTATCACCACATTCTGAGACACTTGAAACTAGATACAAAGTGCCACCTAATCCAGGTTTTCAAAAGACTCAACTTCCTCATCATTCTATTGTTGTAGAATCAGCAATGAGGCGTATTAAGAGTGCAAAGAAGCACTCCTCTTATCCGCCAGGTCGTGAGTCTAGGACTTTAGATGCCTTTGGACGTCGATGCTTCCAGGCATCCATGCTTTCAGCAAGAATTATCTCATATATTTTCTATATGGGATTGTCTCTTGAAGAGGTCACAAAGAGCTTAAAGATTTTGAACCCTTTCCTTCAAGAGCATAAGAGAGCAGACTATTTCTTACTAGTCAATCATGCTCAAAATATCTCTAGGTTCCTTAATCGTGCTCTCCAGACTGTTTTGAGTCTATTAGCAGAACCTCTGCTATAGCCATAGGAGCACGACGCCTGGCCTGGCTCCAAGCTTCAGACTTGGACAGATGGGTACAAGAAAGGCTGGGAAATGCTCCTTGTACTGGTGAAAATCTCTTTAACAAGGATGCTTTATTTCAAGCTACTCAGTTAAACACTGATGCTCTTTCTGTCAGAGGATTGTTAAAACGTTCCTCTATCCCAGCCAATAAAAACTCTCCTAAAAAGCTTTATCCCCCTAGGGGAAGAAAGTTTTATCCATGTCCTACCCATCATGCAGATGTTTCCAAAGACAGGCAACATCAAACCAGGCTAAGAAAATCAAGACCTCAACAGCTTCAGCAAGCCCAGCAGTCGCAGGGTTTCTGATATTTCTATTCTCTGTTTTTCTGTGTGAGGTTTAGAACCTCTGATCCCACTTCTGTTTAACAGAAGCATCTAAGGTTCATCTCATCCATGCTGAGATACCAGTCATACATTGACTCAATCCTCGATTCTGGGCATAAATCTCTTACTACAAGGGAAATCCTTCTTTTTAGCTCCAAGAGCTATTAAGGACCATCATACCCTAGAGATAACAGGTTTCTCCTTTTAAAAGAAAGGGAGAACTAACAACAAGGTGACCTATACCCTTCACATTGACAGTTTTTCTGTACGAGGATATCTTATACTTTTAACCACAAGGGGACCCCACCTCTTCAAAGACTTACCAAATTGTAAGTCCTCTCAACTCTGTATTACTTTCTATCCCTCTTAGTCCAGACTTTCAGTCTTTAAGAGTACCACTAATCAACTGGCAATACCTACTCCAGTGGGTAGTTTCCCTACAGAGATTTCTTCCCCTTTGTGGTTCATCTTCTTCTCTATGTATCTCAGATACTTCTTTTAGGCAGCTTATCAGACAGAAATTGAGTATTACCACTCCAAATTATGTCTGTCGGTCCTCTCCAACCTATAGGACCTACTTTTTCTGCTGCTTTAATTCTTTATGCTTGTTTAAATAGGAAAGGCTTTTGTTTCTCTTGACTGCGTGATTCTAACCATTAACATTTAGAGAACTAAACTTTAATGTTGTCACCATCATACATCATTGACCTCTTAATAAAAAAATAAGTTCCCCTCCCTCCCTCCCAAGGTCCCCAACCCTACCTCTCATCAGCCTACCACTCTACAGGTTCTCACACCTAATAAAAACACATTCATAAACTCGACCACCACAAAAAAAGCCCTGTAACTCCTAAAAGGTCCTGAGTAAGCATACTGAGGCATCCAGCATCACCAAAGTCCATAACAAATGCTTTGTGCCCCCAGTATCTTCCTCCCCATACTAAACCCCCACTCCAAAGTCATTCTTCCAATAACTCAATATTCTCCGGCCACGCAACAATATAAAATTATACACATCCACAGATTCATCCATCTCTAAACCCAATAATACAAAACCCATGGAACATCCTCAAAGATAGCCTGCATACTCCACATCAGCTAGTCTGTATAGAAGCTAGACTATCCAGTCATCAAAGAGGAATCTCTCTAGAAGGCCATTGAGTCTCAGGTATCCATACTAGAGGATATAGCACCATGTAAATACGATGGAGGTCCATCTGATCCATGAAGTTGGATGTTCAGTTGTGGAAAGTAATACAGGCCATATCATGCTCCCAAGGCCTTTAGCTGACATTTCATCTTGAAGAATTACTTGCGATGTGCTGCTGTGTATCTCACTATATCCACTCAAAAGAGAATATAGGCACCCTCAAACATCAGAAGTGCTATACTTCTGGCTTTGCTATGCATTTCCAGGATTCACTGGTGTAATTTCTGGTGCTGCTTTGTGGCCGCCACTCTTGTTGCAACACAACAGGCTCTCTCAATTTCAAATGACAGTTAAAAATCCAGTTGTTCCAATTTAGGAACAAAGTCTCACAGAAAAGTACTGATAGCTGTCCCTTTAAATCCCTCTTGCAGCCCTAGGGATACACATGTTAAGACAGTTGAGATTATTTGCTACCTTCAGATCCTGCTGTAGCTGCAAAATATCCTGCTGATTTATGTCAGTTTGTGTAATTTTCCCTGCAAAGTATTTTCCGCTGTGGCTGTTATTTTGAAAGTCCATGATCTGCATCATAAAGTTGTGTATCTGGATGTAGTGTATTTAGATTTTCAGAAACCTTTGCCAAGGTCCCTCATAAGAGACTTGCAGAAATTAAAACATCATGGCATTGGAGGCAGTGTGGATTAGGAACTAGCTAAAAGAGAAAACAGAGTAGGGCTAAATGAGCAATTTTCTCAATGGATAAAGATGAATAGTGGAGTTCCCCAGGGATCTGTACTGGGTCCGCTGCTTTTTAACATATTTATAAATTACCTGGAAATGGGAATAATGAGTGAAGTGATCAGATTTGCAGATGACACAAAATTATTCAAAGTTGTTAAAACACAAGAGAATAGTGAAAAATTGCAAGAGGACCTTGATAAATTGGAAGACTGGATGTTCAAATGGCAGATGAGATTTAATGTGGACAAGTGCAAAGTTATGCACTTAGGAAAGAACAACCAAAACTATAGTAACACAATGCGCAGTGTTCAGCATTAGAAATCACTGCTCAGGAAAACGATCTCGGCACGATTGTGGATAGTACGTTGAAACTGTCTGCCCAGTGTGCAGCTGCTGCTAGAAATCATAAGGAAAGGAATAGAAAATAAAACCAAGGATGATATAATGCCTCTGTATCGCTCCATTGTGCGACCACACTTTGAATATTGTGTGCTTTTCTGGACAGTTTATCTTAAAAAGGACATAGCATAATTATTTTATTTATTTATTTATTCTTATATACCGCATTTCCGAGGATCAGTGCAGTTTACAGGGAACAAAGTTCAACTTTACACTGAACAGGTGTACAAGGAACGGTTAACTCTTTTATAAATGGAACAGGCAGATAGCATTATTCATAGCACAGAACTGTAACTATGTATAATTAGAGAGGTGTTTGCATCTCTGAGTGACTATGTACAGGTAGAAGGTTGCTTACATCTAAGGGTGCATTAGAGATAGATAGGTAAGAGGGGGTTATATTATCCATTCAAAATGTTCTTGAATAGGTGGGTTTAAAGCAGTTTGTGGAAGGTTGCAAGGTCGTAGGTGTCTCTGATTTGTGGTGGTAAAGCATTCCATAGGCATGGGGCATGCAGGGAGAATGCCCCAGAGCAAGTTGACTTGTTAAACTTGTTTGGCACTGGAGGCAGGTTTAGTAGGTTTGATGTGTTGCTTCTCCTTATGCAGTTTTCCGGTGTTCTTGTAATAATTGACTATAAATATTTAGGGGATAGTTGATTGATTACTTTGAAAGTTGTGATGAGTGTTTCATAATTAATGCGACTCTGGAGAAGTTGCCAATGCAACTCCTTTAGAATAGGCGTGATGTGGTTGGCTTGAGGTAAGTGTATCAGAATTCGCGCAGCTGTATGTTGTGCGAGTTAAAGCGGATGTAGGGAGCTTTTTGGGAGGCCTTGCAGAATAGTGTTGTAGAAGTCAAAGTGTAGTAGTATCGTTGCCTGGTAGACTGTATGGAAGTTGTGAGGCTCAAGTAGGAGTTGTAATTGTTGGAGTGACTGCAGCTTGCTGTACATGCACTGTTACTTTGTGTGGTTGGAAAGTAAGATGTTGGTCAGTGGTAACTCCCAGGTATCTTACTTCAGATCTAACTTCTAGGTCTGTTTTTTTTTTACCTTTAGTACCTTTGGAGGGAGAAATGCTTGATTCCTGGTGAGGAATAGGACCTCTGTTTTCTTAAAGTTGATGTTTAGTTTATGTTCTGAGAGCCACTGGTCAATGGCATTGAAGCAGCTTATGATAGTTGAGTAGTTTTCATTTGTGGTAGTATATGGAGCATAAATCATAATATCGTCTGCATACAGGTGATAGTAGACATTAAAGATGTTTATGATGTTGCAGACTAGCTGTAAATAGATGTTAAATATTAGTGCAGTGAGGGCTGAGCCCTGAGGAACTCCTAGTGTCTGGCAGAATGGGTTGGAGGTTTTTTGGCCAATTTGTTCAAATTGATTGCAGTTTGTGAGATAGGAGCGAAGCCATTTGAGGGCGTTGCCGCAAATTCCTATGTTGAAGAGATGCTGTAGGAGGATCTTATGGCATATAGTGTCGAATGCCAAGGCAATTTCCAAAACGTTGAGGATGAAGCATTGTTGAGTGTTTACTATACCCTTGATGTCGATTAGGAATATTAGTAAGGTTTCCACTCCATGGTGATTGCGGAAACCATGTTGCTCCAAGTCCAGGGGGGCATTTATATCGATGTAATTTTGGAGTTGAAGGAGGACTACCTTTTCAATTATTTTCACAATAAATGACAAGCTGGAAATAGGTCTGAAGGAGCTAGGGACATTTGGGTCGAGTTTAGGGTTTTTTAGTATTGGTTGGATGGAAGTTGTTTTCAGGTATTTTGAGAAGTATCCTTGGATGAAGGAGTTGATATTAGTTTGAGGAGGATTGGGGCAAACTCATGCTCCTAAGCCAGGAGGCGGGGCATGGGTCGATAGACGTTGTGGCGTTAATGCTGTGGATTATGTTCTCCAACTGAGCTGTCGAGATTGGGCTGAAGGAATGCAGAAGTGCACTGTCAAAGTGTAGATATTTGGGTTTGCTAGAGGTTGGAGAAGGCAATATGTTTTGTAGCGTTGGGTATTTTGATTGTAGGTATTCAGCAAATGCTTATTGATCAAAGGTTGTTTGTATTGAGAGCTTGGCTGGTGTCTCTTGTTAACCTGTTAACTATCTCATACAACTCTCTAGGTTTCTTTATTGCCTTCATTATTTATTTGGTGTGGTGGTCTTTTTTGGCTTTGTTGGTTTCATAACGATATGTTTGTAGGCAATGTTCCCTCTAATTTTCTGTAGGCTGTGTGCGCATAAAATATCAGCTGTGCAGCTTTTGAAGGAAGGTTAAATTTTTGTGTGCCACATAATGACACTCGGAGTTATATACTTTAAAATTTGACTACCCGTCAGAATACAGTATGTACACCACATTGATTGCACTAGAAAATATTGTAGAACTTGTGAAAACCGTAAATACACAACAACTTTTAAATTTAAAGACAACTGTGTTGTTTTCTATCAGAATCAGAACCATAATTTTTGTGCGCTCTGTTGTAAAGTATGTGCGCTCGCTCGGCGAGGTGTGTGCGCGCGCACACGCGCACAGCTTAGAGGGAACAGTGTTTGTAGGTGAGTAGGTATAGACTCTCTTCTTGATCATTGAGTGATTCTCCATCTGCGTTCCAATTTCTGTAGTTTTCTCTTTAATTCTTTGAGACTTGGTGTGTACCAGGAGCTGTGGATGCGATGTTGTGGTTTCACATTCTTAGTGGGAGGAGCTGAGGCAACATTTTCAATTGTGTTTATCCATTTTTCTTTCATGAGGTCAAGGTCCAGTGGTTCATCTTCAAGAGAGGGAAGAATTTTGTCAGTGAAGGTTTGTCTGTCGAAGGCCTTGAAACGGTGGTGGTGAATGCTGTGACTAGCATTTGTTTTTGGAAACAATTGTGGAAGGTGGCAGGGTGATGGTACTGTGATCCAACCAAGGGACTTCAATGATCAAAGGGTTGGGGATTGCATGCATGTTAAGGAGTTGGTTTTGGACAAATATGAGATCTAGTATGTGTCCTTTGGTGTGGGTCAGAGCTAGGATTAGTTGGGAGAACTAAAGTTGTTCCATAGCTTCCAGAAAGGATATGGATTGGATGAGAGGGATGGATGATATGTTCAGGTCACCCATTATTGTTAGGTAGTTAGGTGGATTGGTGTGGATACTTGAAAGTTTCAGAATGGTTGTTAACGCATCTGTTTTAGCTGTGAGGGCACGGTAGGCGAGGCACAGTGTTATCTGTTTGAAACTAATAGAGGGTCCAGAACAGCTGTGGTAATTGATTCGGTAAGCTTGAACAATAAGTTATTTCTTGCCAGAATGCAGATGCCACCACCTCTGCGGCCTGAGCGAGAGCAGTTGAAAATATCATCAGTGGTTTGAGCTGGTTGATTAGAATAATATCCGAGGTGGTGAACCAGAATTCTTTTATACAAAGAATGTCCAGGTTATTGTCCAGGATGTAGTCATTTAGTAGTGAGTCCTGTTCCTTGCTGAGCGAGCGTTTATTAGAGTGCATATTAAGAAGGGTGTGGGTTTTGATGATTGCGTGACATGAAAAGGTACAGAGAAGAGTGTCCAAAATGATAAAGGGGATGGAAGGATACCACTGTAAGGAAAGGCTTGAAAGGTTAGGGCTCTTCAATTTGGGAAAAAAATGACTGAGGGGAGATTTGATAGAGGCCTATAAAATAATGAATGGAGTGGAAGGGGTAAACGTAGATCGGTTGTTTACTGCTTCAAAAATTAGAAAGACTAGAGGAAATGCAATGAAGCTGCAATGTGGCATATTTGACTAATCGGAGAAAATAAAATCTCCAAGAGCAAGTAGGAATGTAGCCTTCACAGCTGCCTTTATATACTATGTTATATCTGCAGCGATGGAGTCCGCGGGCGAATGCTCCCGAGTGTCTAATAGGAAAACTTTTGGGAGCATCCCACTGCGCCTGTGTAGCTGCCTTCCTGTCTTTCCAGCTCTCCCTCAGTTCTTCATTTTCCGTGGAGCCGACAGGAAGCAAATCCTGTCACTGCAGAAAATTCTTGTTTTCATATTTTTGTGGTTCGCGTCTGCATTCCCATCGACGGTTCTTTCTTTCTTTAAAAAAAACAAACAAAAAAAAAAACAGTGAAGGAAAAAAGTTCCACTTTCTTCAGACGCATCTAACACGATGGAAAAACCATCCAGTGATTTTAAGAATTGTTCCAAGTGTGGCGGTACTATCTTGGCCACCGACACCCATGACTGGTGATTAAAATGCCTAGGGCCAGAACACCAACCGTCAGAATGTCCTCTCTGCAGGAAGATAATAAAGAGAGGCCTGCAGAATCGAGCGTACAAAGTTGGGCACCATCTTTGCTTCTGATGCCGTCTCTCTAGTATCGACATCATCGAGAGCTTCATTTTCCTCCCATGGATCTCAGGTATCGAAAGGGTTGATCTCCTTCTAAGCATTGAGATGCCTCGAGCATTGCCCCGGCGAGAGGACCTTTCCTCCAAAGCCATCTTGCGGTCCCAGGATGCACCCGAGGCCTCTACCTCTGGAGAGCTCCTGTTGCCATGCTCAGGGACCGTGGCCCGCAATTCCGGTAACGATACCCAAGCATCGGCAAGCTCCATGGATCAATGCATCCTTGTCATTGAACAGAGCTTAGCGGCCTTACTGGCGGCCTCTGTTCCAGTGAAACTCCTACAGTCTGTTCTGCAGAGGTCGGCACAGTCGCCGATACCGATACAGACTGCATTGACTTTCCTGCTGCTTTCCACGCTACCTCCCATGCCAGTCCTCGAATGAGTTTCCGGTACCGAGGTTCTGGCTACACAAATTCCAGGTACTGGCTTCAACTGGTACCGAGTTTGCACGAAGCAGGAGCACCATCAATACTTCGAGTCTTCGGATTCCGATTCATTGGACGATGAATCTGACTATACTCGAGACTTACAAACTCTACCAGAGGACACGTCCTTGTCTCCACAACGTCTCATGTCCCCACCAGAGGACATGTCTTTCCAAGGCTTTATTTGCGATGTTGCCAGGGGCCTGTCCATAACAGTAACATCAGAGAAAGAGCCTAGGGCTGAAGAATTGGAAATTCTTCAGTACCCAACAGCTCCAAAAGAAGCAGCTATGCTTCCTATTCATCGTATACTCCACGGCCTCATGCTTCATATGTGGGAGACCCTTCCTTACTATTTCTCTCCATACCTGCCAACTCGATACCATGTACCAGGTACTGGAGTGTCCCGGTTTTCAAAAGACACAATTGCTGCACCCATTCCATGGTAGTGGAATTGGCAATGCATCGAATCAACCGCGCAAAGACACATTCCTCTAACCCAGGGGTTCTCAACCCTGTCCTCGGAATCCACCTAGCCAGTCGGGTTTTCAGGATAACCACAATGAATATGCATGGGATAGATTTGCATATAATGGAGGCAGTGTATGCAAATCTCTCTCATACATATTCATTGTATTTATCCTGAAAACCCGACTGGCTAGGTGGGTCCCAAGGACAGGGTTGAGAACCCCTGCTCTAACCCTTCGGGTAGGGAATCGAGAACCCTTGATTCTTTTGGTCGATGTTGCTTCCAGGCTTCCATGCTTTCTGTGAGAATCAGTTCTTATATACTCTATATGGGTATGTTAGGAGGTAGCTAAGGATTTGGAGTCAATGGCTGCTCTTCTCCAGGATGACAAGAGGGCAGATTATCTTACCCTTGTAAAGCATGCTCAGGACGTCTCAGTTTGTCAACAGGGCAACTTTTGATTGCTTTGAATGCATCAGCAGAACTATATCTGTCTGCATCGGTGCACGCAGGATTACATGGCTCCAAGCATTGGATCTTGAACAATGGGTTCAAGATAAGCTGGGTAATATTCCTTGCACCGGTCAGAACCTTTTTGGCAGAGATTGGCTGCACAAGGCCTCTCAGTTAGACTGAGACACTACCCTGAATAGGCTCTCTAGATCTACTGCCAACCCAGTTAAAAAGAAGGCAGCAGCAAGGAAGGCCTTCTTTAATAAAAAGAAGTATTATCCTTCTTATACTCCTGCTGCTCATTGTCAGCATCATGCTCCTCAAAAGGGTCAATAGCCTCCAAAACGTTGGTGTGGGTTGTTTTCTTCTTTTGGAATTTTGTTTTCTGTTATTGGCTCTGTGCTGTGATGTCTTTTGTCATTAATGCAATAAAAAAAAATAAATAAATAAAATATATATATATATATATATATATATAAAAAGGCTGACTCCCAAGTCTCAGCCATCTCAGCGGGCTCAGGCTGCTCCGTGTTTTTGCCTCCTTTCTAGAGAGCATAGTTGTCCTGCCTCTGAAGAATCCCGAACCTTTCCACATTCCCAGCAGACTCTGTCATTATGCCCATAGATGGCATCTCATCACCTCAGAGCAGTGGACATTAACAGTAGTACAGGAGGGATAGAGACTTCATCTGCAAAGCCTACCCTCCTCCCAACCTTACTAAGAAGTTCCATTCTCAGCCCCTTCTCACTGCTCTGCTTCTGCAAGAAGTCATCTCTCTTCTACTGCAGGGTGCTATAGAAGAGGATCCAACATGCTCTGCATATGTATATAGTTTACCCTGTTCTCCAAGTTATTTGTTCCTGTTTCAATGTAATGACCTGACTTTGTTTATTGTCGGATACCATTTTGTTGTATGTAAACCGCGCTGATCGCAAATAGTGCGGTATATAAGAAATGTAAATAAATAAATAAATAAAATAAACATCACAGCAGGGAATGGGCTTCTATTCTCCTTACGTTCTTATTCCAAAGAAAACGAGGGGACACAGGCCCATTCTGGATCTCAGGGACCTAAACAAGTGTCTTGCCAACGGAGCCTGCGCGGGAACGCTCCCCAGCGTCCAGAAAGAAAGCTTTTGGGAGCATCCCACAGTGCCTGCGTGCTGCCTTCCCTCCTTTCCTAACCGCCTCTCTCCAGTTCTTCTTTTCCGTGGAGCCAGCAGGTCGTGTTCCTGTCACCGCTGAAGAAGTTCTTTATTTTTCTTTATTTCTTTGGTCGTGCGTCTGCCTTCTTCGACGTCGGACCGGTACCGCCGGTCTTTTCTTCTTTCTTTTTAAAAAACAAAACAAAAACAAACTACCGTTTCCCACTTCTGTGCAACTTTTCCTTTTGGGCCTTAGGCCTAGCAAAATTTTCCTCATGGAAAAGCCCGCTTCCGGGTTTAAAAAGTGCACAAAGTGCAGCGGTACTCTTTCTATCACCGACACCCATGACTGGTGTCTAAAATGTTTGGGCCCTGACCACTCAATCACCGATTGTGAGTCCTGTTCCATGATGTCTAAAAGAGGTCGACAGAATCGAGCGGCCAAGCTCAGTACCCTGTTTCCCTCTGATGCAGCTTCGGTGGCATCGACATCTTCCAGGGCTGCTTCTTCCTCCCATAGATCTCAGGTAACCAAACATAAGTCTAGCCGGTCCTCGAAGGGTAGATCTCCCTCTAAGTATCGAGATACCTCCGGGCTTGCTCTCGAGGATCCTGCACCGGCAAAATTACCCCGGCGGGAAGCTCCGGCTTCCAAAGCTTCATCTATGGGGTCACAGGTTGACATCGATGGCGTGGCCTCGACCGATCACCTGTTGCCATGTTCTGGGGTACCGGTGGTTTCCACTGGTACCGACATCCAGACATTGGTTGCGTCGATGAATCAGAATATTCTGACTATGCAGCGTGCCATTACGGCATTCATACAAGCTGCGATGCCTCCGGTACCGCAACAAACTCTGTTGTCGGTACCGGTTCCGGCACCGATATCGGTTCCGGTGCCGGTACCGATTACATCGGCTTCGGTGTCGACTGCAGCGGTACCCTGTTCTGTGATGCCCATCGGTACCGAATCGGTACCGATCACTCCCGATGTCGATACCACTCGGTACGCGTATCGGGCTCTGCAAGAGCATCCCCAGACAGGCGATACTTCGATTCCTCCGAAGACTCTGATGAATCAGAGGCTTCTGTCGAAGCATCGGTACTCCTTCCTCAGGAGCCCTCTTCTCCAAAAAGAAGAATGTTTCCTCCAGAAGACTTGTCTTTTCAAGACTTCATTAGGGAAGTGGCCAGGGGCCTCTCTATTTCAGTGGCCCCTGAACCAGAGCCTAGAGCCAAGAAATTGGATATCTTACAATATCCTAAGGCTCCTAAAGAGGCAGCTACTTTACCAATTCATGAGATCCTTTATGATCACATGTTGGGCATATGGGGGGAGACACCTCTTACTACCTCCCCTCATTCTCGCAGGTTGGACACCATGTACCGTGTTCCTCCTTGTCCTGGCTTTCATAAGACTCAGCTTCCTCACCACTCTATTGTGGTGGAGTCTGCTATGAAGAAGATAAAGAGTGCAAAAAGACACTCATCTAATCCTCCAGGAAGAGAATGCAGAACCTTGGATGCTTTTGGCCGGAGAATCTTCCAGGCCAATATGCTTACTGCCAGAATCAACTCCTATAGTCTCTATATGGGGATGTTTCTAAAGGAAGTTACAGATCATCTGCAAACTTTATCTCCTTTTGTCTCAGAAGATAAAAGGGAGGAGTTTCTCACCTGGCTTAAACATGCCCAGGATGTTTCCAAATTTTCCAACCGTGCAGCCTTTGACTCTTTTAAGTGTGTGACAGCAGAGCCTCGGCTATTGCCATAGGTGCACGCAGACTTGCTTGGTTACAAGCTTCTGATTTCGAACCCTGGGTCCAGGATGGATTAGGAAATCTTCCTTGTACAGGTGAAAACCTTTTTGGCAAGGATTGGCAAGCAAAGGCCACTCAGATGGATGCTGAGAATTCTGCCTTAGATAGACTTTCAAAGTCTACTTCTGCTTCTGTTAGAAAAAGGTTATTCAAAAAGGCTTTCTTTCCCAAAAAAGGGAAATATTATCCTGGTTATGGTCACCAGGCATCTTCTGCAGGTCGTTTTGCTGCAAAGTGTCAGCAACAACCTAAACAAGCCAAGCCTAAGGCTGCAAGGACTGCTACAGCCCAACAGCCTCAGCCTCCTCAGGGCCTTTGACTTACAACTAGAGAACCTAGCCTTTCTGGCTCTAGAAGAACCAGAGCCTCTCACCATTCCAGGAAGGTTAGCTCACTTTGCTCCCAGATGGGAACAAATCACAGCAGAGCAATGGACCCTCTCCATCATAAGGGAGGGGTACAAGCTTCATTTCTTCAACCTTCCTCCTCACACCATGGTGAGACAGTTCAATTCTCCAACATTTCTCCTCGACCTTCTGGGCCAGGAGATTGCTACTCTTCTTATCCAAAGGGCAATAGAAGAAGTACCCCTTCTTCTTCAACAGGGTTCAGGGTTCTACTCCCCCTATTTTCTTATCCCAAAGAAAACAGGGGGCTACAGACCCATATTAGATCTCAGAGAATTGAACAAGTTTCTATGCAAGGAGAAATTCAAGATGATTTCTCTCGGTGCTCTCCTTCCATACCTTCAGAGTCAGGATTGGCTTTGTTCTTTAGATCTCAAGGATGCGTACACCCATGTCCTCATCCATCCAACACACAGAAGGTTCCTTCAGTTCCTTTATCAGGGAAAGCACTACCAATGCAGAGTGCTTCCTTTCGGTCTGGCCTCTGCTCCAAGAGTGTTCACAAAATGCATGGCAGTGGTAGCTGCATTTCTACGCACTCTAGGAATATTTGTATTCCCATATCTGGACGACTGGCTCATCCGAGCTCCATCCCAGACAGAGGCCCAGGCTTCCCTAGCCTGCACAAGGCGTGTTCTTCAGTATCTGGGACTGGTAATAAACATCCCAAAATCACATCTCACCCCTACTCAGTCATTAGAGTTCATAGGAGCCTTGCTGGATACCACAACTGCAAGGGCCCATCTTCCCCAAGCCCGTTGCCTCCGATTGGTGCAGTTAGCCTCACAAGTTCAGTTAAAGTCTCATTTAACTGCTCGAGAGATGTTACAACTGTTAGGCCACATGGCATCCACCGTGCATGTAGTTCCTTACGCTCGCCTTCACATGCGAGCAGCTCAGTGGACTCTGTCCACCCAATGGACCCAGGCATCAGGGTGCCTGTCAGACAAAATAGCAACCTCCAGTCGCCTCTTTTGGTCTCTCCAGTGGTGGAGTTCCACTCAGAATCTGTTGCTGGGGTCCCCCTTTCAACAGTTGCTACCCCAAGCAACCCTTACAACAGATGCCTCTCCAAGGGGTTGGGGAGCTCATCTACAAGATCTCTCCACCCAGGGCATCTGGTCTCCACAGGAGACATCTCTACATATCAACCTCTTGGAGCTCAGAGCAATTTTTCTAGCTCTGAGTCTTCCACACCCTGCTCAGCTACAAGACAGTCCTCATCCACACGGACAACCAAGTAGCCATGTTCTACGTGAACAAGCAGGGCGGGACTGGCTCTCTGTCGCTTTGCAACGAAGCTTTGAGATTGTGGGCCTTCGCCAGAGAGCATCAAATTCATCTCATGGCACTGTATCTTCCAGGGGTTCAAAGCTCTTGGGCAGACAGACTCAGTCGAGTTCTGCTTCCATACGAATGGTCCCTCCATAGGGACCACATAGCCAGGGTCTTTCGAATTTGGGGAACCCCGGACATAGACCTGTTTTCAAGTCCGTGGAATGCCAAACTTCCCCGGTTCTGTTCCAGGATTCCGTGTCAGGGAGTTCAGGCCAGGGATGCCTTCCTCCTCCATTGGGGGCAAGACTTCCTCTATGCCTTTCCACCCATTCCCCTAATTTCCAAGACACTGTTCAAGCTTCAGAGAGACAAGGGGTCTATGATCCTCATAGCTCCACGTTGGCCACGCCAAGTGTGGTACCCTCTACTTCTTCATCTCTCTCAAGCTCCCTCCCTGGACTTGGGATCTGCTCCAGACCTCCTGTCCCAGGAGGAGGGAACGTTGTGGCACCCAAATCCCTAGTCTCTTCATCTCAGGGCCTGGTTGATGAAGGCCTAGACCTTCAAGATTTGCATCTTTCTCAGCAAGTGAAGGATATCCTTCATGCTTCCCGAAAGCCTTCCACTAGACGTTCCTATGCTTTTAAATGGAAAAGGTTTACCATTTGGTGTGCAGAGAAGGGTCTTAACCCTCTTGCAATACCTCTGAATTCTTTACTAGAGTATTTACTGCATTTATCCCATGCAGGCCTTAAAACGAATTCAGTAAGAGTCCATTTGAGTGCTATTGCAGCATCCCTTAAGCCTCTCAATGGACATCCTATTTCCTCTCATCCTCTTATTGCAAGATTCATGAGAGGCCTTCTTTTAACTAAACCTCCCATTAGACCACCTCCAGTGGCATGGGATTTGAATTTGGTTCTTGGCCAGCTCATGAAGCCACCCTTTGAACCCTTAGCCACTACCTCCTTGAAATTCCTTTTCTGGAAGGTTATTTTTCTCATTGCAATCACCTCAGCTCGCTGTATCAGTGAGCTGCAAGCCTTGGTGGCTAATCCTCCTTATACAAGGTTCCATCATGACAAGGTAGTCCTCAGGACTAATCCACACTTTATGCCTAAAGTGGTCTCACCTTTTCATCTGAACCAGGAGGTGTATTTACCTGTCTTTTTTCCAGGACCTCATGCATCAAGTGCAGAGAGGAATCTTTATACCCTGGATTGTAAGAGAGCACTTGCTTTTTACTTACAAAGGACACAGCAACTTAGAAAGTCCTCTCAACTATTTGTTGCTTTTGATCACTCTCATTTAGGACTTCCAGTCTCTAAGAGAACTCTGTCCAGTTGGATTGCTCAGTGTATTTCCTTCGCCTACCAGAGTAAGAACCTTTCTCTGGAGGGCCATGTCACAGCTCACTATGTGAGGGCCATGGCAGCCTCTATGGCTCATCTAAACTCTGTGTCCATCGACCAAATCTGTCGAGCGGCCACCTGGGCCTCGGTTCATACCTTTACAGCCCATTACTTCTTGGACAAGGACTCCCTCCGGGATGCCTTGTTTGGTCAGGCTGTTCTCAAACACCTGTTCCATACCTAATCAACTCCTACCCCCCATCCCTGGTTGGATGCCCGAGATCCATGGGGGAAGGTAAAGCCCTTCTCAGGGACTCACAACCTTGGAGATCTCCCTGGCATCTCTAGCTGGGGAGTCCCCATATGTGAAGACTCATTCCTGCTTGTTCCTGGAGATAGCACAGTTACTTACCTGTAACAGGTGATCTCTGGGAACAGCAGGAATAAGTCTTCACAACTCACCCACCTCCCCTAGGAGTTATCTCTCTATCTATCTTTCCTTTCCTATCTCTCTCTCTTTGTCTCAGCTTAAAACTCGAACTGGAGAGAGGCGGTTAGGAAAGGCGGGAAGGCAGCACGCAGGCGCTGTGGGATGCTCCCAAAAGCTTTCTTTCTGGACGCTGGGGAGCGTTCCCGCGCATGCTCCGTCGGTACCGACGATGCCCATATGTGAAGACTTATTCCTGCTGTTCCCAGAGATCACCTGTTACAGGTAAGTAACTGTGCTTTCTTAGTCATCCAGAACACAAAGTTTCCGCGCTTCATGTTTCAAGGGAGACACTATCAATACAGAGTCCTAGCTTTCTCCAGGATCAAGCAGGAAGTCAGTCCTCACATATGGGTGACATCGACGTCGATGGAGCCCCCATGCGGAGCATTTCCCCAGCTTTCTAAGAAAGCCTTTGGGAATACACCCACGCATGCGCGGTCCCCTTCCCGCCCAAAGGTGCCATCTTGCTCAGTCTTTCTTTTTCCGTGGAGCCCAACGGACATCTGTCCTTGTCACCCGGAAAAGTTGGATTTTTTTCTGCGATTCTCGCGCCTCTTTTTGTCCGGTTCGATGCCGGTTCCCCTTCCCGCTCGGGTTAGGTACGCCGGTATCGACCCGATCTCTATTTTTCGTTTTTTTGCCTTTCGTGGCATGCGTTTGTGCTCTTTTTTCTTTTCCCTGGAGGGCCGGTCCTTTGACCTCGTGGGGGCCCTTTTTTCCCCGATGGCCTCCAGTGGTTTTAAGAAGCGTGATCGTTGTAAGAAACTCATGTCTCTTACTGACACACAAGACTGCTGCCTGCGTTGCCTCGGGCCTGACCATGATCCCAAGGTCTGTGTCCCATGTGGCAAAATGTCCACCAAGGCACTCAGGAGCCGGCAGCATCAGAAGGAGAGGATTTTCTCGGACTCGGCCTCCGGATGGGCCCGGACCTCGGCAGAGGCTTCGATGTCTCCGGAGTCGGACCCCAAGCTTCGTTGGGGTTGCTCTGAAAGGGGGTCCCCCAGTCGGGAGCATTAGAGGAAGAGAAAGCTCATGAGGGCGGCGTCTGAGGAAGTTTCTGGTTCCTCGAAGGCCAGATCTCGGACCCCTGACCGCCGCCCCAGGCCCTTGGAGCTGGAGAAGCCAACTAAGGTATCCCGTGTAGAGCCGGAGTCTGTCGAGCACGTAAGTCCTGTTGTCCTCGAGGACTCTCCTCCTAGGGAGTTGACATCGGGCCCGGTGCCGCCGTGGCCCGAGTTGGTGGCTGCTGAGTCTCCTGAGCTTGGACTCAGGCTGACAGCCTTGGAGTGCAGATTGTCTGCCTTCATGGATCAGCAGCGGGTGCTGATGGCCAGCCTGACTGGTGCATCTGCCCCGACCACCAGGACGTCGACGTCCAAGTCGACCCCGGAGATAGAGCTGGTTCTCGAAGCCATGAAGGCCCGAGTACGGTCTCGGTCACGGTCTCCCTCGACCTCCCGTTCAGGACCGAGGGCGTCGATGCCGATGGCCCCGGCATCGGGGCGGGTGTTGCCAGAACCCGCGTGGTCGGAGCCCCTCGACTCTTCTTCGGATGGGTCTGCATGGGAGACGGAGGACGAGGAGTCTCCCGATACTTTTCGGACTCGGTGTGTCCCTTCGGACTCGCCGCGGTCCGAACCCCGGAGTAGGTCCTCTCCGGAGGATACCCGGTTCTCGGAGTTCGTTAAGGACATGGCCAAGGCCTTGAATGTTCCTGTGGAACCCGAGGAGGAGCCTCTTGCCGAAGAGCTCGTTGCCCTCCAGTATGACTCTCCCCCGAGGGAGGCCTTTACTGTGCCGGTTCCTCCGATGCTGGAACGGCTCCTCTTCAGATTGTGGGAGGCACCGGCCTCGGCGCCGGTTTTGAGCAAGTGGATCGATTCCATGTATCGAGTCCGGAAGAGCCCTGGTTTTCAGAAGGCACAGCTGCCGCACCATTCTATGGTTGTGGAATCGGCCATGCATCGTCTGAAGAGCCAAAAGATACACTCTGCGGTGCCCCCCGGCAGGGAGGCCCGAAGCCTAGATGCCATCGGCAGAATGTGCTTCCAGGGCTCGATGCTTGCTTGCCGTGTCCAAGCCTACCAGCTGTACATGGTCATGTACTTGCGGGACCTGGCTAAAGAGGTAGCCGGGTTCTCGGCTGGTCTCTCTGGGGAACCTTTGCAGAGGTTCCAATCCTTGTCCTCGGGGGTCCGGGAATGCTCTAAATTCATCTCCCGGGCGGCCTGCGATGGCTTCGAGGCTTCGGCCCATGTAGCGGTGGCCGGCATCGCTGCTCGACTCCAGGCATGGCTACAGTCATCGGACCTTGAGCCATGGGTGCAGGACAAGTTGGTCGATGTCCAATGCTGGGGTGAAAACCTCTTCGGCAAGCCCATGGCCGAAAAGGCCGCTGAGCTCAAGACTGAGACTCTAACGAGGACAAGATTGTCCAGGAAACCTCTGTCCCTTCTCATAAGAAGAAGGGCTCGGGGAAAAAGGCCTTTTACCCGAGGAAGGCGCTTGCCTACAAACATTTCCCTCATTATCAGGCCTCCCCAGCAGGGTCAGCAGGCCAAGGGACAGGGACATGGGCCCCGTAGGCAGAAAGCCTCCAGCTCCTGCTCCTACTCAGCAGGGAGGGGGCTTTTGACTCCCTCTGCACAGCCTCTCCACCCCTGCTGGCC
Organism: Ichthyophis bannanicus; assembly: GCA_033557465.1. Classification (NCBI taxonomy): domain Eukaryota; kingdom Metazoa; phylum Chordata; class Amphibia; order Gymnophiona; family Ichthyophiidae; genus Ichthyophis; species Ichthyophis bannanicus. Next base: position 282,449,922 of record CM066035.1, read on the forward strand.
CACCTCAGCACGGGGGGTCGCTTGGTCCTGTTTGCCCACCAGTGGCCACCCATCACAAGGGATGCTTGGGTACTGAACATAGTCCAACAGGGCTATCTGCTCCATTTCAATCCGGTACCCCTTACCTACTTCCCAGGGGAGCCTCCAAGGCCTCCTCTGCATCAGGAACTCCTTCTCCAGGAACTGCTAGGTCTGATTCAAGACAGGGCAGTAGAGCCTGTACCCTCACATTTGTGGGGACAGGGCTTCTACTCCCGGTACTTCCTAGTGCCAAAGTGGACTGGAGGTCTCCGGCCCATTCTGGAACTGAGAAATCTCAACAAGTTCTTGGCAAAAGAGAAGTTCAAGATGCTAACTCTTGGAACACTGCTGCCCTACCTCCAGCAGGGAGATTGGCTATGTTCCTTAGATCTAAAGGATGTGTACACTCACATCCTCATTCATCCAGACCACAGAAAGTATCTCAGGTTTGTGGTGGCAGGAAGCCATTTTCAGTACAGGGTACTGCCCTTTGGCCTAACCTCCGCCCCACGAGTTTTCACAAAGTGCCTAGCTGTGGTAGCGGCCTACTTGAGAGCCCAGGGTATGTGTCTTCCCCCACCTGTACCGCTGGCTCATCAGGGGTCAGACTCTCCAGGAGGCCAGGCAAGACACCCTCCGTACTGTCTCTCTCCTTCAGCAACTAGGCTTTGTCATAAACTTCGTAAAGTCCACTTTGCTCCCCTCCCAGAACCTGGAGTTCATAGGGGCAAGGTTGGACTCCCTGCAAGCGAAGGCTTACTTGCCAGAGGACAGGGCGGAAAGGCTGATGAGCTTGGCCAGCCAGTTCATAAGCAGCCCACTGGTTTCCGCCAGGCTTTGCCTATGGCTCCTAGGCCATATGGCATCGACAGTGCATGTGACCCCCAATGCTCGCCTGCATATGTGGCCTGCACAGTGGTGTCTCAGAACTCAGTGGAGGCAGGCCACAGGAAACCTCAGAGACAAAGTAAGGGTGTCCAAACCCTTCCTGAACTCCCTGCAGTGGTGGCTACACTCCCCCAACCAGCTACAGGGGATTCCTTTTCAGGTACCTGTTCCCACAGTGGTACTCACAACCGATGCCTCCTTGCAGGGCTGGGGTGCACATTGCCTGGACAAATGCACACAGGGCCTGTGGTCCCCATGGGAGGCCACTCAGCAGATCAACCTGCTAGAATTCAGGGCGATACGTTTAGCCCTCCAGTCCTTCGCCCATACCCTGGCCCACCAGGCTGTCTTGGTGCAGACAGACAACCAAGTGGCGATGATTTATGTCAACAAGCAGAGGGGCACAGGGTCAAGGCTCCTGTGTCGAGAGACACAGGCCCTCTGCTCCTTTGCACTTCATCACAATATGCTGCTCAGGGCTGTCTATCTTCCTGGCCAGGAAAACTTTCTAGCAGACAGATTGAGCAGGGTCCTACAACCTCACGAGTGGCAACTGCACCCTTAAGTGGTCCAGACCATTTTTCTGAGATGGGGACTTCCGTCTATCGACCTCTTTGCCTGTCCCCTGAACCGGCAGCTGCCCCAGTTCTTCTCCAGGCAACCGCATCACAAAAGATTGGCGGTGGATGCCTTCCTGATCTCATGGTCCCAGGGCCTACTGTATGCGTTCCCTCCCACGCCCCTGGTGGCTCGAGCCTTGTTAAGGATTCTAAGGGACAGGGCCTCGGTCATCCTGGTGGCCCCCAGATGGCCAAGGCAACCCTGGTTCCCCCTCCTGTTACAGCTGGCGGTGGACACCCCTCTTCCTCTGGGGTTTCAACCCGATCTTCTTTCTCAGGATCAGGGATCCCTTCTGCACCCCAATCTCAAAGCTCTCGATTTGATGGCCTGGAGACTGCAAGGGTAGTGCTGGCTCCCTGGGGCTTGCCTCAGGAAGTCGAGGAGGTTGTCTTAGCTTCAAGGAAGCAATCCACCCGAAAGACCTATGCCTGAAATGGAGGCGGTTCTCCCTGTGGTGTGATCAGCGCCAGGAAAACCCCTTCTCCTGTCCTGTGCCAGTGGTGCTTCAGTACCTGCTGCACTTGTCTAATCAGGGTCTTAAGTCCAACTCGGTTAGGGTGCACCTCTCTGTTCTGGCAGCCCACCACTCAATGGTGGAGGGGCACTCTTTGTCGGTTCACCCCCTGGTGGCCAGGTTCCTCAGAGGCTTGCTCTTGCTAAAGCCTCCTCTCCGTCCACCTGCCCCTGAGTGGGAGTTGAATGTGGTTTTGCAACAGCTTACTCACCCACCCTTAGAGCCGATGGCCACGTGCCCTTTTCGCTTCCTTTCTTGGAAGATTCTCTTCCTAGTGGCACTGACTTCGGCCAGGCGAGTGAGTGAACTCCAGGCCCTGGTCTGTGACAGGCCATACACCTGTTTCTATAAGAACAGGGTGGTCCTTAGAACTCATCCTAAGTTCCTCCCGAAGGTGGTCTCCTCCTTCCACCTCAACCAGGAGGTGGTTCTTCCAACATTCTTCCCTAGGCCCCATGCAAGCAGGGCTGAAGAAGTCCTCCACACCCTGGACTGTAGAAGGGCCTTGTCTTTCTACCTGGAGCGTACTAAGGGTCATAGAAGGGCTACTCAGCTCTTCGTCTCCTTTGACCCGAACAACTTGGGGGTTCCTGTCTCCAAGCGTACCTTGTCCATATGGGTGGCTGACTGTATCACCTGGGCTTACAGGGCGGCAGACCTTCCCTTGCAGGGTCGAGTTACAGCCCACCGTGTCCGGGCCATGGCTGCATCAGTAGCTCATCTCCGCTCTGTACCGTTGGCAGACATCTGTAGGGATGCAACTTGGTCCTCAAGCAAGACCTTTGCAGCCCATTACTGCCTGGAGAGGGAGTCCCGTAGGGACAGTGCTTTTGTTCAGGCAGTACTCCGGAATCTCTTTGAGGTTTAGGCAACTCCTACCCTCCTGCCCTCTTGTTGGGCTACCGAGGGGTTCTGGTCTCAGTGAAATTCTTTCCTTCATGCTACGGCTTCACAGAGGGAGTTTCTTTTTCAGCATGGGTTCCTGGTAGCCCAGAGCTAGGGAGTCACCCATATTTGAGGACTGACTTCCTGCTTGGTCCTGGAGAAAGAGTAGTTACTCACCTGTAACAGGTGTTCTCCAGGAGCAGCAGGAATCAGTCCTCGCAACCCTCCCTCCTCCCCTGGGAGTTGCAGTTGTACATAGTTTATTTTGAATTTTTTTGTGTGCTGTTTTTTAGCTATGTCATTTGACTGAGCAAGATGGCACCTTTGGGCGGGAAGGGGACCGCGCATGCGTGGGTGTATTCCCAAAGGCTTTCTTAGAAAGCTGGGGAAATGCTCCGCATGGGGGCTCCATCGACGTCGATGTCACCCATATGTGAGGACTGATTCCTGCTGCTCCTGGAGAACACCTGTTACAGGTGAGTAACTACTCTTTCGGCCTTGCCTCTGCCCCAAGAGTTTTCACAAAGTGCATGGCGCTAGTAGCTGTACTTCTGGACTCTAGGGATATTTGTCTTCCTTTACTTACACTGGCTCATAAAGGCAAGCACCTCTCAAGAGGCCAGCCTATCTCTCTCTCGCACCATGCAGGTGTTACAACACTTGGAATTTGTCATAAATCTTCCAAAGTCCCAACTTGCCCCTTCTCAAACTCTGGAGTTCATAGGGGCCCTCTTAAATACTCAGCAGTCAAGGGCATTTCTGCTCCAACTCTGCTGCACTTGTCTCAGTCAGCTAGCATCTCAGGCATGTCTCAAGGACTATCTCACTACTCGAGAAATGCTACAACTTCTGGGTCATATGGCATCAACGGTGCATGTAGTTCCCTATGCCTGTCTGCACATGCGCACAGCCCAATGGACTCTGGCATCCCAGTGGACTCAAGCCTCAGGTTGCCTCTGGGACAAGATAAGTCTCTATCCCTCTGGTCACATATCTCCAGTGGTGGTGTTCCCCAGAAAATCTCCTTGTAGGGTCACCTTTTCGGATGCCTGCACATCAGTACACCCTGACGACAGATGCTTTCAAATTGACCTGGGGAGCCCATCTGGGATCTCTCTCCACAGCAGGAGTCACAAATAAATCTATTGGAACTCCGAGCCATCTTCAATCCTTTCAAGGTATTCCAGGACTGCTTACATTATCAAAGAGTTCTAGTCCAAACCTACATCCAAGTTGCCATGTTCTACATGAACAAGCAAGATGGAACAGGTTCTTCGTCCCTCTGCAACGAGGCTCTATATCTCTGTCCTTTGCCATACATCATCACATTCACCTCCAAGCGGTGTATATTCCGGGCAAACACAATGTCTTAGTGGACAGATTAAGTCGGATTCATCTTCCCCATGAATGGTCCTTTCATATAGACACAGTATCCTACATCTTTCAGACCTGGGAGACTCCAGAGATAGACCTCTTCGCCACTCAGAATGCCAAGCTCCCTTGCTTCTGTACCAGGACTCGTGCATCGGACAGCCAACAAGTGGATGCTTTTCACCTCCACTGGGGACATGGCTTCCTTTATGCCTTCCCTCCCATTCCCGTAATTCTCAAGACTCTCTTTTCAAACTCCAGGTGGACAGGGCATCATGATATTCATAGTCCCACTCTGACCATGTCAAACATGGTACCCTCTCCTGCTGTGTCTCTCTGGCTCAACCCATAGATCTCCTCTTTTAAGAGGAGGGGACGCTGCTTCATCCCAATCTGCAGTCTCTCCATCTCACAGCATGGCTGCTGAAAGCATAGCCTTTCAAGATATAAACCTTCCCAGAAGGTTAAGGACATCCTCTTAGCTTCTAGAAAAATGTCCACCAGATAGAAAACCTACGCCACTTGAAAGCATAGGACTATCTGGTGTTCTCAGAAGAATCTTAATCCCGTCTCAGCTCCGGTAGAGGCGCTGTTTCAATATCTCCTCCACCTTTCTTCATCTGGACTCAAAACCAATTCGGTAAGAGTACACCTAAGTGCAATTGCGGCCTTTCACATGCCCTTAGATGGACAGCACATCTCCTCTCAGCTGCTCGTAGCATGCTTCATTAGAGGTCTTTTACTAACCAAGCCTCCCATTAAACCACCACCAGCAGCATGGGACCTCAGTGTTGTTGTACGGCAACTTTTCAAGCCGCCCTTTGAATCTTTAGTCACTACGTCACTTACGTTTCTAACATGGAAGGTCATCTTCCTCATTGCCCTCACTTCAGCAAGGCGCATTAGTGAGCATCAGTCCTTGATGGCTGACCCACCTAACACACGGTTCCACCATGATAAGGTAGTCCTTGGGACGACTCCTCACTTCACTCTGGATTGTAAACATGCCTTAGCATTTTATCTTCAGAGGACTCGGGAGCACCAAAAGGCTTCTCAACTATTCATATCCTTTGATCCTAGTCACCTGGGGTTACCTGTCTCCAAACGTATTCTCTCCAAATGGATAGCAAATTGCATCACTTTTGCTTATGATGCAGCAGGACTCTCCCTCGAGGGTCATGTCACTGCCCATAATATACAAGCCATGGCTACCTCGATGGCAAATCTAAGCTCTAGCTATTGACGAAATTTGCAAAGCAGCAACTTGGTCTTCGGTCCATACCTTTGCTGCTCACTACTGTCTGGACAAGGACTCCCACCGGGATGCAATGTTTGGCCAAGCTGTTCTCCAGCATCTCTTTCAGACTTAGAGCAAATCCTACCCTCCATCCCAGAATTCTGTACCAGACATCCATGGAGGATCCATGACCTCTTTAGGCCTTCTCTGAGGCAGACCTCCACCGGTCCTGAGGTCATTTCTCTGGCAACTTCTAGCTAGGGAGTCTCATATGTGAAGACTGCATTCCTGCTTATTCCTGAAGATAGCATAGTTGCTTACCTGTAACAGGTGATCTCCGGGAACAGCAGGAATTTAGTCTTCACAACCCACCCTTCTCCCCTAAGAGTTGTAGTCCTTCTCCTTATTCTTCTCCTTCTCTCCTTTTATATCAGCTACAAACTCAACTGAGAAGGGAGAGCTGGAAAGGCGGGAAGGCAGCTACACAGGCGCAGTGGGATGTTCCCAAAAGCTTTCCTATTGGATGCTGGGGAGCATTCCCATGCGGGCTCCGTCTGTGTCGACATCACCCATATATGAAGACTAAATTCCTGCTGATCTCCAGGAACAAGCAAGAATATAGTCTTCACATATGGGTGATGTCGGTACCGATGGAGCCTGCGCAGGAACACTTCCAAGTGTCCAATAGGAAAGTCTTTGGGAGCATCCCACTGAACCTGCGTAGCTGCCTTCCTGCCTTTCCAGCTGTCTCTCCTCAGTTCTTCGTTTGCCGCGGAACTGACAAGAAGCAATTCCTGTCACCGCAGAAAATTTTGGGGGTTTTTTTTCTTATTTTTTGTGGTCGTGTCTGCCTTCCTGTCGACGCTGGTACCGACCCTGTCGGTGCTCACTTTATTTATTTCATTTTTTCTTATAAAAAAAAACAAAACAAAAAACAACCCTTTTCTGAGGGAAAAAACTCTTCCCTCAGGACGTATCAGCCTGTTTTTCCCAAAATGGACAAACCAGCCAGTGGTTTTAAGAAGTGTTCAAAATGTGACAGTACAGTTTCAACTACGGACACCCATGATTGGTGTTTAAAATGTTTGGGACCAGATCATCAATCATCTGAATGTCCTCTCTGTAGGAAGGTGACAAAGACAGGCCTGCAGAACAGAGCTGCGAAACACTTCACCCTCTTTGCCACCGATGCAATGTCGGTAGCATCAATGTCATCGAGAGCTTCATCTTCCTCCCAGGTATCGAAACCCAGGTCTTCATCGAAGACTAGCCAGCCCTCCAAGGGTAGATCCTCCTAAGCATCGAGATGCCCTAGGCATTGCCCTGGAGGTGGACACACTGGCCAAACAAGCCCAGGTGGAAGTTTTTGCCTCCAAAGCCTTAGTGGGGTCCCAGGATGCTCCCGAGGCCTCTACCTCCGGAGAGCTCTTGGTGCCATGCTCAGGGATCGTGGCCCGCAACTCCAGTACCGATACCCAAGCATCAGCAAGCTCCATGTATCAACGTATCCTGGCTATAGAGCGGAGCTTAGCGGCCTTACTAGTGGCTTCCGTACCGTTAAAGCCTCTACAGTCGATTCCTCAGCCATCAGTACTGACGACGGTACCGAAAGTGCCTACATTGACCTTTTTGCCGCTTACCACCCATACCGGCCCTCAAGTTCATCTCCGGTACCGAGGTTCCAGCACTGCAACTTTCAGATACTGGCTTCGAGGGGTATCGAGTAAAGGCAGAGCGCAAGCAGCCTGCCGTCGATACTTCGAGTCTTCTGACTGATTCGTTGGATGATGAATCGACCGGTACCTGGGAAATGAGAACTTTCCAAGAGGATCCATCTCCGTCACCACAATGTCGCATGTCCCCTCTGGAGGACATGTCTTTCCAAGACTTCATCCACAATGTTGCTCGGGTCTTGTCCATAACGGTGACTTCGGAGAAGGAACCTAGAGCTGAGGAGCTCGAAATTCTTCAATACCCTGCAGCCCCAAAGGAAGCTGCTACTCTCCATATTCATCGAATACTTCACGACCTTATGCTTCGAATGTGGGAGAACCTTTAACTATCTCTCCACAAACTTGAAGGCTCGATACAATGTACCGGGTACCGGAGTGCCCCGGCTTCTAGAAGACGCAATTATTACACCATTCCATGGTGGAATGGGTAAGGCGTCAAAGTAAAAATGCTGAGACGCATTCCTCGAACCCTCAAGGCAGGGAATCGAGAGCCCTCGATGCTTTTGGTCGTCGATGTTTTCAAACTTCCATGTTATCGGCCAGAATCAGTTCCTACATACTCTACATGGGTATGTTCCTTAGGGAGGTGGCTAGGGATTTGGAGTTGATGGCTCCTCTTCTCCCTGACAAGAAAGCTGATTATCTCACTCTGGTGAAACATGCCCAAAATGTTTCCAAATTTGTAAACAGGACAACTTTCGACTGTTTTGAATGCATCAGCAGAACTTCAGGTATATGCATTGATGCATGTAGGATTGCTTGGCTCCAAGCCTCTGATCTTGAACAGTGGGTTCAAGATAAGCTGGGTAATATACTTTGCAGAGGTGAAAACCTTTTTGGCAAATACTGGCAGGATAAGGCTTCCAGTTAGAATCTGAGAACACCACTCTTAATAGACTTTCTATTTCTACTGTCAACCCTGCTAAGAAAAAGACATCGAAGAAACTCTATCTCCAGGAACAAGCAGGAATGTAGTCTTCACATATGGGCGACGTCGGCACTGACGGAGCCCACGCGGGAACGCTCCCCAGCGTCCTAAAGGAAAGCCTTTGGGAGCATCACTCTGCACCTGCTCTGCTGCCTTCCTGCCTTTCCAACTCTCCCTGCTCAGTTTTTCGTTTTCCGCGGAGCCGACAGGGAGCAATTCCTGTCACCGCAGAAAATATTCTTCGTTTGTGGTTGCGTCTGCCTTCCTGTCGACGCTTGCACCGGTAGTGTCGGTGTCTCCTTCTTTCTTCTATTTTCTTTTAAAAAAAAAAAGTGTTTTCTTAGAGGGTCTTTGCACTCTAGTTGCTTAGGTGCCATTTTGGGCCTTAGGCCCCTTTGTTCCTCAATATGGAGAAACCAACTAGTGGTTTCAAAAAGTATTCCAAATATAGCAGTACCATTTCTGCTACTGACACCCATGACTGGTGTCTTAAATATTTGGGACCAGACCATTCACCATCGGAATGTCTCCTTTGCAGAAAGATGACAAAGAGGGGCCTGCAGAATAGAGCTGCGAAACTCGGCACCCTCTTTGCTTCGGATGCAATGTTCCTGGCATTGACGCCGTCCAGGGCTTCATCTTCCTCCCATGGATCTCAGGTAACGAAACCCAGGTCGTCTTCGAAGACTGATCGATCCTCACAGGGTAGCTCTTCTAAGCATCAAGATGTTTAAGCGTTGCTCTAGAGGAGAATACACCGGCCAAACAGTCCCAGCGGGAGGTCCTTGCCTCCAAAGCATTATTGGGGTCCCAAGATGTTCCTGAGGCGTCCACATCTGGAGAGCTCTTGGTGCTGTGTTCTGGGGTCGTAGCCCGTTCTTCGGGTACCGATACCCAGGCATCGGCTGGCTCCATGGATCAATGTATCCTAGCCATTGAGCGGAGTCTTTCGGCATTGCTGGCGGCTTCGGTACCACTAAAGCCTCTGCAATCCGTTCCTCAGCCATCGGTACTGGAGGAATCGGCATCGACCATTGCGCCACTCTCCACGCTACCACCCATGCAGGCCCTGGAGTCAGTGTCCGGCATCAAGGGTCCGTTACCAAGACATTCTGATGACGATTTCGATCGGTACCATTGTTGAGCTGGCGGGAGCACCCGGCCCGTCGATACTTTGAGTCGTCCGACTCCGATTTGTCTGATGAATCAATCGGTACCGGAGAGGCTCTTCCAGAAGATTCTTCTCCTTCCCCACAAATGCCGGATGTCTCCGCCAGAAGACATCTTTTCAAGACTTTATACGGGATGTGGCTTGGGGTCTTTTGATTACGGTGACCTCTGAGAAGGAACCGAGAGCTGAAGAAATTCTTCAGTATCTGGCAGCCCCTAAGGAGGCTGCGACCTTACCTTTTCATTGGATATTGCATGACCTCATGCTTAGGATGTGGGAAATGCCTTTAACAGTGTCTCCACATTCTCGAAGACTCGGTACCATGTACCGGGTACCGCACTGTCCTGGTTTCCAGAAGACGCAGTTACCCCACCATTCCATGGTTGTGGAATGGGCAGTGCGTCAAATTAAAAGTGCTAAGAAACATTCACCTAATCCTCTGCGCCGTGAAGCGAGAGCTCTCAACGCCTTTGGCTGTCGATGTTTTCAGGCCTCCATGTTGTCGGCTAGAATAAATTCATACATATTCTACATGGGTATGTTTCTTCGGGAAGTGACTAAAGATTTGGAACTAATGGCTCCTCTTATCCCAGATGTCCCGCGTTTCGATACTGGAGATCTTTGGGATCAAACATGACCCATTTCAGCCTGTGTTTCACTGCTCTCTCTGGGCTCATCTCCCTGGCATCTCCAAGCTAGGGAGTCCCATATGTGAAGACTACATTCCTGCTTGTTCCTGGAGATAGCGTAGTTACTCACCTGTAGCAGGTGATCTCCAGGAACAGCAGGAATTGAGTCTTCACAACCCACCCTCCTCCCCTAGGAGTTGTATATCTCTCTCTCTTCTTCTCTCCTTTTATCTCAGCTACAAACCTAACCGAGGAGGGAAAGTTGGAAAGGCAGCAGCGCAGGCACAGAGGGATGCTCCCAAAGGCTTTCCTTTAGGATGCTGGGGAGCGCTCCTGTGTGGGCTCCATTGGTTCTGATGTCACCCATATGTGAAGACTGAGTTCCTGGAGATCATGTTATAGGTGAGTAACTACACCTTTTCAATAAGAAAAAGAAGTGTACCACCCTTCTTACACTCCTGAGGTGCACTGTCCCATCCATGCTCCCCAAAAAAGGCAGCAACTACCAAAACAGCAAAGAAAGGCTCAGACTCCCAGGTCTCAGCCAACCCAGCAGACCCAACTTCCTCAAGATCTTTGACTCCTTTCTGGAGAGCATAGCCGTCCTGCCTCTGGAGATTCCAGATCCCATCCACATTCCTGGCAGACTCACTTTGCCCACAGGTGGCATCTGGTAACATCAGAACATTGGACTCTCTCCATAGTAAGGGAGGGGTACAAACTTCACTTCCAAAGTCTACCCCACCAGTCTCCTCCAAGAGAGTTCAGTTCTCAACCCCCTTTCACCACTGTGTTGTTGCAGGAGTCACCTCCCTTCTCTCATAGTGTGCAATAGAGGAAGTGCCACTCCCCCAGCAAGGTTTGGGCTTCTATTCTCTTTACTCATTCAAAAGAAGACAGGGGGATACAGACCCATTCTGGACCTCAGAAAACTGAACAAGTATGTACTTCAGGAGAAATTCAAGATGATCTCCCTAGGTATTCTTCTCCCCTATCTCCAGAGTCAGGATTGGCTCTGTTCTCTAGATCTAAAGGATGCATATACTCACATTCTTCTCCACACAGAACACAGGTTCCTGCATTTCCTGTTCCAGGGGAGACATCATCATTACAGAGTCCTACCTTTTGGTCTCGCCTCAGCCCCAAGAATCTTTACAAAGTGCATGGCAGTGGTAGTTGCATTCCTGAGGACTCTAGGGATATTTGTCTTCTCCTACTTAGCCGACTGGCTCATTTGAGCAAGCACACCTCTAGAGGCCAGTCTTTCTCTCACGTGCACCATGCAGGTGCTGCAACACTTGGGATTTGTAATAAATCTTCCAGAGTCCCATCTCGTTCCCTCTCATACTCTAGAGTTTATAGGGGCTCTCCTAGACACTCAACAGTCAAGGGCTTTTCTGCCCCAAACCCGCTGTGCTCAACTCATTGAGCTTGCATCCCAAGCATGCCTCAAGACCTTTCTCATTGCTCGAGAAATGCTGCAACTCCTGGGCCCTATGGCTTCCACTGTACATGTGGTTCCATATGCTCGTCTGCATATGCGTGCAGCTCAATGGACCCTGGCTTCCCAGTGGTCTCAAGCATCAGGTCGTTTGGGAGACAGAATAATACTCTACTCATCTCATCTCTCCAGTGGTGGCAATCCCCAGAACTCCTTTTTCGTAGGGTCACCTTTTCAGAAGCTTCCATCAATGTAACCCGATGACGGATGCGTCCAAATTGGGCTGGGGAGCTCATCTGGACAACTTCTCCACTCGGGGTCTTTGGTCTCATCAGGAGTCACAACTCCACATAAATCTACTGGAACTCACAGCCATCCACAATGCTCTCAAGGTGTTCCACGACCACCTTCGCTTCCTCACAGTTCTATTCCAGACAGACAATCAGGTAGCCATGTTCTACCTGAACAAGCAGGGCGGAACAGGCTCTTGGACACTTTGCAATGAAGCCCTACACCTGTGATCCTTCGCCATACAGCATCAGATTCACCTACTTGTGGTGTATCTCCCAGGCAAACAGAATCTCTTGGTGGACAAACTAAGTCGAGTACTGCTACCCCACAAGTGGTCTCTCCCTGCAGACTAGATTGCATACATCTTTCAGATCTGGCGGAACTCTGATATAGACCTGTTTTCAAGTCCTCAGAATGCCAATCTTCCCCGCTTCTGCTCCAGAATGCCTGCTCAGGACATCCAAGCGGTAGATGCCTTTCACCTTCACTGGGGTCAAGGCTTCCTATATGCCTTCCCTCCCATTCCCCTCATCCCCAAAGCTCTGTTCAAACTCCAGAGAGACAAGGGCTGCATGATTCTTATAGCCCCGCATTGACCATGGCAACCGTGGTATCCTCTGCTTCTATGTCTTTCTCAAGTTTAACCAGTAGATTCAGGATCTGCTCCAGATCTCCTCTCACAGGAGGATTGGCACTGCTCCATCCCAATCTGCAGTCCCTACATCTTACAGCATGGCTGCTGAAGGCATAGCATTCCAGGACATCAGCCTCTCTCAACAGGTGAAAGCTATCCTTTTGACTTCTATGAAACCTGCTACAAGGCGCTCCTATGCCTTCAAGTGGTATAGATGCTCTCTCAGGTGTTTGAAAAGGGATCTTAACCCCTTCTCAGCTCCGGTGGAAGCATTACTTGAATATCTTCTCCACCTCTCTTATTCTGGACTCAAAACCAATTCAGTAAGAGTCCACCTAAGTGCCATTGCTGCTTCTCACATGCCCTTAGATGGTCAATCCATCTCCTCTCAGCCGCTTGTAGCAATCTTCTTGAGAGGTCTTCTATTAACTAAGCCTCCCATTAAGCCACCCGTAGTGGCATGGGACCTTAATGTTGTTTTAGGACAGCTTATGAAGCTGCCCTTTGAACCACTAGCCACTGCTTCTTTGAAGTTTCTTACCTGGAAGGTCACCTTCCTTATTGCCCTCACTTCAGCAAGGCGCATCAGTGAGCTTCAGACTTTGGTGGCTGATCCTCCTTAAACACGACTCCACCATGATAAGGTAGTCCTTAGGACTCATCCTCACTTTATCCTAAAGGCGATCTCGCCTTTTCACTGAAACCTGTTGGTATACCTCCTTGTTTTTTTCCCTAGACCTCATTCTTCTAGGGCAGAAGTAACCCTTCATACTCTGGATTGTAAACATCCTTAGGCCTTTTCTCCAGGACCAAGCAGGAAGTCAGTCCTCACATATGGGTGATGTTGGCGCCGACGGAGCCCTCGTGCGGAGCATTTCCCCAGCTTTCAAAGAAAGCCTTTGGGAATGGAGCGTGCATGTGCGGTCCCCTTCCCGCCCAAGGGTGCCATCTTGCTCAGTCTTTCTTTTTCCGCGGAGCCCAACGGACATAGTTTGTGTCACCTGGGAAAAGTAGATTTTTTTCTGCAATTTTTTGCTTTTCTTTATCAGGTTCGATGCCGGTATCCTCCACCCCCCCCCCCCCGCCTTGGCTCGGTACACCGGTATCGAGTCCGGAATTTCTTTTTCGGTTTTTGTCCTTTGTGACTTGCGTTCGCGCTTTTTCTGTTATTTTCACTGGCAGCCCTGTCTTTTGACCTTACAGGGGCCCTTTTTCCCCCGATGGCTGCCAGCGGGTTAAAAAAATGTGATCGATGCAAGAAACTTATGTCTCTCATCGACACACACGACTGCTGCCTCCGATGCCTCGGGCTCGACCATGACCCGCTGGTCTGTGGACCGTGTGGCAAGATGGCGCTGAAGGCACTTCAGAGCCGTTAGCATCAACGTGAGAGAATTGTTTTGGAATCCGCGTCCGACCGGGCCTGGACTTCGTCAGAGGCCTCGACATCTTGGGAGTCTGACCCCGAGCGCCGTCATGGGTCCTCTGAGAGGAGGTCTCCCGCCCAGGAGCATAAAAGGAAGAAGAAGCTCGTGAGGGCGGTGTCAGTGTAGGCACCTGAATCCTCGAGGGCGAGGTCGCGAAGCCCTGACCGCCGTCCCGGGCTCTCGGAGTCAGAGCAGCCGACCAAACTGCCACGCCTGGAGCCAGAGTCGCCGAGTCAGGTAACTTCGGTTGTCCTCATTGACTCTCCTCCGGGAGAACCGATGTCGGGCCCGATGCCGTCGGGGCCCGAGTCGGGTGCTGCGGAGTCTCCTGAGCTCAGTCTCAGGTTGACGGCCCTGGAGAGCAGCAGCGGCTACTGATCGCCGGTTTGACTGGTGCATCTGCCCCGATCACCAGATCCTCGACGTCTAAGTCGACCCCGGAGGCCAAGCCGATCCTCGAGTCAATCAAGTCTCGAGTCGATCCTCAGCCAAGGTCTCCCTCGACCTCCCGTGTGGGGCCAAGGTCGTCAACGCCAGTGCCCTCGGCGTTGGGGCGGGTGGCATCGAGGCCCACACGGCTGGAGCCGCTCGACGACGACTCGTAGGAGTCGGCATGGGAGACAGAGTATGAGGAGTCTCCCGACACCGTCCAAACCCTATGCGTCCCGTTGGACTCACTGGAGTCCGAGCCTCGGAGAAGGCCCCCCCCACCCCCACAGAGGATACGCAGTTCTTGGATTTCGTCAGGGACATGGCCAAGGCTTTGGCATTTCCGGCGGATGCCGAGGAGGAGCCTCGAGCCGAAAAGCTTGATGCCCTCCAGTATGATTTTCCTCCGAAGGAAGCCTTTACTGTACCGGTTCCTCCGAAGCTGGAATGGCTGCTTTTCCGAATGTGGGAAACACCGGCCTCGGCACCGGTTCTTAGCAAGCAGGTCGATTCTATCTATCGAGTCTGTAAGAGCCCTGGGTTCCAAAAGGTGCAGCTGCCACACAACTCTATGGTTGTGGAATTGGCCATGCACAGGCTGAAAAGCCAAAAGATGCACTCCTTGGTGCCTCCTGGCCGCGAGGCCTGGAACCTGGATGCCCTCGGTAGAAAGTGCTTTCAGGACTCTATGCTGTCTTGCCGTGTCCAGACTTAGCAGCTGTACATGGGCATGTACTTATGAGACCTGGCAAAGGAGATTGTCAGGTTCTCAGCTGGCCGAGGAACCCTTGCAGAGATTCAAAGCCTTGTCTACAGGGATCCGAGAGTGCTCGAAGTTTATTTCTCGAGCAGCCTATGACAGCTTAGAGACTTCAGCCCAGGTAGCCGCAGCTGGCATCGGTGCACGTCGTCAGGCCTGGCTACAGTCGTCGGACCTGGAGTCATGGGTGCAGAATAAGTTGGTCGATGTTCCGTGCCGAGGTGACAACCTGTTCGGCAAGCCCATGACTGAAAAGGCTGCAGAAATCGAGACCGATACTCTCACCAGGACAAGGCTGTCCAGAAAGACTTCTGCCCCTTCTCACAAAAAGAAGGGCTCGGGGGAAGAAGCCCTTTTTCCCGAGGAAGGGTACTGCCTACAAAACCTACCCTCAATATCGGGCCTCTCCAACTCCCCAACAGGGCCAGCAGGCCAAAGGACAGGGGCATGGGCCTCGTAGGCAGAAAACCCCCAATCAGAGACAAGTCACTCCAGGAGGCCCGACAGGCCACTCTTCGCACTGTCTCTTTTCTTCAGCATCTGGGCTTTGTCATAAACTATGCAAAGTCCACTTTGCTCCCCTCTCAGAACCTAGAGTTTATAGGGGCCAGGTTGGACACTCTTCAGGCAAGAGCTTTCTTACCCGAGGACAGGGCCCACAGACTTACAGATTTGGTCAACCAGGTCTAATGCAATACTCATGTTTCCGCCAGGCATTTCCTGCATCTCCTGGGCCACATGGCATCCACTGTACATGTGACTCCGAATGCCCATCTGCACATGCGGACTGCTCAATGGTGCCTCAGAGATCAGTGGACACAAGCCACCGGCGACCTCTGAGACAGAGTAAAGGTGTCCAGATGACTTCTGAACTCTTTGCAGTGGTGGCTACATCCACCAAACCTTCTCAGGGGTGTACCTTTTCAGGCTCCAGCACACACAAGGGTGCTGACGACGGATGCTTCCTTGAGAGGCTGGGGTTCTCATTGCCAGGGCTCATGCACTCAAGGCCTGTGGTCCCCTCAGGAGGCCACACAGCAAATCAACCTTTTAGAGCTGCGAGCAATCCGCTTAGCTCTGCAAACTTTCTGTCATGCCCTCTCTCAGCAGTCTCTCCTAGTTCTGACAGACAATTAGGTGGCAATGTTTTACATAAACAATCAAGGGGGGCACAGGGTCCAGGCTCCTATGGCAGGAGGCACTGGCCCTTTGCTCCTTTGCAGTCAGGCAGGTTATGTCTCTCAAAGCAGTCTACATACCTGGTCAAGAAAACTTCCTAGCAGACAAGCTAAGCAGGATTCTCCAGCCTCACGAATGGCAGTTGAATCCATTGGTGGTCCAGCAGATCTTCCTCCTCTGGGGACTTCCATCCATCGATCTCTTTGCAAGTCCGCTAAACCGTCAGCTACCCAGGTTTTTCTCCAGACAGCCGCATCCTCTGAGGATGTCAGTGGATGCTTTTCTGATCTCTTGGTCTATGGGCCTCCTGTATGCTTTTTCTCCCACGCCCCTGGTGTGACCTGAACTCTGTTCAAGATCCTTCGGGGCAAGGCCTTGGTGATTCTGGTAGGCCACAGATGGCCAAGGCAGCCTTGGTTTCCACTTCTTCTGCAGTTGGCGGTGGAAGTTCTGTTCCCTCTAGGGCTACAACACGATCTCCTGTCTCAAGAGCAGGGTTCCCTTCTGCACCCCAACCTCAGGTCCCTCAATCTGATGGCCTGGCTGCTGAAAGGGTAGTGCTAGCTCCCTTACTTCTACCTAAGGAGGTTGAGGAGGTGGTATTGGCCTCTAGGAGGCAGTCCACCAGAAAGTCCTATGCCCTCAAGTGGCGTAGGTTTACGGTGTGGTGTGCTCAGTGCAATGAAGATCCTTTCTCTTGCCTTGTGCCAGTAGTACTGCAGTATCTACTTCACCTTTCAGACCTAGGCCTTAAGTCTAACTCTGTTCGGGTCCACCTCAGTGCTTTGTCAGCGCACCACTCACTGGTGGAAGGACAGTCTGTCGTTCACCCCTTGGTGTCCAGATTTCTCAGAGGTCTGCTTCTACTCAAGCCTCCGGTTCGTCCACCGGCGACTGAGTGTGATTTGAACTTGGTCTTGCAGCAACTTACTCACCCACCGTTTGAGCCGATGGCTGCTTGCGATTTGCGCTTCCGCTCTTGGAAAGCGCTCTTCCTGGTGGCTCATACATCGGCCAGATGTGTGAGTGTGCTACAAGCTCTGGTTTCTGATAGACCATACACACGGTTCTATAGGAACAGGGTGGTCCTACGGACCCATCCCAAGTTCCTCCCAAAAGTGGACTTCTCTTTCCACCTCAGTCAGGAGGTGGTTCTTCCAACCTTTTTTCCCAGGCCACATGCCAGCCGGGCTGAAACAGTCTTGCATACCATGGACTGTAAGAGGGCGTTGTCCTTTTAAATAGAAAGTACCCGGGAGCATCGAAGGGCTGCTCAGCTCTTCGTCTCGTTTGACCCTAATAGGATGGGGTTACCTGTCTCTAAGCGCACGTTGTCCACTTGGGTAGCAGATTGCATTGCCTGGGCATACAGGTCAAGCGACCTCCCCTTGCAGGGTCTGGTCACGCCCCACCGTGTCAGGGCGAAAGTCACGTCAGTAGCTCGTCTCCGCTCTGTTCCGTTGGCAGACATCTGCCGGGCCGCAACTTGGTCTTCAAGCCAGACTTTTGCAGCCCATTACTGCCTGGAGAGAGAGTCCCAGCTGGACAGTGTTTTCGGCCATGCGGTACTCCGTAATCTTTTTGAGGTTTAGGCAACTCCTATCCTCCGGCCCTTCGTGTTGGGCTACCATACGGGGTGCGTTCTCAGAGAAATTTCTTGTCATGGATGCTGTGGCTCTCGAAAGGGAGCCATTTTTTCAGCTTTGGGTTCACGGTAGCCTAGAGGTGAGGAGTCCCATATGTGAGGACTGACTTCCTGCTTGGTCCTGGAGAAAGCGTAGTTACTCACCTGTAACAGGTGTTCTCCAGGAGCAGCAGGAATCAGTCCTAATGACCCTCCCTCCTCCACTGGAGTTGCAGTCCTATCCTTGATTTTGATTTTTACTGTCTTTTAGCTATGTCATCAGACTGAGCAAGATGGTACCCTTGTGCGGGAAGGGGACCACACATGCGTGCTGCATTCCCAAAGGCTTTCTTTGAAAGCTGGGGAAATGCTCTGCACGAGGGCTCTGTCGGCGTCGACGTCACCCATATGTGAGGACTGGTTCCTGCTGCTCCTGGACAACACCTGTTACAGGTGAGTAAGTATGCTTTATCTCCAGAGAACTTGGGAGCACTGAAAAGCTTCCCAACTTTTCATCGCTTTTGACTCAAATCACCTAGGACTGCCAGTATCCAAGTGAACTCTCTCCAGATGAATAGCAAATTGTATCTCCTTTGCTTACCACAGTGCAGAACTCTCTCTTGTGGGTCACGTCACTGCACATAATGTTTGGGCAATGGCTACCTCCATGGCAAATCTGCACTCTGTCGCGATTTTTGAAATATGCAAAGCAGCAACCTGGTCCTCTGTCCATACTTTTGCTGCTCACTATTGAATGGACAAGGACTCCTGCCGGGGTGCCTTGTTTGGCCAAGCTGTTCTCCAGCATCTCTTTCAAACTTAGATCAACTCCTACCCCCCATTCGGGTTTTCGATACCAGACATCCTTGGAGGATATATGACCTACTACTTAGGCCTGTGTTCCACAGTTCACCCTGTTATGGCTGACCACCTGTGGGCGTACAGGGTCAGCCGGCCTCCTGTGCTGAGAGGGGCCAGCTGAGGAGGAGAAGCTATGCCACTGGAGTCAAAACCCCGCTCTCCCTGCTGTGCAGGAGCCGGAGCTGGTGGATTGGGGGTTTACTGCCTACGGGGCCCATGTCCCTGCCCCTTGGCCTGCTGACCCTGTTGGGGAGCTGTGGAGGCCTGGTATTGAGGTTAAGATTTGTAGGCAGAGGACTTCCTCGAGTAAAAGGCCTTTTTCCCCGAGCCCTTCTTCTTTTGAGAAGGGGCAGAGGTCTTTCTGGACAGCCTTGTCCTGGTGAGAGTCTCGGACTTGAGCTCTGCAGCCTTTTCAGCCATAGGCTTGCCAAAGAGGTTTTCACTTCGGCAAGGGACATCGACCAACTTGTCCTGCACCTATGGCTCGAGGTCCGATGACTGTAGCCAGGCCTGATGGCGTACACCGATACCGGCCACGGCTACTCGGGCAGAAGCCTCAAAGCCATCATAGGCTGCTCGAGATATAAACTTTGAGCACTCCCGGATCCCAGATGACAAGGCTTTGAACCTCTGCAAAGGTTCCTTCGAGAGACCAGCAGAGAACCCGGCAATCTCCTTTGACAGATCTCGTAGGTACATGCCCATGTACAGCTGGTTAATCTGGACACGGCAAGCAAGAATAGAGCCCTGTAAGCACTTTCTACCGAGGGCATCCAGGTTCCGGGCCTCCCGGCCAGGGGGCACCAAAGAGTGCATCTTCTAACTCTTCAGACGATGCATGGCCGATTCCACAACCATGGAGTGGAGCGGCAGCTGTGCTTTTTGGAACCCAGGGCTCTTGCAGACTCGATAAATGGAATCGACCCGCTTGCTAAGAACCGTCGTCGAGGCTGGCACCTCCCACATGTGGAAGAGCAACCGTTCCAGCATTGGAGGAACCGGTACAGTAAAGGCCTCCTTTGGTGGAGAGTCATACTGCAGGGCCTCGAGCTGCTCGGCTCGAGGCTCCTCCTTGGGGTCCGCGGGGAAGGCCAAGGCCTTGGCCATGTCCCTCACGAAGTCCGAGAACCGGGTATCCTCCGGTGGGGGGGGGACCTTCTCCGAGGTTCAGACTCCAGTGAGTCCGAAGGGACGCACCGGGTCCAAAAAGTGTCCGGGGACTCCTCGTCCTCCGTTTCCCATCCCGACCCCTCCGAGGAGTCGTTGAGCGGCTCCGGTCGGGCGGGCACCGATGCCAACTGCCTCGAAGCCGAGGGTACTGGTGTTGACGACCTTGGTCCCGCACGGGAGATCGAGGGGGACCTCGGCTGAGGATCGTTTTGAGATTGCATGGACTCGAGGATCGGCTCGGCCTCTGGGGTCAACTTGGACGTCGAGGTCCCGGTGGTCGGGGCAGATGCAACGGTGAGACCAGCGATCAGTACACGCTGCTGTTCCATGAAGGCAGCCAAGCTGCTCTCCAAGGCCGTCAACCTGAGTCCAAGGTCAGGAGACCCAACAGCCTCTGACTCGGGTCCCGACGGCGGCTCCCCCGGAGGAGAGTCCACGAAGACTACAGTACTCAAATGACTCGGGGCCTCCGTCTCTACACGAGGTTGTTTTGCAGGTCTCTCCAACTCCGAAGACCCGGGACGGCGGTCGGGGCTATGCGACTTGGCCCTCGAGGAGCCAAGAGCGTCCACCGATGCCGGCCTCGTGGGTTTCTTCTTCCTGCGGTGCTCCCACGAATTAGACTCCTTCTCAGAGGATCCACGACGATGCTTGGGGTCAGACTCCCAAGACATCGAGGCATCTGACGAAGTCTGGGCTCGGCCTGATGCGGAATCAGAGAAGATCCTTTCGCGTTGATGCTGGCGGCTCCTCAATGCCTTGGAGGACATTTTGCCACATGGGACACAGAACAGCGGGTCATGGTCGGGCCCGAAGCACCGGAGGCAGCACTCGTGTGTGTCGGTGAGAGACATCAGTTTCTTACACCAATCACACTTCTTAAACCCGCTGGCAGCCATCGGGGGAAAAAGAGCCCCTGCAAGGTCAAAAGACTGGGCTGTCAGGGAAAAAAGAAAAAATGGCGCGAACTCTAGTCTCTAAGGACAAAAACCGAAAAATGAAATCCGGGCTCGATACCGGTGTACCGGGCCCAGGCGGGAAAGGGAACCGGCGTTGAACCGAGTAATTACACGGATCCACACCGAAAAATCAACTTTTTCACGGGTGACCACGATACACATCCTTTGGGCTCCGCGGAAAAAAGAAGACTGAGCTAGATGGCACCCTGGGGCGGGAAGGGGACCATGCATGCATGCTGCATTCCCAAAGGCTTTCTTTGAAAGCTGAGGAAATGCTCCGCATGGGGGTTCCGTCGGCGCCGAAGTCACCCATATGTGAGGACTGACTTCCTGCTTGGTCCTGGAGAAAGAGTCAGAATAGCTATTTGCTGTATTTGCTCCACGCTCACCCTGTGTTACACTTGAGAGGAGATAGTTATTCTTAGGGCGTACTGTCCAATTTAGGTTGAGCAAATGCCTTGCCTCAGCTGTGGCTATGACTGCCAAGGCACACCAGTGCCCCACAGCACACTGGATGAGCAATACAGGCCTAAAGCACCCAGTACCTTGACCCAGCACAGGTGGCACAACATAAGATATGCCATACTGGGTCAGACCAAGGATCCATCAAGCAGAGTATGCTGTTTCCAACAGTGGCCATTCTAAATCTCAAATACCTGGTCAGGTTCCCAAAGGTAAAACACAGCAGGGAGCAGCGTTTCTTGCACATTCCACAGGATACACAAGGAGCAAGAGACGAAGGTTTGGATGTTCAAGAACCTTTATTGGTGAAAAACCCCAACGCGTTTCGGCGTTACCACCTTCATCAGGGGGGGTATGGCTTAAAAACAAACAATAATATACTTTGTTAAGATACATATAAATAAATAGTTAAATGAATGTCAGACACCAAATAAAAATTGAAATAAAAATTGATAAATGTATAAATATAAATAACGATATAATATCATTTTTAACTATCTCCAACTGTATACATTAAAAAAATCTATACTGAAGTACAAAGAAATCTATACATTGATATTAAGATTCTTACATAATAACACAGAATGTTCCATATAAAAAGCTACAAACGCAGGACGTGAGGTAGAAACCGTGATGGACAAACAGAATAAATTAATTATAAATATACAATGTGGAGATGAAGAGTAATAATAAAAACAAATATCAGTAATAAAAATAATAAAAAACAATAAAAAACAAGGTGTAATGTCTCTCATGTGTAGCATTGATGAAATATCTTGTGAAGGTTCGCTATTCAAATTGTATGTATTTAATATGGGACTTGGTGTTAATAAATCTCACGGTGATATAATATAATAGCTGTGGTCGCACTCAAACTTTGAAATGCTGCTACTCAGATGTTGTATCTATGACTGCGATGTTGGGCACTTGTTGAATATAGAACCTTACTAACCTGACATGTTTGCTAGACAAAACCATTGGGTCTACTAACCTGATTGGTTCAACTCAATTTGTATATGTCTTGCACATGAATTGTACAAATTCTGTTCATCCATAAGACCAGAAAGGAATTAATAAAAGCTTTTATGTATTCTAATATCTAAAAAGCATTGGAAAATGACATGTAAAAATAAATAAATATCTATCTATGGAAAATCTTTTTTGTGTTTGTGTGCTGTAAAATAGCAGTTGTTATGTAAATTGGAGATCAATGCAACTTGACTCTCTGTAGTCTGTACGACTGTTTTTAGTGCCAGTTCTATATAAAATATACCGTCGGAACATGACTAGTATCGGAGATCACTCGAAATAATTTAAAACCAACCACTGATCTAATGACTGCAATATTAGGCACTTGTTGAATTTAAAACCTTTCTAATCTGACACGTTTGATAGACAAAACCATTGGGTATACTAACCTAATTGGTTCAACTCAACTTGTATACATCTTGCACTTGAGGTGTACAGATTCTGTTCATCTATAAGACCGAAAGAGAATTGATAAGAGCCTTTGTATACTCCAATGTCTGCACAGCATAGGAGAATGACATGTGAAAATAAATAGATCATGTCTATCTATGTAAAAAATATTTTGTGTACATGCGCTGAAAAGTCACAAATGTTATGTAAATTAGAGATCAATGCAACTTGACTCTCTGTAGTATGCACGACTGTTTATAGTGCCAGCTCTGTGTCAAATACACCGTCAAAACGTGGCTAGAACCGGGGATCACTGAAAATTGTTTGAAACCAACCACTAATCTTGATCTAATGTATGTGAAAGCAAACTGGACTCCTCAAACTCAAGATTTCCTTATCTTACATCGTCGGTATTGTAGCTGGATTATTGAAGACCACTGTTACCATGCACGTATGAAGGTATTAATCTGATGCTCGCTAACCAATACGTAACCCTCTGTATTAGCATAAACTCTATGACAGATTAATGGGTATGCGCCCAAAATATTTTTTTAACAACAGTATCAATATACATATAGATTTTGATCTACTAATGAAGAATCCGGATGTGTTTTTCGGTAGTTTGTCTTAAAGTGTACTGACCAGGGCATGAAACTCAAAAGCGTTGTGCCGTCATTGCACGATCCGGGAAAAACACTATTCTAAAAAAGAAAAGATTCAACGTGCATTGTGAGAGAAGGCTTCATTCTAAAGCATTAATGCACAAACCTTGGTACCATATTGATAGTATAATCAATTATCAGTAACGTACCTGTGAAGCTGAAAGCACTTGTAAACAGCATATTATGCAAAGAAACGAAAGCCGGCTTGGTACGAGCTTGACTAAATATCCTTCGGCATTCGCGCCAAAAAGGGAGGAGATTCTGGAAAGGGGAGGAGCTAGGCTAACAGGGAAGACCTACATCATTGATTATTCTCACTACAATATAATGCGTCCTACAAGGGAGATACATTGTAAACCATGCCTGTTGGCAACAATATCCATGCTTGTTACTTTCTCAAAAAAACATAGTGTGCAATGATTTAAACTAGCTGTGTAGATCTATTGAACTAAGGCACCAAAGTTATCTGTGCTTCGACTGTAGACAATGGCCAACATGTAAAATCACGTGTACTAGTCTGTCTGAACAATCTTAGGTAGTTTTGGATACTAAAAGGCTAAAACCAAAGTGCAAAACAACTAGTGACCAGTCAAACCACCTGGAAAAATGCAATTCTTTTTTAGAATAGTGTTTTTCCCGGATCGTGCAGTGACGGCACAACGCTTTTGAGTTTCAAGCCCTGGTCAGTACACTTTAAGACAAACTACCGAAAAACACATCCGGATTCTTCATTAGTAGATCAAATCTATATGTATATTGATACTGTTAAAAAATATTTTGGGCGCATACCCATTAATCTGTCATAGAGTTTATGCTAATACAGAGGTTAGCGAGCATCAGATTAATACCTTCATACGTGCATGGTAACAGTGGTCTTCAATAATCCAGCTACAATACCGACGGATGTAAGAACATAAGAACATAAGATATGCCATATTGGGTCAGACCAAGGTCCATCAAGCCCAGTATTCTGTTTCCAACAGTGGCCAATCTAGGTCATATGTACCTAGCAGTTTCCCCAAGAGACACAAGTTCCACAATGCTTGTACTGGGTCAAGCATTAATATCTTCGGTCACTTCTTAATAATGGTTTATGGACCTTTCCTCCAGGAACTTGTCCAAACCTTTTTTTAAACCCAGCTACAATAACAGCCTTTACTACATCCTCCGGTAACAAATTCCAGAGTTTGATTACACGTTGAGTGAAAAAATATTTTCTTTTATTAGTCTTAAATAGTTTACCCTGTAGCTTCATTGCATGTCCCCTAGTCTTTCTATATTCTGATAACGTAAACAATCGATCTACGTTTACTCGTTCCACTCCGTTCATTAATTTATAGACTCCTATCATATCTCCCCTCAGCCATCTCTTTTCCAGGTTAAAGAGCCCTAACCTTTTTAGCCTTTCCTCATAGGAGTATCCTTCCATCCCCTTTACCATTTTGGTGGCTCTTCTCTGAACCTTTTCTAAAATCGCTATATCCTTTTTAAGATACGGCGACCAGAATTGCACACAATATTCAAGGTGCGGTCTCACCATGGAACGATATAGAGGCATTATAATATCTTTTGTTTTATTTTCCATTCCTTTCCTTATCATACCTAGCATTCTATTTGCTCTCTTGGCTGCTGCTGCACACTGGGCCGAGGGTTTTAACATGGTATCCACAATGATGCCTAAATCTTTTTCCTGGGTGGTGGTTCCTAATGTGGAACCTTGCATCTGGTTACTGGTAAGATAAGGGAACCTTGAGTTTGAGGAGTCCAGTTTGCTTTCACATACATTAGATCAAGATTAGTGGTTGGTTTCAAACAATTTTCAGTGATCCCCGGTTCTAGCCACGTTTTGACGGTGTATTTGACACAGAGCTGGCACTATAAACAGTCGTGCATACTACAGAGAGTCAAGTTCATTGATCTCTAATTTACATAACATCTGTAACTTTTCAGCGCATGTGCACAAAATATTTTTTCCATAGATAGACATGATCTATTTATTTTCACATGTCATTCTCCTATGCTGTGTAGACATTGGAGTATACAAAGGCTCTTATCAATTCTCTTTCGGTCTTATAGGTGAAAAGAATCTGTACACCTCAAGTGCAAGACGTATACAAGTTGAGTTGAACCAATTAGGTTAGTATACCCAATGGTTTTGTCTATCAAACGTGTCAGATTAGAAAGGTTTTAAATTCAAAAAGTGCCTAATATTGCAGTCATTAGATCAGTGGTTGGTTTTAAATTATTTCGAGTGATCTCCGATACTAGTCATGTTCCGACGGTATATTTTATATAGAGCTGGCACTAAAAACAGTCGTACAGACTACAGAGAGTCAAGTTGCATTGATCTCCAATTTACATAACTGCTATTTTACAGCACACAAACACAAAAAAGATTTTCCATAGATAGATATTTATTTATTTTTACATGTCATTTTCCAATGCTTTTTAGATATTAGAATACATAAAAGCTTTTATTAATTCCTTTCCTGTCTTATGGATGAACAGAATTTGTACAATTCATGTGCAAGACATATACAAATTGAGTTGAACCAATCAGGTTAGTAGACCCAATGGTTTTGTCTAGCAAACATGTCAGACATTACACCTTGTTTTTTATTGTTTTTTGTTATTATTATTACTGATATTTGTTTTTATTATTACTCTTCATCTCCACATTGTATATTTATAATTAATTTATTCTGTTTGTCCATCACGGTTTCTACCTCACGTCCTGCGTTTGTAGCTTTTTATATGGAACATTCTGTGTTATTATGTAAGAATCTTAATATCAATGTATAGATTTCTTTGTACTTCAGTATAGATTTTTTTAATGTACACAGTTGGAGATAGTTAAAAAATGATATTATATCGTTATTTATATTTATACATTTATCAATTTTTATTTCAATTTTTATTTGGTGTCTGACATTCATTTAACTATTTATTTATATGTATCTTAACAAAGTATATTATTGTTTGTTTTTAAGCCATCCCCCCCCTGATGAAGGCGGTAACGCCGAAACGCGTTGGGGTTTTCCACCAATAAAGGTTCTTGAACATCCAAACCTTCGTCTCTTGCTCCTTGTGTATCCTGTGGAACGTGCAAGAAACGCTGCTCCCTGCTGTGTTTTACCTTTGGGAACCTGACCAGGTATTTGAGATTTAGAATGGCCATTGTTGGAAACGGCATACTCTGCTTGATGGATCCTTGGTCTGACCCAGTATGGCATATCTTATGTTGTGCCACCTGTGCTGGTTCAAGGTACTGGGTGCTTTAGGCCTGTGTTGCTCATCCAGTGTGCTGGGGGGCACTGGTGTGCCTTGGCAGTCATAGCCACAGCTGAGGCAAGGCA
Organism: Ichthyophis bannanicus; assembly: GCA_033557465.1. Taxonomy (NCBI): domain Eukaryota; kingdom Metazoa; phylum Chordata; class Amphibia; order Gymnophiona; family Ichthyophiidae; genus Ichthyophis; species Ichthyophis bannanicus. The sequence continues at coordinate 282,476,594 of CM066035.1, forward strand.
TTTGCTCAACCTAAATTGGACAGTATGCCCTAAGAATAACTATCTCCTCTCAAGTGTAACACAGGGTGAGCGTGGAGCAAATACAGCAAATAGCTATTCTGACTCTTTCTCCAGGACCAAGCAGGAAGTCAGTCCTCACATATGGGTGACTTCGGCGCCGACGGAGCCCCCATGCGGAGCATTTCCCCAGCTTTCAAAGAAAGCCTTTGGGAATGCAGCATGCATGCATGGTCCCCTTCCCGCCCCAGGGTGCCATCTAGCTCAGTCTTCTTTTTTCCACGGAGCCCAACGGATGTGTATCATGGTCACCCGTGAAAAAGTTGGTTTTTCGGTGTGGATCCGTGTAATTACTCGGTTCGACGCCGGTTCCCTTTCCCGCCTGGGCCCGATACACCGGTATCGAGCCCGGACTTCATTTTTTGGTTTTTGTCCTTAGAGACTAGAGTTTGCGCCATTTTTTCTTTTTTCCCTGGCAGCCCAGTCTTTTGACCTTGCAGGGGCTCTTTTTCCCCCGATGGCTGCCAGCGGGTTTAAGAAGTGTGATTGGTGTAAGAAACTGATGTCTCTCACCGACACACACGACTGCTGCCTCCGGTGCTTCGGGCCCAACCATGACCCGCTGTTCTGTGTCCCGTGTGGCAAAATGTCCTCCAAGGCATTGAGGAGCCGCCAGCATCAACGCGAAAGGATCTTCTCTGATTCTGCGTCAGGCCGAGCCCGGACTTCGTCAGATGCCTCGATGTCTTGGGAGTCCGACCCCAAGCATCGTCGTGGCTCCTCTGAGAAGGAGTCTAATTCGTGGGAGCACTGCAGGAAGAAGAAACCCACGAGGCCGGCGTCGGTGGATGCTCTTGGCTCCTTGAGGGCCAAGTCGCATAGCCCCGACCGCCGTCCCGGGTCTTCGGAGTCGGAGAGACCTGCAAAACAACCTCGTGTAGAGACGGAGGCCCCGAGTCATGTGAGTACTGTAGTCTTCGTGGACTCTCCTCCAGGGGAGCCGACGTCGGGCCCGAAGCCGTCGAGGCCTGAGTCGGAGGCTGTTGGGTCTCCTGACCTTGGACTCAGGTTGACGGCCTTGGAGAGCAGCTTGGCTGCCTTCATGGAACAGCAGCGGGTACTGATCGCTGGTCTCACCATTGCATCTGCCCCGACCACCGGGACCTCGACGTCCAAGTTGAGCCCAGAGGCCGAGCCGATCCTCGAGTCCATGCAATCTCGAATCGATCCTCGGCCGAGGTCCCCCTCGATCTCCCGTGCGGGACCGAGGTTATCAACACCGGTACCCTCGGCGTCGAGGCGGTTGGCATCGGTGCCCGCCCGTCCGGAGACGCTCAACGACTCCTCGGAGGGGTCGGGATGGGAAACGGACAATTTTTGGACCCGGTGCGTCCCTTCGGACTCACCGGAGTCTGAACCTCGGAGAAGGTTCCCCCCCCTCCTCCCCGGAGGATACCCGGTTCTCGGACTTCGTGAGGGACATGGCCAAGGTCTTGGCCTTCCCCGCGGACCCCAAGGAGGAGCCTCGAGCCGAGGAGCTTGAGGCCCTGCAGTATGACTCTCCACCGAAGGAGGCCTTTACTGTACCGGTTCCTCCAATGCTGGAACGGTTGCTCTTCCGCATGTGGGAGGTGCCGGCCTCGACGACGGTTCTTAGCAAGCGGGTCGATACCATTTATCGAGTCCGCAAGAGCCCTGGGTTCCAAAAAGCACAGCTGCCGCTCCACTCCATGGTTGTGGAATCGGCCATGCATCATCTGAAGAGTTAGAAGATGCACTCTTTGGTGCCCCCCGGCCGGGAGGTCCGGAACCTGGATGCCCTCGGTAGAAAGTGCTTACAGGGCTCTATTCTTGCTTGCCGTGTCCAGATTAACCAGCTGTACATGGGCATGTAGCTACGAGATCTGGCAAAGGAGATTGCCGGGTTCTCTGTTGGTCTCTCCAAGGAACCTTTGCAAAGGTTCAAAGCCTTGTCATCTGGGATCCGGGAGTGCTCAAAGTTTATATCTCGAGCAGCCTATGATGGCTTTGAGGCTTCTGCCCGAGTAGCCGTGGCCAGCATCGATGTACGCCATCAGGCCTGGCTACAGTCATCGGACCTCGAGCCATGGGTGCAGGACAAGTTGCTTGATGTCCCTTGCTGAGGTGAAAACCTCTTTGGCAAGCCTATGGCTGAAAAGGCTGCAGAGCTCAAGTCCGAGACTCTCACCGGGACAAGGCTGTCAAGAAAGACCTCTGCCCCTTCTCAAAAGAAGAAGGGCTCGGGGAAAAAGGCCTTTTACCCGAGGAAGTCCTCTGCCTACAAATCTTAACCTCAATACCAGGCCTCCACAGCTCCCCAACAGGGTCAGCAGGCCAAGGGGCAGGGACATGGGCCACGTAGGCAGTAAACCCCCAATCCACCAGCTCTGGCTCCTGCACAGCAGGGAGAGCGGGGTTTTGACTCCAGTGGCATAGCCTCTCCTCCTCAGCTGGCCCCTCTCAGCACAGGAGGCCAGATGACCCTGTACGCCCACAGGTGGTCAGCCATAACAGGGGATAACTGGGTGCTCAGCATAGTCCAGAAGGGCTATTTTCTCCACTTCAATCAGTTACCCCCCTCCTACTTTCCAGGGGAGCCTCCAAGACTCCCTCTGCACAGGAACTTACTCCTTCAGGAGTTGACAAGTCTTCTAAAAGAGCAGGTGGTGGAACCGGTGCCCCACCACCTGAGAGGGCAAGGCTTCTATTCCAGGTACTTTCTAGTACCAAAAAGGACAGGAGGCCTCAGGCCCATCCTCGACTTTAGAAATCTCATCAAGTTCCTGGTGAGGCAAAAGTTCAAGATGCTTACCCTTGGGATACTGCTGCCCTACCTCCAGCAGGGAGACTGGCTATGCTCCTTAGGCCTAAAGGATGCTTATACTCACATCCTCATTCACCCAGACCACAGACAGTATCTCAGATTTGTAGTGGGAGGAAATAATTTTCAGTACAGAGTACTCCCATTTGGCCTTACCTCCGCACCCAGGGTTTTCACCAAATGCCTGGCGGTGGTAGCGGCCTATCTCAGAGTCCAGGGCATATTTATCTTTCCCTACCTGGACGACTGGTTCATCAGGGGTCAGTCTCCACAGGAAACCAGACAGGCCATCCTCCGCACTGTCTCCCTTCTACAGCTTCTGGGGTTTGTTATAAACTTCGCAAAGTCCACTTTGCACCCCTCACAAAACACAGAGTTCATAGGGGCAAGGCTGGATATCCTTTGGGCAAAGGCTTATCTGCTTGTAGACAGGGCCCACAGACTGATGGACTTGGCCAGACAGTTCCACAGGAATTCTCTGGTTTCCGCCAGACAATTCCTGAGGCTATTATGCCACATGGCATCCACGGTCCATGTTACTCCAAATGCCCGTCTGCACATGAGGCCTGTTCAGTTGGGCCTCAGAACTCAGTGGCTGCAAGCCACAGGATGCTTGGGAGACAATGTAAGGGTGTCCAAACTGCTGGCGGCCTCCCTGCAATGGTTGCTGCATCTCCCGAATCTAGTGCGTGGAGTGCCTTTTCAGCCACCATCACAAACACAAGTGCTGACAACAGATGCTTCTCTTCAGGGTTGGGGTGCACAGTGCCAGGGGGCATGCACCCAAGGCCTTGGGAAGCCGCACAGCAGATCAACCTCTTGGAGCTGAGAGCTATCCGTTTGGCTCTCCAAACTTTCTCTCATGCGCTCTCTCACCAGTCTGTTCTAGTTCAGACAGACAATCAAGTCGCCATGTTCTATGTGAACAAACAAGGAGGCACAGGGTCCCGACTTCTGTGTCAAGAGGCTCAAGCCCTGTGCTCATGGGCAGTCAAACAGGGCATGCTTCTCAAGGCAGTTTATCTGCCCAGCCAAGAGAATTACCTGGCAGACAGGTTGAACAGGATTCTGAAGCCACACGAATGGCAGTTGAATCCTCTGGTGGTCCAGCGAATCTTCCTAAGGTGGGGTCTTCCAACCATCGATCTCTTTGCCAGTCCACTCAACCGCCAACTACCCAGGTTCTGCTCCAGACAACCGCATCCTCTGAGAATAGCAGCAGATCGATTTCTAATCTCTTGGTCTACGAGCCTACTGTATGCGTTTCCTCCCATGCCTCTGGTAGCCCGAACCCTTTTCAAGGTGCTTCGGGACAAGTGCTCAGTGATCCTGGTAGCCCCCAGATGGCCGAGGCAACCGTAGTTTCCACTTCTTCTGCAGTTGGCTGTGGACACTCCACTTGCTCTGGGGGTGCAACCCGATCTCCTATCTCAGGATCAGGGATCTCTCTTGCACCCCAACCTCCAGTTCCTCAATTTGATGGCCTGGATGCTGAAAGGGTAGTTCTAGCTCCCTTACTGCTACCTAGGGAAGTGGAGGAGGTGGTCTTGGCCTCTAGGAGGCACTCCACTAGAAAATCTTCTGCCCTCAAGTGGCGTAGGTTCTCCACCTGGTGTGCTCAGCGTGTTCCCTGTAAAATAGTTATCTCCAAGTTATAATACCCTGTTCAACGTAATTTCAGTTTGTTCAATGTAAACCGCACTGATGCAGAATAGCGTGGTATATAAGAGAATGTAAATAAATAAATAAGGAGGATCTGTTTTCGTGCCTGGTGCCAGTGATGCTGCAATATTTGCTTCACCTGTCCGACTTGGGCCTTAAATCCAACTCTGTTTGGGTCCACCTCAGTGCTCTGTCAGCGCACCACTCACCCGTGGAAGGTCAATCTCTGTCAGGCTACCCTTTAGTGGCCCGCTTCCTCAGAGGCCTCCTTTTGCTCAAGCCTCCGATTCGTCCACCAGCACCTGAGTGGGATTTGAATGTGGTCTTGCAACAACTTACTTGCCCACCATTTGAGCCTATGGCAACTTGTCCTTTACGCTTTCTTTGCTGGAAGGCATTGTTTTTGGTAGCTCTTACCTCAGCCAGGCGAGTCAGTGAGCTGCAAGCTCTGGTCTCAGAGCCACCATACACAAGGTTCTATAGGAACAGGGTGGTCTTACGGACTCACCCATAGTTCCTTCCTAAGGTTGTCGTCTCCTTCCATCTCAATCAGGAGGTGATTCTTCCGACTTCCTTTCCAAGGCCGCATGCCAGCCGGGCTGAAATGGTCTTGCATACCCTGGACTGTAGGAGGGCGTTGTCCTTCTACCTTGACCGTACGCAGGGACATCGAAGGGCTGTTCAGCTCTTCATCTCTTTTGACCCTAATAAGCTGGGGTTACCTGTCTCCAAGCGTACCTCGTCCATCTGGGTGGCAGATTGTATCGCCAGGGTGTACAGGGCAACCGGCCTCTCCTTGCAGGGTCGAGTCACAGCCCACCGTGTCAGGGCGAAAGCCGCGTCAGTAGCTCATCTCCGCTCTGTTCCGTTGGCAGACCTCTGCTGGGCCTCTACTTGGTCTTCAAGCCAGACTTTTGCGGCCCACTACTGCCTCGAGAGGGAGTCCCGCAGGGACAGTGCTTTCGGACAAGCGGTACTCCGTAATCTCTTTGAGTTTTAGGCAACTCCTACCCTCCGGCCCTGGTGTTGGGCTACCGTTCGGGGGCGTTCTCAGAGAAGATTCTTATCACGCATGCTGAGGCTCTAGAGGGAGCTTATTTTTCAGCTTTGGGGTTCTCGGTAGCCTAGAGCTGGGGAGTCCCATATGTGGGGACTGACTTCCTGCTTGGTCCTGGAGAAAGAGTAGTTACTTACCTGTAACAGGTGTTCTCCAGGATCAGCAGGAATCAGTCCTCATGACCCTCCCTCCTCCCCTGGGAGTTGCAGTCATATAATTCATTTTGGTTTTTGCTGTTTTTCTGCTATGTCATCAGACTGAGCAAGATGGCACCCTTGGGCGGGAAGGGGACCGCGCATGCTCGCTGCATTCCCAAAGGCTTTCTTTGAAAGCTGGGGAAATGCTCCGCATGAGGGCTCCGTCGGCGCCGACGTCACCCATATGTGAGGACTGATTCCTGCTGCTCCTGGAGAACACCTGTTACAGGTGAGTAACTACTTTATTTAGGGATGACTTTGTATAATATATATATGATTGTATTTTCTTTTGTTTTTACAGAGTTATGACAAATGCTTTCTTGGATCTTCAGAGACTGCTGATGCAAATAGAGTATTTTGTGGTCAGCTTGGAGCAGTATTTGTTTTTAGTGAAGCCTTGAACCCAGCCCAGATTTTTGCAATACATCAGCTAGGACCTGGCTATAAGGTATTATTGCTTTAGCATTTGATTATGATTGTATAAGATGTTTGACATAGATTTACAGATTTTTCCTTATGTTTTTTTAAATCAAAACTTAGACAATTGGCCTGGCCTGGCCTTCCCTTCCACTCTGCTGTTTCTTCATACGGTATGCTTGCACTTCGTCCATTCTACAGGGATAGTGACATATACATATTGTTCTGCAATGTATATGCTATACTGCATTTCATTTTGTTGTTGTTGTCTTTTTAGTTTTACTTTTTTTGCTTTAAGATTTTTTTTATCAGAACATTTTATTGTAAAATACCTAATAAATTAAAACTTCCAGCAGTCAGTCTTGCTGCCATGTTTTGAACCATCTGTGTAGCAGCTGATAAGCATGCAATAAATAATACCAGGAGTCAGTTCAAAGATCCAAGCCAATTTATTGTGCACAGGCTCAAACGGATACCTTTTGTGTCTGAAAAGAATGAGCAACGAAATACAGCAGCAGATTCATTATATACAATTTCACAGTTTGATACAAGCAGACTTTCTATTGGTCCCACCGCCCCCTGCATCTGTCCAATCGGGGACCTTCTCTGGGCCTAGCACCCTGCTCCCCCTTCCCAGGCTATTCTGGTACAGTTTCTAGGTATTGATACAATTCTACTGCAAGGTCATTAGGCTCAGAGAATGTGAGAATCATTAGGCTCAGAGAATGTGAGAATGCAGAACACTGGAATATATCTATCAGCATGGAAGAAATGAATAGAGGATTCATACAAACTTATCAAAAGCAGTTTAAAGCGGATTCTCAAACTTCTACTGACTTTGGTCTTTCTCAGCATTTATTATTTCCAAGTGGGGGTGGGGAACTCAGGCCTAGTTTACAGCCTCTCATGCGTTCTACAGGCTATTATAGGCCATAGCCTACCACAATAGTAACTCTTAAAGGAATTCTAAATGAAGTGAGAGAAAGTAATCCAGATTTTGCAGAGCCAATGCATGCATTTTTTCCCTAGATCTGACTTACTTAAGAGAAGATTTTGTTTTTTCATTAAAAGTAAGCAATCAAGGCTTTCTGGCTACTGTTGTAATCTCCTATTCCATGTATAAAGCCAAATTAAATAGAACACCAAAACTTTTAATCTGGCATAAATGTGTGGTTTTCCACTGCTGGTAGCATTTTAATGGTTGGAATTTTCCTTCCACCCACCCATAACATCTCTGATTTAACGAGGTTTTACATTTCAGCCACTGAATAATCAAATACCTACAAAAACCTAGAGTGATTATGAAATGACTGAATTACCAACTCTTGTATGTTTTTTTTATTATTTAAAACTATTTTTTTGTCGGAGGTCTTTGCCCTGAGGGGTTACCCCCTCCTGAAGCGTAACTTCCCTTTTAATCAAAAACACGGTTATTTCCCGTGTATCACCTATATGTGAATTGACGCACACTATTTTAGTGCCACAGCACACCTTTGATATCTAAAAATGTTCAGTATGTGAATCCCCCCTTACTTCACTTATTTATACTCATCTGATCAATATGGCTGTCCACTTTCTTAGGGAAACTTTCCCTGTGCTCTCATCCAACAGATCCGCAGTCAAAACCGGGCACAGTACTGCATTTAGAAGCCAAGCTGTTCTTTTCAGGTCCTGTTTCAACGCTTAATGTTGCTGCGATGAAGATGGCAGAACTGAATTGACAGTTGGCAATGGCGTTTGTAAAAGTCAAAGAGCCATTTCCAGATCATACTGCTAGACCAGTCCAGACAAGCGGGTTATGCACCCCTGCCAGCAGATAGGGAGACAGAGAAAAAAAATCCAGAGCTGTGATTGGTCAGGCTCTAGGTGACATAGGCATGCCCCTAGGGCTCCTATTCAGTATTTTCTCTGTCTCAGCAGATGAGGGTGTTCTTCAAGCTTGTTCTACAATTTCTTTTTTTCACTATATTTTGAGGCTCCTGGATGCGCCCAGAGTACACAAGAGGTGTTACTCTGGGTTTCCCAGCAACTTGATTCCCCAGATAAGCTTGTGAAGCTCCTGAGCCTGGCTTCAGTAGAGCTCCCGATTTTCTTAAAGCAGCACTGAGTCTTTGCCACGAGGGCTTAGACTGTAGCAGGAGGATCAGGTATCAATTTCAAAGAGAAACTTGTAAGTAAGCTGTTTTGTTACTTGCCTCAGCTGCCCCGGGTTTATTTCAACTGCTCTGCATCGGGACCGGCTGTCTCTGACCTGATTCCTTCACTTCTGGTTTTGTCGGGGTCTGTTAAACTGGGTTTTGAAGTTCCTTTAGCTGCTGTCAGCACTTCCCTCCATACTGCAACCGAAATCGCTGTGTTTTCTGCAGTTTTTAGTGAAGGAGAAGCCATATCTCCAGGAACAAGCAGGAATGAGTCTTCACATATAGGTATCGTCGGTACCGACGGAGCCTGCGTGGGAACGCTCCCCAGCGTCCAGTAAGAAAGCTTTTGGGAGCATCCCACAGCGCCTGCATGCTGCCTTCCCGCCTTTCCCAACCGCCTCTCTCCAGTTCTTCTTTTCCGCAGAGCCAGCAGGTCGTGTTCCTGTCACCGCAGAAGAATTCTTTATTTTTCTGTGTCGCGTCTGCCTTCGACGTCAGACCGGTACCACCGGTCTTTTCTATTCTTTCTTCTTTAAAAAAAAAACAAAAAAACCTTTTCTTTATTCAGCTGTGCATTTTCATTTTGGGCCTTAGGCCTAAATATTTTCTCCTCATGGAGAAGCCCGCTCCGGGTTCAAAAAGTGCACAAAATGTGGCGGTACTATTTCTGTCACCGACACCCATGATTGGTGTCTGAAATGTTTGGGTCCTGACCATTCCATCACGGATTGTGTGTCCTGCACCATGATGTCTAAAAGAGGACGGCAGAACCGAGCAGCCAAGCTCAGTACCCTGTTTCCCTCTGATGCAGCCTCGGTGGCATCGACGTCTTCCAGGGCTGCTTCTTCCTCCCATGGATCTCAGGTAACCAAACATAAATCCAGCTGGTCCTCGAAGGGCAAATCTCCCTCTAAGCATTGAGATGCCTCCGGGCTTGTCCTCGAGGATTCCGCTCCGGCAAAATTACCCCGGCGGGAAGTTCCAGCTTCCAAAGCATTGTCTATGGGGTCACAGGTTGACATCGATGGCTCGGCCTCGACCGATCACCTGTTGCCGTGTTCTGGGGTACTGGTGGCCTCCACTGGTACCAACATCCAGACTTTGGTGGCGTCGATGGATCAGAAAATTCTGTCCATGCAGCGCACCCTTACGGCGTTTATGCAGGCTTCGACGCCTCTGGTACCGCAACAATCTCCGTTGCCGGTACCGACCCTGGCACCGGCACCGTTTCCGGTGCCAGTACCGATTGCATCGACATCGGCTTCGGTGTCGACTGCAACGGTACCCTGTCCTATGATGCCCATTGGTACCGAACTGGTACCGCTTACTCCCAATGTCGATCCCACTCAGTACGCGTATCGGGCTTTACAGGAGCATCCAGACAGGCGATACTTCGATTCCTCCGATGAGTCAGAGGCTTCTGTCGATGCACCGGTACTTCTTCCTCAGGAGTCTGCTTCTCCAAAACGAAGATAGTCTCCTCCAGAGGACTTGTCTTTTCAAGACTTCATTAGGGAAGTGGCTAGAGGCCTCTCCATCACAGTGGCCTCTGAGTCAGAGCCTAGAGCCAAGCAATTAGATATTTTACAATATCCTAAGGCTCCTAAGGAAGCAGTTACCTTACCTATTCATGAGATTCTTTATGATCTCATGTTGGGCATGTGGGAGACTCCTCTCACCACCTCTCCTCATTCTCGTAGGTTAGACACCATGTACCGTGTCCCTCCCTGTCCTGGTTTTCATAAGACTCAGCTTCCTCACCACTCTATTGTGGTTGAGTCTGCTATGAAGAAAATAAAGAGTGCAAAGAGACACTCATCTAACCCTCCAGGACGTGAATGTAGGACTCTAGATGCTTTTGGCCGAAGGATTTTCCAGGCCAATATGCTTGCTGCCAGAATCAACTCCTATAGTCTCTATATGGGGATGTTTCTAAAAGAAGCCACAGATCATCTGCAGACTTTAGCTCCTTTTATTTCAGAAAATAAAAGGCAGGAATTTCTCACTTGGCTCAAACATACCCAAGATGTTTCCAAATTCTCCAACCGTGCAGCCTTTGACTCTTTTGAGTGTGTAAAAGACCTTCTAGGTCAGGAGATTGCTACCCTTCTTGCCCAAGGGGCAATAGAAGAAGTACCTCTTCTTCAACAGGGCTCAGGGTTCTACTAGCCTTATTTTCTTATCCCAAAGAAAACAGGGGGCTACAGACCCATATTAGATCTCAGAGAATTGAACAAGTTTCTATTCAAGGAGAAATTCAAAATGATTTCTCTAGGGGCTCTGCTTCCATACCTTCTGAGTCAGGACTGGCTTTGTTCTCTAGATCTCAAGGATGCGTACACCCATGTCCTCATCCATCCAACACACAGAAGGTTCATTCGGTTCCTTTTTCAAGGAAAGCACTACCAATACAGGGTGCTTCCTTTCGGTCTGGCCTCTGCACCAAGGGTGTTCACGAAATGCATGGCAGTAGTAGCTGCATTTCTCCGCACTCTGGGAATATTCGTTTTCCCATATCTGGACGACTGGCTCATTCGAGCCCCATCCCAGTCAGAGGCCCAGACTTGCCTAACCTGCACAATGCGTATCCTTCAGTATTTGGGACTAGTAATAAACATACCAAAATCCAATCTCACCCCTACTCAGTCTCTGGAGTTCATAGGGGCCTTGCTGGATACCACAACTGCAAGGGCCCATCTTCCTCAGGCCCGTTGCCTACATCTAGTGCAGTTAGCCTCCCAGATTCAGTTAAAGTTCCACTTAACTGCTCGAGAGATGTTACAACTATTAGGCCACATGGCATCCACCGTGCAGGTGGTTCCATATGCTCGCCTTCACATGAGGGCAGCTCAATAGACTTTGTCCACCCAATGGACTCAGGCATCAGGTTGCCTGTCAGTCGCCTTTTTTGGTCTCTCCAGTGGTGGAAGTCTTCTCAAAACCTGTTGCTGGGGTCCCCTTTTCTTAATGCATTCAATTCACTCTAGAATTAACCAATAGTAGCTGTTTTTTGTTCCTGCTTATTATCAGAAAGCCAACCTATAAATTTATACTTTAGGGTAGGTCTCAGACTTATGACTAGCCTATCTCCCAAAGGAAACAAGCAAGGTCTAATAGCATCAATGACCTTCCCTTGATTTCAAAAATATTCAGTGCTTCCCAATACAACGCTTATGTAGTTTTTCAATATGTTTTCAATTTGCCATAAAAGCATGAATAAAATGTCTGCTTATCTTAATTGAGGAGTGTGATGCGGTCTCAATTAAGATAAGCAGACATTTTATTTATGCTTTTATGGCAAATTGAAAACATATTGAAAAACTACATAAGCATTGTATTGGGAAGCACTGAATATTTTTGAAATCAAGGGAAGGTCATTGATGCTATTAGACCTTGCTTGTTTCCTTTGGGAGATGGGCTAGTCATAGGTCTGAGATCTACCCTAAAGTATAAATTTATAGGTTGGCTTTCTGATAATAAGCAGGAACAAAAAGCAGCTACTATTGGTTAATTCTAGAGTGAATTGAATGCATTAAGATAGGTGACTTTTACACTCTAATCATAGACCACGTTTTTTGAGTCGGGGGTCCCCTTTTCAGCAACCACTACCCCAAGCAACTCTCACAACAGATGCTTCTCCAAAGGGTTGGGGAGCTCATCTACAAGATCTCTCCACCCAGGGCATCTGGTCTCCACAGGAGACTTCTCTGCATATCAATCTATTGGAACTCAGAGCAATATTCTTAGCTCTCAGAGTGTTCCATACCCTGCTCAGCTACAGGACAGTCCTCATCCATACGGACAACCAACTAGCCAAGTTCTATGTGAACAAGCAGGGTGGGACTGGCTCTCTGTCTCTTTGCAACAAAGCTTTGCGACTGTGGGCCTTCGCCAGAGAGCATCACATTCATCTTCTGGCAGTATATCTTCCAGGCGTTCAAAACTCTTGGGCGGACAGACTCAGTCGAGTTCTGCTTCCACACGAATGGTCCCTCCACATGGACCAAGTAGCCAGGATTTTTCGAATTTGGGGAACCCCGGACATAGACCTCTTTGCAAGTCCGTGGAATGCCAAACTTCCCCGGTTCTGTTCCAGGATTCCGTGTCAGGGAGTTCAGGCCAAGGATGCCTTCCTCCTTCATTGGGGTCAAGACTTCCTTTATGCCTTTCCACCAATTCCCAAAACACTATTCAAGCTTCAGAGAGATCGAGGGACCATGATCCTCATAGCACCACATTGGCCACGCCAAGTGTGGTACCCTCTACTTCTGCATCTCTCTCAAGCTCCCTCCCTGGACTTGGGCTCTGCACCAGACCTTCTATCCCAGGAAGAGGGAACATTATGGCACCCAAACCCCCAGTCGCTCCATCTCAGGGCTTGGTTGCTGAGGGCTTACACCTTCAAGATTTTCATCTCTCTCAGCAAGTCAGAGATGTTATTCATGCCTCTAGAAAGCCTTCTACTAGACGTTCCTGTGCTTTCAAATGGAAAAGATTTACTATTTGGTGTTCAGAGAAGGGTCTAAACCCTCTTGCAATACCTCTGAATTCTCTACTAGAGTATCTCCTGCATCTATCCCATGCAGGTCTGAAAACGAATTCAGTAAGAGTCCATTTGAGTGCTATTGCAGCGTCCCTAAAGCCTCTCAATGGACAACCTATTTCCTCTCATCCTCTTATAGCAAGATTCATGAGAGGTCTTCTTTTAACTAAACCTCCCATTAGACCACCTCCAGTGGCATGGGACTTAAACCTGGTTCTTGGCCAGCTCATGAAGCCACCCTTTGAATCTTTAGTCACCACCTCCTTGAAATTTCTTTCTTGGAAGGTTATTTTTCTCATTGTAGTCACCTCAGCACGCCGCATCAGTGAGTTGCAAGCTTTGGTGGCTAATCCACCTTATACAAGGTTCCATCATGATAAGGTAGTCCTCAGGACCAATCCACACTTTATGCCTAAAGTGGTCTCGCCTTTTCATCTGAACCAAGAGGTATATTTACCTGTCTTTTTTCCAGGACCTCATGCATCAAGTGCAGAGAGGAATCTTCATACCTTGGATTGTAAGAGAGCTCTTGCTTTTTACTTACAAAGAACACAGCAACATAGAAAGTCTTCTCAACTCTTTGTTGCTTTTGATCTTTCTCATTTAGGACTTCCAGTCTCTAAGAGAACACTGTCCAACTGGATTGCTCAGTGTATTTCTTTCACCTACCAGAGTAGAAACCTTTCTCTGGAGGGCCATGTCACAGCTCACAATGTGAGAGCCATGGCAGCCCCAATGGCTCATCTAAATTCTGTGTCCATCGACCAAATCTGTCGAGCGGCCACCTGGGCCTCGGTTCATACCTTCACAGCCCATTACTGCTTGGACAAGGACTCCCGCCGGGATGCCTTGTTTGGTCAGGCTGTTCTCAAACACCTGTTCCATTCCTAATTAACTCCTACCCACCTACCCTGATTGGATGCCAGAGATCTATGGGAGGAGGTAGAGTCCTTTTCAAGGACACACAACCTGGGGTTCTCCCCTGGCATCTGCAGCTAGGGAGTCCCCATATGTGAAGACTCATTCCTGCTTGTTCCTGGAGATAGCACAGTTACTTACCTGTAACAGGTGATCTCTGGGAACAGCAGGAATAAGTCTTCACAACCCAACCACCTCCCCTAGGAGTTGTATCTCTCTATCTTTCTTTCCTTTCCTCTCTCTCTCTTTGTCTCAGCTTTAAAACTCGAACTGGAGAGAGGCGGTTGGGAAAGGCGGGAAGGCAGCGCGCAGGCGCTGTGGGATGTTCCCAAAAGCTTTCCCGCGCAGGCTCCGTCGGTACTGACGATACCCATATGTGAAGACTTATTCCTGCTGTTCCCAGAGATCACCTGTTACAGGTAAGTAACTGTGCTTTACTGTCCTTTAGTTGTGCCGGCGGCCATTTTGAAAAATGGAGCATTGCTTTTTCTTCATTAGTTTTGGCGGGAGCAGCTGCTGACTGAGTTTGTTTCTCTCCTTAGCATTCCAGGCACAACAGGTTTTCATTGTCACTTTCTGGGGGTTTATTTTCTCTGTTTTATTTTGATTCTCTTTTACAGTTAAGAGAAGTTAGTTTCAGTCATGCCTTCTTTTTTCAGATGCATAGTCTGTAATAGAAAGCAGAACGAATTTAACTAATCGCCTGTGCTCTGCCTATTTGTCAGACCCTGTGGAATCGTCGGCTTCTGTTCTCCCCACACTGCCTGCAGTTGAGGTCAGCTCCCAGCTTCCCTCCCTAGATGCTCTACAAGGTGTCTCACCTTCTGAGAGTTCTCAGCCAGCCCCCACCTTGTTTCCTCAGCCGTCGGGGACTCCCAAAGATTCGACAGATACGCAGTTTCTGGCACTGTTTCGCCAGGCTTGGACTCTTTGGCGTATGGAGTCTGCAGAGCTTCCCACGGCATCTGCTCCAACTACTGATAAGCAGATTTCTGGCAGCCTTAAGTGATCTCATAAGACTAAATTTCTCAAACAAGTACAACCTTCGGGAGAAGGAGCATGGTTAGCAGAGGCTACCGATTTGCTTGAGGACCGCAAATCTTCAGAAGGAAGTTTGCCTGCTTCAGAGCGTGAAGACAGAGAATATTCTCTCTCGGATTCTTCCTTGACAGCTCCTGAGAACTCTCAGGACATCCGGCTCTTTTGCAAAGAGGAGTTGCCTGCTCTTATAGCGCAGGTGGTGGAGGCGTTGCGCCTTTCTGACCCTCCCGTCTCTCAAACCTTGCAACCTCAATCTCAGCCGGATCCTATATTACAGGGAATATGCAAGCCTTCCAGAGCCTTTCCCTTTCCAGCTGAATTGCAACAGATGGTATCTCGGGAATGGGATTCCCCGGATGTCTCCTTACGCACCGCTCGCCGTATTGGGCAATTATATCAATGGACTCCCTCAGACCTCGACCGCTGGCTGGCCTACCCGAAGGTGGATGCTTTGGTGACTGGGGTAACAAAGCATACCACCATCCCGGTGGAAGGCGGAGCGGCGCTCCACGATCAACAGGACCGTAAGGTCGAGGGTGGTCTTAAGTCAGCCTTCTCGTCTTCGGCTCTGTCGCTTCAGGCGACCATTTGTGGAGGCCTGGCGGCTCAAGCTTCCCTTCGATGGATTCAACAGCTTCCTGACACTTATCCGGAACTTGATCGTCTGGAATCGGTGGCCGCGTTCTTAGCGGATGCATTTTATGATCTCCTGCGTCTTTCAGCTTGCTCGCTAGCAGCGGTGACGGTGGCTAGACGCTGGCTCTGGCTGCGTCAGTGGGCAGTGGATGTTGCCTCTAACACGCGATTGTCAAAGCTTCCATTTAAGGGCAGACTCCTGTTTGGGGAAGATCTGGATAAGTTGTTGAAAGATCTAGGAGAGGTTAAACCTCAACGCCTACCTGAAGATAGACCTAAAGCTTCTCGCCGTGGATCTCGTACACAATCCTTTCCGCGCTTCGCCTCCTTCCGTGACTCTAGGAGGAATTGGTCGTTCAGACCGAATTCCTCCTCTGCTCCTGCCCCTCGCTTCACCCAGCAGGCACAGTCCTTTCAGGGAGCCCGTAAGGGATCCGAGTCCTATTCGGGTACAGGTAGATTCTCTGGCGCCTCCTGCCCGTCCCGCTGACGGGATGCTTCGCCCACTCGAGCCGCTTCCACCAGTAGGGGGTCTTTAGCCCTCTTTTTTCATCAGTGGGCCTTAATAACTACGGATCAGTGGGTCCTCGACATTGTTTCTCTGGGATACACCCTCGAATGTTGGCGCCCCATTCGAGACGTGTTTTTTGGTTTCTCCCGGACGTTCCCCCGGGAAAAGGCTAGCCATCCAATCCACTGTTCAAAGACTCCAGCGTTTAGATGCCATTCGTCCCGTTCCACCTTTGGAAAGAGGACTAGGCCGTTACTTTATCTGTTTCGTGGTGCCAAAAAAGGACTGCTCCTTTCATCCTATCTTGGACCTCAAAGGCGTCAATCGCAGTCTGCGGGTACCACACTTTCGAATGGAGACTCTGCGATCCGTTATTCAAGCGGTACACAAGGGGGGATTTCTAGCTTCCCTCGATCTCGCGGAAGCATACTTTCACATTCCCATTTGAGAGGGGCATCAGTGATTCCTTCTATTCGCGGTACTCAGTCAACATTTCCAATTTCGTGCGATGCCCTTCGGTCTAGCTTCGGCGCCTCGAACCTTCTCCAAGGTAATGGTGGTAGTAGCTGCGGCCTTACGCAGCCGCGGCATCAGAGTTCATCCTTATCTGGACAACTGGCTCATTCGCACAGACTCTCTCCCTGAGGCTTGCAGCACAGTCTCGGTGGTTGTTGCCTTTCTCGAGAACCTTGGCTGGGTAATCAACTGCGACAAGAGTTGTCTTCAGCCGTCCCAGGAGATCAAATATTTGGGGGCTCGATTCGAAATAGCCTTAGGTCGGGTCTTTTTGTCAATGCCTCGATTCCTCAAGTTAACTTCTCAAGTTCGCAGTCTCCTAGCACAGGTCTCGCCTTGAGCATGGGATTACCTTCAAATCCTGGGATCCATGGCGGCGACCATAGATCTCGTGCCTTGGGCCAGAGCACACATGCGCTGTCTACAGAAAGCTCTCCTGACACAATGGTTGCCAGTTTCGGAAGACTACCAAATTCGCCTTCTGCTTCACTCCAGGGTCAGACTAAGCCTACGGTGGTGGCTCTCCTCCAGCAACCTCCTGACGGGGGTTCCCTTAGAGACTCCGTGTTGGCTCGTTCTAACAACGGATGCCTGTCTGTCCGGTTTGGGCGCGCACTGTCGACCTCCCACTGCGCAGGGCGCTTGGACAACACGCGAATCCCGCTGGACGATCAATCGACTAGAGGTACGAGCAGTACGTCTGGCTCTACTGAGATTTCACTCTCTTCTGCACGGGAAAGCGGATACTATCCGACAACGCGACCACAGTTTCCTACATCAACCGTCAAGGAGGGACCAAGTGCACTGGAGTGTCGAACGAGATGGCTCTTCTTCTTCCTTGGGCAGAGAGAAATCTCCAAGCCCTCTCCGCCCAACACATTGCAGGAACCAGCAATATGAAGGCGGACTTTCTGAGTCGCAATACCCTCGACCTTGGCAAGTGGGAACTGGCCCCGCTAGCCTTCCAGAGGATAGTTCAAAAATGGGGGTTGCCTGCGATAGATCTCATGGTGTCGGCAGCGAATGCCAAAGTTCCGAGTTTCTTCAGCCATTGGAGAGAACGCGGGACTCTCGGCATCGATGCATTGACTCAGACTTGGCCGGAAAACCAGCTTCTTTGTTTTTCCACCCTGGTCCATGATCTGCAGGATCCTGCAGCGAATTCGGTCGCACAGGGGGTCAGTAGTCCTCGTCGCCCCGGATTGGCCAAGAAGACCATGGTATGCCGATCTCATAAGGCTGTCACGGGGGTCGCCATTATGGCTGGCAGCTCCCTCCGGACTCCTCAGACAGGGACCGATCTTCATAGAAAATCCAGCTCCCTACTCGCTTACGGCTTGGCTCTTGAACGCCGCTGTTTGACCCGTAAGGGGTATTCGCCGAAGGTGGTAGCTACCCTCCTTAGCGCGCAACGGTCTTCAACATCCGCTGCTTATGCGAGAGTGTGGCACGTCTTCGAGGCTTGGTGTTCACGTCATCACTTGTCCCCGTGGCGTACCTCAATTCCTGATATTCTTGCCTTTTTACAGGACGGTCTTGATAAAGGTTTGGCGCTCGGTTTGCTTCGAGTGCACATTTCTGCCTTGACATGTTATCGGGGTCCAGTGCATGGTAGATCCCTTGCTTCCCTCGCTGATGTGTCTCGGTTTCTGAAAAGGGGTCAAGCTGCTTCGTTCTCCGGCCCGTCTGGTAGTTCCTCCTTGGGATCTAGCTCTAGTTCTCAGGACGCTCGTAAATCCGCCCTTTGAGCCTTTGAAGGAAGTGTGTCTCCTAGATTTGACGCTCAAAATGGTGTTTTTGGTAGCAATCACATCGGCTCGAAGAATCTCGGAGCTTCAAGCTCTCTCGTGCAGGGATCCGTATCTTTCTTTCTCTCCTGAGGGGGTAACTCTTCGCACGGTTCCTTCCTTCCTGCCCAAAGTGGTTACTCCTTTTCATGTCAATCAGCCCCTGCTATTGCCTGCCTTCTTTAAAGAACAGTGTGTGGTTAGGCGCAAAAGTCTTTGCTTCCTCGACCTCAAGCAAGTTCTCCTTCGCTATTTGAAAGTTACCAATTCCTTTCGCAAGACTGACTATCTTTTTGTTCTCCTTTCGGGGCCGCGCAAGGGTTTGGCTGCTTCCAAACCTTCTATCGCTAGGTGGCTGCATCGTGCCATTGAATCGGCTTACATTCTCCAAGGCCAGCCGGTTCCAGAAGGGCTTCGAGCTCATTCCACTCGAGCCCAATCTACGTCATGGGCCGAGAGGTCCCACGTCCTTCCTCTCGATATTTGTTGAGTGGCCACCTGGTCGTCCTTGTCCTCTTTTGTTCAGCACTATCGGTTGGATATACAGGCCCGAGAGGACAGTCGTTTCAGAGTTGGGGTGCTGTCGGCGGCTCTAACTGCCCACACTGAGGGCAATTAGCTTGGGTACTTCCCGCTTGTCTGGAATGGTCTAGCAATATGATCTGGAAGGAGAAATTTCACTTACCGTTAATTTCCTTTCCTGGAATACTGCTAGACCAGTCCAGAACCCACCCAGCTTGTCAGAGGCACTGGTACTTGTGCAGAGCAGCTGACAGTCGAGAGAGCACTTCTGGAGTTTGTTTCCTGGGAATGTGTCAAAGCAGTCATTTCAGACTTCTTCCCTTGGGAATGATATTTGATCCTCCTCTTCCGTTTTTCGTTTGAGTTGAGGGGTTGAGTTGGTTCCTTTTTTAAGGGTTCATAATTGCGTTTTTTCCCTGAGATGTTGCCTTTTTGGCTTTTTACATAGTTACTGAATAGGACCCCTAGGGGCATGCCTATGTCAGCCAGAGCCTGACCAATCACAGCTCTGGAGTTTTTTTTTTCTGTCTCTCTATCTGCTGGCAGGGGTGCATAACCCGCTTGTCTGGACTGGTCTAGCAGTATTCCAGGAAAGGAAATAAAGGGTAAGTGAAATTTCTCCCTTCATCGCAGCAACATTAAGCGTTGAAACAGGACCTGAAAAGAACGGCTTGGTCCTAAACGCAGTACTGTGTCCGGTTTTGACTGCAGATCTGTTGGATGAGAGCACAGGGAAAGTTCCATCAACCAACAAGTGGATGCCTTCCACCTACACTAGGGTCAGGGTCTGCTTTATGCTTTCTCTCCTATATCCCTCATTCCCAAGATGCTTTTAAAGCTTCATTCCATCAAGGGCTCCATGATTCTCATAGCCCCTCACTGGCCGCAGCAACCATGGTTTTTGCTGTGACTATGTCCGACTCAGACTCATCCTCTGCGATTGGGATATGCCCAGATCTCTTCTCCCAGGACAGCAGCTCACTACTCCATCCCAATCCACAGTCTTTCCACCTCACAACTTGGCTGCTGAGAGCATAACTTTACAAGGCTTTAGCCTTACTCAAGAAGTTAAGGAGATCCTTTTGGCTTCTAGAAAGCCTTCCATCAGACGTTCATAAGTTTTTAAGTGGCATAGATTCTCTGTCTGGTGTTCCCAGAAAGATCTCAATCCCTTTTCTGCTCCAGTGGAGTTACTCCTCCAGTATCCTCTCCAACTGTCTTTGACAGGTCTAAAGACGAACTCAGTGAAAGTCCATCTTAGTATCATTGCGGCCTCTTACCATGTACTTGGACAGCCCATCTCCACACAACCACTAGTAGCCCATTTCATGAGAGGTCTCCTGCTGTCCAAACTGTCCATTAAGCCACCTCCGGTAGCTTAGGACCTCAATGTCATTTTAGCACAGCTTCTCAAGCCGCCCTTTGAACCGTTAACCATTACCTCACTTAAGTTCTTTTCTTGGAAGGTGATCTTCCTAATTGCTCTCACTTCAGCTAGATGCAATAGTGAGATTCAGGCTTTGGTGGCCAATCCACCTATATCCGTTTCCATCAAGACAAAGTAGTCTTTTGGACTCACCCACACTTTATGCCAAAGATGTTGTCTTCCTTCCATTTAAACCAGTCAATTTACCTTCCAGTTCTTTTTGCCTAAACTGCATGCATCTATAGTGGAAGCAACTTTGCACACTCTTGATTGCAAATGTGCCTTGGCTTTCTATCTCCAAAGGACTCAAAATCATCGTAAAAGCTCGCAACTGTTTCTCATTTGACCCCAGTTACCTGGGCTTACCTGTTTTTAAGCGTACACTCTCCAGATGGATAGTGGACTGTATTTCATTTGCCTATGACAAAGCAGTTTTCTTCCTGGAAGGGCATGTCACACTGCTCACAACGTTTGTGCCATGGCCACCTCGATGGAAAACCTATGTTCATAGCCATCGACGAAATTTGCAAAGCAGCAACTTGGTCTTTCGTCCATACCTTTGCTGCCCATTATTGTCTGGAAAAGGACTCCCATTGGTTTGCCATGTTTGGTCAGGCTGTACTCCAGCACCTCTTTCATATTTAGATGCAACTCCTACCCTCCATCCTTGACTTTGAAGATACCAGAAATCCATGTGGGATCCATGATCTCATCATGCCTACTCCGAAGTGAACCTGTACTGGTTCTAAGGCCACTTCATCTGGGAGCTAGGGAGTCCCATATGTGAAATCTACATTCCTGCTTGTTCCTGGAGATAGCATAGTTACTCACTGGGAACAGCAGGAATTTAATCTTGAAAGCCCAGACCAGCTGTATTCCACACTTTAAGAAAAGTGAAAGGAAGTCCAAAAAACTGTCAGCATGGTTTAAAGGTGAGGTCAGCGAGGCGGCTGTTGCCAAAAAAGCATCTTTCAAGAAATGGAAAAAAAGAGCCAAATGACGAAAACGGGAAACAGCACAAGCACTGGCAAGTTAAATACAAGGCATTGATAAGGCAGGTAAAGAGAGAATTTGAGAAGAAACTTGCTATGGAAGCAAAAACGCGTAATAAAGACTATTTCATGTAGATTTGTAGCAAAAAACCTGGGGGAGAGTCAGTTGAACCATTAGATGATAGAGGGGTAAAAGTGGCAGTAAGAGGGGGCAAGGCTATAGTGAAGAGACTGAATGAATTCTTTGCTTCAGTCTTTATTGAGGAAGATGTAGGGATGTTACCCATGACTGAAGTGGTATTTAAAGGTGATACTGTGGAAGAATTGAAAGAAATATCGATACAGTCAAACCTCGGTTTTCATGATTAATCCGTTCGAAAAAGTCTGACTAAAACCGAAACGTATGAAAACCGAAGCAATATTTCCCATAAGAAATAATGTAAATTCAATTAATCCGTTCCAGACACCCAAAAATATTCACAAAAAATACATTTTATAGAGAGTCAATCCCACTTCTGGCCACAAGATGGTGCTCCAGAGGTATTTTTGGCAGACAAATTGTTTAAACTGCTGAGAGGGGAGAAAGATTAACAGCACGGTCAAGATGCAAATCTTCAGCAAAAAAACACCCAGAAAGGAGATCGGGCACAGGAATTTTTAAAGAAAACAGAAAAAAAGAAGGATCCACAAAAAAAAAAGGCCACAGCCACCGGAAACACCACTCTCCCGCTCAGGAAACCTGTGGCAATGGCTGCAGCAGCACGAGCTCCCGAAGTCTCAGCCAGCAGTAAAACAGCTCCTGTCACTTCTCTCAGCTGCCCGATCGTCCACAGGACAGCACACAGATACTGTACGACGCTAATCTGATCGCTGACTCCGTCTCAACAGCGTTACCCTGCAAGAACTGCCTCCCATATTCATTCAACATCTCCTGCTTACATTGACAGCTACCCTGCTACCTCCGAGCCTGAGGGGGCGCTCCAGAGAACAGGCAGGCGGTGGAGAGATCGGGGCCTTCCTCTCTGTGCAATCCCTCTGACTCTGGCTCGAGGATGTTGCTCAGCTGACTTTCGCTTGCTTCTCTGCTGGTTTGAAGTTTGCCTGCTGCTGCGAATTGCCCTAGTTTCTGCTCCTTTTGCCCTACCTGCGATCGCTTTGGTAAGTCAATATAAAAAATAATTAGGTTGACACTTCTTCAGGAGTTGTACAGTACAGTATATAGTTTTCAGATCTGGCAGCACATTCTTTACGAAAACCGAGGCGACATCCGATAACCGAGACAACATCTCAGTCAGAAAAGACGTCGAAAACCGAAACGTTCGAAAACCGGGGCGAACGAAAACCGAGGTATGACTGTATACCGTGAAGATGTATTACAACTGTTTCATAAATTGAAGAATAGCAAATCACCCGGACTGGATGGGTCAAGGGTGTTGAAAGAACTGAAATATGAGATTGCAGACCTGCTATGCTTATTAGTAATCTGTGAACTATCATTAAAATCATCTGTAATATCTGAAGATTAGAGGATCGCCAATGTAACGTCAATTTTTAAAAAGGATTCCAGGGGTGATCCAGGAAACTACAGACCGGTGAGCCTGTCATCAGTACCGGGAAAAATGGTAGAAACCATCGTAAAGAACAAAATTACTCAACATGTAGATAGTCATGGCTTAATGGGAGACAGCCAACATGATTAGACAAGGAAGATCTTGTCTTACTAATCTGTTATATTTTTTTGAAGGTGTGAATAAACAGGTCGACAAAGGTGAGTTGGTTGATATAGTGTCTCTGGACTTTCAGAAAGCCTTTGACAAGGTCCCTCATCAGAGACTTTTGGCAAAACTAAAAAGTCATGGGATAGGAGGCAGGAACTGGTTAAAAGATAGAAAGCAGAGGGTAGGGCTAAATGGCCAATTTTCCCAATGGAAAAATGTGAATAGTGGAGTACCCCAGGGATCTGTACTGGGTCCGCTGCTTTTTGTTATAATCATAAATGACCTAGAAAATGGAATAACGAGTGAGGTTATCAAATTTGCAGATGACACACAAATATTTAAAGTTGTTAAAACCCAAGAGGATTATGGAAAATTGCAAGAAGATCTTGGTAAACTGGAAGACTGGGCATCCAGTTAGCAGATGAAATTTAATGTGGACAAGTGCAAAGTTATGCACCTAGGAAAGAACAACCCAAACTATGGTTACACGATGCAAGGTTCCACATTGGGAACCACCACCCAGGAAAAAGATTTAGGCGTCATCGTGGGTAACATGTTAAAACCCTCCACCCAGTGTGCAGTGGCAGCAAAGAGAGAAAATAGAATGCTAGGTATCATAAGGAAAGGAATGGAAAATTAAACAAAGGATATTATAATGCCTCAGTATCGTTCCATGGTGCGACGGCACCTTGAATATTGTGTGCGACCGCACCTTGAATATTGTGTGCAATTCTGGTCGCCGTATCTTAAAAAGGATATAGCGTTATTAGAAAAGGTACAGAGAAGAGCCACCAAAATGGTAAAGGGGATGGAAGGATACTCCTATGAAGAGAGGCTAAAAAGGTTAGGGCTCTTCAACCTGGAAAAGAGACGGCTGAGGGGAGATATGATAGAGGTCTATAAATGAATGAATGGAATGGAACGGGTAAACGTAGATCGATTGTTTACATCATCAGAATACAAAAAGACTAGGGGACATGCAATGAAGCTACAGGGTAACCTATTTAAGACTAATAAGAGAAAATATTTTTTCACTCAACGTGTAATCAAACTCTGGAATTTATTTTATTTTATTTTATTTTTTTTTTATTGAGTTTTAATCAATGACATGATCAAACAAGGGTAAAGGTCAATCTAGGCAACAAAAAAAACATGGAAGAACCATATACAAAACAAAATTAACAAGAAACGAGCAAGCGATAAAGTCCACATCAAGAGAGAGCAAGTCTAATACAACTTAGGCAATAAACATAACAAGGCAAACAAGACCCCGAAGGGCCACAAAGTACAAGGTGCTTTTATTTATCGGAGCTGTCTCCAACTAAACCCTGTCTGTCCTGCAGAAATTTTTCCAGATGTGACACATCAGTAAAACTATAAGAATTACCAGCCAAACCTATTACACATTTGCATGGAAATCGTAAAAAGAAAGTTGTCCCGAGAGCAATAACTCGAGACTTCAAGGCTAGAAATTGACGCCTGCGCAACTGGGTGGCGCGTGCCACATCTGGAAAAACTAAAACTGTTTGTCCACAAAATTTAGCTGCTTTAGCTTTGAAATAAGCCTTAAGAATACGCTGTTTAATTGATACAGTAGTAAAGGTAACTAAAAGAGTGGAACGCAAAGTAATCGTATCAGAAGAATCCTCAATAAATGCAGTGAGATTTGCAATTGTAGGAATAAGCTCATCTATCCCACCCTCAACAGTGCTCTCCTTTCTAGACATAGAGGGTACATAATAAATTTGGGAAGTTCCAATAGGTTCAGATACAGCCAATATTTCCTTGAAATACTTTTCCAACAGAATAGTAGAAGAAAGTAATGAAGATTGCGGGAAATTTAAAAAACGTAAATTACATTGACGTATAGAGTTCTCCATAGCTTCCACCTTAGCATGAAGCACAAGGGAATCCTTAATAGCTGAAACATTTACTGATTGTAAGGTAGGGATTTGGGACTCTATTTTAGTAACGGCAGCATCTAACAAAGTCATCTTATTATCCAGTTGCTGCATAGCGATTGCAGCCTCCTGGGTAAAAGTTGCTAAAGAATTCAATTTAACAGATACTTCCTGATCAATAATTTTAACAGCCCTCAGAACATCTTTAAGAGTAACATCCGCCTCAGGGGATAGATCCGGTGTCTCCAATGAGGCATTCTGATCTATTCCCGAGACTGGGATAGGTAAAAGAATAGGTGATCTCACTAAGCCAAATTCATCAAAAGAAACCTGAGGAGCTAAAGGAACTGCAGAACCAGGACAGGGAGGCGGAGATCTCCCCCCGGGGCTTAACGAAGCTCCGTCGGGAGAAGATTGCGCCAAGGGCAGAGAAACCACGTGTCTGTCCAAGGGACCGACCGGTTTAACATTCCCGGAATTGGCCCCCTTAGACTTGGCATTAACCTTAGCCTTCCGTTTGCCCATGCTAAGACAAGAAAACAGATAACAGAATATTGGTTAAAGACAAAACAGCTTACAACCTACAGCACAGCATACACTCGAATGGTAAGGAAATTCGACACACAGACTCTGCTCTCCGGCGGCCTGTTAGAAGCGGCGTCTCAATAGCGTCGAAGGGGCGTCTAAGGGGCTGAACAAGCCCCTTTAGACACGCCCCTTCAGACTAAGCCCCGCAGTCGCGTTCCGCAGTCGCGGAGAAACAAGAAATATATAGCCAACAGGACCTCCCAGCAGCAGGGTGTCCCGGGCATGCCTGCCCGATTTCCTCAGGGCAGCGTCGCTTCACAGGCGGGACCACAGCTCCGTTCGAGCCTGGAGCGGCTCAGCACACCTCCACAACCTCCAAAATGCTCTCCAAGGAAGAGAATGGGCACAGTGCTTTTAATCCAAACAGGACCTCCCAGCAGCAGGGTGTCCCGGGCGTGCCTGCCCGATTTCCTCAGGGCAGCGTCGCTTCACAGGCGGGACCACAGCTCCGTTCGAGCCCGGAGCGGCTCAGCACACCTCCACAACCTCCAAAATGCTCTCCAAGGAAGAGAATGGGCACAGTGCTTTTAATCCAAACAGGACCTCCCAGCAGCAGGGTGTCCCGGGCGTGCCTGCCCGATTTCCTCAGGGCAGCGTCGCTTCACAGGCGGGACCACAGCTCCGTTCAAGCCCGGAGCGGCTCAGCACACCTCCACAACCTCCAAAATGCTCTCCCCAAACTCTGGAATTTATTACCGGAGGATGTAGTAAAAGTGTAGCTGGGTTTAAAGAAGGTTTGGACAAGTTCCTGCAGGAAAGGTCCATAAACCATTATTAAAAGGGACCCAGGAAATCACTGCTTGACTCGATACAAGCATTGAGGAACCTGTGTCTTTTGGGGAAACTGCTAGGTACTTATGACCTAGATTGGCCACTGTTGGAAACAGGATACTGGGCTTGATGGACCTTGGTCTGACCCAGTTTGGCATATCTTATGTTCTTAATCTTCACAATCCGTCGTTCTCCCCTATGAGTTGTAGAGTTTTTATTTTCTTCTTCCCCTCAACTACAAACTCAACTGAAGAGAGGGAGTTGGGAAGGCAGTCACGCAGGCACAGTGGAGTGCTCCCAAAATCTTTCCAATTGGATGCTGGGGAGTGTTCCCGTGCAGGCTCGTTCAGAACCGACGTCACCCATATGTGAAGACTAAATTCCTAGTGTTCCCGGAGATCACTTGTTACTGGTGAGTACTACGCTTTCCCTTACCTGAATGATTGGCTGATAAAGGGTGCCACGCCTGAGGGAGTTTGAATCAACACGCTTCACCATTCAAGTGTTGGAGCTGTTGGTGTTCATGATCAATTTCTCCAAGTCCCACCTTCAGCCCGCCCAGCAGCTAGAATTCATAGGGACCCTGCTGGATATGACTCAGGTAAAAGCTTTCCTTCTGCAAGACCGGCTCCAAATCCTGACAGTCTTGGTACAGGACACTCAACTGACTCAGCAACATACAACTTGCAAGATGTTAGCTGTCCTAGGCCACATGGTCTCCACAGTGCATGGTACACTCTTGGCATGTCTTCAAATGCGGCAGACTCTAGGGACTCAGTGGACCCAGGCCACCAGTTGCCTACGGAATCCCGATGTATGTCACCAATCCTCTGGTCCAATCACTGCATTGGTGGACAGTTCCTCAGAACTTGCTCAAAGGTCTCCCCTTTCAGAAGGCTTCGCCCCAGATGAGCTTGACCACAGATGTGTCCAAATTTTAATGGGGAGCACATCTCGATGGTTTCTGCACTCAGGGCAACTGGTCCATTCAGGAAAGTCTTCCCCTTCCGAGATCAGCTTGCCAATAAAATTGTCCTTGTTCGGACAGATAATCAGGTCACTATGTTCTGTATCAACACGCAGGGGGGCACAGGCCCATATCTCCTGTGCTGGGAAACGGTCAGGTTGTGGAAGTTTGCCATCACTCACCGGATGGAGTTGAGAGCCACATATCTGTCAGGAGGCGAAAACACTTGGGCAGACACTGACTCATGTCCTTCAGCTGCACGAATGGACTCTGAACAGAGGAGGCAGTCCGTATCTTTCAGAAGTGGGGCACTCCCTCCATAGACCTGTTCGTCACTCCACAAAATACCCAGGTCGATTACTTCTGCTCCAGAGTGGGTTTTCACAGCAGGCTGGTGTCTGATGCTTTCCTTCTCTGGGGGAAGGGTCTCCTGTATACCTATCCTCCAATACCTCTCATAGTGAAGACCCTCCTGTAGCTCCAGGCACATGGTGGTACAATGATACTCATCGCATCATATTGGCCCAGACAGCCTTGTTTCCATTTTCTGATGTAACTATCCACTCATGAGCCCCTCCCCGGCTCGGCCATGTGCCAGATCTCATATCGCAGGCTGATGAGCGGCTGCTTCATCCCCAACCTTCAGTCCTTGGTTTTAACAGGATGGATGTTGAGAGGCTAGTTCTGTTGATGTTCAATGTGCCTGACAATATCACTGAGTCCTGTTAACCTCCTGAGGGCCTTGACGAAAAGGTCTTAGGCCTGTAAGTGGATGAGGTTTACTGTTTGGTATGAGGACCAAGTCTTACATCCTTCCATTGCTCCCACACGGAGACTGCAACAATATCTGCTATACCTCTCTAATTCGGGCCTTAAATTCAACTCTGTCCAGGTTCATCTCAGCATGATTGGAGTTTACTGTCGCAGTGTAGAAAGAAAGTCCATTTCGATACAACATTTGGTTGTCCGCTTCATCTGAGGGCTGCTCCTCTTGAAGCCTCCATACAAGCCCCCCGCTGTGGCTTGGGACCTTATTGTACTGACCCAGCTCATGAAAGCTCCCTTTGAGCCACTCATTTCCTGTCCGCTGAAGTTCTTGACCTGGAAGGTCTCTTTTCTCGTTGCTAGTACTTTGGCATATGTAGTAATTGAGCTACAAGCTTTAGTAGTCAATCCACCATACATCAGATTCCATCATAATAGAGTGGTTCTTTTTTTTTTGCGCCAGAGTTACTTTGCTCCCAGACTCATCTTTTTTTTTTAATATAATTCATTTCAAGAAGAGCCGCCGGAATGCCAGCACTGGAGCCCCCAAGCAAACTGATCAGCGTCAGGGAGTAGAGCGGGAAGGATCGCTCCTCTCCGATCTGCCCTGCAAGGCCAATCGGGCCGCTCCAGCTGAACTTTAAATTTGCAGCCAGCTCCAAGGCACGCCCATGCATGGTAGGCCAGCGCCTGAGGGCCTTACCAGAGGGCCCTTTTGCGTGGCACTTAGTCGCGAAACATAGGCAGAAAAAAAATATCAAATGATCCCTACCACCTACCTCGCATTACGTTAGCTCATGCCACCAGCTATCGATCTCCACTTCTGAATATTTATCTGTAAGTGCAGTGACTTTACATCTATATTATTCTCTCCCCTTGCAACCTCCTGCAATGGCCTCCTGAGCACAATCACATCAACTTTGATTATTTAAGGCTGCTCTACAGGTGGAAAAGAAACTCTCCTCTGCGAAGTAAGCCACCTGCAGTAGCTAATCACCAATCCCCAACAACCCTAACTTGCACCAGCTCTCCGTGGTACCATCTGAGTCCCTACCCAGAGTACACATCCCCTCAGTCCTCTATCTTTTCTCTTGGCTTACCACCACTATGGCAGGGCATCTCGCACTTACTCTTCACCTCCTCTGCTTAGCCCAACTTATATCATGGGCAGAGTAATTTGAACAACTCGAAGGCCTAATAACCCCCGTGCGAACTCTTGGGCGCAGAAGCTATGACGACGACCCCCCCCCCCCCACCCCAGCAGACCACCTCTGTCTGCAAACCATCACCGCCTGATTCACATAACCTGTCAACCCCTGGAGAAATCCAAGAGACACAAGCCCCCATACCAGGAGAGCCTAAACTGCATGCTAATTAATGCTCGATCCATCCGCAGTAAATGGCTTATCCTCATTGATTACCGGTATATCAACCACCGGAATTTGGACCTGCTCTTCGTCACTGAAACCTAGCTAACCGACACAAACACAGTCATCACCAACCAGCTAAGCCTCCCTGGCTATGACCTCTTCAGCTGTCCCAGAACACGCCGGCGAGGAGGTGGGGTCCTCATAATAGCCAGAAGCAACCTCCACTTCCAATGCACCTTAACTCAGAGTACAACCAATTTGGACAGTATCCAAATCTCTAATAAGACCGTAGCAATCTGTCTCCTTTACCGTCCACCATCTCCAATTGCCGATGAGCTGGCCACAATCCTTGACCTAGCATGCAACCATAATACCCAGTGGAAACGACTCTGGCTCCTAGGTGACTTTAATCTCCCCTCACTCCCTGCCAAACACTCCACAGCATTCCTCGAAGCAATGACTGCGCTGGACTACCACCAACTCATTGACACTCCTACCCATGTTGGAGGTAACACCCTGGACCTTATTTTTGCCCCACTTCCCCTTCACACCTTATGCAACCAGATCTCACCATTCGTGCAGCCAGTGCCATGTTCTGACCATAATGCCATTCTCTTTGACATTCCACATAACAGAGAAGAACAGCCGTCTTCCGCTTCAAACCCTCCTGTTCTCCACCGCTTCAGGCACTTCAACAAAGAAACATTCCTCAGCGATACTCTTCATCATCTCAGCCCTGACACCAACAACCTGGCTAAACTAATAGTCAGCTGGAACAACAACCTTTCCAGAGCTGCGCTCCTACCACCCTCCACAATGCCCACCTACAAGAACCACACAGCCGTGTGGTTCACTGCTGACCTGCGTGAATTGTTAGTGCACCTCAGAAAGCTTGAATGCCACTGGCGCGACGCTCCAGGCATATCATCGACCAATCTGCTTATCTGAATATACAACATCGAAGAGCTGTCAACCACAAGAGAAAAGAACATCACCCGGTACCCTCATGCGCTCCCTTAATAAACCTTGTGAGTTCTTCAGCCTCGTTAAATCCCTCACAAAAGATACATCCACGCATAAACCATTGAACACTCCTAGCCCAGAAACCTTTGCTACATACTTTCAAAGCAAAACAGCATCAACAATGGCCAACTCAGATTGTTCTGACCTTAAATGCTCTCCCAGGCACCTCCCCCCTTCCAATGACACACTCATATCCACACTAGAGTCCTTTTATCAATACTCTCCCGAACAAATAGAGAGGATCATCAGTTGGATCAACACAACCACCTCCCCAACAGACCCATGTCCAGCATTTTGGATCAAACGCGAACCTACCTCAGCCCAGTCATCGCCAGAATCGCTAACCTATCACTATGTGAAGGCATCCTTCCACCACTTAAAACTGCCTCCATCAGGCCACTGATAAAGAACAACAAGCTTGACCCTTCAGAGATCAGTTCCTACAGACCTTTCTCCAGCCTCTCCTTCCTAACCATAATACCAGAAAAGATCATCCATCAATAAACCCAGGACCACATCGACTCCTTCGCACCTCTGGACCAGCAACAGCACGGGTTCCGCCAGCAACATGGTGTGGAAACCCTACTGACAACTCTCTTGGACAGACTCTGCACAGGCTTAGACAAGAAGAAACCAGGATTCATCCTGATATTTATGGACATCGCCTCTGCCTTCGATACAGTCAACCACAATCTCCTACTCACCCGCCTTCATCAAAAAGGTATAAGAAACCTAGCCCTCAACTGGTTCAAATCATACCTCTCCGACCGGCAGCAACAAGTCCACATAGAAAAACATTCATCCAGACCATTCCAACAGGCACAAGGAGTCCCACAGGGATCATCCCTTTCTGCCCTGCTTTTCAACATATATATACACAGCCATTCTGTGCCATTATACAATCGTTCAACATTTACTACCACATTTATGCTGACAGTGTATTGCTATACTCCCCTTTCTCCATAGACAGCCCTGACTATTCTTCCATTGCAGAATGCTTCAATGCAGTCTCAGATTGACTCACTACCCACAATCTGATGGTCAACAGCAGAAAGTCGGAGGTCTTATTTATAACCAAAGACCATACTTTTACCTCGCCGACTTCAGTGTCATGGCCAAGCAAGAAGTACGCTATCTTGGAATCGCAATTGACCAACTTCTGAATTGGGAGGCCCACATTCGAAATGTCTCCAAAGCAGTCTACCATAAGCTGAGAACCCTCTGGCATCTACGCCCTCTCCTTGAGCCCTCAGATTACTACACTGTATCCCAAACCCTCATCTTTCCTCACTTGGACTACTCCAACATAATATTCCATGGCCTGTCAAAGCACGCTCTCCAACCATTACAACTAGCCATGAACACAGCCGCCTGAACACTCCTGTCTGCATCGATATATGAACACATCACGCCCCTATTGATTCAGCTTCACTGGCTCCCCATAACAAGTCGCCTGATATACAAAGCCTTCCTACTTACCTTCAAGGCCCTTCACGGCATGTCTGCAACCTCTCTCACAAAGCTCATACAACGTACACCGGAGACCAGAACTAGGAGATCATGCATGGTGAACTCACTTGCCATCCCCTCAGCAATAAGGTCATGTACCCAGTCTACTAAGAATCGTGCATTTTCCTTATATGCGCCAACTCGATGGAACATCCTACTCCCAACGATACGAGCCATCCCAGATCTAACATCTTTCAGGAAGGCATTAAAGACATCTGTTCCAACTAGCCTACAACCAGCCACCCTAAACAAGAGCTAAGTCATAACCGCTCAACCTACCCGCCTGCACACTTGAAATCCATTTCCCCATGCTAACATTTAACATATAGCTACCTGCTCTCAACACTTGTATGCTACTGTTCTCCATTGTTTTCAACCCAAGTTAAATTGTTCTATCTAAATCTGATGATTTAATGTTATACTGTTTAACCGTTCATGTTAATGCCAATTCAATATAAATTGTTCTATGCAATCTGTTCTATGTAAACCAGTTTATTGTTCACGTTATATGTAAACCGCACTGATCTGAAAAAGTGCGGTATATAGAAACAAATAAATAAAAATAAATAATCTTCATTTCATTCCAAAGGTGGTTTCAGATTTCCATCTCAATCAGTCTATAGTGCTGCCAACATTTTTTCCTCAGCCTCATGCTCACAAAGGGTAGGCAATGTTTCACATGTTGGACTACAAACTAGCCTTGGCCTTCTACTTGGAGCGGAGAAAGGACCATAGACAATACTTCCAGCTTTTTGTTTCTTTTGACACCCCAGTAAGCTAGGGACAGCCATTTTCAGATGCTTTCTTTCCATTTGGCTACGTATCAGTTTTTTTATACTTTCAGTTTTGAGAAGGGGGAGGAGTGGCTCAGTGGTTGGGACAGGTTACTTCAGGCCGGAGGGCCAGGGGTTCAATTCCCACATGGGGACAAGTAACCTCAGGCCAGAGGGACTGGGGTCCTTGTGGCCTTGGGCAAGCCAACTTAACCTTCCATTGCCTCAGGTACACTTAGATTGTGAGCCCTTCGGGGACAAGGAAATAAAAAGTATCTGTTAGTATATACATGTAAACCACTCTGATGCTTAAAGTAAAGGGCAATATATCAAATGCCTAAACCATAACCATAGCCAAGTCTTTTCCATCCTGGAGATTCACTGCCTGCCTGTGATAGAAACATCATCATTTAGGCATCAAAGGGCTTCATCATAGATACCTGACCAACTTATATCACTCTCCAGTACTATGAGGGGTGGGGGGGGGGGGTTGATCATTTCCTCTAACACATTAGAAGTCTTTGGTGCATAGATCTTCACAAAGAAGATCCACTTCCCCTAGTAGAAGGAGAGATAGCCAGTCAGACTCAGATGTCATTACAGCACCACTCTGTCGGCATCTGACTGCCCCTGTCCTCTCCCAAGGAGTTAGCTATATCTCATACAAAATAATGGGATAAGGCCATACCATTTCCATTGGAGATGGAGGAGGCGTCCAGGACTGAAATTTTAGATACCCTCCAATATTCCATTGCCCCTAAGGAGGCAGTGGCATTGCCCATGCACCATATCCTTCTGAGGTTACAGATTAGAATGTGAGACACCCCCTGTCTCTGTATTTCCAGTTAGTAGGATGATCTACTCCATGTATAGATTACAAAAGACTCCCAGATTTGAGAAGCTTCAGCTGCAGTACCATGGTATAGTTGTCAAATCTACTCTCAAAAGAACCTAAAGCACCAAGTCAGCTTCTCTGGGGTGGGAGGCCCAGACATTGGACTTATTTGAGGGGGAGAGGTTTTTTTTCAGAACACCACGCTTACTTCCTGCGTGGTATCCTACCAGTTCTTCATTGGTATGCACATAATGTAATGCCATGCACAGCCTTAACGATATGTCAGACTGTCTTCTCCAGAGAAAGCTGAACAGTGTCATTCCCTTGTGAGTCAAGAGAAGGAGCGCAGGAAATACATTGTTTATGTGACATATTTTCGATATGGCATTGAGAGCCTTTGTGAGCATTGGCACCTGGAGACTTTCATGGTTCCAGGCCTCAGACATTCAGGCCAGTGTCCTGCAGCAATTTGAGGATGTGCTGTGCCGTGGAGACATCTCTTCAGTGATAAGGTGCAAGAAGCTACTACCATAATGTAGCAGCACACTCTCCATGCACATTTCTGACTCAGCCTCTGCTGCTTCTCAGACGTTTCAGAGTGGGGGCAGCAAAGATCCTATTCTCCTTGAACAAGCAGGAAGGTCAGTCCTCACATATGGGTGACATCAGCGCCGACAGAGCCCACATAGAGCATTTCCCCAACTTTCAAAGAAAGTCGTTGGGAATGCTACCATGCATGCGTGGTCCCCTTCCCGCCCAAGGGTGCCATATTGTTCAGTCTCTTTATTTCTGCCGAGCCCAATGGACGTGGTCCTCATCTCTCCTGAAAAAAGTGATTCTTTCCCTTCCAATTTTGTTCCCTGTACTGCTTCTGCCTCAGGTCGGGCACCTCAGTGCCACACTCTGCCTCATGTGTTCCCTCTTTTGTCGAGTTTCTTCCTTGACTGGCATTCACACCTATTTCTCCCCGGGGTCCTCCCACCATGACTCCCAGTGGTTTAAAAAGTGTTACCGATGTGGCCAAACCATATCGGTTACTGATACTCAAGATTGCTGCCTCCATGTCTGGGCCCGGTCCACGACAGATCCTCCTGTGACCGGTGCCAGGCCATGACGTCCAAGACCAACAGGAAACGTTTAGAGTTGCAGGGGAAGCTGTTTCCCAAGCCAGACTCTGCTCCAGCGTTCCCCTCTCCCAGTCCGAAGGAGGGTTCCTCAAGGAAGGTCTGGGCGTCCTCAGAGTCCTGCAGTGGAGGCTACTCTGGTAGGTTGCCGGACCCTCCCAAGAAGAAGGTGCGCCCCCCCCCCAAGTTGCCGATGAAGCCTGGGAAGGTTCTGCGGCGGACTCGGGCAATTTGGTGCAGTGCCCCCCTAAGTTCTCGAGGCAGGAGTCCTTGGCTGGTGGTGACCACACCAGGGTTCGGGAACTCATAGTCCCAGAGTGTTGGCACCAGACCCAAGGCCCTCAGTGTCTGTGCCGCAGACTGCTGAGCCATCGGGTCATGAGGCCCATATTGAGGCCATGGAGCAGAGTCTCTCCTCCATTTTGGCATTGCAGCAGGCATTGATGTCTGGACTCCCAGCATCATCAGCCTCAACGCCTGGCCCCCCCCCCCCCAGCCTCGAGGAATGCCCGATGCATCAAACTAGACACTGAGCGCTGCCGGCCTCTGATAAGTCCTCTGCTCTGGTCGAGGTCCCAGTCCTCGGGGCTCCGATCCTCCCCGGCGAGCCTGCGGGGATCTGACCCC
Organism: Ichthyophis bannanicus; assembly: GCA_033557465.1. Taxonomy (NCBI): domain Eukaryota; kingdom Metazoa; phylum Chordata; class Amphibia; order Gymnophiona; family Ichthyophiidae; genus Ichthyophis; species Ichthyophis bannanicus. The sequence goes on from CM066035.1 coordinate 282,511,770, forward strand.
GGTTCTCGGTAGGTTCCTGGGGGTTACCCCCCGAGGCCGAGTCCTTGACAACCTCGTGTTCCAAATGGGAGACCCAGGACGAGTCTTCTCCCGAGACTTCCCTGCATCAGGACGTTCCTTCGGAGCCTTCACCCCCGCAGCCTTGACGGTACTCCCCACCCGAGGATGGTGGTGGTCCATGATATCATTCGGGACATGACTCAGGCTCTCTTGGTGCAGATGGAGTCCGAGGAGGACCGTGCACCGAGGAGCTGGAAATTTTGCAGTACAAGTCTCTGCCTCTTACAGTCTCTATCCCACCCATCCTCGAGAGGCTCCTTCTCCGGACTTGGAAGACCCCGGCCTCTGTGCTGGTGGTCAGTCGGTATGTCAACGCCATTTACCTAATCTGGAAGGGTGCGGTGTTCCACAAGCCTCAGCTCCCCCACAATTCAATGGTGGCGGAGTCATCGATGCAAAAGATTTAAAGTCAAAAGACTTCCTCATCTGTACCCCCAGGCGCCATGCTCGGTTGCTGTATACAAGCCTACGAGCTGTATATGGGAATGTATTTGAAGAGCGTGGTCCAGAAGCTCTTGGCAGACCTTGCCAGGGAACCTCTCCAGCGCTTCTTTCCCTGACAGGGGCTGTCCGGGACTGTAAGTTTCTCTCTAGAGCGGCCTACAATGAGTTTTGAGGCCTCAGCCTGGGTGGCGGCCGCGGGCATCGGGAACTGGTGCCAAGCATGGCTGCAGACCTCGGACCTGGAGCAGTGGGTGTAGGAAAAACTCCTGGATGTGCCCTGCAATGGAGAGAATCTTTTTGGGAAGCCGATGTCTGATAAGGCCACCGAGATCGAGGCTGAGATTGTTAGCCAACAGAGGCTTTCCAAAAAGACCTCGGCTCTCCCTAGGAAGAAACCCTCGGGAAAGAAGACTTTTTTTCCCGAGGAAAAAGGGTTACCCCTGGCTTGCCATTACCAGCCTCACCAACCCGCACAGCCAAAGGGTCAAGGGCATGGGCCCAGAAAGCCCAAAACCCAAAGCTTCAGTCACCATCACCCCCTCAGTCTGGGGGAGCTTTTAACTCAGTGGGCAGGGTCTACCTTCCCACAGGAGACCCACCTCAGCCCATAGGGGGTCGAGTAGCCTCCTTTGCCAACAGCTGGGCCACCATCACTACAGTCCAGTGGGTCCTGCGGGTGGTGAGAGAGGGTTATTCCCTCCACTTTCAACAAAGCCCTCCAGAGTACTTTCCAGGGGAGCTACCCATCCCCTCCTTCACTTGGCCTTGCTCTTCACAGATTGCAGACCTGCTCAGGGACAAGGCGGTGGAACGTTTGTCCCACCACCTCTTGTGCAGAGGCTTCTACTCAAGGTATTTCCTTGTCCCCAAAAGAACATGAGGCTTCCAGCCTATCTTGGATCTACGCAACCTCAACAGGTTACTGTTGAGGGAGCGGTTCAAGATGCTCTCCCTTGGAACACTACTGCCCTACCTCCGCCAGGGAGGCTGGCTTTGCTCCTTGGATATCAAGGACGCTTATGCCCACATCCTGATTCATCCATCCCACAGGCGATACTTGAGGTTTGTGGTGGGAGGGCTGCACATCCAGTACAGGGTGCTCCCATTCTTTATCTTTATTCAGTCGCTTGATAGACCGTCCAGGCCGAAGCATCAGGGCGGTGTACAATAACAGGTAAAATGTCAGCTGCTGGAAACGAAAGCTAGAAAGGAATGCCAATAAATGACAGGACAGCAAGAGACAGTAACAAAGGTAGAAAACAGGAAAGCTCCAAAAAAGGGGTGGTAGGAGGAGAAGGGAGAGAGAGGAGAGGGGAGGGAAAGGGTAGAGGAAGAGTCACGAGGACTGGGGGGCGCAACTGGGGGATGGGGCGCTGTCAACAGGGAGAGGGAGGTCAAAGGCCTGACAGAACCAGATGAGTTTTAAGGAGGGCTTTGAAGCGGGAGTAGGATAGCTCAGTGTGGAGGAGAAGGGGAAGGGAGTTCCAGAGGGCAGGTCCTAGAAAGAAAAAAGCAGAGCGGCGGGTAGATTCTAGGCGGGCCTGATTAGGAGAAGGGAGGAAGAGACGATTACCGTGAGAGGAGCGAAGAAGGCGAGGGGAGGGCTGGAGGTGAATAATGTTAGCCAAGTACTGGGGGGTATTGGTGTAGAGAACCCGGTGGACGGTGATGAGCAATTTGTAGACAAACCTAAACTTGACCGGGAGCCAATGCAGAGTGAAGAGACAAGGGGACATGTGAGAGCGAGCAGGGGAGGAGGTGACAAGACGAGTGGCGGCGTTCTGAACAAGTTGAAGGCGGCGGAGCTGGGAGGACGGGAGACCTGCATAGACAACATTACAGTAGTCTAGACGAGATGTTACTAAAGACAAAACAAGAGTAGCAACAGAGGGGAGGGGAAGAATGGGACGAACAGCTTTGATACGATGAAGATGGAAAAAGGAAGTACGAATAACAGAGGAGATATGCTCGTGGAAGGAAAGAGCAGGGTCTAAGGTAACACCCAGATAGCGAAGGGTGGGCACAAGAGGAATGGAGTGAGAGCCCATGGTGGGAGATAGCCTGGGTTGGGGAAGCCCAAGAGAGATCCAGGTTGCTGAGGACTTGGCAGGGTTGGCATGTAGAAAATTGGACTCGAACCAGGAAGCAGTAGAGGAAAGACAGTGGTTGAGTGGGCCAAGGTCCGGGGAGGAGGAGGAGGTGTGATGAACAAGAAGGATGTCGTCGGCATAAATGTAGAATGAGACAGCGGACTGCTGAATAAGGAGGGCTAAGGGGGCAAGAAAAACATTGAAAAGCAAGGGAGCGAGAATTCGGGCTTGCCGCCTCCCCATGGGTCTTCACAAAGTGTCTGGCCGCGATAGCCACACATGGGACCACTATGATAAACTGAGGAAAATAGTTAAGAAAAAAACTAAAAGGAGCAGTTGCACAGGTTAGAAATTTACATCGAGCATGGGCACTGTTTAAAACTACTATCTTGGAAGCCCCTTCCAGATGTATTCCACGCTTTAACAAAAGTGGAAGGAAGGCGAAAAAACTGCCAGCATGGTTTAAACGTGAGGTCAGAGTGGCTGTTGCTGCCAGCAACAAAATCATTAACCTTTGCAGTTTTTATTACTGATTCTGAATTTATCTCTCTTAACAGTTTTTTTCTGTATGCTTGCTGTGAATCATTTCATCCATGATCTGTTGTCCTCAACTTCATTTGTCAATCTATCATCTTTAAGTTTAAATTTACCAATCATAAATCCATTTTTTATCAATGTAAGGTTTTTGGAGTAACCCTTTTTATTTCCACAGGTATGTGTGCATTTCCCACATGTTTTTCCCTATTTGCTGTTCTAATTCTATAGAGAGTGGGTTGCCTTCCTTTTTCACATATTCTGTTGCGTTCTTTCTTGCATGTACTGATGGATTCTCACTTATTCCTTCTATTTGTCAGAATGCTTGTGCAATTATACCTTCTTGCTACATTATTTTTTGAGTATTTTGTTCTCCTAATGCTTTATAGCATGCCTGTAGGCCTATGATAGTAGCTTTTCTATATAATCTACTGTATTTCTATAAAACCCATTCCTTATTTGACTCTTGGAACATACTATTCTTGACATACACGGATTCTTATAAATTGCTCATGGAGGTGGAGGAATTTTATTGTTCATACATCCAATTTGTCAAGATCTTCATGAGGCCAGTCTACTGTTCCAAAGTTGTATAAGCGTATGGAATTGCTAGTTGATTAATGGTTTGTATTTTGTTCAATGCTGTTTTAAATACTTTTCATTATTAATTTTAATCTCCAGTAATAATCTGCTGACTTTCTTTCTCTTGGTAATTTATACTGTATTGTTTCTCCTTCTACCCCTTGATATAGTATTTATATAAACCTTCCTGTTCAAGTTACAGTCTTACATAAGAACATAAGAACATAAGATATGCCATACTGGGTCAGACCAAGGTCCATCAAGCCCAGTATTCTGTTTCCAACAGTGGCCAATCTAGGTCATATGTACCTAGCAGTTTCCCCAAGAGACACAAGTTCCACAATGCTTGTACTGGGTCAAGCATTGATATCTTCGGTCACTTCTTAATAATGGTTTATGGACCTTTCCTCCAGGAACTTGTCCAAACCTTCTTTAAGCCCAGCTACACTAACAGCCTTTACTACATCCTCCGGTAACAAATTCCAGAGTTTGATTACACGTTGAGTGAAAAAATATTTTCTTTTATTAGTCTTAAATAGTTTACCCTGTAGCTTCATTGCATGTCCCCTAGTCTTTCTATATTCTGATAAGGTAAACAATCGATCTACGTTTACCCGTTCCACTCCGTTCATTAATTTATAGACTTCTATCATATCTCCCCTCAGCCGTCTCTTTTCCAGGTTAAAGAGCCCTAACCTTTTTAGCCTTTCTTCATAGGAGTATCCTTCCATCCCCTTTACCATTTTGGTGGCTCTTCTCTGTACCTTTTCTAAAATCGCTATATCCTTTTTAAGATACGGCGACCAGAATTGCACACAATATTCAAGGTGCGGTCTCACCATGGAATGATATAGAGGCATTATAATATCTTTTGTTTTATTTTCCATTCCTTTCCTTATCATACCTAGCATTCTATTTGCTCTCTTGGCCGCCGCTGCACGCTGGGCCGAGGGTTTTAACATGGTATCCACAATGACGCCTAAATCTTTTTCCTGGGTGGTGGTTCCTAATTTGGAACCTTGCATCGTGTAACCATAGTTTGGGTTGTTCTTCCCTAGGTGCATAACCTTGCACTTGTCCACATTAAATTTCATCTGCCATTTTGATGCCCAGTCTTCCAATTTATCAAGATCCTCTTGCAATTTTTCACAATCCTCTTGGGTTTTAACAACTTTAAATAGTTTTGTGTCATCTGCAAATTTGATAACCTCACTCGTTATTCCACTTTCCAGGTCATTTATGAATATGTCAAAAAGCAGCGGACCCAGCACAGATCCCTGGGGTACACCACTATTCACCTTTCTCCATTGGGAAAATTGGCCATTTAGCCCTACCCTCTGCTTTCTATCTTTTAACCAGTTCCTGATCCACAATAGTACACTGCCTCCTATCCCATGACTCTTTAGTTTTGCCAAAAGTCTCTGATGAGGGACCTTGTCAAAGGCTTTCTGAAAGTCCAGATACACAATATCAACCGACTCACCTTTGTCCACCTGTTTATTCTCTCCTTCAAAAAAACATAACAGATTAGTAAGACAAGATCTTCCTTGTCTAAAGCCATGTTGGCTGTCTCTCATTAGGTTGTGACTATCTACATGCTGAGTAATTTTATTCTTTATGATGGTTTCTACTATTTTTCCTGGTACTGACGTCAGGCTCACCGGTCTGTAGTTTCCCAGATCACCCCTGGAACCCTTTTTAAAAATTGGTGTTACATTGGCGATCCTCCAATCTTCAGGTATTAGAGATGATTTTAATGATAGTTCACAGATTACTGATAGCAGTTCTGAAATATCATATTTCAGTTCTTTCAACACTCTTGGATGTATACCATCCGGCCCAGGTGATTTGCTACTCTTCAGTTTATCTAATAGTTGTAAGACAACTTCGCGATGTATCGATATTTCCTTCAATTCTTCTGCACCTTTAAATACCACTTCAGTCAAGGGTAACATCCCTACATCTTCCTCAGTAAAGACCGAAGCAAAGAATTCATTCAGTCTCTCCGCTATCGCCTTGTCGCCTCTTAGTGCTCCTTTAACCCCTTTATCATCTAATGGACCAACTGACTCTCTCACAGGTTTTTTGCTACGAATGTACTTGAAAAGGTCTTTATTTCGCGTTTTTGCTTCCGCAGCAAGCTTCTTCTCAAATTCTCTCTTTGCCTGCCTTATCAATGCCAGTGTTTGTGCTGTTTCCAGGTTTCGTCGTTTGGCTCTTTTTTCCATTTCCTGAAAGATGCTTTTTTGGCAACAACAGCCTCTCTGACCTCACCTTTAAACCATGCTGGCAGTTTTTTGGACTTCCTTCCACTTCTTTTAAAGCGTGGGATACAGCTAGTCTGGGCTTCCAAGATAGTATTTTTCAACAACACCCAAGCTTGATGTACGTCTTTAACCTTCGCAACTGCTCCTTTTAGTTTTTTCTTAACTGTTTTCCTCATTTTATCATAGTCTCCCTTTCGAAAGTTAAAAGGTAGTACTGTGGATTTCCTTACTATCCCTCCTCCACTAATTAAATCAAAGGCAATCATGCTACGATCACTATTGCCAAGTGGCGCCAACACCCTTATCTCTTGCACTAGATCTGGTGTTCCACTAAGGACTAGGTCTAATATGGCTTCCCCTCTGGTTGGTTCATGAACCAGCTGCTCCAAGAAGCAGTCATTTATTTCATCTAGGAACTTTATCTCCCTAGCATGTCCTGACGTGACACTGACCCAGTCGATACTGGGGTAATTGAAATCACCCATTATTATTACTGTGCTGTAACTTTTGTTAGCTTCCTTGATTTCTTTGAGCATTTCATCATCCATTTGGTCATTCTGGCCAGGTGCTCGATAGTACACCCCCACTGCCATTGACTTCCCCCTTTTATATGGAATTTCAATCCATATAGATTCTACAGCAGATTTTGTTTCCTGCAAAACTTTAATCCTTTCTGAGTCAATGCCCTCTCTAACATAGAGCGCAACCCCTCCACCAATTTGATCAGCTCTATCATTACGATATAGTTTGTACCCAGGTATCACAGTGTCCCACTGGTTGTCCTCCTTCCACCATGTCTCTGATATTCCAATCATATCTAACCTTTCATTTAGTGCTATATATTCTAACTCTCCCATCTTATTCTTTAGACTTCTAGCATTTGCATACAAGCATTTTAGAGAATGTATTTTATTCATGTTAATTTGGCTATTGTTAGACATGGGTAAATTGGGATCTTTAAGCTCTGTCTGCTCCATACTTGAGGGCATTTGGGCTACTTTACTCTTTTGTGGAACCTCTCTGCTTTTGGTAGTATCCTTCAAGGATACATTCTTCCGAACCATCTGCTCTTGGGCGACTGTCGGCTTTCCCCTAATATCTAGTTTAAAAGCTGCTCTATCTCCTTTTTAAAGGTTAATGCCAGCAGCCTGGTTCCATCCCGGTTAAGGTGAAGCCCATCCCTTCAGAAGAGCTCCTCCTTTCCCCAGAATGTTCCCCAGTTCCTAACAAATCCAAAACCCTCATCTCTGCACCATTGTCTCATCCACGCATTGAGACTCCGGAGCTCTGCCTGCCTTTTGGGTCCTGCGCGTGGAACAGGAAGCATTTCGGAGAATGCTACCCTGGAAGTTCTGGATTTCAACTTCCTACCTAAAAGCCTAAATTTTGCCTCCAGAACCTCCCTACCACATTTTCCTATGTCATTGATACCGACATGTACCAAGACAGCAGACTCCTCCCCAGCACTATCTAAGACCTTATCTAGGTGGCGCGTGAGGTCCACTACCTTCGCACCAGGCAGGCATGTTACCAAGCGATCCTCACGTCCACCAGCCACCCAGCTATCTACATGCCTAATGATCGAATCACCAACTATAACGGCTGTCCTAGCCCTTCCCTCATGGGCACATGGCCCTGGAGAAACTTCCTCGGTGCGAGAGGGTTTTACATCACCTGGAGGACAGGTCCTAGTTACAGGATCACTTCCTGCCACACCAGGGTGATGCTCTCCTGTCACGTGACCTCTCTCCTCCATGGCAACAGGGGTGCTGACAGACTGGAGGTGGGACTTCAGGACTATATCCCTGTAGGTCTCGTCTATGTACCTTTCTGTCTGTCTTATGTTTTCCAAGTCTGCTACTTTAGCCTCTAGAGAACGGACTTGTTCCCTGAGAGCAAAGAGCTCCTTGCACCTAGTGCACACGTAAGACCTCTCACCAACTGGGAGTAAATCATACATGTGACACTCAATGCAAAAGACTGGAAAGCCCCCATCCTGCTGCTGGACTGCTGTCTGCATCTTAGTTTTAAGTTTGTGTCTAGATCTTTAAGTTCTTACTTTCTAGAGATTGCTATGGGTATTTATACCAATAAAACTGTACCTAATACGTTTAATATACCTTGTTCACCTGAAGCTTAATTAATCTCAGGTCCTTAGTGTATGACTGATTTGGGTAATGAGCTTCACCTGAAAGCACCTCCTGTCTTTTAAGATGTGTAAGTACCTATAAAGCTATGATTATCCCAGGGGAGGGTGGGTGTGGGGAGGGAGGGAGGGAGGAAAATAACGCTTATTAAAAGAGGACTGCTACACAGTACCCTGTCTTGTGCTGCTGAGGTAAGCTAAATTCTGATTTGATTTAAATTATAGCTCTTAGCTGCTGCTAGGCTCTAAGTTCTTATGAAATGTAAACTACAAGCTCTCTGCTGGGTACTAAATTTAACCAGAAAGCTCTCTTCTGTGTGTTAAATTTAAACTAAAAGTACTTTGCTGTTACTTTGCCCTGAGTGACTATTAAATTTAAACTACAAGCTCTCTGCTGGGTATGAAATGTAACCAGAAAGCTCTCCTCTGTGTTTTAAATGCAAACTTTAATTGCTGTTACTAGGCCCTAACTGATCCAACAAAAAACAGTGGGTTCACAGATTAAGTAGCTTTAATACAAAGAATTCTTTTTAGAAAATTACCAGAAGTATATACTCACAGTTGCAGATTTCTCTCCAGAAGTAACAGGCCCCCTTTCTGGTCCTTCAAGATGTTTTCAATTTTGCTTGGTTTTCCTCTATGGAAGGTTTCTTTAGTATGTTTGTCCAGGTCAGATGTCCTTCTGATATCAGTGAAACATGAGAACTTAAGATTTGCCATACTGGATCAGACCAAAGATCTGTCAAGCCCAGTACCTTGTTTCCAACTGTAAAGGTTTACTAAGTGTGCTGCTGGCTGTGAATTTCTAACGACAGAAAATCTGTATACACATAAAGGCATAATGAAGTGGCAGGGCTCATTCACTGGAAATTGTGTAAGCACTATAACACAACTATAAAAGAAAAACACTGAAATCATGACTTTTAGAGAATTACGGAGAATGAAGAAGCTGTGATCAACGGGAACGTTCCCATTCCCACCGATAAAAAGCTTAATGCATGAAAACTGGCTACGGTAATGAAGAAAAAACTCCCCACAAGAATATAAAAACATAAAATAGCCATACTGGATCAGACCAAGGGTCCATCAAGCCCAGTATCCTGTTTCTAACAGCAGCCAATCAAGGTCATAGGTACCTGTTAAGTTCCCAAAAAGGTACACAGATTCCATGCTGTTTATCTTAGGGGTTAAGCAGTGGATTTCCCTGGTCTTGTTTAATAATGGTTTATGGAGCTTTCCTCCAGGAATTTGTTAAACCTCTTTTAAATACAGCTTTTACTACATCCTCCGGTAACAAATCCAAGTTTGATTATGCGTTGAGTGAAAACATATTTTCTCTGATTAGTTTTAAATGTGCTACACTGTAGCTTCATTGCATGCCCCCTAGTCGTCCTACTTTTTGAAAGAATAAACAACCAATCTACATTTACCAGTTCCACTCTACTCATTATTTTATAGACCTCATATCTCCCCTCAGCCGTCTTTTTTCCAAGTTGAAGAGCCCAAACCTTTTAAGCTTCTCCTTGTAGGAGTATCCTTCCATTCCCTTGATCATTTTGATTGCTCTTCACTGTACCTTTTCTAATTCCACCTTTTAAGATATGGCAACCAGAATTGCACACAATATTCAAGGTGAAGTGCCATAATGGAGCGATACACAGACATTATAATATCCTTGATTTTATTCTCTATTCCTTTCCTTATAATTCCTAGAACTCTATTTGCTTTTTTGGTGGCTGCTGCACACTGGGCAGAAAGTTTCCAATATTCTCCACAATGATGCCTAGATCCTAATGGCACCTGAATGGTGGTTCCTAATGTGGAATCTTGCATCGTGTAACAATTTAGTTTGCGTTGTTCTTCCCTAAATGACATATTGCACAATACTTAATACAAAATGTTAAACAGTGCTTGTGTTTCCAACTTCTAGTTCTGTATTTCTCAAGCTAGTCCTGGAGTAGACAGGCCTGGTCAGTCTGTTTTTCATGATATCCACAATGAACAGGCATGCGCTAGATTTGCACACACTACTTCTACTGCATGCAAATATGCCTCATGCATATTCATTGTAGAAATAAAAATCAGAATGGCTAGGAGACACTCAAGGACCGGCTTGAGAAATACTGTTTTAGTTAACATAAAATATCTGAAGCACATTTCCTTTTCTTCCATTCTTTTTCTTCATATTCTCTGGGGATGGGGGGTCCACTTTCATTTCTCTAACCGCATGCTCTCAGTGCAGTTCATTTCTCAGGAATCTCTTTGCCTCTGAACTGTCTCTATTTTTTCTCTTCCCATTTTCACTTTCTGCTGATTCTACCCGTCTATCCCTTCCGTTATAATCTTTAACCTCTCCCTCCTTTCCTACCATATTTCCCAGAATATAAGACACATTTTTTTACATCGGGAAGTGATGGCACAACTTATACAATGGAACGACCTATCTAATAAATCTATGCAATGGACCATTCCAATAAACCGCATATAAATACTCGCACCTGCACCATGGACGGTCTTTCTCTCTGGGCCCTCCGCTCTACGCCCAGCGCTTGCAAGCAGACCCTCCGATCAATAGACTGGTTTGTACTTGGATTATACTTGAAAATAGCATACCAAAAGCATACTGGACAAATTTCAGTTACAACACAAATCTTTTTTTCAACCCCACAGAAAATGGTTACACCAAAAGCGCAAATTCATACTCCGCGGAATTCAAATTGAAAGTTATTCATTATGCAGAAGAACATGGTAACAAACCGCTGAGCAAAATTTTGTGATAAGTGAGAAATTAGAGCATCAGTGATGCTGAGAGCTAAACTATTGGCAGTTTAATTACTGGCAGGGTCTCCCAAGATGGACAGGTCTCAGCTGAGGTGCCAGACCAAGACAAACCACCCATCTGGGCAGCAGCAGAATGCGATAGTGTTGACGGCGGAGGATCACATTTCTGTGACAACGGCAACAACACTAAACTTAAACTGCACAGAAGAAAGGCCCGGCAATCTACTTCTGTATCTTGCCATGAAAACCCAATGGATAGTTACAACAAAACAAATTGTGCTATAGTGCTGGAAGATGAGACCCCCAGGTCCGAAGACACTCAACTAGCTACTGGGGAAGAGCTGAAGACTTTTCAGAGTAAAGCCAGCATTTATGATGTGGTTGGATCAAAGCCCTCGGGACGTCTGCTGATGTGGCTGCGCATGAAATGAGAGTCAGAAGCTGTAAAGATGTCTTACGCATTGGAACATGGAATGTACGAAGCATGAACCAAGGGAAGTTGGAGGTGGTCAAGAATGAAATGGAACGTGTACAACTTGATCTGTTGGGTGTCAGCGAACCGAAATGGACTGGCATCAGGCACTTTGCATCAGATGATCACATGGTCTACTATGCTGGAAATGAAAGACAAAGAAGAAATGGTGTTGCATTTATAATAAAGAAGAAACTTGCAAGAACTGTAATGAAATACAATGCAGTCAGCGAACGCTTAATCTCTATTCCTGATCGTGATAGCCAGTCTGGTCCCGGACCTCTGGGTTCCCTATCTCATTCAGCAGCTTGGAGACTGAGAAAACTCCTCCTTTTTGTGATGTCACCGATATATCCTCCCTGAATCCGCCTCCCAAGTCCAGTTACCTCAGTCTCCAAGCAGCTGGATGGACTGGAGCCCGGGGGTCCGGGCTCACTTGAGACTCAATTAAGTTTGGGATAGTTAGTTTATGGGGGTACTTTTCGCCCTTTGGGGTCAGTGTGCACAAGCAGTTGAACTTGGGGTGCTGTGCCATTAAGTTTCTGCAGGCTTTTTCCTCACTCCCCCCCCCCTTCTACTACAGCGTTTGTTATTTTTTCAGGGGCAGTGCTTCTGCTTTGGGGGAATCCGGATCGGTAGCCTTCCACCTTGGGTGCCTTGGCTACAGCTCGGGTGTGAGAGCCGGAGAGGAGTCCAGCCAGCGCCACACAGAGGTCTGCCCGTTCGTGCGCTGGCTGGCTCGGCCCGTGGGAGCTGTTTTTCTTTTCTGTGTCGGGGCAGTTTGCAGCGGTGAAGCAGCTCCCTTCTCAGTGTCCCGTTCTCCGGAGCCGCCGACAAGCAACTCTGCGGCACGAGGTGCAGAGTGCTTATTTCGGCGGGGGAAAGGTAAGCCAGCATTCTTGTGGAGAGTTTCTGTGTGCAGGGCATTTTGGCGCGAAAGCGCCGGCGCCGGGCCTAGCCGCGTGGCGGGACCGCGTGTAAACGCGGCTGTTTGAGGCGCTCAAGTTTTCCTCGCACAGTTCCCCGGGGCATCGTTTTGTATTTTTGCTCAGCCTTTTGGGCAGAGGGCCCTTTTCTGATCCTATCCTTAGAATTAAAAAAAAAAAAAAAAATCGAGGAAGGAGCATCCTTTCCATTTGCTGCTGCTGGGGCTCTTAGGGGGAGCTTGACAGTTCAGCAGGCTTCCTGGACTGCGAGTGTTTTAACTTAGCCAGGTTTATCATGTCCTCTAGGCCTCTCTGCCTTGTCTGTGGCTTGAAGAGGGCTTCTACTTCAGGAGTGTGTAAGTCCTGTGTCAGGGAGGCCGCAGTTATGGAACAGTCCAGGGACACTGGGGAAGTACTGTCTGAGGCAGAGAAGGACAAATCGGTGGCAATGCTGCCGGAAGATCCTCAGGTGGAACCTGTAGCTGGTCCATCTTCGGCGCCCGACGTCTCTATCCCTCCTGCTCCTTTTCCAAAAGAGTTGGCGGCTATTTTCTCCCAGGATTTTGTTACGCTTCTCCAGCGTACCATCTTTGGAGCTGCCCCGCAGCAGGCAGGGGCGGAGGTCTCCGGCGGGCTGAAGAGACCCGCTCCGACGCCTCAGGCCGAGGATCTTCTCCTCAGAGCTAAGAGGGCTCGACTGGAGGGTGTCTCTGTAGAGGCTTCAGTAGCCTCGGAGGGGCCTTTGTCCGACGACGAGGACCATGGTTTAGGGGTGGACGAGGAGCTTGAGGAAGGGGAGCTATCCGAAAGGGAAGATCAGGCTAGGGTGGTGCGGGTCTTCCGGAGGGATGAGCTTCCGGCTCTGTTAGCGGAGACATTAAAGGCCCTCAATATGCCGGTACCCGGGTCGGCGGAAGAGGAGTCTGGAAGATCCCTTGTTGCAGGTCTTCCGAAAGAATCAAAGGGCTTTCCCGGTACATAGGGTGTTTCGGGAGATGATTCAGGAAGAGTGGAACGTGCCCGAAGCTCCTCTTCGGGGGGCCAGGGTGATGGGTCGACTGTATCCTCTGTTGGATCCGGATAAGGAGGTGTTCCAGTCTCCCAAAGTGGATGCGGCTGTGTCGGCGGTCACTAAGAAAACCACCATTCCGGTGGAAGGTAGTACGGCTCTTAAGGACCCTCAGGACCGTAAGTTGGATGTTTTGTTGCGTCAGGTGTTTGATGTGAATGCCCTTTCGCTCCAGGCGGCTATTTGCGGAGCTTGGGTTGCTCGAGCCTGCCTGCGCTGGTCTCAGCGGGTGCAAGCGAATCCGGATGGTTCGGATGCTAGCGAAGGGCCTAAGTTGGAATCTGGCGCAGCGTACTTAGCTGATATTCATTATGATCTGATGCGGGGGCTGTCCAAAAGCATGGCGTCTGCAGTGGTGGCACGGCGTTACTTGTGGCTGCGCAACTGGGCGGCTGATAGTTCTTCCAAGGCGCGATTGAGTAAACTGCCCTTTAAAGGCCGATTGTTATTCGGGGAAGATTTGGAGAAGCTGGTTAAGGACTTAGGTGAAACTAAAGGGGGTAAGTTACCCGAGGACAGGCCCAAGGGGGGCCGGTCCTATACACCTGGTAAAGGGCAGCAGCGCGAGTTTCGGCGCCTGCGGTTCCAGAGGGTTGGTGCGAACCAGAGAGGTCGTTTCCCCAACAGTGGTCAAGGTTTTCGGGTGTTTCGAGGAGCGGGACGGGGTTTCGGTCCTTCCTCTTCCTCGACCTTCGCTAACAAAAAGCAGCAATGAAATAAGGGGGACCCGGGCACCCTTGCTGCCGATAGGAGGGAGGTTGCAGGAGTTTTATGCTGCCTGGGTCCGAGTAACCTCAGATCATTGGGTTCTGGAAGTTATCAGAGAGGTCTACGCGCTGGAGTTTTTGAGACCGGTGTGCGAGGCCTTCGTGCAGTCTCCCCGCAAGTCCGTCACCAAGTGCGAGGCGTTCCGGGAGACTGTCCAAAGGCTCTTAGATCTCAGGGTGATCGTGCCCGTTCCACCAAACCAACGCAAATCTGGTCGATACTCCATTTATTTTGTGGTGCCCAAAAAGGATGGAGGAGTCCGGCCTATTCTGGACCTCAAGAGAGTAAACCGGTGTCTTCGGGTGTCGCACTTCCACATGGAGACGCTGCGGTCGGTCATAGTGGCGGTACGCAGTGGGGAGTTTCTCACATCTCTAGATCTGTCCGAGGCCTACCTCCACATCCCCATCAGACCGGAGCATTGCAAATTCCTCAGGTTCGCGGTCCCCTTCGGTCACTTTCAGTTCCGAGCGCTACCGTTCGGCTTAGCGATGGCGCCACGCACTTTCACGAAAATAATGGTGGTGGTGGCTGTGGCTCTCCGGAAGGAGGGCATTCTAGTACATCCTTACTTGGACGATTGGCTAATCCGGGCAAAGTCCAGATCAGAGAGAGAGACGGCTACGGCACGTGTGGTGTCGTTTCTCGATGAGCTCGGTTGGATAATCAATCGCACGAAGAGCCAGCTGGTTCCCTCGCAGTCTCTGGAATATCTGGGGGCTCGCTTCGACACGGAGGTCGGAAGGGTTTTCCTTACGGAGGACTGAGCGCGGGCCCTTCGGGGATTGATAGTCCAGTTCCTTCGGCGCACTGCCCCCTCGGCGTGGCATTACCTTCAGGTGTTGAGCACGATGGCGGCCTCCATAGAGACAGTCCCGTGGGCAAGGGCCCACATGCGGCCGTTACAGAGGGCGTTGCTACGGCGCTGGTCGCATCAGCGGGACCCGCTGTCCCGGCGGTTGAGCTGTCCGGCGGACGTTCGACAGTCCCTGCGGTGGTGGTTACGTCCGGGCTCATTGGAGAGAGGGAAGCCGTTGGACGCGCCGTCTTGGGTACCTCTGATGACGGACGCCAGTCTTATGGGCTGAGGAGCGCATTGTCAGGGCAGCTATGCTCAGGGGAGCTGGGACGACCTGGAGAGGGAATGGTCGATCAACAGGCTAGAATTGCGAGCCATGTACCTGGCTCTGCGGAGTTTTCAGCCGTTAGTCGCAGGCAGGGCGGTTCAAGTGTTCGACAAAGCCGCGGCGGTGGCGTATGTCAACAGGCAAGGCGGAACCTGCAGCACCGTACTGGAATTGGAGGCCGTAGCCCTGTGCGCTTGGGCAGAGGCGAACCTTCTGGATCTTTCGGCAGCGCATATAGCGGGAGTGGACAATGTGCAGGCCAATTTCCTCAGTCGAGTTCGGGTGGACCCAGGGGAATGGGTGCTCCATCCAGAGGTCTTCGAGATGGTGGTACGTCGGTGGGGCATGCCGGTCATGGATCTCATGGTGACCTTCTCTTCGGCAAAGGCAAGCCATTTTTTCAGCAGGAGAAGGGAGAGAATGTCGGAAGGTTTAGACGCTCTTGTTCAGGAGTGGCCAGTGGGGCAGCTACTGTATGTTTTTCCCCCCTGGGTCCTGATCGGAAGAGTGCTGCAGCGTGTTGAAAGCTTCGGGGATCAGGTCATTCTGATAGCTCCAGACTGGCCTTGCAGGCCATGGTATGGGGATCTGATGCGCCTGGTGGTCGCCAGGCCCTGGCGACTTCAGCTCGTCCGGATCTGCTGTCGCAAGGGCCTCTATTCATGCCTTATGTGGATCGATTCTCTCTTACGGCATGGCTCTTGAAAGGGCACGGTTGAAATCCAGAGGCTATTCGGAAGCAGTCATAGCTATGCTCTTGAGGGCTAGGAAGCGGTCTACCTCACTTGCTTATGTGCGTGTTTGGAGGATTTTTGAGGCCTGGTGCGCGGAGAAGCGGTGTGAAGCGCTCCGGTCGTCCATTCCTCAGATTTTGGATTTTCTGCAGGCCGGCTTTGATAAAGGGCTTGCGGCGGCGTCTCTCCGCATACAAGTAGCGGCGTTGTCCTGTTACAGAGGCAAGGTGAGGGGTCAAGCGCTGGGGAGTCAGTGTGACATAAAGCGTTTTCTCCGGGCGGTGTCCTTAGCGCGACCTCCTGTTAGCCTGTTCGTTCCTAGGTGGCATTTGCCGTTGGTTCTTGATGCGTTGGAACGTGCGCCCTTTGAACCGTTGTCCCAGGCGTCGCTCAAGGATCTTACTCTCAAGGTGGTGTTTTTGGTGGCCATTTGTTCGGCGAGGAGAGTCTCGGAATTGCAGGCCCTCTCTTGTAGAGAACCCTATCTTTCCTTTTTTGCATCGAAAGTGGTGTTGCGAACGGTACCGGGGTTTCTCCCCAAGGTGGTTTCGCCGTTCCACATGAATCAGGAGATTTCCTTGCCGTTTTTTTCTCAGGACTCTCAGGCGTCGGGGCCGAGAAAGTTACATCTGTTAGATGTCCGTAGAGCGCTGAAAAAGTATTTGCGGCGGACAGCATGTTTTCGCAAGTTGGATAGACTCTTTGTGCTTTTTGCGGGGCCGAAAAAGGGTGACTCGGCTTCCAGGGGGTCTATTGCTCGGTGGATAAAGGAGGCCATTGCGTCAGCTTACCTGCTGAAAGGTAAAGTGGTGCCCGGCGGTCTGCGGGCGCATTCCACTAGGGCGCAGGCGTCTTCTTGGGCGGAGCTACGTTTGGTTCCTCCGGCGGAGATTTGCAAGGCTGCGACTTGGTCTTCCTTGCATTCCTTTGTTAAACATTATCGCCTGGAGGTGCAAAGGGCGGAAGAGACCGGCTTTGGGTCTGCTGTGCTGCAGGCTGGTCTTCCGGGTCCCTCCCGTGCTTGATGCACTTTTCACTGCTCTGGTACTAACCCAGAGGTCTGGGACCAGATTGGCTATCACGATCAGGAAGGTGAAATTAGACTTACCTGCTAATTGTTGTTCCTGGAGTGTAGACAGTCTGGTCCCGTGTCCCACCCAGTGTATTTTTCGCTAGCTAGGCACCTTTGCGCTGGAGCATGTTTACAGGTAAGAGCATGTCGTTGCTTGCCAAGGTCTAGCATAGCTGCGGAGCGCAACGGACTGTCCCTTTGCGCCTCTCATAGAGCGATAGAATCAAAGAAAAGTAATTGAAAAGCCAGGGAAAGCGGGATAGTTTTTTTTCTGCTTTTTTAGGTCAGCCTATGGACTCTTCCCTTGTGGGTGTGTAAGTGAGTAGCCTGCTTAAGTTAAAGTCACGTTAGCCTTCCTGTAGACTATTTTGGTGTTTGTTCGTGATGTTAAAGACTTAATTGTATCTCTGGTGAGTCTGCTTTGTCAATAGGTTACTGAACTTGGGAGGCGGATTCAGGGAGGATATATCGGTGACATCACAAAAAGGAGGAGTTTTCTCAGTCTCCAAGCTGCTGAATGAGATAGGGAACCCAGAGGTCCGGGACCAGACTGTCTACACTCCAGGAACAACAATTAGCAGGTAAGTATAATTTCACCTTCGTCTACGAGGAATGCCTATCAACACAACTATAATTCAAGTATATGCCCCAACAACAGCTGCAGAAGAGAATGAAATTGAAGAGTTCTATGAACAAGTACAAGCTGAAATTGACAGAACATGCAAACAGGATATCCTAATAGTCATGGGTAACTGGAATGCAAAAGTTGGCAACAAAGAAGAAGGCAAAGTAGTTGGAAAATATGGTCTTGGCAACAGAAATGAAGCTGGAGAAAGACTGATAGAATTCTGCAAGACCAACGATCTATTCATCTCAAACACCTTCTTCCATCAACACAAGCGGCGACTGTACACATGGACTTCACCCAATGGATTGTATAAAAATCAAATTGACTACATCTGTGGAAGTCAACGATGGAAAAGTTCTATAACATCAACAAAGACAAAACATGACTGGCTCGTCAGGGGCAGCACTGCTGGGGAGGTGGACCGGGCCACAAAGCTAACCATTCATGCCCTCCATCAGTTGGGCTTCGTCATCAGCTACCCCAAGTCTAGGCTCTCCCCGACACACTCTGGAATTTATAGGGGCCCAGCTGAACACTCTGCTGACCAAAGCTTTCCTTCCAGAAGACAGAGCTCACCACCTGATGTGGTTGGCCAGGGAGGTGCAAGCCTGCAGGTTTTGGCCAGGGAGGTGTAAGCCTGCAGGTCGGTGCCGGCCCGTCAGCTCCTCTGCTTGCTGAGCCACATGGCCTCACATTACGCTCCTAGCCCGCCTACACATGCAAGTGGCCCTGTGGTGCCTCTGGTCTCAGTGATCTTAGGCCACGGGCGGACTGAAGGACAGGGTGTGGGTCACCCGTCAGCTGGCGGCCTCCCTTACCTCGTGGAAGTTCCCGCACCACCTCAGGGCAGGGATGCCTTTCCAGGCACCAGCAACTCAGAGGATTCTGACTACAGACACCTCCCTGGTGAGCTGGGGTACACATTGTGAGGGGCAGCGCACTCGGGACCACTGGTCTATCGAGAAGTCTCTCCTGCAGATCAACCTTTTCGAGCTCCGGGCTATCTTTCTGGCCCTGCAAGCTTTCCGATCCGCATTCAGACAGACAACCACAGATGGCCATGTTCTACATGAACAAGCAGGGTGGAACGGGCTCCTACTCCCTCTGTTAGGAGGCCGTAGCACTTCATTCCTTTGCGGTGCACAACCGCATGACCCTAAGGGAGGTGTACCTACCGGGCCAGGACAACTCCCTGGCGGAGAGGCTCAGCAGAGTCCTCCACCCACACGAGTTGTGCCTGGACACCGAGGTGGCCCAGAGACTCTTCTGGCTCTGGGGCAGGCCCTGTTCGGACCTGTTCGCCTCTCCAGACAACGCTCAGCTTCCGCGGTTCTGCTGCCCTCAACCTCACCATGGGAGGGTGGCGGCAGGTGTGTTTCTGATTTCATGGTCGCCGGGCCTGCTTTACACATTCCCGCCGACACCTCTGATACCCAAGTGTCTGTTCAAAATCCAGAGTGAGCATGCCTCAGTGATCCTGGTTCCCCCGGGCCTCCCCTTGCAGAAGGAGGGCTCACTCCTGCTCCCCAACCTGAGGGCTCTAATACTGACAGCGTTGGCCCTTTCCACCTCACGAGGGGAGGTCAAGGAGGTTCTCCTAGCCTTCAGGAAGTCCTCCACTAGGAGGGCTTACGCCTCCCAAGTGGAGGAGGTTCTCTGGTGGGCAGACAAGAACTTGAATCTGTTTGCCTGCCAGGTACAACTCGTTTTGCAGTACCTTTTGCATCTCTCACACTCAAGCCTGAAATCTAACTCAGGGTGCATCTCGGCGCCATAGCGGCAAATCACTAGCCTGTAGAGGGGGAAGCCCCTCTTGACTCAGCTCCTGGTCTCTAGGCCCCCCTGTGCCCTCTGGCACCAGAATGGGACCTCAGTGTGGTGCTGTCCTAGCTCACCAGACTGCCATTTGAGCCTATGGCCACCTGTCACCCGAGCTACCTCTCCTGGAAGGTGGCTTTCCTGGTGGCTGTTACCTCTGCCCACCAGATGAGTGAGCTGCAAGCCCTGGTGGCGGATCCCCCCCCCTACACACGGTTCTACAAAAAACAGAGTAGTGCTGCGGATGCATCCCTTCCTAAGGTGGTATCCACTTTTCACCTCAACCAGGAGGTGGTTCTCCCTACCTTCTTTCCACAGCCTCACTCCAACAAGGTGGAGTCAGTCTTGCACACCTTGGATTGCAAGAGGGCCCTGTTCTTCTATCTTCATAGGACCAGGGACCATCGCAAAGTGCCCCAACTTTTTATTTTCTTTGACCCCAGTAAACTGGGGCTGCCAGTAACCAAACAGACTCTGTCCTCTTGGGTGGCAGACTGCATCGCCTTCGCTTATGAGCAGGCAGGCCTTTCCTTGTAGCACCGGATCACTGCTCATTGCGTCAGAGCCGTGGCCGCTTCAGTGGCCAACCTGTGCTCGATACCAGTGACAGACATATGCAAGGCCGCCACATGGTCTTTAGTGCATACTTTTTCAGCACATTACTGCCTAGGAGTTAGGGACAGTGCCTTCGGCAGGTGGTAATTAATAGAATACTCTGTGTCTAGGCAACTCCTGCCCTCCAACCAGTCGATGGTAGGGCTCCCGGACTGTTGGCAACGAGGATTGCTGGGCATTGCGGAATCTCTGCATAGGGACTCGTCCTCTGCAACTGGCAGCCTCCCCTGGTGGTCGCCGTTGGTGCTGTCATTGTTTGAGTCCCGGAAACCTGGAGCTAACGAGTTCCATATGTGAGGACTGACTTCCTACTTGTTCCTGGAGAAAGCGTAGTTAGTCTACTGTAACAGATGTTCTGCGGGAACTGCAGTAATCAGTCCTCACAACCCTCCCTCCTCCCTGGGAGTTGCCTCCTCTATCTGTTTTTTTTTTGTATTTTGCCTAAGCTATGTCATCTGATTGAACAAGATGGCATCCTTGGGCAGGAAGGGGACCACACATGCGTGGTACCATTCCCAAAGGCTTTCTTTGAAAGCTGGGGAAATGCTCCGCGCGAGCTCTGTCAGTGCCGACGTCACAATTATGTGAGGACTGATTCCTGCTGTTCCTGAAGAACACCTGTTATAGGTGAGTAACAATGCTTTACTCTCTTGGACATAGGTATTTTCCTATCTCCCAGTATACCCAGTTTAAAGAACCTGCTCATCCCCGACCTCATCAAGAGACTACAGAAGCTGCAATTTGCATACCAGCTAAAACCAGGGTTGGAGTATTGACTGGTTCCTGGAGGACAGTGCCATTATTCCTGTACCTTGCTTAAATGATCTTCCAGTTGGTGTGAGAATCATACTGTTTGTGCAGAGGTGGCCTCTTTATAATCTCTGACTCTTGGGTTCTAAAAATAGAGAAGGTCACAGACTTCAACTATAGATACTCCCTCCAAATTGCCAACTGAGGGGTCCTTCCATTTCTCCCCAGCATCAGGAGTCTGTTCTGCTAGGACAGGGAAGGTGAGGTTTTATTTGAGGTACTACTTGTTACCCAAGAAAATGGGAGGGTGGGGGGATGATTCTATCCAATCCTTTTACCTAAGAGACATGAATAAATTTCTAGTCAAAAAAGTTCATTTGTCTCTCTGGACACCCTACTACCTTTTCTGCAAATAGGGAATTGCCTGGGTTTTTTTATATAGATTTTAACTGTTGGATATATATTTTTAGGAAAACTGTGACTTGCCTTCATTCCTTGCATAGCCTTTAAATGAGATATCTGAGTGTGACCTCAGTTCATGTAAGGCCTACTGGCCAGGGACACTTGTGAGATATAGCTACTTGGAATAGAAGTACTTAGATTTGCAGAGATCTGGTCTTTTACCTGAGGTCTCACACTTAATTTTGTAGCAAAGGTATAATTTATCTCCAGGAACAAGCAGGAATGAGTCTTCACATATGGGTACATCGGTACCTGCGGAGTCTGCGCGGGAACGCTCCCCAGCGTCCAATTATAACGCTTTTGGGAGCATCCCACCACGCCTGCGTGCTGCCTTCCCGCCTTTCCCTACTGCCTCTCCTCAGTTTTCGTTTTTCCGCGGAGCCGGCAGGACATTCTCCTGTCACCTCAGAAAATTCTTCCTTTATTTTTGTTTGTTCTTGTGGTCGCATCTACCTTCCCTCGACGCAGCAGTTCTGCCGGTGTTTTCTTTTTTCTTTCTTATACAAATATTTCCTTTTGTGGGAAATTTTTTCCTGTTTAGTGCCTGACAGGTTTCGGCCTGCTAGGCCTCTCCTCTTTCCCTCATAGAAATGTTAGCCACTAGAATGTGTTCCAACTGTGGCGCTACCAAATCAGTTTTAGACACCCATAATTGGTGTCTTCCATGTTTGGGACCTGAACACCATCCGCTGGAGTGTCCCTCCTGCACTACTATTTCTGCAAGACGTTTTCAGCATCGAGCTCAACTCCATACGCCGTTCCCCTCAGACCTGAGGGTACCAGCTACATCATCTTTTTCGCAGAATCAGGTAACCAAACAAAAGTCTGTAAAGACTAGCCAGTCCTCGGGTGGTAGATCTCATGTACAACATAGAGATGCCTTTGGGCTTGCCCCCGAGGACATACTGGCTTTAAAACCCCGGCGGGAGGCTTCTGTCTCCAAAGCATTAACGGGGTTTCAGGTTGTTCCCGGGGTTTTTACCTCGGTGAACATACCTGAGCCATGCCCGGTGGTGGTATCTGCTTTGAGTGGTGCCGGTACCCCGGCATCGGCAATGGTGTTGGATGAAACATTCCACATCGATGATTGTAGTCAAGCGCACTCGGTATCTTCGGTGCCGCTAGAGCCGCTACCGACTGATCTTCCCACATCGGCCCCGGTACCGATGCTGGTATCCACGTCGGTGCCCTCCAGATATTCATCGATAGACTCGCTTCTTTCGATGCCGAGTCTAGAATCGATCTCTAGTCTGGAGGACTGGGTACCGACTCGTCTCGGTTCCGACTTCAGACGGTACCGAAGACATTCTACCGATGATCAAGGTCTGCCACATTCGGTTACCGCAGTACCGATAGTGCCGTCACAGACTGATCTTCATATATCGGTGTCACCGACGGTACCGGTCCCGATACCGGTATCGAAATCAACATCGGTGTCGGTACCTCCCATGCTTTCAACTGGCTCGCTTCCTTCCATACCGAGTTTGGAATCGATCCCTAGCATGGACGATTTGCTACCGACGAGTTGTGGTACCAATTTTCAGTGGTACCGACAGCTATCTTTCAAAGATAACACAGGTACACTACCAAAAAAACTGCCTCCAGTTTTGCAACTGATTCCTATAGATTTTGGGGTGCTGAATCCAGGAAAAATAGCCAAAATGTTCCATCACATCACGTTTTCTTGCAAAATTAGATTTCTTACCCATATAAGGAATGTTCACATAATTTCTTTTTAGCCGACTGCAGTTTATTTTCTTGGCCCAAAATAGAGGTTGTAATGGTTAACTAACTAGAAACACTCCCTCATGATATTTTAGAGTGTTTTGTATTCATTTTATACATTAACAGGACAATTGGGAGGCGGGGGGCTAAATCCAGTACTCGCGCTGGCGCATGTTCTTTCCTGTTCGCCTCACCTCGTTCGCTCGCTCAAACACGGTGGTTGCGACATGAACGTTCCTGTCAAATTTCAGTTTCTTGCAAGTTCATTATTACCTTTTGTTTGCTCAGTCGTAATCCAGCTTTATTCCGAAGTGGTTCACTACAGTTGTAGTTTGCAGTGCTGTGTATTTGTGATGGCTCACAGAGCCAGAGGTTGCGTCAACTCTCCGGACAGTTTTTGTTTTATTTGTGGGGAATATACCGTGAAAAAGCGGCAGAGGAACATTTCTGCATTTATTAAAAAAGTATATTTCGCCTATTTCGGTTTGAAGTTAGGCGATCAAGACAAACCGTGGGCTCCTCACAAAGTGTGCAAGACATGTGAGGAAGATCTACGCTTATGGATGAAAGGTAAAAAACAAGCATTTCGTTTCGGAATACCTATGATGTGGCGTGAACAAAGAGACCACAGCAGTGACTGCTATTTTTGCTTTTGCATTGTGAAGGGATACAACTTAAAAAATAAGAACGTAAAAAGTTACCCCAACCTTCCCTCAGCAATTAGGCCTATGCCTCATAGCAACGAAGTACCTGTGCCTGAACCACCAAAATCTTTGGATCATATTTGTGTGGACGGTTCTGATCATGATGAGACTCATCAGATGGCTTTTCCCGATGAGTCCAGTACTTCCGAGTTTGAAACTGAACCAGATCCGAAACCTGAACTTTTCTCTCAAGCTGAATTGAATGATTTAGTCCGGGATTTAGGACTCCCAAAAGATGCTGCCCAACTGCTAGGTTCTCGGCTTAAACAGAAAAATCTATTGTCACCAGGAACAACTTTTTATTGGTACCGCAACCGCGAGACACAATTTTTGAAGTATTTCAGCAAAGAGGAAGATTTGGTATTTTGCAACGATATATACGGAGTGATGGAAAAGTTTAAACTCAAGTATGATCCTGCTGAATGGCGGCTGTTCATTGATTCGTCAAAAGACAGCATAAAAGGTGTTCTTCTTCATAATGGCAACACATTCGCTTCAGTTCCTATTGCTCACTCTGTTATTCTCCAAGAAAAAGACGAGAATTTGGCCCTGATTCTTCAGAAGATTCGTTATGATGAGCATAAGTGGATGATTTGTGGAGACTTTAAAATTCTATCCATGCTATTAGGGCAGAAATCCGGTTTCACCAAATATCCCTGCTTCCTTTGCTTGTGGGATAGCCGCGCCCGCGACCTACACTGGGGGAAAAAAGACTGGCCAATTCGGGCGTATTTGAGACCCGGTGAGAAAAATGTTCTTCATGAGAGCTTGGTACCTCGTGATAAAATTCTATTACCACCTCTCCACATTAAGTTGGGTCTCATTAAGCAATTCATCAAGTCCCTTCCAAAAGATGGTGAGTGCTTTTGGTACCTTTGCTCAAAGTTCCCCCGACTTTCTGAAGCAAAGCTAAAGGAAGGAGTGTTTGTTGGCCCTGATATAAGGAAACTCATTTCAGATGGAGCATTCGCTGAAACGATGTCTGAGAAGGAAAAAGAAGCCTGGGATTCCTTCAAGGATGTTCTCAAATTCTTGGGGAACAGGCGGGATGAGAACTATAAGGATATTGTTGCCAGGATGCTCAATGCCTTCAAAGAACAAGGCTGTA
Source organism: Ichthyophis bannanicus (assembly GCA_033557465.1). Lineage (NCBI taxonomy): Eukaryota > Metazoa > Chordata > Amphibia > Gymnophiona > Ichthyophiidae > Ichthyophis > Ichthyophis bannanicus. Next base: position 282,536,652 of record CM066035.1, read on the forward strand.
ACATGAGCCTGAAAGTCCATTTCTTGCACTCCCATGTGAACTACTTTCCCAAAAACTTGGGGGCGTACAGTGAAGAACAAGGTGAAAGGTTTCACCAGGACATCAAGGACGCAGAGAGAAGGTACCAAGGAAGATGGAACACCACTATGATGGCTGATTTCTGCTGGTTGCTGCTGCGGGAAACCCCAGATGAAAAATACGCCAAGCAGTGCACCAAGAGAAGCATTCGGGGGAAGAAGAAACGGGCCCACCAGGAGATTGATTGACCCAAGAATGACTTTAAAATCTAAACTTTGTTGACAAATATCGTGTTTTTACTAAACTTTGAAATAAAAATTTGCTAGTTATTACCACAGTGTTCGATCTCATTTATTAGAATTTTATTTTCACACCATCGGGTGTTTGTCTTCATGTATTGCAATGGTGCGGTTTGCGTTTTCTATTCTTACATACATACCTGTACAACATTTTTTGCACATTTCTTTGCTTTGCTTTGTGTCTAACCTCGCTCTTATATGCTCAATGTTTGTGCACATGTATGTGGCTGTTTTAAGTGCAGACAATTTTGCTACCATCACAGTGTGTTTTGTTGACATTATTCTTATGTGCTGCCTTGTTACAATTTTCTTTATTCTTATTTGAATAACTACTAAACAATTAGTATAAAGAATTCATCCAAGAAACTTTTATCTCGATCGCACTCAATCTGAAACGTTCACCTCAAACTGCTAACCCAATGTAGCAAAAAATCTGTACGTGATGGAGCAAATTGGTTACCAGATTTGGATTCAGCGCACCAAAAAACGTAAAAATCAATCGAAACATTAGAGGCAGTTTAAAAAAAATTTTTTTTAGTGTACCTGTGTAATCCAATGCTGCACCCCTCCAGATCTTCTATTCTGCAGAATCTGAATGAACCAGTGGATGCTAGAGCTAGTTCTTCAACAGATCTAGTTCTTCCTCTTCCTCGAGGACTCACCTCGGGGGAGATTTCTTTTCAAGCTTTCCTGCTTGATATGGCCAAGTTGCTTGCCATTTCTATACCTGGTCAAGACCCTGCACCAGGGAATCCACAACCTATACAGATTCCCTGCAATCCAAAGGAAATCATTATGTTTCCTTTGCATCAAACCTTGCAGGATCTCCTACTTAGAACGTGGGAAACCCCTTTAACGGTATCCCCACCTTCTAGGGCAACTGATCTTCTATACAAGGTGTCCCCTTCTCCAGGTTTTCAAAAGCCTCAGCTCCCTCATCATTCTCTTGTTGTAGAATCAGCAATGAGGCGTGTTAAGAGTACTAAGAAGCACTCTTCTTATCCGCCAAGTCGTGAGGCTAAGACTTTAGATGCCTTTGGACGTCAAACTTTCCAGGCATCCATGTTTTCAGCAAGAATCCTTTCATATATTTTCTATATGGGATTATCTCTTGAGGAAGTCACAAAAGATCTACTACTTTTGACCCCTTTCCTCCAAGAGCCTAAAAGAGCAGATTTTTCTATGCTAGTCAGTCATGCTCAAAATATTTCTAAGTTCTTTACTTGTGCTTCCCTGGACTCTTTCGAGTCTGTTAGCAGAACTTCTGCTATAGCCATAGGGTCACGACGTAGAGCCTGGCTCCAAGCTTCAGACTTGGACAAATGCGTACAAGATAGACTGGGAAATGCTCCTTGCACTGGAGAGAATCTCTTTAATAAAGAGACTTTACTCCAGGCTGCTCAGTTAACCACTGACACTATTGCTTTCAGAGGCTTGTCTATGCCTTCCTCTATCCCAGTTTGTAGAAAATCTACTAATAAGCTTTGTTCCCTTAATGGGAGAAGGTTTTATCCATCTTCTACCCATCCTACAGATGCTCCCAAGCAGGGGAAACAACCAGCCAGGCTCAGGAATCCACAACCTCAACGGGTTCAGCAAACCCAGCAGCCGCAGGGTTGCTGATAGACTCTTCCCTGAATCCTTTTTCCTGTTTGAGGTTTACATCCTGTAGTTTGCTTCCTAAACTTTACATATGTCCCTTTCAAAGAATCCTGACTGTCAGCTCAAAGAGTTTCTTAAGATGATTATGCTTTACAGGTAATACAGTTACTCCTCGTCCTCTGAACTACACATAGGAGTAACAGCTGTCAATAAGGTTGCCATGCCTTTACCTTTGACCTTTTCTCCTGTATCAGCATCTCTCATATTACTTTTCAAAAATTTACTCCACCGTAAGTCTTCTTTTCAACTCTGCCACTCTTAATAAGACATTTGGTCTGTAAGAGTGATACCACTCTACAAAGGGCTTTTTTTAAGCCCCTAAGTTTTATTTCAGAGTTCTCTCCCCCTTTGCATGCTTAGTTTTCCTGGCAGCTTCTCAGACAATAGCGGGGTCTTACCACTCCTACTTATGTCTGCATTTCTTTCCCAACCTTGGGGCCTACTGCTGCCCTATCAATAGTTAGAACTGCAGGAGCTCTTACTGGTTAGACCACTGACTTGCTGTCCAAGCAACCAGGGCGTGTTCCCCAATTTCAATGGCTTACCATTAAGTCCCAGATTGTTTCAGTACCTTTTCTGGCTATTGTTGCAGGCCTTACCTTCTATCCTTAGCCTTCCCCAATCCTTGGGCTGGGCGGTGTAGTTCATGATACCTACTGGCTCTTAAACACCAGTTTTTCTTCTAATTAACCTGCAACATGCTCTCTGCATCTCTACGGAGCAGCTCTACACTATGGGGCCTTGTTAGAGAGCACATAATGTCAGATGGTTAAGAAGGGCTTTACCTAGTCATACCTACTGTGTTCTCCCTGCCCTTACCATTTCCATTAAAGGCTTCTTAGATAAAGGACACAGGCCTTTAATTAAGGAAAGACCTAAAGAATTAGCCAATTCCCTGGATTGCTTCACGGCTCCAGGGGACCCCTTCACCAGGGATGGTTTTTCTTTCAGTATAGACTATCCTTGTCTTGTATTTTCCTTCCATCCTCAATTCTTCATGGCGTAATCCATGTTGAACACAAGAATGCACCATACCCTTTTTACCCTCCTTAAGGGTAAATATTTTTTTTTCATTGCATCTTTTTCTCCAGCTACCTGCTGGAGTTATGGAAGGATTCAGACTTACTGTCTGCAGATTAAAAATATCCTCTGCATTTTCCAGGTAGGTCTCCATTCCTGGTTTTTCAGGGGCGAGAGTTCTTAGAAGACTCTAGACTTCTCTTGCCAGTGAGAGAACTCCCTGGGCTTCCTACCCATAACCAGGAAGTACGGATTCTCTAAATATCTTCTCAAGCAGGTACCTCCCTTCTTGTTGTTAGATAAATCTTTCTCTCTCCACATACCCTATGTGCGGACATGGGTTATGTATACATATGTATGTGTATATATATATATATATATATATATGTGTGTGTGTATATATATATATGTATATATATATGTTTACATGTATATGGACATCTGCATGTCTGTGCCTATATATATATATATATATATATATATATATATGTATTGCAATATATGATAGTGGGTAGATATCTGTCTATATACTTTTTCTGTCTGTTTGCCTAGACATATATATATATATACTTATACATATATATATATTCCACTACGGACCCGACAGATACTCTCTATCCCTTTCCATGCTGTCCCAGCATACTTAGGGTTCTCCATAATCAACCATTTCCTGTGGTACTTGAGGAGTTTTTGTACCATGACCTCCAGTTTAGGTACACCTGAAGCCCTCCATATACTTTCCTTTTCAATTAAGAGGGACTTTCTGAATCTTCAGAAAATGGGAGGCTACAATGCCTATATCCTTCTTGTTATCGGATATAGGGATCTTTGAAGCTCCCTTCTCTTAAAGTCAAAAGAGCTTCAGTTTTTATCTAATAGGGACTTACGCGTTTTTCCGCAAAGTCCTACCTCATTGAACTACCCCAGTTCCACTGGGATTGTTTCTTCTCACCCTAAGGGTTCTAACCTCAGCCTGTTTTTTACACAGTTATTTACCTCCCCTTACATTGAGGTACTCCCTGGGGATATTCTGTTGGTTCATATTCACAAATCCACATGAACCTCCATATACCCCTTTTCAATACCACCAGCTGAGGTCCATATTGGTTTATTGCTCCCAATATTACCACTAATTATCACCTGCACAGAGACTCCTATCTAGGCATCCTGCTTGGTCCAGCTGTTCCACAGCACATCTTTTTAGTTCAACTCCTACCCTCCATCCCTAGGATGCCTGGGGTTTCAGTAAAATAGCATGGCTCTCAGATTCGCAACATGCTGGGACTCCTCCAGGCATCTTAGCTTGGGAGTCCCCATATGTGAAGACTCATTCCTGCTTCTTCCTGGAGATAGCACAGTTACTTACCTGTAACAAGTGATCTCTGGGAACAGCAGGAATAAATCTTCACAACCCACCCACCTCCCCTAGGAGTTGTATTTTCTCTATCTCTATCTTTCCCCTCTCTCTCTCTCTTTGTCTTAGCTTTAAAACTTAACTGAGGAGAGGCAGTTGGGAAAGAAGGGAAGGCAGCACGCAGGCGTGGTGGGATGCTCCCAAAAGCGTTCTAATTGGACGCTGGGGAGCGTTCCCGCGCAGACTCCGTCGGTACCGACGTACCCATATGTGAAGACTTATTCCTGCTGTTCCCAGAGATCACCTGTTACAGGTAAGTAACTGTGCTTTACAGTTACAGGGACCTTTGCATAATAGGCTGGTACACAGAAGTAAAAATTCAGTTTGAATATTTGTTTCCATTGTCTCTTGCAAGCCTGCTTCACAGGGTAGGGTTAATTGAATCACCTCTACAGCCTGTCCACAAGTACCTGATCGACTCTAGTCTTCACAGCTTCAAGAAAATACACATAGCTAAGCTTTCAGACTTTACTATTGCCTGTTTTTTTAAATATAGATTTTTAACTGTTGGATATAATTTTTTAGGAATATTCTGCCTACATTCCTTGCATAGCCTTTAAATGAGATATCTGAGTGTGACCTCAGTTCATGTAAGGCCTACTGGCCAGGGACACTTGTGAACTATAGCTACTTGGAATAGAAGGACTTAGATTTGCAGAGATCTGGTCTTTTACCTGAGGACTCCCACTTAATTTTGTAGCAAAGGTATAATTTTTACAGTTACAGGGACCTTTGCATAATAGGCTGATGCCCAGAAGTAAAAGTTCCGTTTGAATATTTGTTTCCATTGTCTCTTGCAAGCCTTCTTCACAGGGTAGGGTTAATTGAATCACCTCTACAGCCTGTCCACAAGTACCTGATCAACTCTAGTCTTCACAGCTTCAAGAAAATACACATAGCTAAGCTTTCAGACTTTACTATTGCCTGTTTTTTTAAATATAAATTTTAACTGTTGGATATAATTTTTTAGGAATATTCTGACTGCCTACATTCCTTGCATAGCCTTTAAATCAGATATCTGAGTGTGCCTTCAGTTCACGTAAGGCCTACTGGCCAGGGGCACTTAGGTTCCCACCCACCCTACCCCTCACCCCACCCACCCCAGAACTTCATTGCCTGTATAGTCGTCATATACATTGACATCTGTCTTTTTAATTAGGTGTTACACACACCTTTTCTTTTTCTCCTAGGGCCGCTTAATCAGCATATTGTGTATTCAATGCAATAACTGTGGTGCTTTCATTCTGAGAAGAATCATTAGGAACCTAAGAGCTTGCCCTATATGCCTCGTTAGTTTCTCTGCATAAATAATTGACTCTACTAAGGGAAGAATTAGCTGCAATTAAACACACTTCTTCTAGGGTACAAACGGAACAAATTCCACCACCGCTCACACAGAATCAAACAGCCCAGGAACAAATGGATCACAGTAGGCTCTGGTAGGTTGCAATCTGTAATGCAGACACACCCTATTCATCAAGAGATATCCCTGCATAATGGTTTCTCTGCCTTGGATAATGAGGGTGCTCAATCTGTGGAAACTGAAGTGCCCTTAAATGAGAGAGTCAATGCCCAATCTACTGATGATGCGCCAAATATGAAAACAAAAATCACATAACAAACAGTAAACTACAACTACTTGGAGATTCCATCATCAGAGGCACTACCTTGGGAATACAGTTCAAAGGAGAGAGGATGGTCAAATGCCTCCCAGGCTCTTCAGCCAGCAGGAATACCTATCAAACTGTTGGCATAGTTAGTGCAGAAAGTGAGCACTCCAAAACTGATATTGTCATCCACTTGGGTATAAATGACATGGCTAGAAACCGTGCCTATGCAGTTTAAAGGGACTTCCAGACTCCGGGAGAGAAACTCAAGCCCATTGTTAACATTGTAGCATTCTCAGAAGTTCTACCTGTTCCTGATCGTGTCCCAGTCTAGTCCCATAACCTCTGGGTTCCCAATCCAATCCAGCAGCTTGGAGACTGAGAAACTCCACCTTTTTTGTGACATCATCTGTATAAGTCTCCGGTGCCAGCCCCATGCCACCAGTCACCTCAGTCTCCAAGCAGCTGGATAGTTGGGAGCCCAGGGGTCCCGGGCTCATAGGAGAAACAATTGGGTCACCTTAGTTTATGGGCTTAATTTAGCTGTTAGTTAATTTTGCAGTCTGTTTCTTTCAATTGGGAGCACTCCAGCTCTTTGGCTCTGAGTCCTCCGTCTCCCTCCTCCTCTCCTCCCTCCCTCCCTCCTGCACCTGACTTTTCTTCGGGGCAGAGCTCATTGCTGTAGCCGGCTGTTTCGGAAGTTTTGCCTGAGACACAGCAGCGGCCCGGTCAAGCTCCGGAGGGGTAACTCTGTCTTCGGGGAGAGCCGGCGCCACGCGGAAGACTGTGCCTGCTAGCGCGTTCGGCTGCTCCTACCCCCCCTTCTCTGTCTCTACCCTGTCCCGGACCGCTCCGGTGAGTTTGCTTTTGGGGGGACGGGGGGTGTTCCCTTGGCTGGTCGGGAGCCTCACGAGCACCTGCGGGGCCGTCTTCCGAGCCTGAGGGGTGTTACTGTGCTCGGGCAGGGACCGCGGCTCTGTTTATTTTTCTCAGCGCGCTTTCGCGCTCTTTTTTCCTCGCGGCCCTGCCTCGTGGCGACGACGCGGTTTTCTGCGCGGGCCGGATATTTTTTGTTTTTGGGATTGCCGGGCTTTGTTCTACTGGGCTGTTCAGCTCCTTAGGGAGAGTTTTTGCAGCATAACGGTGCAGGCATACTCCCTGATTTCGCAGCACAGCTGTTCTCCAGGACCAAGCAGGAAGTCAGTCCTCACTTATGGGTGACGTCGGCGCCGACGGAGCCCTCGCGGAGCAATTTTCCCCAGCTTTCAAAGAAAGCCTTTGGGAATTGCAGCGCGCATGCGCGGTCGTCTTCCCACCCGAAGGTGCCATCTTAGCCAGTCTTCTTTTTTCCGCGGAGCCCTACAGACGTCCCCGTCTTGTCCCCGCGAAAAAGTTGATTTTCCTCTTTATTTTATACTTTTTTCTTTCGGTTCGACGCCGATCGTTTTCCCGCCCGGACTCGCGACGCCGGTCTCGAGTCCTCTTCCGTTTTTTCGGTTTTTCTGACTTAGTCAGCTTTCGTTTTCGTTTTCCCTGGCAGCCCGGTCCTTTGACCTCGCAGGGGCCCTTTTTCCCCCGATGGCTGCCAGTGGCTTTAAGCGGTGTGGTCGGTGTGACCGAAATATGTCACTAACCGACACACACGACTTTTGCCTCCGCTGCCTGGGCCCGGATCATGAGGAACTGATCTGTGGGCCCTGCAGCAAACTGTCCTCGAAGGCGTTGAGAAGTCGGCGGCATCAGCGCGAGAGAATCTTCGCTGACCCCAGCCGTACCCGGACCTCGTCGGAGGCCTCCGTGTCGAAAGGCTCCAGCTCGGACCGTCGCCGGAGCTCCTCCGACCGGGGTTCTCCCTCCGGGGACCATCGTCGGAAGGAAAAACCCGCGAGGGCGGCGTCGGTGGACGCTCTTGGCTCCGCGAGGGCCAGGTCGCATAGCCCCGACAGCCGCCCCGGGTCCTTGGAGAAGGAGCACCTCCCGAAGCGACCTCGCCTGGAGTCGGAGATGCCTGCCCGGGTAAGTCCTGTAGTCCTTCTGGACTCGCCTCCGCGACAGCCGACGTCGGGCCCGACACCGTCGGGGCCCGAGTCGGGGGCTGCTGGGTCACCTGAGCTCGGACTCAGGTTGACGGCCTTGGAGAGCAGACTGTCTGCCTTCATGGACCAGCAGCGGGCACTGCTCGCTGGCTTCGCTGGCGTCGCTGCCCCGACCGCCGGGACGTCGACGTCCAAGTCGACCCCGGAGACCGAGCCGATCCTCGAGTCGATGAGAACTCGAGTCGATCCTCGGTCGAGGTCGCCCTCGGCCTCCCGTTCGGGACCGAGGACGCCGACTCCCTCGGCGTCGGGGCGGCTGGCGCCGCACCCTGCCCGGGCCGACCCCACCGAGTCCTCGTCGGAGTCGGTCTGGGAGTCTGAGGAGGAAGAGTCACCTGATTCTTTCCGGACTCGGTGTGTCCCATCGGACTCTCCGGAGTCCGAGCCTCGGAAGCAGTCCCCCCCGGAGGATGCCCGGTTCTCGGACTTCGTTAGGGATATGGCCAAGGCTTTGGCCTTCCCTGCGGATCCCAAGGAGGAGCCTCGAGCCGAAGAGCTCGACGCCCTCCAGTATGACTCTCCCGCGAGGGAACACTTTACTGTGCCGGTTCCTCCTATGCTGGAACGTCTACTCTTCCGCATGTGGGAGAGTCCGGCCTCCTCGCCGGTCCTGAGCAAGCGGGTCGATTCTATCTATCGAGTCCGCAAGAGCCCTGGCTTTCAAAAGGCACAGCTGCCACACCATTCCATGGTAGTGGAATCGGCCATGCATCGTCTTAAGAGCCAGAAGATGCACTCCTCGGTGCCTCCTGGAAGGGAGGCCCGTAACCTGGATGGCCTTGGCAAGAAGTGCTTCCAGGGCTCTATGCTCGCCTGTCGTGTCCAGACTTACCAGCTATACATGGCAAAGTTCATGTCCCGAGCAGCCTATGATGGCTTTGAAGCCTCGGCTCGAGTGGCCGCAGCCGGCATCGGTGCCCGCCGACAGGCTTGGCTTCAGTCGTCCGACCTTGAGCCCTGGGTACAGGACAAGTTGGTCGATGTCCCCTGCCGAGGCGAAAACCTCTTTGGCAAGCCCATGGCGGAAAAGGCTGCACAAATTGAGACTGAGACTCTCACCAGGACCAGGCTTTCTAGGAAGACCTCCGCCCCTTCCCAGAAAAAGAAGGGCTCGGGAAAAAAGTCCTTTTACCCGAGGAAGGCAGCTGCCTACAAACAATACCCCCATTATCAGGCCCCTGCAGCTCCCCAACAGGGCCAGCAGGCCAAGGGACGGGGTAACGGGTCCCGTAGGCAGCAAGCCCCCAAGCCTGCACCACCAGCCCCTGCTCAGCAGGGTGGGGGTTTTTGACTCGCTCAGCATAGCCTCTCCCCCCCCGCTGGTTCCCCCCAGCACCGGAGGCCGGCTGGTTCACTTCGCCCACAGGTGGGCCAGCATCACCGCAGATGCCTGGGTGCTTCAGGTCGTGCGAGAGGGCTACCTTCTCCACTTCCACCAGGTCCCTCCCTCCTATTTTCCGGGAGAGCCTCCGCGCCCCCCTCTGCACAGGGAGTTGCTCCTTCAGGAGTTAGCAGGTCTTCTGCAGGAACAGGCGGTGGAACCGGTGCCACACCACCTGAGAGGTCAAGGCTTCTATTCAAGGTATTTTCTGATACCAAAGAGAACAGGGGGCCTCAGACCCATCCTGGACTTGCGCAACCTCAACAAGTTCCTTGTGCGGGAGAAGTTCAAAATGCTTACCCTTGGAATCCTTCTGCCCTACCTCCAGCAGGGAGATTGGCTATGCTCCTTGGATCTAAAGGATGCCTACACGCACATCCTCATCCACCCAAGCCACCGCCAATACCTAAGGTTTGTGGTGGCAGGAAATCATTACCAGTACAGAGTACTGCCCTTTGGCCTGTCCTCCGCACCGCGAGTCTTCACAAAATGCCTCGCGGTCGTGGCGGCCCATCTCCGGCTTCGCGGCCTCTTTGTCTTTCCGTACCTCGACGACTGGCTCATCAGAGCAGCGTCCGCTCAGGAGGTCACCCACGCCACGTGCCGCACGGTGACTCTGCTGCAGCACTTGGGCTTTGTCATAAACTTCGCAAAGTCCACTTTGCTCCCCTCACAGGATCTCGAGTTCATCGGCGCAAGGCTGCACACCCCTCAGGCGCGAGCGTACCTACCGCTCGACAGGGCTCAGCGGCTCATGGACCTAGCCGACCGCTTTCGCAGCCAGCCCCTGGTCTCAGCCAGGCGCTTCCTGAGACTGCTTGGCCATATGGCTTCCACCGTCCATGTGACCCCCAATGCCCGCCTGAATATGCGGTCTGCTCAATGGTGTCTCCGCCGGCAGTGGCGACAAGCCACAGGCGGCCTAGCAGACCTGGTGCGCGTCTCCGAGCCGCTGGTCTCGTCTATCCGGTGGTGGCTCCGGCAGCCGAACCTGGTATTAGGAATGCCTTTCCAGTCACCTCAGCCGACCCGGGTGCTGACCACCGATGCATCCCTCCTGGGCTGGGGAGCCCATTGCCAAGAGGCACGTACTCAGGGCCTCTGGACCAAGTGGGAGTCTGCTCAGCAGATCAACTTCCTGGAGCTCAGGGCGATCCGCCTAGCTCTCAAGGCCTTCTCCCACCTGACCTCCCAACAGTCCGTCCTTGTCCAGACGGACAATCAAGTTGCCATGTTCTACGTGAACAAGCAGGGGGGCACGGGCTCCTTCCTCCTCTGCCGGGAGGCACAGAAGCTCTGCTCTTGGGCCGTCAGTCACGGCATTCTCCTCAAGGCAGTTTATCTCCCGGGCCCAGAATATTGCCTGGCGGACAAACTCAGCAGGGTCCTCCAGCCGCACGAGTGGCGTCTGGATCCCTTGATCGTCCAGAAGCTCTTCCTCAGGTGGGGCCTCCCCACGGTGGATCTCTTTGCCAGTCCTCGCAACCGGCAACTTCCTCGCATCTGCTCTCGTCAGCCTCACCCCCTTCGGGTTGCGGCGGACGCCTTTCTGATCTCATGGTCGGGGAGCCTTCTGTACGCTTTCCCTCCCATTCCGTTAGTCTCTCGGACTCTTTTCAAGGTTCTCCGAGACAAAGCCTTCATGATCCTGGTGGCCCCTCGCTGGCCCAGGCAGCCGTGGTTTCCGCTCCTGCTGCAACTGGCGGTGGAGGATCCAATCCCTCTGGGGGTGCAACCGGATCTCCTCACCCAGGATCAGGGGTCCCTACTGCACCCCAACCTCAGGTCTCTCAACCTCATGGCCTGGCTGCTGAGAGGGTAGTCCTTGCTCCCCTTCTCCTGCCGGCGGAGGTGGAGGAGGTCGTCTTGGCTTCGCGACGGCCTTCTACCCGCAAATGCTACGCCCTTAAATGGCGTCGCTTTGCAGTCTGGTGTACCGAACAGTCTCAGGATCCCTTCTCCTGCCCGGTGTCGGTGATCTTGCAGTACTTGCTACACCTCTCTAATCTAGGACTTAAGTCCAACTCCGTCAAAGTTCACCTCAGTGCTCTTTCGGCACATCATGTGCCGGTGGACGGTAGACCTCTCTCCAGCGACCCTCTCGTAGCGAGGTTTCTCCGAGGTCTCCTTCTACTTAAACCACCTCTGCGCCCGCCAGCGCCGAACTGGGACCTGAATGTGGTTTTGCAGCGGATCACCTGTCCGCCTTTTGAACCCATGGCTACATGTTCTCTCCGTTTTCTGTCTTGGAAAACACTGTTCTTGGTAGCCCTCACTTCCGCTAGGCGCGTAAGTGAGTTGCAGGCCCTCGTGTCTGATCCCCCCTACACTCGGTTCTACAAGAATAGGGTAGTCCTACGGACTCACCCTAAGTTTCTGCCTAAAGTGGTCTCCCCTTTTCACATCAATCAGGAGGTGGTACTTCCAACCTTCTTTCCCAGACCACACTCCAGCCGAGCCGAAACGGTCCTCCATACCCTGGACTGTAGAAGGGCATTGAACTTCTACCTTGACCGTACGCGGGAGCACCGTAAAGCTGCTCAGCTTTTTGTGTCTTTTGACCCCAATAAATTGGGACTCCCGGTCTCCAAGCGTACTCTGTCCATCTGGGTTGCGGACTGTATCTCTTGGGCTTATGGGGCAGCCGGACTCGCCTTAGAAAGTCGAGTCACGGCTCATTGTGTTCGGGCAAAGGCCACGTCAGTGGCTTACCTCCGCTCTGTTCCGCTGGCAGACATCTGCCGGGCCGCTACTTGGTCTTCGAGCCAGACTTTTGCGGTCCATTACTGTCTCGAGAGGGAGTCCCGTAGGGACAGTGCTTTCGGACAGGCAGTCCTCCGTAATCTCTTTGAGGTCTGAGCAACTCCTACCCTCCATCCCGGATGTGGGCTACCGGTGGGTGATAATTCAGCGAAGATTCTTTCCTTCTGTGCTGCTGAGCTAGAGGGAGCTCATTTTTGTGCTTAGGGTCTCCGGTAGCCTTGAGCTTGGGAGTCCCATAAGTGAGGACTGACTTCCTGCTTGGTCCTGGAGAAAGCGTAGTTACTCACCTGTAACAGGTGTTCTCCAGGAGCAGCAGGAATCAGTCCTCACTACCCTCCCTCCTCCCCTTGGAGTTGCAATCGTCTGCTTATGTTCTTTTTGCAAATTTTTATGCTGTCTTTTTTAGCTATGTCATCTGACTGGCTAAGATGGCACCTTCGGGCGGGAAGACGACCGCGCATGCGCGCTGCAATTCCCAAAGGCTTTCTTTGAAAGCTGGGGAAAATTGCTCCGCGAGGGCTCCGTCGGCGCCGACGTCACCCATAAGTGAGGACTGATTCCTGCTGCTCCTGGAGAACACCTGTTACAGGTGAGTAACTACGCTTTTTCAGCTTTGGGGTCCCTCTCTGTGCCCTCAGCGTTTTTTGGTTGGAGCTGCATTCTTTCGGGTGTCCCGGGCCCTTCTCTTTTCGCCCAGGTTTTCTATTGAGACAGTAGTGTTCAGCATGCCCTCCAAACCCCTTTGCATTGTGTGTGGGACACGGAAGGGCACAAGTGCAGGGGTCTGCAAAGAGTGTGCGGGGGAGGCCCGGGAGCTGGATAACCCCCCCTCGCAGGCAGCTCCGGCGCCAGAACCCGGGCCAGAGGCTTCGCCTTCGCGCATGCCGGCCCTGGCGCAGGAGGAGCCGCTGCCAGGAACATCTTCAGGTTTGGGCACGCCGGCTTCTCCCATGGTGTTGCCCAATGAGCTCTCTGCCATCTTTTCTCAACAGTTTGTGGCACTTCTTCAGCATTCTGCTTTTAGTAGTTTGTTGCAGGCAGGTTTGCTGAGTGGCTCCAGCGGAGCTGGTAAACGTCCGGCGTCCCCGCGTCGGTCCATCTCCCCGGTTAGGAGCAAGAAGGCTCGGGGCGACGATACCCTAGGGGACCTCTCCGGACTGTCGGAGAGCCCTCTGTCAGATGAGGGCGCCCACAGTGTAAGTTTGGAGGACGAGTTAGAGGAGGGCGAGATCCCTGAAAAGGAGGATCAGGCTAGGATAGTGCGAGTTTTTCGGAGAGAGGAACTGCCATCCCTCATTGTAGAGTCGCTCAAAGCACTCAACATGCCGGAGCCTGCGGCTGCGGAGGACGAGTCATTGGAGGACCCGCTGCTGCAGGTGTTCCGGAAAACTCAAAGAGCTTTCCCGGTGCACAGGGTGTTTCAGGAGATGATTCAGGAGGAATGGAATGTCCCCGAAGCGCCCTTGAAAGGCGCCAGAGTGATGGGCCGTTTGTACCCTTTATTGGACCGGGACAAGGAGGTGTTTCAACCTCCCAGGGTGGACGCTGCGGTTTCGGCAGTGACCAAGAAGACTACCATTCCTGTGGAGGGCAGCGCGGCGCTCAAGGACGTTCAGGATAGAAAACTGGATGTCTTGCTCAGGCAAGTCTTTGATGTTAATGCTCTCTCCCTGCAGGCGGCCATCTGTGGCGCCTGGGTTTCTAGGGCCTGCCTGCGTTGGTCTCAGAAAGTGCAGGAAGGCCAGGAGTCTCTTTTGGCAGGCCAAGCGGCACGTCTGGAGTCAGGGGCCGCTTACCTCTCGGACCTCCAGTACGACCTTATGCGGGGGCTGTCCAAGAGTATGGCGTCGGCGGTGGCAGCACGGCGCTATCTCTGGTTACGTAACTGGTCCGCAGACACGTCGTCCAAGACGCGGTTGAGCAAGTTGCCCTTTAAGGGGCGTCTGCTGTTCGGCGAGGACTTGGACAAGCTGGTCAAGGAGCTCGGGGAGTCCAAGGGCGGCCGGTTGCCAGAGGACAAGCCCAGGGCCTCTCGGGGGGCATCGAGTTCCAGGGGGCAGTTGTGGGACTCTCGTCGCTTTCGTTCGCAAAGAGGTTCTCCAGGACAGAGGGGGCATTTCCCCTATCGAACCCAGGGTTTCCGGGGGTTTCGGGGAGCGGGCCGAGGCTTCGGTCTTAATGCCTCCTCCTCCTCCTCCCTTAACCTTAAAAAGCCACAATGAAGTGAGGGGGGGCCCAGTCGCCCACCACTCCCGTGGGAGGACGTCTGCGGGAGTTCCTTCCCGCCTGGGCCCACATTACGACGGATCAGTGGGTGTTGGAAGTTGTTCGGGAAGGTTACGCTCTGGAGTTTTTACGTCCCGTGTGGGACTCCTTTGTGCTCTCCCCCGGCAGATCTGTGGCAAAGCGGGCAGCCTTAAGGCAGACGGTACAGCGGTTACTGGACCTCAGGGCGATTGCGCCCGTGCCCGTAGATCAGTACGGGTGCAGTCGATACTCCATTTATTTTATTGTCCCAAAGAAGGACGGAGGTGTTCGACCGATCCTGGATCTCAAAGGAGTCAACCGCTGTCTCCGTGTGTCTCACTTTCACATGGAAACCCTGCGCTCCGTCATAGTGGCGGTGCGCCAGGGGGAGTATCTCACCTCCCTGGACCTGTCCGAGGCTTACCTCCACATTCCAATTCGGCAGGAGCATCACAAGTTTCTCAGATTTGCAGTCCCGTTCGGACATTTTCAGTTCCAGGCGTTGCCCTTCGGACTAGCAACCGCCCCGCGAGTCTTTACAAAGGTCATGGTGGTGGTGGCGGCGGCTCTGCGAAAGGAAGGCATTCTCGTGCATCCTTATCTGGACGATTGGCTGATCCGGGCAAAATCGCACGACGACAGCGTGCGGGCCACGGCCCGGGTAGTAGGCTTGCTGGAGAGCCTCGGTTGGATTGTCAATCTGTCCAAGAGCCATCTACAGCCTTCCCAGAATCTGGAATATCTGGGGGCGCGATTCGATACGCGGAACGGAAGAGTGTTTCTTACCAACCAACGGGCCTTGGAATTGCGGAATCGAGTTCAGAGATTCCTCAGGCTCCGGGCGCCATCCGCGTGGCATTACCTGCAGTTGTTGGGCACCTTGGCGGCGGCGATAGAGACGGTACCATGGGCGAGAGCTCACATGAGGCCCTTACAGAGGGCTCTGCTTCGCTGGTGGTCACACCAGCGAGACTCCCTCTCCCGGAAACTAGCGTGTCCGGCGGATGTTCGTCAGTCCTTACTCTGGTGGTTGCTCCCCCAGTCGCTCGAGAGAGGGAAGCCCCTCGAATCACCGGACTGGGTGGCGGTGATGACCGATGCCAGTCTGCTGGGCTGGGGAGCTCACTGCCAGGGAGTCTTCGCTCAGGGTCTTTGGGACGCTCAAGAAAGCGCCTGGGCGATAAACCGGTTGGAGCTAAGAGCGGTGTCGCTGGCTTTGCAGGAGTTCCGGACGCTTCTCGACGGGAAAGCGGTCCGAGTGCTATCGGACAACGCGACGGCGGTAGCCTACGTCAACAAGCAGGGCGGCACCAGCAGTGCGTCCCTGGAGTCCGAGGCCGAAGCTCTGTGTACCTGGGCAGAGGCTCACCTTCTGGACCTCTCGGCAGCCCATGTCGCAGGGGTAGACAACGTGGAGGCCGACTTCCTCAGCTGGGTGAGAGTGGATCCCGGGGAATGGGTCCTGCATCCTGAAGTGTTCGAAATGGTAGTCCGAAGGTGGGGCAGGCCAGTGTTGGATCTCATGGCGACCTTTGCGTCGGCGAAGTGCAACCGTTTCTTCAGCAGACGCAGGGAACGGATGTCGGAGGGCTTGGATGCTCTCTTGCAGATCTGGCCAGAGGAGCAGCTTCTGTATGTTTTTCCGCCGTGGGTGCTGATCGGCCGGGTTCTACAAAGAGTAGAGGGCTTCCGGGGCCATGTCATCTTGATTGCGCCGGATTGGCCACGGCGTCCTTGGTACGGGGATCTGGTGCGGTTGCTGGTGGACAAGCCCTGGCGTCTCCCCGACCGAGTGGATCTGTTAACTCAAGGGCCGCTGGTCATGCCTCACGTGGGTCGATTCTCTCTTACGGCCTGGCTCTTGAAAGGGCACGGTTGACCTCCTGGGGGTATTCTCCGGCGGTTATCTCTACCTTAGTCAAGTCCAGGAGGCGTTCCACTTGGTTGTCCTACGTCTGCATTTGGAGGATTTTTGAGGCCTGATGTGGTGAGCGGCATTACCAAGCGTTACGAGCTTCCCTCCCGCAAATCCTGGAATTTTTGCAACATGGTTTCGAAAAGAGGTTGGCAGCGACTTTGTTGCGAGTCCAAGTGGCTGCTTTATCTTGTTTCAGAGGCAGGCTGGCGGGTCAGTCGCTGGGGGTCCAGCGGGATGTAAAACGGTTTCTCCGAGCGGTTTCTCTCGCTAGGCCCCCGACCCGTCCAGTCTTTCCCAAATGGAGTCTTCCCTTTGTTTTGGAGGCCTTAGTGGGGGAGCTCTTGGAGCCGCTGGCTAGGGCGTCGCTCAAGGATCTTACTCTGAAGGTGGCCTTCCTCGTGGCGGTGTGCTCGGCTAGGCGTGTTTCCGAATTGCAGGCTCTTTCCTGTAGGGAGCCCTATCTTTCCTTCTTTCTGTCTAAAGTGGTGTTGCGGCCGGTGCCGGCTTTTCTCCCGAAGGTAGTCTCGGCATTTCATATTAATCAGGCGATTTCCCTGCCGGTCTTGCGCGGAGATAGCGGTGGTTCTTCAGCTACTCGGTTTCATCTGTTGGATGTCCGAAGAGCTTTACGGAAGTATCTCAAAAGGACGGAGTCCTTTCGGAAGTCAGACAGACTCTTTGTGCTTTTCGCAGGGCCGAAAAAGGGTGAAGCGGCCTCTAAAGCATCTATTGCTCGCTGGATTAGAGAAGCCATTGAGTCGGCTTATGTGTTGAAGGGCAGAGTCGTGCCAAATGGGGTAAAAGCACATTCTACGCGGGCTCAGGCTGCCTCCTGGGCGGAGGCTCGTTTAGTTTCGCCAGTGGAAATCTGCAGGGCGGCGACTTGGTCGTCCCTCAATACTTTTGCTAGGCACTACCGTCTGAATGTTCAGATGGCGGAGGAGACTTCCTTCGGATCAGCGGTTCTTCAGGCTGGTTTGCCAGGTCCCTCCCATGTGTAAGTGTCTTTCACTGCTCTGGTATGGACCCAGAGGTTATGGGACTAGACTGGGACACGATCAGGAAGGTTAAATTAGACTTACCTGCTAATTGTAGTTCCTGGAGTGGAACAGTCTAGTCCCATATCCCTCCCAGAGTTCCTGGGCAAACACATGTCCGGATTGGCTCAGTTTCACAGGTAAGCTGGGCTTGCTTCTTGGTTATGTTGGGTCTGTGCCTTACTTCACGCAGGGGGTTGGAATGCTCCCACTTTCTCTTAAGCGCTATAATGGGTTGGGAGTTTCTTGCCCTCAATTGCTATTTTACTGTTATCAATAATGTTTACTATAGTCTTTTGGCTTACTTGTTTCTCCGGTGAGGCTTCTTTGTCAATAGGTTACTGGTGGCATGGGGCTGGCACCGGAGACTTATACAGATGATGTCACAAAAAAGGTGGAGTTTCTCAGTCTCCAAGCTGCTGGATTGGATTGGGAACCCAGAGGTTATGGAACTAGACTGTTCCACTCCAGGAACTACAATTAGCAGGTAAGTCTAATTTAACCTTCTTAGTAAGAGCAGGGGTGGCTCAAGGCAATCTGCTGCCTGAGGTGAGGGATGAGATGTGCGCCCCTCCCTTGCCCCAGTGTGCGCCCCCCACCCCTGCCCCAGCGTGCGCCCTCCTCCCAGGGTGGGGCTCTTTCTCAAAACTCCAGTCAGGGATTGAACCAAAACTCCACTCAGGGACGGAACCAAATCAAAAAGTCAATGAGATAATGTGGAGCAAATTGAAGATGTTCACACACCAAGGAACTAAAAGAAAGAGCGAGAACCACAGCAGTTTATAACTCCAAATTATAATTCATTTGTATTTTGTTATAAACTGTGTTATGATGCTTGCTTTTTCTTTTTGAACATACATTTTGCATTCACAGAACCGCCTCCTCAACAATGGGTGCAGAGCAGAGGTAGGACATTCACCCACAGAACTCAATATATTAATAAAAAAAACTGATTCTGGTCATCTCACCAACAACAAAATTCTCCAGTACCAGGCATATTAGGAACTAATATAAAACCCTACTAAAGTCACTAAGATCTGCAAGGCCAAAATCTACCACACCATACCAGCATACACTTCCAAAACTCATACAATAAGGTGCCTACCAAGAAAAAAGCAGCACTGTAAACACTGCAATAGGCCGCAAAACATCCATACACCTATTTGAAAAGCTGAACAAGTCAAATTACTATAGTACAGATCTCTACGTACAAACTCCATGTTAACAGAACACCTGGCCTTGGTCGCACACTCAGAACACAGACCCTCACCAAGTACAGAATAAGTGACCATAACCTAAAGCAAAAATAAAAATATGTAGACAAAAATTAAAATGAAACCCCAAGAAGCCAGACTCCACCTGCGATGCCACACCAGATAAGAGATACAGTTCCCCATACTTTGTGAAATATAGATAGCACAAAGTCCAATCACTAAACTGAAAATAATTTTTTTTCTACCTTTGTTGTCTGATGATTTTTATTCATGCTGGTCCCAATCTGAGGTTTCCGTTTTCCTCTATCTTCTTTTAGCTCTTTCTATGGTCTATAGTCCATCTGCCATTTATTGTCTCTCCTTTTGCTGTCTTCATTTTCTTCCATCAGCATTTTTTAAGTCCCAGTAACTCTCCCTAGTATCAGCCCCCTTTACAGCCTCCCCTCCCAGTACCAACCCCCTTACCTTCCCAGTACCGCCACCAGTCTCAGTGCCCCCTCCCATGTCAACTCCCTTCCAGCTCCCCCCCTTGTCTGCTCCCCTCCCGCTCCCCCTTGTCTGCTCCCTTCCAGCTGCCCCCCTTGTCTCTTGTCTGCTCTCTTCCAGGCCCCCCCCTTGTCTACTCCCTTCTAGGCCCCCGCCCTGGTCTGCTCTCTTCCAGGCCCCCCCTCCTTGTCTGCTCTCTTCCAGGCTCCTCCTTGTCTCTTGTATGCTCTCTACCAGGCCCATCCCCCTTATCTGATGCCTTCCAGGCCCCCCTTATCTGCTCTCTTCCAGACCCTCCCCTCCCCCCCGGTCAGCTCTCTTCCAGGCCCCCCTTCCCCCCTTGTCTGCTCTCTTCCAGGCCCTCCTCCCTTCTCTCCTCACCGATTCTTCATTAAAAATCAAAGAAAGCAGCCACAGGAACATTTCTCCGTTCCTGTGGCTCTGCTTTCAAACTGCTGTCTGCTGAGTTGCGTGAAGCCGGCGGGGCCCGAGGTCATCTCTTCCGCTGGAAGCGAAAGGGTGGCGGAAGCGATGACCTCAAGCCCCACGCAACCCAGCAGCAGACAGCAGTTTGAAAATAGAGCCGCGGGAACAGAGAAATGTTCCTGCGGCTGCTTTCTTTGATTTTTAATGATCCTGTGTGGCGGTTCTACCCTAGGCAGTTTCTAGTGAGCGGCAAATCAGTGTCGCCCCCTAAAAACTGCCGCATGAGGCCATCGCCTCATTTGGCCTAATGGTAGAACCGCCCCTGACCCTGAGTAAGGGGGCAGAAAGGCTGCATCGCAAAAACAACTTTAATACATAGCTCCAAACCTGGTGCAAACAAGGGATTCAGATATATAGGCGATTGGGGAAACAGATGGATCAACAAGAGGCTATACTATGCTGAAGCACTACATCTCTCCGTCGCAGGGAAAAGGATCCTGAGTGAAAAATACAGGCAGTATGTGGACAGGCATTTAAACTAGGGAAAGGGGGTGACTGATGGAGAAGGACAAGTTCAGGATGTCACTTCCAGCAAAAGCATAATAACATTGGAAACAGTCACACTTTTAAACCACACATCATTGACAAGTGGGAAGAGGTGTGTAGAACAAAACCCATGCAAAATACAGGCAAGCCAATCAGCAAATGCTAGAAAGCAATGAGCACAAATGCTCGAAGCCTAGTCAACAAAGTTTCTGACCTAGAAGCCCTAATGGTGGAAATGGACTTGGACATTGTGGCCATTAGAGAAACATGGTTTAACGAGTCGCATGAGTGGGATATAGTCATAGCTTGCTATGATCTATTTAGAAGAGAGAGAGAGAGGATAGAAAAGGAGTAGTAGTAGCCCTATATGTCAAAAGCAATATGAAAGCTTCTGAAATGCAGGGGACATGCGGAAGAGAAGAAGCGCTATGGATTGTGTTGGAAAGAGGAGATGGCACTGTCATCCATACGGTGTAGTCTACAGGCCTCCAGCTCAAACAAAAAAAATAGAGAGCAAATTGATTATAGATATTGCAAAGATAGGCACAAAAGGGGAAATGATCATATTGGGTGACTTTAATCTATCCAATGTGAGTTGGAGTATTCCTTCTGCAAATCTGGAAAAAAAGTAAAAAAAAATTGTGGATGCCTTCCAAGATGCTTTACTTAGTCAAATGGTGATGGAACCGAACAGGGAAAGCTCGATGCTGGATTTAGTGCTCACCAACGGAGATAGCGTGTCAAATGTCTGGATGAGTGCCTATGTGAGCAGCAGCGTCATCACATGGTGTGGTTTGAGATAAAAGCTTAGGTGCAGTCCAATCACAGCAAGCTGAAAGTCCTAGACTTCAAAAACACTGACTTCAGTAAAATGGTCAAGTACCTGAAGGAGGAGTTGGCCGGGTGGGAGGGGATAAGGGAAGTGGAATTGCAATGGGCTAAACAAAAGGAGGCAATAAAAGGGGCAACAGATACATATGTAAGGAAAGTAAATAAAAGCAAACGGAAAAGGAAACCTATTTGGTTCTCCAAAGAAGTGGCTTCTCTAGTAAGGGCAAAAACCAGAGTTCCACAAAATTCAGAAACTCGCAAACAGAGGAACACAGAAAGGAATACAGGATGAAAATAAGAGACAAAAAGAGAAATAATGATAGCAAAATCAAAGGCAGAAGAAAAGATGGCTAAGATGTGAAGTGTGGCGACAAAACTTTCTTCAGATATATTTGGGAGAGGAGGAAAATCAGAGGTAGAAATGCAGGACTCAAAAGTGCTGGGAACAGACTTATGGAAAGTGACATTGAAAAAACAAAAATGCTAAACGAATACTTCTGCTCTGTTGTTACTAAAGACAATTCTGGAGCAGGACCACCTGTGATTCCCAAATATAAAAATAGGAAAGGAGTAGATACCACACCATTCACAGAAGATGATGTGTTTAGAACAGCTTGCAAAACTGAAAGTGTACTAAGCCATGGGACCGGATGGGATACATCCCAGGATACTGAAAGAGCTCAGAGAGATTCTTGCAGGGCCGTTAAAGGATGTTTTTAATAAATCCTTGGAGACAGGAGAGGTTCCACAGGTATGGAGAAGCGCTGATGTGATATCTCTTCACAAAAATGGTAACAGGGAAGAAGTGACAAACTACAGGCCGGTAAGCCATCTCCAGGAACAAGCAAGAATTTAGTCTTCACATATGGGTATCGTCGGTACCGACGGAGCCTGCGCGGGAACGCTCCCTAGCGTCCAATTAGAAAGCTTTTGGGAGCATCCCACAGCACCTGCATGCTGCCTTCCCGCCTTTCCCAACTGTCTCTCTGTTCTTCGTTTTCCGCAGAGCTGGCAGGTCGCACTTCCTGTCACTGCAGAAAATATCCCTTTTATTTCTCTTTTTTGTGGTCACATCTGCCTTCCTTCGATGCTACACTGGTACCGCCGGTTCTTTCTTTCTTTTCCTTGTAAAAAAAAAAAAATCTTTTCCTGGAGTCTTCCAGCCTTTTTCTCCTCTGGTGCCACGCGCCATTTTGGGCACTAGGCCCAACTTTCTTCTATAATGGAAAAACCCGCCTCGGGTTTTAAAAAGTGTTCCAAGTGTGGCGGTACCATCTCCGTCACTGACACCCATGAGTGGTGCCTCAAATGTTTAGGTCCTGACCACTCTATCTCCGCGTGTGTTGCCTGTGGGATGATGTCAAAGAGGGGTCTGCAAAACCGAGCTGCTAAACTTAGCACCCTCTTTCCCTCCGGTGCAGCTTCTGTGGCATCGACATCTTCCAGGGCTTCGTCTTCCTCCCATGGATCTCAGGTAACTAAACATAAGTCTAGCCGGTCCTCAAAGGGTAGATCTCCTAAGTATCGAGATGCCTCTGGCGTTGCCCTTGAGGGACTCACACCGGCAAAATTGTCCCAGCGGGAGGCTTCGGCTTCCAAAGCATCATCGGGGCTCCAGGATGTTCTCGAGGCCCTAACCTCGGCAGAACTACTGGTGCCATGCTCTGGGGTACCAGCCGCTTCGTCCGGTACCGATACCCAGGCATCGGCGGTGTCGATAGACCAGAGATTCTTGGCTGTTGAACACAGTCTGGTGACTCTTCTCTTGGCATCCATGACCCCGAAACTGCTTCAGACAATTCAACCGGTACTGGGGCCAACTGCATCGATGTCGGCAGGTGAATTACCGGTGCTGACGCAGGCTATGGCCTCCGGTACTGGTAAGTCGGTACCGGACCCTGTCGATACCGACTTCGATCAGTACCGGTATCGTGCGATGCACGATTACCCAGATAGGAGATACTTTGAATCCTCCGACGAGTCTGAAGACTCTGACACCTCTGTTGATACCAGAGTACTTCTTCCTGAGGATTCTTCCTCTCCTAAACGTAGGATGTCTCCTCCAGAGAATATATCCTTCCAGGATTTTATCCAAGATGTGGCTCGAGGTCTTTCCATCACAGTGGCTCCTGAAACAGAGCCTAGGGCAAAGGAATTGGAGATTTTACAGTATCCTAAAGCTCCCAAAGAGGTAGCTACTTTGCCTATTCATGAGATCTTGCATGCTCTCATGCTAAGGATGTGGGAAACACCTCTTACCACTTCTCCTCATTCTCGTAGGCTCGATACCATGTATCGAGTTCCTCCCTGTCCTGGATTTCAAAAAGCTCAGCTGCCCCACCATTCCATGGTGGTGGAATCAGCTATGAGAAGGATCAAGAGTGCAAAAAGACATGCATCTAATCCTCCAGGACGTGAATGTAGAACTCTTGATGCCTTTGGGCGTAGAACCTACCAGGCCTCTGCTTTCTGTCAGGATTAGTTCCTACATTTTATATATGGGAATGTTCCTTAAGGACGTTACAGGAGATCTAGAGCTTATGAGTCCTCTACTTCCTGATGATAAGAGACAAGATTATCTTGCACTTAGCAAACATGCTCAGGATGTTTCCAAATTCGTAAATCGTGCAGCTTTTGATTGTTTTGAGTGCATAAGCAGAACTTATGCTATTGCCATAGGCGCACGTAGGATTGCCTGGCTCCAGGCATCTGATTTAGAACTTTGGGTACAGAACAAATTGGGGAATATTCCTTGCACAGGAGAGAATCTCTTTGGCAAAAATTGGCAAGAGAAAGCTAATGAGCTAGATGCTGATAATCTCACCTTGGATAGATTATCAAAATCTACAGCTGACCCTGCAAAGAAACAGTCCTATAAAAAACATTCTTCACTAGAAAGAAGAAGTTCTACCCCTCCTATACCCAACAAGGGCATCGTTCAGGTCAGTCTGCCCAAAAAGGTCAGCAACCTAAACAAAGAAAAACAAAGGCTGCTAAGCCTCAACCGGCTCAGCAGACTCAGCCTCCACAGGGGCTTTGACTCCCATCTAGAGAACTTTGTCTTCCTGGCCCTGAACAGGCCAGAGCCTTCCACCATTCCAGGAAGGTTATGTTATTTTGCCCCCAGATGGGGGCAGATAACAGCAGAAACTTCGACTCTATCCATTGTAAGAGAGGGATACAAGCTTTACTTCCTCAGCATGCCCCCTCCTACAATGGTAAGACAGTTCAATTCTCAGACCTCTCTCAACTCCCAGTTAGATCACGAGGTCAGTCTGCTTCTTGCCCAAAGGGCAATAGAAGAAGTACCTATTCGTCAACAAGGTGCAGGATTCTATTCCCCCTTTTTCCTTATTCCAAAGAAAACAGGAGGGCACAGACCCATTTTGGACCTCAGAGAATTGAACAGATTCCTTTTCAAAGAGAAATTCAAAATGATTTCTCTAGGAACTCTACTGCCATACTTTCAGAGTCAGGACTGGCTTTGTTCTCTAGATCTCAAGGATGCGTACACCCATGTTCTCATCCATCCAACTCACCGAAGGTTTCTTCGTTTTCTATTTCAAGGGAAGCACTACCAATACAGAGTTCTTCCTTTTGGCCTGGCCTTGGCACCAAGGGTGTTCACAAAATGCATGGCTGTGGTGGCAGCATTTCTCCGCACCCTAAAAATATTCATCTTCCCTTACTTGGACAATTGGCTCATTCGAGCCCCATCAGAGCCAGAGGCCAGGATTTCCCTATCTCGCACAAAGTGTATCCTCCAATATTTGGACTTGTCATAAACTTCCCAAAATCCAACCTAGTTCCCACTCAGACTCTAGAGTTCATAGGAGCCCTGTTGGATACCAGACAGACAAGGGCCTATCTTCCACAGTCCCGCTGCCTTCGAATTGTGCAGTTAGCTTCCCAAGTAATGCTAGTCTCACCTCACTGCTCAGGAAATGTTACAATTGCTAGGCCACATGGCATCCACCGTGCATGTGGTCCCTTATGCCTGCCTCCATATGAGAGCAGCCCAGTGGACTCTATCCACTCAATGGACTCAGGCGTCAGGTTGCCTGTCAGACAAAATAGCAAACTCAGATCATCTTATGTTGTTTCTCCAATGGTGGCGGTCACCCCAGAATCTGTTGGTGGGGTCCCCTTTTCAGCAACGCCCACCCCAAGTAACTCTAACAACAGACGCCTCACAGGTGGGTTGGGGAGCCCATTTGCAAGGCCTCTCTACCCAGGGTTCGTGGACTCCACAGGAGACCGATCTACACATCAATCTCCTAGAGGTGAGAGCAATCTTTCTTGCTCTTTGAGTGTTTCACACCCAGCTCAGCTACAAAACTGTCCTAATTCAAACGGACAACCAGGTAGCCATGTTCTATGTGAACAAGCAGGGTGGAACAGGCTCTCTGTCACTCTGCAATGAAGCTTTGCGACTTTGGGCCCTCGCCAGAGAGCATCAGATTCATCTCCTTGCAGTGTATCTTCCAGGCATTCAAAACTCATGGGCAGACAGACTCAGTCGAGTTCTGCTTCCACACGAATGATCTCTCCATGCAGACCAGGTGGCCAAAATTTTCCAATTTTGGGGAACCCCGGACATAGACCTCTTTGCAAGTCCGCGGAATGCCAAACTTACCCAGTTCTGTTCCAGAATTCTGGCTCAGAGTTGTCAAGCCAGGGATGCCTTCCTCCTCCATTGGGGTCGGGACTTTCTGTATGCCTTCCCACCCATTCCCCTAATTCCCAGAACTTTATTCAAGCTTCAGAGAGACAGAGGCCATATGATTCTCATAGCCCCACATTGGCCACGACAGATGTGGTACCCTCTGCTCCAGATCTCCTATCCCAGGAGGACGGGATGCTGTGGCATCCCAATCCCCAGTCTCTACATCTTAGGGCCTGGTTGCTGAAAGCCTAGAACTTCATGGTCTTAACCTATCTCCAGGAGCAAGCAGGAATGAGTCTTCACATATGGGTTTCGTCGGTACTGACGGAGCCTGTGCGGGAACGCACCCTAGCGTCCAATCAGAAAGCCTTTGGGAGCATCCCACAGCACCTGCATGCTGCCTTCCTGCCTTTCCCAACTGTCTCTCCTCAGTTTTTCTTTTTCCGTGGAGCCAGCAGGTCATGTTCCTGTCACCGCAGAAGTATTTCCTTATTTTTCCTTTATTTCTTTTGTGTCGCGTCTGCCTTCTTCGACGCTGTACTGGTACCGCCGGACTTTGTTCTTTTCTTCTTGTTAAAAAAACCCCCCAAAAAAACCTTTTTTCCGTTCTTTTTCTTCAGGTGCACTTGTGTTTTGTGCCTTAGGCCCAAAACGTTTTTTCCTTAAATATGGAAAAGCCTGCTTCAGGATTTAAAAAGTGCACAAAATGTGACGGTACAATTTCTGTCACCGACACCCATGAATGGTGTCTAAAATGTTTAGGTCCTGACCATTCCATAACAGATTGTGTGTCCTGTTCCATGATGTCTAAAAGAGGTCGGCAGAACCGAGCTGCCAAGCTCAGTACCCTGTTTCCCTCTGATGCAGCTTCGGTGGCATCGACGTCTTCCAGGGCTTCTTCTTCCTCACATGGATCTCAGGTAACTAAACATAAATCCAGCCGGTCCTTGAAGGGTAGATCTCCTTCTAAGCATTGAGATGCCTCTGGCCTTGCCCTCGAGGATCCTGCACCGGCAAAATTACCCCGGCGGGAGGCTTCGGCCTCTAAAACATCATCAACGGGGTTCCAGGATGATCTCGATGGCGTGGCCTCGACAGATCTCCTGGTGCCATGCTCTGGGGTACCGGTGGCCTCCACCGGTACCGACTTCCAGGCATTGGCGGCGTCGATGGATCAGAGGATTCTGTCCATAGAACGCAGTCTGGTGGCTTTCCTTGTGGCATCGACGCCCTTGGTACCGCAACAGACTACTCCGCCGGTACCGGCTCTAGCATCACCATCAGTACCGATCCCGGTACCGGTGGCATCGGCATCGGTGTCCGCTATGCCGGTACTCTGTCCTCTGAAGCTCTCCGGTACCAATACCCCGGTACCGGTTATTCCCGATAACGATCCTGGTCGGTACAGGTATCGGGCTTTGCAAGAGCATCCGGACAGATGATACTTCGATTCCTCTGAGGACTCTGAAGAGTCGGTCGATGCAGTGATGCTTCTTCCACAGGAGGAGTCCTCTCCTAAACGAAGGATGTCTCCTCCAGAGGACTTGTCTTTTCAAGACTTTATCAGAGAGGTGGCTCGGGGCCTCTCTATTACAGTGTCCCCTGAAACAGAGCCCAGAGCCAAGGAGTTAGATATTTTACAATATCCTAAAACTCCTAAGGAGGCAGCTACCTTACCTATTCATGAGATTCTGTATGATCTCATGTTGAGGATGTGGGAAGCACCTCTAACCACCTCTCCTCATTCTCGCAGGTTGGATACCATGTATCGTGTCCCTCCTTGTCCTGGTTTCCATAAAACTCAACTTCCTCACCACTCTATTGTGGTTGAGTCTGCAATGAGAAAGATTAGAAGTGCCAAAAGACATTCCTCTAATCCTCCAGGACGTGAATGTAGAACCCTGGATGCTTTTGGAAGAAGAGTCTTCCAAGTTTCCATGCTTGCTGCGAGAATTAATTCTTATAGTCTCTACATGGGAATGTTCTTAAAAGAAGTCACTGACCATTTGCAGACTTTAAGTCCTTTTATGTCAGAAGATAAAAGGCAAGACTTTCTCACTGGGCTCAAACATGCCCAAGATATCTCCAAATTCTCCAACCGTGCAGCTTTCGACTCCTTTGAATGCGTAAGCAGAGCCTCAGCTATTGCCATAGGTGCACGTAGGATTGCTTGGCTTCAAGCATCTGATTTGGAGATCTGGGTTCAAGATGAATTGGGAAATATCCCTTGTACAGGTGAGAACCTGTTTGGTAAGGATTGGCAGGCAAAAGCCAATCAGATGGATGCTGAAAATTCTGCTTTGGATAGACTATCCAAATCCACAACTGTTCCTGCTAAGAAAAGGTTATTCAAGAAAACACCTTTTTCTAAAAAGGGAAGATTCTATCCTGCTTATGGTCAGCGAGCATCTTCTGCAGCTACCAAACGTCAGCAATCCTCCAAACAGAGCAAAGCAAAGGCTGCGAGGCCTGCTCCAGCCCAGCAACCTCAGCCCCCTCAGGGCCTTTGACTTTCCGCTAGAGAACTTAGCCTTCCTGGCTGTAGAAGGACCAGAGCCCTCCACCATTCCAGGAAGGTTATGTCACTTTGCTCCCAGGTGGGGGCAAATTACAGCAGAGCATTGGACACTCTCCATCATAAGAGAGGGGTACAAACTTCATTTTTCAAGCTTGCCTCCTCTCACAAGAGTGCACCATTTCAATTCTCCAACCTCCCTACTCAGCCTGTTGGAGCAGGAGGTTGCCACTCTTCTCACCCAGGGGGCAATAGAGGAAGTGCCTTTTCTACAACAGGGCGCACAGGGTTCTACTCCCCCTATTTTCTTATTCCAAAGAAAACAGGGGGCTTCAGACCCATCTTAGATCTCAGAGAGTTGAATAGATTCCTAGTCGAGGAAAAATTCAAGATGGTCTCTCTAGGAACTCTGCTGCCATACCTTCAGAGTCAGGATTGGCTTTGTTCTCTAGATCTCAAGGATGTGTACACTCATGTTCTCATCCATCCAACTCACAGAAGGTTCCTTCGGTTCCTTTTTCAGGAGAAGCACTATCAATACAGAGTACTCCCTTTTGGTCTGGCCTCTGCACAAAGGATGTTCACGAAATGCATGGCAGTGGTAGCTGCTTTTCTGCGCACCCTGGGAATATTCGTCTTCCCTTACCTGGACGACTGGCTCATTCGAGCTCCCACTCAATCAGAGGCCAAGACTTCTCTAACCTGCACAATGCGTATCCTTCAGTATTTAGGGCTGGTGATAAACATCCCAAAATCCAATTTGATCCCTACTCAGTCCCTGGAGTTTATAGGGGCGTTGCTGGATACCACAAGGGCAAGGGCCTATCTTCCCCAGGCCCGTTGCCTTCGCTTGGTGCAGTTAGCTGCTCAAGCAGAGTTGAAACCCCTACTGACTGCTCGAGAGATGTTACAGTTCCTAGGCCACATGGCATCCACCGTACATGTGGTACCATATGCTCGCCTTCACATGAGGGCAGCTCAGTGGACTTCATCCACCCAATGGACCCAGGCGAAAATAGCAAACACAAGTCGCCTCATTTTGTCCCTCCAGTGGTGGAAGTCTCCTCAAAACCTGTTGCTGGGGTCCCCCTTTCAACAGCCTCTACCCCAAGCAACTCTTACAACAGATGCTTCTCCAATGGGGTGGGGAGCTTATCTTCAGGACCTCTCCACCCAGGGCATCTGGTCCCCACAGGAGAATTGTCTACATATCAATCTCTTGGAACTCAGAGCAATCTTCCTTTCTCTGTGAGTTTTCCACACCCTGCTCAGCCACAAGAAAGTCCTTATCCACACGGACAATCAGGTGGCCATGTTCTATGTAAACAAGCAGGGAGGAACTGGCTCTCTGTCGCTTTGCAATGAAGCTTTGCGACTGTGGGCCCTCGCCAGAGAGCATCACATCCATCTTCTGGCAGTTTATCTTCCAGGTGTTCAAAACTCTTGGGCAGACAGACTCAGTCGAGTTCTGCTTCCACACGAGTGGTCCCTACATATGGACCAAGTATCCAAGATTTTTCAAATTTGGGGAACCCCGGACATAGACTTCTTTGCAAGTCCGTGGAATTCCAAACTTCCCTGGTTCTGTTCCAGAACTCTGGCTCAGGGAGCTGAGGCAGCTCAGGCAAGGGATGCTTTCCTCCTTCACGGGTCAAGACTTCCTTTACGCCTTTCCACCCATTCCCCTAATTCCCAAAACCCTGTTCAAGCTTCAGAGAGACAGAGGCCACATGATTCTCATAGCTCCACATTGGCCACGGCAAGTGTGGTACCCTCTGCTTCTACATCTCTCTCAAGCTCCCTTCCTGGAGTTAGGGTCTGCTCCAGACCTCCTCTCTCAAGAGGACGGAAAGTTATGGCATCCCAATCCCCAGTCTCTGCATCTCAGGACTTGGTTGCTGAAGGCCTAGATCTCCAGGATCGTCATCTTTCTCAACAAGTGAAAGATGTTCTTTATGCTTCCAGAAAACCTTCCACTAGACGTTCTTATGCGTTCAAGTGGAAGAGGTTTACTTTCTGGTGTTCTGGGAAGGGTCATAACCCCCTTACCATACCCCTGGAATCTTTGCTGGAGTATCTCCTTCATCTGTCTAATGCAAGCCTTAAGACAAATTCAGTAAGGGTCCTATTGCAGCTTCCCTTAAGCCTCTAAATGGACAACCTATTTCCTCTCATCCTCTTGTAGCAAGATTCATGAGAGGCCTCCTTTTAACAAAGCCTCTCATTAGACCACCCCCGGTGGCATGGGACTTAAACTTGGTTCTTGGTCAGCTTATGAAGCCGCCTTTTGAACCTTTAGCTGCCACTTCCTTGAAATACCTTTCTTGGAAGGTTATCTTTCTCATTGCAATCACATCAGCACGCCGCATTAGTGAATTGCAAGCACTCGTAGCTAATCCACCTTATACAAGGTTCCATCATGATAAGGTGGTCCTTAGGACTAATCCACACTTTATGCCTAAAGTGGTCTCGCCTTTTCACCTCAACCAGGAGGTCTACCTACTTGTCTTTTTTCCAGGACCTCATGCATCAAGTGCAGAGAGGAATCTTCATACCCTGGACTGTAAAAGAGCTCTGGCTTTTTACTTACAAAGGACACAGCAACATAGAAAGTCTTCCCAACTCTTTGTTGCCTTTGATCCTTCTCATTTGGGACAACCAGTCTCCAAGAGAACACTTTCTCATTGGATTGCCCAGTGTATTTCTTTCGCCTTTCAGAGCAAGAACCTTTCTCTGGAGGGCCATGTCACAGCTCACAATGTGAGAGCCATGGCAGCCTCAATGGCTCATCTGAAATCTGTGTCTATCGACGACATCTGTCGAGCAGCCACTTGGGCCTCGGTTCATACCTTCACAGCCCATTACTGCTTGGACAAGGACTCCCGCCGGGATGCCTTGTTTGGTCAGGCTGTTCTTAAACACCTTTTCCATACTTAATCAACTCCTACCCACCATCCCTCATGGCATGCCAGAGATCCATGTGGGGAAGTGCAGCCCTGTCCCAGGGACACACAACTTCTGGGATCTCTCCCTGGCATCTAAAGCTAGGGAGTCCCCATATGTGAAGACTCATTCCTGCTTGTTCCTGGAGATAGCACAGTTACTTACCTGTAACAGGTGATCTCTGGGAACAGCAGGAATAAGTCTTCACAACCCACCCACCTCCCCTAGGAGTTGTATCTCTCTATCTTTCCTTTCCCTCTTTCTCTCTCTCTTTGTCTCAGCTTTACTTACTCTCTCTTTGTCTCAGCTTTAAAACTCAACTGAGGAGAGACAGTTGGGAAAGGCGGGAAGGCAGCACGCAGGCGCTGTGGGATGCTCCCAAAGGCTTTCTGATTGGACGCTGGGGAGCGTTCCCGCGCAGGCTCTGTCGGTTCCGACGAAACCCATTAGTGAAGACTTATTCCTGCTGTTCCCAGAGATCACCTGTTACAGGTAAGTAACTGCTTTCTCAGCAAGTAAAGGATATCCTGTATGCTTCCAGGAAACCATCCACAAGACACTCTTATGCTTTCAAGTGGAAACGTTTACCAGATGGTGTTTGCAGAAGGGTCTTAACCCTCTTGCATTCCCCCTGGAATCATTACTGGTATATCTCCTTCATTTGTCTAATGCAGGGCTTAAGACCAATTCAGTGAGAGTTCATTTGAGTGCTTTTGCAGTTTCTCTCAAGCCTTTAAATGGGCAACCTATTTCCTCTCATCCTATCATAGCGAGATTTCTGATAGGCCTTCTTCTTACTAAGCCTCCCTTTAAGCCACCACCGGTGGCATGGGATTTAAATCTGGTTCTTGGCTAGCTCATGAAGCCGCCTTTTGAACCATTAGCTTCTACCTCTTTGAAATTCCTTTCCTGGAATGTTATTTTTCTTATTGCAATCACATCAGCACATCGCATCAGAGAATTGCAAGCATTGGTGGCTGATCCTCCTTATGCAAGGTTCCATCATGATAAGGTAGTCCTTAGGACTCATCCTCACTTTATGCCAAGGGTGATTTCACCTTTTCATTTAAACCAAGCAGTTTACCTTTCTGTTTTTTTCCCAAGGCCTCATGCCTCTAATGCAGAAAGGAATCTTCATACTTTGGACTGTAAAAGAGCTTTAGCCTTTTACTTGCAAAGGACACAGCAAAATAGAAAGTCCTCTCAACTCTTTGTTGCTTTTGATCCTAGTCATTTAGGACTTCCAGCCTCCAAAAGGACACTGTCCAACTGGATTGCCCAATGTATATCTTTTGCCTATCGGAGTAAGAACCTTCCTCTTGAAGGCCATGTCACAGCGCACAATGTGAGAGCCATGGCAGCCTCTATGGCTCATCTTCATTCTGTGTCTATCGACCACATCTGTCGAGCAGCTACCTGGGCCTCGGTTCATACCTTCACAGCCCATTACTGCTTAAACAAGGACTCCCGCCGGGATGCCTTGTTTGGTCAGGCTGTTCTTCAACACCTGTTCCATACTTAATCAACTCCTACCCACCATCCCTGGTAGGATGCCAGAGATCCATGGGGGGGAGTCAAGCCCTTTCAAAAGGGCACACAACTTCTGGGTTTTCTCCCTAGCATCTGTAGCTAGGGAGTCCCCATATGTGAAGACTACATTCCTGGTTGTTCCTGGAGATAGCATAGTTACTCACCTGTAACAGGTGATCTCCGGAAACAGCAGGAATTTAGCCTTCACAACCCACCCACCTCCCCTAGGAGTTGTATCTCTCTCTTTTCTCTTTCCCTCTCTCTCTCTCTTTGTCTCAGCTTTAAACTCAACTGGAGAGAGACAGTTGGGAAAGGCGAGAAGGCAGCACGCAGGCGCTATGGGATGCTGCCAAAAGCTTTCTAATTGGACGCTGGGGAGCGTTCCCACGCAGGCTCTGTCGGTACCGACGATACCCATATGTGAAGACTAAATTCCTGCTGTTCCCGGAGATCACCTGTTACAGGTGAGTAACTATACTTTACCTCGGTAGCAGGAAAAGTAATGGAAGTGCTCCTGAAAGATTTAATAGTAGACTTTCTCAAAACCAACAGGTTGCATGATTCTAGGCAACATGGTTTTACCAAAGTGCGATGTTGCGAAACAAATCTGATTGAATTCTTTGACTGGGTGATCAGAGAACTAGATCAAGGGCAAGAGATGGATGTCATCTACTTGGATTTCAGCAAAGCCTTTGATACTGTTCCTCATAGGAGGGTTATCAAGAAACTCAACAGCTTGAGGATGGGTCCCAAGGTGGTGAACTGGATCAGAAATTGGTTGACTGACACAGAAGGTGATGGTAAACTGAACTCACTCAAATGATTAGCGGTGTGCCCAAGGATTCGGTCCTGGGACCGGTACTGTTCATTGTATTTGTGAATGATATTGCCAAAGGACTGAATGGAAAAGTCTATCTTTGGCAGATGACACGAAAATTTGCAACAGAGTAGACTCCCCTGAGGGAGTGGAGAACATGAGGAAAGATCTACAAAAGCTGCAAGAATGGTCTAATGCTTGGCAGTTTAAGATTTAATGTGAAGAAGTGCAGTGTCATGCACTTAATAAGCAGAAATCCAAGGGAATTGTACGTGATAGGGGGCGAGAGGTTGGTGTGCACGGACCAGGAGAAAGGACCCTTTGGTGTGATTATTACTGAGGATCTCTAGGTGGTGAAACAGTGCGACAAGGCAGTGGCAGTGCGACAAGGCAGTGGCAGAAAGGAAGATGTACTAATGCCACTGTAGAAGTCGCTGGTGAGGTCTCACTTGGAAATCTTGTGTTCAGTTTTGGAGACCATATCTCGCAAAGCTTATAAAAAGACTGGAAACAGTTCAGAGAAAGGCGACCAAAATGATTTGGAGTCTGCGTCAGAAGACTTATGAGAAGAGGAAGACCTAAATATGTACACTGGAGGAGAGGAGGTACAGGGAGATATGATTCAGACCTTTAAATACTTTAGAGAGTATTAATGAACAAATAATCATCTTCCAAAGACAGGGAAGCTGAAAAACTAGAGGGCTTGACTTGAAACTGAAAGGGGGTAAATTGAAAGGTAATGTCCTTTTCACTGTGGATGTTTGGAATGCCTTCAGGATGGAAGTGGTGGGGTCAAATACAGTGACAGAATTCAAAAGGGCATGGGACAGACACAGAGGATCCCTTTATAGCAACAGGATAAAATCAAAATTAACTTAGCTATCTCTTATATCTCAACTGATAGGGGTTACCTACACAGAGCAGTGAGTACACCCCTAAATAAAGGCGCAGGGAAGGGCAACCTGCACAAAGTATCAAGTGCACCTAATCTTGCCGCCTTGCTGGGCAGACTAGATGAACCATACTGGTCTTTATCTGCTGTCATATACTATGTTACTATAGTTATGTTCTTTGGGTGTAAAGAATGCTTACACCCACATTCCGATTCATCACATTCATGGGAAATATCTGATTTGTGATGGTGAACATTACTTCCAGCACTGCATACTGCCTTTTGATCTGGCATTTGCTTCTCGCATTTTCTCAAAATGCTTTGTGATTGTTACGGTGTTTCTATGCTGACTGGGATTGCTTGTTTTTCCCTATTGGTATGATTTGCTGTCAATAGCACCTCCCAAGAGGGATTTCAAGAATTCATATGAATCACTATCTGGGTGCCGGAGCTGCTAGGGTTCATAGTCAGTTATTTCAATTTGAGCACGTCACAACAATTGGAATTCATTGGAGCTCTGATAGAGGCAACTCTGGGAAAAGCTTTTTTCCACACAACAGCCTTGCCTAGTTGGTGACAATAATGGAAGATGCACAAAACAGTCGGCAGTCATCAGTTTGAGCCATATTGAGAATGTTAGGCCAGATGGCCTCTGGTTCATGTCTGTCCCTTCACGTGTCTCCAAATGAGACTATCTTAGTAGACTTTGAGCACTTAGCGGCTCAGCGGTGTCATGATTGTCACCCTTCTCCTCTGGGACACCTTGCCCTAGTGGATGGGTCATACCAATCTGGCCAGAGGGTCTCCCTTTCCAAATTCCACCATACCAAAAGTTACTCTCAACTGATGCATCAAAGCTGTGTTGGGTAGCTCATGTAGATGGGTTCCAGACTCAGCGAACATGGCCCGCCCAAGAAAGTCTCCATCAAATCAATTTCTTAGAAGTGAGGACAATCTTGATGCTCTAAAGACTTTCAGAAATTGTTTGCTTAGCAAATTGTGATTATTCAAATGAACAATCAAATAGTCATATTCTGCGTCAACAAGCAAGGAGGCATGGGCTCATATCTCCTGTGTTGGGAGACTGGCAGGATGTGGAACTTTATCATTGCTTAAAGGATGGAGCTCAGAGCCACATATCTGCCTGATGGAGACACTGTTATGACGGACAAACTGGCCAAGTCCTTCAACCTCATAAATGGACTCTAGATGAGGGGGCGGCTTTCCATCTTTTTGGAATATTGTCCACCTTGATAGGCCTTTTCACCACTCTTCAGAACACTTGGGTGCCTCAGTTCTACTCCATAGTGGGTAGAAATGGCAAACTAGCCTTGGATGTTTTCCTCCTCCACTGGGGGGGAGGGGGGTTCTTTTGTATGTATATACTCCTATTCCTCTGATTGTGAAATCACTTCTGAAACTCAAGGATGACAGAGGCATGATTCTCATCGCTCCTTGTTGGCCTCGGCAGCCATGGTTCCCTATCCTCAAACTTTTCAACCGGGATCTGGCTTGTCTGAGTAATTTCACCAACTCTTATTTTGCAGAATCGGAGGACAGCGCTGCATTTCAGCATAATGTCCCTAGCCCTCACAGCTTGAATGCTAAGAAGTTGACTTTTTCCTCCTTCAACCTTCTGGTTGGCGTAATAGATGTCCTCTTGGCTTCCAAAAGAGATGATATCTAGAGGTCGTGTATTTCAAGTGGAAGAGGTTTGCTGTCTAGTATGAAGAAAAGGCCTTAGATCCTTTCTGCTGTCTTACACGAAAACTACTTGAATAGCTTCTACATTTTTCTGAGTCTGGTTGGTTGAAAACAACCTCATGAAAGATTTGCGTCGGTGCAGTGGTTTATCGCTATTGTGTAGAAGGTAATATCTCTTTACAGCCTTTAGTTGTTTGCTTCATGTGGTTCTTGTTTCTTGTGACATCTCCCCTGAGGATCTATGTGATCTTAGTTGATGAAAGCTCCTTTCGAGCCACTAAATGCCTGTGCTTTGAAATTTTGGACCTGGTAGGTCTTATTTTTGGTGAAGGTAACTTTAGTACGCACAGTTAATGAGCTGCATATCCTAGTAGCTGTTTCACCCTTTTATAGAGCTTTTCAGTAATAGTGATTTGAACATAAGATATGCCATACTGGGTCAGACCAAGGTCCATCAAGCCCAGTAACCTGTTTCCAACAGTGGCCAATCTAGGTCAGAAGTACCTATCAGTTTCCCCAAAAGACACAGGTGGTGTCATACCTCTACCTTAATCAGTCACTCATTCTGCAAATCCTTTCCCCCTATGCTCATGGGGGGTGGGGGGAGTACTCTGAACATGTTGAACTGTAAGAGGGCCTTAGCCTTCTCTTTGGAGTGAACCATAGACCAGAGAAAGTCATCCTAGCTTTTTATTTCATTTTACCCAAATAGGTTAGGGGCTGGTATCACCAAACACACTCTTCCAATTTAGTTCACAGATTGCATCTCTTTCGCATATGCCTGGACAGGCTTGAGTCTTGAGGGTCATGTCATAGTGTCCGACATGTGGTTGCACCAGTGGCTCATTTGCACTTAATGGAGGATATTTGCAGAGCTGCAACCTGGACCTTTGTCTATGCATTCACATCACATTACTTTTCAAATGGGGATTCCAGATGCAGCAGTAATTCGGAATCAGTTTGAGGACTAAAATGCAACTCCATCCCCCTAGGCTCATATCTTTTCCGTTCCTTGTGTAACTCTACCCACCTTTTCATTGTGAGGCAGTGGTAGCTAGGGAATCCTATATGTGAGCACGTATTCTCCTTGTCCATGAAATAAACAGTTTTTCACTTATAGCAGCTATTCTCCATGGACAAAAAGATAAGTCCTCGCAACCCTGCAACTTCTTTTTAGAGATGTATTTTGAGTTAGCTGGTTATCAGATTGAGACAAATGGCTTGCACTGGTGAAGGTTTCTGCATGAGAGCTCCATTGGTGACATCTCCCATATGTGAGTACTTAGTCTTCTGTCCACAGAGAACATCTACAGGTGATTAACATTGCTTTCCATCTGAACTGGATAATGGGCTTGATGGACCCCGCGATATGACCTAGTATAGCAATTCTTATGTTCTTGTAGAAAGCTTCTTACTGCATGGAGTTTTTCAGTTAACTGATTGTGATAAATAGTCATAATCTTATTCTGTGTCTTACGATCTTGAATATTTAAATGGCTACAGCGTTTTGGATGCCACACATCCCCTCGTCAGGCTAAATTTTGGTTCTCTCTCTGCCTGCCACACTTTGTGGGATAGTCTTCTGACTTCTCAGTGTTCCAGTGTTTCCACATGTCCATGCCAAGACTTTCTGTGTCAAGCTGCTAATACAGAGGCCTCTTGTACCATTGGTCCTTAATGTTGTTCTGACTTAAATTTTCAACTTTCTGTTTGTGCCACTGGGGACTCCTTTACTCAGATACTTTGTAGAAAGTGCTCTTCATAGTGGCTGTCTCCTCATCTAAAAGAACGAGTGAATTCTAAGTACTAGTAACTTAAGAACCTTACATAGAATGACATTGTAACAAAGTAGTTCTTTAAACTCATCTCAACTTTAACCTAAGGTGGAAATAGTGCTTTCCACATTTCGGGTAAAACACACAGAAATCCACACAGGTGAGCCCTCCAAAATCTGGATTTTTAAGCAGGCTCTTGCATGTTACCTCAAAAATCTGAATTGATCAGGAAATCTATATAGCTCTGTCTCTCCTTTGCCAACAGAATTGCAATAGCAGTGGGTGAAAAAAGCCTAGAAAAATGAATGGCATCCTCCATCCAGTTCAGTTGCTTACAAACGAGTACTCCTCTAAAGATAACTGTAGTCTCAGGAGTTCAGAGCCACTATAGCTGTCCTAAATTCTGCTTCACTGGTGCAATTTGTCAAACGGCAAGCTGGTTCTTGCTTCATACCTTTGTTTCACCTTAATACTTGGACCAGACCATAAGGCAGTGCCTTTGGTCAAGCTGTGCTGCCAGTCTGCCTGTGTGATCTGGTATCTCTCGCACTGTTTGTTCTGTGTGCGCTGCTGCTAAAAATAGGGTAGTATGTAAGGACATGAGCAGCCTTAAACTTGGGAGTTAGCTGTTTCCATGTCTGACTCAATCTTGCCCGTCAACAGAAAAAGAATTGTTGCTCACTTGTATGGTGTTTTCCTGAGACATCAGGTTTTATTAGGCACACAATCTCTCCCACTTTCAATAGAGTTCTTTAATTCTTGGGCTTTGAAACTGAAGAGTTGAGGAGACCACTGTGTGGAAAGGGCTATCTCCAGGAACAAGCAGGAATGTAATCTTCACATATGGGTACTGTCGACACCGATGGAGCCTGCGCAGGAACGCTCCCCAGCGTCCAAAAGGAAAGCTTTTGGGAGCATCCCACCACGCATGCATGCTGCCTTCCCGCCCAACTACCTCTCTCACTTCAGTTCTTCGTTTTCCGCGGAGCCGACAGGACGTGTCCCCTGTCATCGCAGAAAATCTTCTCTTATTTTTATATTTTTTGTGGTTGCGTCTGCCTTCTGTCGATGCCTACCGGTACCACCGGTGCTTTTCTTTCTTCTAAAAATAACTCAATTTTAGTGCTTTTTCTCAGGGGTTTCTTCCCTGCTCTGGTGCTTGGTGCCTGGTGCCATTTTGGGCATTAGGCCCTCTTTTCCCTTACCATGGAAAAACCAGCCACTGGTTTTAAAAAATGTTCAAAATGTGGCGGTAGAATTTCTATTACCATCACCCATGACTGGTGTCTTAAATGTTTAGGTCCTGACCATTGCCCTACGGAGTGTCTCTCCTGCAGGAAGTTGACTAAAAGAAGTCTTCAGAATCAAGCAAATCAACTCGGTGCCCTATTTGCTTCAGACACAGTGTCTGTAGCATCGATGTCTTCCAGGGCTTCTACTTCTTCCCAGGGATCTCAGGTAACTAAACACAAGTCTTCTAAGACTAGCCGGTCCTCGAAGGGTAGATCTCCCTCTAAACATCGAGATGCCACTGGCGTTGCCCTCGAGGACATTTCACCGGCAAAACAGCCCCGGCGGGATCTTCGGGCTCCAAAGCTTTATCGGTGCTCCAGGATGTTCCCGAGGCCTTGACCTCGATGGAACTACTGGTGCCATGCTCGGGGGTTGTGGCCGCTTCCACTGGTACCGACACCCCGGCATTGGCAGTAGCAATGGACAAAAGACTCCTTGCTATCGAACGCAGTCTAGCGACTCTTTTAGCTACTTCGGTACCGCTAAAGTCGCTGCAGACGGTTCCGCAGGCACTGGTACTGATGCTGGTACCAGTGCCAGTTCCCTCGATAACTGTTTCAACAGGCATGCTTCCTCCGATGCCGAGCTTGGAATCTCTCTCCAGCATGGGGGATCAGGTACCGACTCATTTCAATACCGACATCGAGCGGTACCAACGCCACCCGGTGCTTCCTCCTTTTGAGTCTTCCGATTCCGATGACTCGGATGATTCCACCGGTACCAGAGCTGAACTTTTAGAAGATTCAACTCCTTCTCCTCAACGCAGAATGTCCCCTCCTGAGGATATGTCTTTTCATGATTTTGTACGTGATATTCACCCCCTGCCCTCCGTCCCGATCTTTGGGACTCTCTTCTTCGGACTCTCTCTGACCTTTCCTTAACCTTCCCCCACCCTCCTCATTGCTGGTGACTTTAACCTTCACCTTGATTCTCCCTCTTCGCCAAGGGACCATGCCTTTCTCGCCTTTTTACAGGACCTGTCCCTCCTACAACATGTTTCCTTTCCCACTCACTCTGCCGGCCACACCCTCGACCTCCTCTTGACCCTATCCTCCTCTACACTCACACTTTCTAATCTGTCCTCTCTCCCTCTACCCTGGACAGATCACTTCTGTCTCTCTTTCTCCTGCTCTCACTTGAGAGCATCCTTCCCACACCTCCCCCCTGCGTCGTCTCCCCCTTCACGCTCATCGCGTACTCTTACTCCACTCACTGTCCAACAATTTCCCTCAGCAACTGAACTTCTACCCACCAACTTTTCCTCCCTATCCCCTAACTCCCAGGCTTCCATCTGGTCCTCTACCCTTTCTGCTGCGCTTGATCGCATTGCCCCCCGTCACCCTCGCCCAGCAATTCGCCGATTCACCCAGCCCTGGTTTCACGCCAGTCTCCATCTTCTCCGCTCACAGCTCCGTAGAGCTGAGAGGATCTGGCGCAAGACCCCCTTGCCAGTTACTTTATCATCTTTCAAAGCCCACCACTCATACTACCGCTCCCAAGTTCATCTTGCTAAGTGCACGTACTTCTCTGACACCATCTCTAACGCTCCTAACCAGACTCGTCATCTTTACTCAACTCTTACCTCTCTTCGGCCCCCCACATCCACCATGCCTGCTCATCCTATCCCTGCTCTCTCAGTTCTGGCCTCGTCTTTCAGCTCCAAAATTTCTACCTTGAGGGCATCCCTGCCTTCCTGCCCCCCTCCAATTCTCTCTCCCCCCCAGTCGCCTCTCCCCCTCCTGTGTCCCAACTCTTGCACACAGGGTCTTCATTCACCCTGACCACCACTAGTGAGCTCCATCTTATTTCTTCCTCTAACAAAACATTCTGTCCTCTTGACCCCATCCCCTCCTCCTGGCTACTCACTCCCTCCCTTTCACTCCTTCCCTATCTCCTTTCCATGCTAAATTCCAGTCTTTCCACGGGGACGTTTCCCCATTCCTGGAAACATGCACTGATTCGCCCAATCCTTAAAAAACCTTCCCTTGACCCTCTGGATCCTGCTAACTACCGCCCAGTCTCTAACCTCCCTTTCCTCTCCAAACTTCTTGAAAAGATCATTTTCGCACAGCTCTCTCACCATCTTGATTCTATCAACTTTCTTCACCCCGTCAGTTAGGTTTCCGTCACGGCCACAGTGTTGAAACTGTTCTTCTAGCCTTCACTAAGTCACTGCATGTAGCTCACGACCATGGTGATATTTCGGTGGCGGTAGCCCTTGATCTCTCTGCTGCCTTCGACTTGGTGGATCACTCTCTCCTTCTGCTTCGTTTGCGTGAAGCCGGCCTCTGTAGCACAGTTCATCGGTGGTTCCAATTCCTTCTCTCCTCCCGGTCTGGTGCAGTTCTCTCTTCCTCTCCCTCTACTTCTCCCTCAGACCCATTCCCTCTCTCCTGCGGGGTTCCCCAAGGTTCTGTCCTGGCCCCTCTCCTTTTTAATCTCTTCTTAGCCCCCCTCACCCTGTTGATGCAACAATCCGGGATTTCGGCTTTCTATTACGCAGACGATATTGTTCTTCTCCATCACACCTCCCCCTCCTGCCCTGATCTCACGCCACTTAACTCCTGCCTAACCGCCGTCACTGACTGGTTGACCCTGAACTGTCTTCACCTCAACCTCACGAAAACTACTGCGATTTGATTTCCTCACGGTCGCCCATCCCCCTCATTAGCCCCATCTTTTTCTGGCACTCCCATATCTCTGGTTTCCACCTTCCGCTACCTTGGTGTGCTCTTTGACTCTGACCTTTCCTTCCACGCTCATGTTTCTCATATCACCAAGACCTCCTTCTTTTTCCTTCGTCAAATTTGTGCGATCCGCCCTTTCCTTTCTCCTTCCGCTCTCACAACCTTACTATTATCACTTGTCATGTCCCGCGTCAACTTTTCTAACTCTGTTTTCACTGGTCTACCCAACTCTCAATTAACCCGACTTCAGAGAATTCAAAACACTGCCGCCCGACTCGTCACTCACTCCTCCCCTAGAGACCACATAACCCCCACTTCTCCTTCATCTTCACTGGCTTCCCATTTCTTATCGCATCCAGTTTAAACTACTTACTCTCGTCCACAAAGCACTTCACACTACCACCCCACAATACCTGGCAGACCTAATCCACTTCCATACCCCTCGACACACCCCTTGGTCCTTTCACCTCAACCGCCTTACCCTTCCCCCTCCCTCCCTTGCCCACCTCCAGTCCACTCGCTCCTCCGCTTTCTTTTACATAGGCCCTGCCCTTTGGAACTCTCTTCCCACTTCCCTCCGTCTAGAACCCCATCACCGCACTTTTAGACATGATCTAAAGACCTACCTCTTCTCCCTAGCCTTCAACCTTCCCACCCCCTTTCCATAACCTCCTCCCCTATGTTTTATTGCTCTTTACTAGCCCTTCTTTCTCTTTCCTATCAAGAACTGTAAACTTCTTTTCAATTTTCTGGCCT
Organism: Ichthyophis bannanicus; assembly: GCA_033557465.1. Classification (NCBI taxonomy): domain Eukaryota; kingdom Metazoa; phylum Chordata; class Amphibia; order Gymnophiona; family Ichthyophiidae; genus Ichthyophis; species Ichthyophis bannanicus. Next base: position 282,579,195 of record CM066035.1, read on the forward strand.
TGTGCCCTACTTTGTTGATTTACGTATTGTAAACCGCTCTGACTATCACTGAAGGGCGGTCAAGCAAATGAAATAAACATAAACATAAAGGGTCTTGCCATTACAGTAGTACCAGAAAAGGAGCCTAGGGCAGAAGAATTGAGAATTCTTCAATATTCTTTGGCTCCAAAGGAGGCAGCTATGCTTCCTATACACCAGATCTTACATGATCTAATGTTAAGAATGTGGGAAGCTCCTTTAACAGTATCTCCACATTCTAGAGGTCTTGACACTATGTATCGAGTACCACCTTGTCCAGGGTTTCAGAAGACTCAGTTACCACTTCATTCTATGGTGGTAGAGTCCGCCATGAGGCAGATTAAGAGTGCTAAAAGACACTCTTCCAATCCACCAGATCGTGAGTCTAGAACACTGGATGCCTTTGGTCGTCGATGCTTTCAGGTCTCCATGCTATCAGCAAGAATCAGTTCCTATATATTATACATGGGAATGTTTCTTGACGAGGTTACAAAAGACTTGGAACTTTTGAACCCTTTTCTTCAAGAGGATAAATGGACAGATCATTTGACTTTGGTCAAACATGCTCAAAATGCCTCTAAGTTTATGAATCGTGCTACCTTTGACTGTTTTGAATGTATTAGCAGAACTTCTGCTATTTTCATAGGAGCACGTCGTATTGCCTAGCTCCAAGCTTCAGACTTGGAGGAATGGGTGCAAGATAAAACTGGGAAACATTCCTTGCACAGGAGAAAATCTCTTTGGCAAGGATTGGCAGCTCAAAGCTAATGAAATTGACACTGATAATACAACTTTAGACAGATTGTCAAAATCTACAGCTAACCCAGCTAAGAAAAAGTTTTTCAAAAAACCTTTTTTCTCTAAAGAGAAAAAATTCTATCCATCTTCCACCCAGCAAGCACATGTTCCCCAGAAGGGGCAACAACAAACTAGACAAAGAAAGACACAAGCTCAAAAGGCTCAGCAGACCCAGCCTCCTCAGGGTCTTTGACTGTTGTCTAGAGAACTTAGCCATTCTTCCTGTTCTAAGCCCAGAACCTTTAAATATTCCAGGTCGTATCTGCCATTTTGCCAAAAGATGGCAACAAATCACATCAGAAAATTGGACTTTATCTATCGTGAGTCTGGGATACAAGCTTCATTTCCTCAGCTTTCCCCCATCCACGCTAATAAAACAGTTCAAATCTCAACCACCGGTCTCAGACCTGTTGTGGCAAGAGGTCACCACTCTTCTGGCTCAAGGGGCTATAGAAGAGGTTCCAATGTCCCATCAGGGCACAGGATTCTATTCCCCCTATTTTCTCATTCCAAAGAAGTCAGGGCGACTAAGACCAATCCTGGACCTCAGAGAACTGAACAAATATTTAGTCCGAGAGAGGTTCAAGATGGTCTCCCTCGGCACACTTCTTCCATACCTTCACGAGCAAGATTGGCTATGTTCTCTAATTTTAAGGGATGCTTACATGCATATCCTTATTCATGCAGATCACAGAAAATTCCTTTGATTCCTAGTCAAGGGAAGACATTTTCAATACAGGGTCCTTCCTTTCGGACTGCTCCAAGGGTCTTCACATAATGCATGGCAGTAGTAGCAGTATTTATGAGGACTCTAGGAATTTTTGTCTTCCCTTACTTAGACGATTGGCTCATTCGAGCACCGTCAGCTCTAGAGGCAAGTCATGCTCTTTCCAGAACAATGCAAATACTGCAGTACTTGGGATGGATCATAAACCTTCCAAAGTCCCAGCTCATCCCCCCTCAATCCCTTGAGTTTATAGGGGCTTGCTTGGACACACAGCAGTCAAAGGCTTTCCTGCCTCAACCTCGCTGTCTGCGCATCATCGAACTAGCATCTCAAGCAGTGCTACAAACCTTCCTCACTGCTCGACAGATGCTTCGACTTCTAGGACGCATGGCATCTACAGTCCATGTGATTCCTTATGCACGCCTTCACATGCGAGCGGCCCAGTGGACCTTAGCTTCCCAATGGTCCCAGGTCTCAGGATGCCTGTCAGACAAGATCAGACTTACCAAATGCCTGATTGCATCTCTGCATTGGTGGCAATCTCTGGAAAACCTTACAGTAGGCTTTTCAGCAACCCATACCTCAGGCTGTCCTGACGACAAATGCATCCAAGTTGGGTTGGGGAGCCCAATTGGGCGATCTGTCTATCCGTCTATCCAGGGTCTCTGGACCCCACAGGAGGCTTCTCTTCAAATAAACCACCTAGAACTAAGGGCCATTTCCAATACTATTCGAGTCTTTTGCTTCCATCTCATAAAAAAAAACAGTTCTGGTGCAAACCGACAATCAAGTGGCCATGTTTTACCTAAGCAAACAAGGCGGAACAGGCTCTCTGCAATTATGCAACGGAGCTTTGCAACTGTGGGCCTTTGCCAGAGAGCATCGCATTAATTTGTTGGCAGTATACCTTCCAGGCATTCAAAACGTTTGGGCGGACAGGCTCAGCCGAGTCATGTTGCCACATGAGTGGTCTCTCCACTCATATCAACTTGCTTGAGTATTTCAAGTCGGGGGAACACCAGACATAGATCTCTTTGCAAGTCCACAGAATACCAAACTTCCCCGGCACTGTTCCAGACTTCCAGCTCACAATTGTCAGGCGAGGGATGCATTCCTGCTTCATTGGGGCCAGGATTTTCTCTATGCCTTCCCACCAATTCCCCTAATTCCCAAAACCTTATTCAAACTCCAGTGAGACAGAGGTCGCATGATGCTCATAGCTCCCTGTTGGCCAAGGCAAACATGGTATCCTTTTCTCTTAGGTCTCTCTCGAGCCACTCCTCTGGAGTTGGGGAGTGCTCCGGATCTTCTGTCCGAGAACAATGGATCCCTACTGTACCCCAATCCCCAGTCCCTTCATCTCAAGGCCTGGCTGCTGAAGGCATAGAGTTTCAAGATCTAGGCCTTTCACAACAAGTGAAGGATATTCTTCTAGCTTTCAGAAAACCTTTCACAAGGCGCTCTTACGCTTTTAAGTGGAAGAGGTTCTCAGTCTGGTGTTTCCAAAGGGGACTTAATCCCCTCTTGGTACCAGTGGAGTCCCTTCTGGACTATCTCCTTCACTTATCAACTTCTGGTCTCAAGACCAATTCTGTTAGAGTCCATCTTAGTGCTATTGATGCATCTCATAAACCCTTCGATGGACAACCAATTTCCTCTCAACCTCTTGTTTCAAGATTTATGAGGGGTCTCCTTTTAACAAAACCTCCCATCAAACCACCTCCGGTGGCATGGGATCTTAATCTTGTTCTGGGTCAACTCATGAAGCCACCCTTTGAACCTTTAGCTACTTCGGAGCTAAAGTTTCTTTCATGGAAAGTCATTTTCCTAATTGCTATCACTTCTGCAAGACGCATTAGTGAACTGCAGGCTTTAGTGGCTGACCCGCCTTATACGAGGTTTCATCATGACAAAGTAGTCTTGAGGACTCATTCTCATTTTATGCCAAAGGTGGTATCACCTTTTCATTTAAACCAATCGGTTTATCTCCCAGTCTTCTTTCCTAGGCCTCATGCCTCCAGCGTGGAAAGAAATCTTCATACCTTAGATTGTAAATGGGCTCTGGCTTTTTATCTTCACACAACTCGGCCATTTAGAAAGTCTTCTAGGCTTTTTCTGGCTTTTGACTCTAGTCATTTAGGACTTCCAGTCACTAAGAGAACTCTCTCTAAGTGGATTGCAGAGTGTATTTCCTTTACCTATCAGAGTAAAGGAATCCCTCTTTTAGGCCATGTCACGGCTCATAATGTTAGAGCCATGGCAGCCTCAACAGCTAATCTGCGTTCAGTTGCTATTGATGAGATCTGCAAAGCAGCAACTTGGGCTTCTGTACATACTTTCCCTGCCTATTATTGTTTAGACAAGGACTCCCATCGGGATGCCTTGTTCGGTCAGGCTGTTCTACAGCATCTCTTCCATTCCTAGATCATCTCCTTCCCACCATCCACACTTGGATGCCTGAGGTCTCTGGGAGGAAGCATGGCCCATCTTACATAGATCCGCAACATGCTGGGGTCATCCCTAGGCATTTTTAGCTGGGGAGTCCCCATATGTGAAGACTACATTCCTGCTTGTTCCTGGAGATAGCATAGTTACTCACCTGTAACAGGTGATCTCCGGGAACAGCAGGAATAAGTCTTCACAACCCACCCACCTCCCCTAGGAGTTGTCTCTCTCTCTCTCTGTCTCTTTCCTCTCTCCCTCTATCCTTTCACTCAGCTACAAACTTAACTAAAGAGGGACAGTTGGAAAGGCAGGAAGGCAGTGCGCATGTGCTTCTACTTCTCTCCTTTGGTCTCAGCTTTCAACTCAACTGAAGTGAGAGAGGTAGTTGGGCGGGAAGGCAGCATGCATGCATGGTGGGATGCTCCCAAAAGCTTTCCTTTTGGACGCTGGGGAGCGTTCCCGCACAGGCTCCGTCGGTGTCGGCGGTACCCATATGTGAAGACTTATTCCTGCTGTTCCCAGAGATCACCTGTTACAGGTGAGTAACTACGCTGTCCATGCTCAGAACCATACTAAGTTCTGATATCTAGAAGAGCTGTTTAATCCTGGCCACTGTAATGGCATTATTCACTTGTGTGCCTGGTCACTCTTGTTGTCTATGGTAAAACCCCTGTTACAGGTGAACAACAGTGTTTTCTTGTAGCAGCTATCTTGGCTACAAGAATAACTTATTTTCAGGTCCTGGTCACCTAAATCTAGGTACTCTATTTCTCCACAACGGTGTAATTGTGGATGCTAATCCTAAATTTTTACTGAAGCTAATATCACCTTTTCCTATCAATGCACCTTATGTTTTGCTCCAAAGCTTGAACCCTCTTGAAAGGGTCCCTGTATACTCTGGAGTGTAAACAGACCCCCATTACCATCTGTATAGAGTCTGGGACACACTCGTTGTGAGTCCTGTGTATATTGTACTACAACACAGGTTGGACGAGAATGGACACATCCATCAGTGGGACAGATATTTTATCGTAAATGGGAAACTAACTGTGGTTCTTCCTTTGTAGTTTATATTCTACAATGCCCTTGTCCCCTCCTATACATTGGTAGGACTAACCGGGTGATAAGAACTCGCCTGGGGGAGCATGCGTTGCGAGTTCATCAAAGAATATCGTCTGCCCCAATTGTAGAACATTGCCTAATGCATAACCATGACTTTGCTGCATTCCAATGGACAATAATTGATCACGTTCCCCCGGATCCTGGGGGGGGTGACCGAACAGCTTTACTTCAGTGACGCGAACAGAGTTGGATATTTAAATTAAACATGGTGATCCCTTTTGGTCTCAATAAGGAAAGTGATTGGGCTAGTTTCTTTTGATGTCACCAATGACGTGGTGAGATTCCCCTGTTTCAGTGGGGTTTTCCTGTCGTCTGATTGGATGTTCTGTTTTTGAGTGATGGGTGATATTAGCCAATGATGTAAGTTAATCCCTTTTGAAATTACCAAGTATGTGAGCTTGGTGATATTTGGCGGTTTAGATGAGTCGATGGAAGCACTTGATACAGGGAGAGGATCCCGAAACGTGCACGTCGTGCCTTGAGCCTGATCTTTTGGATACTGCCCTCCCCGATGATAAGTCATTTGGACTGGAGCCGAACTGTTGAGTTAAATTTTCTTGATGAAGTTTATATTTATGAATAAAACGGAGGTTGCCGTCTGGTGGGGTTAGACAGTTATTCTAGCCTCCCTCGGCATCTTCCGACAAAAAGATAAGGAACTTCCTTATTTTTGGTTTTGGAAGGGGTTTGTTTGGTAATTGTGCATTGCTGATTTATTACCAGACCTAGGGTGTTTGTGTATATATATTATCAAAGAATGAAGCACCAGGCATTGATGGTATTCCCACTGAAGTATTACAGTAATCGGATGAAGCTGTTAACATACTTAGAAGGCTCTGCAAGGAAATTTGGAATACAAATTCATGGCCAGCTGACTGGAAAAGATCTCTATTTATACTGGTCAACACTGAAATCGTTACTGACTTTAAAAGGCCCTAATCTGTATTATCTTGGTGAGCTGAACACGAATATAACATTTAAAAAATTTGATTGGCTCTCATTTTGAAGATATTTCATGTGGTTCATTATTGACGTTTCACCGTGCAAATTTATCCAGTAGGACATCAACAACATCCCAAATAAGCCTTGAATGATATAATATTGCATCACATTGCATAATACCAGCATGCACACATCATCCAGAGTTGATTGCATCATCTACTGCCAGATGGCTGCTGAAGCCATCTGACGTCAGCAGTGTACTATACGCAGTCAGAAAGGAAAGTAATCTAGTATTCTGTTCCGATTTTGAAAGCCTCATGAATGCCTTAAAAATCACTCATGACCCACAAGACTGGAGACTATTTATAGACTCTTTGAAACTGAGTCTGAAGGCTGTGCTTTTGAACAATGGAAACCGTCTTCCATCTATTCCAGTAGCGCATGCCATCCATATGAAAGAGACATACGATAACATAAAGCATCTACTGACTTCCATTAACTATAACAAGTACAACTGGCACCTCTGTGGTGACTTGAAGGTAGTTGCCCTTTTAATGGGACTGCAGCAGGGATATATAAAATACATGTATTTTTTATGTGAGTGGGATAGCCGAGCAAGAGATTGGCACTACTTGCGGAAGGAATGGAATCGCAGACAAAATGTAACAGTTGGAGAGAAGAATATCCAGCACCCAGCTCTGGTTGAGGCTCACAAAATCCTGCTACCACCCCTTCACATCAAACTAGGAAAGCCATGGACTGCCAGCTTTCCGATACCTGCATGAAAAATTCCCTCGACTCAGCAAAGTAAAGATTAAAGAGGGAGTTTTTGTGGGTCCTCAAGATTCGAGAGCTCTTCAAAGATGACCAGTTCAACAACTTGCTGCAGGTTGATGCGAAACAAGCATGGAATGCTTTACGCCTAGTGTCAAACTTTGTCGGGAATGTTAGGGCAGAAAACTACAAGGAACTAGTAGAAGACATGCTGATGCAGTATCAGAAACCTGGCTGCAATATGTCTCTAAAGATCCATTTCCTTGATTCCCATCTCGATTTCTTTCCTGACAACTGTGGTATGGTTAGTGATGAACAAGGCGAACGTTTTCACCAGGATATCGCAACGATGGAGCAAAGATACCAGGGAAAATGGTCCACTACAATGCTGGCTGACTACTGCTGGACACTCCCCAGAGAAGCTCCCGAACAGCTGTACAAGAGACAGGCGAAAAAATCTAAGAAGTAGTCTGTGACTTGTTTTTTTACAGGTATTAACCAAAGGCCTATTATATTTACTATTGGCATGCATTTTGTGATGTAAACATTAATTCTTGTAGATTACAAAAAAAAACTAGAGCCAACTTTGCAATTTCACTGTCTCATTTGTGTTCAGCATATAAAAATTGATGATAAATGACTATTTTTATTTCAGTAAAATGACTTTTGTAAAAATTTGTTGACCAGTGAAAAGTGACTTGACTGACTGTGGAAATTATCGCACAATCGCTCTGATCCCACATGCCAGCAAGATTCTATTCAAGATCATTCAGCAGAGACTACAACCATACCTGGAAGAAGAACAGGGTTCAGGAAAGGTCAAGGAACGAGAAACATTATCGCGGATGTGAGATACATCCTTGAAAAGACAAAAGAATACCAAAATGATATTCATATGTGTTTGACTACAGCAAGACTTTTGACTATGTAAATCATGAGAAATTCTGGGCCACATTAAGAAGCATGGGTATACCAGAACACCTGATCGTTCTCTTGCATAACCTTTACATTGATCAAGAAGCAACCATTCGAACGGAACTAGGAGAAATAGAATGGTTTAAAATCAACAAAGGTGAACAAGAAGGCTGCATACTTTCCCCCTACCTGTTTAATTTATATGCAGAACAAATCATCAGAGAAGCAGTACTGTATGAAGACAACCGAGATGTGGTGGAAGACTCATCATCAACCTTCACTATGCTGATGATACCACATTACTGGCTGAAAGTGAAGATGATATTAAACATTTGCTTCTCAAGATCAAGGAATATAGTCTTAAAATTGGTCTGCACCTTAACATTAAAAAGAAAAAGATCCTGACAACTGGCAAAATAAGTTCATCATTGATGGAGAAGAAATTGAAATAGTTAACAGCTTTAACTTACTTGGATCCAACAATCCATAAAGAAAGGACTAGCAGTCAAGAAATCCGACGACATATTGCTCTTGGTAGAATGGCTATGAAGGACCTAGAGAGGATTCTCAAAAGCAACAGAGATATCTCTCGCCATACAAAGATTTGACTTGTCCAGGCCATGGTATTTTCAATTACGTCATATGGATGCGGAAGTTGAATAGTGAAAAAGATGGACAGGAAGAAAATTGAAGCCTTTGAATTATGGTACTGGCTATGAATACTGTGTTTATCATGGACGGCCTGAAGAACAAACCAGTTAGTACTAGATGAGATCAAACCTAAACTTTCCTTAGAAGCTCAGATGACAAGACTTAACTTTCATACTTTGGACACATCATGTGAAGAGAGAGATCATTAGAGAAAGACATAATTCTTGGCAAGGTAGAAGTTTACTGTAAGAGAGAAAGGCCGGCAATGAGATGGATCTATATAATAACAGCAACTATGAATACCACTCCTATCAACAGTGAATCGCTTGGCTGAAGACCGAACAAAGTTTAGGTCAACTATCCAGAGGGTCGCCATGAGTCGGCACCAACTTGATGGCACTTAACAACAATGTACACAGTAGACATGAAATGTGCAAAGTATTTGATAGAAGAAATGGTTACTTTGTTGCTATTTTGAGCACATTTTGTGATATTCCGTTGTATTAAAAAATTATACAGTATAAGCTATTAGAATGAGCTGTCTTAATTTTATGGAAAAGTAATTCTTGTCATTCTTATACCTAATATAAAATATTGTATAAGTGATCTTCATTTCCTTTACACTTTCTTATAGAGCACGTTCAAGTTTAAATCGGAGAGTGACATTCACCTGGCTGAACACCACAAACAGGTTCTCTATGATGGAAAACTTGCAAGTAGTATTGCCTTCACATATAATGCAAAAGCTACTGATGCTCAGCTATGCCTTGAGTCATCACCAAAGGAAAATCCTTCAATTTTTGTGCATTCTCCACATGCACTTATGCTTCAGGTACTTGTATGTGTCCAAGTATGCCATTTTGTATATTTTTGTTTGTATTATGTAACAACAAAATGAAATGTTGATAAACTTAACTGGCTGTAGTAATGATTAGCTCAAGACCTTGTTATTTGTACTTTATCAAAACTGAGTAACTGAATGTAAAAAGTACTCTATTGACTTGTTTATGTTTCTTATGTATGTTTTAAATATAAGCTGTTCTGCAGTTTTAATTGACCTTAAGCAGCATGTCAACAAATAATGAATAAATAACGTAGGTAGACAGAATGATGGAAGAAAATCCTTAACTGCTAAACTTTATTACTCTTAAATTAAAAGTAATATATCATACTGCTCATAATTGTTATAATGTCCTATATTTATTGATGGAAAAATTAACAATTATGTTTTGTGTGTCTGTGTAGGATGTGAAAGCTATAGTTACACATTCCATACACAGTGCAATTCATTCAATTGGAGGGATTCAGGTTCTTTTTCCTCTCTTTGCCCAACTGGACAATCGACAGCTAAATGATAGCCAAGTAGAAACTACTGTGTGGTAAGTTGTTTGTATTTAAAATATAAAGGGGCCAGTATTCAGCAGGCCGCTCTCCACTTAGACAACTGGATAACTTGCCTGGTTATGTTTAAGCAGATTCTCCAGGAACAAGCAGGAAGGCAGATCTCACTTATGGGTGATGTCGGCACCAACGGAGCCCACGCGGAGCAATTCCTCAGCTTTCAAAGAAAGCCTTTGAGATTGCTGCCACGCATGCGTGGTCCTCTTCCCACCCAAGGGTGCCATCTTGCTCAGTCTCCTTTTTTTCCACGGAACCCTTCGGATGCATGTCCTCGTCCCTCGGGGAAAAAGTGTTTCGTTTTTCGGCTACTGGCCTGCACCAGTCCTCTACCCGTCCTCCCCTTGCTCTTTCTTTTCTTCGAGCAAGGGGGTGTGTTTTTGTAGCATTTTTCCTTTTTGCAGGCTTCGCACCCGTTTTTCTCCCAACCGCTGGCCGCGTGGGTCTTCGACCTCGCGGGGGCCCTATTTGCCCCGATGGCCACCGGTTTTAAAAAATGTGAAGGTGCTCCAAGAATATGTCACTTACGGACACCCATGACTGCTGTCTGCGGTGTCTCGAGGCCGACCATGATCCGGAGTCCGGAGCTCTGCTTGCTTTGTAAGAAAATGTCCTTCAAGGCCCTGCTGAGTTGTAAGCATAAGTCTGACGACATTTTCCGTAAGACCGCCATGGAATACCTGGTGGCGCCCCCAGTCGTCTCTCCATGGGTGGAATCCCATTTATTTATTTATTTATTTAACATTTCTTCTATACCGCGCTATTATAATCAGTGCGGTGTACATCGAACAGGAACATACTACAATGCATACAGGCAACATTGAGTTTACAGTGAAACAGGATATTAAAACATGGAATAAACCGGGAAAACTATGTACAAGCTAACTTTATACTATGTACACTTCTCTAACTCATCTAGTTAGAGAAGTGTACATAGTATAAAGTTAGCTTGTACATAGAGAAGTGTACATAGTATAAAGTTAGCTTGTACATAGTTTTCCCGGTTTATTCCATGTTTTAATATCCTGTTTCACTGTAAACTCACTGTTGCCTGTATGCATTGTAGTATGTTCCTGTTCAATGTACACCGCACTGATTATATTAGCTTATACTCATCCATACCTCGGCCCCGCACTCAAGGCAGCACTCCGACCAGGGATCCCCCGAGGGGTAGCGGCAGAAGAAGAAGAAGACCTCGAAGTTGCTGTTGGGGGCCCCAGACAAGCGCGTGCGCTCCTGTGCTTGGTTGCTCAGCCCCCTGCAGCGTTTCCGAGATTCGGACAAGGAGTGGCCTTGAAAGGTACCTCACACAGATACAGAGACCTCTGGCGATGGTGCCCAGTCTCCTGAGGGCAGTCCTGGCGAGGACCCACTCTCCTCCTCGACATCTGACCCAGTGACCCCTGTGTTGCAGCGTCCCACGCCCCGTGCCCGCATGGGAATCCCGTATGCTGGCACTAGAGTGCAGCGTTTTTGCGTTCTTGGCTGCCCAGCAGGCACTCACACCCAGCTGAGCTGGTTCACGCCGAGAGAACGTGACTCCCATGAGGGGGATGTCAAAACCCGCCTGGGAAACCCCTGAGAGCCGTGGGCCTCGTGAGGGTCCTCAGTGTTGGTCTCGCTTGCCTTCCTGTTCCTCAGGGGTGAGATCCTCCAGGACCTCCGGCTCGAAACGGGCCTCGGCCTCCGGACAGGCCAACCTATCAGTATCAGATTCCTTCTCAGATCTCTCAGGTTGGGAGTCAAATGGGGATACTTCCCCGGAGATCTTCACCCACTGGGACCTCCCTTCTGACCCGTCCCCACCTGTCTTTCAGTGGCATTTGCCACCCGAAGACACCTCCTTTTTGGTGTTTGTGAGGGATATGGTGCGGACCCTTAACCTGGCTACCCAGGCCGAAAAGGAGCCTCGAGCTGAAGAGCTCGATATCCTGCAATATGAGTTTCCGCCTCGGGAGTCTCTCACTGTCCCAGTGCCTCCCATCTTGTCCAGGTTGCTTCTCCTCATGTGGGAAACACCTGCCTTGGTTCCCATTGTGAGTAAGCGCCTCGACGCTATGTACAGGGTCCAACGCGGCCCCAGGTTTAGGAAGACCCAGCTTCCCCACTCCTCCATGGTGGTGGAATCAGCAATGCGGAAGCAAAAGAGCCCGAAGTCTCAGTCTTCGGTCCCTCCAGGCAGGGCATCGAGAGCCCTCGATGCCCTGGGTCGCAAGGCATACCAAGGGTCCATGCTTGCATGCCGTATTCAAGCTTACCAATTGTACACAGGCCTCTTCTTACGCAACCTCACCAAGGAGCTCAGGGGCTTCTCCGCAGGTCTCGTGGGCGAACCCCTCCTGAGGTTCCAGACCCTTCTGAGGTCGGCCACGGATTGCTCCAAGTACATCTCCTATGCAGCATATGATGGATTTGAATCCTCAGCCCGGGTGGCGGCTGCAGGCATCAGGGCTCGACGTCAGGTATAGCTCCAATCCTTGGACTTGGAGTAATGGGTTCAGGAGAAGCTACTGGATGTTCTCTGCCTTGGTGAACAACTTTTTGGTAAGCCCATGGAGGACAAGACCGCCGATATAGAGACGGAGTTCGTAACCCAAACCCGTCTCTCGCGTAAGACCTCCTCCCTTCCTCGTAAGAAGTCTCAAACTAAGAAGCCGTAACCCACCCTATCCATCCACTCCCGCTCCGGCCACAGCATCGCAGGGGACAGCACCCCACTCCCACCGTAAGCCGAAAGGGCCCAAGGCACAAACCCCGGCACCACCTCAGCCCGCTCAGGGTTTTTGATGCCAGCAGCATAGCTTTTCGCCCCCCAGCAGCTTTGTAGCCGGTGGGGAGGGGGGGCCGCCTGTCCCTCTTCGCCCCGGAGTGGGCATCCATCACGTCAGACACCTAGGTCCTCCAGATGGTCCGAGATGGGTACCATCTCCACTTGGACAGGCTTCCCCCTCCCTTCTCCCCAGCGGAGCCTTCTCGACTCCCCACGCACCAGATATATCTACAGCCTTAGCTGGACAACCTCCTCGCCCAACGGGCGGTTGAGATGGTACCAATGCACCTTCGGGGTCAGGGCTTTTATTCCCGGTACTTCCTCATCCTGAAAAAGACGGGGAAACTGTGGCCTATCCTTGACCTCAGAAAGTTAAACAAGTTCTTGGTGTGGAGAAGTTCAAAATGCTATCACTTGGCATCCTGCTGTCCTTCCTCCTGCAGGGCGATTGGCTATGCTCCTTGGATCTCAGGGATGCTTATGCCGACATCTTGATTCACCCCCAGCACAGGTAATATCTGTGCTTCAGGGTGCAAGGGCAACATTACCAATACAGGGTGCTTCCCTTCAGAATTGCGTCCACCCCACAGGTCTTCATGAAGTGCCTCTCTGCGGCCGCCGCTTCCCTCAGGCGGCAGGGTGTCTCAGTCTTCCCCTATCTCAATCACTGGCTCGTCATGGGGTCCTCAGCTGGAGAAGCTCGATTGGCGGCATCACGCACGATTCTCCTCCTCGAATGCCTGGGGTTCCTGGTCAACTACCCCAAGTCCTACCTCGAACCAGTGCAGGTCTTGGAATTCATCGGCACACACCTTGACACCCAGCAAGCGTCCGCCTTCCTGCCGGCGGACCGGGTGGCTCAGGTTCAGAGCAGCATTCGGGTCATGGTGCATACTATGTTGCGCCTCTTGGGGCACATAGCTCCTACCGTCCATGTCACCCCCCACGCCCACGTGCACATGCGGACTACCCAGTGGTGCCTCAGTGCTCCGTGGAGCTCGGCCTCAGGTCACCTCAGAGACCCTATTCGGGTCTCCCACAGCCTTCGCAGGTATCTGGACTGGTGGTAGGAACTCAGCAACCTCTTCCGGGGGCTGCCCTTCCAAACCCCACAACACGAGCTTGTCCTGACAACGGACACTTCCCTTCTGGGGTGGGGAGCCCACTGCGATGCACTGTGCTCTCAGGAGAAATGGTCACCTGAAGAGTCCCAGCAGCAAATAAACTTGCTTGAGATTTGGGTGGTCTGATGGGCCCTGAAGGCCTTCAAAGAACATCTGAAGGGGAAGTCGGTTTTAATGCAGACCGACAACCGAGTAGCGATGTTTTACATCAACAAGGAGGGGGCACAGGCTCCTGCCTCTTCTGCCGGAAAGCGGTCCTCCTCTGCTCCTTTGCCTTCCATCAGGGAATGACTCTACAAGCAATCTACTTCCCGGGCCACGAGAATGTCCTCGTGGACAGGCTCAACAGGATCCTCTGCTCCCACGAGTGGCAGCTGGACCTGGAGATGACTGGCCTCTTGTTCCATAGGTGGGGGAACCTGACCATGGACTTATTCGCCAACCTGATGAGCGCGCAGCTTCCCCGCTTCTGCGGCCTGATTTCGCACCCGAGCAGGGAGGCCCCGGATGCGTTCCTCTTGAGTTGGATCTCTGGTCTTCTTTATGTGTTTCCTCCCATCCCTCTCATCGCGAGGACTTTATACAAGGTTCAGCGGGATCTGCCGTCAGTGATCCTCGTCGCTCCTTCTTGGCCTCGACAGCCATGGTTCCTGCTCCTGCTGCAATTTGCATCCGAGCCCCCAGTTCCCCTGGGTTGTGCCCCAGACCTGCTAACGCAGGAGGACGGCCGGGTGCTCCACCCGAAACTGGCCTCGTTGTCCCTCGCAGTCTGGCAGCTGAACAGTTATCCCTAGCCCCGCTGGATCTTCCGGAGGAGGTCCTCCTCGCGTCAAGGAAAGACTTGATGAGATGAGCATATGCCTTCAAGTGGTGGCGCTTCTTTATCTGGTGCTCCAGGCTCCAGATTGACCCGTTTTCTTGTCTTACCCGATGGGTCCTCCAGTACCTCCTTCACCTCTCAAAAGAAGGGCTGAAGTCGAACTCGGTCAGAGTGCACCGGAGTGCCATCTCGGCAAATCATCTCCCCATTGAGGGAAAACCCCTCTCCGAGCAGCTCCTGGTCTCCCACTTTATGCAGGGCCTCTTGCTTTCTAAACCTCCCATCCGGCCTCCCCCAGCGGAGTGGGACCTGAACGTAGTGCTCATACAGCTTACGTGTCCACCTTTCGAGCCAGTGGTGACCTGCTTGCTTCAGCACCTATCCTGGAAGGTGATCTTCCTGGTTGCTTTGACCTCGGTCCCTCGAGTCAGTGAGCTCCAGGCCCTCATGGCTGAGGCCCTTTACACCAGGTTCTATAGGAGCAGGATGGTCCTCCGTACCCACCACAAGTTCCTGCTGAAAGTGGTATCGGATTTCCATATCAATCAGGATAGTCTTACTGACCACCTTCCCAAGACCCCATGCCGACCAGACATTGGCAGTTTTGTATACACTCGACTGCAAGAGGACTATTGCCTTTTATCTGCAGTGCACCCAGCTTCATCGCAAGTCTGGCCAGCTCTTCATGTCCTACGATCCCAATTACTTGGGGCAGGCAGTCAAAAAATGCATGCTCTCCAACTGGGTGGCGGACTGCATCACCTTTGCTCACGCGAAGGCGGGCGCCCCGCTGGATCAGAGGGTCACCGCCCACGGCGGCCGAGCCAAGGCGGCCTTGGTGGTCTTGCTGCGTTTGGTGCCTCTGACGGACATCTGCCGTGCTACGACCTGGGCTTCAGGGAATACCTTCACTTCACACTACTGCCTGGAGAGGGAGTCCCGCCAGGACAGCGCCTTTGGCGAGGCTGTACTCCATAATCTGTTCGGGGTATAAGAAACTGCCCTCTGACCCTTCTCGATGGCTACCGAGGGTTTCGCCCCAGGGACCCGAGGATTTGGGCTCCTTCGGGCATCAGCTTCTGTTTACGACCTCGCGGAGGCGTTTTTGGTTACAGTTTTGTTAGCCTGTAGCTGGGGAGTCCCATAAGTGAGGACTGACTTCCTGCTTGTTCCTGGAGAAAGCGTAGTTAATCACCTATAACAGGTGTTCTCCAGGAACAGCAGGATTCAGTCCTCACTACCCTCCCACCTCCCCTGATGAGTTGCTGTATTTTTATCCTTCCCTTGCCATCTTCTTGGTAGGGCTCGAGCTAAGGGACCTGACTGAGCAAGATGGCACCCTTGGGAAGGGAGAGAACCTTGCATGCGTGTCAGCAATCCAAAGGCTTTCTTTGAAAGCTGAGGAATTGTTCTGTGTGGGATCTGTTGGTGCCGATGCCCACCCATAAGTGAGGACTGATTCCTGCTGTCCCTGGAGAATACCTGTTACAGATGAGTGAGTACGCTTTTTCTACTAGCTTAAATGTGAAAGCTGGACTGCTGAATATGTGGTTCTATATGTGGTTCTAAAGTTCTTCACTCTATGGTAAAATGTTGGAAACATCTTTATGCCATTTCCAAATATGTCCAAAACCATGGATGGCACAGTAGAAATCTTAAAGATTCTCATGTCATGATAAAACTTCTGTTTTGCAGTATTTATGTTCAGCATATCTTCAGAAAACAAATACAGAGAGGACAATAGATCAGGCCAGAGTTCTGGAAATACAGTGAAATGTCTTTATTGATAACCTGGCAATGGCCATGTTTTGACTATTGGCTTATATTCAAGGCCAGCCCAAGGATTCTGCCGTGCTGCCACACCCTCCCTCCTACGTGCTGTGCCCCTCCCCATGCCAAGCCAAGCCTCCACCCTCACCATCACCAATTCAGTCAGCGGGGTGGGGGGAGGGTCGGCACAGTGGCAGGCCATGTAATACAGCACACATGACTGCCTCTTCTGACCCCTCCCCTCCCATATAACGTCCCGTCTGAGGGGGGTCAGAAGCGGCCAGCCATGTATACCAAAGCACATAGCCACTGCAGGTTCCGTGCCGCCCAAAGAGGTTTGCCACCCTAGTAGGTCGCCTAGTGAATAGGCTGGCCCTGCCTGTTTCAGGGATCTATAAAATATATAAGAAAACAATTAAAGTGATAATATTATAAAACAAGACAATTTTTATATATAAATTAAAACCGTAATACTATGGAAAGCGACATACCAAAAGCACATAGGTTGCTATTATTGCTTATTTAATCAAAGAATTATCAGCATATAAACAAATTAGAAATTGTATATCCCAAACAAAAAGGACAAATTATAAAAATTGAGTTCAATAATCTCCAGGAACAAGCAGGAATGTAGTCCTCACATATGGGTATCGTCAGTACCGACGGAGCCTGCGCGGGAACACTCCCCAGCGTCCAATAGGAATGCTTTTGGGAGCATCCCTCAGCACATGCGTGCTGCCTTCCCGCCTTTCCAACTGTCCCTCTTCAGTTCTTCGTTTTCCGCGGAGCTAACAGGACCTATTCCCTGTCACCGCAGAAAATTACATCTTTAAACTTCTTTCTGTGGTCGCGTTTGCCTACCGTACGACGCCTACCGGTACCGCCGGTTCTTTTCTTTTCTTCTAAAAAAACAAAACAAAAAAACCCCTTCCAGTGTTTCTTTCAGAAACTTTCCTTTTTGGTGCTAGGCGCCATTTTGGGCACTAGACCCCATTTTCCTAAATCATGGAAAAGCCAACTAGTGGCTTTAAAAAATGTACTAAGTGAGACGGTACCATTTCCATCACTGACACCCATGATTGGTGTCTAAAATGTTTAGGACTTGATCATTCTCCAACTGAATGTCTCTCCTGCATGGGGATGACCAAAAGAGGAAGACAGAACCGGGCCGCAAAGCTCGGTACCTTTTTTTCTTCGAATGCCAGATCTATTGCATCGACATCGTCGAGGGCCTCTTCTTCCTCCCATGGATCTCAGGTAACTAAACATAAGAGCCACACCGGCAAAACAGCCCCGGCAGGAGGCTTCGGCTTCCAAAGCATCGATGGGGGCTTCAGGATGTTCTCGAGGCCTCAACCTCACAAGAACTACTTTTGCCATGCTCAGGGGTTCCTGCCGTCCTTACCGGTACTGACACCCAGGCATCGGCAGCGTCGATAGACCAGAGGTTCCTCACTATCGAGCGCAGTATCGCAGCTCTTCTCTCGGCTGTGTTACCGGTGGTCCCAAAAACACCAGTGCCGACATTGACACCGACGCCGGTACCGAAACCGGTGATGCCAGTACCGATGGTGCCGGCCCCGGTGGGAACTCTTCCTATGCCATCTATGGCTGGAGGGGACAAAGCGGTACCGGCTCACCTCGGTACCAACTTCGATCGGTACCGGGATTGTGCTTTGCAAGAGCATCGGAATCAGGAATACTTGATTCCTCCGATTCTGAAGACTCTGACAATTCTGCTGGCACTAGAGGGTTTCTTCTAGAAGATCCCTCTTCTCCCCAACGCAGAATGTCACCTCCAGAGGACATGTCATTTCAGGATTTCATCCATGATATGGCCAAAGGTCTTTCAATCACAGTAGCTCCTGAAGAGGAACCCAGAGCAAAGGAATTGGAATCCTCCAGTATCCTAAAGCTCCTAAGGAGGCAACTACCCTGCCTATCCATGAAATTCTGCATAGCTTGATGCTCAGAATGTGGGAAACACCTCTGACTACTTCTCCTCACTCTAGGAGACTTGATACTTAGACCTAAAGGATGCTTATACTCACATTCTCATTCATCCAGACCACAGACAATATCTCAGATTTGTAGTGGGAGGAAATCATTTTCAGTACAGAGTACTTCCATTTGGCCTAACCTACACACCCAGGGTTTTCACCAAATGCCTGGGGGTGGTAGCGGCCTATCTCAGAGTCCAGGGCATATTTGTCTTTCCATACCTGGATGCCTGGCTCATCAGGGGTCAGTCTCCACAGGAAACCAGACAGGCCACCCTCCGCACTGTCTCCCTTCTACAGCAACTGGGGTTTTTCATAAACTTCGCAAGGTCCACTTTGCACCCCTCACAGAACACAGAGTTCATAGGAGCAAGTCTGGATACCCTTCAGGCAAAGGCTAATCTGCCTGTAGACAGGGCCCACAGACTGATGGACTTGGCCAGACAGTTCCACAGCAATTCTCTGGTTCTCCAGGACCAAGCAGGAAGTCAGTCCTCACTTATGGGTGACATCGGCGCCGATGGAACCCCCGTGCAGAGCATTTCCCCAGCTTTCAAAGAAAACCTTTGGGAATACTGCACGCATGCGCGGTCCCTTCCCGCCTAAAGGTACCATCTTGCTCAGTCTCTCTTTTTCCGTGGAGTCCTTCGGACGTTCGTCCTAGTCACCCAGGAAAAGTGGATTTTTTCTTGAAGATTTCTTTGCTTTTTCTTCGAGTTCGACGCCGGTTCCCCTTCCCGCGTGGTTCGGTACACCGGTATCGATCCTGTTCTCTATTTTTCGGTTTTTGCCCTTAGTGGCTGGCGTTCGCGCCCTTTTTTCTGGTTTTCCCTGGAAGGCCGGTCTTTTGACCTCGCGGGGGCCCTTTTTTCCCCGATGGCTTCCAGTGGTTTCAAGAAGTGTGATCAGTGCAATTAACTAATGTCTCTCACCGACACCCACGACTGCTGCCTTCGGTGTCTTGGCCCAGATCATGACCCCATGATCTGTGGCCCGTGTGGTAAAATGTCCACCAAGGCACTTCGAAGCCGTCAGCACCAGAAGGAAATGATTTTTTTGGACTCTGCCTCCAGCCAGGCCCGGACCTTGTCTGAGGCCTCGACGTCTCGGGAGTCTGATCCCGAGCATCGCCAGGGTTCCTCGGACAGGGGGTCCCCTGACCGGGAACGCAAGAGGAAGAAATGGCTCGCGAGGGCGGTGTCGGAAGAGGTCCCTGGTTCTTCGAGGGCCAGGTCTAAGACCCCCGATCGCCGTCCTGGGCCTTTGGAGCAGGAGAAGCCGTCTAAAGTACCTCGTGTAGAGCCGGAGACCGTCGGACACGTAAGTCCTGTAGTCCTCGTGGACTCTCCTCCGAGGGAGCCGACGTTGGGCCCCGCGCTGCCGGGGCCCGAGTCGGTAGCTGCTGAGTCTCCTGAGCTTGGACTCAGGCTGACAGCCTTGGAGTGCAGATTGTCTGCCTTCATGGACAGCACTCCAGCACTCTGGAACCAACTGCCCTATGAACTGAGAGCAAACAAGGACTTGAAGGATTTCAGGAAAAAACTTAAGACCCACCTCTTTCAGACCCATTACAACCTAACCTAGTCAGAGTGTCATATACTATTTGAGCAACATGCTCACTTAAACTAATCATACCAGCAAGAAATGCGTCCTGTAATTATGTAAAGTATGTATATATGTAAAGCCGCTTCTCAAGCAATCAAATGTATATATGTAAGACTCCTCTCAAGCAATCAAATGTAAATCTGTAACCGTTTGATGTGCCTATTACCCTTCCCTGCAATCATACTGTATGTTCTAATTCTGGCCTGTACAGCCTCTCCCTTATGTATAGAAAACCGCTACTGATCGCTGGAAGTAGCGGGATACAAGTGTACACTAAATAAATAAATAAAATGGAGCAGCAGCAGGTACTGATGGTCAGCCTCGCTGGTGCATCTGCCCCGACCACCGGGACATCGACGTCAAAGTCGACCCCAGAGAACGAGCCGATACTCGAGACCATGAAGGCTCGAGATCGTCCTCAGTCAAGGTCTCCCTCGACCTCCTGCTCGGAACCAAAGGCGTTGACACCGGTGCCTTCGGCGTCGGGGCGGGTGCCACCTCGACCTGCGCGGTCAGAGCCCCTCGACTCCTCTTCCGATGAGTCAGCCTGGGAAACGGAGGATGAGGAGTCCCCCGATACCTTCCGGACTTGGTGCGTCCCGTCGGACTCACCGCAGTCCGAGCCCCGGAGTAGGTCCCCTCCGGAGGACACCCGGTTCTCGGAGTTCGTGCAGGACATGGCCAAGGCCTTGGCGATTCCCGCCGACCCCGAGGAGGAGCTTGAGGCCCTCCAGTATGACTCTCCTCTGAAGGAGGCCTTTACTGTGCCGGTTCCTCCGATGCTGGAACGGCTCCTTTTCCAGATGTGGGAGGCACCGGCCTCGGCGCCGATCTTGAGCAAGCAGGTCAATTCCATTTATCGACTCCGTAAGAGTCCTGGCTTCCAAAAAGCACAGCTGCCGCACCATTCCATGGTGGTGGAATCGGCCATGCATCGACAGAAGAGCCAGAAGATGCACTCCGCGGTGCCCCCCGGTATGGAGGACCGCAACCTGGATGCTTTCGGCAGAAAGTGCTTCCAGGGCTCGATGCTTGCTTGCCGTGTCCAGTCATACCAGCTATACATGGGCATGTTTCTCCGAGACCTGGCAAAGGAGCTTGCCGGGTTCTCTGTTGGTCTCTCTAGGGAATCTTTGCAGAGATTCCAGTCTTTGTCTTCAGGTATCCAGGACTGTTCCAAATTCATGTCCCGAGCGGCCTACGATAGCTTCGAGGCTTCGGCTCGTGTGGCTGCCGCCGGCATCGCGGCCCGACCCCAGGCATGGCTGCAGTCATCGGACCTCGAGCCTTGGGTTCAGGACAAGTTGGTCGATGGCCCTTGCCAAGGTGAGAACCTTTTTGGTAAACCCATGGCCGAGAAGGCTGCTGAGCTCGGACCTCGAGCCTTGGGTTCAGGACAAGTTGGTCGATGGCCCTTGCCGAGGTGAGAACGTTTTTGGCAAACCCATGGCCGAGAAGGCTGCTGAGCTCGAGACCGAGCACCTGACCAGGACTAGGCTGTCCAGAAAGACTTCTGCCCCTTCTCACAAAAAGAAGGGCTCGGGTAAAAAGTCCTTTTACCCGAGAAAGGTGTCTGCCTACAAACCTTTCCCTCAATACCAGGCCTCCCCAGCTCCCCCTCAGGGGCAGCAGGCCAAGGGGCAGGGACATGGGCCCCATAGGCAGAAGACCCCCAAGCTTCCGGCTCCTGCTCCTACCCAGCAGGGAGGGGGTTTTTGACTCCCAAGGCATAAACTCTCCTTCTCCAGGACCAAGCAGGAAGTCAGTCCTCACATATGGGTGACATCGACGTCGATGGAGCCCTTGCGGAGCATTTCCCCAGCTTTCTGTGAAAGCCTTTGGGAATGCAGGCACGCATGCGCGGTCCCCTTCCCGCCTAAAGGTGCCATCTTGTCCAGTCTCTCTTTTTCCGTGAAGCCCGTCGGACATGTGTCCTAGTTCTCCCGGAAAATAGTTGGATTTTTTTGCGATTCCTTCGCCATTTTTTCTCTGGTTCGACGCCGGTTCCCCTCCCGCCGGGTTCGGTACACCGGTATCGAGCCCGATCTTCTTTTTTCGGATTTTGCCCTTCATTGCTGGCGTTCGTACCCTTTTTTTCTTTTTCCCTGGAAGGCTGGTCCTTTGACCTTGCGGTGACTCTTTTTTCCCCGATGGCTTCCAGTGGTTTCAAGAAGTGTGATTGGTGCAAGAAACTAATGTCTCTCTCCGACACACACGACTGCTGTCTTCGGTGCCTGGGTCCAGACCGTGATCCTAAGACCTGTGGACCATGTGGAAAAATGTCCACCAAGGCGCTTCGAAGTCGTCAGCACCAAAAGGAAAGGCTATTCTCCGACTCTGCCTCCGGCCAGGCCCGGACCTCGTCTGAGGCCTCGACATCTCGGGAATCTGATCCCGAGCACCGTCGGGGCTCCTCGGACAGGGGGTCCCCCGACCAGGAACGCAAGAGGAAGAAGCGGCTCGCGAGGGCGTCATCGTAGGAGGTCCCTGGCTCCTCGAGAGCTAGGTCTCGGACCCCCGACCGCCGTCCCGGGCATGTGGAACAGGAGAAGCCGCCAAAAGTACCTCGGGTGGAGCCGGAGTCTGCTGGACACGTAAGTCCTTTAGTCCTCGTGGACTCTCCTCCCAGAGAGCCGACGTCGGGCCCGGCGCCACCGGGGTCCGAGTCAGTGGCTGCTGAGTCTCCTGAGCTGGGTCTCAGGCTGACAGCCTTGGAGTGCAGATTGTCTGTCTGCCTTCATGGATCAGCAGCAGGCACTGATGGCCAGCCTGTCTGGTGTATCTGCCCCGACCACCAGGACATCGACGTCGAAGTCGACCCCGGAGACCGAGCCGATACTTGAGACCATGAAGGCTCGAGGTCGACCTCGGTCTCGGTCACCCTCGACCTCCCGCTCGGGACCGAGGGCGTCGACGCCGGTGCCTTCGGCGTCGGGGCGGGTGCTCACAGGCCCCGCGCTGTCGGACCCCAATTCCTCATCGGACGAGTCCGCCTGGGAGACGGAGGACAAGGAGTCCCCCGATACCTTCTGGACTCGGTGCGTCCCGTCGTACACACCGCAGTCCAAGCCCCGGAGTAGATCCCCCCCCCCCCTGGGAATACCCGGTTCTCGGAGTTCGTCCGGGATATGGCCACTGCGTTGGCTATCCCTGCGGACTCCGAGGAGGAGCCGAAGAGCTCGAGGCCCTCCAGTATGACTCTCCTCCGAAGGAGGCCTTTACTGTTCCGGTTCCTCCGATGCTGGAACGGCTCCTCTTCCGAATGTGGGAGGCATCGGCCTCGGCGCCGGTTCTAAGCAAGTGGGTCGATTCCATTTATCGACTCCGGAAGAGCCTTGGTTTTCAAAAGGCACTGCTACCACACCATTCCATGGTGGTGGAATCGACCATGCATCGTCTGAAAAGTCAGAAGATGCACTCCGCGGTGCCCCCTGGCAGGGAGGCCCGGAACCTGGATGGTTTTGGTAGAAAGTGCTTCCAGGGCTCGATGCTTGCTTGCCGTGTCCAGTCTTACCAGCTGTACATGGGCATGTACTTGTGAGACCTGGCCAAGGAGCTGGCCGGGTTCTCCACTGGTCTCTCTGGGGAACCCTTGCAGAGGTTCAAGTCCTTGTCCTCAGGGTACGGGAATGCTCTAAGTTTATGTCCCGTGCTGCCTACGATGGCTTCGAGGCTTCGGCCTGTATTGCGGCAGCCGGCATCGCGGCCCGACGCCAGGCGTGGCTGCAGTCCTAGGACCTCGAGCCGTGGGTTCAGGACAAGTTGGTCGATGTCCCTTGCCGAGGTGAGAACCTTTTTGGCAAGCCCATGTCCGAGAAGGCCGCACAGCTTGAAACCAAGCACCTCATGAGGACAAGGCTGTCTAGAAAGACTTCTGCCCCTTCTCAGAAAAAGAAGGGCTTGGGTAAAAAGCCCTTTTACCCGAGGAAGGGCACTGCCTACAAACAGTTCCCACAGTACCAGGCCTCCCAAGCTCCCCCACAGGGTCAGCAGGCCAAGGGGCAGGGGAGTGGACCCCGTAGGCAGAGGGCCCCCAAGCCTCCGGCTCCTGCTCCCACTCAGCAGGGTGGGGGGTTTTGACTCCTCCTTAGGCATAGCCTCTCTGTCCCTGCTCTCCCAACCCTGCACAGGAGGTCGACTTACCCTGTTTGCCCACAGGTGGCCACTCATCACTGGAGACAGTTGGGTGTTAAGCATCGTCCACAAGGGCTATATGCTACACTTCCAGCAGCTGCCTCCTCCATACTTCCCTGGGGAGCCTCCAAGGCCTCTCCTACACACAGATCTTCTCCTTCAGGAGCTCCAAGGTCTGTTGCGGGACAAGACAGTGGAGCCTATGCCTCCTCAGCTCCAAGGTCAAGGGTTCTACTCCAGGTACTTTCTCGTACCAAAAAGAACCGGTGGCCTCCAGCCTATTCTCGACCTCAGAAATCTCAGCAGGTTCCTAGAGAAAGAAAAATTCAAGATGCTTACTCTTGGAAAACCTCTGCCCTACCTCCAGCAGGGAGACTGGCTATGCTCCTTAGATTTAAAGGATGCGTACGCTCACATCCTCATTCATCCAGACCACAGAAAGTACCTCAGGTTCATTGTGGGAGGAAACCATTATCAGTACAGAGTACTGCCTTTCGGCCTCACCTCCGCCCCCAGGGTCTTTACCAAATGCCTGGCAGTGCTGGCGGCCTACCTGAGAAATCAGGGTATCTTTGTCTTCCCCTATGTGGACGACAGGCTCATCAGGGGTCAGACATGCCAGGAGGCCAGACAAGCCACCCTCCGAACTATTACTCTTCTTCAAAACCTGGGTTTTGTCATAAACTTCGCAAAGTCCACTTTGCTCCTCTCCAAGAACTTGGAGTTCATTGGAGCAAGGCTGGACTCTCTGCTGGCAAAGCCTTTCTTGCCAGAAGACAGAGCCAAACGACTGATAAACTTGGCAAAGCAGTTTCTCAACAGGTCACTGGTGTCCGCCAGACTCTGCCTGAGGCTTCTTGGCCACATGGCTTCGACAGTACATGTGACCCCCAATGCCCGGCTCCGTATGAGGCCTGCACAGTGGTGCTTCAGAACTCAGTGGACACAGGCCACCGGGAGCCTCAGAGACAGAGTAAGGGTGTCCAGACCATTCCTGAACTCCCTCCGCTGGTGGCGGCACCCACCCAATCTACTGCAAGGGGTACCTTTTCAGATCCCTGGATTCACAGTAGTGCTGACCACAGATGCCTCCCTGCAAAGCTGGGGGGCTCATTGTCTGGGCAAGTGCACCCAGGGCCTGTGGTCTCCCTGGGAGGCCACGCAGCAGATCAATCTATTGGAACTCAGGGCTATTCGGTTAGCCCTCAAGACATTCTCTCAGACCCTGGCTCATCAGTCTGTCTCAGTTTAAACAGACAACCCAGTAGCCATGTTTTATGTGAACAAGCAGGGTGGCACTGGGTCCAGGTTCCTTTGTCAGGAGGCACAGGACCTTTGCTTGTTTGCTCTCAGGCACAACATGTTCCTCAAGGCTGTGTATCTCCCTGGCCAGGAAAACTACAGGTTGAGCAGGATTCTGCAGCCCCACGAATGGCAGCTCCATCCCTTAGTGGTTCAGAAGATTTTCCTGAAATGGGGACTGCCCTCCATAGATCTGTTTGCCAGTCCATTGAACAAACAGCTGCCAAGGTTCTGCTCCAGGCAACTGCATCCTCTGCGGCTAGCAGCAGATGCTTTTCTGATTTCCTGGTCCCAGGGCCTCCTGTATGCATTTCCTCCCACGCCCCTGGTGGCCCGAACCCTATTCAAAATTCTACAGGACAAGGCCTCGGTCCTGCTGGTAGCTCCCAGATGGCCGTGACAGCCTTGGTTCCCACTTCTGCTTCAACTGGCAGTGGATCCCCCACTGCCTCTGGGGTTGCAATCCGACCTTCTCTCTCAGGATCAAGCTTCCCTTCTGCACCCAAATCTCAGAGCCCTCAATTTGATGGCATGGAGGCTGCAAGGGTAGTTTTGGCTCCCTGGGGCCTACCTCAGGAAGTTGAGGAGGGTTGTCCTAGCCTCTAGAAAGCAGTCCACTAGGAAAACCTATGCCCTGAAATGGTAAAGGTTTTCTGTGTGGTGTCAGCTACGTACAGAAGATCCTTTCTCCTGTGCTGTCCCAGTAGTGCTTCAGTACCTGCTGCACTTATCCCATCAGGGACTGAAGTCCAATTCTGTTCGGGTCCACCTCTCAGCTCTAGCAGCTCACCACTCACTGGTGGAAGGACATTCTCTGTCGGTTCACCCCTTGGTGTCCAGGTTTCTCAAAGGCTTGCTCTTGCTAAAGCCTTCAATCCGTCCTCCAGCTCCTGAGTTGGAGTTGAATGTGGTCTTGCAGCAACTGACTCGCCCACCTTTTGAGCCGATGGCTACTTGTCCTCTCCGCTTCCTGTCTTGGAAGACCCTCTTCTTGGTAGCCCTGACCTCGGCCAGGCGAGTGAGTGAGCTTCAGGCCCTAG
Organism: Ichthyophis bannanicus; assembly: GCA_033557465.1. Classification (NCBI taxonomy): domain Eukaryota; kingdom Metazoa; phylum Chordata; class Amphibia; order Gymnophiona; family Ichthyophiidae; genus Ichthyophis; species Ichthyophis bannanicus. Next base: position 282,605,550 of record CM066035.1, read on the forward strand.
TCTGTGACAGGCCTTACACACGCTTCTATAGGAACAGGGTAGTCCTTAGTACTCATCCAAAGTTCCTCCCAAAGTTTGTCTCCTCTTTCCACCTCAACCAGGAGGTGATTCTTCCGACATTCTTCCCTAGGCCTCATGCAAGCCAGGCTGAAGCAGTTCTGCATACCCTGGACTGTAGGAGGGCCTTATCCTTCTACCTTGACCATACGCAGGGGCATAGAAGAGCTACTCAGCTCTTCATATCTTTTGACCCTAATAATTTGGGGTTAGCTGTATCCAAGCGTACCTTGTCCATCTGGGTGGCTTACTGTATCACCTGGGCTTACAGGGCGGCTGACCTTCCTTTGCAGGGTAGGTTCACGGCCCATCGTGTCAGGGCAATGGCTGCCTCAGTGGCTCATCTCCACTCTGTACCGTTGGTAGACATCTGCAGGGCTGCAACTTGGTCCTCAAGCCAGACTTTTGCGGCCCATTACTGTCTGGAGATGGAGTCCTGTAGGGACAGTGCTTTTGGCCAGGCAGTACTCCGGAATCTCTTTGAGGTTTAGGCAACTCCTGCCCTCCAGCCCTCCGTTGGGCTACCGGTGGAAGTTCTTTCAGTGAAAAGCCTTTCTTTGATGCTGGGACTAGAGGGAGTTCTCTTGTTCAGCCTGGGTTCCTGGTAGCCCAGAGCTAGGGAGTCACCCATATGTGAGGACTGACTTCCTGCTTGGTCCTGGAGAAAGAGTAGTTATTCACCTGTAACGGGTGTTCTCCAGGAGCAGCAGGAATCAGTCCTCACAACCCTCCCTCCTCCCCTGGGAGTTGCAGTTGTACATAGTTTATTGTTACATTTTTGTGTGCTGTTTTTTAGCTATGTCATTTGACTGGGCAAGATGGCACCTTTAGGCGGGAAGGGGACCGCGCATGCATGCCTGCATTCCCAAAGGCTTTCATAGAAAGCTGGGGAAATGCTCCGCAAGGGCTCCATCCCATATGTGAGGACTGATTCCTGCTGCTCCTGGAGAACACCTGTTACATGTGAGTAACTACTCTGTCCCATCCCTGCACAGGAGGTCGCTTGGCCCTGTTAGCCCACCGGTGGCCACCCATTACAGGGGATGCTTGGGTCTTAAGCATCATTCACCAAGGCTATATGCTTCATTTCCAACAGCTACCTCATGTCTATTTTCCGGGAGAACCTCTGAGGCCTCTCCTGCATACCACCCTCCTCCTCCAAGAACTTCAGGGTCTGCTTCTGGACAAGGCGGTGGAGCCGGTACCTCCTCGCCTACAAGGGCACGGGTTCTACTCCAGGTATTTTCTGGTGCCAAAGAGAACAGGAGGCCTAAGGCCTATTCTAGACCTCAGAAACCTCAACAAGTTCTTGGAGAAAGAGAAGTTCAAGATGCTTACTCTTGGAACACTTCTGCCCTACCTCCAGCAGGGAGATTGACTATGCTCCTTAGATCTAAAGGATGCGTATACTCACATCCTCATTCATCCAGACCACAGAAAGTACCTCAGGTTTGTGGTGGGAGGAAACCTTTACCAGTACAGGGTGCTGCCTTTTGGCCTAACTTCCACCCCACGGGTCTTTACAAAGTGCCTAGCAGTGGTGGTGGCCTAGTTGAGGACTCAAGGGATATTGTTCTTCCCCTATCTGGACGACTGGCTCATCCGGGGTCAGACCTACCAGGACTGTCACACTCCTTCAAGACTGTCACACTCCTTCAGGACTGTCACACTCCTTCAAGACCTAGGCTTTGTCATAAATTTCGCAAAGTCCACTTTGCTCCCCTCCCAGAACCTCGAGTTCATAGGAGCACGGCTGGACTCTGCAAGCAAGGGCTTACTTGCCAGAGGACAGAGCTCAAAGGCTCATGGAGTTGGCATCCCGGTTTCTCAGTCTGCCAAGGGTTCCTGCCAGGCTCTGTCTGCAGCTCCTGGGACACATGGCATCGACTGTGCATGTGACCCCCAATGCCCGCCTCTACATGAGGCCTGCACAGTGGTGCCTCAGAACTCAGTGGAAGCAGGCCACAGGGAGCCTAGCGGACAAAGTAAGGGTATCCAAACCTTTCCTGGATTCTCTTCAGTGGTGGCTACACCCCCCCCAACTTGCTGCAGGGGGTGCCTTTTCAGGTAGCTGCCCCCACAGTGGTGTTGACAACCGATGCCTCCTTGCAGGGCTGGGGTGCACACTGTCAAGGGAGCTGCACCCAAGGCTTCTGGTCCCCATGGGAAGCCCTGCAACAGATCAACCTACTGGAACTGTGGGCTATTCGCTTAGCCCTCAAGGCTTTTTCTCACTCCTTGGCCCACCAGTCTGTTTTAGTTCAGACAGACAACCAAGTGGCCATGTTCTATGTGAACAAACAGGGCGGCACTGGGTCCAGGCCTCTATGCCTGGAAGCACAGGCCCTTTGCTCTTTTGCCCTCAGGCACCAGATGTTGCTGAGGGCTGTGTATCTTCCTGGCCAGGAGAACTTTCTGGCAGACTGCTTAAGCAGAATTCTGCAGCCCACGAGTGCAAACTGCACCCTTTGGTGGTTCAACAAATTTTCCTAAAATGGGGACTTCCATCCATGGATCTCTTTGCCAGTCCCCTGAATCACCAACTGCCCAGGTTTTGTTCCAGGCAACCGCATCCCCTAAGAGTGGCGGCTGATGCCTTCCTGATTTCTTGGTCCCAGGGCCTGCTCTATGCGTTTCCTCCCACGCCTCTGGTGGCCCGAACCTTGTTCAAGATTCTCAGGGACAAGGCCTCAGTACTTCTGGTTGCACCCAGTTGGCCGAGGCAGCCCTGGTTCCCCCTGCTACTTCAACTGGCAGTGGAGACACCCATGCCTCTGGGATTCCAACCCGACCTTCTCTCTCAGGATCAGGGTTCCCTTCTGCATCCCAATCTCAAATTCTCCATCTGATGGCATGGAGGCTGCAAGGGTAGTCTTGGCTCCCTGGGGCCTTCCTCAGGAAGTGGAAGAGGTGGTCTTGGCTTCTAGGAAGCAATCCACCAGGAAAACATATGCCCTAAAGTGGTGGAGGTTCTCCTTGTGGTGTCAGCAACGCAAGGAAGATCTTTTCACCTGCACTGTGCCAGTAGTGCTCTAGTTCCTACTGCACTTGTCCAATCAGGGCCTAAAGTCCAATTCTGTTCGGGTCCACCTCTCTGCTCTGGCAGCTCATCACTCTCTGGTGGAGGGACACTCTTTGTCACTTCACTCCTTGGTGTCCAGATTTCTCAGAGGCTTCCTATTGCTCAAGCCTCCTCTCCTTCCGCCGGCTCCTGAGTGGGAGTTGAATGTGGTCTTGCAGCAACTTACTCGCCCACCTTTTGAACCAATGGCTACATGTCCTTTACGCTTCCTATCCTGGAAGACTCTATTTCTAGTGGCCTTGACCTCGGCCAGGCGAGTGAGTGAACTTCAAGCCCTAGTCTGTGACAGGCCATACACTCGCTTCTATAGGAACATGGTAGTCCTTAGGACTCATCCTAAGTTCCTCCCAAAGGTTGTCTCCTCTTTCCATCTCAACCAGGAGGTGGTTCTTCCAACATTCTTCCCTAGGCCCCATGCCAGCCGGGCTGAGACAGTCCTGCATACCCTGGACTGTAGGAGGGCCTTATCCTTGTACCTTGAGCGTACGCAGGGCATAGAAGTGCTACTCAGCTCTTCGTATCTTTTGACCCCAATAACTTGGGGTACCTGTGTCCAAGCATACTTTGTCCATCTGGGTGGCTGACTGTATCACCTGGGCTTACTGGGTGGCTGACCTTCCTTTGCAGGGTCGGGTCACGGCCCACCGTGTCAGGGCAATGGCTGCCTCAGTGGCTCATCTCCGCTCTGTACCATTGGCAGACATCTGCAGGGCTGCAACTTGGTCCTCAAGCCAGACCTTTGCGGCCAGTACTGCCTGGAGAGGGAGTCCCGCAGCCCGCAGGGACAGTGCTTTCGGTCAGGCAGTGCTCCGGAATCTCTTTGAGGTTTAGGCAACTCCTACCCTCCAGCCCTCTGGTTGGGCTACCAGTAGAGGTATGTTTTCAGTGAAATCCTTTCTCTGATGCTGAGGCTAGAGGGAGCTCATTTTTCATCTCTGGGTCCCCGGTAGCCTGAAGCTGGGGAGTCCCATAAGTGAGGACTGACTTCCTGTTTGGTACTGGAGAAAGAGTAGTTACTCACCTGTAACAGGTGTTCTCCAGGAGCAGCAGGAATCAGTCCTCACAACCCTCCCTCCTCCCCTGGGAGTTGCAGTTGTACATAGTTCATTTTTGTGTGCTGTTTTTTTAGCTATGTCATTGAACTGAGCAAGATGGCACCTTTAGGCGGGAAGGGGACCGCGCATGCATGCAATATTCCCAAAGGCTTTCTTTGAAAGCTGGGGAAATGCTCTGCACGGGGGCTCCATCGGCGCCGATGTCACCCATAAGTGAGGACTGCTTCCTGCTGCTCCTGGAGAACACCTGTTACAGGTGAGTAACTACTCTTTCCTGCCAGACAATTCCTGAGATTATTAAGCCACATGGCATCCACGGTCCATGTTACTCCAAATGCCTGTCTGCACATGCGGCCTGCTCAGTGGGGCCTCAGAACTCAGTGGCTGCAAGCCACAGGACACTTGGGAGACAAAGTAAGGGTGTCCAAACGACTGGCGGCCTCCCTGCAATGGTGGCTGCATCTCCCGAATCTAGTGCGTGGAGTGCCTTTTCAGCCACCGCCACAAACACAAGTGCTGACAACAGATGCTTCTCTTCAAGGCCAGCACCCAAGGCCTGTGGTCTCCTTGGGAGGCCACACAGCAGATCAACCTCTTGGAGCTGAGAGCTATCCGTTTGGCTCTCCAAACTTTCTCTCATGTCCTCTCTCACCAGTCTGTTCTGGTTCAGACAAACAATCAAGTCGCCATGTTCTATGTGAGCGAACAAGGAGGCACAGGGTCCCGACTTCTGTATCAGGAGGCTCAAGCCCTGTGCTCATGGACAGTCAAACAGGGCATGCTTCTCAAGGCAGTTTATCTGCCCGGCCAAGAGAATTACCTGGCAGACAGGTTGAGCAGGATTCTGCAGCCACACGAATGGCAGTTGAATCCTTTGATGGTACAGCGGATCTTCCTAAGGTAGGGTCTTCCAACCATCGATCTCTTTGCCAGTCCACTCAACTGTCAACTAACCCGGTTCTGCTCCAGACAACCGCATCCTCTGAGAATAGCAGCAGATGCGTTTTAAATCTCTTGGTCTACCAGCCTACTATATGCGTTTCCTCCCACGCCTCTAGTGGCTCGGACTCTTTTCAAAGTACTTCGGGAGAAGGCCTCAGTGATCCTGGTAGCCCCCAGATGGCCGAGGCAGCCCTGGTTTCCACTCCTTCTGCAGTTGGCTGTGGACACTCCACTCCATCTGGGGGTGCAACCCGATCTCCTATCTCAGGATCAGGGATCTCTCTTGCACCCCAACCTTCAGTCCCTCAACTTGATGGCCTGGATGCTGAAAGGGTAGTTCTAGCTCCCTTACTGCTACCTAGGGAAGTGGAGGAGGTGGTCTTGGCCTCTAGGAGGTACTCCACTAGAAAATCTTATGCCCTCAAGTGGCGTAGGTTCTCCACCTGGTGTGCTCAGCACAAGGAGGATCCTTTTTCGTGCCTGGTGCCAGTGGTGCTGCAATATTTGCTTCACCTGTCTGACCTGGGCCATAAATCCAACTCTGTTCGGGTCCACCTCAGTGCTCTGTCAGCGCACCACTCACCAGTAGAAGGTCAGTCTCTGTCACGCCACCCTTTAGTGGCCTGCTTCCTCAGAGGCCTCCGTTTGCTCAAGCCTCCGATTCGTCCACCTGCACCTGAGTGGGATTTGAATGTGATCTTGCAAAAACTTACTTGTCCACCTTTTGAGCCTATGGCTGCTTGTCCTTTACCCTTTCTTTCCTGGAAGGCGTTGTTTTTGGTAGCTCTTACCTCAGCCAGGCGAGTCAGTGAGCTACAGGCTCTGGTCTCAGAGGCACCATACACAAGGTTCTATAGGAACAGGGTGGTCTTACAGACTCACCCAAAGTTCCTTCCAAAGGTTGTCTCCTCCTTCCATCTCAATCAGGAGGTGGTTCTTCCGACTTTCTTTCCCAGACCGCATGCCAGCCGTGCTGAAATGGTCTTGCATACCATGGACTGTAGGAGGGCGTTGTCCTTCTACCTTGACCGTACACAGGGACACTGAAGGGCTGTTCAGCTCTTCGTATCTTTTGACCCTAATAAGCTGGGGTTGCCTGTCTCCAAGCGTACCTTGTCCATCTGGGTGGCAGACTGTATCGCCTGGGCGTACAGGGCAGCCGGCCTCTCCTTGCAGGTTCGCGGCACGGCCCACCATGTCAGGGCGAAAGCCGCATCAGTAGCTCATCTTCGCTGTGTTCCGTTGGCAGATATCTGCCGGGCCTCTTCTTGTTCAAGCCAGACTTTTGCGGTCCATCACTGCCTCGAGAGGGAGTCCCGCAGGGGCAGTGCTTTCGGACAGGCGGTACTCCGTAATCTCTTTGAGGTTTAGGCAACTCCTACCCTCTGGCCCTGGTGTTGGGCTACCGTTCGGGGGCGTTCTCAGAGAAGATTCTTATCTCGCATGCTGGGGCTCTAGAGGGAGCTCATTTTTTCACCTTTGGGTTCTCAGTAGCCTAGAGCTGGGGAGTCCCATATGTGAGGATTGACTTCCTGCTTGGTCCTGGAGAAAGAGTAGTTACTCACCTGTAACAGGTGTTCTCCAGGAGCAGCAGGAATCCGTCCTCACAACCCTCCCTCCTCCCCTGGGAGTTGCAGTATATAATTCATTTTGTTTTTTTGCTGTCTTTTAGCTATGTCATCAGACTGAGCAAGATGGCACCCTTGGGCGGGAAGGGGACCGCGCATGCGCGCTGCATTCCCAAAGGCTTTCTTTGAAAGCTGGGGAAATGCTCCGCATGAGGGCTCTGTTGGCACCAACGTCACCCATATGTGAAGACTGATTCCTGCTGCTCCTGGAGAACACCTGTTACAGGTGAGTAACTACTTTTATTCCATCTGAGTGTCTCTCTTGTATGGGGATGACTAAAAGAGGAAGACAGAACCGGGCTGCAAAGCTCGGTACCCTCTTTTCTTCAGATGCCAGGTCTATTGCATTGACATCTTCAAGAGCCTCGTCTTCCTCCCATGGATCTCAGGTAACTAAACATACGAGCCGGTCCTCAAATGGTAGCTCTCTTTCAAAGCATCGAGAGACCATTGGCATTGCCCTTGAGGAAACTACACCGGCAAAGCAGCCCCAGCGGGATGCTTCGGCCTCCAAAGCATCAACGGGGTTCCAGGATGTTCTCGAGGCCTCGACCTCGGCAGAACTACTGGTGCCATGCTCTGGGGTTCCGGCTGCTTTTCCTGGTACCGATACCCAGGCATCAGCAGCATCGATAGACCAGAGATTCCTCGCTATCGAACGCAGTCTTGCAGCTCTCCTTACAGTTGCGGTACCATTGACACCGGGGGTTCAACAGGCACCGGTACCAGCACCGGTACAGATACCGGTACCAGCACCGACGGTACCGGCACTGGTGGGAATTCTTCCCATGCTGACTTTTTCTGGCATCGACAGATCGGTACCGGACCAACTCGGTACCAACTTTGATCGATACCGATACCGTGCTTTGCATGAACATCGGGATCAGAGATACTTAGAATCCTCCAATTCTGATGACTCTGATAATTCTGCCGGTACCAGAGTGTTTCTCCCAGAAGACTCCTCTTCTCCCGAACGCAGAATGTCTCCTCCGGAAGACATGTCTTTGCAATATTTTATTCGTGATGTGGCCCGAGGCCTTTCAATCACGGTAGCTCCTGAAAAAGAACCTAGAGCAAAGGAATTGGAAATTCTCCAATACCCTAAGGCTCCCAAGGAGGCAGCCACTTTGCCCATTCATGAAATTTTTCATGATTTGATGCTCAGAATGTGGGAGACACCTTTGACCACATCTCCTTATTCTAGGAGACTCGATACCATGTATCGAGTCCCACCATGTCTTGGCTTTTAAAAGACTCAGCTGTCACACCATTCAATGGTAGTGGAGTCAGCCATGCGTAGGATGAAAAGTGCAAAAAGACATGCATCCAATCCTCCAGATTGTGAATGCAGGACTCTTGACGCTTTTGGGCGTCGAACATTTCAGGCTTCCATGCTTTCAGCTAGGATCAGCTCATATATTTTATATATGGGAATGTTCCTTAAAGAGGTCACAGGAGATTTGGAGTTTCTGAGCCCCCCTTCTCCCTGAAGACAAATGACAAGACTTCCTTACTCTTGTCAAGCATGCTCAAGACATCTCTAAGTTTGTAAATCGTGCTGCCTTTGACTGCTTTGAATGCATCAGCAGAACCTCTGCTATTGCCAATGGTGCACGTCGGATTGCCTGGCTTCAGGCATCAGACTTGGAGATTTGGGTACAGGATAAATTAGGAAACATCCCTTGCACAGGAGAAAACCTCTTTGTCAAGAATTGGCAGGAAAAGGCTAATGAGATAGATGCTGACAATATCACTTTAGATAGATTGTCAAAATCTACAGCCACTCCAGCCAAAAAGAAGGCCTATATAAAACCCTTTTTCAGCAAAAAGAGGAAGTTTTATCCATCCTATACCCTTCAAGGGCAAGCTCAGGGTCAAGTTGCCCAGAAAGGTCAACAACAACATCTAGACAACCAAAGAAGCCAAAAGGCCTTAGAGCTCATCCAGCTCCACAGGCCCAGACCCGCAAGGGCTTTGACTCCTTCATAGAGAACTTAGCCTTCCAGCCTCTGAAAGGTCCAGAACCCCTAAACATTCCAGGCAGGTTGTGTCATTTTGCCAACAGATGGCACCAAATAACAACAGAAAATTGGACTCTGTCCAATGTGGGAGAGGGGAGGTACAAGCTTCATTTTTACAGTATACCCCCTCGTACAATCGTAAGACAGTTCAATTCCCAAACCTCTCCAGACAATCTACTGGCTCGAGAGGTCTCAACACTCCTTGCTGAAGGAGTAATAGTGGAGGTGCCCATTCTTCAACAAGGTACAGGGTTCTACTCCCCCTATTTTCTTATTCCAAAGAAAACAGGAGGACACAGACCCATTCTAGACCTCAGAGAATTGAACAAATATCTGTTCCGAGAAAAGTTCAAAATGATTTCTCTGGGAACTCTTCTGCTGTACCTTCAAAGTCAGGATTGGCTTTGTTCTCTAGAACTAAAGGATGCATATACTCACATTCTGATCCATCCAGATCACAGGAAATTCTTACGATTCCTTTTCAAGGGAAAACATTTCCAACACAGGATTCTTCCCTTTGGTCTGGCTTCGGCACCAAGAGTATTCACGAAATGCATGACAGTAGTAGCTGCATTTCTGCGAACCCTAGGGATATTCGTCTTCCCTTACTTAGACGACTGGCTCATTCGAGCTACCATGGTTCCAGAGGCCAGTTCTGCACTGTCTTGCACAATGCAAATCCTTCAATACTTGGGATTGGTCATAAACCTCCCAAAATCCCAACTTTGCTCCCTCTCAGTCCCTGGAGTTCATAGGAGCTTGTTTAGATTCCAGACAGTCAAGGGCTTTCCTTCCACAGGCCCGGTGTCTTCGCATAGTGCAGCTAGTTTCTGAAGCAGCGGTGAAGTCCTCCTTAACTGCTCGAGAACTACTGCAACTATTGGGACATATGGAATCCACAGTTCATGTGGTTCCCTATGCTCGCATTCATAAGCGAGCAGCCCAGTGGACCCTATCCACACAGTGGACACAGTCCACAGGACATCTGTCGGACAAGATATCAAGCTCACAACGACTGATTTTGTCCCTCCAATTGTGGCAATCACTGGAAAAACTTTTAGTGGGGTCTCCTTTCCAGCAACCCCTATTCCAGGCCACCCTAACAGATGCATCACAGGTGGGATGGGGAGCACATCTGCATTATCTCTCTACCCAGGGTACCTGGACTCCACAGGAGGCTTGTCTTCACATAAACCTCCTGGAACTCAGAGCAATCTATTTAGCTCTTCTAGTATTCCATGCCCAGCTCAGCTACAAGACAGTCCTAGTCCAAATGGACAATCCAGTAGCCATGTTCTACGTGAACAAGTAGGGCGGAACAGGCTCTCTGTCGTTATGCAACGAAGCTTTACGACTATAGGCCCTCGCCAGAGAGCATCAAATTCACCTTCTCATGGTATATATTCCAGGTATTCAAAACCTTTGGGCAGACAAACTCAGCCGAGTACTGCTGCCTCACCAATGGTCTCTCCACCTAGACCAGATGGCCAAGATATTTCAGATCTGGGGAACCCCAGACATAGACCTATTTGCAAGTCCACTGAATGCCAAACTTCCCCGGTTCTGTTCCAGAATTCCGGCTCAAAATTGCCAGGCAAGGGACGCCTTCCTTCTTCACTGGGGTCACGACTTCCTCTATGCCTTCCCACCCATTCCCGTCATCCCCAAAACACTCTTCAAGCTTCAGAGAGACAGGGGTTGTATGATCCTCATAGCACCACGGTGGCCACGCCAAACGTGGTATCCCCTGCTTCTACATCTCTCTCAAGCTGCACCTCTGGAGTTAGGGTGTGCGCCAGATCTTCTCTCCCAAGAGAACGGGATGCTATGGCACCCGAATCCCTAGTCCCTGCATCTCAGGGCCTGGTTGCTCAAAGCTTAGACCTTCAGGATCTCAGCCTTTCCCAACAGGTAAAAGATATCCTTCAGGCTTCTAGAAAACCTTCCACAAGACGCTCTTATGCCTTCAAGTGGAAACCTTTTAATATATGGTGTTCACAGAGGGGGTTTAACCCCCTTATGATACCTTTGGAATCGATACTAGAGTATCTACTTCATTTATCAAATTCTGGTCTAAAGACCAATTTGGTAAGAGTCCATCTTAGTGCAATTGCAGCTTCCTATAAACCTCTAGATGGACAACCAATTTCCTCTCATCCACTCATATCAAGATTTATGAGAGAAAAGCCTCCCATCAGGCCACCACCAGTGGCATGGGATTTAAACCTAGTTCTCGGGCAGCTCATGAAACCGCCCTTTAACCTTTAGCCACTACAACCCTAAAGCTTTTGTCCTGGAAGGTCATCTTCCTAATTGCAGTCACCTCTGCACGTCACATTAGTGAATTGCAAGCTGGCTGATCCTCCTTATACTAGGTTTCACCATGATAAGGTTGTTCTCAGAACTCATCCACACTTTATGCCAAAGGTGGTTTCACCTTTTCATTTAAATCAATCGATTTATCTTCCTGTATTCTTTCCGAGGCCTCATGCCTCTAATGCAGAAAGGAACCTTCATACTTTGGATTGTAAAAGAGCTTTGGCTTTTTACTTACAAAGAACACAGCAACATAGAAAATCTTCTCAACTTTTTATTGCTTTTGATTCTAGTCATTTGGGACTTCCAGTCTCCAAAAGAACTCTAACCAGATGGATTGCCCAATGCATATCCTTTGCTTATGAGATTGAGTCTTCCTCTTCAAGGCCATGTCACAGCTCATAATGTGAGAGCCATGGCAGCCTCTATGGCTAACCTTCACTCTGTGTCTATTGATGACATTTGTCGAGCAGCCACCTGGGATTCGGTACACACCTTTACATCCCACTACTGCCTAGATAAAGCCTCCCATCGGGATGCCGTCTTTGGCCAAGCTGTTCTTCAAAATCTCTTTCAGACCTAATTCAACTCCTACCCACCAACCCTGGTGGGATGCCAGAGATCCATGGGAGGAAGCATGACCCACCTTACTATAGCTGGCAGCTTCCTGGGACTATCTCCCTGGCATCTTTAGCTAAGGAGTCCCCATATGTGAAGACTACATTCCTGCTTGTTCCTGGAGATTACGTAGTTACTCACCTGTAACAGGTGATCTCCGGGAACAGCAGGAATTTAGTCTTCACAACCCACCCACCTCCCCTAGGAGTTGTCCCTCTATCCCTCTATCCTTTCACTCATCTTCAAACGTAACTGAAGAGGGACAGTTGGGAAGGCAGCGCACATGTGCTGAGCGATGCTCCCAAAAGCGTTCCTATTTGACATTGGTGAGCGTTCCCACGCAGGCTCCGTCGGTACCGACGATACCCATATGTGAAGACTATATTCCTGCTGTTTCCGGAGATCACCTGTTATAGGTGAGTAACTACGCTATCATGGCAAAATAAATCTTAGAAAATGCAGACTAATCTGAAGGACTGCACATACACATGTTGACCACATTACATATCTTTTTGAAATGGAGTGAAACAGAAAGAAATCAAAGACAAGATTGAATTTTACTTACAGCAGCGTTTCCTTTACTGGCAAACTGCATTCAGCAAGAATTCTCCATTACAGTAGACAGTACTGCACATGCTTTTCATTTAAAAGGACAGGTTGTCTATTCCAAAACTAAAATAAATAAACCATTCTTATAATTTAAGAAATATGCTCTTCATAATTTAAAAAAATACATAATTCTGCACAATAAAATCACATAATGCCACTTTGGATTAATATACAAATTGTTTGAATTTATATATATATATAAATTGTTCAGCCTGTCTTGTTTTATATTGTTTGTTGTAACTTGTAATTGTTTTCTATATGTTCTCTTTTTTCTTTTAACTTATATTTGAATAACTTTTGCTTCATTTACAATTAACCTCTGTCAGCAGTTATCATACAGTGAAACACTGCTCTCCTGATACAGAAGAAAATGCAAAACCAATCAAGTACAAAACCCCACATCCCCAAAAAACAAAATGCCTTACCAATAAAAATTAGCAATACAAGCAAAAATACCTTGCAGTTAAAGGGATAAAATAAATAGCAAATGGAATATAAGCACCCAACCCCCACACTCTAACCCAAAATCAAGCTCTGACCACTCCCTTATTAATCCCAACCTTAATCTACCCACTTCACTATCCCCCCTCCCTCCTCCTTCCTTTCCCACTCAATCCCTACATTGTTCCCTTATTACTGCACTCTTCATAAGGTTTCTAGATTGTATAGACAGTCTCCCTGCAATGATTCTTAAGCATTGTTCCGTATCATCCTGCTGAAACTGTCCAAACAAGTAGATTGTATTTCCCTACCCAGCAGATTGGTGGAGACAATCAATGAAAAGCCCAGGTTTCAATGACATCATTCTCATAAGAATTGCTATACTGGGTCAGACCAATGTCCATCAAGCCAGGTATCCTGTTTTCAACAGTGGTCAATCCAGGTCGTATGTACTTGGCACAAGTACTTCCCAAAAAAGGCACACAGATTCCACAGTCCTCATCCCAGGTTAAGCATTGGATTTACCCGGTTCTCTATGATAATGGTTCCTTATCGTCCCTCCGGTCCAGTCCCGCACCTCTGGGTAGTGCACCTCCTCCAGTAGCTTGGAGACTGAGCATGTGCAAAACTGTAGACACCAGTATAAGTACCACTGGTACCGCCCCTCAGCTTCCAGTATGCTCAGTCTCCCAAGCAACTGGAGGAGGTGAGCCGGAGGGCTCACTGGAGAGCAAATAAGGAAAGTTTAGGTTTTAGTTTGGGGCATAGTTACTGTTTCTTGGGATTGGTAAAGTTAATAAAAAAAACAACAACTAAGTAGCAGCAGTGAGCCCAGAGATGGAGGATGAGGTGTTAGCTCTCTCCGTTCTCTACTTTCTTCTTTCACCCGGAGAGTGCGATTCGGGGGAGAACTGAAGATAGGAGGCATCCTGAAGGGCTCGGCAGCTCCTGATCCCGTTAGCAGGTGAGGAGCTGTTATTTGGAAACTGTGCCTTTAAGTGTCTGCTGCAGTCTCCGCCGAAGCCGTACAGCGGCTGAGGTAGAGCTAATTTTCTTACGATGCTGAAGCGGAGCCTCGAGGAAGCCATAGAAGGGGTTTTCATTGAGAGCTTAATGCGATCAAGAATTTCTCCATGGCTCGTTTTTTGTCAGGTAGGCCTTAACCGCTTGTGCCGAAAGGTTCTCTTAGCGCCTCTGCTGGAGCGCGGGAAACTATGGCGGGGCTTCTTCCCGTGCATTTTTAGGCCCATTACGGCTGTCGGGTTGATTAGTGTGATAGGGGTGTATTTTTTTCTGTTCTCTGTCTGATTTGTGCGGTTTTTGGATGGTGTGTGAGTTTTTAAAAAAAAAAAAAAGAAGAAAAAGGAAAGTAAAAGGAAAGGACTTTCTTTTCAGGTGATTGCCAGACAAATTAAAGAGTCAGTTGCTCACTCTCTGCGGCGGGGGCTAGCAGAGGGGGCGGAGAGTGTGTGGGACTACTGTCTTTCGGTGACAGGTTTTCCTTGGCTAGTCCAGCTTTGGGGCTCAGGTTGTCCCTCATGCCGGGTCGTCAGCAGTGCCTGGTTTGTGCGGCACGGCGGGGGACCATTTCAGAGGAGGGGGTCTGTAGAGGTTGTGTGTCAGAGGCGGTTGGTATGGAGCAGGCTTTACAGGACAAGCTAGAGGATCCTCTGGATCCCTCTCCTTTGAATGATGCAGGAGCTGGAGTTTCGGTGCCTCCTTCGCTAAACGTGGCTGCATCTCTTCCTGGTCCTTCCTCTTTGCAGGATCCCTTGCCGGGGAGTCTGTTAGATGATTTCTCTCTGGAGTTTATATTGTTATTGCATCAGGCCTTTCGTTTGTGCCGTCAGGGTTCTTCGCAATTGCCCTCTCCTTCCGGTTCGGCAGCCAAGTGTAAAGTGTCTGACAAGAAGGAGGACTCAGACGATCTTTCCGGCAAGAAGGTTAGGCCCAGCGTAGGGGAGCCAGATCAGTCTCCCTTGTCAGATAGGGTTAACTGGGAGTTAGACCCAGAGTTGCAGAGTGAGGATATGGAGGAAGGAGAGCTGTTTGAACCGGAAGACCAGGCGCGGGTAGTCTGAGTTTTTAGACGCGAGGAGTTGCCAGCTCTACTGGTGGAGTCACTTAAGGCCCTCAATTTGGCTGATGTGGTGCCGGTTGAGGAGGATTCCTTAGAAGATCCCCTTATTCAGGTGGTCCGTAAGCCTCAGTTGGTTTTTCCGGTTCGTAGAGTTGTTAAGCAGATGATTTAGGAGGAGTGGAACCTGCCTGAAGCAGGTCTCAGAGGGATTAGAGGCATGTCTCAGCTCTATCCACTCTCTGATCAGGACTGGGAAATGTTTGTCTTCGTGAGTGGACACGGCGGTGTCGGCAGTTACGAAGAAGACTACTATCCCTGTGGAAGGGGAGTGCAGCCTTGAAAGACATGCAGGATAGAAAGTTGGATATGCTGTTGAAGTAAGCTTTTGATGTTAATGCATTATCTCTTCACACCTCCATTTGTGGGGCCTGGGTGGCAAGGGCCTGCTTATGGTGGTCTCAATGTCTGCAGCAGGCGGACGGTTCTTTGCTGGACCAGTTGGTGGAAATTGCTAAGCTGGAGTCGGGGGCAGCTTATCTTTCGGATGTGCATTACGATCTGATATGCAGTTTGGCTAACAGTATGGCTTCGTTAGTGGTGGCTCGGCACTATCTTTGGTTACGCAATTGGGCAGCAGATAGCTCTTCCTAGTCAAGACTTAGTAAGCTTCCTTTTAAAGGAAAGTTGCTCTTTGGTGAGGATCTGGATAAAGTTGGTCAAGGACTTGGGGGAGTCGAAGGGAGGACGTCTCCCGGAGGATAAACCCAAGCAGGGTCGCGGTTCTTCGTCTTTTCGAGGACCCTCGTGGGATTTTCGTCGGTTCCACTTGTCTCGGTTGGTTTCCTTTCAGACGGGGAGATTTCGAGGTTTCTGGGAGGCTGGCCACGGATTTGGGACGGCCTCGTCCTCAGGATTTAAGAAACCTCAATGAAACAGGAAGGGTCCAGGCGGAGGTTCTGTCCGTGGGGGTTCGACTGCGGGCGTTCTACTCCACTTGGGTCCAGATCATGTCCGATCAGTGGGTTTTAGAGAGAATTCGAGAAGGTTATGCCCTGGAGCTGTTACATCCGGTGCGCGAGTCTTTCATGCAGTCTCCTTGCAGGGCCCCGGACAAGGTGTTGGCGGTCAGGAGTACCCTGACGTGGCTTCTCCAGCTCAGGACTGTGGTGCCTGTTCCCGAGACCAACTCGGGTGCGGTCGATACTCCATTTATTTCATGGTGCCCAAGAAGGAGGGAGCGTTCTGTCCTATCTTGGATCTCAAGCACGTCAACAGTTGCTTACGGGTTCCTCACTTTTGCATGGAAACGTTAAGATCGGTCATTGTAGCAGTGTGACAGGGAGAGTTTTTGACTTCTCTTGATCTTACCAAGGTGTACCTTCATGTTCCCATAAGGCCGGAGCATCAGCGATTTCTCAGGTTCGCAGTGCCAATGGGACATTTTCAGTTTCAGGCGCTACCTTTTGGGCTTGCAACATCTCCGCGTACTTTCACCAAGATCATGGTGGTGGTGGTGGCCGCAGCCCTCCGAAAGGAAGGGGTGCTGGTTCATCCCTATCTCGACGATTGGCTGGTTTGGGCAAAGTCCAACGAAGAGAGCTTGAGAGTTACATCACACATGGTAGAGTTGCTCGAGGACCTAGGCTGGGTGGTCAACAGGTCCAAGAGTCATTTAGTGCCGGCTCAGACTTTGGAGTATCTTGGGGTGCACTTCGACACTCAAAAGGGCAGAGTTTTCCTTCCGCAACACCGTGCACAGGCTCTGCGCCGCTTGGTTCGGAACTTTCGTCATCGTCCTCTGTCAACAGCTTGGCAGTATTTACAGCTGTTGGGAACCATGGCGGCGACTCTGGAAGTCGTACCATGGGCAAGGGTGCATATGAGGCCCCTGCAGAGATCCCTACTAAGGCGCTGGTCTCATCAGTCGGATGCGCTCTCTCAGCGTCTTCCCTGTCCTTGGGAGGTGCGCAGGGGGCTCCGCTGGTGGTTGGTGCCAGAGAATTTGGCAGCAGGCATGCCACTGGAGATGCCCACGTGGATTCAGTTGGTGACCGATGCCAGCCTAACGGGGTGGGGAGGTCATTGCGAGGGGCTCTTGGCGCAGGGGTCTTGGACTGCGCTGGAAGCAAGCTGGTAGATCAACAGGCTGGAAGTCAGGGCGATTGCTCTGGCGCTTCAGGCCTTTGAGTCGAAGGTGCTACGGAAGGCGATGAGAGTACTTTCGAACAATGTGACCACGGTGGCCTATGCCAACAGGCAGGGAGGCACCGACAGCGTGGCGCTCAAAGAAGAGGCGGAGCAGTTGTTCGCTTGGGTGGAACCTCAGCTCCAAGCCCTGTCGGTGGCCAACGTGGCAGGGGTCGACAACATAACGGCAGATTATATAAGTCGGGTACGGTTGGATCCAGGAGAGTGGGAGCTGTGCTCGGAGGCCTTTGCACAGGTGGTCCGTCGGTAGGGGTCTCCGAGCATGGACCTGATGGCAACCTTCAAGAATGCAAAGGCAGGCCGTTTCTTCATCAGGCGTCGAACGTATCTCAGAAGGACTAGATGCGTTAATGCAACCCTGGCCAACGGGGGTTCTACTATATGTTTTTCCGCCCTGGGCACTCATAGGTCGGGTGGTGCAGCGCATAGAGGCACACCGGGGGCAAGTAATTCTGATAGCTCCGGACTGGCTGCATCAGCCATGGTATGCCGACCTGATTCAGCAACTGGTGGATCGTCCTTGGGTTCTTCAGGTGCAGGGGGATGTGCTAATACAGGGTCTGGTTTGCATGCCTCAGGTGGATCGGTTCTCGCTTATGGCTTGGCTCTTGAAAGGGCAAGGTTGAAAGGGCAAGGGCTCTTGAAAGGGCAAGGTTGAAGAAGAAAGGGTTATTCCAGCTTAGTGATCTCAACCTTGTTGAAGGCACGTAAGAGGTCTACTTCCTTGGCCTATGTTAATGTCTGGCGCATCTTTGAGGATTGGTGTGCAGGGTGTCTGATTCGTCCCAGCGTGGCGGATGCTATAGGGGTAAGGTGCGTGGGATACCCCTTGGCTCTCATCCAGAAGTTTTGTATTTTCTCAGGGTGGTGTCTAGGCTTCGGGCCCCCCCCTGTAGAACTGTGATGCCATCTTGGAATCTTAATCTGGTATTGAGGGCTTTAACGAGGAGGCCCTTTGAACCTCTGAACCAGGCTTCTTTGAAGGATTTGACGTTGAAGGCTGTTTTTCTGGTCGCTATATGTTCCACTTGTAGGATCTCGGAGTTGCAGGCACTTTCTTGCCAGAACCGTTCCTTTCTTTTTCTAAGGAAAAGGTGGTCTTAAGGCCGGTCCCTTCGTTTCTTCCTAAGGTGGACTCGATTTTTCATGTGAATCAGCCCGTTTCATTGCCAGTGTTGGGTAGAAAGTCGGGGAACGAGGGTGACCGTGATCTTCGTAAGCTGGATATTCTTTTTTTTTATTTATTTTTTTTTTATTTTATATACATTTGTATACCGCTACTTCCAGCGATCAGCAGCGGTTTGATTACAGATTGGAAATTGTCGAATCATGACAGGAAATTTTTGAGGTATAAGCACATTGATTAGACAGGAAAGCACAGCACACAGAGAACTATTTTACAGGGAACATGGGCTATGGAGGGTTAAGTGGCTTGCCCAAGACCACAAGGAGCACCTGTGGGACTAGAAACCCCAGTCCTTCCGGCCCAAGGTTGCTGTCCTCCAGTGGGATTTGAACCCCCGACCTTCCGGCCCGAAGTACCTTGCCCCAACCACTAGGCCACTCCTCCACTCATATTCGCCGTGTTCTCAAACTTTATTTGGAGGCGACGGCGGAGTTTCATAAGTCGGAGCGGTTATTCGTCCTATTTGGAGTGCCGCGTAGGGGGGAGGCGGCGGCTAAGACCTCCATTTCTAGATGGATTCAGGAGGCTATCACCTCAGCATAATATCTTCTTGGCGGTCTTACGGTTCCTCTAGGTTTACGCACTCACTCGACCAGGGTGCAGGCGGCGTCTTGGGCGTAGTTTAGTCTGGTGCCACCTGTCGATATTTGCAAGGCGACAATATGGTCCTCCTTACATACCTTTGCTAAGCATTATCGCCTGGATGTTCAGGCTGCGAGGGATACCGGTTTCAGGGCGGCAGTGCTGCGAGCAGGTTTGTCGGGTCCCTCCTGTTAGAATACTGCTCTTTTACTTCCCAGAGGTTCGGGACTGGAATGGAGAGACGATAAGGAAAGCAAAATTAGACTTACCTGCTAATTGTTCCTTGAGGAACTCCAGTCCAGTCCCGTCCCATATCCCACCCTGGTGTAGGCGGTAGTTTCAGAGCTCCGGATTTCAGGGATACTTGGTAGATGCCCTTTCTATTCTCTGTGTTCTTTCCTGTTCTGAGAGGTTAGTTTTTCATCCTCTATAACTGGGGGGAGTTCCTCTCCCAGGCAGTTCGATTTGTAGTACTAGAGTCAGTTTATTATAGTTACTTATTTTGTTGCTCCTTTGAGTCTGCTTTGTCAATAGGTACTGGAAGCTGAGGGGTGGTACCAGTGGTACTTATACTGGTGTCTACAGTTTTGCACATTCTCAGTCTCCAAGCTGCTAGAGGAGATACACTACCCAGAGGTTCGGGACTGGACTTGAGTTCCTCAAGGAACAACAATTAGCAGGTAAGTCTAATTTTGCTTTTATGGACCTTTCCTCCAGGAACTTGTCCAAACCTTTTAAATCCAGCTACACCAACAGCTTTTACTACATCCTCTGGTAACGAATTCCAGAATTTGATTACATGTTGAGTTAACAAAAAAAAAAAAATTCTCTAGCCTCTATCCGCTTCAGCCACCAGAGATCTCTCAGTATTTCTTTGTCGCCACCAGATGGTGGATGGATTTTCTCCTCTGAAGAAAATTTGAGGATTGTGAGGAAAAGAGATTGAGTAAAGGCTAGTCAACGACCATCAAGCCATAAAGGAGTGACTCTCTCACTTGAGTGCGACGTTGGAGGCTCCACTAGCCTGTAGTCCTTTTGGTAGCCATTAGAGGAGGAAAAATTGGTTCAGCTCCATGCTCTTAATCATGAAAAGGGCCTGTTAAAAGCAGCCACAGATTGAAAGGATGTGGAAGAATCTGGAAGAGTGCAGCAGCCTCGCACAACCTCAGCATCCCCTCCCTCCTCATAAGAACTAAGAAATGCTTTCCTGAGTCAGACCCCAAGGTCCATCAAACCCAGTATCCTGTCTCCAACAGAGACCAATCCAGGCCACAAGTATCTGTCAGGTTCCCAAAGAGGCACACAGGTTCCACAATGGTTGTCCCAGGGCAAGCAGTGAATTTCCTGGGCCCTCTTTAATAATGGTTTATGGACCTTTCCCCAAGAACTTGTCCAAACCATTTTTAAACCCATCTACACTAACAGTTTTTACTACATCCTCCGGTAACTAATTCCAGAGTTTACGCATTGAGTAAAAAAATATTTTCTCTTATTAGTCTTTAATTGGTTGCACTGTGGCTTCATTGTGCATCCTCTAATCTTCCTACTTTTTGATGGCAAACACAACTGATCTACATTTACTCATTCCATTTACCCGGTTCTCTATAATAATGGTTCCTTATCGGCCCTCCATTTACCCGGTTCTCTACATTTACTCATTCCATTTACCCGGTTCTCTATAATAATGGTTCCTTATCGTCCCTCCGGTCCAGTCCTGAACCTCTGGGTAGTGCACCTCCTCCAGCAGCTTGGAGAGTGAGCATGTGCATAACTGTAGACACCAGTATAAGTACCACTCAGTTCATTAATTTATAGACCTATATCATATCCCCCCTCAGCTGGCTCTTTTCCAAGTTGAAGAGCCCCACCTCATGGAGGGGTATCCTTCCATTCCCTTTTCCATTTTTGTCCCTCTTCTTTGTACCTTTTCTAATTCAGCTATATCCTTTTTAAGATATGACAACTAGAATTGCGCAGTATTCGAGGTGCGACACATCATGAAACAATACAGAGGCATTCTCTGGGAACAAGCAGGAAGTCAGTTCTTACATATGGGTGATGTTGGCATCGACGGAGCCCTCAGAAGCATCCCCCCAGCTTTCAAAGAAAGCCTTAGGGGAATGCCATCACGCATGCGTGGTCCCCTTCCCGCCCAAGGGTGCCATCTTGCTCAGTCTCCTTTTTTCCGGAGAACCCTTCCGACGTTTGTCTGGCTTGTCCCCGGAAAAAGTTGATTTTTCTCTCTGGGTTTCATGCTCATCTTCGGTATCACATCAGTACTCTTCCTACCACCGACCTTGTTGCCTCAGCGTCAAGTTTGGATCTATTTTTGTAGTTTTTGTTCTTTCCTTCCTGGCGTCTTCGCGTCTTTTTCTCCCCCTGGCAGCCTGGAGAGTCTTCGACCTTGCAGGGGTACTTTTTTCCCCCATGGCTACCAGTGGCTTTAAGAAGTGTTATTGGTGCTCTAAAATTATGTCTTTGACCGACACACAAGACTGCTGTCTCCACTGCCTTTGGCCAAACTATGACCCGGCAGACTGCGGTCTCTCCAAACAATGTCCAGTAAGGCCCTCAAGAGCTGTCAGCAGCACGATAAGTTTTTCCTTGAGTCCCTGGTGCCTCCGAAGGCCAGGGCCTTGTCTGAGGTCCCAGTCTCGGGCGGAACCTCCTGAACCCGAGGCCCATCATGGGTCCTCATAAAGCGGGGTCTCCCTCGAGGGAACCCAGGAAGAAGAAACCCTCGAAGGTGGCGTCATCCTTGGATGGTTCAGACTTGTCAGGTGCTCCCCGGTCCCACAGTCCGAGATGTTCGTCCAAGGCTTCGGAGAGGAGCGGACTGCAAAGGTCTCCTGGAAGGATCTGACCGCGGACCTGCCACTGTCCTCAGAACCCTCCTTGTTGAGGATTCCCCTTTGGAGGAGCTGGCATCAGGCCAGAGTCCCTCGGTGCCACTGTACCGAAGGCTGCCCAGCCTTCTGGTCTGGAGTCCAGAATGGTAAGAACATAAGATATGCCATACTGGGTCAGACCAAGGTCCATCAAGCCCAGTATCCTGTTTCCAGCAGTGGCCAATCTGGGTCATACGTACCTAGCAGTTTCCCCAAAAGACACAGATTCCACAATGCTTGTACTGGGTCAAGCATTGATATCTTGGGTCCCTTCTTAATAATGGTCTATGGACCTTTCCTCCAGGAACTTGTCCAAACCTTTTTTAAGCCCAGCTACACTAACAGCCTTTACTACATCCTCCGGTAACAAATTCCAGAGTTTGATTACACGTTGAGTGAAAAAATATTTTCTTTTATTAGTCTTAAATAGTTTACCCTGTAGCTTCATTGCATGTCCCCTAGTCTTTCTATATTCTGATAACATAAACATTCCATCTACGTTTACCCGTTCCACTCCGTTCATTAATTTATAGACTTCTATCATATCTCCCCTCGGCCGTCTCTTTTCCAGGTTAAAGAGCCCTAACCTTTTTAGCCTTTCTTCATAGGAATATCCTTCCATCCCCTTTACCATTTTGGTGGCTCTTCTCTGAACCTTTTCTAATATCGCTATATCCTTTTTAAGATACGGCGACCAGAATTGCACACAATATTCAAGGTGCGGTCTCACCATGGAACGATATAGAGGCATTATATCTTTTGTTTTATTTTCCATTTCTTTAATTATGATACCTAGCATTCTATTTGCTCTCTTGGCCGCCGCTGCACACTGGGCTGAGGGTTTTAACATGTTATCCACAATGACGCCTAAATCTTTTTCCTGGGTGGTGGTTCCTAATGTGGAACCTTGCATCATGTAACCATAGTTTGGGTTGTTCTTCCCTAGGTGCATAACTTTGCACTTGTCCACATTAAATTTCATCTGCCATTTTGATGCCCAGTCTTCCAATTTATCAAGATCCTCTTGCAATTTTCCACAATCCTCTTGGGTTTTAACAACTTTAAATAGTTTTGTGTCATCTGCAAATTTGATAACCTCACTCGTTATTCCACTTTCCAGGTCATTTATGAATATGTCAAAAAGCAGGAGACCCAACACATATCCCTGGGGTACACCACTATTCACCTTTCTCCATTGGGAAAATTAGCCATTTAGCCCTACCCTCTGCTTTCTATCTTTTAACCAGTTCCTGATCCACAGTAGTACACTGCCTCCTATCCCATGACTCTAGTTTTGCCAAAAGTCTCTGATGAGGGACCTTGTCAAAGGCTTTCTGAAAGTCCAGTTACACTATATCAACCGACTCACCTTTGTCCACCTGTTTATTCACACCTTCAAAAAACCATAACAGATTAGTAAGACAAGATCTTCCTTGTCTAAAGCCATGTTGGCTGTCTCCCATTAGACCATGACTATCTACATGCTAAGTAATTTTATTCTTTATGATGGTTTCTACCATTTTTCCCGGTACTGACGTGAGGCTCACCAGTCTGTAGTTTCCCGGATCACCCCTGGAACCCTTTTTAAAAATTGGTGTTACATTGGCGATCCTCCAATCTTCAGGTATTAGAGATGATTTTAATGATAGTTCACAGATTACTAATAGCAGGTCTGCAATCTCATATTTCAGTTCTTTCAACACCCTTGGATGTATACCATCCGGCCCAGGTGATTTGCTACTCTTCAGTTTATCTAATAGTTGTAATACATCTTCCCGATGTATTGATATTTCCTTCAATTCTTCCGCACCTTTAAATACCACTTCAGTCATGGGCAACATCCCTACATCTTCCTCAGTAAAGACTGAAGCAAAGAATTCATTCAGTCTCTCCGCTATCGCCTTGTCGCCTCTTAGTGCCCCTTTAACCCCTCTATCATCTAATGGACCTACTGACTCTCTCACAGGTTTTGTGCTACGAATGTACTTGAAAAAGTCTTTATTTCACGTTTTTGCTTCCACAGCAAGCTGCTTCTCAAATTCTCTCTTTGCCTGCCTTATCAATGCCTTGCATTTGACTTGCCAGTGCTTGTGCTGTTTCCAGGTTTTGTCATTTGGCTCTTTTTTCTATTTCCTGAAAGATGCATTTTTGGCAACAGCCTCTCTGACCTCACCTTTAAACCATGCTGGCAGTTTTTTGGACTTCCTTCCACTTTTCTTAAAGCTTGGAATACAGCTGGTCTGGGCTTCCAATGGTGGTCCTGGAGCGCAGTTCATCTGCATTTATGGACCAGCAGCGGGCACTGTTGTCCGGCACAACCGGTCCTTCTGCCCCGACCTCTGAATCCAAGACATCCCCAGAGGCTGAACAGAACTGATCCTCAAGGTCCTTCGGCCTCAATTCGATCCTCAGCAGAGGTCGCAATTCGAGTCCCGCTCAACTGGACCGCGGTCATCCCCGGCAAGTATGCTAGGCACTGGCCACAGGGCATCAGGGGCCCTGAGGCCCATGGAGCAGCCCTCCTACAAGCCCTTGACAGACTACGCCGAGTGGGAGACAGAGGACAAGGAGTTCCCCAATACCTGTTGCCACCGCAACATCCCATCTGACTCTCGTCTCAGAGCCTCGACAGCGGTCTCCGCTTGAGCATATGGACTTCCTTAATTTCATCAAGGATATTTCAAATGCCCAGGTGTCCCCTACAGAGTCGGAGGATGACCCTCAGGCGGTGAGTTGGAAGTCCTCAAGTACGAGGCTCCTCCGAGGGAATCGCTCATGGTGCCCATTACTCCCATCCTGGAAGGGCTGATGACTCCGGATGTGGGAGACACTGGCTTCAGTACCGGTGGTGAGCAAACGGCTCGATGTACCGAGTTCACTGGAGCCCGAGCTTCCAAAAGTCACAGCTGGTGCATAAATCCATAATGGTGCAGTTGGCCATACATTGGCTGAAAAGCTAGAAGACGCACTCCTCAGTTCCCCTGGCGGGAAGTCCAGCACTCTCGATGCCCTTGGTAGAAAGTGCTACCAGGGCTCAGTGCTCATCGGCCGTATCCAGGCTTACCAACTCTACATGGGCATGTACCTGAGAGACCTGGCTAAGGAACTCGCCGGGCTCTCAGCTGGTCTCTCTGAGGAACCCTTACAGCGGTTTGAGAACCTGGCCAAGGCAGTCGTGAATGCTCCAAATTCATGTCTCGAGCGGCCTATGACAGGTTGGAGTCGGCGGCTCAAGTAGCGGCGGCAGGCCTTGGTGTATGCTGCCAAGCTTGGTACAGTCGTCCGACCTTGAGCAGTGGGTTCAGGACAAATTGGTTGATGTCCCCTGCCAAGGAGAGAATGTCTTTGGCAAACCCATGACTGACAAGGCTGCCGAGCTGGAGACTGAGTTGAAGAGGACCAGGCTCTCAAAAAAGACCGCTGCCCCTTCCCGACTTAAGGGCTCGGGTTAAAAGTCCTTTTACATGAAGAAGGGAACTGCTTACAGATATTACCACCCTTTTTAGGCCTCCCCAGTTCCCCAACAGAGTCAGCAAGCCAAGGGACATGGGCATGGCCCTCGTAAGCAGAAGGCTCTAAAACCCAGGCACCGGCTCCAGCCCAGCCAGGGGGGAGTTCTTGACTCCTTAAGCATAGCCTGTCTACCCCAAGGAGATCAGCAGCCCACAGGGGAATGTCTGGCGCTCTATGCCCAGAGGTGGTTGACTATCACCACCAACTCCTGGGCACTTCCGGTAGGCAGGGAGGGTTACCCTCAGGTCTCCCCTTCACCAGGACCTTCTACTGAAGGAGTTGGCAGGTCTTCGAGGACAAAGTGGTGGAACCGGTGCCCCACCATCTTAAGGGCAAGGGGTTCTACTCCAGGTACTTCCTCGTGCCAAAAAGGACAGGGGGCCTGAGGCCCATTCTCGACCTGCACGACCTCATCAAATTCCTGATGAGGGAGAAGTTCAAGATGCTCTCCCTTGGAACATTGCTTCCATACCTTCAGCAG
Organism: Ichthyophis bannanicus; assembly: GCA_033557465.1. Classification (NCBI taxonomy): domain Eukaryota; kingdom Metazoa; phylum Chordata; class Amphibia; order Gymnophiona; family Ichthyophiidae; genus Ichthyophis; species Ichthyophis bannanicus. The sequence continues at coordinate 282,631,257 of CM066035.1, forward strand.
GGAAGATTGGCTATGCTCCTTATTCCTCAAGGATGCTTACACTCACATTCTCATCCATCCCCACCACAGGTACATAGTGGGGGGGGGGGGGGGCAGGCATTTTCAGTACAGGGTGCTCCCCTTTGGCTTGCCCTCAGCCCCAAGAGTCTTCACAAAATGCCTGGCAGTTGTGGCTGCCTTCCTCTGCCTCTAGTGGGTCTTTGTTTTCCCCTACCTGGATGACTGGCTCATAAAGGGAGGCACGGCCTCAGAGGTGCAGCAGGCCACCCAACGCACCATCCAGGTCCTGCAATACTTGGGATTTGTCATAAACTACCCCAAGTCTCGCCTCCTCCCGGCACAATGCCTGGAGTTTATCGGGGGAAAGCTTGACACTCTCTAGTCGAAGGCCTTCTTGTCCTGGGACCGGGCCGATTGCCTCAGGATTCTGGCTGCCTGCTCGGTGGCTTCTGCGTCTCCTCTGCCACATGGCCTCCATTGTCCACGTCACCCCATACACTCTCCTCCACATGAGGGCGGCTCAGTGGTGTCTCCGGGACCATTGGTCTCAGGCCACGGGATGCCTCTGAGACAGAGTTTCTGTAACCTTCCAACCGGCGGACTCCCTGGTCTGGTGGCGGTCTCTCCAGCATCTTGAGGTGGGTATGCCCTCGAGGGTCGTCACGACGGATGCCTCCCCTGCTTGTCTGGGGAGCCCACTGTGGAGAATTGTGCACCTAGAGCAATTGTTCACCAAACGAGAGCACCCAGCAGATCAACCTCCTAGAGCTTCGAGCCATACACTTAGTCATGCAGTTGGAGTCTTCTGTCACCACCTGCATCACCAGTTGGTGCTGATCCAACGGACAACCAGGTGGCAATGTTCTGTGTGAACAAACAAAGGGCATGGGGTCTCGTATCCTTTGTCAGGAAGCACTGGCCTCTGCTCATATGCAATCCAACAGAGTATCCTCCTGCGGGCAGTGTCCCTGCCAGGTCAGGACAACTTTCTGGCCGACAGGCTGAGCAGAGTCCTCCAGCCGCACGAGTTGCACGGTAGCCAGTTGGCTTTTCCAGATCTGGGGGGAACCTGTGATGGACCTCTTCGCCAGCCCAGACAACTTCTAGTTGCCCTGCTTCTGTTCCCGGCAGGCCCACCCCTCCAGGGTGGCAGCGGTCGTGTTCCTTGTCTCATGGTCGGAAGGCCTCATGTATGCCTTTCCTTCCTTCCGCGACAGGGCCTTGCTCATCCTGATAGCTCCTCGGTGGCTCAGGTAACCATGGTTCCCACTGCTCCTCCAGTTGATGGTGAAGACCCCATTTCCTTGGGGACCGCCCCGGGACTCCTGCTCAGGAGGGGGGCTCTCTTCTGCATCCCAACCTGGGGTCTCTGTCGCTGACAGAATGGCTGCTGAGAGGGTGACTCTGGCCCCTTTCAACCTTCAAGTTGAGGTGGAAGACATTGTGCTGGCCTCTCGCAAGGCCTCTGCTAGGAAGGCTTATGCCCTCAAATGGCGCAGGTTCTCGGTTTGGGGCGCCGGGCACGGGGTTGACCCTTTCTACTGCCTGGTGGCACTGGTGTTACAGTACCTTCTCCACCTCTCCCAAATTCCTGCCGAAGGTAGTATCGCCCTTCCATATCAACCAGGAAGTGGTGCTCCCTACCTTCTTTCGAAGACCTCACTCCATTCTGGTGGAGATGTTTTTTCACACCTTGGACTGTAAGAGGGCTTTGTCCTTCTATATCCAGTGCACTCAGGGCCACCGCAAAGCTCCTCAGCTTTTCATCTCCTACGACCCAGTAGGCTGGGGGAGGCGGTGACGAAGCATACACTGTCCACATGGGTGGCGGACTGTATCGCCCTCACTTATGAGCAGGCGGGGATACCGCTGGAAGGCAGCGTCACGTTGCACCATGTCAGGGTCATGGCTGCCTCGGTGGCAAACTTGCGCTCTGTCCTGATGGTAGACATCTGCCGGGCCACCACCTTCGGCCAAGCTATGCTCCGTAACCTTTTCAGGGTTTAGGCAACTCCTACCCTCCAACCTTTCTGTGTTCAGGCTACCGGAGTGTTGGTTTCATCGGACACTGGGGTCCTACTGTAGTCTGTGGACACGGAATAAATTACTGCTGTTTGTGGATCCCCAGTAAGGGAGCCCCTGTTTTTGCTATGGGCTTTCGGTAGCCTTTAGCTGGGGAGTCCCATATGTGAGGACTGACTTCATGCTTGTTCCCAGAGAAAGCGTAGTTACTCACCTGTAACAGGTGTTCTCTGGGGACAGCAGGAATCAGTCCTCACAATCCTTCCTCCTCCCCTTGGAGTTGCTCCTTTGCCATCTTTTAGCTATGTCGTTTGACTGAGCAAGATGGAACCCTTGGACAGGAAGGGGACCCACGCATGCGTGATAGCATCTCCCAAAGGCTTTCTTTGAAAGCTGGGGGGATGCTTCCGTGAAGGTTCTGTCAGTTCTGACATACCCATATGTGAGGACTGGTTCCTGCTGTCCCCGTAGAACACCTGTTACAGGTGAGTAACTACGCTTTATAACAGCCTTTGTTTTATTCTCCCATTATTTTCCTTATGATTCCTTGCATTCTATTTGCTTTCTTGGGTACCACTGTACACTGGGTGGAGGGTTTCCGCATATTATCCACGATGACACCTAAAGCTTTTTCCTGCATGGTTGTTTTCTAAGTTGCTAACTTGCATCGTGTAGCCGTAGTTTGGGCTGTCCTTTCCTAGGTGCAAAACTTCGCATTTGTCCATATTAAATTTCATCCACTATTTGGATGTCCAGTCTTCCAATTTTTCAAGGTCCTCTTGCAATTTTTCACAATCCTTTTGCGTTTTAACAACTTCAAATAATTTGGAGTCCTCTGCAGATTTGATCACCTCAGTCATTATTCCTATTTCCAGGTCATTTATGAATGTTTAAAAGCAGCAGACCCAGCACAGATCCCTGGGATACTCAACTATTTACCTTAATCCATTGGGAAAATTGGCCATTTAGCCCTACTCACTGCTTTCTTTTAACCAGGTCCTGATGCACAATCGTACACTGCCTCCTTTCTCATGACTTTTTCATTTCGCCAAGAGTCTCTCATGAGGGACCTTGCCAAAGGCTTTCTGAAAATCTATATACACTATCAACCGGCTCACCTTTGTCTGTTTATTCACACCTTGAAAAAAAATATATCAGATTAGTAAAACAAGACTTTCCCTGGCTAAATCCATGTTTGCTTTTTCCCATTAAGCCATGACTATCTACATGTTCAGTAATTTTGTTCTTTATAATGGTTTCTACCATTTTGCCCTGTACTGACATAAGGCTCACCGGTCTGTAGTTTCCCGGATCACCCCTGCAACCCTTTTTAAAAATTGGCATTATATTGGCCATTTGTCATTCTTCAGGTACAACATATGATTTTTATTTCACAGATTATTAATAGTAGATCTGCAATCTCATATTTCAGTTCTTTCAACAACCTCAGATCTATACCATTTGGGCCAGGTAATTTGATACTCTTCATTTTATCAAATAGGTGTAATACATCTTCCCGGTTTATCAATATTTTTTTCCTTCTGATGCATTACCTTTAAATACTATTTCAATAGTGAGTAACTTCCATACATCTTCAGTAAAGACCGAAGCAAAAAATTCATTGAGTCTCTCCACTATAGCCTTGTCCCCTCTTAGTGCCCCTTTTACCCCTCTATCATCTAATGGTCCAACTGACTCTCTCACAGGTTTTTTTTTTTGCTATGAATGTACTTGAAAAAGTCTTTATTACACATTTTTGCTTCCACAGCAAGCTGCTTGTCAAATTCTCTCTTTGCCTGCCTTATCAATGCCTTGCATCTAACTTGCCAGTGCTTGTGCTATTTCCAGTTTTTGTCATTTGGCTCTTTTTTCCATTTCCTGAAAGATGCTTTTTTGGCAACAACAGCTTCTCTGACCTCGCCTTTAAACCATGCTGGCAGTTTTTTGGACTTCCTTCCACTTTTCTTAAAGCGTGGAATAGAGCTGGTCTGGGCTTCCCAGACAGTATTTTTAAACAACATCCAAGCTTGATGTAAGACTTTAACCTTTGCAACTGCTCCTTTTAGTTTTTTCTTAACTATTTTCCTCATTTTATCATAGTCTCTCTTTTGAAAGTTAAAAGGGTAGTACTGGATTTTCTTGCTGTCTTTCCTCCATTTATTTATTCAAATGTGATTATGCTATGATCAACATTGCCAAGTGGCTCCAACATCCTTATCTCCTGCATCAGATCCAGTGTTCCACTAAGGACTAGATCCAATATGGCTTCCCCTTTTGTCAGTTCATGAACTTGCTGCTCCAAAAAGCAGTCATTTATTTCTTCTAGTAACTTTATATTTTTAGCATGTCCTGCTGTGACACTGACCAGTCGATACTGGGTTAATTGAAATCACCCATTATTACTATTTTTGACTTTTGTTAGTTTCCCTGATTTATTTTAGCATTTCATCATCTATTCATTCATTCCTGCCACCCCCACTGCCATCGCCTTCCCCGTTTTTCATGGAATTTCATCCATAGAGATTATACAGTGTATTTTCTTTCCTTCAAAACTTTAATCCTGTGTGACTCAATGCCCTCTCTAACATAGAGCACAACCCCTCCACCAATTTGATCTACTCTTTGCTACATAGTTTGTACTCGGGTATCACAGTGTCCCTTTGGTAATCCTCCTTTCATCAGGTCTCTGAGATACCAATCATTTCTCAAGGAACATGCAGGAAGTCAGTCCTCACTTACGGCTGATGTCAGCACTGATGGAGCCCGTGCGAAGCAATTCCCCATCCTTCAAAGAAAACCTTTGGGATTGCTGCAGTGCATGTGTGATCCTCTTACAGCCCAAAGGTGCCATCTTGCTCAGTCTCCCTTTTTCCATAGAGCCCTTCGGACGCACGTCCTCGTCCCTCAGAAAAAGTGTTTCATTTTTGGCCCCTGGGCCATAGTTTTCCGGTTGCACCTATCCTCTTCAGTCTCCCCTTGCTCTCCCCTTTCTCCGATCAAGGGGATATCCTTCTTTAAAAGTTTTTCCCTGTTGGGGGCTTTGCACCCCTTTTTTTCTCCCAACCACTGGACGCAAAGGTCTTTGACTTAGGGGGGGTCCTTTTTGCCCCTATGCCCACCAGTTTTAAGAAATGTGACAGATGCTCCAAGAACATGTCACTCACGGACACCCATGACTGTTGTCTTCGGTGTCTTGGGGCCGACCATGACCCGAAGCTTTGTTCTCTTTGCTAGAAAATGTCCTCCAAGGCCCTGCTCAGCTGTAAGCAGAAGTCCAATGACATTTTCCGGAAGGTGGCCCCGGAATCCTCGATGGCACCCTCGGTCACTCCTCTGCTGGTGGGATCCCCCACTTTGGTTCCGCGTTCTCGGTGGCACTCTGACCAGGGGTCCCCTGAAGTGGTGCGGCGTAAGAAGAAAGCCTCAAAGTCACTGTCGAGGGCTCCGGATAAGCATGGGCGCTCGCGTGCTCGGTTGCCCAGTCCCCCGCGGCATTCCTGAGAGTCGGACAAGGAGCTGCCTCGAAAGGTACTTCATATGGATACAGAGGCTTCTGGCAATGGTGCCCGGTCTCCTGAGGGTCGTCTTAGTGAGGACCCCCTCTCTTCCTCCACGCCAGACCCGGTAACCCCGTGTGGGAGTCCTGCATGGGAGTCCCGAGTGCTGGCACTAGAGCTCAGCGTTTCTACCTTATTAGCTGCCCAGCAGGCGCTCATGCCCAGCACAGCTGGCCTGCGCCTTGAGACCGAAGTTCCCTCGAGAGGGACACCAAAATCTGCCCTGGAAACCCCCGAGAGCTACGGTCCTTGTGATGGTTCTCGGCATCGGTCTCGTTCGCCATCCCAGTCCTTAGGAGCATGATCCTCCAAGGCCTCTGGATCCAAGCAGGCCTCGGCCTCTGGACGGGGTGACCTGCCCGAGTTGGATGACTCCTCGAACCTCTCGGGCTGGGAGTTGGATGGGGATACCTCCCCGGAAACCTGTGCCCACAGGGACCTCCCTTCATACCTCTCCCCGCCCATCTATCAGAGGCGGTCACCACCTGAGGACACATCGTTCCTGGCATTCATGTGGAACATGGCACGGGCCCTCAGCCTAGCTACGCAGACTGAAGAGGAACCGTGAGCTGAGGAGCTCGATATTTTACAGTACTAGTCTCCACCTCGGGAATCTCACTGTCTCGGTTCCACCAACATTGTCATGGCTTCTCCTTCGCACGTGGGAGACACCTGCTTCAGTTCCTATTGTGAGCAAGTGCCTAGACACCATGTATAGAGTTCAGCATGGCCCGGGGTTCCGGAAGACCCAGCTCCCACCCACCTCCATGGCTGTGGAGTCAGTGATGCGGAAGCAAAAGAGCCCAAAGTCTCACTCTTCGGTCCCTCCAGGTAGGGAGTCGAGAGCCCTCGACGCCTTGGGGCATAAGCCCTACCAGGGTTCCATGCTCAATTGCCGTATCCAGGCATACGAACTCTATATGGGCATGTTCCTGCAGGACCTTGCCAAGGAGCTTGGCGGTTTCGCTGTGGGCCTTGGGGGCGAACCTCCCCTAAGGTTCCAAACCCTCCTCGTATCTGTCATGGAGTGTTTGAAGTACCTCTCCCGTGCCACATATTACGGGTTTGAGTCCTCTGCCCGGGTGGTAGCGGCCAGCATCGGGGTCCGACGCCAGGCATGGCTCCAGTCTTCGGATTTGGAGCAGTGGGTCAAAGAGAAGCTCCTGGATGTCCCTTGCCTTGGCGAACAATTGTTCGGCAAGCCCCTGGAGGATAAGGCCGCTGAGATAGAAACAGAGTTTGTGACTCAAACTCGTGTCTCGCACAAAACCTCCTCCCTATTGAGGAAGAAGCAGCAGCCTAAAAAGCTGTTCTTCCAAAGGAAAGGGCTCCCTTTCCGGGGTTATCCACCTTTCCCCCCCACCTCTGCACCGGCTCCCAGCACGCAGAGCAAAGGAGGTGCACATGGCCACCGTAAGCCTAAAGGGACAAATGCCCAACCACTGGTGCCGCCCCAGCCTATGCAGGGGTTTGGATGCCGTCAGCATAGCCTCCCCCTCCCCAGCATTTCTTCCGCCGGTGGGGGTACGCCTGTGCTTGTTTGCCCCGGAGTGGGCGTCAATCACGTTGGATACCTGGGTCCTCCGGGTAATCCGAGATGGATACAGTCTTTGCCTGGACAGGCGCCCTCCTTCCTTCTCCCCAGCGGGGCCTGCTCGGCTCCTCGTGCACAAGACCTTCTTGCAGCAAGAATTGTCCAACCTTCTTGCCCAGCGGGCGGTCGAGAAGGTACCGCTGCACCTTCGAGGTTGGGGGTTCTACTCCTGCTACTTTCTCATCCCATCCTTCTGCACCCCATCTCTACCTCAGAAACCTCAACAAGTTCCTGGTGCGTGAGAAGTTCAAAATGTTATCGCTTGGCATCCTGCTGCCCTTCCTTCAGCAGGGCAATTGACTATGCTCCTTGGACCTCAAGGACACTTATGCCTATATCCTAGTCCACCCCTAGCACAGGCAATACCTGCACTTCAGGTTGCAGGGGGAACACTACCAGTACAGAGTGCTCCCCTTCGGGCTTTCATCCGCACTGTGGGTTTTCACAGTGCCTCTTCACGGCCGCCGCCTCCCTCAGGCGGCAGGGCATACCTGTCTTCCCTTACCTCGACGACTGGCTTGTCACTTGGTCCTCGATCAGCGAAGCCCGCCTAGTGGTGTCACTCACGATCCTTCTCGAGCGCCTCAGCTTCCTGGTCAACTATCCCAAGTCCCACCTTGAGCCGATACAGACGCTGGAGTTCATCGGTGCACGCCTCTACACTGTCCGGGCAACCGCTTTCCTTCCCACGGACCGAGCAGACCGCCTTTGAACTGTGGCGTCCCACGTCCAAAGCAGGACTTGGCTTACAGCGCTGGCGATGCTGCGCCTCCTCGGACACATGGCTTCCACCGTCCATGTGGTCCTCCATGCCCGCATGCACTTGCGGACAGTCCGGTGGTACCTCAGGGCATAATGGAGCCAAGCCTTCAGCCACCTCAGAGACCCTATCTGGGTCTCCCAAAGCCTCCTCAACTCACTGAGTTGGTGGCGGGATCCCCGAAGCCTCCTTCAGGGAATGCCCTTCCAAACCCTGCAGCACAAGCTCGTCCTCACGACGGATGCTTCCCTGCTGGGGTGGGGGGCCCACTGTGGTGCATTGTGCACCAGGGGCAGTAGTCTCCCGAGGAGTCTCGGCAGCAAATCAACCTGCTTGAGCTTTCGGCAGTTCGATTGGGCCCTGAGGGCCTTCGAGGGCTATCTGAGGGGAAATTCGGTACTCGTGCAGACCGACAACAGGGTAGCCATGTTTTAAATCAACAAGGGGGGGGGGGACAGGATCACGCCTCCTCTGCCGAGAGGCGATCCTCCTTTGCTTGGATCCGGAGATCGCCGGAGTCTTGTTCCATCAGTGGGGACCCCATCCATGGGACCTGTTCGCCAGTCCAGCGAACATGCAGCTTCCCCATTTCTGCGGCCTGGTTACGCACCCGAGCAGGGTGGCTCCTGATGTGTTCTTCTTGAGATGGACCTTTGGCCTTCTTTACGCATTCCCTCCCACTCCTCTCATTGCGAGGACCCTCCACAAGGCTCAGCGGGACCAAGCTTCGGTGATCCTTGTGGCCTTGACAGCCTTTGTTCCCGCTTCTGCACCTTCTTGCGTCTGAGCCTCAAGTCGTCCTGGACTGCCCCCCGGGCCTGTTGACTCAGGAGGAGGGTCGGGTCTTCCACCTGAACCTGGTCTCGCTGTCCCTAGCAGATTAGTGGCTGAACGGGTCGCCTTAGTTCCGCTGCGTCCCCCTAAGGATGTTGAGATTCTCTTCGGGTCGAGGAAGGACTCGACCAGGCGGGCGTACACCTTTAAGTGATGACGCTTCTTGCTCTGGTTCTCCGAGCTTCAGATCGACCCGTTCTCCTGCTCTACCCGGTGGATCCTCCAGTACCTCATCCATCTCCCAAAGTCAGGGTTGAAATCCAATTCGGTCAGGGTACACCTGAGCGCCATTTCGGTGAACCATCTCCCCGTCGAGGGAATACCCCTCTTGGGGCAGCCCTTGGTCTCTTGCTTCATGTGAGGTCTATTGCTTTCCAAGCCTCCCATCTGACCTCCCCCGGTGGAGTGGGATCTCATTGCGGTGCTGATTCAGCTCACCCGGCTACCCTTCGAGCCAATGGTGACGTGCTCACTTCGGTATCTCTCCTGGAAAGTGGTCTTCCTGGTGGCTTTGACTTTGGCTCGCCGAGTCAGCGAACCTCAGGCCCTCATGGCTAAGGCTTCGTACACCAGGTTCTATGGGAACAGTGTGGTCCTTCGCATCCATTACAAATTCCTACCGAAGGTGGTCTTGGACTTTCATCTCAACCAGGAGATAGTTCTACTGACCACCTTCCTGAGACCGCATGCCGACCAGGCATTGGCGGTATTGCATACACTTGACTGCACGAGGGCTCTTGCCTTCTACCTGCAGCATACCCAGGTTCATTGCAAGTCCGATTGACTTTTTGTCGCCTATGACCCCAATCGCCTGGGGCAGGCAGTCACAAAGTGCACCATCTCCATCTGTGTGGTGGACTGCATTGCCTTTGCCCAAGCAAAGCAGGCACCCCATTGGATCGGTGGGTCACCGCGCACGGCGTCCGAGCCAAGGTGGCGTCGGTGTCTTCGCTGTGCTCAGTGCCTCAAATGGATATCTGCCGGGCTGTGACCTGGTCTTCAGCGAACACTTCTGCTGTCCACTGCTGCCTGGAGAGGGAGTCCCGCCGGGACAGAGCCTTCAGCCAGGCTGTACTCCGTAATCTGTTCCGGGTATAAGCAACTCCCTGCCCTCCAACCCTTCTTCGATGGCTACCGAGAGCTTCGTCCCGGGGAACCGAAGACTCTGGCTCCTCTGGGCATCGACTTCTGCTCACGGCCTTGCGGAGGTGCTTTTGGGTTACAGGCTCAGTAGCCTGTAACTGGGGAGTCCCATAAGTGAGGACTGACTTCCTGCTTGTTCCTGGAGAAAGTGTAGTTACTCACTTGTAATAGGTGTTATCCAGGGACAGCATGAATCAGTCCTCACTACCCTCCCACCTCCCCTGAAGAGTTGCTATTTTTGTACTTCCCTTGCCATCTGCTTAGTAGGAGTCTAGCTAGGGGACCTGACTGAGCAAGATGGCACCTTTGGGTGGGAAGAGGGCCACGCATGTGTGGCAGCAATCCCAAAGGCTTTCTTTGAAGGATGGGGAATTGCTCCGCGCGGGCTCCATTGGTGCCAACGTCACCCATAAGTGAGGACTGATTCCTGCTGTCCCTGTAGAACACCCGTTACAGGTTAGTAACTACGCTATCTAACCTCTCAGTGCTATATATTGTAACTCCCATATTATTTTTTAGACTTCTAGTATTTGCATACAAGCATTTTTTTATTTACTTTCCATTATAACAAATGAAAACAAAATAAGCAAATAGAGTAGTAAAATATAGGTGCAAAGGGAGGTTAGGTTTAATTTTATTGTAAGGATGCTTAACTGATATTGTAATGCTTACTGATGTTTATGACTTTGCAGTCCACCTTGAATCCTCTATAAAGACAAAATAGAAATATTGAAATTAAATTATTTTAGCAAGTAATTGTTTTTTCTTTTTGTTTGTTTTAATATGCAGTGCTACCCTTCTGGCCTTCTTGGTTGAACTTCTTAAGAGTTCAGTAGCCATGCAAGAACAAATGCTAGGCGGAAAAGGCTTTTTAGTCATTGGCTATCTTCTTGAAAAGGTAAGTTAATATTAATAGAGATAAGAAAAAATTGACACCATTATAGTGATGGGCTCAGAGAAGGCCAGAAAGGCGCAGATAATATTTCTTTGATACACTGGGTTATTAGATAGGAAGTGCTATCAGTCTAAGACACACCTCCTTTCCTCTCAAGCATTATTATGCTTGCATTGGTTAAGGAATATGAACAATTTATTCAGTGTCCTTGGATTTGGTTTCTAAAAGCCAGAAATATGGTTATTATCCAGAAACAAGCAGGAAGTCAGCCCTCACATTTGGGTGACGTCAGTGCTGATGGAGCTTACGCGGAAGCATATCCCCAGCTTTCAAAGAAAACATTTGGGAGATGCACCATGCATGTGTGGTCCACTTACCACTCAAGGGTGCCATCTTGCCTCAGTCTCCTTTTTTTCTGTGGAGCCCTTCGGAAGCTATCCAATTTCCCCCAGAAAGTCTCATTTTATTCTCAAGTTTTGTCTGGTTTGCATACTGGTTCCTTCCCACCCCTGAGCCAGCTCTCCTTGGCGTCGATCCTCTGGTCCATTTGTTGTTTTTCTTAGTTTTTCATAGAGATTCTCTCTACCGGAATTCGCGCCCTTTTTCAGCTGAAGGCCTAGGACCCACACCAGGAGACGGGGACACCTTTTTTCCGATGGTCTCCAGTGGTTTCAAAAAGTGTGACCAGTGTGGCAAAATGTCACTCAATGGCTCACATAGCGCAGAAGGAAGGCACCTCCTGCAGGCACAAGGGAGCACAAGGAAGCAGGAGAGCCACGCCACTGTAGGAAGCACTTTTATTAACAACCAGGGTCTGCCCAACACGTGTTTCGGACGAAGCCGCCTTCAGGGGACTAAGACCTTGTACAAAAACATACATAAAGCATTGTATATAAATTAATTTACATTAAAAATATAATATTACAAATAAAAAATTAAACAATGAAAAATGATAAATAGTAAAAATTAGTTAGTTACAATCTACCATGGCTCCCTTTGACAAAATTGCAGTGGTGTGAAAGTTATGGTGTTTGATATATTACTCTTTTGTTTTCTTTTATGCCTGATAGTTTTTTTAGCTTCCTAATCCAAAAGAACCAAATGATAAAATAGTTCTCTCATCTAAAACCATACATATATATAAAAAAGACTAAAATTAATGTTATTATAAAAGCTTATATACATGTATAGTAACTAAAAACATATATAAAATATACTATAGGAGGGTTATGTAATCGGACACATACATAGTGAATACTGAGCAATGTAGACAACCATTCGCCACTAGTGAGACACTGGTAGATCGTAACTAACTAATATATGTAGGGAACATACAAGTGGACTACTGTGAAAAAAATGAATAGATACATCACTAAAACCATAAATGAGAGGAAATCATCCAATAGGAGAGGGGATATAATGGTAATCTACTTAGAGACTGTAAATTCTAGCAGGGGGGTCAAATGCAAATAAGCCACAATGAAAAAAACTACATAGTAATTGTAACCAAAGGGTAGTTGTGCAATACTCTTCACGTAGTAAATGGCCAGGGGAGCGAGAACTATATTTACAAGGAATATCAAATCTCTTAATTGGTGAAAAACTATTAAAGACTGTTAGAAAATAATTCATTCATAAAAAATTAACAGCAAAAACAAACCCAAGTATAGGTGGTTAAATTGTGATAAATAAAGAAAAATATCAAGTCTAGAAATCATGGGGGTTCTGCTGCTTCAAAAACAAATAGAACTGCTTCCTGGCAGCTATGAATAAAACGTTTGGTGGGAACAAACAGGGAACCATAATGCATTGTAATTTAGGAAGCTAAAAAAACTATCAGGCATAAAAGAAAACAAAAGAGTAATATAGAAAACACCATAACTTTCACACCACTGCAATTTTGTCAAAGGGAGCCATGAAGGGAAAGGAGACCATTAAATACTTGTCAGGATGTGATGTCAAAAGGACAAAAAAAGATTAATTATGCATGCAAACAATTCACCACAGTGCAAAAACGCAATAAATTTAAACCAAAAGAAGGGATTGGAGAGTAAAAACCATTAAAAACAATAGCGTATACATATAAGAAGAAGGGCCACATAGATGGCCAGATCTGATAAAAAAAAAATGTTCACTATAACTAAAAAGATATTTTTATAAAGGAGTATACAAAGATCCAACATACTGAATGGGTGAAGTGAAAGAAAGGAGGCAACGATATATCACAATCCATCAGGAGAGAAGACAGAGAGCAATCAATCCCACAGAGGCATATATGCATGAGAAGCTATAGATAATAAAAATATGAATTTAAAAAATTTAAAAAAATATATAAATAATTAAAAAAATATATTAAAACTGTAACAAATTTAAAAAACAATAATAAGGTTAAAAATTTGGTAAAAGTGTATAAGAAGGTTAAAAGCATATACAGTCAGCAAAGAAGGGGTAGCAATGGGGAGCCAGGACCCGATGTAGCAAACACCGTTTGGAAAACACAATAGGTAAAAATGATAAATTATTTTTATAAACAATAAATAAATGGTAAGAAGTGCTGGTGATGATTTTTGTAATTGTTTCCAGTAGTTGTTTCTCCTTGATGAGGTGGAAGGTATGCCATTTATTGGTGGAAGATTGACATTCAATTGGGGAGAGGGGATAATTGAGAGGTTCTTGCTTTTTAGTTTTGTTGCAAGGTTGTTTGCTAAAGTTTGTGGTTTAATGGGAGTATTAATCTTAGTATTTAAGTATGTTTTGGTTAAGGATTTTAGAATTTCAAAAAACTCTCTAGGGCGATTAATGGCTTTGTTTAGTATGATTGTGTGGTGGTCCTTCTTTGCTCTGTGTATAGTTTCTTTATAGGTATTTAGTGCTGCAATATAAAGAGCTTTATGCTCTGGGGGTTTTCTTGCCCTTCATTTTTTCTCCAGCTTACGTAGTTACTTCTTAAGGGCACGTATGTCATGTGTGTACCATTTTTCTGAGGGCCTGCGGTTGATTTTCTTGTTAGAAGTAGTGGGTTTTGCGGCTTTACTAATTATAGAGAACCAGTTCTTTATTGTCTCATCAAGATCCTGGGTTGATGAGGCAAGTTGAGGTGTAACCTCATTCAGGAAGGCTTCTTAGTCGAAGTGCCTGAAGAGTGTGCTTTGGTGAGATGTATTGTGGGGAATCTCTGTGGAGTGGGGGTTTGGGAGGTTTACTCATAAGATGAAATTGTCAGACCAAGGGACCTGTGTAAAGATGGGGGGGGGGGAGTATTTAGGATGTTCAGTGAGTGGCTTTGGGAGGAATATCATTCGAGGGTGTTACCCTTGATATGAGTGGGATAGTTCATTGTTTGTAGGAAGCCCATATCGTTCATGAAGTCAAGAAATGTTATGGAATAGTGCAAGGGCAGTGATGTTAAGTTAGTCACCAAGGATGATTATGGGGTTTCTTCGTTGGTGAGGTACAAGCTGATTCAAGAATCGACGTGAGGTTAAGGTAATTGTTGGTGGGTGGTCTTCTGGAATCTGTGGGGCAGTTAAATATGGTGTAGCATTTGTGTTCAGCTGATTTAATAGGATGGAGTCATGATCAGTAAGCCATGTTTCTGTGACAGAGTAAATCCAGGGAATCATCTATTAGGATGTCCCGGATTACTAGTATTTTATTTCTTATAGATCTTGAATTTATTAGTATGCAGTTTAGAGGGATAATGGATTCTGCCTTTTTCTCAGATTGAGTATTGGGGATGGGATTGATGTAAACTAGTCTCTGCTGTAGTTTGTATCTGTGGTAGTGATTTTCTCTTAAGTTTTCATGTCTGTGAGTATGATATATTAGATTGAGGTTAGGATAGTGTTGAATGGTGGGGATAGGGCAGACGAGGATGGGTTCATGGAAAAGTGCTAAGAATAGTGATATGATGTGTAGAGCACAGATTAGGTTATTGATGAATTCTCCAGGACCAAGCAGGAAGTCAGTCCTCACATATGGGTGACGTCGGCGCCGACGGAGCCCTTGTGCGGAGCATTTCCTAAGCTTTCAAAGAAACCTTTTGGGAATTGCAGCGCGCATGCGCGGTCCCCTTCCCACCCAAGGGTGCCATCTTGCTCAGTCTTCTTTTTTCCACGGAGCCCGACGAACGTAGTTCGTTTTTCGCCGAGGAAAAAGTTGATTTCCCTATTTTTTGTACTTCTCCTTCGGTTCGACGCCGGATCCTTTTCCCGCCTGGGCTCGATACGCCAGTATCGAGCCCACTCTCTCCTTTTTGGTTTTTGTCCTTCGTGACTAGCGTTCGCGCCATTTTTTCTTTTTTCACTGGCAGCCCTGTCTTTTGACCTCTCAGGAGCCCTTTTTCCCCCGATGGCTGCCAGCAGGTTTAAAAAGTGTGATCGGTGTAAGAAACTTATGTCTCTTAACGACACACACGACTGCTGCCTCCGCTGCCTCGGACCCAATCATGACCCGATGATTTGTGGTCCGTGTGGCAAAATGTCCTCGAAGGCGTTGAGGAGTCGGCAGCACCAGAATGATAAGATCTTCTCTGACTCCGCGTCCGGACGGGCCCGGACCTCGTCAGAGGCCTTGACGTCTCGGGACTCCGGCCCCCAGCAGCGTCGAGGTTCCTCTGAGTGGGGGTCTCCTTCGCGGGAAAAGCGCAGGAAGAAGAAACCCGCGAGGGCGGCGTCGGTGGACGCTCTTGGTTCCTCGAGAGCCAGGTCGCATAGCCCCGATAGCCGTCCCGGGTCTTCGGAGTCGGAGAGGCATGCCAAGCAACCTCGTCTCGAGATGGAGTCTCCTGGACACGTGAGTGCTGTAGTCCTCGTGGACTCTCCTCCAAGGGAGCCGACGT
Source organism: Ichthyophis bannanicus (assembly GCA_033557465.1). Lineage (NCBI taxonomy): Eukaryota > Metazoa > Chordata > Amphibia > Gymnophiona > Ichthyophiidae > Ichthyophis > Ichthyophis bannanicus. The sequence continues at coordinate 282,646,902 of CM066035.1, forward strand.
CGGGCCCGACGCCGTCGGGGCCCGAGTCGGGGGCTGCTGGGTCTCCTGAGCTCAGACTCAGGTTGACGGCCTTGGAGAGCAGCCTCGCTGCATTCATGGAACAGCAGCGGGCATTGATTGCCGGTCTCACCGGTGCATCTGCCCCGACCACCGGGATATCGACGTCCAAGTCGACCCCGGAGGCCGAGCCGATCCTCGAGTCCATGCAGGCTCAAGTCGATCCTCGGCCACGGTCTCCCTCGGCCTCCCGTTCAGGACCGAGGTCGTTGACACCGGTACCCTCGGCGTCGGGGCGGAGGGCATCGGTGCCCGCCCGACCGGAGCCGCTCGACACCTCCTCCGAGGATTCGGGCTGGGAGACGGAGGACGAAGAGTCACCCGACACCTATCGGACTCAGTGTGTCCCATCGGACTCGCCGGAATCCGAACCTCGAAGACGATCCCCACCGGAGGATACCCGGTTCTCGGACTTCGTGCGGGATATGGCCAAGGCCTTGGCCTTCCCCGCGGATCCCGAGGAGGAGCCTCGAGCCGAGGAGATCGAGGCCCTCCAGTATGACTCTCCCCCGAAGGAGGCCTTTACTGTACCGGTTCCTCCGATGCTGGAGCGGCTGCTCTTCCGCATGTGGGAGACCTCGGCCTCGACGCCGGTGTTAAGCAAGCGGGTCGATTCCATCTATCGAGTCCGCAAGAGCCCCGGGTTCCAAAAGTCACAATTACCGCACCACTCCATGGTTGTGGAATCGGCCATGCATCGACTGAAAAGTCAGAAGATGCTCTCCTCAGTGCCTCCTGGCCGGGAGGCCCGGAACCTGGAAGCCCTCGGTAAGAAGTGCTTCCAGGGCTCTATGCTTGCTTGCCGTGTCCAGACATACCAGCTCTACATGGGCATGTATCTCCGAGACCTGGCAAAGGAGATTGCCGGGTTCTCTGCTGGTCTCTCTGAGGAACCTTTGCAGAGGTTCCAGGCCTTGTCCACCGGTATTCGAGAGTGCTCGAAGTTTATCTCTCGAGCAGCCTACGATGGCTTCGAGGCTTCGGCCCGAGTAGCCGGGGCCGGCATCGGTGCCCGCCGACAGGCTTGGCTACAGTCATCCGACCTCGAGCCATGGGTACAGGACAAGTTGGTCGATGTCCCCTGCCGAGGTGAAAACCTCTTTGGCAAGCCCATGGCTGAAAAGGCTGCTGAACTCGAGACCAAGACTCTGACCAGGACTAGGCTGTCCAGAAAAACCTCTGCCCCTTCTCAGAAGAAGAAGGGCTCGGGAAAAAAGACCTTTTACCTGAGGAAGTTGTCTGCCTATAAACAATACCCTCATTATCAGGCCTCTGCAGCTCCCCAACAGGGTCAGCAGGCCAAGGGGCAGGGTCATGGGCCCCGTAGGCAGAAGGCCCCCAATCCACCAACACCGGCCCCTGCTCAGCAGTGTGGGGGTTTTTGACTCAGAAAGCATAGCCTGTTCTCCTCAGCTGGCTTCTCTCAGCACAGGAGGCCGGCTGTCCCACTTTGCCCACAGGTGGTCAGCCGTCACGTCAGATACCTGGGTGCTTCATATAGTCCAAAAGGGCTATCTTCTCCATTTTCACCAGGTACCTCCCTCCTATTTTCCAGGGGAGCCTCCAAGACTCCCTCTGCACAGGGACCTACTCCTTCAGGAGTTAGCAAGTCTACTAAAGGACCAGGCTGTGGAACCGGTGCCCCACCACCTGAGAGGTCACGGCTTTTATTCCAGGTACTTTCTGGTACCAAAAAGAACAGGAGGCCTCAGACCCATCCTAGACTTGCGCAACCTCAACAAGTTCCTGGAGAGGGAAAAGTTCAAGATGCTTACCCTTGGAATCCTGCTGCCCTACCTCCAGCAAGAATATTGGCTATGCTCCTTAGATCTGAAGGATGCTTATACTCACATCCTTATTCATCCAGACCACAGACAATATCTCAGATTTGTTGTGGGAGGAAACCACTATCAGTACAGAGTACTACCCTTTGGCCTGACCTCCGCTCCCAGGGTGTTCACCAAGTGCCTGGCAGTGGTGGCGGCCTACCTAAGGCTTCAAGGTCTTTTTGTGTTTCCGTACCTGGACGACTGGCTTATAAGGGGCCAGTCTTCCCAGGAGGCCCATCAAGCCAGCCTTCGCACTGTGACTCTGCTTCAGCACTTGGGGTTTGTCATAAACTTCGCAAAGTCCACTTTGCTCCCGTCCCAGAACTTAGAATTCATAGGAGCAAGACTGGACACTCTTCAGGAGAAGGCTTTTCTACCACTGGACAGAGCCCACAGGCTGATGGATCTAGCCAGGCAGTTTCACAGAATTCCCTGGTCTCTGCCAGGCAATTCCTGAGACTACCCGGCCATATGGCTTCCACGGTTCATGTAACCCCCAATGCCCGCCTGCACATGCGGCCTGCCCAGTGGAGCCTTCGCACTCAGTGGCATCAGGCCACAGGGAGCCTAGCGGACTCAGTAAGAATATCCGGCCTGCTAGTCTCCTCTCTGCAATGGTGGCTTCACCTTCCGAACCTGGTATTCGGAGTGGTTTTTCAATCCCCTCCACATTCTCAAGTGCTGACGACAGATGCTTCTCTTCTAGGTTGGGGAGCACATTGCCAAGGGACATGTACTCAGGGTCTCTGGACCCCTTGGGAGGCTGCTCAACAGATAAATTTCCTGGAGCTACGGGCGATACGCCTAGCTCTGAGAGCCTTCTCCCACCTCGCCTCTCACCAGTCTGTACTAGTCCAGACGGACAATCAAGTTGCCATGTTCTACGTGAACAAACAAGGAGGCACAGGCTCCTTCCTTCTCTGTCAGGAGGCACAACGGCTGTGCTCTTGGGCCGTCAATCACGGAATCCTCCTCAAGGCTGTCTACCTCCCAGGTCAAGAAAATTACCTGGCGGACAGACTGAGCAGCATCCTGCAAACACATGAATGGAGATTGAACCCGTTGGTGGTTCAGCAGATCTTTATCACGTGGGGCCTCCCCACCATGGATCTTTTCGCCAGTCCTCTGAACCGGCAACTCCCGAGATTCTGCTCCAGACAACCGCATCCTCTCAGGGTAGCAGCGGATGCGTTTCTGATCTCGTGGTCCACAGGCCTACTATATGCGTTTCCTCCCACACCACTAGTGTCCAGAACGCTGTTCAAAGTCCTCAAGGACGGGACCTCAATGATCCTGATAGCCCCCAGGTGGCCGAGGCAACCGTGGTTTCCGCTTCTGCTGCAACTGGTGGTGGACACTCCTCTTCCTCTGGGGATTCAACACGATCTCCTGCCTCAGGAACAGGGATCTCTCTTGCACCCCAACCTCCAGTCCCTTCATCTGATGGCCTGGCTGCTGAAAGGGTAGTCCTGGCTCCCCTCCTACTGCCTCGAGAGGTGGAGGATGTAGTCTTAGCCTCTAGACGGCAATCCACCAGGAAATCCTACGCTCTTAAGTGGCGTAGATTCTCCGCCTGGTGTGCTCAGCACAGCGAGAATCCCTTCTCGTGCTTGGTAGCGGTAGTATTGCAATATTTGCTTTACCTCTCCAATCTAGGCCTTAAGTCCAACTCTGTCCGGGTTCTCCTCAGTGCTCTCTCAGTGCACCACTCGCCGGTGGACGGAAGGCCTCTTTCCAACCACCCTTTGGTGGCTCGTTTTCTCAGAGGCCTCCTCCTGCTTAAGCCTTCTTTACGTCCACCAGCCCCTGAGTGGGATCTGAATGTGGTCTTACAGCGGATTACTTGTCTGCCATTCGAACCTATGGCTACCTGCCCTCTCCGTTTTCTCTCCTGGAAAACCTTGTTTCTGGTAGCTCTTACCTCTGCTAGGCGAGTAAGTGAACTTCAGGCGCTAGTGTCTGATCCCCCTTACCCTAGGTTCTACAGGAATAGGGTAGTCTTACGGACTCACCCGAAGTTTCTTCTTAAGGTTTTCTCCCCTTTTCACCTCAATCAGGAGGTGGTTCTTCCGACCTTCTTTCCCAGGCCGTATGTCAACCGGGCTGAGATGGTCCTGCATACCCTGGACTGTAGGAGGGCGTTATCCTTCTACCTTGACCGTACGCGGGAGCATCGGAGGGCTGTTCAGCTCTTTGTTTCTTTTGCTCCAATAAGTTGGGGCTACCTGTCTCCAAGCGTACTTTGTCCATATGGGTCGCTGACTGTATCGCTTGGGCTTATGGGGCAGCCGGCCTCTCGTTGGAGAGTTGAGTCACGGCTCATCGTGTCAGGGCGAAGGCTGCGTCAATGGCTCATTTCCGCTCTGTTCCGTTGGCAGACAATCTGCCGGGCCGCTACTTGGTCTTCAAGCCAGACTTTTGCGGCCCATTACTGCCTTGAGAGGGAGTCCCGCAGGGACAGTGCTTTCGGACAGGCAGTACTCCATAATCTCTTTGGGGTTTAGGCAACGCCTACCCTCCGGCCCTGGTGTTGGGCTACCGGTCGGGGGCGTTCTCAGAGAAGATTCCTTCCTTAGGTGCTGACGAACTAGAGAGAGCTCATTTTTTCGGCTTGAGGTCTCCGGTAGCCTTAAGCTGGGGAGTCCCATATGTGAGGACTGACTTTCTGCTTGGTCCTGGAGAAAGAGTAGTTACTCACCTGTAACAGGTGTTCTCCAGGAGCAGCAGAAATCAGTCCTCACAACCCTCCCTCCTCCCCTTGGAGTTGCAGTCATATGATTTCTTTTGCAAATTTTTTTGGCTGTCTTTTAGCTATGTCATCAGACTGAGCAAGATGGCACCCTTGGGCGGGAAGGGGACCGTGCATGCGCGCTGCAATTCCCAAAGGCTTTCTTTGAAAGCTGGGGAAATGCTCCGCACGAGGGCTCCGTCTGCGCCGATTTCACCCATATGTGAGGACTGATTCCTGCTGCTCCTGGAGAACACCTGTTACAGGTGAGTAACTACTATTTCCATCTTTGTGGATGGGGGTGGTGTAGGAAGTAATGAATATGTTACTGGAGAACAATAAGACTGAGCAGGTCTTACAAGGTGGGGGGCCAGGCTGAGGAATTACAGCTTATTCAGATTGGTGGAGAGAGGACAATTGTTGTTTTCAATAAGGTGGGAAGATAACAATAGGTGTGTACCTTATGTTGGAAGGTAACAATCAGGTAAACATAAGATAGGGCAGATGCTCATAATCTAAAAATACCACAAACAATACAATAAGTCCACATCATGGGAAGGTGATAAGATAACAATAAACCATTAAAGGGATACGGGATATCACTGCTTGACCCAATACAAGCACTGAGGAACCTGTGTCTTTTGGGGAAACTGCTAGGTACTTATTACCTAGATTGGTCACTGTTGGAAACAGGATACTGGGCTTGATGGACCTTGGTCTGACCCAGTATGGCATATCTTATGTTCTTATGTTCTAATAAGTAGGTACCTTATGGTGGTAAGGTAACGATCAGGAAAAAATAAGATAGTGTCAGTACAATACTAACATGTAGATGGATTGAAAACTAGTTATGGTTAAGGTAACAATAAGTTGGTTAGCAGTGCAGAGTACAGTGAATATAACAATGGACCCTTCTTCATTCTTTAAAAAAAACAACAAAAAAACCCATTCAAAGTGGGTAACGATAAGGTAATAAAATCATATTGCAGTGTTGTACACACACCTATCTAACATAGTAATCTCTATCCCTGACTGAATGAATTTCAATTCATAGCTGTAACATTTCAATGTCCCAGTTCTGTAAAGAGCTAATTTAGGTCTTCAGTTTTTTTCTAAATAGATTATTATTTATTTCTTCTCTTAAACGTATAGGATGCTTCCATTACTTATTACATTATTTAAACTAAAGGTGTGAAGTATTTATAGTTTTTTTTCTCTGAAATACTGAACTAGTTAAGAAAATTCTGTGATATCCGAGCAGATGCTTGTAAAACAAACAACCTTTGTGGCTCAGCAGTTTTCTTATCTTCCTCTTTGGGGCCTCAAGCTTAAACATATTTGGCTTCTATGAGGTTGTGGCACAAATGTCTGAAATATTTCTTCTATTTTATAACCCCTGTTTAGACCCAATTTTTATAGTAACAGTCCTTGACTAAGAGTCATAAGACATAGCTTCCTCCTAACCTTAGCACACATGCATTCTGACTCTCATTAGTAGAGACAGCTGTTGTGCAGCCTTCCAAGGGCTGGGAACACTGTCTCTGTAGCACCTGTAGATGATATGGGTAGGAGAAACTTTACGGAAATCCTATTTTGAGGGCTTATTTTTTAATATATGGGCCTAATTTCCTAATAAATATTGTAATGAATTATTTGTATTAATGAACCTGCAAATACTGAAAATTCCTATCAACTAGAATACATAAAAACAGATAATATAATTTAAATGTTATGATCAGAGTAGTATTTTTTAAATTGGAGATGAAGCCTTTTTATTCATTTGCCTACGTTATCATAAACGTCTGCTGTATTTGTGCATTGGATATTAAATTTTGTCTTGATAACATGATCTAATCCTTTTATTTTGTATATTAGTAAAATGTATTAGTTTACTTTACATTCTAATATGACCTGTTTCTTTCTAGTCCTCTAGAGTTCACATAACCAGAGCAGTTTTGGAACAGTTTTTGTCTTTTGCAAAGTATCTGGATGGGTTGTCTCATGGTGCTCCTTTATTGAAACAACTTTGTGATCACATCCTTTTTAATCCTGCTATTTGGATACACACTCCTGCAAAGGTATAATATACAGAGATGATTGTTTTACTTAACGTGTTCTAAGTTTATTGTATTCATAAACCATTAATGATAGAAACTGAGAGATTATAACAAAAGATGCATTCCTTATCGTTCCTCCGGTCCAGTCCCGCACCTGTGGATTGTGTCACCTCACCAGCAGCTTGGAGACTGAACATGTCATGATTGATGACATCAGGATATACATACTGTTGGCACTTCCCACCAGAGCCATATCTCAGTCTTCAAACAGCTGGAGCGAGGTGATTCCAGAGGTTGGACTCACTAGAGGAATTAATAAGGGATAGGATCAGGAAAGAAGAAGAAGAAAAAAAATAAATCAAAAGGCATATAAGAGAGAAAAAGCTAAAGAAGACATGATTCAGGTCTGCAGCTTACAGTTGGCAGCTGAGCTCTTTATACAGGCAGGGCTCTGGGACACTAAAGCTTTCTCCTATGAGAAAAAAAAAAGAACAGTAGGCCTTGAAATGGGGGCATCACGGGAACTGGAAGGTGCAGGCAAGCAGAGAGCGCGCCAGGCAGAGAGAGAGGATTGCTTCTGCACTTCCTTCCACTGTGCGGTCAGTCCAGCGGTGAGTTGGGGGACAGCCGGCAGCAGACCTCAACTTTTCAGCACTTCCGCCGACGCCAAAGCTCTGCTGGTAGCTGAGTGTTGCGTCGGGAGTGCAAACAGCAGCAACCAGCTTCACTGGGGTGAATGAATGTTTGGAGGTAGCTCCAGGGCCCGAATCTCGACAGCGGGTGTGGTGGGCAGCATTGTCCCACAGAGGGCGGGAATGGCCGCCATTTTGAGCAGAACAATTTTTTTTTTTTACCTTTATTCAGTTTTTAAGCTGCTGTTTGGGCTTATGGTTCAGGTGATTCTTTTCAGTGGACAGAGAAGGGAAAGCTAATGGGTTCAGCGGATTCCGGTGGCTGCACTCGTGTTTTCTTGTTTTTCCCGTGTTTTGGACTGTTAAAAAAAAAAAGAGAACGGACAGGGAGGAAAGCACAAAGTTGTTTGTGAGGAATAGAGCTCTATTTCCTGGAACTTCCTACTAATTTGGGTTTTTTTGTGCTTTTTTCTTTCAAAAAAAAGAAGAGCAGCCAAGATTTAAATGCCTGCAGTAGTTGGTGTTTAGGTATGTCCCTTAAGAGCACATGTTTGACATGTGGCCCTTGGAGGGGCTCAGTTTTCAGGGCTGGGATTTGGCTGTGCTTGTGAAGCGGAGGCCAGCTCAGCAGTCAAGATCTTCCTTTGAGGGTTGGGAAGACAGCATGCCAGATCCTTTGGTGGAGAGCACAGACTCTTCTCCAACTACGGATGCCCATGGGGTGCCTTTCCCTGCAGCTGAAGCTGGGAGAGCAGGGAATGATTTCGAAGGGCTGCCTCTAGGGGCACAGGGCACATAATTATAAAAAAAAAGTGTCCAGGAAGTCAGGTAAAGTCTTCTAAGCGCTCTCTGGGTTTGGACCAGTTGGGAGATGGGGCCAGCTGTTTTATCACCAGAGTTGGTCCTCCTCAGGCATAAGACGTTTAGCCTGAGGCAGCGCAGAGGTGACTCAGAAGGATTGCCAGGAAAGGGACAAAAGCGGGCTTTCTTGGGGTTGCTCTCAGTCAGAAGATCACTAGGGGAACCGGGCCCTAATAGGAGAGGGATTTTTGGAGAACCCCTGAGGAAAGAGGGCTCCCTTCAGTCTGAGGAGGAGGAAGGTTTCACATGGCCGAGGGGGACAGAGTGCTGTGGAGGATGAGCCACTGGAGGATCCTCTCTTCCAGGAGGTCAGGAAGACGCTAATAGGTTTCCCTATTTTCTCCAGGACCAAGCAGGAAGTCAGTCCTCACTTATGGGTGACGTCGGCGCCGACGGAGCCCTCGCGGAGCAATTTCCCCAGCTTTCGAAGAAAGCCTTTGGGATTGCAGCGTGCATGCGCGGTCCTCTTCCCACCCAAGGATGCCATCTTGCTCAGTCTTCTTTTTTCCGCGGAGCCCTACAGACGTAGTTTGTTACCACCGTTAAAAAAGTTGATTAATTCTTTGTTGTTTTCTCGGTTCGCGTGTCCTTTTCCTGCCCGGCCTCGATTTTTTCCTTATCGAGTCCGTTCACATTTCTTTTTTTGTTTTCAGTTTTTAACTGGCGTTCCCGCCACTTATTTTCCACCCCTGGCGGCCCGGTCTTTCGACCTCACGGGGGCCCTTTTTCCCCCTATGGCTACCAGCGGGTTCAAAAAATGTGATCATTGTTCTAAATTAATGTCTCTTACAGACACGCATAATTTCTGCCTCCATTGCCTCGGACCCAACCATGACTCTGGGAGCTGTGGTCCGTGTGGCATGATGTCCTCCAAGTCGCTGAGAAGTCGGCAATCGCAAAAGGATAGAATCTTCTCTGACCCCGAGTCCGGTCCGTCCCGGACCTCGTCGGAGGCTTCGACGTCTCGTGACTCCGGCCACGAGCTCCGTCGGAGTTCCTCTGAGCAGGGGTCCCCTGGACGGGAGCATCGTCGGCAGAGGAAACTCGCACGGGTGGCATCAGAGGACGCAACTGGTCCCTCGTGGGCCGGGTCACATAGCCCCGCCAGCCGCCCCGAGTCCTCGGAGGCGGAGAGACCTTCTAAACTTCCTCGACTCGAGGTGGAGCCGCACGTGAGTACTATTGTCCTCCTGGACTCCCCTACGGAACCGTCGTCAGGCCCGACGCCGTCGGGGCTCGAGTCGGTGGCTGCCGGGTCTTCTGGGCTTGACCTCAGATTGACATCCTTGGAGCGCAGTATCTCTGCCTTCTTGGACCAGCAGCGGGTTTGGATGACTGGCATCGCCAGTGCATCCGCCCAGACCACCGGGACGTCGACGCCCAAGTCGACCCCGGCGGCCGAGTCAATCCTCGAGTCGATGCATGCTCGAGTCTACCCTCGGTCGAGGTCTCCCTCGGCCTCCCGTTCGGGACTGAGGTCGTCGACGCCGGCGTCGGTGTCAGGACGAACCCTCGCCCCCACGGAGCCCCTCGATTCCTCCATGGAGGCGTCGGACTGGGACACGGAAGGGGACGAGTTGCCCGGCTCTTTTCAGACCCGGTGTGTCCCCTCCGACTCGCCCGAGTCAGAGCCTCGAAGGCGATCCCCTCCGGAGGATACGCGCTTCTCTGATTTTGTGCATGATATGGCCAAGGCTTTGGCTTTCCCTGCGGATCCAGAGGAGGAGCCTCGCGCGGAAGAGCTCGAGGCACTCCAGTACGACTCTCCCCCGAAGGAGGCCTTTACCGTGCCGGTTCCTCCGATGCTAGAGCGGCTGCTCTTCCGCATGTGGGAAAGCCCAGCCTCAACACCGGTGTTAAGCAAGCGGATCGTTTTGATTTATCGAGTCCGCAAGAGCCCCGGGTTCCAGAAGGCACAACTGCCACACCCACTCCATGGTTGTGGAATCGGCAATGCATCGGCTTAAGAGTCAAAAGATGCATTCCTCGGTGCCCCTGGGTAAGGAGGCCCGTAACCTGGATGCCCTCGGTAGGAAGTGCTTCCAGGGTTCCATGCTTGCCTGCAGGGTCCAGACATACCAGCTGTATATGGGCATGTTCCTCCGAGACTTGGCGAAGGAGCTCACCGGGTTCTCGGCTGGTCTCTCCGACGAACCTTTGCAGAGGTTCCTGGCCTTGTCCGATAGTATTCGAGAGTGCTCGAAGTTCCTTTCTCGGGCAGCCTACGACGGCTTGGAGGCGTCGGCCTGAGTAGCCGGAGCCGGCATCGGTGCCCGCCGACAGGCCTGGCTCCAGTCATCCGACCTCGAGCCGTGGGTACAGGACAAGTTAGTCGATGTCCCCTGCCGAGGTGACAACCTTTTCGGCAAGCCCATGTCCGATAAGGCTGCGGAACTCGAGTCCGAGACTCTCACTCGGACTCGACTGTCCCGAAAGACCTCCGCTCCCACGCAGAAGAGGAAGGGTCCGGGGAAGAAGCCTTTTTACCCGAGGAAGGTGCTTGCCTATAAGCAATCCCACCTTCAATACCAAGTACCGGCGGCTTCCACTCAGTGCCCACAGACTAAGAGTCAGGGGAATGGCCCCCGCAGTCCGCGGGCCCCCAAGCCCACTGCACAGCCCTCTGCCACGCAGGGTGGGGTTTTTTGACTATGCCAGCATAGCCTCTCCCCCTCCGCGCCCGTCGCTCAGCACGGGGGGCAGGCTGATCCACTTCGCTCACAGGTGGCCAGCCATAACATCCAATTCCTGGGTGCTGCAGGTGGTTCAAAGGGGCTACCTCTTGCATTTTCACCAGGTGCCTCCCCCCTACTTTCCGGGGGAGCCTCCGAGGCCCCCTCTGCACAGAGACTTACTCCTTCAGGAGCTGCAGGGTCTACTGGAGGAGCAGGCTGTGGAGCCAGTGCCCCAACCTCAGTGGGGTCAGGGGTTCTACTCCAGATACTTCCTGGTCCCAAAGAGGACGGGAGGCCTCAGACCCATTCTGGACTTGCGCAACCTCAACATGTTCCTGCAGCGGGAAAAGTTCAGGATGCTTACCCTTGGAATCTTGCTGCCCTACCTCCAGCAGGGAGATTGGCTATGCTCCTTGGATCTAAAGGATGCCTATACTCACATCCTGATTCATCCGGACCACCGACAATATCTCAGATTTGTAGTGGCCGGGAAACACTATCAGTACCGCGTGCTGCTTTTTGGCTTGTGCTCCGCCCCCAGGGTGTTCACAAAATGCCTGGCGGTGGTCGCGGCCTTCCTGAGGCTTCAGGGCCTGTTCGTTTTTCCTTACCTGGACGACTGGCTCGTACGGGCGCAGTCGGCTCCAGAGGTCGCGCAGGCCACGCAGCATACGGTGGCTCTGCTTCAGCACTTGGGCTTCGTCATAAACGTCGGGAAGTCCACGTTGCGCCCCACTCAGGATCTCGAGTTCATAGGAGCTCGGCTCGACACTCTGCGAGCTCGTGCCTTCTTGCCTCGAGAGCGAGCCGACAGGCTCATGGCTTTGGCCGGCAGGTTCCACAGTGCGTCTCCGGTTCCGGCCCGGAGGTTCCTGCAGCTGCTCGGTCATATGGCCTCCACGGTCCATGTCACGCCGAACGCCCGACTGCATATGAGACCTGTCCAGTGGTGTCTCCGCACTCAATGGCATCAGGCCACAGGAGGTCTGGCGGACCTACTACAGATCTCCGACCGCCTGGTCTCCTCTCTGCAGTGGTGGCTCCACCTGCCCAACCTGGTACGGGGTATGCGCTTTCAGTCTCCCGCACCCTCCCGGGTGCTGACGACCGATGCCTCCCTCTTGGGATGGGGAGCGCATTGCCAGGGAGCGCGCACTCAAGGCCTTTGGACTCCTTGGGAGACGGCTCAACAAATCAACTTCCTCGAGCTGCGGGCGATCCGCCTAGCTCTGCGGACCTTCTCTCACCTCACCTCTCGCCAGTCCGTACTGGTGCAGACGGACAATCAGGTGGCCATGTTCTACGTGAACAAACAGGGGGGCACGGGCTCCCTCCTGCTCTGTCAGGAGGCCCGGCGACTGTGCTCCTGGGCTGTCGACCACAACATCCTCCTCAAGGCTGTTTACCTGCCCGGGCAGGAGAATTGCCTGGCCGACAGGCTGAGCCGGTTCTTGCAGCCCCACGAGTGGAGGTTGAACCCCGGCGTTGCCCAGCAAATCTTCCGCTGGTGGGGCACCCCCACCGTAGACCTCTTTGCCAGTCCCATGAACTGGCAGCTTCCCCGGTTCTGCTCTCGGCATCCGCATCCCCTCAGAGTGGCCCCGGATGCTTTCCTCATTTCGTGGTCAACAGGCCTACTTTATGCCTTTCCTCCCACGCCGCTGGTGTCCCGGACGCTCTTCAAGGTTGCCCGGGACGGGGCCTACGTGATCCTGATAGCGCCGCGATGGCCGAGGCAACCCTGGTTCCCTCTGCTCCTGCAGTTAGCGGTGGACACCCCTCTCCCTCTGGGATTTCAGCCCGATCTTCTGACCCACGATCAGGGTACTCTTCTGCACCCCAACCTCCGGGCCCTTCACCTGATGGCCTGGCTGCTGAGAGGGTAGTCCTGGCCCCGCTCTCGCTCCCCCCGGAGGTGGAAGCTGTCGTCCTGGCGTCTCGGCGACCTTCTACCCGGAAGTCTTACGCACTCAAATGGCGTCGCTTCTCCGCCTGGTGTTCTCAGCGTTCTGAGGACCCCTTCGCCTGCCTAGTGTCGGTGGTACTGCAATACTTGCTGCACCTCTCCGATCTAGGCCTCAAGTCCAACTCTGTCCGAGTCCACCTCAGTGCTCTTTCTGCGCATCATTCGCTGGTGGAGGGCCAGCCCCTTTCCTCGCATCCCTTGGTGGCACGTTTCCTCAGGGGCCTGCTTCTGCTTAAGCCCCCGTTGCACCCTCCGGCTCCTGACTGGGACCTCAATGTGGTTTTACAAAGGCTTATTTGCCTGCCTTTCGAACCCATGGCTACCTGCCCCCTCCGCTTCCTCTCATGGAAGGCTCTCTTCTTGGTAGCCCTCACCTCCGCTAGGCGCATTAGTGAACTACAGGCCCTTGTGTCGGAGCCCCCTTACACTAGGTTCTACAGGAATAGGGTTGTCTTACGGACTCACCCTAAGTTTCTTCCTAAGGTGGTTTCCTCTTTCCACATCAATCAAGAGGTGGTTCTTCCGACCTTCTTTCCCAGGCCACATACCAGCAGAGCTGAGACTGTTCTGCATACCCTGGACTGTCGAAGAGCCTTGTCCTTCTACCTTGACCGTACGCGTGAGCATAGGAAAGCTGCCCAGCTTTTCATTTCCTTTGACCCCAATCGGTTGGAGTTATCTGTGTCGAAGCGTACGCTGTCCATCTGGGTTGCTGACTGCATCGCCTGGGCGTATGGGACAGCCGGCCTCTCTTTGGAGAGTCGAGTCACGGTGCACCGTGTCCGGGCGAAGGCGGCGTCTGTCGCACACCTCCGCTCGGTTCCGTTGGCAGACATCTGCCGGGCCGCTACTTGGTCTTCTAGCCAGACTTTCGCGGCTCATTACTGCCTGGAGAGGGAGTCCCGCAGGGATAGTGCTTTCGGACAGGCAGTCCTCCACAATCTCTTTGAGGTTTAGGCAACTCCTTCCCGCCGGCCCCGATGTTGGCTACCGGCCGCTTTCGTATTCAGAGAAGATTCCTTCCTTCTGTGCGGTTGAGCTGGAGGGAGCTCTCTTTCCAGCTTGAGGTCTCCGGTAGCCTTAAGCTAGGGAGTCCCATAAGTGAGGACTGACTTCCTGCTTGGTCCTGGAGAAAGAGTAGATCTCCAGGAACAAGCAGGAATACGTCATCACATATGGGTACGTCGGTACCGACGGAGCCCGCGCGGGAAAGCTCCCCAGCTTTTCAGATTAAAAGCTTTTGGGGCCTCCCACTGCACATGCGCGCTGCCTTCCCGCCTTCCTGAGCAGCTCTCGTCAGTTTCTTTTTTTCCGCGGAGCCAGCAGGTCGTGTTCCTGTCACCGCTGAAGAAATTGTTAATTTTATTGTTTTCTTTAGACCGCGTACCTGCCTTCCCCATTCTGAAACCGGTACTGCCGGTCTCTCTTTCTTTCTTTTAAAAAAAAAAAAAAAAATATTTTTCTTTTCTTCAGCACAGCTTGGTACTTTGTTAGGCCTTCAGGCCTACACAATTTCTCCTCATGGAGAAGCCAGTTCCTGGTTTTAAAAAGTGTACCAAGTGCAGTGCTGTCATTCCTCTTACAGACACCCATGAATGGTGTCTTAAATGTTTAGGACCTGACCATTCCATACCGGACTGCCCATCCTGCTCCCAGATGTCGAAACGTGGATTGCAGAACCGGGCCAACAAGTTCCATGTGCTGTTTCCTTCAGAAGCATCACAGTCATCCAGGTCTTCCTCTCCGGATGGATCTCAGGTAACCAAAACTCCAGTGGGCAAATCCTCTAAAAGCAAATCTCTTTCTAAAGATCGAGAGGCTCTCAATTCTGAGTTCGAGGATTCTGCCCAGGCCAAAAAAACCCCGGCGGGAGGCTCCGGCCTCCAAAGCAATCATGGGGTCACAGGTTGACATCGATGGCGCGGCCTCGACAGATCACCTGTTGTACTGCTCTGGGGTACCGGCCCATACCGGTACCGACATCCAGGCAGCAGTGGCGTCTATGGGCAATACTGTCCAAGTCATGCAGCAGGCCATTCTGGCTTTTATTAATGCTGCTACGCCCTCGGTACCGCAGCCAGCGGTACCGCGTCCGGTTCCGGTAATGGCTTCCATACCGGAACCGAGGCCATCGTCTTCCAAACGCAGATCGGTTCCGCATGCCGGATCCGGGCTTTTGCCCGGTACCGATCCCATACCCGGTACGCCCGATGTCGATACCGAACGGTATGCGTATCGTGCGTTGGAAGCACATAGAGGATACTCTGCTTCTTCAGAGGATTTTAACTCCTCTGATGATTCTGATGAGTTCTCCCTTGATCTTCCTGAGGAGCCTTCTTCTCCTAACAGGAGAATGTCTCCACCAGAGGATTTGTCCTTTCAGGACTTCATCATAGAAATGGCTAAAGGTCTTTCTATTGCTTCATCCTCTGAAAAGGAACCCAGATCAAAGAAACTGGATATTTTAGGATACTCTAAGTCTCCTAAAGAGGCAGTCACCCTGCCTATCCATGAAATCCTTCAAGAACACTTGATGGACTTATGGGAGGCTCCTCTAACATTGTCTCCTTCTTCTCGCAGGTTGGACACCATGTACCGTGTCCCCCCTTCTCCTGGTTTCCAAAAAACCCAGTTGCCTCACCATTCTATTGTGGTGAAGTCTGCAATGAAGAAGATAAAGAGTACCAAAAGGCACTCTTCTACTCCTCCAGGGCGAGAATGTAAGACTCTAGACTCTTTTGGCAGGAAAATTTTCCAGGCTACTATGCTTATAGCCAGGATTAATTCCTATAGTCTTTACATGGGCATGTTTCTCAGTGAAATCGCTCTAAAAGTTCGGCATTTTGCCCCCTTTCTCCCTGAGGATAAGAGGGAGCAGTTCATTTCCTTGGTGAAACACCTTTTGGATATTTCAAAGTTCTCCAACAGGGCAGCTTTTGATTCCTTTGAGGGTGCTGGTAGGGCTTCGGGCATTGCTATAGCAGCCCGACGTCTTGCTTGGCTCCAGGCTTCTGATCTAGAACCTTGGGTCCTAGATGGCTTAAGAAATCTGCCCTGTACAGGTGAGAACTTATTTGGTGAGGAGTGGCAAATTAAGGCCACTCAAATGGATGCAGAAAATGCCACCTTAGATAGACTTTCTAAGTCTACCTCCACTCCTGCCAAGAAGAAGTCTTTTAAGAGGCCTTATTACAAGAAGTCCAGATTTTCTACAAATACTGGCCAACAATCCTCTCAGCCTCGTTTTGCTGCTAAACGTCAGCAACCTAAACAGGCAAGGTCGAAGCCTGCGGCGTCTGCTACGCCTCAGCAGGCTCCACCCCCTCAGGGGTTTTGACTTGCCCCTAGAGAACTTAACTTTTCTGGCTCTAGAACAACCAGAGCCCCTCACCATACCCGGAAGGTTAGCTCACTTTGCTCCCAGATGGGAGCAAATTACATCAGAGCAATGGACCCTCTCTATCATCAGAGAGGGTTACAAACTCCATTTTTCCGACCTTCCTCCTTATACTATGGTGAGGCAGTTCAATTCTCCCCCATCTCTCCTGGCCCTCTTGGGTCAGGAAGTCTCCTCCCTCCTTGCCCAGGGGGCAATAGAGGAGGTCCCTCTTCTTCAACAGGGGACGGAATTCTACTCCCCTTATTTTCTAATACCAAAGAAGACAGAGGGCTTCAGACCAATTCTGGATCTGAGAGAATTGAACAAATTTCTTTTCAAGGAGAAATTCAAAATGCTTTCTCTGGGCATTCTCCTTCCATACCTTCAGAGTCAGGATTGGCTTTGTTCTCTAGATCTAAAGGATGCGTATACACACATACTCATCCACCCATCCCACAGAAAATACCTTCGATTTCTGTTTCAGGGAAAACATTTCCAGTACAGAGTACTCCCCTTCGGTCTAGCCTCTGCTCCAAGAGTGTTCACCAAATGCATGGCAGTCGTAGCTGCCTTTCTAAGAGGCCTGGGAATTTTCATATTCCCATACCTGGACGACTGGCTCATCCGAGCTCCCTCTCAGTCCCAGGCCCAAATTTCCCTGGACCGCACAAGGCGTCTTCTGCAGTATCTAGGACTGGTAGTAAACCTTCCCAAGTCTCAACTAATCCCTACTCAGTCTCTCGAGTTCATAGGGGCCCAGTTAGACACCATCACTGCAAGGGCCTACCTGCCTCAGGTCAGGGCCCAACGCCTGCTGAGTTTGGCCTCCCAAGCTCAGTCCAGCAGTCATTTGACAGCCCGGGAAATGCTGCGACTTCTGGGCCACATGGCCTCCACGGTACATGTGGTGCCCTACGCTCGTCTGCATATGAGAGCAGCTCAATGGACCTTGGCCACCCAGTGGACTCAAGCATCTGGAGCGCTCTCCGACCAAATACTCACCTCAAGCCGTCTATTTTGGTCCCTCCAATGGTGGACATCCACCAAGAATCTGTTGTTGGGGGCCCCCTTCCAACCTTTGTTGTCCCAAGCAACCCTCACAACAGATGCCTCCCAGACAGGGTGGGGAGCTCATCTTCAGAACCTCTCCACACAGGGCACTTGGTCTCCACAGGAGGCCACCCTTCATATCAACCTCCTGGAACTGCGAGCAATTTACCTTGCCCTCAAGGTCTTCTATACCCTCCTTGTCAACCTGACTGTCCTAGTTCAGACAGACAATCAGGTAGCCATGTTCTATATAAACAAACAAGGAGGGACAGGCTCTCTGTCGCTTTGCAACGAAGCTCTCAGAATATGGGCCTTCGCCAGAGAGCATCAAATTCACCTTCTTGCAGTGTATCTTCCAGGAGTTCAAAACTCTCGTGCAGACAGACTCAGTCGAGTTCTGCTTCCACACGAATGGTCCCTACATATGGACCAGATACGCAGAATCTTTCAGGAATGGGGGACCCCGGACATAGACCTCTTTGCAAGTCCGTGGAATGCCAAACTTCCCCGGTTCTGTTCCAGAACTCAGTGTCAGGGAGCTCAGGCCCACGATGCCTTCCTCCTGCATTGGGGTCAGGAATTCCTCTATGCCTTTCCACCCATTCCTCTAATATCCAAGACTCTGTTCAAGCTCCAGAGGGATCACGGGACTATGATCCTCATAGCTCCCCGCTGGCCACGCCAGGTGTGGTTCCCTCTACTTCTACATCTCTCCCAGGGATCCTCCCTGGACCTGGGAGCTGCGCCAGACCTTCTGTCTCAGGAGGAGGGGACTTTGTGGCACCCAAACCCCAAATCCCTACATCTCAGAGCTTGGTTACTGAAGGCCTAAGTCTTCAAGACTTTAATCTTTCTCAACCTGTGACAGATATCCTTCATGCCTCTAGGAAACCTTCCACGAGGCGTTCTTATGCTTTCAAATGGAAACGTTTTTCCATTTGGTGTGCTCAGCAGGGTCTTGACCCTCTAGCACTTCCTTTGAATTCCCTCTTGGACTATCTCCTGCATCTTTCAAATGCAGGCCTTAAGACGAATTCAGTAAGGGTCCATTTGAGTGCTATTGCAGCATCCTTAAAACCTATAAATGGACAACCTGTCTCCTCTCATCCTCTTGTTTCACGTTTCATGAGAGGCCTGACTCTAACTAAACCTCCCATCCGACCTCCTCCGGTAGCATGGGATTTGAACCTAGTTCTAGGTCAGCTTATGAAGCCACCTTTTGAGCCTTTGGACTCTACCTCCTTCAAATTTCTTTCCTGGAAGGTTGTTTTCCTTATTGCAGTCACTTCGGCTCACCGCATCAGTGAACTGCAGGCTTTAGTGGCTCATCCACCTTATACTAGGTTTCATCATGATAAGGTGGTCCTTAGGACGAATCCCCACTTTATGCCCAAAGTGGTCTCGCCCTTTCATCTTAATCAAGAGGTATATCTACCTGTCTTTTTCCCGGCTCCTCATGCATCCAGTGCAGAGAGGAACCTTCATACTCTGGATTGTAAAAGAGCTCTTGCCTTTTACCTCAACAGGACTCAACCACATCGAAAGTCTTCCCAACTTTTCGTGGCTTTTGATCCTTCTCATTTGGGACTTCCAGTCACCAAGCGTACACTTTCCAATTTGATCGCTCAGTGTATTTCTTTTGCTTACCAGAGTAAGAACATTTCTATGGAGGGCCATGTCACAGCTCACAATGTGAGGGCCATGGCCACTTCTATGGCTCATCTTCACTCTGTGTCCATAGATCAGATCTGTCGAGCAGCCACTTGGGCCTCGGTTCATACCTTCACAGCCCATTACTGCTTGGACAAGGACTCCCGCCGGGATGCCTTGTTTGGTCAGGCTGTCCTCAAACACCTGTTCCATACTTAAACAACTCCTGCCCACCTTCCCTGGATGGATGCCTGAGATCCATGCGAAGATGGTTTACCCTTGGAGGGGGATCTCCCAGGCATCTTA
Organism: Ichthyophis bannanicus; assembly: GCA_033557465.1. Lineage (NCBI taxonomy): Eukaryota > Metazoa > Chordata > Amphibia > Gymnophiona > Ichthyophiidae > Ichthyophis > Ichthyophis bannanicus. The sequence continues at coordinate 282,666,092 of CM066035.1, forward strand.
GCTAGGGAGTCCCCATATGTGATGACGTATTCCTGCTTGTTCCTGGAGATAGCACAGTTACTTACCTGTAACAGGTGATCTCTGGGAACAGCAGGAATTAGTCATCACAACCCACCCACCTCCCCTAGGAGTTGTATCTCTATCTATCTTCCTGTCCTCTCTCTCTATTGTCTCAGCTTTAAACTCGAACTGACGAGAGCTGCTCAGGAAGGCGGGAAGGCAGCGCGCATGTGCAGTGGGAGGCCCCAAAAGCTTTTAATCTGAAAAGCTGGGGAGCTTTCCCGCGCGGTCTCCGTCGGTACCGACGTACCCATATGTGATGACTAATTCCTGCTGTTCCCAGAGATCACCTGTTACAGGTAAGTAACTGTGCTTTACTCACCTGTAACAGGTGTTCTCCAGGAGCAGCAGGAATCAGTCCTCACTACCCTCCCTCCTCCCCTGGAGTTGCAGTCATTCTTATGGTTGCTGGCTTCCGCTATGTCATTCGACTGAGCAAGATGGCATCCTTGGACGGGAAGAGGACCGCGCATGCGCGCTGCAATCCCAAAGGCTTTCTTCGAAAGCTGGGGAAATTGCTCCGCGAGGGCTCCGTCGGCGCCGACGTCACCCATAAGTGAGGACTGATTCCTGCTGCTCCTGGAGAACACCTGTTACAGGTGAGTAACTACTCTTACCAGGTAATTCGTCTGATGATCTAGGAGGATTGGGACATGCCAGAGACTACATTGGAAGGAACGAAGATGATAGCACGGCGATACCCACTCTTGAGGGGGACAGAGATCTCCTGCAGTCCAAGAAGGTGGTCGCTGCAGCGTTGGCAGTGATGGAAAAGACTACCATTCCAGTGAAAGGTAGTTCGGTGCTTAAAGACGTTCAGGATAGAAAGGTGGAAACGTGCTTAAAGCAGGTTTTTTGATCAAGGTCCTCTCCTTGCAAGCTTCATTCTGTGGTGCCTTCGTTGTGTGCGCAGGCAAGATGGACTCGGAGATTAGTTGTCCTTGAGTGCTTCCTAATTGCCTCCTGCAGAGACTGTTAGATTTTAGAATCAGGGGCAGCTTACCGGGCAAACACTTTTGATGTTTAGATCAGAGGGGTGCCCAAAGGTAGGGTCGTGGCAGTCGCGGCCCTTCAGTACCTCAGGCTTAGGAAATGGTCTGCGGATGGCTCATCCGAGTCACGTTTGAGCAACTTGCCTTTCCGGCGCAGATTCTTATTCAGGGAGGACCTCGTTAAGTTGATGAAGGGCTTGGATGAGTCTAAAGGAGGGCACCTGCTGGAAGACAAACAGAAGCCCATTTGACCCTGCTGTTGGCTGGTGGACCTGTCATCGAGGTTTCAGTGGTCTAGAGTGGTACGCTTGGTGCCATATCAGCGTGGCAGGTTCATTTTCAGGAGGCCTGTGGAATGGGTAGAGGTTTCTCTTCCACTTCAGGGGTTCCTAAAAAGTCACATTGAAGTGAGGCCTGTCTATGCAGCGGTAGTACCAGTATGCTGGGGGGATTTTTCCCTGTGTGGGTGCAGGTTACAGCCGGTTAATGGGTGTTGGGGGGGGCTATGCATTGGACTTAGAGTCCCCTCGCAGATGCCTTCGTCCTTTGTCTTGCAGGGTCTCTTGGAAATGGGAAGCAGTTCAGGCAACTGAGAAGGCTCCTGGACCTTCATGCTGTCAGATGTATGCTGGACGACCAATGTGTGGTTATGGTCGATACTGGAGTTATGGATTTTCCCCCAAAATGGAGGGCTCCTGCTGGCCCATGCTGGACCTCAAGCATGTTATTCAGTATCTAAAGATGCCTCAGTTCCATACGGAGAGGCTGTGGTAGGTGACTGGCAGTCAGAGAGGAGAGATTCTTGACTTCCCTAGATCTGACGGAAGTCTACTGATGCATTCCCATATGTGCCGAGCACCACAGTTACTAAGATTCATGCTGCCCTTGGGCCTTTTCCAGTTTCAGATACTTCCCTTCAGATTAGCAACCGCACCATGTACGTTCACAAAGGTGGTGGTGGTGGTGGTGGCAGCGGATCTGCGACAGGAAGGGTCTCTGGGGCATCCGTACCTGGACAGTTGGCTAATCCAAACAAATTCAAAGGCAGAAAGCTCGCAGGTCACAGCGATGGTGATTGAGTACTTATAAAGTCTTGGGTGGGTGATAAATTTTGCAAGGAGTCAACTAGTCAAAGGTACATTGTTAGGCTTGCTTGCAATTGTATGTATGTATTTATTTATTTAACAGGTCTTTTATACCGCTTTATCATTTCAATCAAAGCGGTTTACATTGTAACTTAAACTTGGTAATGTGCATTAAACAGGGACATTGATAACTTGGAATTTTCTGAGGCAATGGAAGGTTAAGTGACTTGCCCAAGGCCACAAGGAGTGCTAGTGGAATCAAACCCTGGTCTCTTGGTTCCCAAGGCAGTGCTGTAACCATTAGGCTACTCCTCCACTCCATTGTATGTAGTTAAGTGATCTCTGTAAGTCAGTTACAAAATGTTTATTGTAAATCGCTTTGACCCAGGGAAGGGCGATAAAAAAAAATCTGGCTGAATACATGAATTAGATTAAACTCCGGCCTTCACATGACTTGGTGTATCTGGGGGCCAGGTTTCAGACAGCAGCAAGACGGGTGTCATTGCTGGAGAGCTGTGTTAGGACATGGCAAGGACAGATCCGAAGGTTTCTTAGCAGGAAGGCGCTGACAGCATAGCATGGCATGGCCTGCAGGTGTTGGGTTCCATGGCAGCAACAATTGAGCTTCTGCAATGGGCTTGGGCTCACAGGTGCCCATTACAACGCATCTTATGGTGAAGATGGTTGGCTCAGCTTCAGCCTCTGTTGCTCTTATACCCCGGTTCAGTAAGGTGCAGGAGTTCGGTCAAGTAGTGGCTCACCAGCGACAACCAATGCCAGTTTTACCGGCTGTGAGTGCATTGCGAGGGTCACATAGCGCAGGGACATTGGTTGCCGACAATGCAACGATGGTAGCATAGGTCGGTTGTCAGTGGGGACCGAGCAGTACCAACTTGGAGGAAGAGGTGGCACCGATGGTAGCCTAGCCACTACATGCCCTGTTGGCAGCACATGTGGCAGGAAAGAACAATGGGACAGCTGACTTCCTCAGCCGGATACATGTCAATCCGGGGGAATGGACACTCAAGGACACAGTATTTGCGGCCTAGTCAGAGGACGGGGTCAAATGATTATGGATCTCTTAGCGGCATTTGAATCAGCATAGGCAATGTGGGTTTTTCAGCAGAAGAAAACGGATGTCGGAGGAGCTCGATGCCTTATCCAGATGTGGCCGTCGGGCAGATGGCTCTAGGTGTTTTCCACCGTGGGCTCGCAGGAGGCGAGTGATACAGAGGATGGAAGCACATCAGGGTTCCATGCTGTTGATAGCTTCCGATGGGCCTCATTGACCATGGTATGCCAACTTGGTTTGCTTGAAGGTGGACCTTCTGTGGAGGCTTCCATCACAGCCAGACCTGCTGGCTTAGGATCCTTTTATGATAACGCAGGTGGTTCAATTCTCACTTATGGCTTGGATATTGAGCGGGGCGAGGGTGAGGAGATGAGGCAATTCGACTCCAGTGAATGTCATGTTGTTGAAGACCAGGCGGCGCTCAACATCTTTGGCTTCCATGAGAGTATGGTGAGCTTGAGGACTGGTGTGCGAGTTGCACTTGTTGACAGCTGTCCGCAGCGGGGCCGGAGATGTCAACCTTCTTGCAGGCGCAGTTCGATAAAGATGTGGCATGTAGCACTCTTAGGGTGCAGGTCACAGCCACCTCTTGCTCCGGAAAAAGGTCCCGGAAGGTTCTCTGGCGGCCCACCCAGATGTCATACGGTTTCTCTGAGCGGTGAAGCAGAAGCACCCACCACGAAGGGTGGGGGTGCCTTCTTGGAATCTCAATTTGGTATTGTTGGTCCTAACTAAGCCTCCTTTTGATCCATTAGCATCGTGTACTTTAAAAGATCTTACCATCACAGCGGTGTTCTTAGGAGCGTTTGCTCTGCGGGTTGGATCTCCGAGATGCAGGTGCTATTGTGTGGAGAGCTTTTCTCATTTTGGCAAGGGGAAAGATGGTTCTCAGGTTGGTTCTTGCCGAAAGTCCTTTCTGTTTTTTTCTCTTGAATCAATCAACTCTCCTGGAGGTCTCAGGAGCAGTGGGGAAGGAGAGAGAGCTCCTTCTCTGCTGGTTGGATATCGGAAGAATAGTACAGCATTGCCGGAGAGCTGAGTCTCTTCAAAGGACGGATCACTTGTTGGTTCAGTTTGGCGGAGCACACAAAGGAGAAGCGGCTTCAAAGGTCTCCATTTCATGGCAGGGGAGAGAGGCAATATCTTAAATGTTCTTGTTGTGGCACAAGCAGTCACCCATGGGGTTCCGAGCGCACTTGATCTGAGTGCAGGCCACATCCTGGGCGAAGTTAAGGTTACCACTACCACCAGGAGATTTGTAGGATGGCAACCTGTTTGTCTCTGCACATGTTGGTCAAACATTATAAGTTTGGTGTTTAGGCAGCCAGGGATGCGCATTTTGAATTGGCAGTTCTTCAGGCCGGTATGGTGGTCCCTTCCAAAGTTAGTACTGCTATGGTACATCCCACAGGTACGGGACTGGGCTGGAGGAATGATAAGGAAGGTGAAATTAGGCCTTACCTGCTAACTGACGTTCCTTGAGTGAGTCCAGTCCCGATCCCACCTTCGGGTTTCATTTTTTTTCCTGGAGCAATAGAGATCTCTGGTCCTGAAGAATGTCATCTCAGATGGGGGCTAGAGATAAATCGTGGCGAGGCAGTGCAGAAATGTCAGGCACAGCGTAGTACCCTGGGAGGCACAACTCAACGGAGTCATGCGTGCTCAGAGAAGTTCAGGAGTGCAAAGGTTCTACTGAGGTAAGCGATCGATCTCTCCCAGGCAGGGGATGGTTTCCTGTCTGAGGGGGACTCAGGGTACGTAGTTTAAATTTGCTTCTGTAATTACTTTTGTGAGTTTGCTTTGTCAATAGGATACTGGCTCTGATTGGAGGTGCCACCGGTATGCATACCCTGATGTCATCAATCAGTCTCCAAGCTGCCGGTGAGGTGACACAACCCACAGGTGTGGGACTGGACTGGACTCATTCAAGGAACATCAATTAGCAGGTAAGGCCTAATTTCACCTTGCTCTGCATGAGTCCTCTCTAAGCAGCTGCTGCTCTTCACTGTTGGAGACATGTTGTTTTTGAAGGACCTTTGATTAGATCCTGTGGGATACTACTTCTGCTAGAATCATCAGGATCTATCTGGTAGGCTGCAATTTATTTATTTAAATCTTTTCTATACCGCGCTATTTTGCATCAGTGCGGTTTACAAGTAACATTTTTGCGTACAATGCAGACCAAACATACATTGAAGCTTTACAATGAACGGGTATTACAACTTGGGTTTCAACAGGGGTAACTATATACAAACTGAGTGACTAAAGTCATGTATCTGGTTGTGTCAACATGACACATTGTAACTATTTACAGGTCTAGCTGTCGTATTGTTGGGTATGGTAAGTCGACATGACATGTGTGAGGTGTTGGTGTCATGATGGGTGGGGGGATATGCTGGGTTGTGTTATGTCACCGGTATGGGAGTAGTGTTGGAGGAAAAGATGGTGCTTTAGTGCCTTTCTAAATTTCGTAAGGTCAGTAATTGCTCTGATAGTGGTTGGAAGGGCATTCCAGAGTGTAGGTGCGTAGAAAACAAATGCTCTGTTCTTAGTGAAGAGCTTACTAGCCCCCTCCTCACCAGCAACCTACTGGGCTCTTGAAGCTACAGAAAACTACATTCAAAACAATGGGAAGGTTATCAAAAAGACAGTAAAAAAATACAACACAATACTATAGAAATACACCAAAGCTTTGTGGAGAGAAACAAACAGAACCAAGTTCTCCTGTTTACTCTAACTACTAGCTATGGTTCACTTTATTTATAAGGTTCTTTCGGATGATACAGCATAAATTCACTTTATTATCATACGTCAGGTATTACGTATTTATCATATCGTAGGTCAACTTCTAATCAGTGTAGGTCAGTGTGAAGAGACATACATATATTCCAAGACATAACTGTTTACTGCTGACTAGGCCAGTATGAAGAGACATACATATAACTGTTTACTGCTGACTGCTTGATATCTAATGACCCTGAGTACTTTAACTAATAACCCTGAGACAGAGAGGCTAGAGTACAGCCTGCCCTTTTCTTTATTTACAGGACATGTAACCTTCACTTAGTAAGCATTTATATGAAGTTTTATTTAGAGGCAAAGTTCTGAACAGAATTAACTCTTTCTCAGGTTTAGTCAGTCTAATAGTGTACACTACCCTGTACAAACGAACATGCTTTCAGTCCCTCCTCTGATTCTGTAAAGAATCATTCTCAAAGTAAGGAAACTCAGACATTGCCATTGAAATGGAATTAAAACTAGTTTCTGAGTCAAACTGTAACATCATGGCAGGGGTCAGTGATTCCACCGATTTCTTACAGCAAGCTGATAGTACACAGAGAATTAATGCACCTAAAATGAGAATTCCCAAAATACCAAGCAAAGAAGCTAATAAGCCTTGCAAAGGCCTGGATAATGAATTCCAAAATGAAGAAACAGAATCAAATAGAGCTGAAAAAGAACTTACATAACTATCACTTGAAACAAAAGTACGGTTCTTGACTCTATCCAATAGGCCTTTTACTATTTTTCTATTATTATCAAGCATACTACAACAATAACCAACTATGACTCCACACACACCATTTTCCTTTGCTAGGAGATAGTCTAAAGCCATTCGGTTCTGGGCTGCATAAGCTGGCACTTTGTTTACAGCACCTTGCAAAACACTAATTGCCTCAGTGAGATCTAAGGCTGTAAGCTCAACCACTGCCTGTAATCGCATAATCTGGGTGCCATATTCTCTAGTAGGTGCTATAGCTCCAAGTGTTGAAAGCCACACATTACCTGTGAATGTATCTATTTGAGATTTAGTTAAAGGTTGTGTAGTGCCTACCAGGTGTTGAGCAGCCTCTATGGCCTTATCCTGTGAAGAAACATCTCTTTTTCTTCTAACAGAATTGTTCAGGGTTGATAATAAAGTAATATTCTGGTAGGGTACAAATCGCCATGGGGTATCTAATTGGGCTATATAACAAGTGCCTGACCAACCTCTGGGAAGCTCTGTATACGCAAACGTACCACACACAAAATAATCTCCTTCTAAAGCCACTAAGCCATCTTCCCAGATTGTCAAATTCTGAGGACAGGATGTATTCTTAATACAATTATTCAAAGCCCACTGAGTCATGGCCATTTCATTAAGTCCTCCAGATAAATTACGTTTCCAGGGATGATAATACCCTAGTAAAGGGAAACTCCAGTTAGGTATGCCTAGGTCAGATCCAGAGGCATTCAAAGGGTAGCCAGAACTATTATATTGTAGTACATCATAGTCATGCACCTGGTTACCTTGAACTGACATTAATTGTACCACTGAAATATAAGAGTTTCCTACAAGGGACTTCTTATACCAGATAGAAGAATTATGCAGCATTACTATTCTACAAACATTCCATGGGGTGTCTCCTACCTTTTTTCCCTTACCCTGAGCCATAAAACATATTGGAGGATGTTGCAGAGGCATAGGACTAACTATTCTAGGTTCTGGGTCTGTATGAGACCATTGTACAGAAGTCAGATTAAAGGCTATGTCACGAAACTCCTCAAAGGTCTTAGGCCTAACTCTAGGTAGGAATCCATGCTGAGTAGCTGTCACAGATGGAAGACACACTGCACAATCTGACAAATTGAAATGTTTTGTTACTGAGTGTACCTGTGACTCAAAAATATTTGAGTATTCATCATAACATTCCCAAGGTTCTAACTGCAACACCGCTTTACTACTACTAATATGCCTCATCATAACTAAGATTAGATATAAAGACATTCTTAGCAAAGACTTTTAAATATCTAAAACAATAATTACTTCAAAATATACTAAATCAAAACTGAGAGTATACCTACTCTTCTTAGTACCCTCCTTTATATAATGAGGATATATACTGTAGCTATGATTAGCCTCTAAAGCTCAATGAATCTATGAAGTAGAGGTTAAGTACCTAAAGGTCATTACATATATATTAGGAAAACCACTAATCTAATATGACCTTATCCCTCTAAGCAATGCTATAAATGCCAAACAAGAGCATTTTGCATGAATTGTCCATTCAGAATCTACTTAAGACAATCCTCTTCTGTGATGTCACCATTCATTTCACTGAAAGTACTTTAGAAAGTCTTTTCTGCAATATCACTGTTGTCCGAGAAGTCTGCGTTGTATCTCTTGAATCATGGATGTGGGGAATCTTCAGAATCTTGTGAGGGAGCCTTCTTACACTGTGTAAGATGTATCCAACGAGAATGTCCTTCCACTTTACAGGCTGAATATCCCACCAGAAGTACACGAAATGGACCTAGGAATTTCGGAGCCAGAAGTGTCTTTGGATGCAAATTCTTAATCAGGACCCAATCCCCTGGTTTCACATCCGGATGGGATAATTCTGGAGGAGCATCGTGTTGAGGATTCACCTTCAATAAAGGGGAAACAGACAAAGCTGAGTGCAATCGTGCACAATAAGTCAAAATATCGCTGCGCAACAATTGGGGGTCTGGGATAACTGCCAAGGCATGTGGAGAAGTAGCTGGACGTCCAGTAACTATTTCATATGGTGTCAGACCTCGAGTGCGCTGGGGGGAGTTACGCACTGCCATAAGGGCAAAAGGAAGGGCTTCTGTCCATTCTGTAGCCCAATCCTGTGTCATAGTGCGTAAGAAACCTTTGAGAGTCCTATTCATCCGTTCCACTTGGCCAGAGCTTTGCGGATGATAGGGCGTGTGGAACTGTCTTTTTACACCAAACCAATTTTCAATATCCTCCCAGACACATGCAATGAAGGCTGGACCCTGATCAGAAGAAAGAACAAAAGGAACACCCCAGACAGGAATGAACTAAGTGAGCAACAATTTTATGACAACCCCAGCTGTCATACTGGTAGTGGGATAAGCCGCCACCCAACCAGAGAAAAGACAAGTGATCACCAACAAATACCGCCTCCCTCCTCTGGCACAGGGCAAATCAGTAAAATCAAGCTGAAAAATCAGAAAAGGGCCAGAGGGCTTGGGAAGGGCAGCAGCAACTTTCAGATGGGGCCCCACCCTGCCAGCCTGTAAGCACTCCAAGCAAGCAGCATACACGGCCTGTGCCACAGAAACAAACTTAGGGTGAAACCACAAAACCGCAAAGGCATGAGTCATGGCTGCAGCGGATAAGTGAAGTTTATGATGTAGGAACAGAGCAAGTGGAAACAGCAGAGAGTCAGGGCAAATGAGCAGGTGCTCCTTCTTCCAGTAGCCCTGAGTATCACAGGATGCACCCCAGGAAGTCCATAGAGTTTTGGTTTCAAGGGAAGTGTCTTTATACTGCTGCAAAAGAGAGGACAGGGAGAACAAAGTCATGTTAGAAGGCTTTAAATACAGCAGCGTTGGTGACACTATTGCCTGAAGAGCAGCCTTTGCTTGGTCAGCAAAACGATTGCCCTGAGAAACAAAATCATCAGCAGAGGAATGTCCTTTACATTTCAGAACTGCAACCTGTGCTGGCAAAAGAACGGCTTGTAACAAGCGGTGGATATGTTCAGCATGTTTAATTGGTTTATTAGCAGAGGTTAAAAATCCGCGTTGCAACCAGATATTACCAAAGTCCCATAGCACACTCATTGCATAGGAGCTATCTGAATATATATTTGCTAGAAGATATCTAGAGAGCTCAAGAGCACGCATCAATGCAAAAACGTCTGCTAACTGGGCACTAGAAAACGGTAAGGAAGCTGATTCAACCACGTCATCAATTGTGATCACTGCATAGCCCACACAAAGCTTTCCCATTCCATCTCTGAAGGCTGAACCATCCACAAATAAGGTTACATCTGGAGCTGGCAGGGGCACAGGTGAGAGATCAGATCTAGCACGAGAAGAAGTTAAAATACTTTGAAAACAATCATGGGACCCATCCTCCTCCACCAGATCTGCCAAAGGGACCAGGAGTGTAGATGGATTGCATATGGATATAGTATATATTTTCACATGAGACTGAGAAATTATCAATTCCAGAGTCAATAAACGCGTGGAAGACAAAGGTTGTGTTTTAGTCAAATGGAGCAACCTAGAAATGGAATGTGCCACATATACCTCAAGAGGGTGCTGTAACACTAAAAAATCTGTACTTTCAATTGCAAATGCCACTGAAATCAAACTGCGCAAGCAGGGCGGGAGTCCCAAAGTCACTGAATCAAATCGCTTTGAAAAATATCCTATCGGCTTGCGACCAGTTGGAAATGCTTGCAAAAGCACACAAGTAGCAGAAATATTTGAACTAGCCACATACAATTTAAATGTTAAAGAATAATCTGGAAAACACAAGCATGGAGCTGAGCTTAGTGCAGTCTTTAAATTTACAAAAGCCTCCCACTGTGTTAATGTAGGTACAATAAGACCCTGCGGACCCTCTTTCCCAATCAACGCATAAAGCGGAGCTGTAAGGTCTGAGAAATTAGCTATCCACTGTTTACAGAAAATCAATAATCCCAGAAATCTACGTAACAATGCCGGTGTTGCCGGGAAAGATAATAACAATATTGGTTTTAATCTAGCAGAAGTAATTTCACGTCCAGCTGGAGTTAAAACAACACCCAAAAAAGTAACATTTTGCGATACAAATTGCAATTTAGACAGATTAATTTTTAATCCTAATTTGGCAATATGAGCTAACAGGGATAATGAGTCTGCTAAGCAGATCTCATAACTTGGTGAACATAAAAGCAAATCATCCACATATTGAATTAAAGAGGACTGGTCAAGCCTCACATCTAGTAACGCAGTTCTTAAAGCCTGCGAGAAATACGCAGGACTGTCTATATAGCCCTGACATAGTCTAGTCCATGTATACTGCTGATTGTCAAAATGAAAAGCAAATAAAAACTGATTTTCTTTGCTAATTTTCACTGAAAAATAAGCAGAACTCAAATCTACAACAGAAAACCACGTAGAATTTGGAGGTACCTGTGTCCAGATATCATGTGGGTTCGGTACCAAAGGAAAGATTGGCAAAATTACCTTATTTACAGCTCGCAGATCTTGCACAAATCGATAAGTCTTACCGTCTGCTTTCAGTACAGGAAGAATTGGAGTATTACACAGTGACGTAGTAGGATAGATGACACCTTGCATCTGCAAATTTTCAATTACCGGTCGAATTCCATCTATAGCAGCTGCTGACAGTGGATACTGTTTGAGTCTGGGAAGTTGTACACCAGGTTTTACGGTAATCTTCACAGGAGGGATTGAGAGACATCCGACATTTGATCCAGGGGCTGCCCACAAAGTAGATGGAAGTTTTTTGAGATCAGGGTGAATAGCTGTGACATCCGCAGGAGACTGCACTTCAGAGAGAGAATACAACTGAAAATGTAATTTTCCACTCATCCAGGATAACGTTGCATGATGTAATGCCAGAAAATCACGACCCAGGAGATTTACTGGTAATGTGTCTCCTACCAGAAAGTTAGTAGGGTATACAGTCTCTCCAATCTGCAAAGGCAATGCTTCAAGTTTACGGTGAGGAATTATCTTACCTTCAATCCCTTCACAATGCACTATCGGAGCATGTGTTAGAAGAGTTTGATAAACAGCTGGCAGATCCTGTAATCGCAGCGCAGATGTCGTGGCTCCTGAATCAATAATAAATTTCACAGTAGAACCTCCCAGCTTAGCTTCCAATTCACTCTGAGAAGTTACGTTCAGACTCAATAATAGTCATGCATCCCAAGAATCACAGTCTTCTGGGTTAGAAAAACATTGATACACAGGAGTGAACTCAGCAGGTGGGGGGAGGAAGGCATGCAGCTTTCTGGCCATCCAAATTCTGATTCTGTGGACAGTCTCTCTGCAAATGGTCACACTTACCACATGTATAACAAGCTCGCATTCCTCTGGCTTGTCCACGCCCGCGCTGGGAAGAGCCTTGCTGATAATTGCCATAGTTTCCTCTGACTTTGCCTCTTCCCCGCCCCCTTCCTGGATACATGGCAGCAATTTGTAAATTAAGCAGTTTAGTCTTCTTCCCATCTAATCTGGCTTGTTGTTCCTGCAATTCTTTGAGATATTTCAATTCATTGTATCGTGCACCTTCCAAAATTGCATCAGCTGATCTAGCAGGCCAATCTATTATTGAAATTTCTAAAATTTCTTTTATTCTTGGCATCAAACCATTTACAAAAATATTAGTAAATCCTGAAGGTGTATCCTCTGTTTCGCCAGAATAATCTCTAAAAGCTAACATACACCTCGTGTGGAAAGCTGTAACTTTCTCACTCTTTTCCTGTGTTAAAGAAGTAAGCTTTGACCAGTCCCTCACAGATTTACATGCTACTTTAAGAGACTCTAACAATTTCTCTCTACACAAAACAAAACTATCTCTTTGTGCTCGATCTTGAAAATCTGTTACAGGGTCTGCCTGTGGCCATACCCAATTATCTCTGATGGGATGAGTCACCTTATGAAAATCAGCTGGATTAATAAAGACAGCTCTAAGCAGATTATCTAGATCTGCCCAAGTCGGATTATAACTAGTAATTATTTGAGACCACAAGGACACAAATCTGCCTGAATTTTCCCTGTAATCAGGAAAGGTCTTAGCTAAATCAAATACTTCTTTAGGACTCCAATTGGCAGGCACAGTCATTGCACCTGTGGATCCTGTTGGATATATACGAAAAGGATATGTAGGTACTGTATCTTCACCTTCAGATTTTGCAGGTACAGAACATGAATCATTATGCTGACGTAAAACAGTCTGAAGAAAACTTATAGCACTATATAATTGATCACATTTCTGCTTATAGGTAAAAGAAAGCTTATCCAGATCCTTTTCAGTAGCATCAATAAGCTCACTAGAAATCCCCAATTCCTTTGTAGCAGCAATATTATTCCTTACTATTCTTTTTAAGGAGTCTATCATATGTACAATATTTTCTATTTCACGGCTAAGAAGTGCATCCACCTCTCTAAGTTGAGAAATAATATAAGTACTATAATCTCCAATCTTTGCATCCTCCAGTATCTTTTGTTTATTCCTTATCTCTTTTTTTAAGTCAGCTGCACGAGTAATTCTCCCTCTTTCAGAAACTACATGACACTCAGACAAAACAAGGGGAGACGTCGGGGATGCACTTGGGGCTATTCCAGCTCCAATTACCAATGCAGCCACATCTGCATCATATTCTGGAGAAAGAACGGCTGGGAACTTCCCTGCCTGTTCATTATCTTTCTCTTTCTCCTGTGATTCACTCGTTTTATCAGCATTATTTAATACAAACAAACCATTTTTCATATCATGTGCCATTCGTTGCCACCAATTAAACACCAGCCCTTCACGGGCATCACATAATTTATGTTTAGCCTGCAAGGCACATTTCAGATAACGAAGTCTATCTGTAGAAAACATTCCCTCCAAAGGAAACTGTAAAAGCACATTATCATTAGTCACTGCATGCCAGTGTACAATATAATCAGTAGCCAGATCCCCATACTTCTCACGCATACGATAAGAAGGGCTACCATCCTGAACAGCTAAGACCTTAGCTTTGTCATGCCATTCACGCAACTGAGATAACTCACGTTTACCTAACAGATTACCCATTGCTGTCACCATACAATACTCACAAACACCTTCCGCCCTTGCCAGGAATGGAGGAATCTGTAGAAGGGTCACGGCACCAACTGAAGAGCTTACTAGCCCCCTCCTCACCAGCAACCTACTGGTCTCTTGAAGCTACAGAAAACTACATTCAAAACAATGGGAAGGTTATTAAAAAGACAGTAATAAAATACAACACAATTCTATAGAAATACACCAAAGCTTTGTGGAGAGAAACAAACAGAACCAAGTTCTCCTGTTTACTCTAACTACTAGCTATGGTTCACTTTATTTATAAGGCTCTTTCGGATGATACAGCATAAATTCACTTTATTATCATACGTCAGGTATTACGTATTTATCATATCGTAGGTCAACTTCTAATCAGTGTAGGTCAGTGTGAAGAGACATACATATATTCCAAGACATAACTGTTTACTGCTGACTAGGCCAGTATGAAGAGACATACACATAACTGTTTACTGCTGACTGCTTGATATCTAATGACCCTGAGTACTTTAACTAATAACCCTGAGACAGAGAGGCTAGAGTACAGCCTGCCCTTTTCTTTATTTACAGGACATGTAACCTTCACTTAGTAAGCATTTATATGAAGTTTTATTTAGAGGCAAAGTTCTGAACAGAATTAACTCTTTCTCAGGTTTAGTCAGTCTAATAGTGTACACTACCCTGTACAAACGAACATGCTTTCACTTAGTTGTAAGGGAGCATTTTGTTATTGTATTGGGGATTGTGAGTGTGTTAGCAGCGAGTGATCTTCTGGATTTGTTCGGAGGGGTGGGGTGGACAAGGTCCTTGAGGGAGGTGGAGGACAGTTTGTTGATGGCTTTGAATGTCAACAGTAGTACTTTGAAGGTGAGCCTGCAGTGGATTGGAAGCCAGTGGAGGTGTTGCAGGATTGGCATTATGTGGTCTCTTCTGGAGGCTCCATGAAGGATGCGGGCTGCAGTGTTCCTTGCTAGCTGTAGTGGGTTCAGTGTGCTCTTCGGGAGACCCTGCAAGATGACGTTGGCATAGTCGAAGTGGGGGGTTACGAGTGCTTGGAAGATCGTCCGGAAATCATCGGGTTCCAGGAGGGATTGTAGGTGACGAATTGTGCGTATCTTGTGATAGATTGCTTTGACGGTATTGCTTATATGTGCTTTCATGTCGAGCTTCTGGTCTAGGGTGATACCCAAGTAGCGGATGGTGGGCCTGCTCGGGAGCTCCACATCTCTCACCTTTATCGATACAGGAGGGATAAAGGACTGATTTCTGGAGATGAATAGGACATCAGTGATAGAATTAATTAGCAGCTGGATCTTTCTGGCTGGCTGAAAATACTGTACTAGCAAGACATCCTAGTGATGGTGGCTGGGCACTATTCAGAAGGGTCACAAGGACCTGTGTGGCAAGATGTTCATGTAACAACCACGGTGCTCTTGGTTGTTTTTAGATATTTGGTAGATGATGTAGTTAAACATCAAAGGAAAGGGTGAACTGAAGGAGGAGGGAATCTTACATGCTTCTTGGAAAGGTGAAGTACAATAAAGAAAAAAATCTTTTGGAAAGGAGTGATGTTCTATAGGTGGTAATGTTCTGTGACTGGGTTCTGGAATAATTTCTTTACAGTGTGAAAAGGAATAACAGACCGGTAGAGTCTCTGATCTCTGAATAATTCTTTGGGCTGTAGAAATTCAGTCTGACCCATTCATCCCTCCCCCCCCCCCCACCACGTTTTGTTTGTCATCTTATAGATTTTGTTGGAGAGCAGATTTGCCCAATTAAAGTAGCCACTGTCCTCAGTTCAGCTGTACCTATTCATATGTCTTAGTGTTTCCTGATTGACTTTGCCCTTATCAATTTTACCCCATCTATTAACGCATACTTAAAATCTTCTCAGCTATGGTCTTAATATGTGGTATTTGTGTGTCTTATCTGTCTGTTCTGACTGCACTGTAGGGATCATCTTTTATAGGTTGCATACTTCTGGTATGTGCTGCACGAAAGATTAATAGCTAAAAAAAATTACAAATAAAAAAAAGGCTGACTGAATGGATCAGTTGGTCTTTTTGCTGCCAAACTTTACTGTTATAGTTTTTGTTTGTTTAAATATACAGTAGCTTTCACTTTTCTTTGACATATGAAAACTAACATCTTCAAGTATACAGTTTTATTAAACCTGTGTATTTGTAATTTTGTTGTACAGGTCCAGCTTTCATTATATACTTACTTATCTGCTGAATTCATTGGCACTGCTACTATTTATACCACCATACGCAGAGTTGGAACAGTATTACAGCTAATGCATACCTTGAAATACTATTACTGGGTGATAAATCCTGCTGATAGTAGTGGAATTAATCCTAAAGGGCTAGGTAAGTTATATAGTACTTAGAAGGGATGCACTTTGGTTGAATTTCTTAAGGTGTCTTAAAAAGTTTGGTACTGCAAAATCAATTTAACCTACATTAACTTAAGATTTAATGTTTCTTCAATTGATTTTCATGCATTAAAAAGTTGTAATGCAGGTTGAAAAGCTTCTATTAACAAGAATGTGTGAAACAAAAGAAAATTGGGGAAGAAGCCAAACACATTTTGTAAAGGCTAGTTCTGTGTGTTTTAATGTGCTTTGATCATAATCCCTATTTTAATTTCTTTAATAGAATTTTGTTTGCAGTTTTCATTTTGCAGAGTCAGCTTATTTTATTTATTTGTAGTGTTTGATTACGTGTTTTCTCAAAGTTTGAGGCATGATGCAGTAGACCAGGCATGTCCAACTTCGAACAGGTCGTGATCTACTTTTTCCAGCCAAAAGTGCCGGTGATCTACCACCATGAAAATTAAGTTTCAAATTAGTTTCAATTTTAACCCAATTTCTTTGTGATCAGGTTGCTGACCTTGAAGGATGCTATGGTTGCATTGACCGAATGTGACCTTGGCTTCACCATCAACTGTTGCTGAATAGCCAATTTTGATTTAAGCTCTTTGAGCTTCAGTTTACGAATTTCATTTTTGGATAGAAAATCAGCATCAAACGTATTGCTATGCAGAGCCTTATAATGATGTTCCAGATGTTTTTTGGGCAAGGATACTGGGGCGTTACAAATTAGACAACAACACTTGTTTTTCACCATGATGAAGTAATAGTCCATTTCCCATTCATCATGAAAGTGGTAGGTTTTGCTCTTCTTTGGAACACTCATCTTCGTTATACTGGGGTGGCTGGATGTAAGAAGGCCAAATCTGCTAAGTTAGTATAAACACTGGCTGAATCTGGTCCAAAACTGTCACTGTCCCAAAGTACTAAAGATCAACAGGAACTGAAGACCTCTGGATGATGTGCAATACAAGGACTGGAGATGCCAAAACCACACATGCAGTTCTAAAAGTAAAAATAAGAATTCATCATACTGGCACCAATAATCAAATACACCAAACAATCATCAAAAATCTCAAACACCTGTCCAGCAAACCAGATAAAATCAAATACCGCCAAACAAGTTCAAATACCACCACACACAATTTAATAAATTCTGCACACAGTGTAGAATCAATGCAAAGGCTAGGCAAAATAAAATTGCAGAGGCAAGCAAAAGTCACAGTGGTTTGAACCAATTAGAAGGCAAGGAATAGGCAAGTTAGAACAAAATTGGAAAAGCCCGCCAAAATCACCAAATTCTTGACACTTTGTTGTGTCTGCCCGAAAACGTCTAATGAAAGCGAACTATAAAGCGACCAACGACCAGCACATGACACAACTAATATGGTAAGTGTATTCAGGTAAAGCCCAGGTGAATGGATATCCCCCAGTATATAACATACTTCTAAGAGGTGTTGGGTCGGGGGCAGGAATGGGTGATTCTGAGAGGCAGGAGACCAGGTATGATGCCGGGCCTGTGGCGTCTCGTCGTGGGGCGTGGGCGGTGACCCCTGGGGTACCTACAAACTATTGGCACGAAAACAACAAGCGCCCCCAATACATCCGCAGGCAAGATTCCTGCAGGCAGGGAAAAAAGATAAAAATAGCAAAAATACAGCCCTTGTCAGGAATACACAAACCAATCAATATATAAAAACCCAAACTGTACTAAACAGAAAACAGTTTCTTTTTGTCGGAGCAGTTGTGACAAAGGTAGATAGAGGGAACCATCTTCCCGCTGCGACTGCTCCTTTTTAGTACTTTTTAGAGTGAACAAAATTTTTTTTTACACTTAGCTTTTTTCAAACCGATGAAAGGAAGTCGTGTGCAACTACGTGTCACGTTTCGGGTCCTCGCCTTAATTACTCTGCTTCAGGTTAAGCAACTCCCGTTGTCATCCATCTGCCAATTCAGCAAAATGAAACCCTTCTGCGTTGTTTAAAAAGATGGCGTCTGACGTCATTGCTGACAAAGGAAATTGCAGCCAACCTATCACATATGAACAGTCACTCATCCACCAATCAGAAAGGGGAAACCACATGGCCTATCTAGTCTGTCCTTCCATATCAACAACTACAACAGTCCCCTTTTTACCTTTAGAGATCCTCTGTGTTTGTCCCATGCTTTTTTGAATTCAGTTACTGTCCTCATCTCTACCACCTCCACTGGGAGACTATTCCACGGATCCACTACTCTTTCCGTAAAGAAATATTTCCTCATATCACTTCTGAATCTATCTCCCTTCACCCTTATCCCATATCCCCTCGTAGCAGAACTTGCTTTCAAATGAAAGGCTCTCTCCCTGAACATTTATGCCACGGAGGTATTTAAACATCTCAATCATATCACTTATATCCTGCCTTTCCTCTAAGGTGTACATATTAAGATCCTTAAGTCTGTCCTCATATGCTTTATAATGAAGACCACTAATCATTTTAGTAGCCACCCTCTGCACCGACTCCATCCTGTTCACATCCTTTTGAAGGTGCGGTCTCCAGAATTGCACACTATACTCCAAATGAGGTCGCACCAAAGACTTATAGAGAGGCATTATCACCTCCTTTTTTCTGCTAGCCATTCCTCTCCGTATGCACTCAAGCATCCTTCTAGCTTTTGCCATCACCTTTTCTACCTGTTTAGCTACTTTAAGATCATCAGACACAACCACGCCTAGGTTCCGCTCTTCTTTAGTGGACAAAAGTACTACACCCCCTATACTATATTGCTCCCTTGGATTGCTGCAGCCCAAATGCATGACCTTACATTTTTTAACATTAAATCCCAGCTGCCAAATTCAAGACCATTCTTCAAGCTTAGCTAGATCCCTCCTCATGTTATCTACCCCTTCCTGGGTGTCTACTCTTTTTTGCAGATTTTGGTATCATCCGCAAAGAGGCAAACCTTACCCGACAGCCCTTCTGCTATATCACTAACAAAGATGTTAAAAAGAATCGGACCAAGGACAGATCCCTGGGGCACACCACTGGTAACATCCTTCTCCTCAGAGTGAGCTCCATTTACTTGTACACTTTGTCGCCTCCCACCCAACCAATTTCTAACCCAAGCTGTAACTTTAGGGTCCATCCCTAGGGTACTCAGTTTGTTTATAAGTCACCTGTGAGGAACAGTGTCAAAGGCTTTACTGAAATCTAAATACACCACATCTAGAGCTCTCCCTCGGTCCAACTCCCTGGTCACCCAGTGTGGTGACAAAAGTTCTCTAGAAGACATGGAACTGGATGAAAATCCTGAATTCCCCTTGGAAGTGAATGGCAGTGCACATGTGCAAGGGAATTACAAGCCAAGTCAGAGGAAAAGTCAGCTTCCTGCAAAAGTCAGGCCACGCCCTAGCTCAGAGGTGGAGACAGGCTTCCCTCCTGATTGGTCACACAGGTGCAGAGAACAGGGAAGGCCTAGCAGGCAGCAGTGTTTAAAATCACGAGCAGAGCAAAGCAAGAGGCATCAGAGAGGTGATCAAGGAAGAGGTGATCGAGGAAGTGAAGGAAACAGAGGCTCAGGCTGGAGCCCTGACACAATCTCAGACACGGGAGAGAAAGACCCGGTGGAGAGAGATACAGAAACAGCAACTGAAGGCAGAGCACAAGTGAACGGAAGAGAGGTGGACGTGGAGCAAGGAACAGGAACAGCTGTTGGAGCTGGAAAGGTGAGAGAGGAGAGAAAGAAGCTGAAGCTGTGCTTAGCTGGAGGAGAAAGCCAGAGGGAATTTCCCCAGAAAGCAGCTACCTCAGAGGGACTGGAGTAGGACGAAAGGAGCCTGCAGTTCAGAGCCTGGAGGAACCCAGGAGGAGAGAAAGCAGCGTTTGTCTGAAAGAAAAGCCCCAAGGTAAAGCCAGCAGTTTCATTACTGATAATCTAGCAAAGAGACAATTTGCCAGTCTTAAAGGGCAGGAAATTGTGTCCTCACCTTCCACTGTTAAGGAGTGGGTAAAGAGCTTATCAGAAGCTAAAAGCCATAGTCCTGACAAACGTACAGCCTTTGAAACTTCAAAGTTAGAGGTATTAAGGAAGCTGTTCTCTGAAGAGAATGTTCACTCCCCTAGTTTAACGGTGCCAACGCAGGCTGAGTTGCTGTGGAGCCAATTTCAGGAGTTCTTGAAAGAGAGAAAGTTTGGGAAAACTCCTAACCTTGAGAGAGACACTATTTGCTCTGATAATATTGAAGGAATGCAAATAGATTCATGTTTGCCTAATAATGGTGAATGTTTGCCTATTCCAATGGACTGTTCTTTAGCCCTAAGGAAAGATTCTGCAGTGAAGAATATGAGCTGAGAATCTGTGAAATCCCTATAGGAAAATAAGGGCAGTCTCTGCTTTATGCTGAAGAAAGCTAAGTTTGTGTTTATTGAGTTTTACCACTGGCTGAAGTTAAGCAGTGCTGTAAAAGAACTGTGTGCTTTCAAAAGAGAAACCACGGCTGTTATAAGTTTGTGTTACTGCTAATTGACCACACGGGGCAGTACCCGGTGTGAATGTGTATGAGAAGCAGAACAGCTGTGAAGTGGAAAGCTTTTGTTACATTATCCTGATTTAGTCTTGATTTCATCCTTTACGTTGGAGATGTATCCTTCTGCTTATGTTGTGTATTGAACCTTTGCATGACCTGGAAAATCCCTACAATAAATTTATTGCCGCCTTACAACCACCGACTCAACTACAAATTCTTGTCCCTCAAGAGTAAAGAGCACTACAAGTCCCAGAATCCTCTGGTCACTTTAAAGGGAACTTTCTTCATGGAGGACATACAAGGCCGTTGTCCAGTCTGTAAGCCCTTGGGCTCAGATGGCGATGTGGCACCAGTCAAAGAAATCAATCAGATTTGTCTGACAAGACCTGCCTCTGGTGAATCCATGCTGCCTCAGATCCTGTAATCCGCTGGACTCCAGAAACCTCACTATTTTCTCTTTCAGCAGCGTTTCCAATAATTTACTAACCACAGAAGTTAAACTAACCGGCCTGTAGTTTTTAACCACATCCTTACTTCTGCTTTTGTGTAAAGGCACCACATGAGCCTCTCTCCAGTCCTTTGGCACCACTCCCGACTCCAACGAGGCATTGAAAAGGTCAGTCAGTGGAGTTGCTAGAACGTCCCCAAGTTCCCTCAGTATTCTAGGGTGTATCCCATCCGGTCCCATCGCTTTGTCTACTTTAAGTTGAGCTAGTTTCTCACGAACACAGTCTTCTGAAAATTGTTCAAGATGTCCCTCGCTTCTGTTCCTATTTGTGGGTGTTTTCTGAGGTCCTGCTCCTGGTTCTTCATCTGTGAACACAGAACAAAAATATTTGTTAAGCAATTCCGCTTTATCCTTATCAGCTTCTACATATTCCTCCAATGCACCCTTGAGTCTGATAATACCACATTTGCCCTTCCTCTTCTCACTAATATATCTGAAAAATTATTATTATTATTATTACAAATTCTTATATACCGCGCTATTTAGAATCAGTGCGGTTTACATTGTAACAACATTTTGCATTAGAACAAGATCTTTTGCTTACATTATAACAGGCATTGTAACTTGGAAGTAATGTCTTATCCCCCCATTTTATTGCATTGGCTATTTCCTCCTCCTTTTGAATCTTTGCCTTCTTGACTAATTTGCTAGCTTCTCTAAGTTTTTCCAGATACAGATGCCTGTTTTCCTCTCTCTGTGATCTCTTGTATTTCATGAAGGCCTCCCTCTTTTTCTTCACTTTTTCAGCTACTTCTTTCGAAAACCATAGCGGTCTCCTTTTCCTTTTACCTTTATTTACCATTTTAACAGAAAGGTTGGTTGCCCTTAAAATAGCCCCTTTCAGTTTTGCCCACTGTTTTTCTACATCCCCCAGCTGTTCCCATCCCACTAACGACTCCCTGAGGTATTGGCCCATCTTGGCAAAGTTAGTCTTCCTAAAGTCTAAGATCCTCACCTTTGAATGGATTCTAACAGCCCTAGTCCTAATACTGAACCACACAATCTGGTGATCACTGGATGCAAAATGATCTCCCACTACAACATCAGAAACACTTTCACCATTGGTAAGCACCAAATCCAATATGGCCCCTTCACGTGTGGGGTCTGTTACCAATTGCCTGAATAGTTCTCCCTGTAGAGAATCCAGGATCTCCTTACTTCTAGATGATACTGCAGCAGGAATGTGCCAATCAACATCTGGCATATTGAAATCTCCTATCAGTAGCACTTCCCCTTTCCTAGCAATGCTGTGTATGTCTTCAATTAACTCTGTCCACCTCTTCCTCTTGTGAGGGAGGTCTATATATCACACCAATGCAAATAGATTTCTCTTTCCTTCTTTCTAGTTTAACCCACAATGCCTCCTCTCTCCCTTTTAAGCTCTGTAATTCCAAAGCTTTAATAGTAGTTTTTACATATAGTGCCACTCCTCCTCCCCTTCTTCCTACCCTGTCCTTTTTGAATAAAGTATACCCAGGTATAGTTACATCCCAATCATGGTTTTCTGTGAACCATGTAACTGCCACTAAATCCAAGTCAGCCACTCCCACCAAAGCTTCAACATCAGGGATCTTATTTCCCATGCTATGGGCATTTATACACACTGCATTCCATATGTTACCCCTGTTACCCATTTCCATAAAGGTATTTTATGTATCACCTACCTGGGGGCTTTCACTTACCTTGGGGCTTTCTTCACCCATCCCCAATGAATCTAGTTTAAAGCCCTCTTCAGTAGATTAGCCAGTCTACTACTGAAGATGCGTTGACCTTTCTTGGACAGATGGATGCCATCTCTGCTCTGCAACCCTTGGAACAGCATCCCGTGGTCTAGGAAACCAAAACGCTCTCGATGACACCATCCACGCAGCCATGCATTCATCTCCAGGATGCGAGCCTCTCTGCCTTGGCCTTTGCCCTCAACAGGGAGGATTGAAGAGAACATCACCTGTGCACCTAACTGCTTCACCCTCTGTCCCAGAGCTATGAAGTCACTTTTGATACGTTCCGAGTTCTGGCAGTATCATTTGTTCCAACATGGATTAGCAACATTGGGTAATAGTCAGTGGGCTTGATGAGTCTCGGCAAACTCTCCATAACATCTTGGATTTTGGCACCAGGCAGACAGCATATCTCTCTGGACATCAAGTCTGGTCGGCAGATGGACGCCTCAGTACCCCTCAGAAGAGAGTCTCCAACCACCACTACCGTTCGTTTCCTTCTGGTCACTGATTCTGCAACTTTGGGGTACTTGAGCTCTGGTTCTTCCCTTTCCAGGGATGCTTTCACCTCCTCCACTTCCAGGGCTGCATAATAGTTCTTCAATTCAAGTGCTGGAGAAGTTGGATTGGTGATTTTGCAGGCCCTGGTGACTTCTGTCCAACCATCGACATTCTGTTGGCACCCATCTTCTCCTGTGCTGGAGAGCTTGGTTGCTGCAAGAAGCATCTCATCAATGTACTTCTCACTGTCTTGAATGCTCCTCAGCCTTGCCACCTTCTCTCTGAGTTCCTCCACTTGTTTCCTCAGAGCTTCAGCATGCAGGCATCCTGCACATGGAACCAGTCCTTCAACTGGCATTAGGACCTCTGTCTGGACCGAGGCAGAAGCTGTAACGGGGGCAACAGCTTTAGCGATACGATTTTTCCCAGCCATTTTTCTGTTCGTGGAGCCTTAGGTATTGTTGGTTGATCTGTAGAGCCCTGGTTAGGAAAGCCTCAACAGGGCAGGGCACTGGAGCCTTTTATGCAGGCCTCAGCTGCTCTCAGGTAATCAGGCCCACTAACTCCTGATTAGGTGTTAGCAGTTTCCAAAACTGAGGAGGTTACTAGAGTTCAGCAATCTACTGTGCTCAAGGAAAGTTCCACTAAAGCATCAAAAAGAAAATAACCTTGCTTTAAAAATATACAAAAAACCCTTTTAAGAGCTCCCAGCCAGAGAGCTAGCAATTTAATGTAATAAAACCCCCCCTCAAATCCTTACTGTTGGTTGATCTGTAGAGCCCTTGTTAGGAAAGCAAATGGCCTTAGGTCGACTGACCTCTCCCTGTAGAATCCATATCAGTGGAATCATCTGAACTTGCAGCCAAAGTTACCCATCTAGAGGAGGGCTGTGCAGATGATGTCATCCATTTATACACACAATCGTTGTCATAATCAGTTTTGTCCCTTATAAATTTCTTGATTTTCAATCCGTGTACGTGATCCTTAAATGCTGCCAGCTGTTTCTCTGCATCAGCCCATTGAGCCTGGAAGCTCTGAGGTTCCTGTACCTCAAGAATCTTGTCTTTCAATTCCGTTGTTTGAGTGGTCAATTTTTTTTTGCTCTACAATTGATCATTCAATCAAGAGAGCAATTAGATCAAAACTACATTTATTTAGAATGGCATTCCATTTAGCCAAAAACTCTGTCATCCGTAAATTGACGTGGAGCTTCAGCATCCTGAGACCCCTAGGAATGATCGTAGACTTTAAATATTGAGTCATGGCTAAACCGTGCAGTTGCACCCAAATCAATCTTTTATGTACCTCTTTCAATTCAAGCATCGTGGGGGGTAATGGATCGGAAACAGAGGAAGAATCTTCAAATAAAGAAGAAAGCTGTCTGAATTGCTGCAATTGTTCTTCTGTGTAATCAAAAACCTGTGAGGCCATTATTGTAAGAGTACCAGAGTTATAAATAGCAAAAATACAGCCCTTGTCAGGAATACACAAACCAATCAATATATAAAAACCCGAACTGAACTAAACAGTTATCCCTGGTCAGAGGTTATCCCTGAAGGATTGTCAATCTAGCCTTTAAACGGGCCAGATTTACACAGTGTGAATGGTTATTCTCCCCAATTATCGGGCACCTCAACCGTCTGAAGAGCTAGGAAGTAAAATCACTGGTGTCTTCCCGTATGTTCGGGAAGTTGTGAAGGTGATTAAGATCCTTTATTGGTTCTGGCCTGTTTTATCTCTTCACAAATATTTTTGTGACAAAGATTTGAGAGTAGCCTATTCTAGAGGGGCCAATTTGAGGTATCTTATAGTTCGATCTACTTCATCAATTGATCGCCCACCTCGCTTTCATGATGATCCGGGCCATTTCTGTTGTGGCTCTTGTGGGTTTTGTGATGGTTCCCTTATTGGTTCATTGTGGTTAAATGAACACACTGCTCAAATATATTATTCCAAATGGCACACTACATGTCAGTCAGGTTATGTGATCTATATCATTATTTGCCCCTGCCTTCTTTATTATGTTGGACGCACAACACGGGCTATGAAAACACGTTTGGCTGAGCATTGATCCCGTTTAAATTTAAACACACTCACTGCTCCGCTGGTGGAGCATTGTCTTCAACATGCTCACTGTTTTGACCAGCTCAGATGGCGTATTTTGGATCATGTCCCATTGGACCCAAGGGGAGGTAACTGGACATTTCAGCTGCAAAAGTTAGAACAACGCTGGATATACAATTGAACAGTCTCTCCCTCGGGCCTGAATATGATGCTGGAATGGCATAGCATTTTATGATCAAGTTTACCTTTGTAATTTCATTTGGGACTTGGCTGATGGAAATTGGTTCCAAACAAGTCAGGGGGTCCTCTTTTTTGTAGGGTTTCCCCTTTCTGATTGGTGGATGAGTGACTGTTCATATGTGATAGGTTGGCTGCAATTTCCTTTGTCAGCAATGGCGTCAGATGCCATCTTTTTAAACAGCGCAGAAGGCTTTCATTTTGCTGAATCGGCATATGGATGGCAATGGGAATTGCTTAACCTGAAGCAGGGTCATTAAGGCGAGGACCCAAAACGTGACACATAGTTGCACACAACTTCCTTTCATTTCCTTTCATCGGTTTGAAAAAAGCTAAGTGTAAAAAAAAATTGTGTTTACTCTAAAAAGTATTAAAAAGGAGCAGTCGCAGCGGGAAGATGGTTCCCTTTATCTATCTTTGTCACGACTGCTCCGACAAAAAGAAAGTGTTTTATGTTTTAGTTCAGTTCGGGTTTTTATATATTGATAGTGAAAAAAGACAGGCAAAGGTCAGCAGTGGCGGCAAGCCCTCGGCAGACGACCTGCCGGCACGAGCTCTCTCCTAGCGACGGGGCGAGCTGCTGGAGAGATGGAGCCAAGTGGGGCTGGCGATCTACCTCTGACCTCTCCGTGATCTACAGGTAGATTGCGAGCTACCTGTTGGACATACCTGCAATAAACCATAAATTCCTTATCGTTCCTCCAGTTTAGTCCTCAACCTCTGGGTAGTGATCCTCCTCCTGCAGCTTGGAGACTGGGCATGTCAAAAACTCATGACATCACTGGATATAGCCTGCTGGTCTCTCCCATCAGCCCCCAGTGTGTCCAGTCTCCATGCAGCAGGAGGACGTAGTGAGCCTAGCTTCTGGGCTCACTTGGGGGAACAGATAAGGAGCATTTAGTGTGACAAATTTTATTCTGATTTTACTTTTGATTTTTACCTTTAATTTTACTTTTAATTCAGTTACCTTTGGTTAATTGGCAATCAGGGATTAGTTCCCTTTAGTTGTTAGGAGCAAATTTCCTTATATTTACAGTAATTTTAAATTTGAGCCTGGCTCTTTAAATTAGTAGCAGCTCTCGCCTTCCCTCCTTGTCAGCTATTTTCACTTGCTGCAGACATTCGCCGGTGCATATCTCTCTCCCTGGACAGTACGGGAGAGAACTCCGGGACCCATAAGCCACACTGAAGCTGTGCGAGACGGAGCCTCTCCGTTGCTGCGGGATTTTAATTTTACTCTGTGGAACTGGCTGAGCGGTCCTCGCCGCGGCTGCCAGGTGCAGCAGCGCGGCTTGAGTATCGGATGAATTCAAGGCGGTAGGAGCAGGCTGCATGGCTTTCGGCCCTGCAGGTAAGGCCTTCGGGCTCTGTCGGTCTGCTGAGGCCTCCTTTTTGCAGTGGCTGTTGTTCTTGTTGCCAAAATTCGTTGGCAAAGGGGCAGCCATTTTCTCTCTAGGTATTTGGACCGCATGGCGAGAGTTGCAGTGAGCTGCCTGTGTGAGGAAGACGACAGGCAGAATAGCTAGATTTTTAGGTCTAGTGTTTTTCTTTTGTTTGTAGGTTTTTTGAGGCTCGGGGGGTTCCTCAGCCTTATGGAGGCTGTTGTCAGTCCTCTTTATTTTTAAGTTCATTCTTAGTTTTATAGGACAGTAGTTTTGGCATTGATCTCTGATGCCACATGTTCTCTCCCTCCTAATCATGTCTCTGAGGAGCATCTGTTAAGTCCCGGGATATTAAGCAAATTGCCAGCTTTTAGGTTCTTCAGTAGCAGAGCCCTAACTTGTAGGTGGAAGGAGGGACAGGCTGGAAGTGTGCGTTTGTGTATTCTATAGTGAAAATTGCCCAAACGCCTGTGGTTTCACAGGGACAGGTTTAGGAAACCTTAGGATATAAAAAAATATATAATAATAATGACAGTTAAACTGTCAACCAAGAAGTGCCTGTGCTATGGTCTATGGCCACCAGAGGGCAGCTGGTACACTCAATAGTGCCTTTCTGTGACTGTGTATATGCAGCCATCATCAGATTGATCATTCTCTGCAAGTCAGGGAAGAAATAACCACAGGGCCACCTCATGGGCACTCAGGGGTTAGTGACTAAACAAGCATCTCTAATGTTCTGCAAATCAAGGTTATATGACCAAGATTTAAAGCTCTTAACTTCTGTCCCTGGGAAATTTGTCGGGCTCTGGTGCCCTAAAAGCCACCGGATGGCAGCGCTGCTCATGAATCACATATAGTATTCAGTG
Source organism: Ichthyophis bannanicus (assembly GCA_033557465.1). Classification (NCBI taxonomy): domain Eukaryota; kingdom Metazoa; phylum Chordata; class Amphibia; order Gymnophiona; family Ichthyophiidae; genus Ichthyophis; species Ichthyophis bannanicus. The sequence goes on from CM066035.1 coordinate 282,694,040, forward strand.
CCCCCATCCCTGGGGGGGGGAGGTGGTAAAATACGAAATCGTATTCCTCATCAGGTTCACACAGGCAGCAACCTCTAAGACCTCCACTTGCAAGGTTGTCAGTGTATCCCACTGCTATTTCTCTGACTGCAGGAAGGCCGGGGGGATGCCTGTGTGTTTCATAGCTCCACTTAGCATGCCCTTTCCAGGAAATTCTCATCTATTTCTAGAGCCTGTGCTGTCAGAGCAGGGCTTTAAGCACTTAGTAGGGGCACTGACCCGTCTGTGCCATCTTGTTAAAGGGCCTGTGCTGAGGGTGAAGAGTAGGACGTCTAGGTAGCACAGTCTGAGGCTTAGTGCTCCAGGGCACTGGAAGGTTTCATAGAGTAAGTCAATACTCTGTGTATGCTCCATGTATTCATCCTATGTTCAAGCGTGCTCACTGCACTGTGTTTGGGTGAGAGGTGCTGGGTCACCCGTATATGTAGATGTGCATTTTGTATGTGCTCACAATTGCTTAGGTATGATTTTGGAGTGCACTTTTTGCAGAGTGAGACTGCATTTCTTTGCTCAGACTGCATTATCAGACTAAGGTAATTTCTCCAGTAATGGGGGGATGTCGACTGTAATAAAGTGTGTGAGGTCCTCATGGTGTTACATGGGGTTGGAGATGCAGTCGTGGGATCTGCTGTGGAGTGAGCTGTCCGAAGGAGCTACAGTGTCACAGTCACCAGTTTCCCTTTCTCTTTGGGCTTTGCTCCCAGATTCTAGCCCCTCTTTCTCTCTGATGTCCAGGACGCAAGGTCCCCGGCCCACTGGACAATCTATTCTCAGCCTTTTCTCAATGCTGGCAGAAGGACTGGGAGAGCAAGAAAGGAAGACCAGGAACCAGCACCAGCTCTGATGTCTCTCCACTGCCAGTGTTTGCTACGGTCACATATTCCCAGTCAGTTATTTATTTGAGTATACTGATTGCCTATAGGTCAGGGTGGCATACAGTCGATTACGGTATTTCTATTTCCCTTGTCCCTGAAGGGATCACAATTTATGTTTTGGTACCTGAGGCAGAGGGTTAAGTCGCTTAATAAAGGCCTGAAGGACCACCGACCAGAAACCCCAGTTTTTATGGCTCAAGGTTGGTGGTCTCGATGGGAATTCAAACCCTTGGTCCTCTGTCAACTTGCCTCAACCACTAGGCCGCACTGCTCGGTGTGAGCTAGCAACAGGGCCATAGGGCCAGGCGCAGCCTGTTACTTCCAAGGCAGAGAGACCTTGGGGAGGTTCCGTTCATAAGGATATGAGAAATGCCATACTGGGTCAGACCAAGCTCTTTCAGGTCCAGTATCCTGTTTCCTAGGGTAGCCAATCCTGGTCTTAAGGACCTGGCTGGTTTCCAAAAAGACGAATAGGCTACTCAATGCTTGTATCGGAGCAAGCAGTGGAGTCATGGATGCTCATATTTTAAGGGTTCCGTTGCATGTACAACAGATGTGACGCTCTGTTGGGTTGTGTGCCTTGTAGAACATCTTGAATTGGTGAAAGTTGGTATAAAAAAAAAGTTAGAATTTTCCAGCTTCTCTCTAATAAAAGGTTATGGACCTTTCCTCCGGGAGCTTGGCCAAAAAATTTGTTAAACTCCGCTACGTTCGGAGATCGTTTCGCGCAAGGCTCTTGGAGTACACAGGAGACCCAGTGGTCAATCAACCGACTGGAAATGCGAGCGATATGCCGGGTGGTGCAGGCGTTCGAAGCTACGGTGACAGGTCGAGCGGTGCGAGTACTGTCTGACAACTCCGCGGCGGTGGCCTACATCAATCGGCAGGGCAGAACCGGAAGTGTAGCCATAGAGGCCGCGGCAGAGGGTCTGTGTGTGTGGATAGAGCTTTGGCTGCCAGCGTTTTCGGTGGCGCATGTTGCGTGTAAGGACATTGTGACGGAGGATTTCCTCAGCTAGGTCCGAGTAGATGCCAGAGAATGGGAGTGGCATCTGGAGGTGTTCGCACAGATCGTTCGCATATGGGGACAGCCAGTAATGGACCTCATGGCGGCGTTTCACTCTGTGTAAACAGGTCGCTTCTTCAGCAGACGACGCGAAAGGAGGTCGGAAGGCATTGGCGCACTGTTTCAACAGCGGCCGTCGTCCAGTCTTCTCTATGTCTTTCCACCGGGGGCATCATAGGTCGAGTGATTCTGCATATCAGGCTGGCCGAGGTGCCCGTGGTATGCCTGTCTCATACGGTTGCTCGACGGGAATCCATTGAGGTTTCCGACATTGGAGATTCTGTTGCTACGGAGTTCCCTTCGAATGTCTCAGGTGCATCGGTTTTTGCTTACGAGGTGGCCATTGAAAGGGCAAGCTTAAGGAAAAAGAGTTGCTCGACAGCAGTCTTTGCCACCTTGCTGCAAAAGAAATAAAATAAAAAAATAAAAAGTCTACGTCCCTTGCATATGTTCATATATGACGCATCTTTGAGGACGGGTGCTCGCGCGACAGCAGTGTCAGTTCCCTTGGTATTAAGTTTTATGCAGGACGGATTTGGTAAAGGCAGGTCCTGGAGAGTTCAGTTAGCAGCTCTGTCTTGCTATAGGGGCAAAGGACAGGGAGTGGCTCTCATGCACAGGTCGATGTGGTACGCTTTCTCAGGCGGTTACCAGACGGTAGCCCTGTCGTAGGATATTAATTCCACCGGGGAAGCTCAAGTTAGTTTTAGGAGTATTAGCTAGCGTGCCATTGGGGCCCTTGCAACAGGCATAGGTTAAGGGTTTTGCCTTGAAGACGGTATGTTTGATGGTCATCTGTTCGGCGAGGCGATTTTCGGAGTTGCAGGCGTTGACCTGTCAGGAATTGTTTCTTGTCTGTCTCCAGACAGAAGGTCGCCTGGTGGCTGGTTCCGTCGTTGCCAAAGGTGGTTTCTATGTTCACCTACTAAAATGGTCTCTCTTCCAGTGCTAGGTGCGGTGGAGGGGAGCGTATTGAACCATAGCTTGCGCTGTTTGGACGTCAAGCGAGCGCTGTGGCAGTGTTTAAAGGTTTCATAAACTTTCGCAAGGCAGATCGTCTCTCTTCGGGGTGTTTGGAGGGCCCCGCAAAGGGACCCAGCGGCGAAGGAGTCCATTTCTGGATGGATTGGAGCGCCGAGTGCTTCGGCTTATCTTCTACGGTAGCGTATAGTCCCAGGGAGCTTACGACATCACTCTACCAGAGTGCAAGCGTCTTCTTGGACGGAACAGTTTGCTTCTGCCAGTGGACATCTGTAGGGAGGCCTCTTGGTTGTCTCTCCATACTTTCAGTAAGCACTACCACCTAGATATTCTGGCGGCTAAGGATGCCGTTTTCAGGGAGGCGGTGTTGAGATCCAGCTGAAAAGGTCCCTCCCAATGATTACTGCTCTGATACATCCCAGAGGTTGAGGACTAAACTGGAGGAATGATAAGGAAATAGGAATTACACTTACCTGGTAATTGTGGTTCCTTGAGTGACTCCAGTTTAGTCCTCATTTCCGCCCGGGGATGGGGTCTTAGCAGTGGTTTTTCTGTTGGGGGAAGTGCAAGGTTAAAAGTGGATATAGGCCTTCACTGGTGTTCAGTCGTTTTGATGCTTCCATTTGTTTTGCGCTACATTGTTATATTATTATATTATGATATTGTTATATATTGTAATATATATTGCTATATTGCTCTGGATTGTGTAGGGCTAGGCATTCGACGGAAAGGAGAGCATGCAGGAAGCAGTCCCTTTCCTTCTGGAAGGGGAGTAGTAGGTAGATAGGTTATATGTTCTGCGTGCCCTTGAATATAATGTTAAGTTTAAAAAAAAAAGTTACTGATTTTTTGCTCCTTTGAGTCTTTGTCAATAGTTCACTGGGGGCTGATGGGAGAGACCAGCAGGCTATATCCAGTGATGTCATGAGTTTTTGACATGCCCAGTCTCCAAGCTGCAGGAGGAGGTTCACTACCCAGAGGTTGAGGACTAAACTGGAGTCACTCAAGGAACCACAATTACCAGGTAAGTGTAATTCCTATTTATCTCAACACAAATCCCAAATATGTAGTCACTACTTCATATTTCAGTATGGTTTATGGTCTGCTTTTTTTCTTGATATACCACTTTTCTATTAGCCATCAAAGCAGTTTACTATATTAAAATAATAGAAATCAGTAAGGAACGCAATTACTCTTAAGATAGAGTAGAGAAAGAAGGCAGTGACCTTAGATTATCCGAGGGGGGGGGGGGGTTGTTGAGAGAAGGTTTTAATATGAAAATGGTGGTAATCAGAAGGAGCTCCATTGCTCATAGGAAAGGAAAGAGAAGGAAGATAATGAGAACAGAAGGCTGTCTAAGGAGGTCAGATGGAGGGTTTCATGGAATAACAGGACAACCCCCCAAATACCATCATAGAAGGAGAAAGGCCTCTTCAAGTAAGTATGCTTTGAATGAGCCCCTAAAATGATAGGATTGTTCTCCGGGAATAAGCAGGAAGTCTGTCCTCACATATGGGTGATGTTATCACCAACGGAGCCTGCGCAGATCCAGTCCTCTGCTTTCAAAGAAAGCTGTTGGGAGCTACACCGCGCATGCGCGGTCACCTTCCCTCCCAAAAGTGCAATTGTACTTTAGTCGTCTTTTTTTTCCACGGAGCACTGCAAATGGGGCTGTCTGTGCACCGCAGATAAAGTTGATTTTTTTCCCACAGTTTTTTTGTATTTTCTTTTCATCAGCTCAATCACCTTTCTGTCACCTGAGTCCACTGCCTCGGCATCGTGTTTTCCTCTCAAGTACTTTCTTTTAATATTTTGGCCTGTGGATTTTTTGCTCGAAGCCTAGCTGGTGGAGACATTGGAGTTTAATCTCGTAGGGATCGTTTTTTCTGCTATGTCTTCAACCAGCAGATTTAAGCAGTGTGGTGAGTGCATCCACACTATGTTCCAGACAGACCGCCATAGCACCTGCATTAAATACCTTGGGGCGGACCATGACATGTCTTCCTGCCCGCTCTGCCTTTTGATGTTGGCTAAGACCCGGAAAGAATACGAAAGGTGGCAGGGGGTGCTGTTTGGTAAGTCTGCCTCGGGATCAGCATTGGGGGTGGAATCCCTGCCATTGATGCCAGCATTGGGCAACTCAGCATTGCGCACTCTGGCTCAGTTGGAGCCCCAAGATCTTTGGGAGTCAGAGTCATCCTTAGAGGACCTTCCCCAGGCGTCGAAGGCTTCATCGAAGCTGAAGTGTAGGTCAGATACTGGCCTGGGGGGTAAAATCTCTGGCACCCCGGTGTGAAGACCTCGACCCGATGCCGGTGACGATGGCCAGGAATGCCCCTCAAAGGTGGTTGGAGACTCTCTTCTGAGGGGTACTGAGGCGTCCATCTACCGACCAGACTTGATGTCCAGAGAGGTATGCTGTCTGCCTGGTGCCAAAATCCAAGATGTTATGGAGAGTTTGCCGAGACTCATCAAGCCCACTGACTATTACCCAATGTTGCTAATCCATGTCGGAACAAATGATACTGCCAGGTATCCCTCGGAACGTATCAAAAGTGACTTCATGGCTCTGGGACAGAGGGTGTAGCAGTTAGGTGCACAGGTGATATTCTCATCAATCCTCCCTTTTGAGGGTAAAGGCCAAGGCAGAGAGGCTCGCATCCTGGAGATGAATGCATGGCTGCGTGGATGGTGTCATCGAGAGCGTTTTGGTTTCCTTGACCAAGGGTCGCAGAGCAGAGATGGCATCCATCTGTCCAAGAAAGGTCAATGCATCTTTGGTAGTAGACTGGCTAATCTTCTGAAGAAGGCTTTAAACTAGATTTGTTGGGGATGGGTGAAGAAAGCCCCAGGTAGGTGAAAGACCCCTGGTAGGTGATACATTAAATATCTTAATGGAAATGGGTAACAGTGGTAACATATGGAAAGCAGGAGTATATAAAGGAGAAAAGCGGGATATAAATACAGTTAAATAAAATAAGATCCCTGATTTTGAAGCTTTGGTGGGAGTGTCTGACTTGGATTTAGTGGCAGTTACAGAAACATGGTTCACAGAAAACCATAATTGGGATGTAACTATACCTGGCTATACTTTATTCAGAAAGGACAGCGTTGGAAGAAGGGGAGGAGGAGTGGCACTATATTTAAAAACTACTGTTAAAGCTTTGGAATTACAGAGCTTAAAAGGGAGAGAGGAGGCATTGTGGGTTAAACTAAAAAGAGGGAAAGGGAAAGAAAAATCTATGTGCATTGGTGTGATATACAGACCTCCCTCACAAGAGGAAGAGGTGGACAGAGTTAATTGAAGACATACGCAGCATTGCTAGGAAAGGGGAAGTGCTACTGATAGGGAGATTTCAATATGCCAGATGTTGAATGGCACATTCCTGCTGCAGTATCATCTAGAAGTAAGGAGATCCTGGATTCTCTACAGGGAGAACTATTCAGGCAATTGGTAACAGACCCCACACGTGAAGGGGCCATACTGGACTTGGTGCTTACCAATGGTGAAAGTGTTTCTGATGTTGTAGTGGGAGATCATTTTGCATCCAGTGACCACCAGATGGTGTGGTTCAGTATTAGGAGGCTGTTAGAATCCATTCAAAGGTGAGGATCTTAGACTTTAGGAAGACTAACTTTGCCAAGATGGGCCAATACCTCAGGGAGTCGTTAGTGGGATGGGAACGGCTGGGGGATGTAGAAAAACAGTGGGCAAAACTGAAAGGGGAGACCGCACCTTCAAAAGGATATAAACATTATGGAGTCACTACAGATGGTGGCTACTAAAATGGTTAGTGGTCTTCATTATAAAGCTGATAAGGATAAAGCGGAATTGCTTAACAAATATTTCTGTCCTGTGTTCACAGATGAAGAATCAGGAGCAGGACCTCAGAAAACACCCACAAACAGGAACAGAAGCGAGGGACATCTTGAACAATTTTCAGAAGACTGTGTTCGTGAGAAACTAGCTCAACTTAAAGTAGACAAAGCGATGGGACCGGATGGGATGCACCCTAGAATACTGAGGGAACTTGGGGACATTCTAACAGCTCCACTGACTGACCTTTTCAATGCCTCATTGGAGTTGGGAGTGGTGCCAAAGGACTGGAGAGAGGCTCATGTAGTGCCTTTACACAAAAGCAGAAGTAAAGATGTGGTTGAAAACTACAGGCCAGTTAGTTTAACTTCGGTGGTGAGTAAATTATTGGAAACGCTGCTGAAAGGGAAAATAGTGAGGTTTCTGGAGTCCAGCGGATTACAGGATCCGAGGCAGCATGGATTCTTTGACTGGGTGACCAGGGAGTTGGACCGAGGGAGAGCCCTAGATGTGGTGTATTTGGATTTCAGTAAAGCCTTTGACACTGTTCCTCACAGGCGACTTATAAACAAACTGAGCACCCTAGGGATGGACCCTAAAGTTACTGCTTGGGTTAGAAATTGGTTGGGTGGGAGGCGACAAAAAGTACAGGTAAATGGAGCTCACTGTGAGGAGAAGGATGATCTCCAGGAAGAAGCAGGAATGTAGTCCTCACATATGGGTATCGTCGGTACCGACGGAGCCTGCGCAGGAACGCTCCCCAGCGTCCAATAGGAACGCTTTTGGGAGCATCCCTCAGCACATGCGTGCTGCCTGCCCGCTTTTCCAACTGTCCCTCTTCAGTTCTTCATTTTCTGCGGAGCCGACAGGACCTATTCCCTGTCACCGTAGAAAATTACATCTTTAAACTTCTTTCTGTGGTCGCGTTTGCCTACCGCACGACGCCTACCAGTACCGCTGGTTCTTTTCTTTTCTTCTAAAAAAAAAACTTTCAGTGTTTCTTTCAGAAACTTTCCTTTTTGGTGCTAGGTGCCATTTTGGGCCCTAGGCCCCATTTTCCTAAATCATGGAAAAGCCAACTAGTGGCTTTAAAAAATGTACTAAGTGTGGCAGTACCATTTCCGTCACTGACACCCATGATTGGTGTCTAAAATGTTAAGGACCTGATCATTCTCCAACTGAATGTCTCTCCTGCATGGGGATGAGCAAAAGAGGAAGACAGAACCGGGCCGCAAAGCTCGGTACCCTTTTTTCTTTGGATGCCAGATCCATTGCATCGACATCGTCGAGGGCATCTTCTTCCTCCCATAGATCTCAGGTAACTAAACATAAGAGCCATTCCTCAAAGGGTAGCTCTCCAGCTAAGCATTGAGAGGCCGTTGGCATTGCCCTTGAGGGAACCACACCTGCAAAACAGCCCCAGCAGGAGGCTTCGGCTTCCAAAGCATCGGTGGGGCTTCAGGATGTTCTCGAGGCCTCAACCTCAAAAGAACTACCTGTGCCATGCTCAGGGGTTCCGGCTGTCCTTACTGGTACAGACACCCAGGCATCGGCAGCGTCGATAGACCAGAGGTTCCTCGCTATCGAGCGCAATATCGCAGCTCTTATCTCATTTGCGGTACCGGTGGTCCCAAGAGCACCGGTGCCGATATTGACACCGATGCCGGTACCGACACCGGTGATGCCTGTACCGACGGTGCCGGCCCCGGTGGGAACTCTTCCTATGCCATCTTTGGCTGGAGGGGACAAAGCGGTACCGGCTCAACTCAGTACCGACTTCAATCGGTACTGGGATCGTGCTTTGCAAGAGCATTGGAGTCAGGAATACTTTGATTCCTCCGATTCCGAAGACTCTGACAATTCTGCTGGCACTAGAGGGTTTCTTCTAGAAGATCCCTCTTCTCCCCAACGCAGAATGTCACCTCCAGAGGACATGTCTTTTCAGGATTTCATCCGTGATATGGCTAAAGATCTTTCAATCACAGTAGCTCCTGAAGAAGAACCCAGAGCAAAGGAATTGGAAATCCTTCAATATCAAAAAACTCCTAAGGAGGCAGCTACTCTGCCTATCCATGAAATTCTGCATAACATGATGCTCAGAATGTGGGAGACACCTCTGACTACTTCTCCTCACTCTAGGAGACTTGATACTATGTATCGAGTCCCACCGTGTCCTGGATTTCAGAAAACTCAGCTGCCACACCATTCAATGGTAGTGGAGTCAACCATGCATAGGATGAAAAGCGCTAAAAGACATGCATCCAATCCTCCAGGTCATGAATGCAGGACTCTGGTTGCTTTTGGATGCAGAACTTTCCAAGCTTCCATGCTTTCAGCTAGGATCAGCTCATATATCCTATATATGGGAATGTTCCTCAAAGAAATCACAGGAGATTTGGAACTTATGAGCCCATTTCTCCCAGATGATAAGAGACAAGACTTTCTTACTCTGGTTAAGCATGCTCAGGATGTCTCCAAGTTTGTCAATCGTGCTTCCTTTGACTGCTTCGAATGCATCAGAAGAACTTCTGCTATTGCCATTGGCGCACGACGGATTGCCTGGCTACAGGCATCAGACTAGGAGACTTGGGTACAGGACAAGTTAAGCAACATTCCTTGCATGGGAGAGAATCTCTTTGGCAAGAACTGGCAGGAGAAGGCTAACGAGTTGGATGCTGACAATTCTACCTTAGATTGTCAAAGTCTACAGCCACTCCAGCCAAAAGAAAGCCTTATAAAAAAACTCTCTTTTAGCAAAAAGAGGAAGTTTTATCCTTCCTATACCCATCAGACTCAAGCTTCAGGTCAGGTTGCCCAAAAGGGACAAACTAGACAACAAAAGAAACCAAAAGACCCGAGAGCCCAACCAGCTCTCCAGGTTCAGCCCCATCAAGGGCTTTGACTCCTTCCTAGAGAGCTTTGCCTTCCTGCTTCTGAGGGGTCCTCAACCCCCCAATATTCCGGGCAGGTTATGCCACTTTGTCAAAAGATGGCATCAGATAACAGCAGAAGATTGGACTTTGTCCATTGTAGGGGAGGGGTACAAACTTCATTTTCACAGCTTAACCCCTCCTACAATTCTAAAGCAATTCTAGATCACGAGGTCTCCACACTTCTTGCCCAAGGGGCAATAGAGGAAGTACCCATTCTTCAACAGGGTGCAGGGTTCTACTCCCCCTATTTTCTTATTCCAAAGAAAACAGGGGGACACAGACCCATTCTAGACCTCAGAGAACTGAACAAATATCTGTTTCGAGAGAAATTCAAGATTTATTTATTTATTTATCTATTTCTTCTATACCGCCCCTTCCAGAGATCAGGGGCGGTTTACATGGAACAAGTTAACAGTTTTGTATACTTCTGATGATTTCTCTGGGAACTCTTCTGCCATACCTTAAAAGCCAGTACTGGCTTTGCTCTCTAGACTTAAAGGATGCATACACTTACATTCTTATCCATCCAGATCACAGGAAATTTCTATGTTTGCTTTTCAGGGGAAGACATTTCCAGTACAGGGTTCTTCCTTTTGGTCTGGCTTCAGCACCAAGGGTATTCACGAAATGCATGGCAGTAGTAGCTGCATTTCTACGAACCCTGGGGATTTTTGTCTTCCCTTACTTAGACGACTGGCTCATCCGAGCCTCCACAGTGACAGAGGCCAGCACTGCACTGTCTCGTACAATGCGAATCCTCCAATACTTGGGATTGGTAATAAACTTCCCGAAATCTCAACTAGTTCCTTCCCAATACCTAGAATTCATAGGAGCCTGTCTGGATAGCAGACAGGCAAGGGCTTTCCTTCCACAAGCCCGGTGTCTTCGCATAATACAGTTAGCTTCCCAAGCAGCAGGCAAATCCTCCCTCACTGCTTGGGAGCTACTGCAGTTACTGGGACACATGGCATCCACAGTTCATGTAGTCCCATATGCTCGCCTCCACATGCGAGCAGCTCAGTGGACCCTCTCCACACAGTGGACACAAGCCACGGGGCATTTTCAGACAAAATAACAATCTCTCAACGACTAATTTTGTCCCCCCAATGGTGGCAATCATTAGAAAATCTGATAGTAGGGTCTCCTTTCCATCAACCCGTCTTTCAGGCCACCCTAACAGATGCATCACAGGTGGGTTGGGGAGCACACCTGAATCATCTCTCTACCCAGGGCACCTGGACTCCACAGGAGGGTGGTTTACACATAAACCTGCTGGAGTTAAGAGCAATTTATTTAGCTCTTAAATTGTTCCACTCCCAGCTCCAGCTACAAGACAGTCCTAGTCCAGATGGACAATCAGGTAGCCATGTTCTATGTTAACAAGCAGGGCGGGACAGGCTCTCTGTCGTTATGCAAGGAAGCTTTATGATTATGGGCCCTCGCCATAGAGCATCAAATTCACCTTCTAGTGGTATATCTTCCAGGCATTCAAAGCCTTTGGGCAGACAAACTCAGTCGAGTACTGCTACCTCACGAGTGGTTACTCCACCTAGACCAGGTGGCAAAGATATTTCATCTCTGGGGCACTCCAGACATAGACCTCTTTGCAAGTCCACTGAATTCCAAACTTCCCCAGTTCTGTTCCAGGATTCTGGTGCACAACTGTCAGGCAAGGGATGCCTTCCTCCTTTACTGGGGTCAGGACTTCCTTTATGCCTTCCCACACATTCCCCTCATCCCCAAGACACTCTTCAAACTTCAGAGAGACAGGGGTTGCATGATTCTCATAGCACCATGATGGCCACGCCAAACGTGGTATTCCCTGCTTCTGCATCTCTCTCAAGCGGCACCTCTGGAGTTAGGGCATGCTCCAGATCTCCTTTCCCAGGAGAACGGGACGCTATGGCACCCGAATTCCCAGTCCCTGCACCTCATGGCCTGGTTGTTGAAGGCTTAGACCTCCAGGATTTCATCCTGTCCCAGCAGGTAAAAGATATCCTTCAGGCTTCTAGGAAACTTTCCACAAGAAGATCTTATGCCTTCAAGTGGAAACGTTTTACTATATGGTGCTCCAAGAAGGGATTAAACCCCCTGGTCCTACCCTTAAAATCGATACTAGAGCATCTCCTTCACTTATCGAATTCTGGGTTAATGACCAATTCGGTAAGAGTCCATCTTAGTGCAATTGCAGCTTCTTATAAGCCTCTAAATGGACAACCAATTTTCTCTCATCCACTCCTATCAAGATTTATTAGAGGCCTTTTATTAACTAAACCTCCCATCAAGCCACCACCGGTAGCATGGGATCTAAATCTAGTTCTCGGGCAGCTCATGAAGCCGCCTTTTGAACCTTTAGCCACTACAGCCCTTACATTTTTGTCTTGGAAGGTCATCTTCCTGATTGCAATCACATCTGCCCGTCGCATTAGTGAATTGCAAGCTTTAGTGGCTGATCCTCCTTATACTAGATTTCATCATGATAAGGTTGATCTCCAGGAACAAGCAGGAATGAGTCCTCACATATGGGTATGTCGGAACCGACGGAGCCTGCGCGGGAAAGCTCCCCAGCTTCCCAGAAAGGAAGCTTTTGGGGCCTCCCACAGCGCATGCGCGCTGCCTTCCCGCCTTCCTGACCAACTCTCTTCAGTTCTTCTTTTTCCGCGGAGCCAGCAGGTCGTGTTCCTGTCACCGCTGAAGAAATTGTTATTTTAATTTGTTTCTTTGACCGTGTGTCTGCCTTCCCCGATTCCGGACCGGTACCGCCGGTCTTTTTTGATTTATTTCTTAAAAAAAATAATAATAATAATAATTACTTTTTCCTCACTTGGTGTGTTTTTTCTGTGAGGCCTCTAGGCCTTCTCAGATTCTCCCTCATGGAGAAACCAGCCTCTGGTTTTAAAAAATGCACCAAGTGTACCAGTACTATTTCAGTCACAGATACCCATGAGTGGTGTCTTAAATGTTTGGGGTCTGACCATTCCATTACGGATTGTCCATCCTGCTCTCTGATGTCCAAACGGGGCTTACAGAACAGAGCAGCCAAGTTTCATATGCTGTTTTCTGCGGATACTCCAGCATCAACATCCTCCAGGTCTTCCTCTCCTGATGGATCTCAGGTAACCAAACATTCTTCAGGCAGGTCCTCAAAGGGCAAATCTCCCTCTAAGCAGCGAGAGGCCCTGGGTTTGACCCTGAGGACCCTGCCCCAGCCAAACAACCCCGGCGGGAAGCTCCGGCTTCCAAAGCTCCTCCTATGGGGTTACAGGTAGACATCGATGGCACGGCCTCGACCGATCTCCTGTTAGACTGCTCTGGGGTACTGGCTAACACCGGTACCGACATCCAGGCAGTTGTGGCGTCTATGGGTACTACGGTACAATCCATGCAGCAGGCCATACTGGCTTTCATTAACGCTGCAACGCCCTCGGTACCGCGACAATCGGTTCCGACTCCGGTTCCGGTACCGCAACCGATACCGGTACCCAGAGCATCTACTTACAGTAGTATGCCGGTTCCGGTCTCCGGTTCTGGAGATTTTCTCGATACCGCTCCGATTCCCGGTACACCCAATGTCGATACCGGTCGGTACGTGTATCGATCTCTGGAAGCTAATATGCGGTACTTTGAATCATCTGAAGATTCTGATACCTCAGATAATTCTGCTGATGTCTCTTTTACTCTTCCCGAGGAGCCCTCTTCTCCAAAAAGGAGAATGTCTCCTCCAGAGGATTTGTCCTTTCAAGACTTCATTATTGAAGTAGCTAAAGGACTCTCCATATCTGTAACCTCTGAAAAGGAACCTAGAGCAAAAAAATTGGATATTTTAGGATACTCTAAGGTTCCCAAAGAGGCAGCCACCTTACCCATACATGAAATTCTTCAAGAACACATGATGGACTTGTGGGAGGCTCCTCTCACCCTATCTCCACATTCTCGACGTTTGGACACCATGTATCGGGTTCCTCCTTCTCCTGGTTTTCAAAAAACTCAGCTCCCTCACCACTCTATTGTGGTGAAGTCTGCTATGAAAAAGATAAAGAGTACCAAAAGGGCACTCTTCTACTCCTCCAGGAAGAGAATGTAGGACTCTGGATGCTTTTGGTAGAAAAATCTTCCAAGCTAGCATGCTTATCGCCAGAATCAATTCATACAGCCTCTATATGGGCATGTTTTTGAAAGAGATTGCACTGAAGATACGTCATTTTCTCCCCTTTATCCCAGAGGATAAAAAGGAGGAGTTCCTTCTTTTGCTAAAGCAAACTCAAGATGTTTCAAAGTTCTCCAACAGAGCAGCCTTTGACTCTTTTGAGGGAGCTAGCAGAGCCTCCGGCATTGCCATAGCTGCTCGCAGACTTGCTTGGCTCCAGACCTCTGATTTGGAACCCTGGGTACAAGAAGGCTTGGGCAATCTGCCCTGTACAGGTGAAAATCTGTTTGGCAAGGAGTGGCAAATCAAAGCCACTCAAATGGATGCAGAGAATGCTGCTTTAGATAGACTTTCTAAGTCTACCTCTACCCCTGCCAAGAAAAAACCTTTTAAGAAGCCTTTCTATAAAAAGACCAGATTTTCCACAAATACTGACCAGCAATCTTCCCAAGTTCGCTTTGCTCCTAAGCGTCAGCAATCTAAACAGGCCAGACCAAAGTCTACAGGGGCTGCTACAGTCCAGCAGTCCCAACCTCCTCAGAGTTTTTGACTTGATTCTAGAGAACTTAACCTTTCTGGCTCTGCAACAACCAGACCCTCTCACCATTCCAGGAAGGTTAACTCACTTTGCTCCCAGATGGGAACAAATCACATCAGAACAGTGGACCCTCTCTATCATCAGAGAGGGCTACAAACTACATTTCTCCAGCCTTCCTCCCCATACCATGGTGAGACAATTCAATTCTCCCCCATCTCTCCTGTACCTGTTGGGCCAGGAGGTGACCACTCTTCTCACCCAAAAGGCAATAGAAGAGGTTCCTCTTCCTCAACAAGGGTCAGGTTTTTACTCCCCTTATTTTCTCATCCCCAAGAAAACAGGGGGGTACAGACCCATTCTGGATCTCAGAGAATTGAACAAATTTCTATACAAGGAGAAATTCAAGATGCTTTCTCTAGGCACTCTCCTTCCATACCTACAGAGTCAGGACTGGCTTTGTTCTCTAGATCTCAAGGATGCGTACACACATATACTCATCCATCCATCCCACAGAAAATTCCTACGGTTTCTGTTCCAGGGAAAACATTTCCAATACAGAGTACTTCCCTTCGGTCTAGCCTCTGCTCAAAGGGTATTTACCAAATGCATGGCAATAGTAGCTGCATTTCTACGCACTCTGGGAATCTTTGTCTTCCCATACCTGGACGACTGGCTCATCCGAGCTCCATCTCAGTCCGAGGCTCAGACTTCCCTGGATCACACCATACGCATACTGCAGTATCTGGGACTTGTCATCAATCTGCCAAAGTCTCAACTCACCCCTACTCAGTTCCTAGAATTCATAGGGGCCTGGCTAGATACCACCACTGCAAGGGCCTATCTTCCTCAGGCCCGTTGCCACCGTCTAGTGCAGTTGGCCTCTCAAATTCAGTCCAGAAGCCACTTGACTGCCAGGGAGATGCTACAACTGCTAGGCCACATGGCATCCACAGTTCATGTGGTGCCTTATGCTCGCCTACATATGAGAGCAGCTCAATGGACTTTGTCCACCCAGTGGACCCAAGCATCAGGAGCTCTCTCAGACCAAATAGCAACCTCAAAACGTCTTTTTTGGTCTCTCCAATGGTGGATATCCACTCAAAATCTGTTGTTGGGGGCCCCCTTCCAACCTTTGTTACCCCAAGCAACTCTCACTACAGATGCCTCCCAAACAGGTTGGGGAGCTCATCTCCAAGACCTCTCCACTCAGGGCACTTGGTCTCCACAGGAGACCACCCTTCATATCAACCTTTTGGAGCTCTGAGCAATTTTCCTTGCTCTCAAGGTCTTTCATACCCTCCTCATCAACATGACAGTCCTTGTTCATACCGACAATCAAGTAGCCATGTTCTACATAAACAAACAAGGAGGGACTGGCTCTCTGTCGCTTTGCAACGAAGCTCTAAAATTGTGGGCCTTCGCCAGAGAGCATCAAATCCATCTCCTGGCAGTATACCTCCCAGGAATCCAAAACTCTTGGGCAGACAGACTCAGTCGAGTTCTGCTTCCACACGAATGGTCCCTGCACATGGATCAGGTACTCAGAATCTTTCAGAAATGGGGAACCCCGGACATAGACCTGTTTGCAAGTCCGTGCAATGCCAAACTTCCCCGGTTCTGTTCCAGAATTCCGTGTCAGGGAGCTCAGGCCAAGGATGCCTTCCTCCTTCATTGGGGCCAGGCCTTCCTATATGCCTTTCCACCCATTCCTTTGATTCCCAAGACTCTATTCAAACTTCAGAGGGATCAAGGATCTATGATCCTCATAGCTCCATGCTGGCCACGCCAAGTGTGGTACCCTCTACTTCTGCATCTCTCCCAGGCACCCTCCCTGGATCTGGGAGCTGCTCCAGACCTTCTGTCTCAAGAGGAGGGGACTTTGTGGCACCCAAACCCCAAGTCCCTTCACCTCAGAGCTTGGTTATTGAAGGCCTAGACCTTCAAGACTTCAATCTTTCTCAACAGGTGAAGGATATCCTCCATGCATCTAGGAAACCTTCCACCAGGCGTTCTTATGCTTTTAAATGGAAAAGATTTTCCATTTGGTGTGCTGAAAAGGGTCTTAACCCTCTAGCACTATCTTTGAATTCTTTACTCGAATATCTCCTGCATCTTTCCAATGCAGGACTTAAAACCAATTCTGTAAGGGTCCATTTGAGTGCTATTGCAGCATCTCTTCAGCCTATCAATGAACAATCTGTTTCCTCTCATCCTCTTATTGCAAGATTCATGAGAGGTCTAACTTTAACTAAGCCTCCCATTCGGCCTCCTCCGGTGGCATGGGACTTAAACGTGGTTCTTGGTCAGCTTATGAAGCCACCCTTTGAACCCTTAGCCACTACCTCCTTGAAATTCCTTTCCTGGAAAGTCATTTTCCTTATTGCAATCACTTCTACTCGCCGCATCAGTGAACTGCAGGCTTTAGTGGCTAATCCACCTTATACAAGGTTCCATCATGATAAGGTAGTCGTTAGGACAAATCCTCACTTTATGCCTAAAGTGGTCTCACCTTTTCATCTTAATCAAGAGGTATATTTACCTGTCTTTTTTCCAGCTCCTCATGCATCCAATGCAGAGAGGAACCTTCATACTCTAGACTGTAAAAGAGCTCTTGCCTTTTACCTCCACAGGACACAGCAACATCGAAAGTCTTCTCAACTTTTTGTTGCTTTTGATCCTTCTCATTTAGGACTTCCAGTCTCAAAAAGAACACTGTCCAATTGGATTGCTCAGTGTATTTCTTTTACTTACCAGAGTAAGAACCTTTCTCTGGAAGGCCATGTCACAGCTCACAATGTGAGAGCCATGGCCACATCTATGGCTCATCTTCATTCTGTTTCCATCGATCAAATCTGTCGAGCAGCCACCTGGGCCTCGGTTCACACCTTCACAGCCCTTTACTGCTTGGACAAGGACTCCCGCCGGGATGCCTTGTTTGGTCAGGCTATCCTCAGACACCTGTTCCATTCTTAAACAACTCCTGCCCACCTTCCCTGAATGGATGCCTGAGATCCATAGGAAGATGAGAAACCCTTGGAGGGGGATCTCCCCGGCATCTTAGCTAGGGAGTCCCCATATGTGAGGACTCATTCCTGCTTGTTCCTGGAGATAGCACAGTTACTTACCTGTAACAGGTGATCTCTGGGAACAGCAGGAATTAGTCCTCACAACCCACCCACCTCCCCTAGGAGTTGTATCTCTCTCTCTCTCTTTCCTTTCCTCTCTCTATTGTCTCAGCTTTAAACTCGAACTGAAGAGAGTTGGTCAGGAAGGCGGGAAGGCAGCGCGCATGCGCTGTGGGAGGCCCCAAAAGCTTCCTTTCTGGGAAGCTGGGGAGCTTTCCCGCGCAGGCTCCGTCGGTTCCGACGTACCCATTTGTGAGGACTAATTCTTGCTGTTCCCAGAGATCACCTGTTACAGGTAAGTAACTGTGCTTTCTTCAAACTCACCCACACTTTATGCCAAAGGTGGTTTCGCCTTTTCATTTAAACCAGTCAATTTATCTAACTGTATTTTTTTCCGAGGCCTCACACCTCTAATGCAGAAAGAAACCTTCATACTTTGGGTTGTAAAAGGGCCTTAGCCTTTTACATTCAAAGAACACAGCAACATAGAAAGTCCTTGCAACTTTTTGTAGTTTTTGACCCTAGTCATTTGAGACTTCCAGTCTCCAAAAGAACTTTATCTAAATGGATTGCCCAATGCATATCCTTTACTTATGAGAGTAAGGGTCTTCCTCTTTAGGACCATGTCACAGCTCACATTGTGAGAGCCATGGCAGCTTCTATGGCTAATCTCCACTCTGTGTCTGTGGATGACATTTGTCGAGCAGCCACCTGTGCTTCGGTACACACCTTCACAGCCCACTACTGCCTAGATAAAGCCTCCCGTCGGGATGCCTTCTTTGGCCAAGCTGTTCTTCAAAATCTCTTTCAAACCTAAACCAACTCCTACCCACCAATCCTGGTGGGATGCCAGAGATCCATGGGAGGAAGGATTCTCACCTTTGAAGGTGGCACCTTCCTGGGGATATCTCCCTGGCATCTTCAGCTGGGGAATCCCCATATGTGAGGACTATATTCCTGCTTGTTCCTGGAGATAGCGTAGTTACTCACCTGTAACAGGTGATCTCCGGAAACAGCAGGCATTTAGTCCTCACAACCCACCCACCTCTCCTAGGAGTTTTCTCTCTCTCTCTCTCTCTCTCTTTGTCTCTTTCCTCTCTCCCTCTATCCTTTCACTCAGCTAGAAACTTAACTGAAGAGGGACAGTAGTAAAGACGGGAAGGCAGCACGCATGTGCTGAGGGATGCTCCCAAAAGCGTTCCTATTGGACGCTGTGGAGCGTTCTCTCGCATGCTCCGTCGGTACCGACGATACCCATATCTGAGGACTAAATTCCTGCTGTTCCTGGAGATCACCTGTTACAGTTGAGTAGCTACGCTTTACCAGTGGTGTGCCCCATGTTTCTGTCCTTGG
The DNA here is from genome assembly GCA_033557465.1 of Ichthyophis bannanicus. Classification (NCBI taxonomy): domain Eukaryota; kingdom Metazoa; phylum Chordata; class Amphibia; order Gymnophiona; family Ichthyophiidae; genus Ichthyophis; species Ichthyophis bannanicus. The sequence continues at coordinate 282,712,914 of CM066035.1, forward strand.
TCCGATTCTTTTTAACATCTTTCTTAGTGATATAGCGGAAGGGCTGTCGGGTAAGGTTTGCCTCTTTGCGGATGATACTAAAATCTGCAATGGAGTAGACACCCAGGAAGGTGTAGATAACATGAGGAGGGATCTAGCTAAGCTTGAAGAATGATCTAGAATTTGGCAGCTTGTATTTAATGTTAAAAAATGCAAGGTCATGCATTTGGGCTGCAGCAATTCAAGGGAGCAATATAGTATAGGGGGTGAAGAACTTTTGTCCACTAAAGAAGAGCGGGACCTAGGCATGGTTATGTCTGATGATCTTAAAGTAGCTAAACAGGTAGAAAAGGCGACGGCAAAAGCTAGAAGGATGCTTGGGTGTATACGGAGAGGAATGGCTAGCAGAAAAAAGGAGGGGATAATGCCTCTATATAAGTCTTTGGTGCGACCTCATTTGGAGAATTGTGTGCAGTTCTGGAGACCGCACCTTCAAAAGGATGTGAACAGGATGGAGTCGGTGCAGAGGATGGCTACTAAAATGGTTAGTGGTCTTCATTATAAAAGCATATCAGGACAGACTTAAAGATGTTAATATGTACACCTTAGAGGAAAGGCGGTATAGAGGTGATATGATTGAGATGTTTAAATACCTCCGTGGCATTAATGTTCAGGGAGAGAACCTCTTTCAATTGAAAGCAAGTTCTGCTATGAGGGGACATGGGATGAGGGTGAAGGGAGATAGATTCAGGAGTGATATGCGGAAATATTTCTTTACGGAAAGAATAGTGTATCAGTGGAATAGTCTCCCAGTGGAGGTGGTAGAGATGAGGACAGTAACTGAATTCAAAAAAGCATGGGACAAACACAGAGGATCTCTAAAGGTAAAAAGGGGACTGTTGTAGTTGTTGATATGGAAGGAGAGACTAGATAGGCCATGTGGTCTTTTTCTATCATCATATTTCTATGTTTATAAAGCAGCCCCGCAGCGGGTGTCATCAGCAGAGTTGGGGGTTTGAGTCGGGTTTCCCCGATGCCATCATCATCAAGGATTTTCCTGTCAGGGACCCGACGCTGTCCTCGACGTCTTCAAGGCTGGCAGATGCCTCTGAGAAGCCGTCCAACATCGAGGCCCGGATAGTGGCCCTGTAATGCAGCTTTGCGATGTTCATTGAGGCACAACGGGGCCTGACTCTCGTTCACTCTGGGTCATCGGCACCTGCTACGGGGCTGTCCTCGACAAGGACCTCCCCAGGGGATGCCCAACTCATTCTCAAGAGGCTGGCTCGTTCAGTGTCAGTTCCGTTGGCGACATACTTGAGGACCGACGTGGCATTGGGTATGGCTACGCTGGAGTTCAGACGCCGGTTGTCATCGATTCCGAGCCATGCTGATGACCGTTGGGCACTTGGCAATTCCTCCAGCTATGAGTCAGCGTGAGAGATAGATAAGGAGTCTCCCAACAGCATCCTCCACTGGGACATTCCCTCCGACCCATCCCCACCACACCATTGGCAGCAGTCACCTCCAGGAGGATCTTACCTTCCTAGAGATTGTGCGGGAGCTGTCCCAGGCAGTGGTGGTGCCTGAGGGACATGTGGCTTACCGAGGATCTTGAGATCCTCCAGTGCGAGGCTCCTCCTCAGGAGGTGCTGATGGTGCCCATGTCCCCCATCCTTGAACGGCTGCTGTTCAGGGTGTGGGAGACCCCAGTGACTGTGACAGTTGTGAACCGTTGACGCAATTCATGGTATCGGGGCGGCCAGAGGCCCTGACTTCCAGAAAACACAACTGCCACATAACTCCATGGTGGTGGAGTCAGTTATGCGTTGCATCAGAAGTCAAAAGACGAACTCCTCGATGCCCACCCGCAGGGAGGCACTCACCAGGGATGCTTTCAGCAGGAAGTGTTCCCAGGGCTCCATGCTCACAGACCAGATCCAGGCATTCCAGCTGTACATAGGCTTATACTTGCGGAACCTGGCGAAGGAACTCACCGGGTTCTCAGCTTGTTTATCAGGTGGAACCCCTTGAGCGCTTCAGGATGGTCAAAGAGTGCTCCAAGTTTCAAAGTCAGGCAGCCTTAGACGGTTTTGAATTGGTGATGGGTAGCTGTGGTGGGCATTAGTGGCCACTGCCTTTTCTGGCTACAGTCCTCCTACTTAGAGCAGTGGGTTCAAGACAAATTAGCTAATGTCCCTTGCAGGAGAGAGACTTTTAGGCAAGCCCATGACAGAGAAGGCAGACAAGCTGGAGAAGGAATTCATGATCAGAACCAGGCTGTCCAAAAAAGTGTCTGAACCTTCCTGCAGGAAGACTTATGAGAAAAAGCCCTTCCACCCAAAGACTAAGAAGGCTTACGTGAACTTGCCCAAGTTTCAGACCTATCACGCTCCCCCTCGGGGGCAGCAGACCAAGGGCCAGGGACATGACCTCCATAAGCCAAAGGCTCCCAAACCCCAAACAGCACCCCATCCGCTGCTTGGTGGGAGCTTTTGACTCCTTGAGCATAGCCTCCCTCCTCCATGAGGTACAAGGCCCTCATGGGAGGGATGGCTGGTCCACTTTGCAAACCAGTGGCCAAGCATCACCACAGACACCTGGGTGTTGCAGGTGGTCAGGGAAGACTATCCCCTCCACTTTGCCCAGCTGCCTCCTCTCACCAGGGGAAGTTCCCATGGACCCCCTAGCACAGAGAACCTTCTGCAAAGGGAACTCGAGTTCTTGCTCAAGGATCAAGCGGTGGAGTCTGTCCTCCAACCTCTTCAGGGCTGGGGATTCTATTCCTGCTACTTCCTTGTCCCCAAGAAGACAGGGGGCTTCCGGCCCATTCTGGATCTGCGGGACCTCAACCGCTTCCTGGTCAAGGAAAACTTCAAAATGGTATAGAAACATGTCAGAAAAAGAACACATGGCCTATCTTGTCTGCCCTTCCATATGAATCACTACGACAATCCCCTTGTTTCCTTTAGAAATCCTGTGTTTGTCCCATGCCTTTTAAAATAAAGACACAGTCCTCATCTCTACCACCTCCACTGGGAGACTATTCCACGGATCTACCACTCTTTCCATAAAAAAATATTTCTGCATATTACTTCTGAGTCTATCCCCTTTCACCCTCATCCTATGCCCCCTTGTAGCAAAATTAGCTTTCATTCGAAAGAGGCTCTCCTGTGCATTTATGCCACGGAGGTTTTTAAACATCTCAATCATATCACCTCTATCCTGCCTTTCCTCTAAAGTATACATATTAAGATCCTAAAGTCTGTCCTCATGCTTTATAATGAAGACCACCAACCATTTTAGTAGCCACCCTCTGTACCAACTCCAGCCTGTGTATATCCTTTTGATGGTGCAGTCTCCAGAACTGCACACAGTTCTCCAAATGAGGTCGCACCAAAGACTTATACAGGGGCACTATCACCTCCTTTTTTTCTGCTAGTCATTCATCAACCTATGCACCCAAGCATCCTTCGTGCTTTTGCTGTCGCCTTTTCTGCTTTTTTAGCTACTTTAAGATCATCAGACACAACCACACCTAGGTCCCACTCTTCTTTTTTGGACAGTACTTCACCCCCTATACTATATCACTCACTTGGATTGCTGCAGCCCAAATGCATGACCTTGCATTTTTTAGCATTAAATCTCAGCTGCCAAATTCTAGACCATTCTTCAAGCTTAGCTAGATCCCTCTTCATGTTATCTACACCACCTTGGGTGTCTACTCTTTTGCAGATTTTGGTATCATCCGCAAAGAGGCCAACCTTACCCGACAGCCCTTCTACAATATCAGTAACAAAGATGTTAAAAAGAATTTGACGAAGAACAGATCTCTAGGGCACATCACTGGTAACCTCCTCTTCCTCAGAGTGAGCTCCGTTTACCTTTGTCGCCTCCCACTCAACCAGTTTCTAACCCATGCAGTAACTTTAGGGTCCATCCCTAGGGTGATCAGTTTGTTTATAAATTGCCTGTGCGGAACAGTGTCAAAGGCTATCTCCAGGAACAAGCAGGAATGAGTCTTCACATATGGGTACGTCGGTACCGACGGAGCCTGCGCGGGAACGCTCCCCAGCTTCCCAAAAAAGGAAAGCTTTTGGGAGCATCCCACAGCGCCTGCGCGCTGCCTTCCCGCCTTTCCTAACCAACTCTCCTCAGTTCTTCTTTGCCGCGGAGCCAGCAGGTCGAGCCCTGTCACCGCTGAAGAAGTTCTTTATTTTATTTTATTTCTTTGGTCGCGTGTCTGCCTTTCCCGACTCCGGACCGGTACCGCCGGTCTTTTCTTTCTTTCTTTAAAAAAAAAATATATATATCGATATTTTTCCTCACTTGGTGAATTTTTCTTCTTAAGGCCTCAGGGCCCACAAGAAAATTTCCCTCATGGAAAAACCAACCTCCGGGTTCAAAAAATGCACTAAGTGTAGCGGTATTATTTCTGTTACAGATACCCATGAATGGTGTCTTAAATGTTTGGGTCCTGAACACTCCATTCCAGATTGTCCGTCCTGCTCCCTAATGTCTAAACGGGGGTTACAGAACCGAGCAGCTAAGCTCCATGTGCTGTTTCCCGCTGAGGCACCGGCAGTAGCATCGACATCTTCCAGGTCTTCTTCTCCTGAAGGATCTCAGGTAACCAAACATAAACCTAGCAGGTCCTCGAAGGGTAGATCTCCCTCTAAGCATCGAGATGCCTCCGGGCTTGCCCTCGAGGACCCTGCAACAGCCAAACAACCCCGGCGGGAAGCTCCTGCTTCCAAAGCTCCTCCTATGGGGTTACAGGTTGACATCGATGGCATGGCCTCGACCGATCACCTGTTAGAATGCTCTGGGGTACTGGCACAATCTCCCGGTACCGATCTCCAGGCATTCATGGCGTCGATGGATCAGAATGTTCTGTCCATGCAGCAGGCTATTTCAGCCTTCATTCAAGCTGCGACGCCGGCGGTACCGCAACGAGCTCCGTTGTCGGTATCGGCTCCGGTACCGGCACCAGCGCCGATACCGGTTCCGACCGCATCGACATCGACTAGGACAACGGTTCCTTGTCCAGGGCTGTTTCTCGGTACCGATCCGGTTCCGAAAACGCCCGATGTCGATACCGCTCGATACGCGTATCGAGCGCTGGAAGAGCATCCTGACAGGCGGTACTTCGATTCCTCTGGTGATTCTGATTCATCAGATGAATCACCTGAAGTATCCATAGCCCTTCCTGAAGAGCCTTCTTCTCCAAAAAGAAGAATGTCTCCTCCAGAGGACTTGTCCTTTCAAGACTTCATAAGAGAAGTAGCTAAAGGACTATCTATCTCAGTAGCCTCTGAATCAGAGCCTAGAGCAAAAAAATTGGATATTTTAGGATACCCTAAGGCTCCTAGAGAGGCAGTCACCTTACCAATTCATGAGATTCTTTATGAACACATGATTGATTTATGGGAGACTCCTCTCACTCTCTCTCCTCATTCTCGCAGGTTGGACACTATGTACCGTGTCCCTCCCTGTCCTGGCTTTCAAAAAAACTCAGCTGCCTCACCATTCCATTGTGGTGCAGTCAGCTATGAAAAGGATAAAGAGTACAAAGAGACAATCTTCTGCTCCTCCAGGAAGAGAATGCAGAACCTTGGATGCTTTTGGTAGGAAAATCTTCCAGGCCAGTATGCTTATTGCCAGAATCAACTCATATAGCCTCTACATGGGTATGTTTCTAAAAGAAGTGGCAGAAAAGCTGCACACTTTCCTCCCTTTTATTCCAGAAGATAAAAGGGAAGAATTCCGCATGTGGCTTAAGCATACTCAAGACATCTCCAAGTTTTCAAACAGGGCAGCCTTTGACTCCTTTGGAAGGTGCCAGTAGAGCCTCAGGCATTGCCATAGCTGCTCGCAGAATTGCTTGGCTCCAGGCTTCTGATTTAGAACCCTGGGTTCAAGATGGCTTAGGAAATCTGCCCTGTACAGGTGAAAATCTATTTGGCAAAGAGTGGCAAATTAAAGCCACTCAAATAGATGCAGAAAATTCTGCTCTGGATAGACTTTCAAAGTCTACCTCCATTCCTGCCAAGAAAAAGACTTTTAAAAAGTCTTTTTTCAAAAAGGGCAGGTTTCCTTCCACTTCTGGCCAACAATCTTCTACAGGTCGCTTTACCGCTAAGCGTCAGCAACCTAAGCAGGCCAGCCCTAAGTCTACAGGGGCTGCTCTAACTCAGCAGTCCCAACCCCCTCAGGGTTTTTGACTTGATGCTAGAGAACTTAGCCTTTCTGGCTTTAACACAGCCAGAACCTCTCACCATTCCAGGAAGGTTAGCTCAGTTTGCTCCCAGATGGGAGCAAATCACATCAGAGCAGTGGACCCTCTCCATCATAAGAGAGGGCTACAAACTTCATTTCTCAGATCTTCCTCCCCACACCATGGTGGGACACTTCAATTCTCCCACATCTCTTCTCGACCTTTTAGGTCAGGAGATAACTACCCTTCTTGCCCAAGGGGCAATAGAAGAAGTTCCTCTTCTTCAACAAGGGTCAGGGTTCTACTCCCCCTATTTTCTCATTCCAAAGAAGACAGGGGGATACAGACCCATTCTAGATCTCAGAGAATTGAACAAATTTCTATGCAAGGAGAAGTTCAAGATGCTTTCTCTGGCACTCTCCTTCCATACCTTCAAAGTCAGGATTGGCTTTGTTCTCTAGATCTCAAGGATGCGTACACACATGTTCTCATCCATCCATCTCACAGGAGATTCCTGCGTTTTCTTTTCCAAGGAAAACATTACCAATACAGAGTGCTTCCTTTCGGTCTGGCCTCTGCCCCAAGAGTGTTCACCAAATGCATGGCAGTAGTTGCTGCATTTCTACGCACTCTGGGAATATTTGTCTTCCCATACCTGGACGACTGGCTCGTCCGAGCCCCATCTCAATCAGAGGCCCAGATTTCCTTAGACCGCACAAGGCGCATTCTGCAGTATTTGGGACTTGTGGTAAACCTCCCAAAGTCTCAGCTCATCCCTACTCAGTCCCTAGAATTTATAGGGGCCTGGTTGGATACCACCACTGCAAGGGCCAACCTTCCTTAGGCCCGTTGCCAACGTCTAGTGCAGCTAGCCTCCCAGATTCAGTCAAAGAGCCACTTAACTGCCAGGGAGATGCTACAACTGCTAGGCCACATGGGTTTCCACAGTACATGTGGTACCCTATGCTCGCCTACACATGAGAGCAGCTCAATGGACTTTGTCCACCCAGTGGACTCAAGCTTCAGGAGCTTTCTCAGACCAAATAGCAACCTCCAAACGTCTCTTTTGGTCTCTCCAATGGTGGATGTCCACTCATAATCTGTTGCTGGGGTCCCCTTCCAACAGTTGCCCCAAGCAACCCTCACAACAGATGCCTCCCAAACAGGTTGGGGAGCTCATCTACAAGACCTCTCTACCCAAGGCACTTGGTCCCCACAGGAGACTTCTCTTCATATCAACCACTTGGAACTTCGAGCAGTGTTTCTAGCTTTCAAGGTCTTTCATACCCTCCTCAGCTACAAGACAGTCCTTATTCATACAGACAATCAAGTAGCCATGTTTTACATAAACAAGCATGGAGGAACTGGCTCTCTGTCACTTTGCAACGAAGCTCTAAGATTATGGGCCTTCGCCAGAGAGCATCAAATCCATCTCCTGGCAGTATACCTCCCAGGAATCCAAAATTCTTGGGCAGACAGACTCAGTCGAGTTCTGCTTCCACACGAATGGTCCCTGCATATGGATCAGGTACTCAGAATCTTCGAAGAATGGGGAACCACGGACATAGACCTCTTTGCAAGTCCGTGGAATGCCAAACTTCCCCAGTTCTGTTCCAGAATTCCGTGTCAGGGAGTTCAGGCCAAAGATGCCTTCCTCCTTCATTGGGGTCAGGGCTTCCTGTATGCCTTTCCACCCATTCCCTTGATTCCCAAGACTCTATTCAAACTCCAGAGGGATCAAGGATCTATGATCCTTATAGCTCCACGCTGGCCATGCCAAGTGTGGTACCCTCTACTTCTGCATCTCTCCCAAGCCCCCTCCCTGGACTTGGGAGCTGCTCCAGACCTTCTGTCCCAGGAGGAAGGGACTTTGTGGCACCCAAACCCCAAGTCCCTTCACCTCAGAGCTTCGTTACTGAAGGCCTAAACCTTCAAGACTTGAATCTTTCTCAGCAGGTTAAGGATATCCTCCATGCTTCCAGGAAACCTTCCACCAGGCGTTCCTATGCTTTTAAGTGGAAAAGATTTTCCATTTGGTGTGCTGAAAAGGGTCTTGACCCTCTTGCACTACCTTTAACTTCTTTGTTAGACTATCTCCTGCATCTCTCCAATGCAGGACTTAAGACAAATTCAGTAAGAGTCCATTTGAGTGCTATTGCAGCATCCCTTAAGCCCATCAATGGACAACTTATCTCCTCTCATCCTCTTATTTCAAGATTAATGAGAGGCCTAACTTTAACTAAACCTCCCATTAGGCCTCCTCCGGTGGCATGGGACTTAAATTTGGTTCTTGGTCAGCTTATGAAGCCACCTTTTGAACCCTTAGCCACTACCTCCTTGAAATGTCTTTCCTGGAAGGTTATTTTCCTCATTGCAGTCACTTCTGCTCGCCGCATCAGTGAACTGCAGGCCTTAGTGGCTAATCCACCTTATACAAGGTTCCATCATGACAAGGTAGTCCTTAGGACAAATCCACACTTTATGCCTAAAGTGGTCTCACCTTTTCATCTTAATCAAGAGGTATATTTACCTGTCTTTTTTCCAGCTCCTCATGCATCCAGTGCAGAGAGGAATCTTCATACTCTGGATTGTAAAAGAGCTCTTGCTTTTTACTTACATAGGACACAGCAACATAGAAAGTCTTCCCAGCTTTTTGTTGCTTTTGATCCTTCTCATTTGGGACTTCCAGTCTCTAAGAGAACACTGTCCAATTGGATTGCTCAGTGTATTTCTTTCGCCTACCAGATTAAGAACCTTTCTCTGGAGAGCCATGTCTCAACTCATAATGTGAGGGCCATGGCCACCTCTATGGCTCATCTAAATTCTGTGTCCATCGACCAGATCTGTCGAGCAGCCACCTGGGCCTCTGTTCATACCTTTACAGCCCATTACTGCTTGGACAAGGATTTCCGCCGGGATGCCTTGTTTGGTCAGGCTGTCCTCAGACACCTGTTCCATTCTTAAACAACTCCTGCCCTCCTTCCCTGGATGGATGCCTGAGATCCATAGGAGGAAGCAGACCCCTTTCAGGGTCTCATATCCTTGGGGATCTCCCAGGCATCTCAGCTAGGGAGTCCCCATATGTGAAGACTCATTCCTGCTTGTTCCTGGAGATCGCACAGTTACTTACCTGTAACAGGTGATCTCTGGGAACAGCAGGAATAAGTCTTCACAACCCACCCACCTCCCCTAGGAGTTGTATCTCTTTTCTGTCTTTCCTTTCCTCTCTCTCTATTGTCTCAGCTTTAAACTCGAACTGAGGAGAGTTGGTTAGGAAAGGCGGGAAGGCAGCGCGCAGGCGCTGTGGGATGCTCCCAAAAGCTTTCCTTTTTTGGGAAGCTGGGGAGCGTTCCCGCGCAGGCTCTTTCGCTACCAACGTACCCATATGTGAAGACTTATTCCTGCTGTTCCTAGAGATCACCTGTTACAGGTAAGTAACTGTGCTTTACTGAAATCTGGATACACCACATCTAGGGCTCTCTCTCGGTCCAACTCCCTGGTCATTCAGTCAAAAAAAATCAATCAAATTTGTCTGACAAGACCTGCCTCTGGTGAATCCATGCTGCCTCGGATCTGGTAATCTGTTGGACTCCAGAAACCTCACTATTTTCTCTTTCAGCAGCGCTTCCAATAATTTACTCACCACTGAGGTTAGATTAACTGGCCTGTAGTTTTCAACCACATTCTTACTTCCGCTATTGTGTAAAGGGAACACATGTGCCTCTCTCCAGTCCTCGGACACCACTCCCAACTCCAATGATGCATTGAAAAGGTCAGTCAGTGGTGCTGCAAGTACGTCCCCAAGTTCCCTCAGTATTCTCGGGTGTATCCCATCAGGTCCCATCACTTTGTCTATTTTAAGTTTAGCTAGTTTCTCATGAACACAGTCTTCGGAAAATCATTTGAGATCCCTGTCGCTTCTGTTCCTGTTTGTGGGTGTTCTCCAGGACCAAGCAGGAAGTCATTCCTCACATATGGGTGACGTCAGTGCCGACGGAGCCCCCGTGCGGAGCATTTCCCCAGTTTTTAAAGAAAGCCTTTGGGAATTGTAGCGCGCATGCGCTGTCTCCTTCCCCCCAAGGGTGCCATCTTGCTCAGTCTTCTTTTTTCCGCGGAGCTCGACGGACGTAGTTCATTTTTCGCCGAGGAAAAAGTTGATTACCCTGTTTTTTGTCTTCCTTCTTCGGTTCGACGCGGATCCTTTTCCCACCTGGGCCCGATACGCCGGTATCGAGCCCACTCTCTCTTTTTCGGTTTTTGTCCTTCGTGACTAGCGTTCGCGCCATTTTTCTTTTTCACTGGCAGCCCTGTCTTTCGACCTCGCAGGGGCCTTTTTTCCCCCGATCACTGCCAGCGGGTTTAAAAAGTGTGATCGGTGTAAGAAACTTATGTCTCTTACCGACACACATGACTGCTGCCTCCGTGCCTCGGACCCGATCATGACCCGATGATCTGTGGTCCATGTGGCAAAATGTCCTCGACGGCGTTGAAGAGTCAGCAGCACCAAAAGGGCAGAATCGTCTCTGACTCCGCGTCCGGACAGGCCTGGACCTCGTAAGAGGCCTCGACGTCTCGGGACTCCGGCCCCGAGCAGCGTCGGGGTTCCTCTGAGCGGGGGTCTCCTTTGCAGGAGCAGAGCAGGAAGAAAAAACCCGCAAGGGCGGCGTCGGCGGACGCATCTGGTTCCTCAAGGGCCAGGTCGCATAGCCCCGACCGCCGTCCCGGGTCTTCGGAGTCGGAGAGGCCTGCCAAACAACCTCGTCTCGAGATGGAGTCTCCTGGGCACGTGAGTACTGTAGTCCTCATGGACTCTCCTCCAGGGGAGCCGACGTCGGGCCCGATGCCATCAGGGCCCGAGTCGGGGGCTGCTTTGTCTCCTGAGCTCGGAATCAGGTTGACGGCCTTGGAGAGCAGCTTGGCTGCCTTCATGGAGCAGCAGCGGGCACTGATCGCTGGTCTCACTGGTGCATCTGCCCCGACCACCGGGACATCGACGTCCATAAGAACATAAGATATGCCATACTGGGTCAGACCAAGGTCCATCAAGCCCAGTATTCTGTTTCCAACAGTGGCCAATCTAGGTCATACGTACCTAGCAGTTTCCCCAAGGGACACAGGTTCCACAATGCTTGTATTGGTTCAAGCATTGATATCCTGGGTCCCTTCTTAATAATGGTTTATGGACCTTTCCTCCAGGAACTTGTCCAAACCTTTTTTAAACCCAGCTACACTAACAGCCTTTACTACATCCTCCGGTAACAAATTCCAGAGTTTGATTACACGTTGAGTGAAAAAATATTTTCTTTTATTAGTCTTAAATAGTTTACCCTGTAGCTTCATTGCATGTCCCCTAGTCTTTCTATATTCTGATAAGGTAAACAATCGATCTACGTTTACCCGTTCCACTCCGTTCATTAATTTATAGACTTCTATCATATCTCCCCTCAGCCGTCTCTTTTCCAGGTTAAAGAGCCCCAACCTTTTTAGCCTTTCTTCATAGGAGTAGCCTTCCATCCCCTTTACCATTTTGGTGGCTCTTCTCTGAACCTTTTCTAAAATTGCTATATCCTTTTTAAGATATGGCGACCAGAATTGCACACAATATTCAAGGTGCGGTCTCACCATGGAACGATATAGAGGCATTATAATATCTTTTGTTTTATTTTCCATTCCTTTCCTTATCATACCTAGCATTCTATTTGCTCTCTTGGCCGCCGCTGCACACTGGGCCGAGGGTTTTAACATGGTATCCACAAGGACGCCTAAATCTTTTTCTTGGGTGGTGGTTCCTAATGTGGAACCTTGCATCGTGTAACCATAGTTTGGGTTGTTCTTCCCTAGGTGCATAACCTTGCACTTCTCCACATTAAATTTCATCTGCCATTTTGATGCCCAGTCTTCCAATTTATCAAGATCCTCTTGCAATTTTCCACAATCCTCCTGGGTTTTAACAACTTTAAATAGTTTTGTGTCATCAGCAAATTTGATAACCTCACTCGTTATTCCACTTTCCAGGTCATTTATGAATATGTCAAAAAGCAGCGGACCCAGCACAGATCCCTGGGGTACACCACTATTCACCTTTCTCCATTGGGAAAATTGGCCATTTAGCCCTACCCTCTGCTTTCTATCTTTTAACCAGTTCCTGATCCACAGTAGTACACTGCCTCCTATCCCATGACTCTTTAGTTTTGCCAAAAGTCTCTCATGAGGGACCTTGTCAAAGGCTTTCTGAAAGTCCAGATACACAATATCAACCGACTCACCTTTGTCCACCTGTTTATTCACTCCTTCAAAAAAAACATAACAGATTAGTAAGACAAGATCTTCCTTGTCTAAAGCCATGTTGGCTGTCTCCCATTAGGTCATGACTATCTATATGCTGAGTAATTTTATTCTTTATGATGGTTTCTACCATTTTTCCCGGTACTGATGTCAGGCTCACCGGTCTGTAGTTTCCCGGATCACCCCTCGAACCCTTTTTAAAAATTGGTGTTACATTGGCGATCCTCCAATCCTCAGGTATTAGAGATGATTTTAATGATAGTTCACAGATTACTGATAGCAGGTCTGCAATCTCAAATTTCAGTTCTTTCAACACCCTTGGATGTATACCATCCGGCCCAGGTGATTTGCTACTCTTCAGTTTATCTAATAGTTGTAGGACATCTTCCCGATGTATCGATATTTCCTTCAATTCTTCCACACCTTTAAATACCACTTCAGTCGTGGGTAACATCCCTACATCTTCCTCGGTAAAGACCGAAGCAAAGAATTCATTCAGTCTCTCCGCTATCGCCTTGTCGCCTCTTAGTGCTCCTTTAACCCCTTTATCATCTAATGGACCAACTGACTCTCTCACGGGTTTTTTGCTACGAATGTACTTGAAAAGGTCTTTATTTCGCGTTTTTGCTTCCGCAGCAAGCTTCTTCTCAAATTCTCTCTTTGCCTGCCTTATCAATGCCTTGCATTTGACTTGCCAGTGCTTGTGCTGTTTCCAGGTTTCATCATTTGGCTCTTTTTTCCATTTCTTGAAAGATGCTTTTTTGGCAACAACAGCCTCTCTGACCTCAGCTTTAAACCATGCTGGCAATTTTTTGGACTTCCTTCCACTTTTCTTAAAGCGTGGAATACAGCTGGTCTGGGCTTCCAAGATAGTATTTTTCAACAACACCCAAGCTTGATGTACGTCTTTAACCTTTGCAACTGCTCCTTTTAGTTTTTTCTTAACTGTTTTCCTCATTCTATCATAGTCTCCCTTTCGAAAGTTAAGGGGTAGTACTGTGGATTTCCTTACTATCCCTCCTCCACTAATTAAATCAAAGGCGATCATGCTATGATCACTATTGCCAAGTGGCCCCAACACCCTTATCTCTTGCACTACATCTGGTGTTCCACTAAGGACTAGGTCTAATATTGCTTCCCCTCTGGTCGGTTCATGAACCAGCTGCTCCAAGAAGCAGTCATTTATTTCATCTAGGAACTTTATCTCCCTAGCATGTCCTGTTGTGACACTGACCCAGTCGATGCCGGGGTAATTGAAATCACCCATTATTATTACTGCACTGTAACTTTTGCTAGCTTCCTTGATTTCTTTGAGCATTTCATCATCCATTTGTTCATTCTGGCCAGGCGGACGATAGTACACCCCCACTGCCATCGCCTTCCCCTTTTTACATGGAATTTCAATCCATAGAGATTCTACAGCAAATTTTGTTTCTTGCAAAACTTTAATCCTTTCTGACTCAATGCCCTCTCTAACATAGAGCGCAACCCCTCCACCAATTTGATCAGCTCTATCATTTCGATATAGTTTGTACCCAGGTATCACAGTGTCCCACTGGTTGTCCTCCTTCCACCATGTCTCTGATATTCCAATTATATCTAACCTCTCGTTTAGTGCTATATATTCTAACTCTCCCATCTTGTTTTGTAGACTTCTAGCATTTGCATACAAGCATTTTAGAGACTGTATTTTATTCATATTAATTTGGCTATTGGTAGACATGGGTAATTTGGGATCTTTAAGTTCTGTCTGCTCCATACTCGAGGGCATTTGGGCTACTTTACTCTTTTTTGGAACCTCTCTGCTTTTTGTAGTATCCTTCAAGGATACATTCTTCCGAACCATGCGCTCTTGGGCGACTGTCGGCTTTCCCCTATTATCTAGTTTAAAAGCTGCTCTATCTCCTTTTTAAAGGTTAATGCCAGCAGCCTGGTTCCATCCCGGTTAAGGTGAAGCCCATCCCTTCGGAAGAGCCCCTCCTTTCCCCAGAATGTTCCCCAGTTCCTAACAAATCCGAACCCCTCATCTCTGCACCATTGTCTCATCCACGCATTGAGACTCCGGAGCTCTGCCTGCCTATTGGGTCCTGCGCGTGGAACGGGAAGCATTTCGGAGAACGCTACCCTGGAAGTTCTGGATTTCAACTTCCTACCTAAAAGCCTAAATTTAGCTTCCAGAACCTCCCTACCACATTTTCCTATGTCATTGGTACCAACATGTACCAAGACAGCAGACTCCTCCCCAGCACTATCTAAGACCTTATCTAGGTGGCGTGTGAGGTCCGCTACCTTCGCACCAGGCAGGCATGTTACCAGGCGATCCTCACGTCCACCAGCCACCCAGCTATCTACATGCCTAATGATCGAATCACCAACTATAACTGCTGTCCTAACCCTTCCCGCATGGGCACTTGGCCCTGGAGAAACCTCCTCGGTGCGAGAGGGGTTTACATCACCTGGAGGACAGGTCCTAGTAACAGGATCACTTCCTGCCACACCAGGGTGATGCTGTCCTGTCACGTGACCTCTCTCCTCCATGGCAACAGGGATGCTGCCAGACTGGAGGTGGGACTTCAGGACTATATCCCTGTAGGTCTCGTCTATGTACCTCTCTGTCTGTCTTATGTTTTCCAAGTCTGCTACTCTAGCCTCTAGAGAACGGACTTGTTCCCTGAGAGCAGAGAGCTCCTTGCACCTAGTGCACACGTAAGACCTCTCACCAGCTGGGAGAAAATCATACATGTGACACTCAATGCAAAAGACTGGAAAGCCCACATCCCGCTGCTGGTCTGCTGTCTGCATCTTAGTTTTAAGTTTGTGTTTAGATCTTTAAGTTCTATATGTACTAAAGGGTGCAATGGATATTTATACCACTAAAACTGTTCCTAAGAAGTTTAATATACCTTGTTCACCTGAAGCTTAATTAATCTCAGGTCCTTGGTGTATGACTGATTTGGGTAATGAGCTTCACCTGAGAGCACCTCCTGTCTTTTAAGTTGTGCAAGTACCTATAAAGCTGTGATTTTCCCAGGGGAGGGTGGGTGTGGGGAGGGAGGGAGGGATATAACACTTATTAAAAAAGGGCTGCTACACAGTACCTTGTCCTGTGCTGCTGAGGAAAACTATATTCTGATTTGATTTAAATTATAGCTCTTTGCTGCTACTAGGCTCTAACCTATTATGAAATTTAAACTACAAGCTCTCTGCTGGATTCTAAATTTAACCAGAAAGCTCTCTTCTGTGTTTTAATTTGAAACTAAAAGTACTTTGCTGATGCTAGGCCCTGAGTGACTATGAAATTTAAACTACAGCTGTCTACTGGGTATGAAAGGTAACCAGAAAGTTCTCTTCTGTGTTTTTAAATTGAATCTTAAACTGTTGCTACTAGTCCAAGTCCAAGTCCAAGTCGACCCTGGAGGCCGAGCCGATCCTCGAGTCCATGCGAGCTCAAGTCGATCCTCGGCCATGGTCTCCCTCGGCGTCGGGGCGGAGGGCATCGGTGCCCGCCCGACCGGAACCGCTCGATTCCTCCTCCGAGGAGTCGGGCGGGGAGACTGAGGATGAAGAGTCACCTGACACCTTTCGGACTCGGTGTGTCCCATCAGACTCACCGGAGTCCGAACCTCGGAGACTATCCCCACCGGAGGATACCCGGTTCTCAGACTTCGTGTGGGATACGGCCAAGGGCTTGGCATTCCCCGCGGATCCGGAGGAGGAGCCTCGAGCTGAGGAGCTCGAGGCCCTCCAGTATGACTCTCCCCCGAAGGAGGCCTTTACTGTTCCGGTTCCTCCGATGCTGGAGCGGCTGCTCTTCCGCATGTGGGAGACCCTGGCCTCGACGCCGGTGTTAAGCAAGCGGGTCGATTCCATCTATCGAGTCCGCAAGAGGCCCGGGTTCCAAAAGGCACAATTACCGCACCACTCCATGGTTGTGGAATCGGCCATGCATCGACTGAAAAGTCAGAAGATGCACTCCTCTGTGCCTCCCGGCCGGGATGCCCGGAACCTGGATGCTCTCGGTAAGAAGTGCTTCCAGGGCTCTATGCTTGCTTGCCGTGTCCAGACATACCAGCTCTACATGGGCATGTACCTTCGAGACCTGGCAAAGGAGATTGCCGGGTTCTCTGCTGGTCTCTCCGAGGAACCTTTGCAGAGGTTCCAGGCCTTGTCCACCGGTATTCGAGAGTGCTCGAAGTTTATCGCTCGAGCAGCCTGCGATGGCTTTGAGGCTTTGGCCTGAGTAGCCGGGACATCTGTGCCCGCCGATAGGCTTGGCTACAGTCATCCGACCTCGAGCCATGGGTACAGGACAAGTTGGTCGATGTCCCCTGCCGAGGTGAAAACCTTTTTGGCAAACCCATGGCTGAAAAGGCTGCTGAACTCGAGACCGAGACTCTGACCAGGACTAGGCTGTCCAGAAAAACCTCTGCCCCTTCTCAGAAGAAGAAGGGCTCGGGACAAAAGACCTTTTACCCAAGCAAGACATCTGCCTATAAACAATACCCTCATTATCAGGCCTCTGCAGCTCCCCAACAGGGTCAGCAGGCCAAGGGGCAGGGTCATGGGCCCCGTAGGCAGAAGGCCCCCAAGCCACCAACACCGGCTCCTGCACAGCAGGGCAGGGGTTTTTGACTCGGAAAGCATAGCCTCTCCTCCTCAGCTGGCTCATATCAGCACAGGAGGCCGGCTGGCCCTTTTTGCCCACAGGTGGTCAGCCATCACATCAGATACCTGGGTGCTCCATATAGTCCAACAGGGCTATCTTCTTCTTTTTCACCAGGTCCCTCCCTCCTTTTTTACAGGGGAGCCTCCAAGACCCCCTCTGCACAGGGACCTACTCCTACAGGAGTTGGCAAGTCTGCTAAAGGAACAGACTGTGGAACCAGTGCCCCACCAACTGAGAGGTCACGGCTTTTATTCCAGGTACTTTCTGGTACCAAAAAGAACAGGAGGCCTCAGACCCATCCTAGACTTGCAAAACCTCAACAAGTTCCTGGAGAGGGAAAAGTTCAAGATACTTACCCTTGGAATCCTGCTGCCCTACCTCCAGCAGGGAGATTGGCTATGCTCCTTAGATCGAAAGGATTCTTATACTCACATCCTTATTCATCCAGACCACAGACAATATCTCAGATTTGTTGTGGGAGGAAACCACTATCAGTACAGATTACTACCCTTTGGCCTAACCTCCGCCCCCAGGGTATTCACCAAGTGCCTGGCGGTGGTGGCGGCCTACCTAAGGCTTCAAGGTCTTTTCGTGTTCCCATACCTGGACGACTGGCTCATAAGGGGCCAGTCTTCACAGGAGGCCAGTCAAGCCACCCTTCGCACTGTGGCTCTGCTTCAGCACTTGGGGTTTGTCATAAACTTCGCAAAGTCCACTTTGCTCCCGTCCCAGAACATGGAGTTCATATGGAGCCAGGCTAGTCACCCTTCAGGCGAAGGCTTTTCTGCCCGTGGACAGAGCCCACAGATTAATGGATCTAGCCAGGCAGTTTCGCAGCAATTCCTTGGTCTCCGCCAGGCAATTCCTGAGACTTCTCGGCCATATGGCTTCCACGGTTCATGTAACCCCCAATGCCCGCCTGCAGTGGAGTCTTCGATCTCAGTGGCATCAGGCCACAGGGAGCCTTGCAGACTCAGTAAGAATATCCACACTGCTCGCCTCCTCTCTGCAATGGTGGCTTCATCTTCCGAATCTGGTGCTCGGAGTGTTTTTTCAAACCCCTCCGCACTCTCAAGTGCTGACAACCGATGCTTCTCTTCAAGGTTGGGGAGCGCATTGCCAAGGGGCATGTACTCAGGGTCTCTGGACCCCTTGGGAGGCTGCACAGCAGATAAATTTCCTGGAGCTGCGGGTGATACGCTTAGCTCTGAGGGCCTTCTCCCATCTCACGTCTCACCAGTCGGTACTGGTCCAGACGAACAATCAAGTTGCCATGTTTTACGTGAACTAGCAGGGCGGCACAGGCTCCTTCCTTCTATGTCAGGAAGCACAACTGCTGTGCTCCTGGGCTGTCAATCACGGAATCCTTCTCAAGGTAGTCTACCTCCCAGGTCAAGACAATTACCTGGCGGACAGACTGAGCAGGATCCTGCAACCACACGAATGGAGATTGAATCCATTGGTGGTTCAGCAGATCTTTCTGAGGTGGGGCCTCCCCACCATGGATCTTTTCGCTAGTTCTCTGAACCGGCAACTTCCGAGATTCTGTTCCAGACAACCGCATCCTCTCAGAGTAGCAGCGGATGCGTTTCTGCTCCCGTTGTCCGAAGGCCTACTGTATGCGTTTCCTCACACGCCACTAGTGTCCAGAACACTGTTCAAAGTACTCAAGGACGGGGTCTCCATGATTCTGATAGCCCCCTGGTGGCCAAGGCAACCGTGGTTCCCACTCCTGCTGCAACTGGCGGTGGACACTCCTATTCCTCTGGGATTCAACACGATCTCCTGTCTCAAGAACAGGGATCTCTCTTACACCCCAACCTCCAGTCCCTTCATCTGATGGCCTGTCTGCTGAAAGGGTAGTTCTGGCTCCCCTACTACTGCCTACAGAGGTGGAAGACGTAGTCTTAGCCTCTAGAAGGCAATCCACCCGGAAATCCTACGCTCTTAAGTGGCGTAGATTCTCCGCATGGTGTGCTCAGCACAGCGAGAATCCCTTCTCGTTCTTGGTAGCGGTAGTATTGCAATATTTGCTTTACCTCTCCAATCTCGGCCTTAAGTCCAATTCTGTCAGAGTTCACCTCAGTGCTCTCTCAGCGCACCACTCGCCGGTGGATGGGAGGCCTTTTTCCAACCACCCTTTGGTGGCTCGTTTCCTCAGAGGCGGCCTCCTGCTTAAGCCTCCTCTACGCCCACCGGCCCCTGAGTGAGATTTAAATGTGGTCTTACAGCGGATTACTTGTCCGCCATTTGAACCTATGGCTACCTGTCCTCTCCGTTTTCTCTCCTGGAAAACTTTGTTTCTGGTAGCTCTTACCTCTGCTAGGCGAGTAAGTGAACTTCAGGCGCTAGTGTCTGATCCCCCTTACACTAGGTTCTACGGGAATAGGAGTCTTACGGACTCACCCTAGGTTTCTCCCTAAGGTTGTCTCCTCTTTCCACCTCAATCAGGAGGTGGTGCTTCCGACTTTCTTTCCCAGACCGCATGCCAGCCGGGCTGAGATGGTCCTGCATATCCTGGACTGTAGGAGGGCGTTATCCTTCTACCTTGATCGTACGCGGGAGCACCGGAGGGCGGTTCAGCTCTTCGTTTCTTTTGACCCCAAGAAGTTGGGGTTACCTGTCTCCAAGCGTACTTTGTCCATATGGGTTGCTGACTGTATCGCCTGGGCTTATGGGGCAGCCGGCCTCTCATTGGAGGGTTGAGTCACGGCTCATCGTGTCAGGGCGAAGCCTGCGTCAGTGGCTCATCTCTGCTCTGTTCTGTTGGCAGACATCTGCCGGGCCGCTACTTGGTCTTCAAGCCAGACTTTTGCGGCCCATTACTGCCTTGAGAGGGAGTCCTGCAGGGACAGTGCTTTCGGACAGGCAGTACTCCATAATCTCTTTGGTGTTTAGGCAACTCCTTCCCTCCGGCCCTGAAGTTGGGCTACCGGTCGTGGGCGTTCTCAGAGAAGATTCCTTCCTTACGTTCTGACGCTCTAGAGGGAGCTCCTTTTTTCGGCTTGGGGTCTCCAGTAGCCTTAAGCTGGAGAGTCCCATATGTGAGGACTGACTTCCTGCTTGGTCCTGGAGAAAGAGTAGTTACTCACCTGTAACAGGTGTTCTCCAGGAGCAGCAGGAATCAGTCCTCACAACCCTCCCTCCTCCCCTTGGAGTTGCAGTCATATGATTCATTTTTTGCTCTTTTTGCTGTCTTTTAGCTATGTCATCAGACTGAGCAAAATGGCACCCTTGGGCGGGAAGGGGACCGCGCATGCGCGCTGCAATTCCCAAAGGCTTTCTTTGAAAGCTGGGGAAATGCTCTGCACGGGGGTTCCGTCGGCGCCGACGTCACCCATATGTGAGGACTGATTCCTGCTGCTCCTGGAGAACACCTGTTACAGGTGAGTAACTACTCTTTTTCTGAGGTCCTGCTCTTGGTTATTCATCTGTGAACACAGATCTGAAATATTTGTTAAGCGTTACCCCTTTATCCTCATAAGCTTCTACGTATTCCTCCTCTTCACCCTTGAGTCTGATAGTACCACTTTTGCCCTCTCTCTTCTCACTAACATATATGAAAAATGTCTTATCCCCCATTTTATTGTATTGGCTGTTTCCTCCTCTCTTTGAATCTTTGCTTTCCTGAAAACTTTGCAAGTTTCTCTAAGTTTTTCCAAATATAGATTCCTGTCGTCCTCTCTGTGGTTTCTTGTATTTCATGAAGGCCTCCCTCTTTTTCTTCCCCTTTTCAGCTTCTAATTTCAAAAAACATAGTAATCTCCTTTTCCTTTTAGCTTTATTTACCATTTTAACAAAAAGGTTTGTTGCCCTTAAAATCTCCCCTTTCAGTTTTGCCCACTGTCTTTCTACATCCCCCAGCTGTTCCCATCCCACTAACAACTCCCTGAGGTATTGGGCCATCTTGGCAAAGTTAGTTTTCCTGAAGTCTAAGACCCTCGCATTTCAATGGATTTTATCAGCCCTAGTCGCAATACTGAACCACACCATCTCATGATCACTGGATGCAAAAAGATCTCCCACTATAACATCAGAAACACTTTCTCCATTGGTAAGCACCAAGTCCACTATGGCCCCTTCACGTGTGGGTTCTGTTACCAGTTGTCTGAATAGTTTGCCCTGTAGAGAATCCAAGATCTCCTTACTTCTAGATGATGCCTGTCAGACGGCTGCCTGGGTGAGAATCTTCAGTCTTGGCAAGTGCATATCTCTATATGATTTGCAAGGTATTGTGGGCAATGTAGTTCATTCACACCAGACACAGCTGCTGACAATAATTTAGTTGTACTCTTGGGTAAAGCCAATAAGATATTTATTTATGGGGTTATTTCTCCCAACACAGATATGCTTGGTAGCACATAAAATCAGGTAACTTGCTTTCAGTGTTAACTTGGAAAAACAAAGTCAAAATCAGGAAAACAACAAATGAAAAGTCACAAAGCAAGAAACAAACTGTTCTTTTCAGGTTAACTTCTGATTACTTCCCACATAGATTCAGAAGTGATTCTCTCCTAGCTCACAAGCAATTAGATAAGGCTTAATTGCTAGCAGTTATCCAGCTGAAACCCCTTAGCTGGCTTGCTTTCTACTGTGTGGGTCAGATCCTGCTTCAGGAGCTTTTCTGAGTAGATTAAAGAACAAATTTGTATTTCTTTGTGATGGTTGCTGTACTTTATAACAGAAAGTTACCAACGGAGTTTAGATAGAGAACAATCCATATAAATAGGATCTTCATCTGCTATTATTCCCCCTTGTTCAACAAGCATGGGTTCAATATCATGGATTGGCACAGATGAATCTCTCAATGGAGCATTTTCAGGAGAATACTTGTTTCCCTGCTGTCTTTCAAGGTTATAGCTAGGGCATAGATCAGTGTTCATACCTGAGCTTCCATTGCTGCTAGAGTTCCTCTCTATATAGCCTGGCCAGTATGTAGTCCAGTTCTTATGTCCAGCCTTCCTATCCAGATCCCTGGACACTGGATCTCTCTTCACATACCTTCTGGCACGGGTCTTAGGGTCCCTTCCACGTGCAGCCGTCTCCCTCACAGGTAGCGTCTGGAGATTCCTAGCTCTGCAGCACCATTCCTCTGGCTTTCCCCAGTCCAATGGTGTATGCTGGCCCTTGGAATACCTCCCAGTATACGTACTGCTTTGGACTCTTCTAGACCTCTCAAAGGCTTTTCTCCTCTTTCTTCCAGAGGGTCTCTTTCCCTCTCTGTCCGTCTGGTTTGGCTTCTGCTTCTGATAATCCTTCAGATGAAACTGATGATCAAACTCAAGCTGATTCTCAGGATACTGAGGACAATTCTCTGGATATCCAAGGTGATCATGAAGATGGTCATCTGTAGAATAAACTCTACTCTTATTCTGCTTAGATGAGTGCTCCTCCCTAACACAGCGCAGCTGTGCTGAATCAGGCCCTGCCCTTTGAGATGAGTGCTTAGGGATTACCTCATAGCCCTCCTGATTGAACACATGTTTCCCCACTTCAGCTCCTCTAATGGCTGTTGGAAACCTGGTGCATTCTGGGACTGGTAGTCTTTTATGGGAAAATTCTGTTTTCTTAATTCTACCAGAACTGACAGGTTGCTTGTTCAGAGTCACTTCACCTTTTCTATAGCTCCTTCCTGAGCTATGATAAGCTTCTTTATCACATGCCGCAGCAGTGATGTGCCAATCAACATCTGGCATATTAAAATCCCCTATTAGTAGCACCTCCCCTTTCCTGGCAATGCTGCGTATATCTTCAATTAACTCTCTGTCCGCCTCTTCTCCATGTGAAGGATGTCTGTATATCACGCCAAAGCAGATAGATTTCGCTTTCCCTCTTTCTAGTTTAGCCCACAGTGCCTCCTCTCTCCTTTTTATTGCCCTGTGTTTCTATAGCTTTAATACTTTTTTTTACATATAGTGCCACTCCTCCTCCCCTTTTGCCAACCCTGTCCTTTCTGAAGAA
The DNA here is from genome assembly GCA_033557465.1 of Ichthyophis bannanicus. Taxonomy (NCBI): domain Eukaryota; kingdom Metazoa; phylum Chordata; class Amphibia; order Gymnophiona; family Ichthyophiidae; genus Ichthyophis; species Ichthyophis bannanicus. The sequence continues at coordinate 282,736,022 of CM066035.1, forward strand.
AGTATAGCCTGATATATTTACATCCCAGTCATGGTTGTCCATGAACCATGTCTGTTTTACTGCCGCTAAATCCAAGTCAGCCTCTCGTATTAAAGCCTCAACATCTGAGATCTTATTTCCCATGCTATAGTCATTTATACCCACTGCTTTCCATATGTTGCTCCTTTTACCCATTTCCATAAAGGTATTTGTTTTACTTACCTGGGGGCTTTCTTCACCCATCCCCAAGAAATCTAGTTTAAAGCCCTCTTCAATAGGTTAGCAGGTCTGCTACTGAAGACACGTCTACCCTTCTTGGACAGATGGACGCCATCTCTTCTCTTCAACTCCTGGAACAGCATCCCATGGAAACCAAAACACTCTCGATGACACCATCCACACAACCATGCAATCATCTCCAGGTTGGGAGCATCTCTGCCTTGGCCTTTACTCTTAACAGGGAAGATTGAAGAGAACACCACCTGCACCCCTTTTTTCTTTCTCCCTCTGTCCCGGAGTCATGAAGTCACTTTTGATATGCACAGAGGTATATCTGGCAGTATCATTTTTCCTGACGTGGATGAGCAACATTGGGTAATTGTCAGTGGGCTTGATGAATCTCAGCAAACTCTCCACAACATCTTGGATTTTGGCACCTGGCAGACAGCATACCTCTCTGGACATCAAATCTGGTTGGTAGATGGACACCTCAGTGCCCCTCAGAAGAGATTTATCAACTACCACTACCCTTTGCTTTCTTGTGGTCACTGATTCTGCAACTTTGGGGTGCTTGAGCTCTGGTTCTTCCCATTCCAAGGATGCTTTCACCTCCTCCAATTCCAGGGCTGCATAATAGTTATTCAGTTCAAGGGCTGGAGGAGTTAGCTTGGTGATTCTGCAGGCCCTGGTGACTCGTGTACATCCTTCGTCATTCTGTAAACTCCTATCTTCTCCTCTGCTGGAGAGCTTGGATATTTCAAGAAGCATCTCCATGTACTTCTCACTATATTGAATGCTCCTCAGCCTCGCCACCTCTTCTCTGAGCTCCTCCACCTGTTTCCTGAGAGCTTCAGCATGTAGGCATCCTGCACATAGAACTGGTCCTTCAACTGGCATTGGGACCTCTGTCTGGACAGAGGCTGAAGCTGTAACGGGGGCAACAGTTTTGGCGATATGATTTTTTCCAGCCATTGAGTTGGTGGATCTTAGGTACCCGTTGAAGCAAAAGATAGAGAGACCTACTAAAGTAGCATCTGGTTTCCCAGAAAAAGCAGTTAAATCTAGTTTGTGTGTTCTAAATGTGCTGTTCAAAATCTCTGTGTGTAGCTAATTGGGGAAGTGCCCTATAAAGCAAGATTGCTCACATGGGATAAGTGGGAGTTAGGGGGTGCACGGATGGAACTTACACCTAATGGGGTGTCAGTAGCTTTAAAGAGCCAAGAAAGATACCAAAAGCAGAGTTTTAAACCTACACCACTAAATAAACTATTTCCCCTTTTGAATTAAAGCACCAAAAAGAATGTAGCTTTGTTTTAAACATGTTCCAAAATCCTTTGAAGAACTCTCAGGCAAAGTGCTAGTAATTAAAAAGCCACACACTCTTATCTTTGCTTGAAATGTAGAGCCCCTGTTAGGAATGCTTCCACAGTGCTAGGCTCTGAAGACTTTTATGCATCCCTCAGTTTCCCTTGGAACCTTGCTCCTGCAGGGAGATTGGCTATGCTCCTTAGATCTCAGTGATGCCTACACCCTCATCCTCATCCATCAAAGGTACCATCATCAGTACCTCCGATTCGTCATGGGCAGATGAGATTTTCAGTATAGGGTACTCCCCTTCGGCTTAGCCTTGGCTCCTTGAGTATTCACAAAATGTCTGGCAGTCATGGCCACTTGCCTCAGTTTCCTGGGGGGTTTTGTCTTCCCCTACCTGGACAACTGGCTGATACGAGCCATGTCTCCGGAGGAGGTGTGCAAAGCAGTGCAGCGCACCATAGGACTGCTCCAGTGCTTGAGGTTTGTGGTGATCTTCTTGAAGTCTCACCTCCTGCCCATCCCGTACTTGGAGTTCATAGGTACCTTTCTGGATTCCACTCAGTCTCACCTTTCTGCCCTTGCACAGGCTGTGCAGGGTGGTTCAGTGGTGACAGTCAGGTAGATGCTGTTCCTCTTGGGTCACATGGCATCCACTGTCCACGTCACCCACTTTGCCTGCCTCCTCATGTGGCAGGTTCAATGGATGCTCAGCACCCAATGGAGGCAAACTTTGGGCCGTCTGGAGTACCGAATCCATGTCATACTTGCCCTAGTCACTTCTCTTACCTGCTGGCATATCCCCCTCAACCTCAGAGGTGGCCTGCCCTTCCAGGCTCCCCCCAATGCAGCACATCCTTACAACAGATGTGCCTAAGTTGGGTTGGGGGGCACACTGCGATCACCTTAAGTCATAAGGCCTATGGTCACCAGAGGAGTGTGCCTCACAGATCAATCTGCTCGAACACAGAGCAGTCTGTTACACGCTGTGGGTCTTCCAGGATCATCTGGAAGGGCAGGTGGTTCAGGTCCTGATGAACAACCAGGTGGTAATGTCCTACATCAATAGGCAAGTGGGCACGTTTTCATACCACCTCTGCTGGGAGGCGGTGCATCTCTGGAACTTTGCAATGGGGAAGAACATCTCCCTCAAAGCAGTGTACTTGCTGGGCCAAGACAATGTACTGGCCATCTGCCTGAGCCATGTCCTCAGCCCCACGATTGAAGACTGAATCCGGCCATGCTGGGGGAGGTCTTCCGGTGCTGAGACACCTCTGAGATTGATCTCTTTACCACTCCAGAGAGCACACAGCTGCCACGCTTCTGCTCTCGGAGGATGACCCAGGCAAATGAGGTGGCAGACGTCTTTCACCTTCCCTGGTCCAAGGGCTTCCTATATGCATTTCTGCTCACGCCCCTGGTGCCACGAGCCACCCTCAAGATCCAAGTGGAAGTGGCCTCAGTCATTTTCATTGCACCCAGATGGTCCTGGCAGCCCAGGTTCCCCTTGCTTCTGCAGCTGTCCCAGCAGGATCCATTGCTGCTGGGGAGTGTCCCAGACCTGCTGTCACAGAAAGATTGGATGCTGCTGCACCACAACCTCCAGTCCCTTGCCCTGACAGCCTGGATGCTGAGAGGCTAGTTATAGCGCATCACTGCTTCTCAAGGTCGGTTGAAGATGTTCTGCTTGCCTCATGTAAGGACTCCATGCGGAGGTCTTATGCATTTAAGTGGCACATCTGCGCGATGCCAGACATCTTATGTTACCATCTGCATCTGTTAGGGGCTGGCCTCAAGTCCATCACAGTCAGTGTACCTCTGTGCCATCTCAGCTCACCACCACGCAGTGGATGGTCAAGCTGTGTCGGTGCACCCTCTGGTGGCCGGTTTATGAGAGGCCACCTTCTCTCCTGGCCCCCGATCCGTCTGCCGCCTATGCCATGGGACCTCAGTGTGGTTTTGGGGAAGTTCATGGCTCCACCTTCGAACCCCTGGCTACCTGCCATCACAAGTATCTTTCTTGGAAGATCCTGTTCCTGGTGGCATTCACCTCGGCCAGACATGTGAGTGAGCTGCAGGTGCTGGTAGCACATCACTCTACACCAGGTTCCACAGGAACAGGGTTGTCCTTAGGACTCACCCTAAGTTCTTGCCAAAGGTTGTCTCTGCCATCCACTTGAACCAAGTGGTGGTATTGCCAACCTTCTTTCTTAGGTCTCATACTTCTAGGATGGAGGACTCCCTGCACATGCTGGACTGCAAGCGCGTGTTATTCTTTCACATCCAGAGGACGCAACCCTATTGCCGCTCGGCGCAGCTCTTTGTCTATTTTGACCCCAGTCAACTTGGGGTCGCAGTCTCCAAGTATACCCTCTCACGATGGGCGGCTGATTGCATTTCCTTCACCTATCAACATGCAGGGCTCTCTCTGGAGCATCATGTGATGGCTCGCAATATACGTGCCATTGCGGCCTCAATGACAAGCCTGCGTTCACTGCCCTTACTTGGACATCTGCTGGGCCGCCACCTGGTCCTCTCTGCACACTTTCGCTATGCACTACTGTTTGGAAGAGACCTCCTGGATGGATAGTGCCTTCTGCCAGGCTGTACTCAGTCACCTCCGGGGAATAATGCAACTCCTTCCTTCCAATCCCTGATATCCAGGCAACCAAAATGGGGTTTGCATCTTCAATGCTGCTGCTGCAGCTGCAGTGTCAGACTTCCACCCAATCAGCACACCCTGCTGCCCTTTAGGGTCGCCCGTAGCTTTTACAGGTTTTTTGGTAGCCTGTAGCTTGGGAGTCCCTTATGTGAGGACTGACGTCTTGCTTGTTCCTGGAGAAAGCATAGTTATTCACCTGTAACAGATGTTTTCCAGAGACAGCAGGAATTAGTCCTCACAACCCTCCCTCCTCCCCTTGGAGTTAGTGTCCTTTTTTTTGCCATTTTCTTGGTAGGGCTCTAGCTATGCCACCTGACTGAGCAAGATGGCACCCCTGGGTGGCACCTCACAAAGGTTTTCTTTGAAAGCTGGGGAAATGATCTGCACGGGCTCCGTTGGTGCCGTCACCCATATGTGAGGACTGATTCCTGCTGTCCCTGGAGAACACCTGTTATAGATGAGTGACTACGCTTGACATGATTCAGGCTCAAGCTACCTCCAGGAACAAGCAGGGATGAGTCTTCACATATGGGTACGTCGGTACCGACGGAGCCCGTGCGGGAACGCTCCCCAGCGTCCAAAAAGAAAGCTTTTGGGAGCATGCCCACACGCATACGCGCTGCCTTCCCGCCAATTCACTTCCCTCACATCAATTCTTCGTTTTCCGCGGAGCCGACAGGACATGTCCTTGTCACCGCAGAAAATTCTTCTTTTTTTATTCTTATTTTTGTGGTCGCGCCTGCCTTCGTTCGACGCCCACCGGTACCGCTGGTGCTTTTCTTTTTTATTAAAAAATTTTTCTTTTCACTAAGGAATTTATTCCTATTTAGTGCCTGACGTCTTTTTGGCCACTAGGCCTCTATCCTTTCCATTATGGAAAAGCCAGCCACTATCCTTAAGAAATGTTCAAAGTGTGGCGGTACCACCAGGTTAATAGACACTCATAGCTGGTGTCTGAATTGTTTAGGTCCTGACCATTGTCCAACGGAGTGTTTCTCGTGTAGGAGTTTTACCAGAAGAAATCTTAAGAATCGAGCTCAACTCGATACCCGGTTTACATCGCTCATGATGTCACCAGGCAGAATCTCTTCTTCCTTCCAGGGTCAGGTAACCAAACAGTCTGTTAAGACTATTCAGTCCTCGAGTGGTAGATGTCTTTCTAAGCATCGAGATGCTTCTGGCGTTGTCCTCGAGGACACACTGGCGATTCAGTCCCAGCGAGAGTCTTCGGGCTCCAAAGCATTATCGGGATTTCAGGTTGTTCCTGAGGTTTTAACCTCTAGGGATGTACCTGTGCCATGCTCGGTGGTTTTGACTGCTTTGAGCGGTACCGACACCCCGGCATCGGCTATGGTGATGGATGAAAGACTCCTCGCCATTGAACGTAGTCTAGCGAATCTCTCAGCTACTTCGGTACCGCTAGAGTCGCTGCAGACCGTTCTTCGACTACCGGTATCGGCATCGGTGCTGGTGGCGGTATCGACGTCGGTGCTGCTGCTGGTGTGGCATCTGGCATCGGTGCGGATGCCAGTATCGACATCGGTACCGCCATCGGTGCCGTCGATTTTTTTCACTCAATGTGTAATGAAACTCTGGAATTTGTTACCGGAGGATGTAGTAAAAACTGTTAGTGTAGCTGGGTTAAAAAAAGGTTTGGAGAAGTTCGTGGAGGAAAGGTCCATAAACCATTATTAAAAGGGTCCCAGGATTTCACTTCTTGACCCAATACAAGCATTGAAGAACCTGTCTTTTGGGGAAACTTCTAGGTACTTATGACCTAGATTGGCCACTGTTGGAAACAGGATACTGGGCTTGATGGACCTTGGTCTGACTCAGTATGGCTTATCTTATATTCTTATGTCTCTGATGGCTATCTGCCAGGCTGCGCCTTGGTCTTCAGCAAACACCTTCGCTTCACACTACTGCCTGGAGAGGGAGTCCCGCCGGGACTGCACCTTCGGTCAGGCTGTACTCCGTAGTTTGTTCATGGTATAAGCAACTGTTGCCCTCCGACCCTTCTTCTGCGGCTACCGAGAGCTTGCCCCGAAGGCCCGAGGACTCTGGCTTCCTTCAGATATCGGCTTCTGCTCCCAGCCTCGCGGAGGCATTTTTGGCTTTCAGGTTCGGTAGCCTATTGCTAGGAGTCCCATAAGTGAGGACTGACTTTCTGCTTGTTCCTGGAGAAAGTGTAGTTACTCCCCTGTAGCAGGTATTCTCCAGGGCTGACAGGAATCAGTCTTCACTACCCTCCCTCTTCCCCTGAAGAGTTGCTGTTTTTTGTCCTTCCCTTGCCATTTGCTTAGTAGGGCTCTAGCTCTGGGACCTGACTGAGCAAGATGGCACCTTTGAGCGGGAAGAGGACCACGCATGCGTGGCAGTAATCCCAAAGGCCTTCTTTGAAAGCTGGGGAATTGCTCCACGTGGGATACGTCGGTGCTGATGTCACCCATAAGTGAGGACTTATTCCTGCTGTCCCTGGAGAACACCTGTTACAGGTGAGTAACTACGCTTTTCTGCTTGTTCCTGGAGGCAGCATAGTTACATACCTGTAACAGGTGATCGCCCAGAACAGCAGGAATTTTTTCTTCACAACCCATCCCTCTCCCCTTGAAGTTGTAGGGTTGTTTTTGTTTTTTACTCCATCTTTTCAGCTACAAACTCAACTGAGGAGAGGGAGTTGAAAGAGCGGGAAGGTAGTGGCACAGGCTCAGTGGATTGCTCCCAAAGGTTTTCTTATTGTTAGTTGTGGACCTTCCCACATGGGCTGCATTTGTACCCTTATGTTACCCATATGTAAAGACTAAATTCCTGTTGTTCCCAGAGATCACCTGTAACTACGCTGTCTCCAGGAGCAAGAAGTAATGTATTCCTCACATATGGGACTCCCTAGCTGAGAGATCTCGGGGATGTCTCTGAATCCTCGGCCTCAACCTACCATAGCAGAGTTCTGACGGAGTGAGTGGGAGGTAGGAGTTTTTCCAAGTCTCAAAAAGATGTTGAAGGACCACCTGGCCAAAGGCTGCATCCCAGTGGGAGTCCTTGTCCAAGCAATAGTGGGCTTCAAAGGTGTGTATGGAGGACCCTTTAGCAGCTTGGTATATTTCAGAGATGGGGACTGCTCGGAGGTCTGCAACCGAGGTAGACATTGCCCGAACGTTGTGAGCATTGATGTGCCATGTTAGGGAGAGTCCTGCTTTTTCATAGTAGAAAGATATGTAGTCCGCTATCCAGCGGGAAAGGAATTGTTTGATTACTGGTAGTCCCAGGTGAGCTTTATCAAAGGATACAAAAAGTTGAGAGGACTTCCTGATAGATTCCATTCTCTGTATATAGAAAGCCAAAGCCCTTCTGCCGTCCAGGGTATGCAGGGAGGCTACTGCCCTGGAGGCGTATGGTCTGGGGAAGAAGACAGGGAGGTTGACAGTCTGATATTTTAAAGCAGAGACCACTTTTGGGAGGAAGTGCGGGTGTGTCCGTAGGACCACCTAGTCATGGTGAAAGCAGGTGTAAGGGGCATGAGCCACTAGGGCCTGTAGCTTTCTGACATGTCTGGCAGAAGTTGGGACTATGAAAAAAAGCACCTTCCAAGAGACATAGTGGAGCTGTGCTAAAGCCAGTGGTTCAAAGGGCGGTTTGAGTAGTTGAGCCAGAACCACATTGAGATCCCACGCCACTGGTGGTGGGCGGATAGGTGGCTTAGTTAGGAGGAGACCCCACATGAACTGTGATACTAGGGGGGTGGTGGAGATTGGTTTACCATTCACAAGGGTATGAAAAGCCAAGATGGCACTGAGATGCACTCTTATCGAATTTGATTTGAGCCCTAGAGAGGAGAGATGCCATAGGTAGTGTAGCAATGTTGGAAAGATGCCTCAAAGGGATTGTGAGCATTGTTGGAACACAATGAGGTGTATCTGCGTCACTTTAGGGAGTAGGCCTTCCTAGTAGATGTTTTCCTGGAGGAGACTGTTGACAGAGGAAGATGGCGTAAAGCTAAGCTCTCAGGAGCCATGCCGTCAGGCGAAGGGACCAAAGATTGGGATGGAGGAGTGTTTCGTCGTTCTGAGAGAGGAAACCTGGATCAGAACCTAGATGGATCGGTGGGGTCTGAGAGAACTGTAGGAGGAGAGGGAATCATGGTTGGCGTGCCCAGTGAAGGGCTATGAGGATCAAAGGGTGGGGGCAAAGAGAGTGACGGAATTCAAAATGATATGGCACAGATACTGTGGATCCCTTTATAGCAACAGGATAAAATCAAAATAAACATAACTAACTATTGCAAGAAATAAGGAGTGCCCTACATAGCGTGGTTGGTACACCACTAAACAAAGGCATGCTGATCTTTATGTGCTGTCTTATACTATGTTACTATATTCAATTTCAAGAGGGTCTTCAGGATTAGGGGTGTAGGGAGGGGACACATAAAGCAGACCCTGACCCCAGTGAATCATGAATTTGTCGTCCACTAGGCTGAGTCTTGATGGGATCTTCGAGCAGAAGCGGGGAAGTTTGGCATTCACTTGAGTAGCAAAGAGGTCGATCCATGGAGTTCCGCTGATGTTGAATAAGTGGTTGGCCACTGTTAGAGACCACTCGTGAGGCTGGAGCAATTGGCTGAGTTTGTCCGCCTGTAGATTGTCCTGACCTAGAATGTAGACTGCTCTCAACTGCATGTGATGTTGAGTGACAAAGTTCCATAGCTGGCAAGCTTCCTGGCATAGAGGAAGGGAGCCCGTTCCTGCTTGTTTGTTTTATCTAAAACATTGCTACTTGATAGTCTGTGCGTATGAGGGTAAAACTGTTGGAGAAAAGGTCTTGGAAGACTTGGAGAGCTCTCAACACCGCTTGAAGTTCCAGGAGATTTATTTGTTGTCTGGACTCTTGAGTAGTACAAAGGACCTGCGTGGAGAGAGTCTCTAGGTGAGCTCCCCAACCTTGCTTTGAAGCATCCGTGGTTATGGTATGCTGCGGGTTGGGGTGTCGGAATGGTGACCCTTTGAGGAGATTTTCTGGAACGGACCACCATTGGAGAAAGTGTACCATGGGAGGCTTTATTTGAATGGAAGCATGCAGATCTCCCATGGCCTGGGACCACTGAGTCGATAGAGTTCATTGTGTTTGCTGGATGTGTAGCCTGGCATGTGGGATTACATGAACAGTGGAAGCCATGTGTCCCAGTAACTTTAAGAAAGAGCGTGCTGAAGCACGATGGCACTGATGCATACTGTTCGCTAGGAGTATGTCTTTGCATTCGGTCTTGTGGGAGAAAGGCCTTGCACTGGGTGGTGTCTAGGACAACTCCTATAAATTCCAGTCTTTGGATGGGGATGAGGTGGGCTTTTGGAAAGCTTATTACAAAACCTAGAGACTGCAGGAGTCTTATGGTTTTGGATTGGACTGTGCAGAGTTCTCGAGGGGAGTCTGCCTTTATGAGCCAGTCATCTAAGGAAGGGAAAACAAAAACTTTGTTGATGCGCAGATGAGCTGCTACCACGGCCATACATTTTGTGAAAACTCTTGGTGCTGATGCTAGGCCGAAGGGAAGGGCTCTGTATTGATAATGACTCCTTGGCATATGAACCTGAGAATATTGCCTGTGTAATGGTTGGATGAATATGTGAGTGTAGGCCTCTTTGAGGTCCAGGGAACAGTCAGTCGTGTCATTGGAGATGAGGAAGGGGGGGTTCCCAGTGAGATTTTCTTGAATTTTTCTTTTACTAGGAACTTGTTGAGGTCTCAGAGATCAAGAATTGGCCGTAGGCAGCCTTACTTCTTTGGAATGAGGAAGTAGGGGGGTTAGAAATCTCAGTGGTGTTCCTGAAGTGGCACCGGTTCGTTTGTTCCCTGGGCTAGGAGAGAGGTAACATCCTGTTGTATAAAGGCATTGAAGGAGGCCTTTGAAGGAGCTCTGTCTCTGAAGTGGTGAGGGGGGAGCTCCTGAAAGTTAAGATGTATACATTCTGGATGATGATAAGAGTCCATCTCTCCAAGGTGATGTTTCTCCATTGCATGAGGAATTTTGAGAGTCTTCCTGGAATGGGTAGTGCATCTAAATGGGATGGACTGGCTATCCTCCCGAAGTGGGAGTCAAAAAGAAAATGTGGCAGCTCCTGGCTGCGGCTGTGGTTGTTGTTTGGACAGCTTGGGCTTCTTGACCTTCTTGGGTCCCTGCTGTTTCTGCTGTGAAGGGTAGGTAGGCTGGGAATACTAGTAAAACCTCTTCTTGGGAAAGAAGGCTTTTTTACGAGGGGTGTTCGATATTAAAGGTACAGGTGGCAATCATACTGGCTCCGCATGCGCAATAGTGCCGTCATACGCAGGACTACTTGTAGTAGGAGAGTCTGTAGCGTTGTTTTTTTAAACACTCAAATTACGAGTAGTTTTCAGGAAGCAAACAAACATGGGGTGTGTAATTGTAGAGTATTCAAAGTTTGAGGTGCGTGGAGTTATCAGATTTTTGCAAGCCGAAGGAGTTAAGCAGAGGGTGTGTATGACCCGAACGTTTTAAGCCTAAAAGAAGTCGGCGTCTGGTGTTACAAGTTTAAAGATGGCCGAACGGAGTTGAATGATGATCCGGAAAAGAAAAGAGGCAGACCAAGGACCTCACACATGGATGACAACTGTGCAATTGTCGAACGTCTGATTAGGGAGGATCGTCGCATTAAAGTTTGTGAAATTGCTGAAATGACTGGCATTCCTAAGAGTTCTGTTCATGATATCATATGTGATCTCAACTTCCGCAAGATCAGGAGGAATTGCAAGACACCGTTACGGACTACTTCAAGCAACTTGACACGCAACTGTACCGTGAAGGGATGTTCAAACTAGTGTCACGCTGGAATAAATGTCTCACTGTTTACGGCGATTATGTGGAGAAGTAAACAAACGTATGTAGGTTTTGGTGGAATGTATTGAATAATTTCAATACAAATGTTAGTGTAATTTTGGCCTGTACCTTTAATATCAGACACCCCTCGTAGATTGGGCCTTCTTCTTAGAGGGGTCAGATGTTTTCCTCGACAGTCTTTTGAGGGTAGTAGATCGGTCTCCAGTTCACCGTTCTTCTCATGCCAGTTCTTTCCAAACAGGTTCTCACCTGTACAGGGGATGTTAGCTAGCTTGTCCTATACCCACTGTTCTAAGTCAGAGGCCTGGAGCCATGCTAGTCGCCTTGCTCCGATAGCTATGGAAGAGACTCGACTAGAGGATTCAAACGTATCAAAAGCAGCCCTGTTCATAAATTTTGACACGTTCTGACTGAGACACGAGACTGCTTGAAAGGCTGGACGTTTTTCTTCTTGGAGGAAAGGTAGAAAGCCCTCCCAGTCCTTATTAAGCTTCTTGAAAAACATCCCCATATACAGGATGTAGGAGTTGATTCTGCTATACATGCAATAAAGGGCGGTATATCAAGTGCCTAAACCATAAACCATAGCTAACATAGAAATCTGGAAGGTATGGCGAGCAAAGGAATCGAGGGATCTCGATTCACAGTATGAGGAAGGGATGCATGGGTTTTCCTGCTTTTAATGCGGCGCATCGCCGATTCCACCACCATGGAATGGTGGGGAAGCTGCGGCTTCTGAAAATCCAGGCATTCAGGGACTTGATACATTGTATCAAGTCTGCTACTTATGGGGGCGATAGTTAAAGGTGTCTTCCATATCCTCTACATTAAGTTAGGGAGGATGCAATGCACTGGAAGGAGGGTGGATTTTTTCAGTGTAGTTGGGTACTGCAATATCTCCAGCTCCTCTGCCTTGGGCTCTGGCTGTGAAGCTGCTGGGATGGAAAGTCCTGCTGCCATGTCACAAATGAATTCTTGAAATAACTTGCCCTCCGGTTGGGACTTCCTCCGGGTGCTGGACTGTGGGGGTGCGGTCTCCAGTGCAAAATCTCTGAGGTCATCGGAGTCCAGTGATCAATGATCAGAGTCTGAGGAATCGGTATCAGACTCCGGAGAGTAGCAGTGGTGCCGGCATCGAGAATTGTGGTGGTGTCGGTCAGTGTCATCTGGTTCCATCTGATGCCTGGGCCACGAAGGATCCATGCTCTGGTGCAACAGAGATGGTATCGTCATTGGGGATGGTATCATCATCGGGGATGCTGTCTGTATTGGAACCGGGACCTCCATGCGCAGGAGCTGCATCGAGGGCATCAGAACCATCGGTTGCTGCTGGGATGAACCCGGTGGAGGCATCGAGGTGGAAGTTAATGGCAGGGTCTCCGGGGCTGAGGGTGTTAGATGCACTAAGACTGCCAGCAGAGCTGCTAAGGTCCGTTCTAGAGCCAGTATTCGCTGGTCTAGGGAGGTCGCCTGTGCCTGGTCACCGGATGGAGCAAGACTGGCTGCCATCATACTGGGGCACAGCATCAAGGTTTCGGCAGAGGTTGAAGCCTTGAGAACCTCTCGAATCCCCACCAAGGCTTTGGAGGACAAGTCCTCCCGCCGGAGATGCCTGGACCGATGACTGGAGTCAGATGAAGTCCGCGACTATCCCGTTGTGAGCGGGAACGTTCACGGGATTGCTCCCTCGATGTCCTAGGCTTACTGGGATGGTCTTTGGACTTCCGACTTGGATCCTTCGCGATCTCTGGGAACTCTCGGGGAAGAGACTTGTCCTTTTTTGGGCGTGAAGGAGAGGGGTTTTTATATCTCTTCTCTCCGTGCTTGGATTCTTTAGTGCTTAGAGATTGGAGAACTCGATGATGCCCTTGAAGAGGTCAAGGCCAAGGAAAGGGTGTCTGAGAGGAAGAACCTTTGGCTTGGTTCCCAAAATCCCTTTTGGTCATTTGTTTACAGAGGGCACACTCGGTAGGGATGTGATCCGGGCCGAGGCATTTGAGGCACTAATTGTGCTTGTCTGTGATTGAAATGGTGCCAGCGCACTTCGTAAAGCCACTGGTGGGCTTCTCCATGTTGTGGGGAGAGTGTAGGCCCAAGGGTAGGCCCAAAGGGATAGGGAAGGTCCTGAGGGAAAAGGGGGGCCTATTCTTGTGGTTAAAAATAAATAAATAAATAATTTTTTTTTAATCTCTTGAAGAGAGGCAGGAAAAGAAATGGTAGAAAAAAAAAGAAATTAGGAGTATTCAGTGATACGTGGTGAAGGCAAGGGTTTCTTCAGTGGTGGCAGGAGTTAAACCTGTTGGCTCCGCGGAAAGAGAAGAAGAACTGAGGAGAGTCAGTTAGAAGAGCGAGAAGGCACCAACACATGGCCAGTGGACTGCTCCCAAAGGTTTTCCTATTGGTAGCTGGGGAGCTTCCCGTGCGGGCTCCATCGGTACCCGATGTCACCAATATGTGAGGACTACATTCCTGCTCGTTTCTGGAGATAAAGCTCTAGTAGTTCATCCACCTTACACTAAATTCCATCATAGCAGAGTAGCCCTCCATAGTCATCCCAATATCCTTCCAAAGGTGGTATCTGATTTCCATCTTAATCAGTCATTTGTTCTACCAACATTTTCCCAAAAACCACATGCTCATAAAGGGGGAACTGCTGCACATGTTGGACTGTAAGTGAGCTTTAGTTTTCTTGAAATGGATGAAAGCCCATAGAAAGTCCATCCAGATTTGTTTCTTTTGATCCAAACAAGCTAGGGGTTGCCATCTCCAAACGCTCACTTTCGATTTGACTAGCAGACTGTATCTAGAAACATGATGACAGAAAAAGACAATATGGCCTATCTAGTCTGCCCTTCCATATCAACTACTATAGTCCCTTTTTTTTCCTTTAGAGATTTTCTGTGTTTGTCCAATGCTTTCTTGAATTCAGATACTTTACTTGTCTCTACTACCTCTACTGGGAGACTGTTCATGCATCTACCACTCTTTCTGTATAGCAATGTTTCCGCATATTACTCCTGAGTCTATCCCCTTTCACCTTCATTACCTTCAAACTACTACTCGTTTGGATTCAGTATCCTCTTCCTGGCTAACAAAACAATCGCTGTGTCAGATCTCATTGGATCTTTCTTGTACATTTGATTTAGTCAACCATGCAGTTCTTCTCTCCTCTCTTTTTCAGACTGGCATCTGGGAAAAGGTTTTCTCATGCTTCCAGTTCTTCGGACTGGACATTCCAGGTTTCTGTTGATTCTTCTGTTTCCCCTAGGCTCTGTCCTGGCTCTACTTTTGTTTAACATCTTCATGTGCCCTTAACCTACAGTTATCCAAGAATCTGGAGTTAACCCCGACCTCTATGTTGTCATGAAGAAGACCCTTCTGAGCCTATGGAGTTGGTGAGAGAAGAGGATTCCGTTGCAGAAACTGACAGGCAGTCTGAGCACATGGCTCAGTGTTTTCAGAGAGAATGTAAACAAAGAGAGTCACGAGCTGAAAAGACACTCCCACGCTGTGACGTAGTCCCTAGTTCAGGAGATAATGAGATACACCTGTTTAAGGGAGGGGCACAGCTTAGCCCGGAGAAACAGGATGATAAAAAGTGGTCATTAGCTTGGACTGAAAGGGAGCAGAAAGAAGGAAGACGTCAAGAGGTGAGAACCAAGGGAGCCATAGTCCTAACGCCAGAAAGAAGCAGCACAGGACAGGTGACGTCTGGTAAAGGCAAGAAGGATAAGATATTTCCTGGAAGGCAGGCTTGGGAAAACTCACATGCTCCAGAGAGAGAAACCTGCTGGCATGACAATACTTGTACCTCTAAGGCTGAAGCTACGAGGCTGAGAGACAAACACAAGCTGTGTTTGGGAATCAGTCTGACCTTGCAGAGCTGAGAATTCCTTTCCCTCCAAAGCTGAAAGGTAGGCTTCACAACTTACATAGATTTGAACCTTGTTATAAAGTATATCTCCAGGAACAAGCAGGAATAAGTCATCACATATGGGTACGTCGGTACCGACGGAGCCCGCGCGGGAAAGCTCCCCAGCTTTTCAGATTAAAAGCTTTTGGGGCCTCCCACTGCACATGCGCGCTGCCTTCCCGCCTTCCTGACCAGCTCTCGTCAGTTTCTTTTTTTCCGCGGAGCCAGCAGGTCGTGTTCCTGTCACCGCTGAAGAAATTGTTAATTTTATTGTTTTCTTTAGACCGCGTACCTGCCTTCCCCATTTTGAAACCGGTACTGCCGGTCTCTCTTTCTTTCTTTTGAAAAAAAAAAATATATATTTTTCTTTTCTTCAGCACAGCTTGGTACTTTGTTAGGCCTTCAGGCCTACACAAATTCTCCTCATGGAGAAGCCAGTTCCTGGTTTTAAAAAGTGTACCAAGTGCAGTGCTGTCATTCCTCTTACAGACACCCATGAGTGGTGTCTTAAATGTTTAGGACCTGACCATTCCATACCGGACTGCCCATCCTGCTCCCAGATGTCGAAACGTGGATTGCAGAACCGGGCCAACAAGTTCCATGTGCTGTTCCTTCAGAAGCATCACAGTCATCCAGGTCTTCCTCTCCGGATGGATCTCAGGTAACCAAAACTCCAGTGGGCAAATCCTCTAAAAGCAAATCTCTTTCTAAAGATCGAGAGGCTCTCAATTCTGAGTTCGAGGATTCTGCCCAGGCCAAAAAACCCCGGCGGGAGGTTCCGGCCTCCAAAGCAATCATGGGGTCACAGGTTGACATCGATGGCGCGGCCTCGACAGATCACCTGTTGTACTGCTCTGGGGTACCGGCCCATACCGGTACCGACATCCAGGCAGCAGTGGCGTCTATGGGCAATACTGTCCAAGTCATGCAGCAGGCCATTCTGGCTTTTATTAATGCTGCTACGCCCTCGGTACCGCAGCCAGCGGTACCGGGTCCGGTTCCGGTAATGGCTTCCATACCGGAACCGAGGCCATCGTCTTCCAAACGCAGATCGGTTCCGCATGCCGGATCCGGGCTTTTGCCCGGTACCGATCCCATACCCGGTACGCCCGATGTCGATACCGAACGGTATGCGTATCGTGCGTTGGAAGCACATAGAGGATACTCTGCTTCTTCAGAGGATTTTAACTCCTCTGATGATTCTGATGAGTTCTCCCTTGATCTTCCTGAGGAGCCGCCTTCTCCTAACAGGAGAATGTCTCCACCAGAGGATTTGTCCTTTCAGGACTTCATCATAGAAATGGCTAAAGGTCTTTCTATTGCTTCATCCTCTGAAAAGGAACCCAGATCAAAGAAACTGGATATTTTAGGATACTCTAAGTCTCCTAAAGAGGCAGTTACCCTGCCTATCCATGAAATCCTTCAAGAACACTTGATGGACTTATGGGAGGCTCCTCTAACATTGTCTCCTTCTTCTCGCAGGTTGGATACCATGTACCGTGTCCCCCCTTCTCCTGGTTTCCAAAAAACCCAGTTGCCTCACCATTCTATTGTGGTGAAGTCTGCAATGAAGAAGATAAAGAGTACCAAAAGGCACTCTTCTACTCCTCCAGGGCGAGAATGTAAGACTCTAGACTCTTTTGGCAGGAAAATTTTCCAGGCTACTATGCTTATAGCCAGGATTAATTCCTATAGTCTTTACATGGGCATGTTTCTTCTCAGTGAAATCGCTCTAAAAGTTCGGCATTTTGCCCCCTTTATCCCTGAGGATAAGAGGGAGCAGTTCATTTCCTTAGTGAAACACCTTTTGGATATTTCAAAGTTCTCCAACAGGGCAGCTTTTGATTCCTTTGAGGGTGCTGGTAGGGCTTCGGGCATTGCTATAGCAGCCCGACGTCTTGCTTGGCTCCAGGCTTCTGATCTAGAACCTTGGGTCCTAGATGGCTTACGAAATCTGCCCTGTACAGGTGAGAACTTATTTGGTGAGGAGTGGCAAATTAAGGCCACTCAAATGGACGCAGAAAATGCCACCTTAGATAGACTTTCTAAGTCTACCTCCACTCCTGCCAAGAAGAAGTCTTTTAAGAGGCCTTATTACAAGAAGTCCAGATTTTCCACAAATACTGGCCAACAATCCTCTCAGCCTCGTTTTGCTGCTAAACGTCAGCAACCTAAACAGGCAAGGTCAAAGCCTGCGGCGTCTGCTACGCCTCAGCAGGCTCCACCCCCTCGGGGTTTTGACTTGCCCCTAGAGAACTTAACTTTTCTGGCTCTAGAACAACCAGAGCCCCTCACCATACCCGGAAGGTTAGCTCACTTTGCTCCCAGATGGGAGCAAATTACATCAGAGCAATGGACCCTCTCTATCATCAGAGAGGGTTACAAACTCCATTTTTCCGACCTTCCTCCTTATACTATGGTGAGGCAGTTCAATTCTCCCCCATCTCTCCTGGCCCTCTTGGGTCAGGAAGTCTCCTCCCTCCTTGCCCAGGGGGCAATAGAGGAGGTCCCTCTTCTTCAACAGGGGAGGGGATTCTACTCCCCTTATTTTCTAATACCAAAGAAGACAGAGGGCTTCAGACCAATTCTGGATCTCAGAGAATTGAACAAATTTCTTTTCAAGGAGAAATTCAAAATGCTTTCTCTGGGCATTCTCCTTCCATACCTTCAGAGTCAGGATTGGCTTTGTTCTCTAGACCTAAAGGATGCGTATACACACATACTCATCCACCCATCCCACAGAAAATACCTTCGATTTCTGTTTCAGGGAAAACATTTCCAGTACAGAGTACTCCCCTTCGGTCTAGCCTCTGCTCCAAGAGTGTTCACCAAATGCATGGCAGTCGTAGCTGCCTTTCTAAGAGGCCTGGGAATTTTCATATTCCCATACCTGGACGACTGGCTCATCCGAGCTCCCTCTCAGTCCCAGGCCCAAATTTCCCTGGACCGCACAAGGCGTCTTCTGCAGTATCTAGGACTGGTAGTAAACCTTCCCAAGTCTCAACTAATCCCTACTCAGTCTCTCGAGTTCATAGGGGCCCAGTTAGACACCATCACTGCAAGGGCCTACCTGCCTCAGGTCAGGACCCAACGCCTGCTGAGTTTGGCCTCCCAAGCTCAGTCCAGCAGTCATTTCACAGCCCGGGAAATGCTGCGACTTCTGGGCCACATGGCCTCCACGGTACATGTGGTGCCCTACGCTCGTCTGCATATGAGAGCAGCTCAATGGACCTTGGCCACCCAGTGGACTCAAGCATCTGGAGCGCTCTCCGACCAAATACTCACCTCAAGCCGTCTATTTTGGTCCCTCCAATGGTGGACATCCCCCAAGAATCTGTTGTTGGGGGCTCCCTTCCAACCTTTGTTGCCCCAAGCAACCCTCACAACAGATGCCTCCCAGACAGGGTGGGGAGCTCATCTTCAGAACCTCTCCACTCAGGGCACTTGGTCTCCACAGGCGGCCACCCTTCATATCAACCTCCTGGAACTGCGAGCAATTTGCCTTGCCCAAGGTCTTCTATACCCTCCTTGTCAACCTGACTGTCCTAGTTCAGACAGACAATCAGGTAGCCATGTTCTATATAAACAAACAAGGAGGGACAGGCTCTCTGTCGCTTTGCAACGAAGCTCTCAGATTATGGGCCTTCGCCAGAGAGCATCAAATTCACTTTCTTGCAGTGTATCTTCCAGGAGTTCAAAACTCTTGTGCGGACAGACTCAGTCGAGTTCTGCTTCCACACGAATGGTCCCTACATATGGACCAGATACGCAGAATCTTTCAGGAATGGGGGACCCCGGACATAGACCTCTTTGCAAGTCCGTGGAATGCCAAACTTCCCCGGTTCTGTTCCAGAACTCAGTGTCAGGGAGCTCAGGCCCACGATGCCTTCCTCCTGCATTGGGGTCAGGAATTCCTCTATGCCTTTCCACCCATTCCTCTAATATCCAAGACTCTGTTCAAGCTCCAGAGGGATCACGGGACTATGATCTTCATAGCTCCCCGCTGGCCACGCCAGGTGTGGTTCCCTCTACTTCTGCATCTCTCCCAGGGATCCTCCCTGGACCTGGGAGCTGCGCCAGACCTTCTGTCTCAGGAGGAGGGGATTTTGTGGCACCCAAACCCCAAATCCCTACATCTCAGAGCTTGGTTACTGAAGGCCTAAGTCTTCAAGACTTTAATCTTTCTCAACCTGTGACAGATATCCTTCATGCCTCTAGGAAACCTTCCACGAGGCGTTCTTATGCTTTCAAATGGAAACGTTTTTCCATTTGGTGTGCTCAGCAGGGTCTTGACCCTCTAGCACTTCCTTTGAATTCCCTCTTGGACTATCTCCTGCATCTTTCAAATGCAGGCCTTAAGACGAATTCAGTAAGGGTCCATTTGAGTGCTATTGCAGCATCCTTAAAACCTATAAATGGACAACCTGTCTCCTCTCATCCTCTTGTTGCACGTTTCATGAGAGGCCTGACTCTAACTAAACCTCCCATCCGACCTCCTCCGGTAGCATGGGATTTGAACCTAGTTCTAGGTCAGCTTATGAAGCCACCTTTTGAGCCTTTGGACTCTACCTCCTTCAAATTTCTTTCCTGGAAGGTTGTTTTCCTTATTGCAGTCACTTCGGCTCGCCGCATCAGTGAACTGCAGGCTTTAGTGGCTCATCCACCTTATACTAGGTTTTCATCATGATAAGGTGGTCCTTAGGACGAATCCCCACTTTATGCCCAAAGTGGTCTCGCCTTTTCATCTTAATCAAGAGGTATATCTACCTGTCTTTTTCCCGGCTCCTCATGCATCCAGTGCAGAGAGGAACCTTCATACTCTGGATTGTAAAAGAGCTCTTGCCTTTTACCTCAACAGGACTCAACCACATCGAAAGTCTTCCCAACTTTTCGTGGCTTTTGATCCTTCTCATTTGGGACTTCCAGTCACCAAGCGTACACTTTCCAATTGTATCGCTCAGTGTATTTCTTTTGCTTACCAGAGTAAGAACATTTCTCTGGAGGGCCATGTCACAGCTCACAATGTGAGAGCCATGGCCACTTCTATGGCTCATCTTCACTCTGTGTCCATAGATCAGATCTGTCGAGCAGCCACTTGGGCCTCGGTTCATACCTTCACAGCCCATTACTGCTTGGACAAGGACTCCCGCCGGGATTTTATTTATTTTATTTATTTATTTATTTCAGTTTTTTATATACCGCACTATTTATAATCAGCGCGGTTTACAGATGAACACAAAGACCAGAACAACAGGCTGTTCGGTATTACATATAACAGGAGTATAAACTTGGATAACATGGGAGAACTATATACATAGAATAAATATTCAATTAATTCGATAGCATAAAAAAACTATTTACATAAAATAGCAGTAGTGCAAGGGTCAGGAGGAGATTGTGGTTAAGTTTATGGTAAGACTATTCTTTTGAAATTTATGTAGGGTAAAATTTGATAAATAGGTTAAATTTTAGGGCTCTTCTGAACTGGGTTAAACCGGTTAAAGCACGTATGTCAGGTGGTAGGGAGTTCCAGAGTTTTGGGGCACAAAACATGAAGGCTCTACTCGCTGTTGATCGGCTGCAAGTTGTTATGGCCTTTGGCATTGTTAGAGTGTTTAGTGATGATTGTCTTCTGGATCTTATTGGTGGTACAGTTTGTATGAGGTCAGTTAGTGAATTGGCTGACAAGCCATGGATGGCCTTGTACGTGAGAATCAGCGTTTTGAATATGAGCCTGGCTTGTATTGGGAGCCAGTGAAGCTGCTTGAGGATTGGTGTCACATGATCATTTCTGGATGCTCCATGTAGAACCCTTGCAGCAGAGTTCATAGCAAGTTGTAGAGAACTTAGGGTGGATTGTGGGAGACCTTGTAGAATTGAATTGGCGAAATCAAAATGCGGCAAGATGAGTGCTTGGAAGATGGTTCTGAAATCCTCTGGGTCCAGTAAAGAGCGTAAATGCCTAAGTGTGCGTATCTTGAAGTATACAGCTCTTACTATATTGTCTACGTGTGATTTCATATCTAGTCGGTTCTAGTCGGTGGTCCAGCGTGACTCCGAGATATCTTATTGTTTCTTTGGTGGATAGATCAGCTCCCTTAACACTTATATGTGATGGTGGAATGAAGTTGAGGTCTCTTGTAACAAAGAGAACCTCAGTTTTCTTGTGCTGGATGCGGAGGTTTTGTGAGAGAAGCCACTCTGAGACTGCATCAAAGCACTTTATTATGGGCAGTAAATCCATTTGTATTGTGGAAAAAGGTAAATAAAGTAGGATGTCATCTGCGTATATCATACATTCAACATTGAATGATCTGATGATATTGCAGATAGGCTGCATGTATATGTTAAACATGAGAGATGAAAGAGATGAACCTTGTGGGACGCCTTGTTTCTGATGGAAGAGATTTGATTCTCCTGTTGCAGTTTTTACATATTGCATTCTGGTGTTCAGGTAAGATTTACACCATTCAAGTGCTGAACTACTGATGGCTTTTTCCTTCAGCCGTGTAATGAGTATATCATGATTTACCGAATCAAATGCAGCTGCTATATCTAAGAAGATTAGCACAACGCCTTGACGGATGTTGTCTATACTGGCGAGTATGTTATTGAAGAGGGTGGTGATAAGTGTTTCGACGCCATGATATTCTCTGAAGCCATGTTGAAAATAGTCAAGAGGGGCTGCGGAATCTATGTGGTCTTGAATTTGACGTTGTACCTCTTTCTCAAAGATTTTTGCTAGGAGGGGAATGCTGGCAATAGGTCTGTAAGAGTCAGCCTTTTTTGGGTCTAGTTTGGGTTTTTTTAGCAGTGGTCTAATGGATGTGAGCTTTAGAGCAGATGGGAAGGAGCCGGTTGTAAATGAAAGGTTCATGATTCTTGCAATGAACGGGCTAAATGTACTTCGCAGGTCCTTTATCCAGAAGGCTGGGCAGGGATCGGTTTGAGCGGTGGTGGTATTGAGTGAGGTGATTGTGTCTTCAATAAATTTAGCTGAAGGAGTGATAAGTGTAGACAAGGAGTTTTGGCAGGTTGTTTCTTGTACATCTGTTTTCAGTAGCTCATCCGTCTGTATAAGTTTAGATTGCAAGTAATCAGCAAAATCTTGAGGGTGGATCTCCTCCTTTTGTTCTGAAGATGGTTCCTTTGATAGTGATTTTACCAGGTTGAAAAGATCACGAGGTTTGTTCAATGATCTTTTAAGCGTATCAGTGTGATATTGCTTCTTCTTGTTTTTGATTGCTTCGCGGTGAGCTGCTAAGTAGAGATTGTAGATTGTGTGGTCATCACTGGCCAGTGTTCGTCTCCAGCGTTTTTCGAGTCTCCTTAAATGCATAAGTGAAGACCGCAGCTCAGGAGAGAACCATGGTGCGGAATTTCTTTTCTTTGATATGTTTTTCTTGTGTGGTAAATGAGAAATGGACTTGAGGCTGTTGTTCCAGGCTTCAATTGACTCGTCAAGGTTGAGCGTTGTATTGTTGAGGAGTGGTTGAGTATTTGTCAGTATAAAATCCTTGTTGAAGGGCCGAAAGCTTCTTGTTAGTGCTCTTGGTGTGTTGTCAAGGTTTTTGTAGTTTATGGGATGAGTGTTACCCAAGGGAATTTGTAGGTTTATGAGTTTGTGGTCTGACCAAGGTACATCTGTGATAGACTTTATAATGTTGCTGCTTTGTGCCTTGTTTGGTCAGGCTGTCCTCAAACACCTGTTCCATACTTAAACAACTCCTGCCCACCTTCCCTGGATGGATGCCTGAGATCCATGCGAAGATGGTTTACCCTTGGAGGGGGATCTCCCAGGCATCTTAGCTAGGGAGTCCCCATATGTGATGACTTATTCCTGCTTGTTCCTGGAGATAGCACAGTTACTTACCTGTAACAGGTGATCTCTGGGAACAGCAGGAATTAGTCATCACAACCCACCCACCTCCACTAGGAGTTGTATCTCTATCTATCTATCTTCCTGTCCTCTCTCTCTATTGTCTCAGCTTTAAACTCGAACTGACGAGAGCTGGTCAGGAAGGCGGGAAGGCAGCGCGCATGTGCAGTGGGAGGCCCCAAAAGCTTTTAATCTGAAAAGCTGGGGAGCTTTCCCGCGCGGGCTCCGTCGGTACCGACGTACCCATATGTGATGACTAATTCCTGCTGTTCCCAGAGATCACCTGTTACAGGTAAGTAACTGTGCTTTCCCTGCAGTTGCCAGAATGTAGCAGACTCTCTAAAAAGAAACTTCAGTATATATGGTAATTCACAGTCCTATCCTTTAGAGTGCTACCGAGAGAAGCCACGTGGGGATAATGAAGACGTCTGTTTTAAAGTTCAGAATAGTAGCACACTGACACACCCTGCTATTGCTGACGCTGAAGAAATGCAGATTGACTCTGATAGCAGTGAAATAGTGGATAAACCAGATGGACTGCACGTTATGTTTTGCTGACCACGTTGAGTCTCTGTGCTGAACACTAGTTTGAGAAAGCTGGTGAAGCAACAGAAAGAATGGGGAACATTTTCTTTTGCTGAAGGAAGCTGTTATTGTTTTGTTTGTACCGAGCAATGCACGTTGTGAGCCTGAAGCTGATAAGACTAATTTACCTGAGTTCTTGTACATATCCCTCAAGCCAATTGTATGGCAGTTTGTCCTAAGTTATTTACCTGCACAGAAATCCGTTGGGAAGGGGAAAAATAAATTCTTGTCATTGCTTGAAACACTCAACTACAACTCTTCTGTTCTCAAAGGGTAAAAGGGACTACCATTCCCAGAGGGCCTTGCAGGACCAATGCAGGGTCACACTCTCTGAGTCAGGAATACAAGGGCAGACCAACTCTCAGCACCCTAGGCGCTGGGCTGGCCACCGAGAGGGTGACAATGTAGATGTTATTTTACTTGTCACATATACTGACTCAATCAATCTGGATCTCTCCCCTCTTAACTCCTGCCTCCTGAAAGTTGTTCAATGTTTGCACTGTAAATACTTGTATCTCAGCCCCCAAAAACTACAATCACATGGTTTACTGGGTCATTTACCTATTCTGATATTAGTCCCCTACTGAACGGCTCTCCTGAGTGGAGGAGTAGCCTAGTGGTTAGAACACTGGCTTGGTAACCAAGCAACCAGGGTTCGATTCCCACTAGCATTCCTTGTGGCCTTGGGTAAGTCACTTAACCCTCCATTGCCTCGGAAGAAAGGCCTGGCAATCTACTTCCGGTGACACTGCCAAGAAAACCCAGGAGCTTCTGGGTCGCCAGGAGTCAGGACTGACTCGAAGGCACACATTGCATTGAACGGCTCTCCTATCACACTAACACTATCCTTCAAAGATCTTTGTGTCATAATTTCTTCAGGGCTTCATTGTCTCTGTGCTGTTTGTTCTTACCTTAATACTGTTGCTGTAACCACAGCTTTTTTAAGTCTGGCAATATCACAACTCAATTATTGTAATGTCATCTATGCCAGTTTACTTGCATACGAATTGAAACACTTTGTTCAATATACTGCGATCCACATCTTATCCAGCACACGAAAATACAATCTTGTCATACCTCTACTGATTCAGCATCATTGGCTTCCAATTTCAGCTTGGATTCACTTCAGAATCCTTACCCTATCTCATAAGGCTCTTCACTGCGAAGTTCCTACTTAGCTTTCTTCACTCATTATCCCCTATGCTCCTCTCTGCACACTCTGTTCACTTCATGATAATCAGGTTTTTATTCCCCCTACATCCAAAGCTAGATAAGAATCCACTAGCAATTCCACCTTTTTCTTCATTGCACCCATGCTCTGGAAAAGCCTTTCTTCTGAACTTCGTCTTGCTTCCAACATCCAATAGGAAAGCTTTTGGGGGCGTTCCTCCACACATGCATGGCTGCCTTGCCGCCTGGTCTCCTCGGT
The DNA here is from genome assembly GCA_033557465.1 of Ichthyophis bannanicus. Taxonomy (NCBI): domain Eukaryota; kingdom Metazoa; phylum Chordata; class Amphibia; order Gymnophiona; family Ichthyophiidae; genus Ichthyophis; species Ichthyophis bannanicus. The sequence continues at coordinate 282,760,846 of CM066035.1, forward strand.
TGTCTTTTTTCCATGGAACCATCGGAACCTCGTCCCTGTCATCCGTGTCAAGAGACTTATGTAGTTTTTTGTGGTACTGTTGAGTACATCTCTTTTTTGCCTTCCCGTCTCCGACTCGACTAGCCATTGATTTTGCTCCTGTTTCTTTTCTTATTTTATATAGGGGTTTATTTTTCATTCTTTCATGTATCTTGTCAGGCTTAGGCCTATGGTTTTACCGTACACCATTGTGCAATTTGACTTTGCCTCAGTCCTTTTCCCAGAAATGGAAAAGCCCCGCAGTGGCTTTAAAAAAAAATGCTGAAAGTGTGCCAGTACCATTTCCATTACTGACGAGCATAGCTGGTGCCCCAAGTGTTTAGGCCCTGACCACAATGTATATTCCTGCCCCTCCTGTCACCACACGACTGCCAAAGGTAGGAAGAGCCAGGATAAATAGAAGGCTAAACTGTTTCCAACAGACTCATCTCCTTCCGTGCACTCCTCAGGGGCATCTACTCCATCTAAGTTCTCCCATACCTCTAGATCCCCACTTATTCAAAAGGACAAGCATCTATCTGAGTCTCCAGTGCAAAAAAAGTAAGAGACATTGATAGCATCAAGATCATCGACCTTGAGGTTGGTGTCGGTATTGGACACTGAGCATCATCATCGTCGCTGACACTCCTCTCACTCCAATGCAGACCGGCCAACGAAGCAGCTCTGGCAGGAGGCCTCACCCTCCAAAGCCATAAAGGGGCTCAAGGATACCCCCAAGGTACAATCCTCAGCGGAGCCCCTGATATCGGTGTTAGGAATTGTGGCCCACACAATCATGTCCAGAGCCACTCCTCCCGGTACCGACACTCGATGACTGTATCATCGCCACTGAAAAGAGCATTGCTGTGCTCCTGGCAGTAGTGACACCATTGACATCAAGGGTATCACAATCAGCATTGGTTCCACTGCCATCAGCAGCCATGGAGAACCCTCTCGATACCCTTCCACAGGCATCACCTGCATCACATCGGTCCTTGAGCAGCCAGTACCGAGGTCTTCGGTATCGCTACTCTTGATACCCTCGACATCTAAACACGTTGAGCTCCGCAGTTATAGGGGGCCTCATAAGGATTATTTTGATTTACTTCACATCTCTGATTCTGCACCGGAGGCCTCCGACTCCGATTCCGAATCCATCGATTCCGATACCATTAGGGATGTGCCATTAGATCCATCTCCTCCCTATGAGCATCAAAGGTCTCTGCCCAAGGACATGTCCTTTCAAGATTTTATTAAGGACATGGCGGCTGCCCTGGATGTATCGGTGGCTATGGAGACAGAACCCAGAGCAGAGGAACTGCACGTTCTCCAGTATCCATCGACACCGAAGGAGGCGGCAACCCTCCCGGTGCATAACATCTTGAGAAACTTGATGGCTCAGATGTGGGAATCTTTCATGTCAACTCCTGCAGTCGCTAAGAGGCTGGATACTCTTTACAGAGTCTCTCCTTCTCCAGGGTTTCAAAAACCTCAACTCCCTCACCACTCTATGGTAGTTGAGTCTGCCATGAGAAGGAATAAAAGTTAAAAGAACCACTCCTCTGTTCCTCCTGGAAGTGAGGCCAGAACCCTCGATGCCTTTGAGGAAAAAGGCCTTCCAGGCAACAATGTTAGCTTCCAGAATAGATTGTTACATGCTATATATGGCATGTTTCTTAGGTATGTCTCGAGGGATCTAGCAAAATGTACCACCTTGCTGCCTCCTGAGAAACAGGCAGCTCATCAGGTTTTAGTCATACATGCTCATAACACTTCAAAATTTCTAACAAGGGCAGCCTTTGATGCCAACAGCAGTGCGCCTGCAGCCTGCATTGGAGCTAGGCGAACAGCCTGGCTTCAGGCATCTGACATGGAGCAATGGGTCCAAGATAAGTTAATTAACATTCCATGCAATGGGGAGAACCTTTTGGCTAGAGGTGGAGGGAAAAGGCCAGTGAGATAGACGGATGACCTCACCATGAAGAGGCTTTCTATAAAGAAGGCAGATCCTTCTAAAAGACTTCCACCAAGAAACCCTTCTTCCCAAAGAAGAAACATTATTATCCACCCTATTATTTTTATTCCTCCTATTCTGCTGCACAATAATAGAGGCAGCAGGGCCAAAAACAACCCAGGAAACCCAAGGTTACCAAGTTACAACCTGCTTCTCAAGCTCAATCATCTCAGAGCTTTTGACTCCTTTCTGGGAAGCATGACCAATCCTCCCAGGATTGCATAGAGACTAGTACATTCCGCACACCACTGGAGCAGCATCACCTCATAACTCTGGACGTTACATCTAGTAAGCTAGGGTCTGCAATTGAAATTCGGAGATCTTGCACCCACTCATTTTGTAGGCCAACCCTCCTTAGATCTCCATCAAACCACCTTGTTACAACAGGGGATTCAGTCTCTACTTCTTCAGTGGGCAATAGAGGAAATACCTCTCTCTCAACAAGGCCTAGGGCTCTACTTCCGATATTTTCTTATCCCAAAGAAGATGGGAGGCCACAGGCCTATACTAGATATCCAAAATCTCAACAAATTCCTGGTCAAGGAAAAATTCAGAATGATTTCTCTGGGTACCCTTCTTCCTTACTTTCAACCAAACAATTGGCTTTGCTCCTTAGAACTAAAGGATGCTTATACACACATCCTCATCCACCCAAATTACAGAACTTTTGGAAACTGGTAGCCCCAGATGACTTTGGTCAAAGGAGAAAAATAGCTGAGAGGATTGTTGATGAGCCTTAGTATGGTCCAGGTAGAAGGATAAGGCTCTTTTACAATCCAGCGTATGTAGTCTGGCCTCAGCAGGGGAGCTATGAGATCCAGGAAAGAACTTTGAAAGAGAGATGGATTGGTTCAGGTGGAAGGAGGTGATGGACCTTCAGTAAGAACTTAGGATGTATCCGAAGGATCATCTTGTCCTGGTGGAATGTAGTATATGGAACATTGTCCACTAAAGCCCGCAGTTCACTGACCCTATGGGCAAAGGTAACTGCAATGAAAAAAATAACTTTCCGTGTTAAGAATTTTAAAGAAGCTGACAACATGGTTTCAAAAGGACTGTGCATGAGCTGTGCAAGAACAACATTTAAATCCCATGCTGTGGGTGGTGGGCAGAAAGGCGGTTTGGTCAGGAGTAGACCCCTCATGGATCTAGCTACCAAGGGATGTGTCGAGATAGGCTGGTTTTCCAAAGTATGGTGAGAAGCCGCAATGGCAGATAAATGTACCCTTACAGAGTTGGTCTTGAGACCAGAGGAGGACAAGTGGAGAAGGTATAGAAGTAGATCCGGAACTGAACATGTGTAAGGATCTAGTGTTTTCTGTGAACATCAAATCACAAATCTGCACCATTTGAAAGCATAAGAACGTCCAATGGAATCTTTTCTGGAAGATAGGAGAACCTGTAAAACGTACTCTTGGAGTCCTAAGTGTGAGGGGACTACCCGCTCAGCAGCCAGGCTGTCAAGCAAAGTGTCTTGAGTCTGGCATGCAGGAGGGTCCCCTGTTTCTGAAAGAGAAGGTTGAGAGAGTAACAGAGGTTGAGGGGAGGTTTCAAAGCTAGTTGCAGAAGTAGAGGAAACCATGATTGTCTGGGCCAGCAAGGGGCAATGAGAATCATCATTCCCCTGTCGGCCCGAAATTTGAATAGTGTCTTTGCTATGAGGGGAAAAGGAGGAAAAGCATAGAAAATATTCTGTCCCCAGAAAAGCATCCAAGCTCTCCCTGTGAGGGGATGGGATCCTCGAGCAGAAACGAGGTAGTTGGGCCCTTTACAGGAGAAGCAAAGAAGTCACTGAAGATGGAACAAATGTTGCGCTACTTGAGGTTCCAGCTGCCACTCCTATAGATAGAGGATGCGATTCAGTCAGTTGGCTAAAGAATTCTATGTTCCTTGCAGGTATATTGCATGGAGGTGATTTCCCCGAGAGATTGCCCAGGTCAACAACCGGATGGCCTCTCTGCATAAGGGGAGAGAGCCTGTCCCTCCATGTTTGTTTCTATAAAGCATGGCCACCTGGTTGTCTGGATGAGACTGAGCGACCCCTGAATTAATTAATTAATTAATTTATTTATTTAACATTTCTTATATACCGCCTTTCATGATATCAAGGCGGTTTACATTGAACAAACTGAAATCACATTGAACAGGGCATTATAACTCGGAGATAACTATTTTGCAGGGAACATAGGCGATGGAGGATTAAGTGGCTTGCCCAAGACCACAAGGAGCGGCATTGGGCAAAGAAGACTCTGATGGCGTTGAAGATTGCTCTGAGTTTGAGGAGACTGATGTGTAGGAGATTCTCTTGAGTAATCCATAGACCCTGGGTCATAAGACCCTTCAGGTGAGCCTCCCCAACCTAGCTTTGATGCATGGTACAGACCTATGAGGAGGTTGTGCAGTTTGCACCACCACTGAAGGGTTGATCTCATCTGAGGAGTGATGATGATGGAGCCTAAGAGGTGGTCTGGGGCTGTTTCCACTGCTGTGAGAGAGTCCATTGTGCTCGTCTCATGTTGAGATGGGCATATGGGACTACATGGACTTTGAAGGCCATGTGGCCTAGAAGTCTTAGGAATGTTCTGGCCGTTATTGACGCTTATTGTTGGACTTGTGAGGCCAAGGTTATTAGTCGGGCACATCTGTCTGGCAGAAAGGTTCGGCCTTGGAGCGTGTCTAAATGAGCTCCTATGAACTAGATTTTGAGTTGGAGTGAGGTGTGATTTTAGATAATTTATGACAATCCTAACTCCTGTAGGACATGGATGGTTTTTTTTTTAGGGCAGCAGTGACTGCCAGAGCGGTATTTGCCCTTGGCAACCAATCATCTAAGCAGGGAAACAGAAAGATCCTCAAAGTTCAAAGGTAGGCTGCGACCACAGCCACTTTATGAACACTCTGGGTGCTGAGGCTAAACAGAAGAGTTCAAAGGTAGGCTGCGACCACAGCCACTTTATGAACACTCTGGGTGCTGAGGCTAAACAGAAGGGAAAGACCCACTATATCTTTCGCTTACACGCAAGCTGGTCTATCTCTTCAGCACCCTGTCACTGCCCATAATGTCCAAGCCATGGCTACCACTGTGGCTAACCTCTGTTCCGTCCCTATTTCTGAAATCTTCCAAGCAACTATCTTGTCTTTACTTTATACCTTTGCAGCACACTATTGCCTGGACAAGGACTTCAGAAGTGATGTTCAGTTCTGTCAATCTGTTCTAAGTAATCTTTTTCAAATTGAGGCAACTTGTCCTCCACCCACTGGACTACCTCGCAAGAAGTGCTTCGAATGAGCTGTCTGTTCGATCCTTGCTGCAACCTCTGGTTGTGCTAGGATTCTTCTCTCGCTCAGCAGTCTGTGGCTAGGGAGTTCCATATGTGAAGACTGGCTTCCTGCTTGTTCCTGGAGATAGCTTAGTTACTCACCTATAACAGGTGATCTCTGGGAACAGCAGGAATTTCTCTTCACAACCCACCCATCTCCTCTTCAAGTTGTCCCATTATTTTCCTTTTAAGCTCACTTTCTCTGCTATACACTTGACTGAGGAGACCAGGAGCGAAGGCGGGAAGGCAGCTACGCATGCATAGAGGAACGCTCTCAAAAGCTTTCTTATTACTGGGTAGTGTTTCCGCGTTCGGCTCTGTCAGTGCTGACGTTGCCTATATGTGAAGACTGATTCCTGCTGTTCCCAGAGATCATCTGTTACAGGTGAGTAACTATGCTTTCTCTTTGAATGTTTCTTTGGAACCTCTACCCGAACATAGTGCCTGGGTAGTGGCACTTTGGCACATGGCCTAAGAAATCTCTTATTTGCCTCTAATATCTTATCCATTGGCATTCCCTATTCTGTTTTTACTTGTTATGTGGATTTTAATTTGTTGTTGTAAACTGTTCTTATGATTTATAAAAGTGGTATATCAAATTTTAATAAACCATAATCCTGTCAGATGAAGTATAGGACTGTTATGCCGCAAAGATTACATTGGCTTTTCTTCCGAGACAGTGGCAAGTTAAGTCCTTGGTAATGAAAATCCCAGAAGCTGTTCTAACCACTAGTGGATCTCTGGTATCAAGGGAGCATCAATATTCTTTGGAGCCAAGGTCTAGGAAGAGACAAAGAGCCAGGGAACCGTTCCTCCTCTCACAACTGATGACAAAGAAGGGTAATATAATGGAATACATCAGAAAGACCAACTGTGGTAACCACTGCCCAGTTATTTCTGTCTTCATCACTAAGCATGTTTCTTAGCTGTCAGATGTAGAGCATAGCCACTTGTAAGAGATATCATTCCATCTCCAGGAACAAGCAGGAATGAGTCTTCACATATGGGTACGTCGGTACCGACGGAGCCTGCGCGGGAACGCACCCCAGCATCCAATCAGAAAGCTTTTAGGAGCATCCCTCAGCGCCTGCGTGCTGCCTTCCCGCCTTTCCAACTGTCTCTCCTCAGTTTTCGTTTTTCCACGGAGCCGGCAGGACGTCCTCCTGTCACCGCAGAAAATATTTTCTTTAATTCTTTAATTTTTTTTTTTTCTTGTGGTTGCGGCTGTTCCCGCGACTCCACCGGTACCGCCGGTGTTTTTTCTTTTCTTTTTCTTAAACTCAAGGAATTTTTTTCCCTCAGTTTCTGTCTTAAACTTTTTGGGCCTTTAAGGCCTCTCCATTCTTCTCCTAAGAAGTACCTTAACTGTGGAAGTACAGTTTTCTTTTTAGACTCCAATAACTGGTGTCTAACCTGTTTGGGTCCTGACCTTTTTCCTCCGGAGCCATTAGGCTACAATATTATGAGAAGAGATTTTCCATTTCGAGTTTCCCTCGATACCGAGTTCCCTTCCAGTGTCAGGGCACCGACCATTTCTTCTCTACAGGATCAGGTAACCCACAAACAGTCTGTTAAGACTAGCCAATCCTTGAGTGGTAGGTCTCATGCTAAGCATGATGACGGCTCCGGCCTTGCCCTCAAGAGTCTATTGGCTTCAAAACCACCGCAGGAGTCTTCGGTCTCCAAAGCCTTTCAGGGGTTTCAGGTTGTTCCTGGGGCTCACCCCTCACAGAACATACTTGAGCCATGCTCGGTGGTGGCATCCGCTTCGAGCGGTACCGATACCCCGGCATCGGCACTGGTGTTGAGCGATTCACTCTTCACCAGGGATCGTCATCTGGCGTTCTCTGTACCTTCGGGACCGATCGATACGTCCCAGATTGACTTTCCAGTATCGGCAGCACCGCCGATACAACCACCGACGTCGGTACCCTCTAGACATGCATCGATAGACTCGCTTCCTTCGATGCCGAGTCTGGAATAGATATCTAGTCTGGAAGAGATATCTAGTCTGGAAGACTGGGTACCGATGCGTCTCGGAACCGACGCTTACCGATTCCGGATGCGCGGTACCGAGGGTAATCACCAAGGATTTTCGGTTACCTCGGTACCGCTTGAGCAGCCTCCGATGACTGCTTCGATGTTGGTATCGCCTTCGATTCCGGCACAGCGACCGGTATCGGTATCGGTGCCGGTACCTGCAGTAACATCGGGACCAGCTCCTTCCATGCTTTTTTCACCAGGATTGCTCCTTTCTATACCTAATTTGGAGTTGTGGCTTCTGGTTCCCACAACGGTTGCCCAAATATCACCAATAAAAGAATTACTTAGACAGCAGTTGCTTTATCTACAAAGACTTTTATTTCCAGCATCATGCAGAACAGCAAGGTCTGTCTATAGAAATGGCAGACAGTACTTTCTTTCTCTGTGAAGGGGAAGAAAATACTGCCCGCCCTTCCCCTAAAATAACCACCTTATATACATTTCTCCGTGTCTCAAATGTCTACTTCATCTGTTTCAAATTAATTCCAGTGAATCCATCATACATTCTTAAGTGTCAGCAGGGCCCTGCAACACTTTTCCCAGGGGAGAATCTCCTTACATTTGTACATCTGGACCTATCTGGACCTGCACTTAGACCTGCTTATTTATGCATGGCCTATGACCTCTATACATCTGGACATGCTTTTAGGTCTATTTATCTATGCATGGCCTGTGACCTTTGACCCTTCCTGTATTTTTCCTTCTTCTTGGCACTAATTGAAACCAGGCAGAGAGTATTTTGTGCTCATTTGTTTGAATTCTTTGCTTGACCTGTAATTTCATGTTAGGCCCATTATTCTGCATACTTCTATCCAGAATATGGTTTCCCAGAATCCTCCATAACAGGCCGCATCCATTTTCTTATGGCAAGCATATACTCTCATATAGCTATTGTCTTCTTGTCTGTCTTCTTGTCTTCTGTGCCATCCATCCTCCTGTGTAGTTTCACCAGGCAAGAGTTCAGTCATATAAAGCCAATATATAAGCAGACCTAACTCAAATTTCCCCACATTCCCCAATTTTTTTATTCCTTTTTCTTTTTATGTGGAGGGGCAAAAGTAATCCCACTAAGGGGCATTGATAACAATAACCATTTGAGACAGGGAGGGATGATCCAAAGGGGCAGCTTCTGGTACAGTTCTCGAGATACAACATACATGGTATCGGTGCTTGACTTATCATTCTTTGACAACAAGCAAACAGAATGGATAATACACAACAGGCAATAATTGCAAAACAAGCCATACTTAAAAGAATAAGAATGAAAGCTTTTAGGCCTCCTCCGAGTTCGGAATACCAGCAGGCAACATTCTAAGAGAATGGAAGACATACAGCTTGCAATAATACTGAACACATCAAATATTCAACAAAGTGATGAAGAAAGCTTTGAAAATGTTACAGCAAAACTTGAGCTGGTGTGGGTATTGCAATTGCTGTAGCCCAAATGACTTGTAGATTTTCCCAAAAGTCCCAATCAGTCTTAATAGTCTTTATTTTCAGATAATTTGGGCCTGCTTCCCAGCAGTTTTTCAGGACTGCGTCGTGCGCTTCACCTGTCTCTGAAGTTTAAGTGTGGTTGAGTTCAGAGGTCTTGGGGTGGACTGTTCTATCTGGACTATGGCCAACTCCCTCTGCTGGAATCTATGGATTTCAATCGGTGACATGGTTCCAGGTCCCATTCAAAAGAGCAAAATCCAATATTAAATGAAAAGGCTAAAATATTCTAGATTAGATTTTACAATGAGACAATGCAATGTGATAAACATCATTTCATCCATATTTACATAAGATCATAACTATCTCATATGGTATCAACTGTGTCTCTCAGTTTGATAAACTTCTTGTCTCTCCATCACTGAAGATTCATTTGCTGGTAGGAAATACTCTACTATGCTCATAACTGATCTTTACATATTAATAGATTAGACAAGTTGCAAGCACATATTCTGCAAGTTTGGCAAGTTTCAGAATTACCCCAATTTTTATTTGTGAAAATTTGTCATCAAATCATCCCTCTTTTTACTCCTGCATGTCTGGCCAGGACATACAAAGGCAAAATGAGGCAAAAAGCATTTGGAAGTACCACATGGCCAGTATGGATGTTCCAAAGCATATCAGGGTGCAAAATGCACCTAGCCTGTCTCCAGGTGTCTATTTCCAATTATTGAATATGTGTTGGGGCTTAAATGACTTCCTGAATTAAAGATTCTGGAGACAGCATAGTTGAATAAAATTTGTTTACATGTTCATTAGACAGACATGTCACTCTAAATAACCTTCATCAGTTTAATGTCCATCAGAGTACCACCTCTTAATTGGCATGCTAAGAACATCAAACAATTGTTAGAAACTTAGTATTGTGGTAAACAAACAGTATATAGAAAATATAAACTTGGATTCTTCTTAATGAATATAACAACATGAGTAAACAGTGTCTTTTTTTCTTTTCACCAACTTAATTGGTATGGTTCAAAAATGGACATATGTGCTCATTCAAAATAGCAATTGTCTTAAACAATCTGAATAAAGTCCCTACAGTATAAAAAGATTATTTTTGTAACATTTTATAATGGCAGGACAAATCATGACTTTTAACATGACAGCCACATGTCTCTCTCTCACGTATGGCATAGAATCTATTGTATATACTGTTCTCAGTGAAAGTGCTGAACAAGGCAAAATAATTATCCTGAGTCTTTCATTACACTGATACTGTTGCCTGTCAGGTGGAGACTTCAAAGCAGTGCTTGGGCTAGCTTCACCTTACCGGCATGCTATCTCAAGAAATGCAAATGAATAACAGAACTAGACAGACATGTTAAAAAAAACAAACCTCTGTATCAGAGAAAGTGCTGTAGGAGACTTTGTCTAATCAATTCAACTTAATGTTATTGTTTTCTGTGTAAATAACTTTACAAATATTCTCAGTTTTTTCTGGGAACTAAGCTCCATTTTTTCTACCAAATTTGTTCTGCAAGTGTGTAAGCTAAAGTAAATTTGTATGTCATAGTGCTACAATATAGTGTATTCCTAAAATTGAAACTTAAAAAAAAAAATCTTTCAAAACAAAGTACACTGTGTTCTCTGGACCCCAACATATAAAATTTAAATACAGAAAAACAGATTAATTTATCCTAAAATTCAGCAACTCCCGTGTTACTGTCCTTAGTCATTAGTCATTAGCACTGAGCTTAAGAATACAAACACTCCTTTTCACATTTAAATTGAATGAAACTGGTGTCAAACGGAACTGCAAACTAAACAGTAGATCTCTCTTTCTGTCCTTTAAACAAAAATTAAAATAAAAGTTACAGCTCTTTTGGATGTATGAACAATAAGTATGTCCTCAATATAAAATTCAATTTTACTTTTAATTTTGCTTGATCAAAACCAAACATATAACTTCTCATTCACTCGGTAATCAAATCACTTCTAAGTAGCATTGTCCTGTCAGGGCCGTCAAACCCCCACTCTAAAGGGCAAAGGACAACAGAAACAGGTTCTCCAATGCCTTGATTGTTTGATCTAACATCTGGGAGCACTTAAGCACAGCAGACCATCTGATCAGAGTAGAGATGCTTTCCTGAGAGACTTCATTAAAGCATTCCCCCTTGGGAAATCCCAAAAAGCAATATACCTTTCAGCTTGAGAAACACAGGAACCTTAAAAGAAAACAATTAAAAAATATTTTCTTCATAATCTTATATAAAGATTTTCTCCAACAATGTAATACTAAGTAAACATTTTTGCATCACATGGTTACATATTTTCTTACACGGATTTTCTTTTAGAGCTATTTTTCTTAGTTGCAAAATCCAGCTGTAATCTTTTTCCTTTATTATTAATTTGATCTTAAATTTGTAAAGTCATAAGACCATGACAAAACTGATCTTGTAGCATCACTACGATCTTTTATTAATCTCTGGTTAATTAGGATCTTCCACATTTGTTAACACATTCATAGAAATTCGTTCTGCATTGTGTACAACTGCCCTATGACCTATCACAGACCCAGGCAGAGCTATTTAATCTTCTGACACACAGAGAACAGCAGACAAATTTTTTCTTAACTCGGATCCCAAATTTAAAAAATAAAACTTACACATATGGATCAGATTTATTTACTGCACACAAACATGCACAGGGGAATTTTCAGGCTGTACTTGTCTACCAGTCATATCACTGCACACAATAGCTGGCAGTTCAGAATAAAACACTGTCAATTATCTGTGCGGTCTGCTTCTAAGATTCTCACTTCAGTGTACAATACATTCAGATCCCAATCCACTAACTCAGAAAATCCATTCCATGTTACAATATATTCAGACAGACAGGAAAAAAAACTAGCTGTCTCAGCACATCAATTACTAAAGCAGATCCTGGAAGATTTTTCGTTGTTTTCAATGTTCTAAAGAAGACAGGAAGGACATGGAAGAATAGAGACAGATAAACAAACACCGCTTAGCACTTGCGTTCAAGGGACTCCGGGCCAACGGTTTTACCCTCTCCAGAGACTGGGGCATCTTACAAGCACATGAATATTGTAAAAGAAAATAAAAGCAAACAGATACGCTCTCCAGAAATTCCACACTTAGTTCAACTTAAGAAAATAATTCTAATCAGTTCAGTTCCAGGGAACATAAAATCTACTGGAGTAGCCAGTAATGACAGGACAGTGTTTACTAAAGATTAAAACTAAAAACACAGGACAGAGTTAAATGCATTATACCTAACAGCCTATCTAATCAGAATACTGAAACTGAACTAGACCCACTCCTCCTTGGTTATTTAATGCAACTGCAGTCAGCTCCGTCATTCACCTTGATCAAGAACTTGCAAAGTAATTCATTTCAAAAAGATACTTAGAAAGCTATTCTTCAATAGATCTAATTGTCACCCTCTCTGGTCTGTGAGCACCTCAGATAAGGTAATCATCCCTGTTTTTCTATAAATATTCTCCTTAGCTGTCCCTCTTTCTAAAATCCGTAAACCTGGTATTTTCACTGTTTGGGGACAGGGGCAAACCCCTCTTTATTCACAAGGGGGGTAACTTCGCTTTTACAGATGGAAAATTCAGACCTTTTTATTTACAAAGGTTAGAAGTTACTTATCCAGGACTCATACAAAACATACAACTCTTGCGCTTTGTCTAAACCCAGCCAATCTCCTCGCGGAGGTATGAAAACGTGGATAAAGACACACACTCGCTTCGTATTAATAATAATACGTACAGTCTCAAGCGTACATCAATCAATCCTGGAAAAGAGACATAATGTCTGGGCAAAACTTCCTTTCTCTAACCATTCCCTAATGTTACAACTAAATACAGAGACACTCTAACAGTTTTCTTACATAACAAAATATTAATTACATACTTACCCACCACTCGAACCTGGGCAAGTCTTCTGTCCTTTCATACAGACAGGGAAACTGAACACTCACCAATAGAGTCATCCTAGGGTATCAAAAATCTCTCTCGATGTCACTCAGAGCAGTATTCCCATCTTCTGTACCAGCAGAAGGAATCCTCTTCTCAAGTGAGAAGGTATTCACATTCCCTCTGACAAGTAAAACTGCAGTCAGAGGAGTCCTTGGGCAATTTAGAAAATTTAGAGGGGTTTCGGCACCAATAATTGTGGCTTCTGGTTCCCACAACGGTTGCCCAAATATCACCAATAAAATAATTACTTAGACAGCAGTTGCTTTATCTACAAAGACTTTTATTTCCAGCATCATGCAGAACAGCAAGGTCTGTCTATAGAAATGGCAGACAGTACTTTCTTTCTCTGTGAAGGGGAAGAAAATACTGTCCGCCCTTCCCCTAAAATAACCACCTTATATACATTTCTCCGTGTCTCAAATGTCTACTTCATCTGTTTCAAATTAATTCCAGTGAATCCATCATACATTCTTAAGTGTCAGCAGGGCCCTGCAACACTTTTCCCAGGGGAGAATCTCCTTACATTTGTACATCTGGACCTATCTGGACCTGCACTTAGACCTGCTTATTTATGCATGGCCTATGACCTCTATACATCTGGACATGCTTTTAGGTCTATTTATCTATGCATGGCCTGTGACCTTTGACCCTTCCTGTATTTTTCCTCCTTCTTGGCACTAATTGAAACCAGGCAGAGAGTACTTTGTGCTCATTTGTTTGAATTCTTTGCTTGACCTGTAATTTCATGTTAGGCCCATTATTCTGCATACTTCTATCCAGAATATGGTTTCCCAGAATCCTCCATAACAGGCCGCATCCATTTTCTTATGGCAAGCATATACTCTCATATAGCTATTGTCTTCTTGTCTGTCTTCTTGTCTTCTGTGCCATCCATCCTCCTGTGTAGTTTCACCAGGCAAGAGTTCAGTCATATAAAGCCAATATATAAGCAGACCTAACTCAAATTTCCCCACAGAGTCGATACCTGGCATGGACGATGCAGTACTGACTGTCTCAGGTCATAACCGCCAGTACCAGTATCCATCCATTAGGGATCTTTTTCTGCACCGGACAAGTACATCCTCCGGTGCCCAGGCTAGTTCTTCAAGTCTAGCCTGTCCAGGGATGGTTCCCATTGGAGATCCTTCTTTTCAGAATTTTCTCCTTGACATGGCAACATTCCTTGCTATTCCTATCCCTGGCTATGATCCTACACAAGGCTCTTCTGGAGAAAAGGAAAATATAATGCTTCCTTTACATCATTCTTTGCAGGATCTTCTTCTGAGAATATGGGAAACACCTTTAAGGGTTTCCTCACCTTCTACAGCAACTGATCTTCTGTATCAGGTGCCCCCCTCTCCAGGGTTTCAAAAGACTCAGCTTCTCCATCATTCTGTTGTGGTGGAATCAGCAATGAGGAAGGTGAAAAGTAAGAAGAAGCACTCTTCTTACCCACCAGGTCGTGAGTCTAGAACACTAGATGCCTTTGGACGTCAAACCTTCCAAACATCTATGCTGTCAACAAGGATTCTCTCATATATTTTTTATATGAGTCTATCCCTTCAGGAGGTCACAAAGAAATTGTCTCTTTTAACTCCCTTTCTTTTTAGAGCCCAAGACTGCAGACTATTCCTTACTACTTAGTCATAGTCAAAATATCTCTTGATTTCTTACTCGTGCTTCACTAGACTCTTTTGAGTCTGTTAGCAGAACCTCTGCTATAGCCATAGGAGCACGACGTAGAGCCTGGCTCCAAGCTTCAGACTTGAACAGATGGGCACAACAAAGACTGGGTAATACTCCTACTGGAGAAAATCTCTTCAATAAGGAGTCTTTACGTCAGGTTGCTCAGTGCTCCATTGACTTCCCTGTTTCTGAGGACTATCCTAAGCCTTCTCCTTCCCCAGTAGGTAGGAAATGCCCTACCAAACCATCTTTCCCTAAAAGAAGAAGGTTTTATTCTTCTCCTGCCCATCATGCAGATGTCCCCAAGCAGGGGAAATCTCGCCCTGGTCTGAAGAATCCAAACTCAAGCCAGGAAAATTAACCCTGCAATAGGGATCTAATTAATCTCTTTATAACCTACAGTTCACTTCTTCTCAGCAGAGGTTTTTTCACTGTTTTTTCATTTAAAACTCTACACATGGATTCCTGTTTCCAGGACATTCACTTGCTCTTAGGTATGCTGAGCTGTCAGGATATTCATGTCTATGGGTCACAGGGTTTTCCTCCTCTTCCTGCCATGAAGAGAGGTCTACCAACTATCCCATGATAGTTTTTCTGTACCAACATGAATTTTTTCCTTCTACAGACTTACCATATGGCAAATCACCCTTCAGCTCCTATTTTTCTTTACTCTCTTTTCCAGGGTTTCCCCTGTAAGAGTGGTACCATACCACTGGAAGGCTTTCTTAGCCTTTCTAGTCTTCCTTTCCTTTCCATTGTGGAGTTTTTTCTCTGGAGTAACCTCCCTTCTTTCATTTGGGCAGCTCATCAGACAGGAACAGGATTTTCTCCTCTTGTTCTGTCTGTTCTCTCTGTTAAAAACAGAAAGATTCTCTCTGCTGTTCTATTCAGCAGCTGCCCATGCAGGAGTTCCAGTGATTGGACTACTGGTACTTTTCTACAAGTTCTACAAGTTCCAGTCTTGTCTTGTCTTCCACTACTTTTTGTCTAGCCTTAGTAGTGCTTCCAAGATAGTGCTTCATCTGTCTTGGATAATCCTTATCGCTTCTTTTCTGCCATCTCCAAATCCCTGGAGTTGGCAGCATAGTTGAAGTGGCAGCTGGTTTTCTCCAACAGCCAGTTTTATTTCCCAATTCTCCTGCATAATGCTCTCTGCAATCCTACAGAGAAGCTTTCCACTATGGGCCCTTGCTAGAGAGCATGGGGATTTTTTCTCTAATTACTATCCTATATGGTTGAAAAAGGCTTCCTCAGTCATTCCTCATGACTGGGGGGGTTCTTTACACCCTTCTTTTTCCTTTTAATAAAGGACATAAGCTTTCCCTACGTGACAGTCTAAAGAGTTACCCAATTCCTACAGGAAATATGCTCTTTTTCCTTGCAGCTTGTCCTCATGGTATCCTAATCCTTCATGGACAGCACATATTTAACTTTATCAGATAACCCTCATTGTATTTAGTTTCCCCTATTTCGCCAAGTTATACTTCCTGTTAAATGTAATGACCAGACATATGTAAATTGTCGGATGTTTTTTGTTCAATGTAAACCGCGCTGATGTCTAATAGTGCGGTATATAAGAATTGTTAATAAATAAATAAATAAATAAACAACGCATGATACCCCCCTTGTCCCTCAAGTGGGTCAACCTGGTATCTCATCCTATGCGTTTTCTGTCCATTCACCATGTTAGAGTTCTACCGGACTCAGGACTTGCTGTTTACAGACTGATATTATCCTCTGTTTTTTCACGCAACCATCCTGGTTATTCCACTGGATAGCATTCCTGCTCCATCTTAACCAGAGGGAACAGATTCTCTATATCTTTTCAAGTAGGTTCCACCTTCTTGTTATTAGATGAATCGTTCCTCTTCACATCTCCCATGTGAAGGTTCGTATAGACATATCTCTGTCTGCTTAATTGCAGACATTTATCTTTAGACCTATATATTCATATATGTACATATGTCTATATACATTCTTTAGATACATATGTCTGTCAGCCATGTGTGCATATGTTATGCCCCCTGGATCTCGCCATAAACATATGTATATATATACCCATATATATATATATATATATATATATATCTACACATATATATATATACATAAATATATGTGTGTATCTGTCGAGATACTTCCTTATAGGTAGATATGTATTTACATACTTATCTCTCTGTCTGTGCTCATAAAGGTTTTTTCCTTCCTGTATGTTCCAGACAGTGGGCTTGCACATGTTCATTCTATTCCACAGTATGTTTAGACTATTATGCACACAACCACTGCTGTGGTACTGACAGCTCTTACCATAACCCTAGGTTCAGGTATCCCTGAAGCTCCATACTCCAATATCTTCCTACCTCTCATCAGTTAGGAAAGACATGGTGGATCTTCAGTAGATCTGAGGTTTCAACTCCTCAGACATCTGTCCTTTCTTGGGAATACGGGGTTTCTCCCATACCCCTTCTTCCCTCAAGGACTAGGCCAGTTGTCCAAATCGGTCAGTCTTCCTCTTTTGCTCCTAACTATGATTAACTCTGTAGCCAAAAGAGTTTTCAGCTTTTTCCATAAACCTTCCCACTAAAGACCTACCGTTTTTGTACTACCCCAGTTGAATCCTGGGGTCACCTGTCACTTCCAGATTTTGACCTTCACCTTCACTTCAGTGAGGTCACCTTGAAGATTCCTCTACTGGATCCCCAGTAGATTCCGTCAGGCTCTCTACTTCCTGCAATCCAGTAGGTGAGGTCCATATTGTGCTTGTTCATTTCAATATATTTCATGATGATTGTCATACATACAAGGACTCCTTGCCTGTAGTCCTATCTTAGGTCAGCTGTTTCCTACAGCTCCTCTCTTTTCAACCCCTACCCTCCATCCTCAGGATGCCTGGCCATATGAGGTGTAACATGTTTCAATCTCCAACATGCTAGGGCTCCAGGCATCTTAGCTTGGGAGTCCCATATGTGAAGACTCATTCCTGCTTGTTCCTGGAGATAGCACAGTTACTTACCTGTAACAGGTGATCTCTGGGAACAGCAGGAATAAGTCTTCACAACCCACCCACCTCCCCTAGGAGTTGTATCTCTCTCTCTCTCTTTCCTCTCTCTCTCTCTTTGTCTCAGCTATAAAACTCAACTGAGGAGAGACAGTTGGAAAGGCGGGAAGGCAGCACGCAGGCGCTGAGGGATGCTCCCAAAAGCTTTCTGATTGGACGCTGGGGAGCGTTCCCGCGCAGGCTCCGTCGGTACCGACGTACCCATATGTGAAGACTTATTCCTGCTGTTCCCAGAGATCACCTGTTACAGGTAAGTAACTGTGCTTTATCCAGGACCATTTCTGTTGCATTTCTTCTTTGTACACAAATATAATTTACATATTAACTCTAATCTTAATAGTCTTATTCTTTATTGTACTATATGAGAAATATGTCTTTCATATATCTTGCCATAAAAAATTAACTTATTAGGAAGGAGCTTATTTTAATTAATGTACTTTTAGATTTATCCTGAATGGAGTGAGAATCAAGCTATAAAATACGGAACAGATTTTATTAATTCTGAATGTGGGATATATTCAATGAAATGATAAAATAACTTATTGCTGAATATTTGGCTGTCTTTTTGAATATTTTGTTTCAGTTCAAATTCTTTTGCTTCTCTCTATTTTTTTTGATATCACTAGCATCCATATTCAAAACATGTTAATTATGCTCATGTTACATTGTTTTTTAAATTCGTATAGTGTGGAAGCTGTTTTAGAACCATCCTGTGTGTTAATAGCAGCATTTACAGCTGTAAATTGGCCATATGCATGTATTTATTTATTTATCTGTGCTTATATACCGCTTTTCACCAGGTCAAAGCAGTTTACGTTGAACAAAACATTTTTTTACATGTAACAATACTTAACTTGGGTATGTAGAACAGGATAACATTGTAGTGAACAATCAAAATAGATTTACATATATGTTAACCAACTATTTTCATACATGTAAATAGGATTTCAGAAAATTGCTGTTTACTTGTGGAGATCTACAGCATGCAGAGATTTCAAGAGGATGTAGTGAAAGGGCATGGTTTGGGCAAGCCAAAAATCTACTTGTGTATTTCCCATTTCACAAAAGGAATACATGTATAGAGGCATGTATAAGTGCTAACCTGAAGGGGCAGGTGCACAAACTGACGGAACACCCCCTTCTCCTAACAGATGTGGTCTTCCCCCTCCTCTCCTAATAACAGAAGTGGTCTTCTCCCAACCCCCTTTTCTTTTCTTTGTAAAAAGGGAGAAGGAATTGGACTTAGCTTACATCCTATCTCCAGGAACAAGCTGGAATGTAATCTTCACATATGGGTGACGTTGATACCGAAGGAGCCTACGCAGGAATGCTTCTCAGCATCCAATAGGAAAGCCTTTGGGAGCACTCCACTGTGCCTGCGCAACTGCCTTCCCAACTCCTTCTCTTCAGTTCTTCTTTTTCCATGGAGTCAGCAGGATAAAATTCCTGTCACCACAGAGAAATTCTCTTTAAAAGTGCTTCTGCCTTTTCGTTCACCCACCTGTATCATGTAAAGACGATTCCGGTATCGTCTTTTTTGTCTCTTCATTTTATTTCTAATTATTTTTCAAAATTTCTTAAAGAAAAAAAATTTTTTTGATTAGGCCTTAGGCCTATTTTCACCATAGAGAAACCCGCCAGCGGTTTCAAGAAGTGTACCAAGTGCTCCAGCGCTATCTCAGTTACAGACATGACTGGTGCTTAAAATGCCTTGGTCCTGATCATTTACCAGATGCCTGTTCCCTCCGTAAGCTCATGACCAAGAGTGGTCAGTGGGAACCAGGCCAGAGAAATATGGAGAATTTTTTCCCTGGATGCAGTATCCTTGGCATCAACATCCTCAAGGCTTCGTCATCCTCCCAGGTGACTAAGAAACATAGAAACATAGAAATATGACGACAGAAAAAGACCACATGGCCTATCTAGTCTGTCCTTCCATATCAACAACTATAACAGTCCCCTTTTTTTCCTTTAGAGATCCTCTGTTTGTCTCATGCTTTTTTGAATTTAGTTACTGTCCTCATCTCCACCACCTCCACTGGGACACTATTCCACTGATCCACCACTCTTTCCGTAAAGAAATATTTCCGCATATCACTCCTGAATCTATCCTCCTTCACCCTCATCCCATGTCCCCTCGTAGCAGAACTTGCTTTCAATTGAAAGAGGCTCTCCCCCTGTACATTTATGCCACGGAGGTATTTAAACATCTCAATCATATCACCTCTATCCCGCCTTTCCTCTAAGGTGTACATATTAAGATCCTTCAGTCTGTCCTCATATGCTTTATAATGAAAACCACTAACCATTTTAGTAGCCACCCTCTGCACCGACTCCATCCTGTTCACATCCTTTTGAAGGTGCGGTCTCCAGAATTGCACACTATACGCCAAATGAGGTTGCACCAAAGACTTATACAGAGGCACTATCACCTCCTTTTTTCTGCTAGCCATTCCTCTCCGTATGCACCCAAGCATCCTTCTAGCTTTTGCCGATGCTTTTTCTACCTGTTTAGCTACTTTAAGATCATCAAACACAACCACGCCTAGGTCCCACTCTTCTTTAGTGGGCAAAAGTACTTCACTCCCTAAGGTATCCAAGACTTCAAAACATGGAGCAATATCCAAAAAGGAATCTCACAAAAAATCGAGACCCCCATCAAAGACACCTCGGGATTTGAAGGACAGGTTTTGAGAATGATGAGAATCAAAAGAGATATCCAGTGAATCGAGGGAGAAGTCTTGCTGCTAACATAGAGGCTCACCGAGGGCGTCCTCAGATTCTGGCTGCCCAACCAAGCATCCTCGACAGGAAGAATCATCCTCCAAAGCCCCTGTGGAGATCTGGGAGGCTCCCAAGACATCGATCTCCGGAGAGCCCCCTGTGCCGAGTTCTGATATGGTGGCATTTAGCCCTATTCTTTCATTGGACCGGACACCAGCAACCTCCTTGGACCAGTGCATGCTCTCCATGGAGAAGACATTAGCAGCACTCCTCGTAGCACCGGTCTCTACAGCACCAATAACTTGAGGACTACCTGTATCAACATCAGGTAGTCTCCCTACCCGGTACCCAATGCTCCTGGTCCCTGCATTCCAGCCCCGGTATCGACCAGGTTAGTATCGGCTGCATCGGAGGTGTGCACGCCTTTCCCAGGGCAGTGTCATGAGGATGAGGAAGACTCTCGGTATCGATGTCACAAATTCCAAGAGCATCAACAGTGTCCATACTCACCAGACTCGGAGTACAAGTCTTCTGATTCCGATCATCGCTCCTTTGACTACACAGAGTTCCAGAAGGTTGCCTCAGAACCCTCTCCTCCTACTATCAGTACCCGCAGGAAGTCATGTCCTTCCAGGAATTTATCTGGGACATGGCGGCAGGCTTATCATTTTCAGCTATAGCGGAACCTGAGCCAAAGGCAGAAAACTGGAAATCCTCCAGTATCCAAACGCCCCAAAGGAAGCGGCTATCCTACCAATACCTTGCATCTTACACAACCTCATTCTTCGTATGTGGGAAACCCCCCTCACAGTGTCACCTTATTAGTAGGAGACTGGACACCATGTATCTAGTACTGGACTGCCCAGGCTTCCACTAGCAGCAACTACCGGACCATTGAATCAGCGTTGTGCAGGATAAAGAGTGGCAAGAACCATTCCTCAATACCCCCAGGCAGCGAATTGAGAACCCTCAATATCTTTGCATGCCGTTCCTTCTAGGCGTCAATGCTAGCAAGTAGGATTAACTCCTACACTCTCTACATGGGCATGTTCCTCAAGAAAATTAAGAAGGACTGGGAAGAATTCTTCCCATTCATTCCTGAGGAGAAAAGACCAGCTTTCCAAACTCTTTTGAAACATAGCCAAAATGTCTCAAAGTTTGTCAACAGAGCTGCCTTTGATGCATTTGAGTCCAGCAGCAGGGCCTCTGCAATAGCCATTGGGGCTCGTAGACTAGCATGGCTTCAGACCTGGAACAATGAGTCCAGGACAAATTGGGCAACATTCCCTGTATGAGTGAAAACCTGTTTGGCAAAAATTGGAGGGAGAAAGCTGGAGAACTGGACACAGATGACACCACACTAAAGAGACTCTCCAGGAAGACTGCTGAATCAGCAAAGAAAATGTCAGCAGCCAAGAGGCCTTTCTGCCCCAAGAAGAGGAGATTTTATCCCTTCTACTCTCAGCCTGCGACCTACCAGTCTCAGCAGAAACAGCAGGGTCCAAGGCAAGCTAAGAATCCCAAGGGCACTAAGCCACAACCAGCCACACTAGTTTTTGACTCTTTCTTGACCCGCCTTATATGCGCTTCCATCATGATAAGGTGGTCCTTAGGACTCCTCCTCGTTTCATGCCCAAAATGGTGTCTCCTTTCCATTTGAATCGGTCAGTCTACCTGCCTGTTTTCTTCCCTAGACCTCATTCCTCTATGGCAGAGGCAATCCTCCATACTGTTGATTGCAAGCGTGCCTTGGCATTCTGTCTCCAAAGGACAGCTGAGCACCTGAAGAGCTCTGTCATCTCCTTTGATCCTAGTCATTAGGGGCTGCCAGTATCCAAATGTACTCTATCTAAATGGATAGCAGATTGCTTCTCATTTGCTTATGCCAAAGGAGGACTATCCCTTGAAGGTCATGTCACTGCCCATAATGTTGGTGTCATGGCTGCCTCCACGGCAAACCTACGTTCTGTAGCCATTGACGAAATCTGCAAAGCAGCCACCTGGTCTTTGGTGCATACCTTTGCTGCACATTACTGTTTGTACAAGGATTCCGGCCGGAATGCCATGTTTGGTCAGGCTGTACTCCAACACCTCTTTTACACTTAGGTCAACTCCTACCCTCTGTCCTGGAATTTTCGATGCCAGATGTCCATTAAAGATCCATGCCCTCTTGAGGCCTGCCCTGAGGCAAATATACCGATTCTGGGGACCTTCGTCTGGGAGCTAGGGAGTCCCATATGTGAAGACTACATTCCTGCTTGTTCCTGGAGATAGCCTAGTTACTCACCTGTAACAGATGATCTCCTGGAACAGCAGAAATTTAGTCTTCACAACCCACCCTCCTCCCCTGGAGTTTTAAAGTTGTTTTTACTCTTTTTCCTCAGCTACAAACTCAACTAAAGAGAAGGAGTTGGGAGAGCAGGAAGGCAGTTGCACAAGTGCGATGGAGTGCTCCCAAAAGCTTTCCTATTAGATGCCGGGGGGGGGGGGGCATTCCCATGTGGGCTCCTTCGGTACAGATGTCAACCAAATGTGATGAGTAAATTCCTGCTTTTCCTGGAGATCACCTGTTACAGGTTGTGATGTAGCAGGCTCTTATGAAGCAAGAGAAACTGATAGTGATCCGGTGGAGAGAACCGGTACTGCAGGGGAATGCAGGATTTTCTCTGTTGAGAGGAAAAAAGAATGCAGAGCTAATCAGGAACCACTCCTCACTTCAAGGCAGGTGAGAAGCCAAGTCCCTGATTGGGCACGCCCAAGCAGGAGGCGGGCAGTGCAGTACTCAGCTAGCTTGTTAAAAACCCAGAAACAGTTAGACAAGAGAGAGGACCACCAGGAGAGGGAAGAAGGATACAAGCACCTGGACGAGGACAGGTCAGATGACCAGGAACAGGAACCGAGAGAGAGAGAACCACTAAGCAGCTGTGATCCAAGAAGGAGCAGACAGGAGCTGGGAGACTCAGGGGCAGAGAAAGATTTCTGGAAGCAGAAGAATTCTAAGGCACTGAGAGACCCAAGGCTGCAGCTCAGGAGTTTAAAGGCCCCAGAGGAACCTTGGAATAGGAGGCAAAGGGATAAGGAATTACCCTGGAAGAAGCCCAAGCACAAGGTATCTGGTGGGTGTGGCACGGCTAGCAAACTTAACAGTGGAAAGCCAGAAAGAGTGAATTTTAATTGGGAAAGACAGGATAAAGGCAGAAAGTTTGATACTAACTGGCTAAGTCAGGAAAAGCCTGACTGTTTTCCTTTTAACACTCTGAGAGACTCTCTAGACACAGCTGGAACGTTTTACCCTGCACTGCCATGTGGAGATAAGTGGGGGAAGGGAAATGCTTGCACGCTGAAATGTTGTCCAAGTAAAAGCACTGATAATTGCCTAGAGATAAGAAATATAAACAAGCATTTACCTGAAGGAGGATTTGCTCAGCCTAGCTCAGAAAATACACAGGCTGAATTACTTCTCACTGAATTCAGAGAGTTCCTTAAAAGCAGAGCAGTTTCTACTCAGAACGTAGCAAAGCCATTGATCAGCTGGCAAGAAGAAATGCCTTTAATTTCTTTGCCATCTACGGAACAGGAAGTCCCGATGGATTGCTCTACTTGTATGATTCCAAAGGACATTTAAGGGATTTGCTTGCCAGTGTTGTTTGTAAGAAAATAGCAAAGTTACTTCACTGTTTGCTGTGATAAAAGAGCTTCTGTGAAGAAAATAAGTGGAAGCATATTCTGTGCAATT
The DNA here is from genome assembly GCA_033557465.1 of Ichthyophis bannanicus. Lineage (NCBI taxonomy): Eukaryota > Metazoa > Chordata > Amphibia > Gymnophiona > Ichthyophiidae > Ichthyophis > Ichthyophis bannanicus. The sequence goes on from CM066035.1 coordinate 282,784,885, forward strand.
CAGGAGCAGTACTGGTATCAGAGTTTTCTGTTACCTTAATGAAAAGGGGATCACATGACAGGTGAATGTGATTTGTAATGGACATTCAGTTAAGCAGTGAAAAAAGCCTTGTTTAAGTTCAGTTTCTCAATCTTTTTTTGTACCATATTATTTTATTTCACGTCTGCTGCATTTGAACTGCGAAAGCGGGAAATAAACCTCATAAAAAAGAAATATTCTTTGCCTTGCCTTATCACTTGAGCACCAACACAACTACAACATTAACCCTCAAGGGCATTCAAGGCCAGCCCCTCCCTTAACCCTCAAGGTCCAGGGAGTGGGTGGGTGGCAAGGTGAGTAACTATGCTTTCTCAGAAGTTGAAGGCGAGTTACATTCTGATACAGTAGGCATTTTGCTGTCAGAGAGCTTTGAAGCTAAGCTAGTATCTGATGCAATAGAGAGATAAGTAACTTGCCCAAGATCACAAGGAACAGCAGTAGGATTTGAATCTTGTATCTCTGGATCAAAGCCTACTGCTTTAACCACTAGGCTACTTCTCCCCCTTTGTTTGGTAGCTTGATGCCTAGTGGTAGTACCATGAGACTACCACTAAGGATAGATGACTGCCATTTTGAACCCAGAGGACGGTCATTCCTGCCCCTCAACTTAGATACCAGGGAGACCCCAGCAAGACCTACGGAGGATTGTGAGGTGTGTGCTTTGTCAGGAGTTGTGTGTGTGTGTGTGGGGGGGGGGTGTTGGGAGAGGCTTTGGGACACGAATGAATATGTCATGGGAGTTTGGGGAGTTCTGACTTTGTGGGGTGGAGGGGGAGGAGAATTGATGCTGCCAGGAGCTGCAGTAATAAGAAGCTACAAATAGAGAAATTTGAGGAGAGCAAAATACTGTTTTTTCCCCATGTAGAATGTTTTAAAATTGCTTCTCCCATTGGATGTGCTGACAAATACACATGCACTCCTACGTACCCTTAGAATGTTTTACAGAAGTCCACACGTGGTAGTGCCTTTTTTAAAATATCTGTGGAATTGTGAATTTACAGACCTGAACATCTTAATTCCCATCTCAACATTTATTTATTTATTTAACAAGCATTTCTATACCACACTTTCGCATGGATGAAGTGCAGTTTACAATGAACAGTGGTTTACAAGGTATGGTAAAATACATACCTAGTCATATTACATAGAACAATTGTGAACTTTTTGCAGATAACATGGTAACTATATACATACAGTACAATCTACATTCCAGGAGGTATACTTGGAAGTACAATCTGAGCTTTTACATTTACATTACATTCTTTGTAACGTGGTCCTTTATGCTTTTTTCTATTTCAGATGGTCCTCGCCCCTCACAGAAAGAAATCATTTCACTACGTGCATTTATGCTGCTTTTTCTGAAACAACTTATACTAAAGGTAAATGTTCCATTTCTGAACAAATGTTTGTTGAATTGGATAGTTGGATCTTTTCTGTTGACATTATAAGCCACATTTAAAACACTCCAGTGGTTCTTAACCCAGTCCTCCGACATCCCCTAGGCCAGTTGGGTTTTCAAGATATCCACAGTGAATATGCATGAGATAGATTTGCATGCACTGCCTACACTTCATGCAAATCTAACATATGCATATTCATTATGGTTAAGGAACAAAAAGGAGCAGGATAGCCACACCACTGGAGGAAGAGCTTTATTGAGTCTCAAAGGGTCAGCCCTACATGTGTTTTGGCGTATAGCCTTCTCCAGGGGACAATGACCTTAAAAAATAATAATAATAATAAATTAAAAACATATATTCTGAGACTCTAGGTGTCGCATGAGCGAGTAAGAGGTTTTTTCTGCTTGCTCCGGGGCTGTCCCATTCTTCATCAGCAATTTTAATGAGCTTACCCCAGAAAATCTGCTTGGAAACCCCCTTGTGAGGATGAACGAGCACGCGTGGCTGTGCGGGTGTCTGCAGCAGGGTGAGAATGCCTCCACCGCTGAGAAAAGAGCGAGAGAAAGCTGCCAAGGCTGGGGCCTCTGTGACCACGGGGCCGGCAGTAAAGATGGCGCAGCCAAGCTCGCCGGACGGGGAGAGTGTGGATTCTGGGCCGGAGGAGTTGGCCCGCGAGGTGGCAAAGCTGCTGGAGCCGAAATTCGACTTGATCTTAAGCAAGTTGGAGACGATGGCAGAGACCATTGCGGAGTGCACCCACCGAGTGGAAGAATTGGAGCAGCGCGGGTCTGCGCTTGAGGAAGATGGGGGTATGCAAGGCCGGGACTTGGAGTGGTTACGCCAGAAGGTGGACACTTTATTAGACAAAGTCGATGATTTAGAAAACTGCTCCAGGCGGAATAATATACGGTTCGTGGGAGTGCCGGAGTCCCAAACAGATGCGCTGTTGCTAACCTTGGTGGACAATTGGCTGCCGCGAGAGTTGGGCCTATCAGAGTTGGTTGGTAAACTGAAAGTTGAGCTGGTGCATCGCCTGGGGCCTAGGGCTGCGGAGCGCCTCCGGCCGAGAGTGGTTATAGCGCGAATATTGAATTTTCAACACAAGTGGCTATTACTGCAAGCCTTCCGCAAGAAGCGAGACTTGGCTCTGGACATTCAGACTGTGCTCTTGTTTCAAGACTATTCTGCGCCCGTTGCGGCGAAGTGGAAAGAGTTTTCGCCGATCTGTGCAGCCTTATTTAAAAAGCAGATTCGCTTCAACTTGGCCTTTCCGGCGGTGCTGCGTGTACATGTAGAGGGGAAACAGCATGTGTTGGCAACAGCAGCGGAGGCCCGGCGGTTCGTGGAGCAGCTGGAGACCGGCAGGCCGGAGAGGAGCCCGCAGCGTGCAGAGAGTGGTGATTGAGCGGGACTTGCAAGAGCGCGCATGACACGGCCGATAGCCATGCGGAGCACATCTGTGGACATTTGGTGTTGTGTTTTATTATGCCTGGGCATGTGTGATGGGGCAGCCGGGCTGTTGGGGTTGGGTGGAGAGTGTAACTGTTGGTAGCGTGGCGGAGGGGGGGTAGGGAGAATGTCGTGGCCATGCTCTGCTCTGGGTTGGTAGTGTTTTTAGATTGGGTATGGCTGTTGGGTGGGGGTGGAGGGGGGTAACCTCATGTTATTTTATGTTATTTCGCTGTTAATTCTCTGGTATTCTATACTGCCAGTTGGGAGTGGGGAGAGTGTGTGTGTGGAGTGTCTGTTGTTACTGGTTCAGTGGGGGGTTTCAGTGGTAGTACTGGTGGGGGGATGCTGTTCTGCTGGTGTGGAGAGGGGGTGGGACAGTCCTGCAGCGCACCGAGATGGGTCTCAAGCCTGGCGGAGTGGGCCAGGGGTAGTGTTGATGGTTTTTTTAAGGGGTTAGGGGGCAGGGGGGAGTTAGGGGGGGTAGGGAATGGGGGTAGGGGGTTGGGAGTAGCTATTTGTACAGGGCTGGTTGGGTGGAAGGGTCAGGGATGCAGTGGAAGGAGGGATCGGGGAGTTGAGGCTGGGCGACTCTGGGTCCCGGGGGGTGTGTTGATGACTTTGGCTATGATGAGCTGGGGGACCCAGGATGATGGGGACTGACTTAGGCTTCACCTCTTGGAATGTTGGAGGGCTGGGCACACCCGTGAAGCGCACTAAGGTTCTTCAAGCTTTGCGGAAGGCGGGCGAACGGGTGGTGTTTCTGCAAGAGACACATTTAAATGCCATAGAGCACGCTAAGCTGAAAAGAGCGTGGGTTGGGTGAGTTTGTGCGGCTGAGGCGGTGGGGGGGCGTAAGAGAGGGGTTGCGCTGCTGTTTCATAAGTGCCTTAATGTGGAGATACTGAGCGAGGAGGGGGACCTTGATGGGAGATATCTCTGGGCACATGTGAAAATTAATGGAGAGGAAATGGTGCTGAGAAATGTATACGCCCCCAATGTGTATAGCCATGGGTTCTTTGAAGCTGTGGTTCGGAAGCTAGGCAGCCTGCCTAAAGTCCCGGTTATTTTGGCTTGCGATTTTAATTGTCCTCACGACCCGGCCCTGGATAAGTCTTCCCCTTTGCAGAGTGGGGGAGGCTGGGCGACCCGCGGCATGAACTATATCTGTCAGATGGGAGGGCTTCTTGATACTTGGCGAGTCCTACATGGGGAGGAACGAGACTATACACATCTGTCGAGAGCTCACCAGACATGGTCCCGCATAGATTACATTCTTGTGCGGCCCGGGGATCTATATAGAGTGCGCAGCGTGGACATTGGCCCAATTATAGTATCGGACCATGCGATGGTTAATTTGGTTTGGGCAGGCAGACGTGTGTTGGGGGGTAGATGGTCCTTCCCTAGACATGTGTGGCATCAGAGCGAGTTTCAGGAATTTGTTCGTTCCACTTGGAGGGCCTTTCTGGAGGAGAATGAGGGAAGTGCCTCAGAGGTGATGACTCTGTGGGAAGCCGGGAAGGCAGTTCTCCGTGGCCAACTGATTGCATTTGTGGCTAGAGAAAAGAGGAGGGTGAATGCGGAGCTCGTTCGCCTTATGCGGGAGCTGCAGGTGAAAAAACAGGAGTGTCTGGGTTTTTCAGGAGGGCGGGGCTTGCAGGACTTCCTTGCGTTGCAGAAACAATTGAATGCTCTGCTTCAGGAGAGAGCGACCTACGATATACAGTTTTATAGATATCAGCTGTTCCGGTTTGGGAACCGTTCGGGAAAACTACTGGCGCGGCTTGTGCGGGAATGGAATGGAAATAATTTGGTGGTGCAGATACGAGATGAGATGGGTAACATGAAAAGGGAGCCCGCGGACATAGCGGAGGTATTCAAGTGTTTTTGCAGTCGGCTCTACACCCCGGAGCCGGTGGACAAAGATCAGGAAAGAGCCTTCTTAGACACGGTGGAATTTAGCCAGGTGACTGCCCAGGAACTGGAGCTCTTAAATCAGCCCATTTCTGGGGGGGAGGTTCAAAGGGTGATAAGAGCAGGGAAGCTACATAAGGCACCGGGCCCGGACGGGTATGGCGTGGAGTTTTACAAGATTTTGGAGTTGCAGATCGTGCCTACCTTAGTAGCGGTGTATGATGAGGTGCTCGTTATGGGGAGGTTCCCACGGGACATGCGGACGGCGTCTATCTCGCTGATTCATAAAGCAGGGAAGGACCCAGTGGATCTGGCCGCATACCGGCCTATCTCGCTTATCAACTATGACTTGAAAATCCTTGCGACGTGCTATCTCGTATTATAGGGCAGTATCAGGTGGGCTTTGTCCGGGGCAGAGCAGCGGCTAAGAACATTGTTCAGGTCCTTTTGAGCATGGAACGGTGCATCTCCGAGCGGCGCCTGCTTCTTTTGGCTAGCTTGGACGTCGAGAAGGCTTTTGATAGAGTAGCATGGGATTATATGTTTGAGGCGTTGCGTCGCTTTGGTTTTGCAGGGCGGTTTGTGGATTGGGTACGTGCTTTATATACTGAGCCGCGGGCCTACATTACGGTAGGGGGTGTGACTTCGGAGCCGTTCTGTTTGCAGAGGGGTACTCGGCAGGGGTGCCCACTGTCCCCGCTTCTCTTCATACTCCACCTGCAGCCTTTGCTGGTGAAATTGATGCATCAAGATGGAGTGATGGGAGTGGGCTGGATGGCGGGTGAATTTAAAATCAGTGCGTTCGCGGACGATATGTTACTGTGTTTGACAAATCCACAGGTGTCCTTGCCACGGGCTTTACAAGTGATTGAGGGGTTTGGGGCCTTCTCGGGTTTGCGCATAAACAAAGGTAAATCTTTGGGGCTTGACGTTGGGGGGGAATCTCGGAGGGTGTGGCAGGGTGCGTTTCCCTTGCTGTGGGCTGAGGGACAGATACGCTATCTTGGGATTTACCTCCCTGAACGGTTAGACCAGCTGTATCAGGTGAATGTCCCTAGGCTTTTGGATGGGATGAGTAGTAGGTTGTGGAAATGGATGGAGCTCCCGTTGTCACTGAGTGGACGCATAGCTTTGTACAATATGGTGGAGTTCCCGAGATGGGCCTATATCTTGCGTCACCTCCCGGTGTGGCTGTTGCGTAGGGATGTGGAGCGGCTGGGTAGCCAGGTGGCACGATTTCTGTGGCGGGGTCGGAGAGCTCGGATTGCTTTAAAAACTGTGATGCAGCTCCGAGGGAGTGGGGGAGCAGGATTGCTATCAGTCCGGCGGTATAACCTGGTGTGTTGGGCGAACGTATTTCGGGATCTGCTGGCGGGCACGTCTGAAGTCATCCCCTTGCGGGTTCTGGAAGAAATGGCGGCTCCTCAGCACCGAATGGTGCCGACCTATGTGGAGCGTGGGAAACTTCCTGCGGCCTGTCGGCGCTCGGGCTATTGGAGGGCGCTCCGGGTGGCCTGGAAGGCGCTGTGTGGCTTTCGGGGGGGCCAGGGGAGTCTGACGGATTGTATCCCTCTGGGAAGTAACCCAGATTTTCTTCCAGGACTGCGGGCCTCTATTGCACGGGATTGGGCAACTAACGGCTTGTGCTACGTAGGCCATCTCCGCAGGGCGGAGGGGTCTGAAGTGGACTCGTTTGCCTCTTTGCGGGAGAGATACGCTCTGGGAGCCCGTGACTTATACTTCTATTTCCAGGTACGTCATTATGTGAATACGCTCCGGACAGGGCAAGTAGCCGTGTTGACGGCGGGGGGGGGGGATGCTAGAGGCGTTCGGTGCTCTTGAGGGGAAGATTACTGCACGTTCCCTGATGGCAGCTTTGTGCCCGGACAGGGTGGAGGTCCATTTAGTTGCTCTGGCGGAGAAATGGCGGAAAGATGGCGTTGGTGCAGGCACGGTTGGGCGTCTACGGGTGGCTTTTGCTGCGATAAAAGCTCTTTCGGAATCAGTACAGTTGCAGGAACTTCAATATAAATTCCTGTGGCGTGCGTATGTGCATAATGTGTGGGCTGCGAAGATGGGCTTGATAGCGACAGATGTGTGTAGTCTCTGCAGGATAGTGCAGGGGGGATTTGCGCATCGCTTTTAGTTCTGTCCCTGTATTCAAGAGTTGTGGGTGGAGGTGGGGTGGGTGCTGCGAACCTGTCTGCAGGTCCCGTTGGAGCTGTCCCTTGAGTGGTGCCTGTTTGGGTCCTATGAGGGCGTGCAGCCACTTCGGGAAGGGGAGCGGAAGCTTTGTGCAAAGGGTTTTGTTCTGGTGAAATTGTGTATTTTGCGTTATTGGCTGAGGGGCTATGCGCCCGCCATAGGGGAGTGGGAGCGGGAGATGGAAGTTCTGATGGGCATGGAACAACGTACTGCACGTCTCCTGCCTGGGGACGCCTGGGAGAGTTTTCTCACTGTGTGGCGCGGCCCCTTGCGGGAGTCAGTCCCTGGGAAGCTGGGTGGTGTGGCGGATGAGAGTATAGGCCGAGTTTAATGCAGGTGGGTGTGGGAGGGAGGGTGGGTGGGGGGGGGGAGGGGAATTGTGGAGGGGAGGGGGGATAGGTGGACGGGTGGGGGTGGAGGGGGACGGGGTTCAGTTCAGTTAGAAGGGGGGTGGTGGGGGAGGGCTGGGATTTGGGAAGTTCTGTTTGGTGGCTGGTCTGTTTTGATTGTTTTGTCGGGTGATGGGTGGGGTGGGTAGGGAGCGGGTGTGGGGGGGGCCCTCTGGGTTTGTTGCTTGTTACTGTGGTGGGGAACCCCCCCACGTCTGTGTTCTTGTTGATGAGAAAGTTAATAAAAATTATTTTCCTTAAAAACATATATTCTTTTACTTTATTTATCCTTATTACATTATGACATTTTTATGGGCTCTTTTATATTGACTTTTGTTACTGTTTATCTGTTTTTGTATGTTTTTATGGACCGTTTTATGTGTTGTTATATTACATATATATATATATTTTTATATATATGGTTATTAATTTTTATATTCTTTTTATATATGTTTTTATTATTTTTAAGGTCATTGTCACCTGAAGAAGGCTATATGCTGAAACACGTGGAGGGCTGACCTTTTGAGACTCAATAAAGATGCACGGAACCTGCTTCTAGGCATGCTTTTCCAGGCCCTGACACCAGGTGATCTTGATGATGGACGCCTCTCTGGTGGGCTGGGGAGCCCACTGCGAGGAACTGCACATGCAGGGGTCTTGGTCCCTCGAGGAGACCCGGTAGCAGATCAGTGTGCTGGAGCTCCGAGCCGTCTTACTTGCGCTTGGGGTTTTCAGGCACCTCCTGCAGCATCTAGCAGTGCTTTTCGAGACAGACAGCCAGGTCACGATGTTCTATGTGAACAAAGAGGCGGGTATCAGCTCTTACAGCCACTGTCTGGAGGCGGTGGCCCTGTACTCCTTTGCGGTGAGCCAGGGTATGACCCTCCGAGCCACCTATCTCCCAGACCAGGACAACGCTTTGGTGTACCAGCTAAGCTGAATCCTCCAGCCACATGAGTGGCATCTGTGTCCCTGGACGATGCAGTGGCTCTTCCAGCATTGGGGGACTCCAGACCTGGACCTCTTTGCCAGCCCTGCGAACGGGTAGGTCCCGCGGCCCCATCCTGCACCTGGGCAGAGTGGCTCCTGATGCCTTACTCCTTTCATGGGCAACTGGCCTCCTGTATGCCTCCCCCCCCCCCACGCTGCTCATAGCTTGAACCCTCCTCAAGGTCCAGCGGGACAGGGCCTCTGTAATCCTTGTGGTCCTGAGGTGGCCCAGACAACTGTGGTTCACTCTGCTGCTCCGTCTCTTGATGGAGTTCCTGGTTCCTCTCGGGAACTCGCCGGGGCTGCTGACACAGGAAGGGGGTCAGCTCCTTCACCCCAATTTGAGGTCTCTATCCCTCATGGTCTGACGGCTGAGCAGGTCGTGCTAGTGCTCCTCCATCTCCCCATGAAGATCGAGGACATTCTCTTGGCTTCACAAAAGGACTCGACCAGGCGGACATACACCTTCAAGTGGCGGCCATTCTCGGCGTGGTGCTCAGAGCTCTGAGCAGACCTGTTTTCCTGGCCTGCCCGCTTGGTCCTGCAGTACCTACTCAACCTCTCGCTGGCTGGACCAAAGTCTAACTCGGTTAGGGTTCACCTGAGGGCCATCTCAGCGAACCACCATCCCATCAAGGGTAAACCACTCTCAGGCAACCACTCGTCTCCCGCTTCATGCAGGGCTGGCTTTTCTCTAAGGCTCCCACCCTCCCTCCTCTGGAAGAATGGGACCTCATTGTGGTCCTCATGCAATTGACTGCCACCTTTTGAACCCATGACTATCTGCTCTCTGCGGCACCCATGACTACCTGCTCTCTGCGGTGGCCTTCCTGTGGCCCTCACCTCTGCCCGGAGAGTCTGCGAGTTCCAGGCTCTGATGGCTGAGGAACCGTACATGAGGTTCTATGGGAACAAGATAGTTCTGCTTACTCACCCCAAGTTCCTCTGGAATGTCGTCTCGGACTGCCATCTCAACCAGGAGATAGTGCTGCCCACCTTCTTCCCGAAGCCCCATGCCAACTGGGCATCGGTGACTCTCCATATGCTGTACTATAAGAGGGCTCTTTCTACCTGCAGATCTGGACATCACTTTCTCTCCTTTGACCCCAGCAGCCTGGTAATGGCAGTCACCAAGCGGACCCTGTCCATCTGGGTGGCAGACTGCATCGCTTTTGCCCAGGCTCAGTCCGGGCTTCCACTGGACTGCCGAGTCACAATGCACAGCATCCGAGCAATGGTGACGTCTATTGCTAACTTGCGCTCGGTGCCGCTGGCAGACATCTGCCGGGCCGCTACCTGGACCTCCGCTCTCACCTTCGCGGTGCACTACTGCCTGGAGAGGGAGTCCTGCTGGAACAGTGCCTTTGGCCAGGCCGTACTCCGTAATCTGTTTATGGTTTACTTAACTCCTGCCTTCCGACCCTTCTTGTTCCAGCTACTGGGAGCATGGCCATCCATGGACTTGGGGTCCTCGGGTTGCCTTCGGATTCACTGATGACTGCTCACGGCCCTGCCATGGTATTTTTCTTTTCCTACAAGTCCTTGGTAGGCTGTATCTTGGGAGCCCCAAATGTGAGGCTGATTTCCTCCTTGTTCCTGGAGAAAGTGTAGTTACTCACCTGTGACAGGTGTTCTCCAGGGACAGCAGGAATCAGTCCTCACAATCCTCTCTCCTCCCCTTGGATTGCTCTTCATTTTTGCCATCTTCTTGGATGGTCTGTAGCTATGGCACCTGACCTTGGGCAGGAAGGGGGGACCATGCATGTGTGATGGCATTCGCAAAGACTTTCTTTGAAAGCTGGTGAAATGCTCCACGCGGGCTCCATCGGTGCCTACGTTACCCATATGTGAGGACTGATTCCTGCTGTCCCTGGAGAACACCTGTTACAGGTGAATAACTACGCTTTCCTGTTGTGACCAATCCATTATATGACACAAGATGTTTGAGAAATTCTGATTTCTTTTTCTTGTCATAATAAAGCATCACATACAAAGTGTTTAGTCTTGCATTAGCATTCATGATGGTGTATCTAAAAGTACATCAACATATATTTGAATGTTATGAAAAGGCTTATATTTTCTTATTTCTGAGTTTTAGTAGCTACCTCGAGTATGTCATGATACTATGTATGAGAGAGTAGAATACAGTTTTAGATCTCTGAAACACTAGCAACTGAACATATATATTTTGTTTAGGATCGAGGAGTCAAAGAAGATGAGCTGCAAAGTATTCTAAATTATTTGTTAACAATGCATGAGGTAAGTCTCTCATACATTATAATTCTCATTTTTGGCTCTTAAACCATGCTTATTTCAGGCCTGCATTTAATTGTTTGTTATTATTACAGGATGAAAATATTCATGATGTTCTACAGCTGTTAGTAGCTCTAATGTCGGAACATCCAGCATCAATGATACCTGCTTTTGATCAAAGAAATGGAATACGGTAAGTTAAGAGAGGAATTTAGCTTGAAATTTGTTTCACCTGTGTTTTGCTCTCCAGCAACACCTGCCTGGCAAATCAATTTGTCTTTGAGGTAGGATTTGTTTGTGAAGGTTGCCACTGAATTCTTTAGATATTTAACTAACTTTTCTCTAAGGACAAACAGGAAGGCAAATCCACATAGCATGGTAACATCACCAATAGAGCCCTGTAGAGAATGCTATTCTGGCTTAGATTTCTCTGGAAGCTTTTGAACAGACTCATCATGCATGTGCGTTACTTCCTTCCTGCCACTGTTATGTGGGACCACTTCAGTCTTTGCCTTTCTGCAGAGCTGATGGAACACGCCACCATCGCACCCTGTCAAAACTTCAGCTTTATATTTTCCATGATTTCCATGTGCCCTGTAGCTGTCATGAAATTCCCGATTCCCAGTGGCATCTTAGGTTTATGGCTGTTCCTTTAAGTTTACTTTTGTTTTTGGTCTGATACGTTTTCAAACTCAAGTCCCAAAAAAAAAATCCCCAGCAGGTTAAAAAATTGCCTCCTGTATGACAAAGCCATATCCATGATGAATACTCCCAATTTGTGCTTGCAGTGTCTGAGGCCTTACTATGAACCACCTCTATGTAATTTATAATCTCCAGGAACAAGCAGGAATGTAGTCTTCACATATGGGTGACATCGGTATTGTTGGAGCCCGCGTGGGAATGCTCCTCAGCGTCCAATAGGAAAGCCTTTGGAAGCATCCCATTCCGCCTGCGTAGCTGCCTTCCCGCATTTCCAGCTCTCCCTCCTCAGTTCTTCGTTTTCCATGGAGCCGACAGGAAGCAAATCCTATTACTGCAGAAAATTCCTGTTTCTCATATTTTTGTGGTTTGCTTCTGCCTTCCCGTCGATGATGGTACCAACCTCCGTCAGTACTTTCTTTCTTCTTCTCTTAAAAAAACAAAACAAAAACTGTGAAGAAGAGAGTTCTACTTTCTTCAGGCGCATCAAGGTCATCTTTGGCCTAGGCCTTCCATTTGTCTCTGATAAAATGGAGAAACCATCCAGTGGTTTTACGAAGTGTTCCAAGTGTGGTGCTACCATCTTGGCCACCGACACCCTTGACTGGTGTCTAAAATGCCTAGGGCCTGATCACCAACCGTCAGAATGTCCTCTCTGCAGAAAGATGACGACCTACAGAATCGAGCTTCAAAGCTGAGCAACTCTCTGCGCCTCCAACGCCGTCTCTTGAGCATTGATGTCATCGAGAGCTTCATCTTCCTCCCATGGATCTCAGGTATTGAAACCTAAGTTTTCATCAAAGGCTGGCCGCTTCCCCAAGTGTAGATCTTCTTCTAAGTATTGAGATGCCTCGGGTGTTGCCCTGGAGGGGGCATACCAGCCAAACAACCCCGGTGGGAGGACCTTCCTTCCAAAGTCTTAGTTGGGTCCCACCTCCGGAGTGCTCCTGGTGCCATGCTCGGGGATCATGGGCCGCAATTCCAATACCAATAATCAAGCATTGGCAAGCTCCATGGATCAACGCATCCTTGTCATCGAGCGGAGCTTAGCGGCATTACTAGCAGCCTCTGTTCTAGTGAAACCCTTAGTCAGTTCCGCAGATGTCGGTACCGGCGTCTGTACAGATACAGGATGCATAGATTTTCTTGCTGCTCTCCAGGCTACTGCCCATGCCAGCCCTCAAATCCGTTACTGGTACCAAGGTTCCGACTACACAAATTCCAGGTACTGGCTTTGACCAGTACCAAGTTTGTACAGAGCGGGAACACCCTGTCCAACGATAGTTCGAGTCTTTGGATTCCAATTCCTTGGACGATGAATTGGCCGATACTCAAGACATGCAAACTCTCCCGGAAGACGCGTCTCCATCTCCACAATGCCACATGTCCCCACCAGACGACATGTTTTTCCAAGACTTTATTTGCGATATTGCTAGGGGCCTGTCCATAACAGTAACATCAGAGAAAGAGCCTAGGGCCAAAGAATTGGAAATTCTTCAATACCCAACGGCTCCAAAAGAAGCAGCTACACATCCTATCCATCGGATACTTTACGACCTCATGCTTCGTATGTGGGAGATACCTCTTACTATTTTTCCCCATACCCGCTGGCTCGATACCATGTACTGGGTACCGGAGTGTCCTTGTTTTCAAAAGAGACAGTTGCCGCACCATTCCATGGTAGTGGAATCGGCAATGTGTTGAATCAAAAGCGCGAAAACACATTCCTCTAACCCTCCACGTAGGGAATGGAGAAACCTCGATGCTTTTGGTCGACGTTGCTTTCAGGCCTCCATGTTGTCAGCCAGAATCAGTTCCAACATACTCTATATGGGTATGTTCCTCAAAGAGGTGGCTAAGGATTTGGAGTTAATGGCTCCTCTTCTCCCAAAGACAAGAGAGCAGATTATCTCACCCTTGTAAAGCATGTCAGAATGTCTCAGAATTTGTCAGTAGAGCAACTTTTTATTGCTTTGAGTGCATCAGCAGAACTACATCTATCTGCATCAGTGCACGCAGGATTGCTTGGCTCCAAGCATCGGATCTTGAACAGTGGATCAAGATAAGCTGGTAATATCCCTTGTACTGGCGAAAACCTTTATGGCAAGGATTGGCAAGACAAGGCCTCTCAGTTGGCGTCTGAGAACACTACCCTAAACAGGCTTTCTAGATCTACAGCCTACCCAGCTAAGAAGAATGCAGCAAAGAAAGCCTTTGGGAATTCAGCGCACATGCGCGGTCCCCTTCCCGCCCAAGGGTGCCATCTATCTCAGTCTTTCTTTTTCTGCGAAGCCCAACGGACGTAGTTCATGTCACCTGGGAAAAGTTGATTTTTTTTCTGCGATTTTTCGCGTCTCTTTATCTGGTTCGACGCCGGTTCCCCATCCTGCCTTGGCTCGGTACACTGGTATCGAGTCTGGAACTTCTTTTTCGTTTTTTGTCCTTTGTGACTAGCGTTTGCGCTTTTTCTGTTATTTTCACTGGCAGCCTGTCCTTTGACCTTGCAGGGGCCCTTTTTCACCCGATGGCTGCCAGCGGGTTCAAAGAAATGTGATCGGTGTAAGAAATTTTGTCTCTCACCGACACTCATGACTGCTGCCTCTGATGCCTTGGGCCCGACCATGACCCGCTGGTCTGCGGCTCATGTGGCAAGATGTCATCGAAGGCACTTCGGAGCCGTCAGCATCAACGTGAAAGAACTTTTTTGGCGTCCGCGTCCGGCCGGGCCCGGACTTCGTTAGAGGCCTCGACATCTCGGGAGTCTGACCCCGAGCGCCGTCGTTGGTCCTCTGACAGGGGGTCTCCCACCCAGGAGCACAAAAGGAAGAAGCAGCTCATGAGAGCAGCATCAGTGGAGGCACCTGGATCCTCGAGGGCCAGGCCGCGAAGCCCTGACCGCCGTCCCGGGCTCTCAGAGTCAGAGAGGCCGTCCAAACTACTTCGCATGGAGCTGGAGTCCCCGAGTCACGTAAGTTCTGTTGTCCTCATGGACTCTCCGGGAGAGCCGACGTCAGAGGGGCCTGAGTCGGGGGCTGCTGAGTCTCCTGAGCTTGGACTGAGGCTGACCGCCTTGGAGAGCAGCTTGGCTGCCTTCATGGAACAGCAGCGGGTGCTGATTGCCAGGCTGACCAGTGCATCTGCTCCTACCACCGGGACCTCGACATCTAAGTCGACCCTGGAGACCAAGCTGATCCTCGAGTCCATGAAGTCTCGAGTCGATCCTCGGTCAAGGTCCCCCTCGACCTCCCGTACGTGGCTGAGATCGTTGACACCGGTGCCCTCGGCGTTGGGGCGGGTGGCACCGAGGCCCACACGGCCGGAGCCGCTCGATGATGACTCGGAGGAGTAGGTGTGGGAGACGGAGGGCGAGGAGTCTCCTGACACCTTCCAGACCCGATGCGTCCCATCGGACTCACTGGAGTCCGAGCCTCAGAGAAGGTCCCCCCCCCCAGGATATCCGGTTCTCGGACTTCATGAGGGACATGGCCAAGGCTTTGGCATTCCCTGCAGATGCCGAGGAGGAGCCTCGAGCCGAGGAGCTCAATGCCCTCCAGTATGATTTTCCTCCAAAGGAAGCCTTTACTGTACCGGTTCCTCAGATGCTGGAATGGCTGCTCTTCCATATGTGGGAGGCACCGACCTCAGCACCGGTTCTGAACAAACGTGTCGATTCCATTTATCGAGTCTGTAAGACCCCTGTGTTCCAAAAGGCATAGCTACCGCAGAATTCCATGGTTGCAGAATCAGCCATGCACCGCCTGAAGAGTCAGAAGATGCACTCCTCGGTGCCCCCCAGCCAGAAGGCCCGGAACCTGGATGCCTTCAGTAGAAAGTGCTTCCAAGGCTGTATGCTATCTTGCCATGTCCAGACTTACCAGCTGTACATGGGCATGTACTTACGGGACCTGACAAAGGAGATTGCCGGGTTCTCAGCTGGCCTCTCCGAGGAACCTTTGCAGAGGTTCAAGGCCTTGTCTACAGGGATCCGAGAGTGCTCGAAGTTCATCTCTCGAGCAGCCTATGATGCCTTGAGGCTTCGGCCCGGGTAGCCGCGGCTGGCATTGGTGCACGCCGTCAGACCTGGCTACAGTCATCAGACCTGGAGTCATGGGTGCAGGACAAGTTGGTCGATGTCCCGTGCCGAGGTGACAACCTATTTGGTAAGCCCATTACTGAAAAGGCGGCAGAAATCGAGACTTAGACTCTCACCAGGACAAGGCTGTCCAGGGAGACTTCTGCCCCTTCTCAAATGAAGAAGGGGTCAGGAAAGAAGCCCTTTTTCCCGAGGAAGGGTGCTGCCTACAAAACCTATCCTCGGTTCTCCAGGACCAAGCAGGAAGTCAGTCCTCACATATGGGTGACATCGGCGCCGACGGAGCCCTTGCGGAGCAATTTTCCCCAGCTTTCAAAGAAAGCCTTTGGGAATTGCAGCGCGCATGCGCGGTCTCCTTCCCGCCCAAGGGTGCCATCTTAGCCAGTCTTCTTTTTTCCGCGGAGCCCTACAGATGTACCCGTCGTGTCCCCGCTGAAAATGTTGATTTTAGTGATTTATTTCTATTTTTTTCTTCGGCTTTTTCCTGCCCGGACTCGCGACGCCGTTGCGAGTCCTCCTTCTATTTTTCGGTTTTTCTGATTTTTGGTCAGTTTCGTTTTTTCGGTTTTTCGCTGGCAGCCCGGTCCTTTGACCTTGCAGGGGCCCTTTTTCCCCCGATGGCTGCCAGTGGTTTCAAGCGGTGTGTTCAGTGTGACAGAAATATGTCACTCACTGACACACATGATAATTGCCTCCGCTGCCTCGGCCCGGATCACGAAGAACTGATCTGTGGGGCCTGCAGCAAAATGTCCTCCAAAGCCTTAAGGAGTCGGCGGCACCAGCGGGAACGTATCTTCGCTGACCCCGGCCGTACCCGGACCTCGTCGGAGGCCTCGGCGTCCAGAGGTTCCAGCTCTGACCATCGCCGAAGTTCCTCCGACAGGGGTTCTCCCTCCGGGGACCATCGACGGAAGGTAAAACCCGCGAGGGCGGCGTCGGTGGACGCTCCTGGCTCCGCGAGGGCCAGGTCGCATAGCCCCGACAGCCGTCCCGGGTCTTTGGAGAAGGAGCACCTCCCGAAGTGACCTCGTCTGGAGTCGGAGTTGCCTGCTCGGGTAAGTCCTGTAGTCCTCCTGGACTCGCCTCCGAGGGGTCCGACGTCGGGCCCGACGCCGTCGGGGCCCGAGTCGGGGGCTGCTGGGTCACCTGAGGTCGGACTCAGGTTGACGGCCTTGGAGAGCAGACTATCTGCCTTCATGGACCAGCAGCGGGCACTGATCGCTAGCCTCGCTGGCGCCGCTGCCCCGACCGCCGGGACGTCGACGTCTAAGTCGACCCCGGAGACCGAGCCGATCCTCGAGTCCATGCGAACTCGAGTCGATCCTCGGTCGAGGTCACCCTCGGCCTCCCGTTCGGGACCGAGGTCGTCGACGCCGACTCCCTCGGTGTCGGGGCAGCCGACGCCTCCGCCTGCCCGAGCCGACCCCACTGATTCCTCCTCGGAGTCGGCCTGGGAGTCTGAAGAGGAAGAGTCACCTGATTCGTTTCGGACTCGGTGTGTCCCCTCGGACTCACCTGAGTCCGAACCTCGGAAGCAGTCCCCTCCGGAGGATGCCCGGTTCTCGGACTTCGTCAGGGATATGGCCAAGGCTTTGGCCTTCCCGGCGGATCCCGAGGAGGAGCCTCGAGCCGAAGAGCTCGACGCCCTTCAGTATGACTCTCCCGCCAGGGAACACTTTACTGTACCGGTTCCTCCCATGCTGGAACGACTACTCTTCCGCATGTGGGAGAGTCCGGCATCGTCGCCGGTATTAAGCAAGCGGGTCGATTCCATCTATCGAGTCCGCAAGAGTCCTGGCTTCCAAAAAGCACAGCTACCGCACCATTCCATGGTAGTGGAATCGGCCATGCATAGGCTTAAGAGCCAGAAGATGCACTCCTCGGTGCCCCCTGGCAGGGAGGCCCGTAACCTGGATGGCCTCGGTAAGAAGTGTTTCCAGGGCTCTATGCTTGCTTGTCGGGTCCAGACCTACCAGCTCTACATGGGCATGTATCTCAGAGACCTGGCTAAAGAGGTAGCCGGATTCTCCCCTGGGCTTTCCGAGGAACCTTTGCGGAGGTTCCTGGCCTTGACAACTGGTATTCGGGAATGCTCCAAATTCATGTCCCGAGCAGCCTATGATGGCTTTGAAGCATCGGCTCGTGTAGCCGCAGCCGGCATCGGTGCCCGCCGACAGGCTTGGCTTCAGTCGTCTGACCTTGAACCCTGGGTGCAGGACAAGTTGGTCGATGTCCCCTGCCGAGGTGAGAACCTCTTTGGCAAGCCCATGGCTGAAAAGGCTGCACAAATCGAGACGGAGACTCTCACCAGAACTAGGCTTTCTAGGAAGACCTCCGCCCCTTCCCAGAAAAAGAAGGGCTCGGGAAAGAAGTCCTTTTACCGGACGAAGGCGGCTGCCTATAAACACTACCCTCAATATCAGGCCTCCGCAGCTCCCCAACAGGGTCAGCAGGCCAAGGGACGGGGTAACGGGTCCCGTAGGCAGCAAGCCCCCAAGCCTGCACCACCGGCCCCTGCTCAGCAGGGTGGGGGGTTTTGACTTCATCAGCATAGCCTCTCCCCCTCAGCTGGTTCCTCCCAGCACCGGAGGCCGGCTGGTTCACTTCGCCCACAGGTGGTCCAACATCACTTCAGATGCCTGGGTGCTTCAAGTCGTAAGAGAAGGCTATCTTCTCCACTTCCACCAGGTCCCTCCCTCCTATTTCCCGGGAGAACCTCCACGACTCCCTCTGCACAGAGACTTACTCCTTCAGGAGTTAGCAAGTCTTCTTCAGGAACAGGCTGTGGAACCGGTGCCCCACCATCTGAGGGGTCAAGGCTTCTATTCCAGGTATTTTCTGATACCAAAAAGAACAGGAGGCCTCAGACCCATCCTGGACTTGCGCAACCTCAACAAGTTCCTCGTGAGGGAGAAGTTCAAGATGCTTACCCTTGGAATCCTTCTGCCCTACCTCCAGCAGGGAGATTGGCTATGCTCCTTGGATCTAAAAGATGCCTACACGCACATCCTCATCCACCCAAGCCACCGCCAATACCTAAGGTTTGTGGTGGCAGGAAATCATTACCAGTACCGAGTACTACCCTTTGGCCTATCCTCCGCACCGCGAGTCTTCACAAAATGTCTCGCGGTGGTGGCGGCTTATCTCCGGCTTCACGGCCTCTATGTCTTTCCATACCTAGACGACTGGCTCATCAGAGCATCGTCCTCTCCGGAAGTCACCAATGCCACAAACCGCACTGTGACTCTTCTGCAGTACTTGGGCTTTGTCATAAACTTCGCAAAGTCCACTTTGCTCCCCTCACAGGATCTCGAATTCATCGGAGCAAGAGTGCACACTCCTCAGGCACGAGCTTTCCTGCCTCTCGACAGGGCTCAACGGCTCATGGACCTAGCCGGCCGTTTTCGCAGCCAGTCCCTGGTCTCAGCCAGGCGCTTCCTGAGACTACTCGGCCATATGGCTTCCACCGTCCACGTGACCCCCAATGCCCGCCTGAATATGCGGCCTGCTCAATGGTGCCTTCGCAAGCAGTGGCAACAAGCCACGGGCGGCCTAGCCGACTTAGTGCGCGTCTCCGGGCCGCTGGCCTCTTCTCTACAGTGGTGGCTTCATTGGCCGAACCTGGTGCTCGGAATGCCTTTTCAGTCACCTCAGCCGGCTCAAGTGCTGACGACCGATGTGTCTCTCCTAGGATGGGGAGCGCATTGCCAAGGGGCATGTACTCAGGGTCTCTGGACCACGTGGGAGTCTGCTCAGCAGATCAACTTCCTGGAGCTCAGAGCAATCCGTCTGGCTCTCAAGGCTTTCTCCCACCTGACTTCTCACCAGTCCGTCCTTGTCCAGACAGACAATCAGGTTGCCATGTTCTACGTGAACAAACAGGGCGGCACGGGCTCCTTCCTTCTCTGCCGAGAAGCACAGAAGCTCTGCTCTTGGGCCGTCAGCCACGGCATTCTTCTCAAGGCGGTTTATCTCCCAGGCCAAGAAAATTGCCTGGCCGACAAACTCAGCAGGATCCTCCAGCCGCACGAGTGGCGCCTGGATCCCTTGGTAGTTCAGAAACGTTTCCTGAAGTGGGGCCTCCCCACGATGGATCTCTTTGCCAGTCCTCTCAACCGGCAACTTCCTCGCTTCTGCTCTCGGCAGCCGCATCCCCTCCGAGTAGCGGCGGATGCTTTTCTGCTCTCATGGTCAAAGGGCCTTCTGTATGCCTTTCCTCCCATCCCGCTAGTCTCTCGAACTCTTTTCAAGGTTCTCCGAGACAAAGCTTCCATGATCCTGATAGCTCCTCGCTGGCCCAGACAGCCGTGGTTTCCACTCCTGCTGCAATTAGCGGTGGAGGATCCGTTCCCTCTGGGGTTTCAACCAGATCTCCTAACACAGGATCAGGGGTCCCTGCTACACCCCAACCTCAGATCTCTACATCTGATGGCCTGGCAGCTGAAAGGGTAGGCCTTGCCCCCCTTCTACTGCCGGCAGAGGTGGAAGAGGTCGTCCTAGCTTCTCGGCGACCTTCTACCCGCAAATGCTACGCCCTTAAATGGCGTCGCTTTTCCACTTGGTGTACCCAGCAGTCTCAGGATCCCTTCTCCTGCTCGGTGTCGGTGATCTTGCAGTACTTGCTCTACCTCTCTAATCTGGGACTTAAGTCCAACTCAGTCAAAGTTCACCTCAGTGCTCTTTCAGCACATCATGTGCCGGTGGACGGCAGACCTCTTTCCAGCGACCCTCTCGTAGCGAGGTTTCTCCGAGGTCTCCTTCTACTTAAACCACCTCTGCGCCCGCCAGCACCTGACTGGGATCTGAATGTGGTGTTACAGCGGATCACCTGTCCGCCTTTTGAACCTATGGCTACCTGTTCTCTCCGTTTTCTTTCTTGGAAAACTTTATTCCTGATAGCCCTCACTTCCGCTAGACGCGTAAGTGAATTGCAGGCCCTCGTGTCTGATCCCCCTTACACTCGGTTCTACAAAAATAGGGTAGTCCTACGGACTCACCCAAAGTTTCTTCCAAAAGTGGTCTCCCCTTTTCACATCAATCAGGAGGTGGTACTTCCGACCTTCTTTCCCAGGCCACACTCCAGCCGAGCTGAAATGGTCCTGCATACCCTGGACTGTAGAAGGGCATTGAACTTCTACCTTGACCGTACGCGGGAGCACCGTAAAGCTGCTCAGCTTTTTGTGTCTTTTGACCCCAAGAAATTGGGGCTCCCGGTCTCCAAGCGTACTCTGTCCATCTGGGTTGCTGACTGCATCGCTTGGGCTTATGGGGCAGCCGGACTCTCGTTAGAAAGTCGAGTCACGGCTCATTGTGTTCGGGCGAAGGCTACGTCAGTGGCTTACCTCCGCTCTGTTCCATTGGCAGAAATCTGCCGGGCCGCTACTTGGTCTTCGAGCCAGACTTTTGCGGTCCATTACTGCCTCGAGAGGGAGTCCCGCAGGGACAGTGCTTTCGGACAGGCAGTCCTCCGAAATCTCTTAGAGGTTTGAGCAACTCCTACCCTCCATCCCGGATGGGGGCTACCGGTGGGTAATAATTCAGTGAAGATTCCTTCCTTCTGTGCCGCTGAGCTAGAGGGAGCTCATTTTTGTGCTTAGGGTCTCCGGTAGCCTTAAGCTTGGGAGTCCCATATGTGAGGACTGACTTCCTGCTTGGTCCTGGAGAAAGCGTAGTTACTCACCTGTAACAGGTGTTCTCCAGGAGCAGCAGGAATCAGTCCTCACAGCCCTCCCTCCTCCCCTTGGAGTTGCAATCATCTGCTTAAGTTTTTTTGCAAATTTTTATGCTGTCTTTTAGCTATGTCATCAGACTGGCTAAGATGGCACCCTTGGGCGGGAAGGAGACCGCGCATGCGCGCTGCAATTCCCAAAGGCTTTCTTTGAAAGCTGGGGAAAATTGCTCCGCAAGGGCTCCGTCGGCGCCGACGTCACCCATATGTGAGGACTGATTCCTGCTGCTCCTGGAGAACACCTGTTACAGGTGAGTAACTACGCTTTTCAGACCTCTCCAGCTCCCCAACAGGGCCAGCAGGCCAAGGGGCAGGAGCATGGGCCCCGTAGGCAGAAGACCCCCAAGCCGCCAGCTCTGGCTCCTGCACAAGAGGGAGCAGGGTTTTGACTCCCACAGCATAGCCTTTCCTCCGCCGGTGGCTGCACTCAGCACAGGAGGTCAGCTGACCCTGTACGCATACAGGTGGCCAGCTATCACAGGGGATACCTGGGTACTGAGCATAGTTAAAAATGGCTATATAATCCACTTCCACCAGCTACCCCCCTCCTACTTTCCAGGGGAGCCTCCAAAACTCCCTCTACACAGAAGCCTCCTCCTTCAGGAGTTGGCAAGTCTTTTAAGGGAACAAGCGGTGGAACCGGTGCCTTGCCACCTGACAGGGCAAGGCTTCTACTCCAAGTACTTCCTAGTAACAAAAAGGACAGGAGGCCTCCATCCTATCCTAGACTTGCAAAACCTAAACAAGTTTCTGGAGAGGGAAAAGTTCAAGATGCTTACCCTTGGGATACTGCTGCCCTACCTCCAGCAGGGAGACTGGCTATGCTCCTTAGACCTAAAGGATGCTTATACTCACATCCTCATTCATCCAGACCACAGACAATATCTCATATTTGTGGTGGGAGGAAACCATTTTCAGTACAGGGTACTTCCCTTTGGCCTAAACTCTGTCCCCAGGGTTTTTACCAAATGCCTGGCGGTGGTGGCGGCTTATCTCAGGAATCAGGGAATTTTTGTTTTCACATACCTGGACGACTGGCTCATCAGGGCCCAGTCTCTCCAGGAGGCCCGACAAGCCACTCTTCGCACTCTCTCTCTTCATCAGCATCTGGGCTTTGTCATAAACTATGCAAAGTCCACTTTGTTCCCCTCTCAGAACGTAGAGTTTATAGGGGCAAGATTAGACACCCTTCAGGCAAGTGCTTACTTGCCCGAGGTCAGGGCCCACAGACTGATGGACTTGACCAACCATTTCCAAAACAATTCTCATGTTTCCGCCAGGCACTACCTGCGGCTCCTGGGCCACATGGCATCCACTGTACATGTGACTCCGCATGCCCGTCTGCACATGCGGGCTGCTCAGTGCTGCCTCAGAACTCAGTGGACGCAGGCCACAGGCGACCTCCGAGACAGAGTAAAGTTGTCCAAACCGCTTTTGGACTCCTTTCAGTGGTGGCTACATCTCCCAAACCCTCTCGGAGGGGGGGGGGGGGGTACCTTTTCAGGCTCCAGCACACACAAGGGTGCTGATGACTGATGCTTCCTTAAAGGGCTGAGGGGCACATTGCCAGGGCATGTGCACTCAAGGCCTGTGGTCTCCTCGGGAGGCCACGCAGCAAATCAATCTTATGGAGCTGCGAGCAATTCGCTTAGCTCTGCAAACATTTTCTCATGTCCTCTCTCACCAGTCTGTCCTAGTTCAGACGGACAATCAACTGGTATTCTACATGAACAAACAAGGGGGCACGGGATCCAGGCTCCTATGTCATGAGGCACTGGATCTCTGCTCTTTTGCAGTCAAACAAGGTATGTTTCTCAAGGCAGTTTACCTACCTGGTCAGGAGAATTTCCTAGCAGACAAGCTAAGCAGGATTCTCCAGCCTCACAAATGGCAGTTGAATCCACTGGTGGTCCAGCAGATCTTCCGCCGCTGGGGGCTTCCATCCATCGATCTCTTTGCCAGTCCACTGAACCGTCAGCTGCCCAGGTTCTGCTCCAGACAGCCGCATCCCCTGAGGATGGCAACAGATGCTTTTCTTATCTCTTGGTCTACGGGCCTCATGTATGCTTTACTCCCATGCCCCTGGTGGCCTGAACTCTGTTCAAGATCCTCTGGGACAAGGCCTCAGTGATTCTGGTAGCCCCCAGATGGCCGAGGCAGCCGTGGTTTCCACTTCTTCTGCAGTTGGCGGTGGAAGCTCCGTTCCCTCTGGGGCTGCAACACGATCTCCTGTCTCAAGAGCAGGGTTCCCTTCTGCACCCCAATCTCAGGTCCCTTAATTTGATGGCCTGGCTGCTGAAAGGATAGTGCTAGCTCCCTTACTTCTACCTAAGGAGGTTGAGGAGGTGTTATTGGCCTCTAGGAGGCAGTCCACCAGAAAGTCCTATGCCCTCAAGTGGCATAGGTTTAAGGTATGGTGTGCTCAGCGCAATGAAGATCCTTTCTCTTACCTTATGCCAGTAGTACTGCAGTATCTACTTCACCTTTCAGACCTAGGCCTTAAGTCTAACTCTGTTCGGGTCCACCTCAGTGCTTTGTCAGCGCACCACTCACCGGTGGAAGGACAGTCTCTTTCGGTTCACCCCTTGGTGTCCAGATTTCTCTGAGGTCTCCTACTCAAGTCTCCGGTTCATCCACCATCGACAGTGGGATTTGAATGTGGTCTTGCAGCAACTTACTCACCCACCGTTTGAGCCGATGGCTACTTGCCATTTGCGCTTCCTCTCTTGGAAAGCGTTCTTCCTGGTGGCTCTTACCTCGGCCAGACATGTGAGTGAACTACAAGCTCTGGTTTCTGATAGACTGTACACGCGGTTCTATAGGAACAGGGTGGTCTATGGACCCATCCCAAGTTCCTATCCAAAAGTGGTCTCCTCTTTCCACCTCAATCAGGAGGTGGTTCTTCCGACCTTTTTTCCCAGGCCACATGCCAGCCGGGCTGAAACAGTCTTGCATACCCTGGACTGTAAAAGGGCATTGTCCTTTTACATAGAACGTATGCGGGAGCATCGAAGGGCTATTCAGCTCTTCATCTCGTTTGACCCTAATAGGATGGGGTTACCTGTCTCCAAGCGTACGTTGTCCACTTGGGTAGCAGATTGCATCGCCTGGGCGTACAGGACAGAAGACCTCCCCTTGCAGGGTCAGGTCACGGCCCACCGTGTCAGGGCGAAGACCGCGTCAGTAGCTCATCTCCGCTTTGTTACATTGGCAAACATCTGCCGGGCCGCAACTTGGTCTTCAAGCCAGACTTTTGCAGCCCATTACTGCCTGGAGAGAGAGTCCCAGCAGGACAGTGTTTTCGGCCAGGCGGTACTCTGCAATCTCTTTGAAGTTTAGGCAACTCCTACCCGCCTTCCCTTTGTGTTGGGCTACTGTACGGGGTGCGTTCTCAGAGAAAATTCTTATCACGGATGCTGAGGCTCTCAAGAGGGAGCCATTTTTTCACAGGGTCCCGACCTCTCTATCAGGAAGCACAGGACCTGTGCTCCTGGGCAGTCAATCATGGCATACTTCTCAAGGCGGTCTATCTCCTTGGACAAGAGAATTACCTGGCAGACAGATTGAGCAGGATCCTATAGCCACACGAATGGCAGTTGAATCCTCTGGTGGTTCAACAGATCTTCCCAAGATGGGGTCTTCCAACCATAGATCTCTTTGCCAGTCCACTGAACCGTCAACTGCCCAGGTTCTGCTCCAGACAACCGCATTCTCTCAGAGTAGCAGCGGATGCGTTTCTCATTCCGTGCTCTACAGGCCTCCTATATGCGTTTCCTCCCATGCCTCTAGTGCCCAAGACACTGTTCAAAGTGATCCGGGACAAGGCCTCGGTGATCCTGGTGGCCCTCAGATGGCCAAGCAACCATGGTTCCCACTTCTTTTGCAACTAGCGGTGGACATTTCTCTTCCTCTAGGGATGCAGCCCGATCTCCTGTCTCAGGAGCAGGGATCTCTCTTACACCCCAACCTCCAGTCCCTCAATCTGATGGCCTGGCTGCTGAAAGGGTAGTTCTAGCAACCTTACTGCTGCCTAAGGAGGTGTAGGATGTGGTCTTGGCCTCTAGGAGGCGGTCCACCCGGAAGTCTTATGCCCCCAAGTGGCGTAGGTTCTCCTCCTGGTGTGCTCAACACAAGGAAGATCCTTTCTCCTGCCTGGTACCAGTGGTGCTGCAATATTTGCTTCACCTGTCCAACCTAGGCCTTAAATCCAACTCTGTTATGGTTCATCTCAATGCTCTCTCAGCGCACACTCACTGGTGGAGGGTCAGTCTCTCTCAAGCCACCCTTTGGTGGCTCGCTTCCTCAGAGGCCTACTTTTGCTTAAGCCTCCAGTTCGTCCACCTGCCCCTGAGTGGGATTTGAATGTGGTCTTGCAACAGCTTACTTGTCCACCGTTTGAGCCTATGGCTACTTGTCCTTTGTGCTTTCTCTCCTGGAAAGCGTCGTTTTTGGTAGCTCTTACCTCAGCAAGGCGAGTGAGCGAGCTTCAAGCCCTGGTGTCAGATGCACCATACACTAGGTTCTATAGGAACAGAGTAGTCTTACGGACTCACCCTAAGTTCCTTCCAAAGGTTGTCGTCTCCTTCCACCTCAATCAGGAGGTGGTTCTTCTGACTTTCCTTCGCAGGCCGCATGCCAGCAGGGCTGAGATGGTCTTGCATACCCTGGACTGTAGGAGGGCGTTGTCCTTCTACCTTGACCGTACACAGGGACACCGAAGGGCTGTGCAGCTCTTCGAATCTTTTGACCCTAATAAGCTGGGGTTGCCTGTCTCCAAGCGTACCTTGTCCATGCGGGTGGCAGACTGTATCGCCTGGGCAGGGTCGAGTCACGGCCCACCGTGTCAGGGTGAAGGCTGCGTCAGTGGCTCATCTCCGCTCTGTTCCGTTGGTAAACATCTGCAGACTTTTGCGGCCCACTACTGCCTCGAGAGAGAGTCCCGCTGGGACAGTGCTTTCGGGAAGGTGGTACTCCGTAATCTCTTTGAGGAATAGGCAACTCCTACCCTCCGGCCCTGGTGTTGGGCTACCGTTCGGGGGCGTTCACAGAGAAGATTCTTTTCATACATGCTGAGGCTCTAGAGGGAGCTTATTTTTCAGCTTTGGGTCCCCGGTAGCCTTAAACTGGGGAGTCCCATATGTGAGGACTGACTTCCTGCTTGGTCCTGGAGAAAGAGTAGTTACTCACCTGTAACAGGTGTTCTTCAGGAGCAGCAGGAATCAGTCCTCACAACCCTCCCTCCTCCTCTTGGAGTTGCAGTCATATAATTCATTTTCTTTTTTGCTGTCTTTTAGCTATGTCATCAGACTGACCAAGATGGCACCCTTGGGCGCGAAGGGGACCGCGCATGCGTGCTGCATTCCCAAAGGCTTTCTTTGAAAGCTGGGGAAATGCTCCGCATGGGGGCTCCGTCGGCGCTGACGTCACCCATATGTGAGGACTGATTCCTGCTGCTCCTGGAGAACACCTGTTACAGGTGAGTAACTACTCTTTCTCATCGCTATCACATCAACTCGTGGCATCAGCGAACTGCAGGCTCTGGTGGCGGATCTGCCGTATACCCGGTTCCACCATGACAAGTTGGTTCTCCGAACTTATCCATATTTCCTTCCGAAGGTAGTCTCTTCCTTCCATCTAATCCAGTCTGTAATCCTACCGATTTTCTTTCTGAGATCACACTTGTCTCGGGCTGAGGCAGCGCTACACACCTTAGACTACAAGCGAGCATTATCAAATTACTTGGATAGAACTAAGGTTTACAGAAAGTCCTCTCTATTATTCATCTCCTTTGATCCCAGTCACCTTGGCCTACCAGTAACAAAACAGACCCTATCCGGATGGATAGCGGATTGCATTTCATTTGCTTATGTGCAAGCAGGACTCTCCCTTGTGGGTCACATTACTGCTCATAATATGCGAGCTATAGTAACTCCATAGCCAATCTCTGCTCAGTATCTATTCAGGGGATTTGTCTGGCAGCTACCAGGTTCTCCATTCATACTTTTGCTGCACATTATTGTCTGGACAGGGACTCCCATCGGGATGCTATCTTTGGTCAAACTGTACTCCAGCACCTCTTTGGGACTTAAGCTCAACTCCTACCCTTCATCCTGGACTTTTACAACAGACCAGACTATAATTAGAGGGTGATTTAGCCTCTTCGGCTCTAACCTTTAGCCTCAGGGATCACACTGCTCCCCCCCCCCCCCATGCCATTCTAGTATCTGGGAGCTAGTGAGTCCCATATGTTAAGACTGCATTCCTGCTTGTTCCTGGAGATAGGGTAGTTACTCACCTGCAACAGGTAATCTCCAGGAACAGCAGGAATCTATTTTCACAACCTGCCGCAACCTTCTCCCCCCAGGAGTTGTAGGGTTGGTTTATTTTTTCTCTTCCTCTCCGCTACAAGCTCAGTTGAGGGGAGGGTTTGGGAAGATGGGAAGGCAGGCATGCAGGTGCAGTGGAGTGCTCCCAAAGGCTTTCCAATTGGATGCTGTGGAGCGTTTCTGTGCGGGCTTCGTTAGTACTGACATCACCCATATGGGAAACATGACTCATGCTATTCCCACAGATCACCTGTTAAAAGCGAGTAACTACGCTTTCCATGTACAGATGCAAGAAACAATAGCTGCTTCCCCATTCCATGGTGGTCAAATCCATTCTCAAAAGGGCCAAGAGTTCCAAGTTGTATTATTTAATGCTCCTGAGGAAAGAGGCTGAGTGGATTAGTCTTTGAGGAGAAAATTCTTTCAGAATACTATGCTCTCCTCCTGTATAGCTGCTTAATAGCTCTTCATGGGCATGTACTTATGAAAAACTGTGCAAAAAAAATGCATGCTTTTGCAGACACTCTTCCTCAAGAGAAGACCGAGCAGCTGCTATCACTATTGGGCAGAAGGGAAGAAATGTGGAAAATATATGAATTGTCTGATCCATGATATTGTCAAAATGGCATTGAGAGCCTTCTCTATGGATGTTAGTGTCGAGAGATTCTCATGGCCCCAGGCTTCAGACCTGCAGTATGATATGCTGAAGAAGCTTGTTGATGTTCCTTGCCATGGAGAGAATCTCGTTGAAGATAAGGTGCATGGAGCTATAACTTGTATCAAAGATCAGTGACATCTTTAAGACCCTCTTCAGGCCCACTTATGGCATGGGTGCCTCGTAGGTGGTTTCATAGTGGACAGAAAAGGAGATCTTATTAGTCTTGAAGATGTAATTAAGCTTCTCATTTTTGTTCTTCCCAGGGTTCTCGCACTCCTCCCAGATAGCAGAGGGCCCAGAAGTCCCAACTAGCTCCTTGGCCAAAACCAGGGATAGGGTTTTGATTGCCTAAGATTATATGCAAAACACTGGCCTCATTTAACTTATGATTGTTGGATGCTAAAAATCATCTGGCTAGGATGCCATTTTCATCCATTCTGTATTCCACCAAATTGCTTACCAGAAGGATCATGGTCAGACTCTGCATCAGGAAATACTTACCAAGGATCTTTTTCATCTTAGAGGCTAACATACTCAAGTGCATTCCACTAAAGGAAAGAGCTAAGGGATTCTAATCAGAGTATTTCCTGATCACAAAGATGACAGGGGGATTTCATCCTATCCTAGACCTAAAGACCTTGAACAAGAATTAGGTTCAAAGCGCGCCTCAGGAAGGTTTCCCTAGCTGCCCTCATTCCTTAACCTCAAATAGAGACTGGCTATGTTCTCTGGGTTTGAAGGATGTGTACACGCAGATAGATAGATTTCCATTAGCTGGGATTCATAATAGGGAAGCACCATTACCAATAACACTTTCTGCTTTTTGGCCTTGTCAGTTCCTCTGTTTTTTACAAAATGCCTTGTGCAGACTGGGAGTATATATGTATCTCCAGGAACAAGCAGGAAATCAGTTTTCACATATGGGTGACGTCGGCATTGATGGAGCCTTGTGCGGGAACACTCCCCAGCATCCAAAAGGAATGCTTTTGGGAGTATTCCTCCATGCATGTGTGCCTGCCTTCCCAAGTCGTCTTTTTAACGCAGAGCCATCTGGACCTTGTCCTAACCCCACTGTGAAAGAATACTTCAAAGTTTTGTTTTTGATGCCTTTCAGTACTCTGGGCTTGCCTTCCTGTCAACCAAAACGGTACTGCATCATCAGGTACTTATCTCCAGGAACAAGCAGGAATAAGTCATCACATATGGGTACGTCGGTACCGACGGAGCCCGCACGGGAAAGCTCCCCAGTTTTTCAGATTAAAAGCTTTTGGGGCCTCCCACTGCACATGCGCGCTGCCTTCCCGCCTTCCTGACCAGCTCTCGTCAGTTTCTTTTTTTCCGCGGAGCCAGCAGGTCGTGTTCCTGTCACCGCTGAAGAAATTGTTAATTTTATTGTTTTCTTTAGACCGCGTAACTGCCTTCCCCATTCTGAAACCGGTACTGCCGGTCTCTCTTTCTTTCTTTAAAAAAAAAAAAATATATATATATTTTTCTTTTCTTCAGCACAGCTTGGTACTTTGTTAGGCCTTCAGGCCTACACAAATTCTCCTCATGGAGAAGCCAGTTCCTGCTTTTAAAAAGTGTACCAAGTGCAGTGCTGTCATTCCTGTTACAGACACCCATGAATGGTGTCTTAATTGTTTAGGACCTGACCATTCCATACCGGACTGCCCATCCTGCTCCCAGATGTCGAAACGTGGATTGCAGAACCGGGCCAACAAGTTCCATGTGCTGTTTCCTTCAGAAGCATCACAGTCATCCAGGTCTTCCTCTCCGGATGGATCTCAGGTAACCAAAACTCCAGTGGGCAAATCCTCTAAAAGCAAATCTCTTTCTAAAGATCGAGAGGCTCTCAATTCTGAGTTCGAGGATTCTGCCCAGGCCAAAAAACCCCGGCGGGAGGTTCTGGCCTCCAAAGCAATCATGGGGTCACAGGTTGACATCGATGGCGCGGCCTCGACAGATCACCTGTTGTGCTGCTCTGGGGTACCGGCCCTTCTCCAGGACCAAGCAGGAAGTCAGTCCTCACATATGGGTGACGTCGGCGCCGACGGAGCCCTCGCGGAGCAGTTTTCTCCAGCTTTCAAAGAAAGCCTTTGGGAATTGCAGCGCGCATGCGCGGTCCCCTTCCCGCCCAAGGGTGCCATCTTAGCCAGTCTTCTTTTTTCCGCGGAGCCCTACAGACGTACCCGTCGTGTCCCCGCGAAAAAGTTGATATTTACTCATAATTTACTCTTTTTTCCTTCGGTTTGACGCCGGTCTTTTTCCCGCCCGGACTCGCGACGCCGGTCACGAGTCCTCTTCTTCTTTTTCGGTTCTACAAAAATAGGGTAGTCCTACGGACTCACCCAAAATTTCTTCCAAAAGTGGTCTCCCCTTTTCACATCAATCAGGAGGTGGTACTTCCGACCTTCTTTCCCAGACCACACTCCAGCCGAGCTGAAACGGTCCTCCATACCCTGGACTGTAGAAGGGCATTGAACTTCTACCTTGACCGTATGCGGGAGCACCGTAAAGCTGCTCAGCTTTTTGTGTCTTTTGACCCCAATAAATTGGGGCTCCCGGTCTCCAAGCGTACTCTGTCCATCTGGGTTGCGGACTGTATCACTTGGGCTTATGGGGCAGCCGGACTCTCCTTGGAAGGTCGAGTCACGGCTCATTGCGTTCGGGCAAAGGCTACGTCAGTGGCTTACCTCCGCTCTGTTCCGCTGCCAGACATCTTTCGGGCCGCTACTTGGTCTTCGAGCCAGACTTTTGCGGTCCATTACTGTCTCGAGAGGGAGTCCCGCAGGGACAGTGCTTTCGGACAGGCAGTCCTCCGTAATCTCTTTGAGGTCTGAGCAACTCCTACCCTCCATCCCGGATGTGGGCTACCGGTGGGTAATAATTCAGCGAAGATTCCTTCCTTCTGTGCTGCTGAGCTAGAGGGAGCTCATTTTTGTGCTTAGGGTCTCCGGTAGCCTTAAGCTTGGGAGTCCCATATGTGAGGACTGACTTCCTGCTTGGTCCTGGAGAAAGCGTAGTTACTCACCTGTAACAGGTGTTCTCCAGGAGCAGCAGGAATCAGTCCTCACAACCCTCCCTCCTCCCCTTGGAGTTGCAATCATCTGCTTTAGTTTTTTTTGCAAATTTTATGCTGTCTTTTTTAGCTATGTCATCTGACTGGCTAAGATGGCACCCTTGGGCGGGAAGGGGACCGCGCATGCGCGCTGCAATTCCCAAAGGCTTTCTTTGAAAGCTGGGGAAAATTGCTCCGCGAGGGCTCCGTCGGCGCCGACGTCACCCATATGTGAGGACTGATTCCTGCTGCTCCTGGAGAACACCTGTTACAGGTGAGTAACTACGCTATACCGGTACCGACATCCAGGCAGCAGTGGCGTCTATGGGCAATACTGTCCAAGTCATGCAGCAGGCCATTCTGGCTTTTATTAATGCTGCTACGCCCTCGGTACCGCGGCCAGCGGTACCGGGTCCGGTTCCGGTTCCGGTAATGGCTTCCATACCGGAACCGAGGCCATCGTCTTCCAAACGCAGATCGGTTCCGCATGCCGGATCCGGGCTTTTGCCCGGTACCGATCCCATACCCGGTACGCCCGATGTCGATACCGAACGGTATGCGTATCGTGCGTTGGAAGCACATAGAGGATACTCTGCTTCTTCAGAGGATTTTAACTCCTCTGATGATTCTGATGAGTTCTCCCTTGATCTTCCTGAGGAGCCTTCTTCTCCTAAAAGGAGACTGTCTCCACCAGAGGATTTGTCCTTTCAGGACTTCATCATAGAAATAGCTAAAGGTCTTTCTATTGCTTCATCCTCTGAAAAGGAACCCAGATTTATTTATTTATTTATTTAACATTTCTTATATACCGCGCTATTTGTCATCAGCGTGGTTTACATCAAAACAATAGAACACTTGACCAGATACATTGGCCGTCGTTTACATAAAACGGGGAGTTAACATGGAGGAGAACTTGGGGAACTATTTACATTCAAGTTTATAGCAAACTTAGGAAACTATGTACAAATCGATTGTATTACATATTAGGTATGATTACAGTGTTTTACATCATGTAGCGGCTGTATGATATAGTGGGGGTGTGTGGGAGGTAATGGGGTATCGGGATGGCTATAATGTAAGAGAAAAAGGTGGTGTTTGAGGGCTTTTCTAAATTGAATAAGGTCTCTAATAGCTCTAATGTGTGGGGGGAGTTTGTTCCAGCATACGGGGGCATAGTTCCTGAAAGCCCTATTGGTGGTGATCTGGTTGAGTTTTGTGGATTCAATTGGTATAAGTAGCATGTTGGCAGCCTGGGATCTCCTGGATCTGTTGTCTGGAGAACGCGTTATGAGGTCGGAAATGGATGGGGGAGCTATCATGTTGAAGGCCTTGAAGGTAATGAGGAGGGTTTTGTACAGGATTCTACTGCTTATGGGAAGCCAGTGTAGTTCCTTTAGAATGGGGGAGATGTGGTCGACCCTTGAGGTTCCGTAGAGCACACGGGCTGCCGCATTCATGGCTAGCTGTAATGGTTTGAGGGAGCTCTTTGGAAGGCCATGTAGAACTATGTTGGCATAGTCGAAGTGCGGTGTGACTAGTGCCTGGAAGATGGTGCGGAAATCCGCGGATTCCATCATGGGCCTAAGATGCCGTAGGGTTTTTATCTTGAAATAGATGGTCTTGACAGTGCGTTTGATATATTCCTTGAAGTTGAGTTGTTGATCAAGAATTACCCCGAGATATCGTATGTTGGATTTGATTGGAAGTTCCGCGTCTCTGACTTTGAGTGTTGGTGGCGGAGAGAAGGCTTTATTCCTTGTGATCATTAGTACTTCCATTTTTTGAAGTTTATCCGGAGGTTCTGAGTGAGTAGCCAGTCAGTTATTGTGTTGAAGCAGTCAACTAGCACTGTATAGTCGGGACAATTGATGACAATGGGTGTGAATAGCAGGACATCATCGGCATACATAAGACACGATATGCCAAATGAACGGGCAATGTCACAGATTGGTTGCATATAGATGTTAAAGAGCAACGCGGAGAGGGAGGATCCTTGGGGTACACCTTGGTGCTGTTGGAAAGGTTCGGAGGTGGTGCTTTGAATCCGGACTTGTTGACATCTGCCTTCGAGGTAGGATTTACACCAGTCCCACGCTTGATCTCGGATTCCCTTCTCATGTAGCCGGGTGAGAAGCTGCAGGTGGTCTACGGAGTCAAACGCTGCTGATATATCAAGGAAGATTAGTGCGAAGCCATTCTTTATACTGTCAATTCCATTGATCAGTGAACTGGTTAATGTTGTCAGTAGGGTTTCGATACCGTGTGCTTCTCTGAATCCATGTTGAGAGGGATCCAGTGGTGAGGAGGATCAAAGAAACTGGATATTTTAGGATACTCTAAGTCTCCTAAAGAGGCAGTCACCCTGCCTATCCATGAAATCCTTCAAGAACACTTGATGGACTTATGGGAGGCTCCTCTAACATTGTCTCCTTCTTCTCGCAGGTTGGACACCATGTACCGTGTCCCCACTTCTCCTGGTTTCCAAAAAACCCAGTTGCCTCACCATTCTATTGTGGTGAAGTCTGCAATGAAGAAGATAAAGAGTACCAAAAGGCACTCTTCTACTCCTCCAGGGCGAGAATGTAAGACTCTAGACTCTTTTGGCAGGAAAATTTTCCAGGCTACTATGCTTATAGCCAGGATTAATTCCTATAGTCTTTACATGGGCATGTTTCTCAGTGAAATCGCTCTAAAAGTTCAGCATTTTGCCCCCTTCATCCCTGAGGATAAAAGGGAGGAGTTCATTTTCTTAGTGAAACACCTTTTGGATATTTGGAGTGGAGGAGTGGCCTAGTGGTTGGGGCAAAGTACTTCAGGCCGGAAGGTCGGGGGTTCAAATCCCACTGGAGGACAGCAACCTTGGGCCGGAAGGACTGGGGTTTCTAGTCCCACAGGTGCTCCTTGTGGTCTTGGGCAAGCCACTTAACCCTCCATAGCCCATGTTCCCTGTAAAATAGTTATCTCCAAGTTATAATGCCCTGTTCAATGTAATTTCAGTTTGTTCAATGTAAACCGCACTGATGCAGAATAGCGCGGTATATAAGAGAATGTAAATAAATAAATAAATAAAAATTTCAAAGTTCTCCAACAGGGCAGCTTTTGATTCCTTTGAGGGTGCTGGTAGGGCTTCGGGCATTGCTATAGCAGCCCGACGTCTTGCTTGGCTCCAGGCTTCTGATCTAGAACCTTGGGTCCTAGATGGCTTACGGAATCTGCCCTGTACAGGTGAGA
The DNA here is from genome assembly GCA_033557465.1 of Ichthyophis bannanicus. Classification (NCBI taxonomy): domain Eukaryota; kingdom Metazoa; phylum Chordata; class Amphibia; order Gymnophiona; family Ichthyophiidae; genus Ichthyophis; species Ichthyophis bannanicus. The sequence continues at coordinate 282,819,317 of CM066035.1, forward strand.
ACTTATTTGGTGAGGAGTGGCAAATTAAGGCCACTCAAATGGACGCAGAAAATGCCACCTTAGATAGACTTTCTAAGTCTACCTCCACTCCTGCCAAAAAGAAGTCTTTTAAGAGGCCTTATTACAAGAAGTCCAGATTTTCCACAAATACTGGCCAACAATCCTCTCAGCCTCGTTTTGCTGCTAAACGTCAGCAACCTAAACAGGCAAGGTCAAAGCCTGCGGCGTCTGCTACGCCTCAGCAGTCTCAACCCCCTCAGGGGTTTTGACTTGCCCCTAGAGAACTTAACTTTTCTGGCTCTAGAACAACCAGAGCCCCTCACCATACCCGGAAGGTTAGCTCACTTTGCTCCCAGATGGGAGCAAATTACATCAGAGCAATGGACCCTCTCTATCATCAGAGAGGGTTACAAACTCCATTTTTCCGACCTTCCTCCTTATACTATGGTGAGGCAGTTCAATTCTCCCCCATCTCTCCTGACCCTCTTGGGTCAGGAAGTCTCCTCCCTCCTTGCCCAAGGGGCAATAGAGGAGGTCCCTCTTCTTCAACAGGGGACGGGATTCTACTCCCCTTATTTTCTAATACCAAAGAAGACAGAGGGCTTCAGACCAATTCTAGATCTGAGAGAATTGAACAAATTTCTTTTCAAGGAGAAATTCAAAATGCTTTCTCTGGGCATTCTCCTTCCATACCTTCAGAGTCAGGATTGGCTTTGTTCTCTAGACCTAAAGGATGCGTATACACACATACTCATCCACCCATCCCACAGAAAATACCTTCGATTTCTGTTTCAGGGACAACATTTCCAGTACAGAGTACTCCCCTTCGGTCTAGCCTCTGCTCCAAGAGTGTTCACCAAATGCATGGCAGTCGTAGCTGCCTTTCTAAGAGGCCTGGGAATTTTCATATTCCCATACCTGGACGACTGGCTCATCCGAGCTCCATCTCAGTCCCAGGCCCAAATTTCCCTGGACCGCACAAGGCGTCTTCTGCAGTATCTGGGACTGGTAGTAAACCTTCCCAAGTCTCAACTAATCCCTAATCAGTCTCTCGAGTTCATGGGGGCCCAGTTAGACACCATCACTGCGAGGGCCTACCTGCCTCAGCTCAGGGCCCAACGCCTGCTGAGTTTGGCCTCCCAAGCTCAGTCCAGCAGTCATTTGACAGCCCGGGAAATGCTGCGACTTCTGGGCCACATGGCCTCCACGGTACATGTGGTGCCGTACGCTCGTCTGCATATGAGAGCAGCTCAATGGACCTTGGCCACCCAGTGGACTCAAGCATCTGGAGCGCTCTCCGACCAAATACTCACCTCAAGCCGTCTGTTTTGGTCCCTCCAATGGTGGACATCCACCAAGAATCTGTTGTTGGGGGCCCCCTTCCAACCTTTGTTGCCCCAAGCAACCCTCACAACAGATGCCTCCCAGACAGGGTGGGGAGCTCATCTTCAGAACCTCTCCACTCAGGGCACTTGGTCTCCACAGGAGACCACCCTTCATATCAACCTCCTGGAACTGCGAGCAATTTACCTTGCCCTCAAGGTCTTCTATACCCTCCTTGTCAACCTGACTGTCCTAGTTCAGACAGACAATCAGGTAGCCATGTTCTATATAAACAAACAAGGAGGGACAGGCTCTCTGTCGCTTTGCAACGAAGCTCTCAGATTATGGGCCTTCGCCAGAGAGCATCAAATTCACCTTCTTGCAGTGTATCTTCCAGGAGTTCAAAACTCTCGTGCGGACAGACTCAGTCGAGTTCTGCTTCCACACGAATGGTCCCTACATATGGACCAGATACGCAGAATCTTTCAGGAATGGGGGACCCCGGACATAGACCTCTTTGCAAGTCCGTGGAATGCCAAACTTCCCCGGTTCTGTTCCAGAACTCAGTGTCAGGGAGCTCAGGCCCACGATGCCTTCCTCCTGCATTGGGGTCAGGAATTCCTCTATGCCTTTCCACCCATTCCTCTAATATCCAAGACTCTGTTCAAGCTCCAGAGGGATCACAGGACTATGATCCTCATAGCTCACCGCCGGCCACGCCAGGTGTGGTTCCCTCTACTTCTGCATCTCTCCCAGGGATCCTCCCTAGACCTGGGAGCTGCGCCAGACCTCCTGTCTCAGGAGAAGGGGACTTTGTGGCACCCAAACCCCAAACAGATAGACCCCGCAACAGACCAACTTCACAATGTAAATAGCAAGTTGTTCCATATACTATTGTACCACTGTTGTATATAGTTAACCAGGATATCCTTTATCAGATAACCCTGCATTGTATTTAGTTTCCCCTATTTCGCCAAGTTATACTTCCTGTTAAATGTAACGACCAGACACGTGTAAACTGTCGGATGTTTTCTGTTCAATGTAAACCGCGCTGATGTCTAATAGTGCGGTATATAAGAATTGTTAATAAATAAATAAAATAAATCTCAGAGCTTGGTTACTGAAGGCCTAAGTCTTCAAGACTTTAATCTTTCTCAGCCTGTGAAAGATATCCTTCATGCCTCTAGGAAACCTTCCACGAGGCGTTCTTATGCTTTCAAATGGAAGCGTTTTTCCATTTGGTGTGCTCAGCAGGGTCTTGACCCTCTAGCACTTCCTTTGAATTCCCTCTTGGACTATCTCCTGCATCTTTCAAATGCAGGCCTTAAGACGAATTCAGTAAGGGTCCATTTGAGTGCTATTGCAGCATCCTTAAAACCTATAAATGGACAACCTGTCTCCTCTCATCCTCTTGTTGCACGTTTCATGAGAGGCCTGACCCTAACTAAACCTCCCATCCGACCTCCCCCGGTAGCATGGGATTTGAACCTAGTTCTAGGTCAGCTTATGAAGCCACCTTTTGAGCCTTTGGACTCTACCTCCTTCAAATTTCTTTCCTGGAAGGTTATTTTCCTTATTGCAGTCACTTCGGCTCGCCGCATCAGTGAACTGCAGGCTTTAGTGGCTCATCCACCTTATACTAGGTTTCATCATGATAAGGTGGTCCTTAGGACGAATCCCCACTTTATGCCCAAAGTGGTCTCGCCTTTTCATCTTAATCAAGAGGTATATCTACCTGTCTTTTTCCCGGCTCCTCATGCATCCAGTGCAGAGAGGAACCTTCATACTCTGGATTGTAAAAGAGCTCTTGCCTTTTACCTCAACAGGACTCAACCACATCGAAAGTCTTCCCAACTTTTCGTGGCTTTTGATCCTTCTCATTTGGGACTTCCAGTCACCAAGCGTACACTTTCCAATTGTATCGCTCAGTGTATTTCTTTTGCTTACCAGAGTAAGAACATTTCTCTGGAGGGCCATGTCACAGCTCACAATGTGAGAGCCATGGCCACTTCTATGGCTCATCTTCACTCTGTGTCCATAGATCAGATCTGTCGAGCAGCCACTTGGGCCTCGGTTCATACCTTCACAGCCCATTACTGCTTGGACAAGGACTCCCGCCGGGATGCCTTGTTTGGTCAGGCTGTCCTCAAACACCTGTTCCATACTTAAACAACTCCTGCCCACCTTCCCTGGATGGATGCCTGAGATCCATACGAAGATGGTTTACCCTTGGAGGGGGATCTCCCAGGCATCTTAGCTAGGGAGTCCCCATATGTGATGACTTATTCCTGCTTGTTCCTGGAGATAGCACAGTTACTTACCTGTAACAGGTGATCTCTGGGAACAGCAGGAATTAGTCATCACAACCCACCCACCTCCCCTAGGAATTGTATCTCTATCTATCTATCTTCCTGTCCTCTCTCTCTCTATTGTCTCAGCGTTAAACTCGAACTGACGAGAGCTGGTCAGGAAGGCGGGAAGGCAGCACGCATGTGCAGTGGGAGGCCCCAAAAGCTTTTAATCTGAAAAGCTGGGGAGCTTTCCCGCGCGGGCTCCGTCGGTACCGACGTACCCATATGTGATGACTAATTCCTGCTGTTCCCAGAGATCACCTGTTACAGGTAAGTAACTGTGCTTTCTTTTCTTCATTTTGCATTTTCTTTTTCTTTCCTTTTTGTCAAGCATTTGGGCTGCAATTGCCGAATTTGATTTTGCCGCTGTCATTTTTTCCACGATGGAAAAGCCAGTCTGATTTTAAAAAGTGTACTAAATGCCGGGGTATTATTTCGGCAACTGATCAGCACAACTGGTGCTTAAAAGGTTTAGGCCCAGATCACGACGTATCTCGAGGAACAAGCAGGAATGTAGTCCTCACATATGGGGTATCGTTGGTACCGACGGAGCCTGTGCGGGAACGCTCCCCAGCGTCCAATAGGAGCGCTTTTGGAGCATCCCTCAGCACATGCGCGCTGCCTTCCCGCCTTTCCAACTGTCCCTCTTCAGTTCTTCGTTTTCCGCGGAGCCAACAGGATCTATTCCCTGTCACTGCAAAATATTCTGTCTTTTAATTTCTTTTCTTCTGGTCGCGTTTGCCTACCGCACGACGCCTACCGGAACCGCCGGTTCTTTTCTTTTCAAAAAAAACCCTTAGGCTTTAGACTGTTTCTTTTCAGAAACTTTTCTCTTTCGTGCTAGGCGACATTTTGGGCACTAGGCCCCATATTCCTAAAACATGGAAAAGCCAACCAGTGGTTTTAAAAAATGTGGCAGTACCATTTCTGTCACTGACACCCATGATTGGTGTCTGAAATGTTTATGACCTGAACATTCTCCAACTGAATGTCTCTCCTGCATGGGGATGATTAAAAGAGGAAGACAGAACCGGGCTGCAAAGCTCGGTACCCTCTTTTCTTCAGATGCCAGATCCATTGTATCGACATCGTCAAGGGCCTCTTCTTCCTCCCATGGATCTCAGGTAACTAAACATAAGAGCCGGTCCTCAAAGGGTAGCTCTCCTGCTAAGCATCGAGGGGCCATTGGTATTGCCCTTGAGGGACCCACACCGTCAAAACAACCCCGGCGGGAGGCTTCGGCTTCCAAAGCATTGATGGGACTTCAGGATGTTCTCGAGGCCTCAATCTCGCAAGAACTACCTGTGCCATGCTCAGGGGTTCCGGCCGTTCTTACCGGTACCAACACCCAAGCATCGGCAACGTCGATAGACCAGAGGTTCCTCGCTATCGAGTGCTGCATCACAGCTCTTCTTTCAGCTGCGGTACTGGTGGTCCCATGGGCACCGGTACCGACACCGACGATACTGGTGCTGTCGATACCGGCCCCGGTGGGAACTCTTCCCATGCCATCTCTGGCTGGAATTGTCAAAGCAGTACCGGTTCGACTCGGTACCGACTTCGATCGCAGCATCGGAGTCAGGAGTACTTCGATTCCTCTGATTCCGAAGACTCTGTCAATTCTGCTGGCACTAGAGGGTTTCTCCTAGAAGATCCCTCTTCTCCCCAACACAGAATGTCACCTCCAGAGGACATGTCATTTCAGGATTTCATCCTTGATATGGCCAAAGGTCTTTCAATCACAGTAGCTCCTGAGGAGGAACCCAGAGCAAAGGAATTGGAAATTCTCCAATATCCTAAAGATCCTAAGGAGGCAGCCACTCTGCCTGTCCATGAAATTCTGCATAGTTGATGCTCAGAATGTGGGAGACACCTCTGACTACTTCTCCTCACTCTAGGAGACTTGATACTATGTATCGAGTTCTCCCATGCCCTGGATTTCAGAAAACTCAGCTGCCACACCATTCACTGGTAGTGGAATCAGCCATGCGTAGGATGAAAAGCGCAAAGAGGCATGCATCCAACCCTCCAGGTCGTGAATGCAGGACTCTGGATGCTTTTGGGCGCAGAACCTTTCAAGCTTCCATGCTTTCAGCTAGGATCAGTTCATATATCTTATATATGGGAATGTTCCTCAAGGAAGTCACAGGAGACTTGGAACTTATGAGCCCATTTCTTCCAGATGACAAGAGACAAGATTTTCTTGCTCTAGTTAAGCATGCTCAAGATGTCTCCAAGTTTGTTAATCGTGCAGCCTTTGACTGCTTCGAATGCATCAGCAGAACCTCTGCTATTGCCATTGGCGCACGACAGATTGCCTGGCTACAGGCATCAGACTTAGAGACTTGGGTACAGGACACGTTAGGCAACATTCCTTGCATGGGGGAGAATCTCTTCGGCAAGAACTGGCAGGAAAAGGCTAAAGAGTTAGATGCTGACAATTCTACCTTAGAAAGATTGTCAAAGTCTTCAGCCACTCCAGCCAAAAGGAAGCCTTATAAAAATCCCTCTCTTAGCAAAAAGAGGACGTTTTATCCTTCCTATACCCAGCAGAGTCAAACTCCAGGTCAGGTTGCCCAAAAGGGACAAACTAGACAGCAAAAGAAGCCAAAGTGCCTGAGAGCCCAGCCAGCTCTCCAGGTTCATCCCCCTCAAGGGCTTTGACTCTTTCCTGGAGAGCTTTGCCTCCCTGCTGTGAGGGGTCCCCAACCCCCCAATATTCCGGGCAGGTTATGCCACTTTGTCAACAGATGGTATCAGATAACAGCAGAAGATTGGACTTTGTCCATTGTAGGAGAGGGGTACAAGATTCATTTTCACAGCATGCCTCCTTCTACAATTCTAAGGCAGTTCAATTCCCAGACCTCTGCAGACAATCTGCTGGATCACGAGGTCTCAACACTTCTTGCCCAAGGGGCAATAGAAGAAGTACCAATTCTTCAACGGGGTGCAGGGTTCTACTCCCCCTATTTTCTTATTCCAAAGAAAACAGGAGGACACAGACCCATTCTAGACCTCAGAGAATTGAACAAATATCTGTTTCGAGAGAAATTCAAAATGATTTCTCTAGGAACTCTTCTGCCATACCTTCAGCCATACCTTCAAAGCCAGGATTGGCTTTGCTCTCTAGACTTAAAGGATGCATACACTCACATTCTCATCCATCCAGATCACAGGAAATTCTTACGTTTCCTTTTCAGGGGAAAACATTTCCAGTACAGGGTTCTTCCCTTTGGTCTGGCTTCAGCACCAAGGGTATTCACGAAATGTATGGCAGTAGTAGCTGCATTTCTACGAACCCTAGGGATTTTCGTCTTCCCTTACTTTTAGACAACTGGCTCATTTGAGCCTCTACAGTTGCAGAGGCCAACACTGCACTGTCCCGTACAATGCGAATCCTCTAATACTTGGGATTGGTAATAAGCGTCCCAAAATCTCAATTAGTTCCTTCCCAATGCCTGGAATTCATAGGAGCCTGTCTAGATACCAGACAGGCAAGGGCTTTCCTTCCATAAGCCCGGTGTCTTCGCATAATGCAACTAGCTTCTTAAGCAGCAGGCAAATCCTCCCTCATTGCTCGAGAGCTACTACAGTTACTGGGGCATATGGCATCCACAGTTCATGTAGTCCCATATGCTCGCCTCCACATGCGAGCAGCTCAGTGGACCCTCTCCACACAGTGGACACAGGCCACGGGTCATTTGTTGGACAAAATAATAATCTCACAGCGACTAATTTTGTCCCCCCAATGGTGGCAATCACTAGAAAATCTGACAGTGGGGTTTCCTTTCCATCAACCCCTCTTTCAGGCCACCCTAACAACAGATGCATCATAGGTGGGTTGGGGAGCACCCATGAATCATCTCTCTACCCAGGGCACCTGGACTCCACAGGAGGGTGGTTTACACGTAAACCTCCTGGAATTAAGAGCAATCTATTTAGCTCTTCAAGTATTCCACTCCCAGCTCAACTACAAGACAGTCCTAGTCCAGACAGACAATCAAATAGCCATGTTATATGTAAACAAGCAGGGTGGAACAGGCTCTCTGTCGTTATGCAACGAAGCTTTACGACTGTGGGCCCTCACCAGAGAGCATCAAATTCACCTTCTAGTGGTATATCTTCCAGGCATTCAAAACCTTTGGGCAGACAAACTCAGTCGAGTACTGCTGCCTCACGAGTTGTCCCTCCACCTAGACCAGGTGGCAAAGATATTTCATCTCTGGGGCACTCCAGACATAGACCTCTTTGCAAGTCCACTGAATGCCAAACTTCCCTGCTTCTGCATCTCTCTCAAGCGGCACCTCTGGAGTTAGGGCATGCTCCAGATCTCCTTTCACAGGAGAACTGGACGCTATGGCACCCGAATCCCCAGTCCCTGCACCTCACAGCCTGGTTGCTGAAAGCTTAGTCCTCCAAGATTTCAACCTGTCCCAGTAGGTAAAAGATATCCTTCAGGCTTCTAGGAAACTTTCCACAAGAAGATCTTATGCCTTCAAGTGGAAACGTTTTACTATATGGTGCTCCAAGAAGGGATTAAACCCCTGGTCATACCTTTAGAATCGATACTAGAGTATCTCCTTGACTTATCAAATTCTGGTCTAAAGACCAATTCGGTAAGAGTCCATCTTAGTGCAATTGCAGCTTCTTATAAGCCTCTAAATGGACAACCAATTTCTCCAGGATCAAGCAGGAAGTCAGTCCTCACATATGGGTGACATCGACATTGATGGAGCCCTTGCGGAGCATTTCCCCAGCTTTCTATGAAAGCCTTTGGGAATACTGCACGCATGTGCAGTCCCCTTCCCGCCTAAAGGTGCCATCTTGCTCAGTCTCTCTTTTTCCGTGGAGCCCGTCGGACGTTTGTCCTAGTTCACCCGGAAAACAGTTAGATTTTTACTTCAAATTCTTGCGATTTCTTCGCGTTTTTTTTTCTCCGGTTCGACGCCGGTTCCCCTTCTCGCCGGGTTCGGTACACCGGTATCGAGCCCGATCTACTTTTTTCGGTTTTTGCCCTTCGTGGCTGGCGTTTGCGCCCTTTTTTCCTTTTCCCTGGAAGGCCTGTCCTTTGACCTCGCGGGGACTCTTTTTCCCCCGATGGCTTCCAATGGTTTTAAGAAGTGTGATTGGTGCAAGAAACTAATGTCTCTTACCGACACACACAACTGCTGCCTTCGGTGCCTTGGTCCTGATCATGATCCTCAGATCTGTGGACCCTGTGGAAAAATGTCCACTAAGGCACTGCGAAGTCGTCAGCACCAAAAGGAAAGGCTTTTCTCCGGTTCGGCCTCCGTCCAGGACCGAACCTCGTCTGAGACCTCGACGTCTCGGGACTCTGACCCTGAACATTGTCGGGGTTCTTCGGAGAGGGGGTCCCCTGAGCGGGAGCGAAAGAGGAAGAAGCGGCTCGCGAGGGTGGCGTTGGAGGAGATCCCTGGCTGCTCGAGGGCTAGGTATAGGCCCCCCGACAGCCGTCCCGGGCCCGTGGAACAGGAGAAGCCATCAAAAGTACCTCGAGTGGAGCCGGAGTCTGCTGGACATGTAAGTCCTGTTGTCCTTGAGGACTCTCCTCCCAGGGAGCCGACGTCGGGCCCGGCACCGTCGGAGCCTGAGTCGGTGGCTGCTGAGTCTCCTGAGCTGGGTCTCAGGCTGACAGCCTTGGAGTGCAGACTGTCTGCCTTCATGGATCAGCAGCGGGTGCTGATGGCCAGCCTTGCTGGCGCATCTGCCCTGACCACCGGGACATCGACGTCGAAGTCGACCCCGGAGACTGAGCCGATACTCGAGACCATGAAGGCTCGAAGTCGTCCTCAGTCGCGGTCACCCTCGACCTCCCGGTCGGGACCGAGGACGTTGACGCCGGTGCCTTCGGCGTCGAGGTGGATGCTGCCGGCCCCCGCGCGGTCGGAGCCCGACTCCTCTTCGGACGAGTCCTCCTGGGAGACGGAGGACGAGGAGTCCCCCCGATACTTTCAAGACTCGGTGCATCCCGTCGGACTCACCGCAGTCTGAGCCCCGGAGTAGGTCCCCTCCGGAGGATACCCAGTTCTCGGAGTTCGTTAGGGATATGGCCACTGCTTTGGCGATCCCGGTGGATCCCGAGGAGGAGCCTCGAGCCGAAGAGCTCGAGGCACTCCAGTATGACTCTCCTCCGAAGGAGGCCTTTACTGTGCCGGTTCCTCCGATGCTGGAACGGCTCCTCTTCCGGATGTGGGAGGCACCGGCCTCGGCGCCGGTTCTCAGCAAGCGGGTCGATCCCATTTATCGACTCCGTAAGAGCCCTGGTTTTCGGAAGGCGCAGCTACCACACCATTCCATGGTGGTGGAATCGGCCATGCATCATCTGAAAAGTCAGAAGATGCACTCCATGGTGCCCCCTGGCAGGGAGGCCCGGAACCTAAATGCGTTTGGTAGAAAGTGTTTCCGGGGCTCGATGCTTGCTTGTCGTGTCCAGTCTTACCAGCTGTACATGGGAATGTACTTGCGGGACCTGTCAAAGGAGCTTGCCGGGTTCTCTGCTGGCCTCTCCGGGGAACCTTTGCAGAGGTTCAAGTCCTTGTCTTCGGGGATCCGGGAATGCTCTAAGTTCATGTCCCGAGCGGCCTACGATGGCTTCGAGGCCTCGGCCCGTGTTGCGGCAGCCGGCATCGCGGCTCAACGCCAGGCATGGCTGCAGTCATTGGACCTCGAGCCATGGGTTCATGACAAGTTGGTCGATGTCCCATGCCGAGGTGAGAACCTTTTTGGCAAGCCCATGGCCGAGAAGGCTGCTGAGCTCGAGACCGAGCACCTCACGAGGACAAGACTGTCTTGAAAGACTTCTGCCCCTTCACACAAGAAGAAGGGCTCGGGTAAGAAGTCCTTTTACCCGAGGAAGGCGACTGCCTACAAACAGTTCCCACCTTACCAGACCTCCCCCGCTCCCCCAGAGGGTCAGCAGGCCAAGGGGCAGGGACATGGGCCCTGTAGGCAGAAGGCCCCCAAGCCTCCTGCTCCTACTCAGCAGGGTGGGGGTTTTTGACTCCCAAGGCATAGCCTCTCCGTCTCTGCTGTCCCATCCCTGTACAGGAGGTCGACTAGCCCTGTTTGCCCACCGGTGGCCACCTATTACAGGAGACAATTGGGTCTTAAGCATAGCCCACAAGGGCTACATGCTTCATTTTCATTAGTTGCCTCCTCCCTACTTTCCAGGAGAGCCTCCAAGGCCTCCTCTCCATACAGTCCTTCTCCTACAGGAGCTTCAAGGTCTGTTGCGAGACAAGGCAGTGGAGCCTGTGCCTCCCCACCTACAAGGTCACAGTTTCTACTCCAGGTACTTCCTAGTACCAAAGAGAACAGGGGACCTCAGGCCTATTCTCGACCTCAGAAATCTCAATAAGTTCCTAGAGAAGAAAAAGTTCAAGATGCTTACTCTTGGAACACTTCTGCCCTACCTCCAGCAGGGAGATTGGCTATGCTCTTTAGATCTAAAGGATGCGTACACTCACATCCTTATTCATCCAGACCACAGAATGTACCTCAGGTTCATTGTGGGAGGAAACCATTATCAGTACAGAGTGCTGCCATTTGGCCTCACCTCCGCTCCCAGGGTCTTTACCAAATGCCTGGCAGTGGTGGCGGCCTACTTAAGGAATCACGGTATCTTTGTCTTCCCCTATCTGGACGACTGGCTCATGAGGGGTCAGACGTGCCAGGAGGCCAGGCAAGCCACCCTCTGAACAATTTCTCTACTCCAACACCTGGGGTTTGTCATAAACTTCGCAAAGTCCACTTTGCTCCCCTCCCAAAACTTGGAGTTCATAGGGGCAAGGCTGGACTCTCTGTGGGCAAAAGCTTTATTGCCAGAGGACAGAGCCCAAAGACTGATAGCCTTGGCAAACCAGTTTCTCAGCAGGTCACTGGTCTCCGCCAAGCTCTGCCTGAGGCTTCATGGCCACATGGCTTCGACAGTACATGTGACCCCCAATGCCAGGCTTCATATGAGACCTGCGCAATGGTGCCTCAGAACTCAGTGGTCGCAGGCCACAGGGCGCCTCAGCAACAGAGTAAGGGTGTCCAGACCATTCCTGCACTCCCTACGTTGGTGGCTGCATCCCCCCAACTTACTGAAGGGGATGCCTTTTCAGCCACCTGGGTTCACAGTGGTGTTGACCACCGATGCCTCCCTGCAGGGCTGGGGAGCACACTGTCTGGGCAAGTGCACCCAGGGTCTGTGGTCTCCCTGGGAGGCCAAGCAGCAAATCAATCTACTGGAACTGCGGGCTATTTGCTTAGCCCTCAAGACTTTCTCTCAAACCCTGGCCCACCAGTCTGTCTTAGTACAAACAGACAATCAGGTAGCCATGTTTTATGTGAAGAAACAGGGTGGCACTGGGTCCAGGCTCCTTTGTCAGGAGGCACAGGACCTTTGCTTGTTTGCACTCAGGCGCAACATGTTTCTCAAGGCTGTTTATCTTCCTGGCCAGGAAAATTACTTGGCAGACAGGTTGAGCAGGATTCTGCAGCCCCACGAATGGCAGCTCCATCCCTTGGTGGTTCAGAAGATTTTCCTGAAATGGGGACTTCCCTACATAGATCTGTTTGCCAGTCCCCTCAACAGACAGCTGCCAAGGTTCTGCTTCAGGCAACCGCACCCTCTGCGGCTAGCAGCAGATGCTTTTCTGATTTCCTGGTCCCAGGGCCTCCTGTATGCGTTTCCTCCCATGCCTCTGGTGGCCCGAACCCTGTTCAAGATTCTACAGGACAAGGCCTCTGTCATTCTGGTAGCTCCCAGGTGGCCGAGGCAGCCTTGGTTCCCACTTCTGCTTTAACTGGCAGTGGACACCCCCATACCTCTGGGGTTCCAGCCCGACCTCCTCTCTCAGGATCAGGGGTCTCTTCTGCACCCCAATCTCAAATCTGTCAATTTGATGGCCTGGAGGCTGCAAGGGTAGTTTTGGCTCCCTGGGGCCTCCCTACGGAAGTTGAGGAGGTCGTCCTGGCCTCTAGGAAGCAGTCCACAAGAAAAACCTATGCCCTGAAATGGAAAAGGTTTTCTGTGTGGTGTCAGCTGCGTACAGAAGATCCTTTCTCCTGTGCTGTACCAGTAGTGCTTCAGTACCTGCTGCACTTATCCAATCAGGGACTTAAGTCCAATTCTGTTCGGGTCCACCTCTCAGCTCTAGCAGCTCACCACTCATTGGTGGAAGGACATTCTCTGTCGGTTTACCCCTTGGTGTCCAGGTTTCTCAGAGGCTTGCTCTTGCTAAAGCCTCCTCTCCGTCCACCAGCCCCTGAGTGGGAGTTGAATGTGGTCTTGCAGCAACTGACTCGCCCACCTTTTGAGCCGATGGCTACTTGTCATCTCCGCTTCCTGTCCTGGAAGGCACTCTTCCTGGTAGCCCTAACCTCGGCCAGGCGAGTGAGTGAGCTTCAAGCCCTGTTCTGTGACAGGCCTTATACTCGCTTCTATAGGAACAGGGTAGTTCTTAGGACTCATCCAAAGTTCTTCCCAAAGGTTGTCTCCTCTTTCCACCTCAACCAGGAGGTGGTTCTTCCGACATTCTTCCCTAGGCCTCATGCAAGCCAGGCTGAAGCAGTTCTGCATACCCTGGACTGTAGGAGGGCCTTATCCTTCTACCATGACCGTACGCAGGGGCATAGAAGAGCTACTCAGCTCTTCATATCTTTTGACCCTAATAATTTGGGGTTGGCTGTGTCCAAGCGTACCTTGTCCATCTGGGTGGCTGACTGTATCACCTGGGCCTACAGGGCAGCTGACCTTCCTTTGCAGGGTCGGGTCATGGCCCCCCGTGTCAGGGCAATGGCTGCCTCAGTAGCTCATCTCCGCTCTGTACGGTTGGCAGACATCTGCAGGGCTGGAACCTGGTCCTCAAGCCAGACCTTTGCGGCCCATTACTGCCTGGAGAGGGAGTCCCATAGGGATAGTGCTTTTGGCCAGGCAGTACTCTGGAATCTCTTTGAAGTTTAGGCAACTCCTGCCCTCCAATCCTCCGTTGGGCTACCGGTGGAGGTTCTTTCCGTGAAAAGCCTTTCTTTGATGCTGGGTCTAGAGGGAGTTCTCTTGTTCAGCCTGGGTTCCCTGGTAGCCCAGAACTAGGGAGTCACCCATATGTGAGGACTGACTTCCTGCTTGGTCCTGGAGAAAGAGTAGTTACTCACCAGTAATAGGTGTACTCCAGGAGCAGCAGGAATCAGTCCTCACAACTCTCCCTCCTCCCCTGGGAGTTGCAGTTGTACATAGTTTATTTTACATTTTTGTGTGCTGTTTTTTATCTATGTCTTTTGACTGAGCAAGATGGCACCTTTAGGCGGGAAGGGGACCGCGCATGCGTGCAGTATTCCCAAAGGCTTTCATAGAAAGCTGGGGAAATGCTCCGCAAGGGCTCCATCAATGTTGATGTCACCCATATGTGAGGACTGATTCCTGCTGCTCCTGGAGAACACCTGTTACAGGTGAGTAACTACTGTTTCCTCTCATCCACTCCTATCAAGATTCATGAGAGGCCTTTTATTAACTAAACCTTCCATCAAGCCACCACCACCACCTTCCATGAAGCCGCCTTTTGAACCTTTGGCCACTACAGCCCTTAGTTTTTTAACCTGGAAGTTCATCTTCCTAATTGCAATCACCTCTGCCCGTTGCATTAGTGAATTGCAAGCTTTAATGGCTGATCCTCCTTATACTAGGTTTCATCATAATAAGGTGGTTCTTCGAACTCACCCACACTTTATGCCAAAGGTGGTTTCGCCTTTTCATTTAAAGCAATCAATTTATCTTCCTGTATTTTTTCCGAGGCCTCACGCCTCTAATGCCGAAAGAAACCTTCATACTTTGGATTGTAAAAGGGCCTAAGCCTTTAACATACAAAGAACACAACAACATAGAAAGTCCTCGCAACTATTCATAGCTTTTGACCTTAGTCATTTGGGACTTCCAGTCTCCAAAAGAACTTTATCTAAATGGATTGCCCAATGCATATCCTTTGCTTATGAGAGTAAGAGTCTTCCTCTTCATGACCATGTCACAGCTCATAATGTGAGAGCCATGGCAGCTTCTATGGCTAATCTCCACTCTATCGATGACATTTGTCGAGCAGCCACCTGGGCTTCGGTACACACCTTCACAGCCCACTACTGCCTGGATAAAGCCTCCCGTCGGGATGCCTTCTTTGGCCAAGCTGTTCTTCAAAATATCTTTCAAACCTAAACCAGAGATCCATGGGAGGAAGGATTCCCACCTTCTAGGTTGGCACCTTTCTGGGCCTATCTCCCTGGCATCTTCAGTTAGGGAGTCCCCATATGTGAGGAATACATTCCTGCTTGTTCCTGGAGATAACTTAGTTACTCACCTGTAACAGGTGATCTCCAGGAACAGCAGTAATTTAGTCCTCATAACCCACCCATCTCCCCTAGGAGTTGTCTCTTTCTCTCTCTCTTTGTCTTTCATCTCTCCCTCTATCCTTTCACTCAGCTACAAACTTAACTGAAGAGGGACAGTTGGAAAGGCGTGAAGGCAGCGCGTATGTGCTGAAGGATGCTCCCAAAAGCGTTCCTATTGGACTGTGGAAGCGTTCCTGCGCAGGCTCCATCGGTACCTACAATACCCATATGTGAGGACTAAATTCCTGCTGTTCCTGGAGATCACTTGTTACAGGTGAGTAACTACGCTTTATTGCAATTCTGCGAATGCCTTTAGTTACATTTCTGCACATTTTTTCTGCCTGTGAAGGAGATCTGTATATAACACCAATGCAAATTGCCCAGAAAAAAAGACTTCTGGGGCAAACGTCTCGCAGCTCCAAAGCAAGTAGTGGAGCTATACTATAGAATAACCCTCTCGAGAACCCAGAAAGGAGACAGTGGCAGCCTTGGAGATCCATCAAGTTTTGATTGTCAGTGTAAGTAGCTGAATACCTCACAAAAAGCGTGACAGCTATTCTGGAAAACAAACTTGCTAAATTCCAGTCCAGTGTGGGTGAAATGAAGGATGGTTTGTCTACAATAACCAACAGATATCGAGAAAACTCCCACGGAATACAAGCAACAGATGGGGTGCTAGAGGAGTTGCGGACACATTTGCAGCTAGTGACTAAGAAGAAGGACGCTCTAAAAGAGCACTTAGAGAACCAGGAGAATCGCAGTAGGGTCAATGTAATGTAAAATGTAATGTGTGCCTTCAAGTCAGTCCTGACTCCTGGCGACCCAGAAGCTCCTGGGTTTTCTTGGCAGTGTCACCGTTAGTAGATTGCCAGGCCTTTCTTCCGAGGCAATGGAGGGTTAAGTGACTTGCCCAAGGCCACAAGGAGTGCTAGCGGGAATTGAACCCTGGTTGCTTGGTTACCAAGCCAGTGTTCTAACCACTAGGCTACTCCTCCACTAGTAGGGTCAATAATTTGCCATTAATTGATGTTCCTGAAAGCACAGGAGACAAGGGGCTAATAGAACTGTGAAAAAATTTTGCCTAGCAAGCTTGGCCTGCCACCCTCCGGCATACCATTGAAAGTGGAAAGGGCAGCCTGGTTTGGCTTGGCTTCCAAACTGCAGGGAGTAACAGGCTGTGACCGATGGTCCTCAAAGTGCTGAATTACACGGATAAAATGGCACTCCTTGAAGCCTATAGGCAACAGCAGAACCTGGAGGTGGAAGGAGCTAAGATCTTCGTATTCCAGGACTTCTCTGCCCATGTTGTTGCATAAAGATGATAGATCGCTCCATACTGTTCCAGACCCTTTGTCAGAGGGATGAAATTCAGTCTGTAGTATCCAGCCAAGCGGCAGGTCTTTATGAATGGCATAGCATGTTTCTTGGAAAAGAATGAGGTGGTCAAGAATTTCGTAGAGGGAATTGAAAGAGGAGTCACTTGAAGGGACTTTTGCAGGGTCCGCCATGCAGCACTTCTCAATGCAGGAGAGAAGAAGACTGGAATAATGTGGCTGGACTTTGTCCACCCGAAAATACAGTTTGCTAGCCCTATCATACTAGGCATAGGACTGGGGGAAGGAGGCAGGTGATCACACTGGTGATGGAAGCATAATTTTCCTAGTGCACATGTACCATTATTATTATTATCATTATTATTATTAAAGACTTAGGAGGAGGAGTAGCCTGATGGTTAGAACACTGGCTTAGTAACCAAGCAACCAGGGTTTGAGTCCCACTAGCACTCCTTGTGGCCTTGGGCAAGTCACTTAACCCTCCATTGCCTCGGAAGAAAGGCCTGGCAATCTACTTCTGGTGACACTGCCAAGAAAGCCCAGGAGCTTCTGGGTTACCAGGAGTCAGGACTGACTCGAAGGCACACATTACATTACATTAAAGACTTATAAAGCGCCGCAACATACGAAGCGCTGTACAAACATAGAAGAGAGACAGTTTCTGCTCATCAGAGCTCACAATCTAATAAGACAGAAAACAAAATAAGTTACATAATACAAATAACAAAAATTTACAGGACAAAGTAAGCAAATGTTGATAGAGAGATCAAAATAGGGTAAGACAGGAAAGGAAAGCAGTAGTGAAGAGATGGGATTTTAGTTTGGACTTGAAAATGGCCAGGGAGGACACCTGGTGCACAGAGATAGGAAGACTATTCCAAGCAAAGGGTGCTGCCAATTGGAAGGAGCGAAGTCTGGAATTGGCAGTACGAGTAAAGGGCACAGATAAACAAAGACTATTAGAAGTGCGAAGCAACCGAGAGGGGGTGTAAGGAGAGATGAGAGATGAAAGGTACTGGGGGGCAGAAGAGTAAATACATTTATAGGTCAGGAGAAGTTTAAATTGGATACGGAGACAGATGGGAAGCCAATGAAGCGACATGAGGAGAGGAGTGATGTGGGAAAAAGGAAACCGGCGGAAAATGAATCGAGCAGCGGAATGTTGAATTGACTGAAGAGGAAAGAGGTGGCTTTAAGGAGGCCGGCAAGGAGAACGTTACAATAATCAAGACAGGAGGTGATTAAGGTGATTAATCAGTTTAGTGGTGTCAGCAGAGAGGAAGGGGCAAATTTTGGAAATATTGTATAGAAAGAAACGACAAGTTTTAGCCATGAGCTGGATATGTGAAGAGAAAGAGAGAGAGGAATCGAAGATAACACCATAACATTATATGTGAATGGGATGAGCAAAGGGGGGATGGTATGTGAAGAGGCCACATTACCAGGAGCTGCCACTGTTCTATCAGATGATAAATGATTACATTTTTAAAAATTAATAATTTGTTAATGGTTTTTTATGTATTTATTTAACATTACTTTTATACCGCCTTTCAGATTATCAAGGCGGTTTATATTGAACAGTAAACTTGTTTGTACATGGAACAGTGTTGTGTGTAGAAATCTAACTATACAAAGAACAGTGATTCTCTGGGAACAAGCAGGAAGTCAGGTGCCAACAGAGCCCATATGGAAGCATCTCCCCAGCTTTCAAAGAAAGCCTTTGGGAGATGCACAATGCATGTGTAGTCCACTTCCCATGCAAGGATGCCATCTTGCCTCAGTCTCCTTTTTTCCGCAGAGCTCTTTGGATGTTCAGTTTCCCCCAGAAAAAGTCTGATTTTTATTCCAAGTTTTGTCCAGTTTGCATACTGGTTTCTTCCCGCCCCCAAGCCAGCTTGCCTTGGCGTCGCTCCTCGGGTCTGTTTGTTTAAATTTTTGTTCGTTTTTCATCGAGGTTTCCTCAACCAGCGTTGCGCCCTTTTTCAGCCAGAGACCTTGGCCTCCTTTTTCAGATGGCATCTAGCAGTTTCAAAAAGTGTGACTGGTGTGGCAAAATGTCACTCACCAACCCACATGACTGTTGCCTTCAATGCCTTGGTCTGGAGCACAATGACTCAGACTGCAACCTCTGTAGAACCATGATCCCCAAAGGCCTTAAAGAGCTGCCATCAGCAGCAGGAAATGTTCTTCCAAAAGTTTGACTCTGCCCTGGAGTCTCTGGTGACACCATGCTCCAGGGCCCCCTACGATACCTTGGTACCCCATGAAGCCAGAGCCTCTTTGGAGTCCCACAGCTGTGGCTCCTCTGAGCGGAAATCCCCAAGGTGGAGCATAAGAAGAAAAAATCCTTGAAGACCACCTCAGAGGACGGATCCAGGAAAAAGGTGAAATCCCACCCCAGGTCCCGCAGTCCCAGGCATGAGTTTGAAGAGTCGGGGCAGGAGCAGCCCACCAAAATATGCTCCGCGAGGAGTAGTCGGCTCCCTCCGACAGGCCTCCGAGGCCATTCTCATCAAGGGCGCTCTCTCGATAGCATTGACGCCGTGCCTGAGGTCTACAGTGCCCATGCTGAAGGCTGCGGAGCCAATTGACATGGAGACCAGAATGGCAGCCCTGGAGAGCAGTATATCTGCCCTAGTGGCCATTCAGTGGGCGTTTATATCCAGTTTGTCCGGTTCATCCGCCCCGACAACGAGACCTTTGACATCAAGGGCTTCCCTGGATGTTGAACCGGTCCTCAAGCACCATCAGCCTTTAGAGAGGCCCAGGTTGAGGTCCTGATCCCGTTACTCAGGACACCGGCCCTCCCCGGTGAGCGCCTGCAACTTGAACTGACAATCCTCTGGAGGTCATGCACCTCAAAGAGCAGTCCTCGACTGAGGTGATCGTGCAGCGTCTGAGTTGTACTCTGATTTCGAGTCTGAATGGGAGACTGAGAATGAAGAGTTCCTGGGCACAAGGCGCCACCGTGTCGTGCCCTCGGACCTGTCTCCCCTGGCGACTGAACACTGTTCCCCTCCCAAGGATGTGGCATTCCTCTGTTTTGTGAGGGATATGGCCAAGGCTCTCACTATTGAGGCCGAAGCCGAGGAAGACCCGTGAATCGAGGAACTGGAGATCCTCCAATACAATATTCCCCCAAAGGAATCCCTTATGGTCCCAGTGCCCTTGGTCCTCGACTGCCTCCTTTTATGCAGGTGGAAAATACTGGCGTCGATACCAGTTGTTAGCAAGTGCCTCGAATCATGTACCGAATACGCGGAAGTTCGGGTTTCCAAAAGACCCAGCTTCCCCACAACTCCATGGTCATGGAGTCGGCCATGCAAATGCTCAGGAGACAAAAAACCCATTTGTCATTGCCACCCAGCAGGGAGGCTCGAACCCTCGATGCCCTCGGCTGGAAAGCCTTTCAGGGCTTGATGCCAACATGCCGAATCCAGTCCTACCCAGCCCTACATCGACATGTGGCTGAAGGAACTGTCAAAGGAACTCAGGGGATTCTCGGCTGGCTTCAAGGGCGAACCCTTGCAGAGGTTCAAGACTCTAACCTTGGCAGTATAAGAATGTTCAAAGTTTTTGTCCCGAGCTGCCTATGATGGCTTTGAGTCATCAGGCAGGATAGCTGCCACCAGTATCTGGTTACGACGCCAAGCATGGCTCCAGTCATCCAACCTGGACCAATGGGTACAGGACATACTATTTGATGTCCCCTGCATAGGCGGAAACCTATTCGGGAAGCCCATGGTGGATAAAGCAGCGGAGATAGAGACCAAGCATGTCATGAGAATCAGGCTCTCAAAGAAGACCTTGGCGCAACCCCGGAAGAAAACCCTGGGGTAAAAGCCCTTCTTCTCGAGGAAGAAAGGGGGTTTGGTGGCACTGTGTAATTCCAGGCCTTCTCGGCCCCTCAGCAGGGATAACAACAGAAGGGCCTGGACATGGTCCCAGAAAAGAAAAAGCTGTGAAGACCCAGACACAGGCTCAAGCCCAGCCTGGGGGGAAGCTTTTGACTGCCTGGGCGTGACCTCCACTCCCCCAAAAGGACCTCTGCTGTACACAGGGGGGCATCTAGCCCTGTTTGACCACAAGTGGACAGCCATCACCACCGATATCCAGGTGTTACAAGTGGTCAAGGAGGGCTAGCTCCTCCAACTACATCGGCCACCACCCTCATACTTCCCTGCAGAGCCCACCAGGCTTCTCCTCCACCAGACCTTTCTCCTTACTGAGCTAGCAGGGCTACTGTGGGACGGAGCAGTGGAGCCAGTGCCACAACCTCTCTGGGGCACCGGCTTCTTCTCCGGGTATTTACTCATCCCCAAGAGGACTGGGGGCCTCAGGACCATCCTGGACCAGCGAGAGCTCAACAAGTTTCTGGTCAGTGAGTCGTTCAAGATGCTCTCCCTTTGAACACTGCTGCCATTCCTCCATCAGGGAGATTGGCTTTGCTCCTTAGACCTAAAGAATGCCTACACTCACATTCTTATTCACCCCAGCCACAGAAAATGCTTTTGGTTTGTGGTGGTGGGGGGACAGCACTACCAATACAGGGTGTTGCCCTTTGGTCTGGCCTCATCTCCAAGGGTCTTCACAACGCCCACTTTAGGCTTCAAGGGGCCTTTGTCTTCCCTTATTTGGACTGACTCATAAAGGGGGACACAGCTGCAGAGGCACAATGCTCCACCGGATGCACCACAAATGCCCTGCCACATCTACGGTTTGTCATAAACTACCCCATCCCATCTCACATTGGCTCAGCACCTAGAGTTTATAGGGGTGCAGCTGGACACCTTTAGGCAAAAGGCTTGCTTCCTCAGGAGAGGTCAGGATACCTCAGGGAGTTAGCCGCAGAGGTGCAACAGCGCAGGACACTATCCGCCCTGCTTCTCCTTTGCCTGCTAGGACACATGGCATCCATGCTCCACGTGACACCAAATGTCCGCCTGCACATGAGAGCAGCCCAATGGTGCCTTCTCTCTCAGTGGGCGCAAGGCACAGGCAGGCTCAAGGACAGAGTGCAGGTGACCCACCAGTTAGGCTCCCTCGGATGGTTGCAGAACCCATGTCACCTTCAGGAAGCCCTTCCAGGCACCCACTCCCCAGAAGGTCCTCACCACAGACGCCTTTCTAATGGGCTGGGGAGCACATTGCGAGAGCCTCCAAACACAAGGCTGCTGGTTCTGGAGGGAATCCGAAATGCAGATCAACCTGCTGGAAGTCAGGGTAATATTTCTGGCCCTCAGAGCTTTCTGCCACCAACTACAGCACCACGCAGTGCTGACCCAGACCAACAATCGGGTTGCAATGTTCTACATGAACAATCAAAGGGGGACAGGGTCATACCCCCTCTGTCAGTTGGCGGTAGCCTTCTGCTCCTATGCTATATACAGAGGGATGCTCCTAAGGGTGGTCTACCTCCTGGGCAAGGACAGTGTCTTAGTGGACAAACAGAGCAGAATACTCCAGCCGCATGAGTGTTGCCTGGACCCAGCAGTAGCCTCCCATCTGTTACGGCTCTGGGACGTCCCAGTGATGGACCTCTTCACCAGCCTGGACAATGCTCAGTTGCCCCCCTTCTGCTCCCGCCGACCACACCCGTCTTGGGTAGCAGCGGATGTTCCTCATCCTGTGGACGGAAGGCCTCCTGTATGCCTGCCTTCCTATGCTGCTGATAGCCAAAACCCTGTTCAAGGCCCAGCACAGCAGAGCGTTGCTTGTGCTGATAGCCTCTTGGTGGCCCAGACAGCCCTGTTTCTTGTTGCTCCTCTCCCTATTGATGATTCTGCCAATACTCCTGGGCCGAGCCCCAGGACTATTCTCGCAGTAGCAGGACTCTCTCTTACACCCCGAGCTGGGGTCCCCCTCGCTCAGGGCTTGGCTGCCGAAAGGGTAGTGTAAGCCCCCTTCAGTCTCCCACTAGACGTGGAAAGGATTCTCCTGGCCTCGTATGGCCTCAACAAGAAGAGCGTATGCCTTCAAATGGTGCTGTTTCTCATTGTGGTGCCCAGAAAAGCGGATCAATCTATGATCTCCAGGAACAAGCAGGAATATAGTCTTCACATATGGGTATCGTCGGTACCGATGGAGCTTGCGCGGGAACGCTCCCCAGCATCCAATAGGAATGCTTTTGGGAGCATCCCTCAGCACATGTGCGCTGCCTTCCCGCCTTTCCAATTGTCCCTCTTCAGTTCTTCGTTTTCCGTGGAGCCGACAGGACACATACCCTGTCACCACAAAAAATTTCTTCTTTAATCTTGTTTTCTTGTGGTCACGTTTGCCTCTGCACGACGCCTACTGTTACTGCTGGTTCTTTTCTTCTCTTTTTCAAAAAAAAAATTCTGAATTGTTTCTCTTCAGAAACTTTTTCGGTGCTAGGCACCATTTTGGGCATTAGGCCCCAATTTTCCTTAAAGATGGAAAAACCAGCTAGTGATTTAAAAAAATGCACTAAGTGTGGCGGTACCATTTCCGTCACCGAAACCCATGACGCGTGTCTTAAATGTTTAGGCCCTGACCATTCTCCTTTGGAGTGTCTCTCTTGTATGGGGATGACTAAAAGAGGAAGACAGAACCGGGCTGCAAAGCTCGGTACCCTCTTTTCTTCGGATGCCAGGTCCTTTGCATCGACATCTTCAAGAGCCTCTGCTTCCTCCCATGGATCTCAGGTAACTAAACCTAAAAGCCGGCCCTCAAAGGGTAGCTCTCCTGAAAAGCATTCAGAGACCATTGGCATTGCCCTTGAGGGAACCACACTGGCAAAACAGCCCCGGCGGGAGGCTTCGGCTTCCAACGCATCAACAGGGTTCCAGGATGTTCTCGAGGCCTCAGCCTCGACAGAACTACTGGTGCCATGCTCAGGGGTCCCGGCCGCCTTCACCGGTACCGATACCCAGACATCGGCAGCGTCGATAGACCAGAGATTCCTCGCTATCGAGCGCAGTATTGCAGCCAGTATTACGGCTGCGGTACCGTTGACACCGATTGTTCAATGGGCACCGACACTGGTACTGATCTCTCAATGTCGGCCAAAGACGGCATGGGAAGAATTTCCACCCATGCCGGCACAGATACCGATGCCGGTACCGGCACGGGTGGGAAATCTTTCCATGCTGTGTTTGGCCGACATCAAGAGATCGGTACCGGATTAACTCAGTACCGACTTTGATCGATACCGGGACCGTGCCTTGCATGAACATCGTGATCAGAGATACTTCGAATCCTCCGATTCCGATGACTCTGATAATTCGGTCGGTACCAGAGTGTTTCTCCCGGAAGACTCTTCTTCTCCCCAACGCAGAATGTCGCCTCCAGAGGACGTGTCTTTTCAGGATTTTATTCGTGATGTTGCCAAATGCCTTTCAATCACGGTAGCTCCTGAAAAGGAACCTAGAGCAAAGGAATTAGAAATTTTCCAATATCTTAAGGCTCCAAAGGAGGCAGCCACTCTTCCCATTCATGAAATCCTTCATGATTTGATGCTCAGAATGTGGGAGACTCCTTTGACCACATCTCCTCATTCTAGGAGACTCGATACCATGTATCGAGTTCCATTATGTCCTGGATTTCAAAAGACTTAGCTGCCACACTATTCAATGGTAGTGGAGTCAGCCATGCGTAGAATGAAAAGTGCAGAGAGACATGCATCCAATCCTCCAGGTCGTGAATGCAGGACTCTTGATGCTTTTGGGCTTCAAACCTTTCAGGCTTCCGTGCTTTCAGCTAGGATCAGCTCATATATTTTATATATTGGAATGTTCCTCAAAGAGGTCACAGGAGACTTGGAGCTTATGAACCCCCTCCTTCCTGATGACAAAAGGCAAGACTATCTTACTCTAGTCAAACATGCTCAGGATGTTTCCAAGTTTGTAAATCGTGCAGCCTTTGACTGCTTTGAATGCATCAGCAGAACCTCTGCTATTGCCATTGGTGCACGTCGGATTGCCTGGCTTCAGGCATCAGACTTGGAGATTTGGGTACAGGATAAATTAGGGAACATCCCTTGCACAGGAGAAAACCTCTTTGGCAAGAATTGGCAGGAAAAGGCTAATGAGATAGATGCTGACAATATCACCTTAGATAGATTGTCAAAATCTACAGCCACTCCAGCCAAAAAGAAACCCTATAAAAAAAACCCTCTTTCAGCAAAAAGAGGAAGTTTTATCCATCCTATACCCAGCAAAGCCAACCTCACGCTCAAGTTGCCCAAAGGGACAACAGCAATTCAAACAGCAGAAGAAGCCAAAAAGCCCGAGAGCTCAACCAACTCTGCAGGTTCAGCCCTCTCAAGGGCTTTGACTCCTTCCTAGAGAGCTTAGCCTTCCTGCCTCTGAGGGGTCCAGAACCCCTAAATATTCCAGGCAGGCTGTGTCATTTTGCCAACAGATGGCACCAAATAACAGAAAATTGGACTTTGTCCATTGTAGGAGAGGAGTTCAAGCTTCATTTTCACAGCATGCCCCCTCCTACAATTCCCAGACCTCTGCAGACAATCTGCTGGATCACGAGGTCTCAACACTTCTTGCCCAAGGGGCAATAGAGGGAAGTACCCATTCTCCAGCAGGGTACAGGGTTCTACTCCCCCTATTTTCTTATTCCAAAGAAAACAGGGGGACACAGACCCATTCTAGACCTCAGAGAATTGAACAAATACCTGTTCTGAGAGAAGTTCAAAATGATTTCTCTAGGAACTCTTCTGCCATACCTTCAAAGTCAGGATTGGCTTTGCTCTCTAGACTTAAAGGATGCATATACTCACATTCTGATCCATCCAGATCACAGGAAATTCTTACGATTCCTTTTCAAGGGAAAACACTTCCAATACAGGGTTCTTCCCTTTGGTCTGACTTTGGCACCAAGAGTATTCACGAAATGCATGGCAGAAGTAGCTGCATTCCTGTGAACCCTAGGGATATTAGTCTTCCCTTACTTGGATGACTGGCTCATTCGAGCCCCCACGGTTGCAGAAGCCAGCTCTGCCCTGTCTCGCACAATGCGAGTCCTCCAATATTTTGGATTGGTAATAAACTTCCCAAAATCTCAACTTGTTCCTTCCCAGTCTCTGGAGTTCATAGGAGCCTGTTTAGATACCAGACAGTCAAGGGCTTTCCTTCGACAGGCCCGGTGTCTTCGCATAGTGCAATTAGCTTCTCAAGCAGCAGGAAAATCCTCCCTAACTGCTCGAGAACTGCTACAGTTGCTGGGACACATGGCATCCACAGTTCATGTAGTTCCCTATGCTCGCCTCCACATGTGAGCCGGCCAGTGGACCCTATCCACACAGTGGACACAGGCCACAGGACGTCTGTCGGACAAGATATCAAACTCTCATTGACTGATCTTGTCCCTCCAATGGTGGCAATCACTGGAGAATCTTTTAGTGGGGTCTCCTTTCCAGCAACCCCTATTCCAGGCCACCCTAACAATAGATGCATCACGGGTAGTTTGGGGAGCACACCTGCATCATCTCTCTACCCAGGGCACCTGGACTCCACAGGAGGCTTGTCTTCACATAAACCACCTAGAATTAAGAGCAATCTATCTAGCTCTTCGAGTATTCCATGCCCAGCTCAGCTGGAAGACGGTCCTAGTCCAAACGGTCAATCAAGTAAGGAAAAAATCCTCTAAGAAACCATTTTTCAACAAGAAAAAGAAGTTTTATCCTTCCTATACCCAACAGGGACACCGTCCAGTTCACACTGCCCAAAAGGGACAACAGCAACAATCTAGACAACAAAAGAAGCCAAAAGCTGCAAAACCTCATCCACCTCAGCAGGCTCAACCTCCTCAGGGGCTTTGACTCCTCTCTAGAGAACTTTGCCTTCCGCTCTCTGAACTGTACAGAACCCTCGACCATCCCAGGCAGGTTATGTCATTTTGCCCACAGATGGTACCAAATAACAGCAGAAAATTTGACTCTGTCCTTCGTAAGAGAGGGGTACAAGCTTCATTTTCACAGCATGCCCCCTCCTACAATTGTAGGACAGTTCAATTCTCAGACCTCTCTCGACAGTCTCTTAGGTCAAAAAGTCACAATGCTCCTTGCTCAAGGAGCAATAGAGGAAGTACCCATTCCGCATCAGGGTACAGGGTTCTACTCATCCTATTTCCTTATTCCAAAGAAAACAGGGGGACACAGACCCATTTTAGACCTCAGAGAATTGAACAAATATGTGTTCCAAGAAAAGTTCAAAATGGTCTCTCTAGGAACTCTGTTGCCATACCTTCAAAGTCAGGATTGGCTTTATTCTCTAGGTCTCAAGGATGCGTATACTCATATTCTCATCCATCCAAATCACAGGAGATTCCTCCGATTCCTGTTTCAAGGAAAGCACTACCACTACAAGGTTCTTCTCTTTGGCCTGGCTTCTGCGCCAAGAGTGTTCACAAAATGCATGGCTGTGGTAGCAGCATTTCTCCACACTCTGGGAATATTCATCTTCCCTTACTTAGACCCCTACAGTGCCAGAAGCCAGCTCTGCTCTGTTTCGCACAATGCTAATCCTTCAGTATTTGGGACTGGTCATAAACCTCCCAAAATCCAGTCTTGCTCCCACTCAGTCCCTAGAGTTCATAGGAGCTCATCTGGATACCAGACAGACAAGGGCTTTCCTTCCGCAGCCCCGCTGTCTTCGCATAGTACAACTAGCTTACCAAGCAGTGCTCAAACCTTGTCTCACTGTTTGGGAAATGCTACAATTGCTAGGCCACATGGCATACACCGTTCATGTGGGTCCTTATGCTCGCCTCCATATGCTCGCAGCCCAGTGGACTTTATCCACAGTGGACACAGGCCTCAGGCTGCCTGTCGGCCAAAATAACAAACTCAAACCGTCCTATTTCATCCCTCCAATGCTGGTAATCACCCAGAAACCTTCTGGTGGGGTCTCCTTTCCAGCAACCCCTATCCCAAGCCACCTTAACAACAGATGCATCACAGGTGGGATGGTGAGCCCACTTGCACAATCTCTCTACCCAGGGTACCTGGACTCCACAGGAGACCTGTCTTCACATCAACCTCCTGGAGCTCAGAGCAATCTTGTTTGCTCTTTGAGTATTTCATGCCCAGCTCCAGCTACTAGAAAGTCCTAGTTCAAACGGACAATCAGGTAGCTATGTTCTATGTGAACATGCAGGGCGGAACAGGCTCTCTGTCGCTATGCAACGAAGCTTTGCGACTATGGGCCCTTGCCAGGGAGCATCAGATTTATCTCCTTGCGGTGTATCTTCCAGGCATTCAAAACTCTTGGGCAGACAAACTCAGTCGAGTTTGGCTTTCACATGAATGGTCTCTCCATGCTGACCAGGTTGCCCAAATATTTCAGATTTGGGGAAACCCCTGACATAGACCTCTTTGCAAGTCCGCTGAATGCCAAATTTCCCTGGATCTGTTCCAGAATTCCAGCTCGATGTTGTCAGGCAAGGGACGCCTTCCTCCTCCACTGGGATCAGGAATTCCTATATGCCTTCCCACCCATTCCCCTCATCCCCAAAACCCTATTCCCCTCATCCCCAAAACCCTATTCCCCTCATCCCCAAAACCCTATTCAAGCTTCAGAGAGACAGAGGTCATATGATCCTCATAGCTCCATGTTGGCCATGGCTAACGTAGTACCCTCTGCTCCTTCATCTCTCTCAAGCTCCGCCTCTGGAGTTGGGTTCCGCTCCAGATCTTCTCTCCCAAGAGGACGGGATGCTCTGGCATCTGAATCCTCAATCTCTGCATCTCAGGGCCTGGTTGCTGAAAGCCTAGAACTTCAGGATCTTAACCTTTCCCAACAGGTAAAGGATATCCTTCATGCTTCTAGGAAACCCTCCACAAGACACTTGTATGCCTTTAAGTGGAAAAGGTTTACCATATGGTGCTCGCAGAAGGGTCTTAACCCTCTTGCGATACCTCTGGAATCGATACTGGAGTATCTCCTTCATTTGTCAAATGCGGGTCTCAAGACAAATTCAGTAAGAGTCCATCTTAGTGCTATTGCAGCTTCTTACAAGCCTCTAAGTGGACAACCAAATTTCTCTCATAGCGAGATTTATGAGAGGCCTTCTTTTAACAAAGCCTCCCATCAAGCCACCACAGGTGGCATAGGACTTAAATCTGGTGCTCGGGCAGCTCATGAAACCGCCCTTTGAACCATTAGCCACTACATCTTTGAAATTCCTTGCTTGGGACATCATCTTCCTCATTGCAATCACATCAGCACGTTGCATCAGTGAATTGCGTTAGTGGCTGATCCTCCTTATACAAGGTTCCACCATGATAAGTTAGTTCTTAGGACTCATCCACACTTTATGCCAAAGGTGGTTTCGCCTTTCCATTTAAACCAAGCAGTTTACCTTCCTGTATTTTTTCCGAGGCCTCATGCCTCCAGTGCAGAAAGGAACCTTCATACCTTGGACTGTAAAAGAGCTTTGGCCTTTTACTTGCAAAGGACACAGCAACATAGAAAATCTTCTCAACTCTTTGTTGCTTTTGATCCTTGTCATTTGGGACTTCCATTTTCCAAAAGAACTTTATCTAACTGGCTTGCTCAGTGCATATATTTTGCCTATGAGAGTAAGAACCTTCCTCTTGAAGGCCATGTCACAGCTCACAATGTGAGAGCCATGGCAGCCTCAATGGCTCATCTTCACTCTGTGTCTATCGACGACATCTGTCGAGCAGCTACTTGGGCTTCGGTACATACCTTCACAGCCCACTACTGCTTAGACAAGGACTCCCACCAGGATGCCTTGTTTGACCAGGCTGTTCTTCAACACCTTTTTCAGACTTAATCAACTCCTGCCCACCGTCCCTGGTAGGATGCCAGAGATCCATGGAGGGGGGGGGGAGTATGGCCCTTTCACAAGGCCTAACAACTTCCTGGGGCCATCTCCCTGGCATCTGCAGCTAGGGAGTCCCCATATGTGAAGACTACATTCCTGCTTGTTCTTGGAGATAATGTAGTTACTCACCTGTAGCAGGTGATCTCCAGGAACAGCAGGAATTTAGTCTTCACAACCCACCCACCTCCCCTAGGAGTTGTATCTCTCTCTCTCTCTCTCTCTCTCTGGCTCATTTGTCTCAGCTATAAACTCAACTGGTGAGGGACAGTTGGAAAGGTGGGAAGGCAGCACGCAGGAGCTGTGGGATGCTCCCAAAAGCTTTCCTATTGGATGCTGGGGAGCGTTCCCGCGCAGTCTCCGTCAGTACCGACGATACCCATATGTGAAGACTAAGTTGCTGCTGTTCCGGAGATCACCTGTTACAGATGAGTATCTATGCTTTTTTGAAAAGGGCCTGATATTTCAAGTACACAAAGTATTGCAAAACCATGAGGGTCAGGTATATATATATATTTTTTAAATTAGGATTTTTGATATATACATTACCAGAACACAAAGAAATACATTAAATCATCAGCCATTACAAAACATGAAGGAAAATAAACATCTTAAGTTTTAGTCCACATCAAAGGGAGTATATGAAATAAAGAAAACAAAAACAAGGGTAGACTAACAAAGCTAACCAACCCCCATCTACCCACAGCCCAATAAACAAAAAAAACACCTTTTCAACAGGCCACATAAACTCAGTAGACTTCAATTATTTTTTTTTATCCGATAACAATTTCTGTATGTTAGAGGGTGTCACAAATACATAACGTTGTTGCCTAAAAGAAACCAAGCATTTGCAAGGGTAAAGGAGGAATAAAGAGGCACCTAAAGCAAGTGCCATAGCTTTCAAAGGCAAGAAAGACTTCCTCCTTACTTGAGTTATACGTGAAACATCCGAAAACATGGCCAGTGTATCTCCCCAAAACAAAGAATCCTTCTTTTTTAAAATGAGCTTTCAATATCTTGTCCCCCATAGAAAGAAAGTTAACAAGGAGAGTAGCCCTGAATGAGATGACATCTTTTGAGTCCTTAAGGAAATCCGTGAGATTCAAAGATTTCTCCTGGAACAAGCAGGAAGTCAGTCCTCACATATGGGTGACGTCAGCGCCGATGGAGCCCTCGTGCGGAGCAAATCCCCAGCTTTCAGAGAAAGCCTTTGGGAGTTGCTATCACGCATGCGCGGTCCCCATCCCTCCCAAGGGTGCTATCTTGCTCAGTCTCCTTTTTTCCGCGGAGCCCTTCGGACGTAGTCCACAGTGCCCCTGAAAAAAGTTGCCGGTATCCAGTCCGTTTCTCTTTTCGTTTTTTTTTTTTTTCTTTTCTCTGGCAGCCCGGGTCTTCGACTTTGCAGGGGCCCTTTTTCACCTGATGGCTACCAGCGGGTTTAAGAAATGCGATCGGTGTGTGAAACTTATTCCCTCACCGATACGCACGACTGCTGCATCCGGTGCCTCGGGCCCGACCACGACCCGCCGGTCTGTAGCCCGTATTGGAAAATGTTCTCTAAGGCCCTGAAGAGCTGCCAGCAGCAGCATGATAGGATTTTTTCTGAGTCCCCCGTGCTTCCGAGAGCCCGGACCTCGTCCAAGTCCTCCACATGTCGGGGGAACATTTTGAGCCCAAGCAGCATTGAGGTTCCTCGGAGAGGGGGTCCCCATCGAGCGAACACAAGAGTAAGAAGAAATCCTTGAAGGTGGCGTCTCTGGATGGCTCCGAGCATCACGGCTCTTCCTGTGGTCTATAGCAGAGTCCTGAGCGCCGGCTGGGATCTTCAGAGAAGGAGCGCCTGTCAAAGGTTCCTCGTTGGGAGACAGATCAGCTGAGGCAAGTATTGACTGCCCTCGTCCGGGTGAACCGGCATTGGGCCTGTGTCGGGGCCTGAACTGGCGGCTGCGGAGCCTTCCGGACTCATCCAGAATTGTGGCCTTGGAGCGCAGTTTCACTGCCTTCATGGAGCAACAGCGGCGCTGATAGACGCCCTGTCCGGTTCCTCCGCCCCGACCACCAGGCCCTCGATGCCGAAGTCGACCCCGGAGGCTGAGCTGATCCTCGAAGCCTTTCGGCCTTAAGTCAATCCTCGGCCGAGGTGTCACTCGGCCTCCCGTTCAGGACTGAGGTCTTCGCC
This sequence comes from Ichthyophis bannanicus, assembly GCA_033557465.1. Classification (NCBI taxonomy): domain Eukaryota; kingdom Metazoa; phylum Chordata; class Amphibia; order Gymnophiona; family Ichthyophiidae; genus Ichthyophis; species Ichthyophis bannanicus. The sequence continues at coordinate 282,850,708 of CM066035.1, forward strand.
GCCGAGCCTGCCAGCATCGGGGCGGTTGGTGCCGGTGCCCTCAGTGCCTGACGAGCCTCTCGATTCCTCCTTGGAGGCGTCGGCATGGGAAACTGATGACGAGGAATCCCCGGATACTCACCGGCATAGGGATGTCCCTTCCGATTCCCTGGTATCTGAGCCTCGGAGAATGTCCCCTCCGGAGGACATGAGATTCTTGAACTTCGTGCGGGACATGTCCAAGGTTTTTGTGTTCCGCATGGAGTCCGAGGAGGATCCTCGTGCCGACAAGCTTGAGATCCTCCAGTATGAGGACCCCCCCTTCGGGAGGCCCTTACTGTACCCGTGCATCCAATCCTGGAACGACTGATTCTCCGCATGTGAGAGACACCGGCGTCGGTGCCGGTGATCAGCAAATGGCTTGACTCGATGTATAAAGTTCGCTGGAGCCCTGGATTTCAAAAGTCGCAACTGCCGCACAACTCCATGGTTGTGGAATCGGCTATGCGCAGGCTGAAGAGCCAGAAGATGCACTCCTCGGTGCCTCCCATGCAGGGAGGCTCGCAACTTGGATACCCTCAGCAGGAAGTGCTTCCGGGGTGCAATGCTGAATTGTCGGATCCAGGCATACCAGCTGTACATGGGTATATACCTGAGGGACCTGATGAACGAACTCACCAGGTTCTCATTTCATCTCTCCGAGGAGCCTTTGCAGCGCTTCAGGGGCCTATCTATGATTGGTTCAAGTCAGCGGCCCGGGTAGCTGCGGCTGGTATCGGTGCACGCGACCAGCCTTAGCTGCCGTTGTCGGACTTCGAACAATGAGTTCAGGACAAGTTGGTCAGTGTCCCATGCCAAGGGGAGAACCTCTTTGGCAAACTCATGACCCCGACAAGGCCGCAGAGCTGGAGACCGAGTACATGACGAGGATACGGCTCTCCAAGAAGACCCCTGCCCCTTCTCGCAAGAAGGGCTCAGGTAAAAAGCCCTTTTACCCGAGGAACGGTACTGTTTACTGACGTTACCCCCATTTTCAGGCCTCCCCAGCTCCCCAACAGGGGCAGCAGGCCAAGGGACAGGGGCATGGCCCACGTAAGCAGAAATCCCCCAAACCCCAGGCATCAGCTCCGGCCCAGCCTGGCAGTGGCTTTTGACTCCTGCAGCATGGCCCCTCTTCCAACAGGAGCCGGGCAGATCACAGGAATCAGGCTTGCTTTGTATGCCCACAGGTGGACAGCCATTTCCACCAATGCTTGGGCCTTACAGGTGGTCCGGGAGGGCTATCTTCTTCACCTAGCCCAGGTGCCTCCTCATTACTTCCCAGGAGAGCCCCTCAGATCTCCCCTTCACCAGTACCACCTTCTCTTGTGGCCAAGACTCTGTTCAAGATTCTCCAGGACAGAGCCTCTGTCATTCTTATCGCCCCGGGGTGGCCCAGGCAACCCTGGTTTCCGCTTCTACTGCAGCTAGCTGTGGAGGCCCCCATTCCCTTGGGTTCTCCCCGTGCCTCCTATCTCAGAAGGGGGGGCTCTCCTGCACCTCAACCTCAGCTCCCTCACCTTGATGGCTTGGCTGCTGAAAGGGTAATTCTCACTCCGCTCCTTCTTCCAAGGAATATTGAAGAGGTCTTGCTGGCCTCGCTGAGGCCATCGACTAGACGGGCCTTCGCCGTGAAGTGGTGCGAGGAGCAGGCAGTGGATCCTTTCTCCTGCCAGGTGGGGGTGGTTTTGCAATATCTTCTCCACCTCTCTTATTTGGGCCTCAAGTCCAACTCTGTCAGTGTGCACCTCAGTGCCCTTGCGGTGAACCATTATCCAGTGGATGAGAAGCCTCTCTCCGCCCACCCCTTGGTCTCTCATTTTCTGAGGGGCTTGCTTCTCTTGAAACCCCTGGTCTGTCCCGTGGCGACCGAGTGGGATCTGAATGTGGTGTTAGGGCAGCTTGCTAGGCCACCCTTTGAACCGATGGCTACCTGCCATCTATGCTATCTCTCTTGGAAAGTGGTTTTCTTGGTGGCACTCATGTCAGCCTGGAGGATGAGTGAGCTCCAGGCCCTAGTGTCACGCATGCACCCCAAGTTCCTTCCGAAAGTGGTCTCCTCGTTCCACCTTAACCAGGAGGTGGTTCTACCTACCTTTTTTCCCAGGCCGCATGCCAGTCGGGCAGAGGCGGTCCTGCATACCTTGGACTGTGTAAGAGGGCGTTAGCCTTCTATATCCAGCGTAAGCAAGCGCATCGGAAGGCTTCTCAGCTTTTCATATCCTATGACCCCAGTAGGCTGGGGGTAGCGGTATCAAAGCATACGCTGTCCACCTGGGTAGCAGACTGTATTGCCTGGGCATACAAGGCAGCCAAGCTCCCGATGGAGGGTCATGTTACGTCCCATAGGGTCAGGGCCATGACGGCATCAGTGGCTCATTTGCCCTCTGTTCCTCTGGCAGAAATCTGCTAGGCCGCCACATGGTCTTCGGGTCAGACTTTCGCAACCCATTATTGCCTGGACAGGGAGTCCTGATGGGACAGTGCCTTTGGCCAGCCTGTACTCTGGAACCTTTTCGAGGTCTACTCAACTCCTGCCCTCCTACCCTTCTGTGTTCAGGCTACCGGAGTGCTATTCCCTTACTTTGGATTTCTATTGAGGCTGTTTGTGGCTCTAATAGAGGGAGCCTTTTTTAGCTATGGGTTCTCTGTAGTCTATAGCTGGGAAGTCCCTTATGTGAAGACTGACTTCCTGCTTGTTCCCGGAGAAAACGTAGTTACTCACCTGTAACAAGTGTTCTCCGGGGACAGCAGGAATCAGTCCTCACGACCCTCCCTCCTCCCCTTGGAGTTGCAGTTATTATTATTATATTTTTCTTTTTGCCGTCTTTTTGGCTGTCATTTGACTGAGTAAGATGGCTCCCTTGGGCGGAAAGGGGACCGCACATGTGTGATGGCAACTCCCAAAGGCTTTCTCTGAAAGCTGGGGATTTGCTCCGCACGAGGGCTCCGTTGGCGCCGTCACCCATATGTGAGGACTGATTCCTGCTGCCCCCATAGAACACCTGTTACAGGTGAGTAACTACGTTTTCCCCTCAACCAGAACATCCAACTCTTGTTCTGAAGGATTCTCCTGCCTAATCTTTGAGGAAACATAATATCATTTGATAAAGACAATGGTATCATCATTAGGCAAGAACAATACCTCCTCCAAATATTTACGCAGAAGAATCTGGGAGGACAATAGATGAATACATGAAAAATTGAGTATATGCAAATTCTTATTCCTGGCCAAGTTTTGAAGTGTTTCAGTTTCCTAATGTAAAAGCAAACCATCCTTAATAGGTGATGCTTGTACAGATCGAAGAGTCTTAACCTGATTATCTGATTATCTATTGCTTCTGCATGAGATTCCAGAGTCTCAACCTTTACGTCTAAATCTTGAAACTTTGTGACAGCGTCTTTAGTGAATTGGCATAACCTGGGAACAGTATCCACCAATATCTGGTCAGTATGCTTTACTATTTGTCAAATATCCACCAGTCACTGAACCCACCTGAGTATCCTGGGAGGGCATGGGAACCGCCCTCCACAAAACCACTTGTGGGAGCCCAACCTCTATCTTGGCACTTTGCTCCAAAGAAGGGGTCAAACTGGAAACATCCAAAGGCCCTGGAGGAGAAGATGGTATACACTCAGGGGAATTAAGACTAGCTCCCTCTCCGGGGGAAAAAAGGGGAACAGTACCTGCATCTTGTAAGGGCGTTTTCAGCAACAAATGTTTATCCATAGGATCAGCTGTCGATGATTGTAATCTAGCCACCTTCTTACATTTCCATCCAGGCATATTAGGCAAAGACAGAAGCTCCTATGTTGCTCCAAAGGGGCAAACAAGCCCCTTTGGATATGCCCCTTAGGAGAGATGCCCTGGCCGCACGCCTAGGGAAAAGTACAAGCCTTTATGGGGCTTCCTGCTGAGATCGGCATGTGTTGCCCCTCTCGGGCCTGATGTCAATCAGAAGAGCCAGCACTCCTCAAGCCCTCCAGCATGTGCAAGGCTGGTAAAACCACTCCCAGGAAGAATCTCTCACCACGGGCCTTTATGGAGCTTCCTGCTGATGCCTGTGTCTGTTTCCCCGATCGGTCCAGATGTCATTCAGATGAGCTGGTTCTCTCAAAAGCGTTCAAGGCTGGCAAAAGCATTCCCCAAAGGCCAGGTATATTATTATTCTGGGAGAAATTAGGGGGTCACAATTGATGGTGTGCAATGTGTACACCTCAAATGCTTATTCGCATATTTTTCCCCACCATTGTGGCAAAGGGAGTTATATGGAGATTGTCACCCCATTCTCCATGGACAAGCAGGAAGTAAGTCCTCGTACAGAGGTGACATCCCTAATGGATACCCATGCAGGAACACTTCTCTGCTTCTATTAGAAGCTTTTGGGAGGCTCCACCATGCCTGTGTGCCTTCTTCCTGCCTGCCGTGGCTGCACCATCTTCACTTGTCTTTTGTTTTCCACAGAGGCCCATGGACATGTTCCAGTAAAGCTCTCCATTAGTAATCACCATCTCCCATTCGGAGGTGCTTAATTGCATTGAGTGTTCTTGTCTGCTGTCATGGTTCTTATTTTTTGATTGCTATTTTTTTCTCCTTTTGTATTTTTTCATACTAATCCAATGACAGCGATGGTGCCTCAGTCAGACTCTCGACCATCGAGCTGTTTGATTTTGCCATGGCTATATTTACAAACATGTCCCAAAAAACCTACCAGTGCACAAAGTGTGCCCAAACCATTTCAGTCATGGACAAGCACAATTAGTGCCTCCAGTGCCTAGGAACCATTCATCAGCCCTTTTCTTGTAATTTGTGCCTGCAGATGACAAGGAGAGGCCTCAAGGGTCATGAAAAACAGCAGGAAACTCCGTTCAGCATTCCACAGCCTGATCCATTGTCTTGGGCATCAACATCATTGGCCCCCATGCCTTCGAAGGCAGTTCAGGAGGTCAGAAGGGTGCAGACATCGAGGAGCTCTCAAGCTCAATCGGAGCCCAGCATCTGCACTGCTCTGCCCCGGACTATCAGTCAGCCTCCTGGCAAGGAGGGAATAGACATCGCCCCCATCGACATCGCAGGGCTCTCAGGCTAAGCACTGGAGAAAAGGCAAGAGTGCATCATGTCATGTAGAAGATCCTTCCGAGGCTATAGAGCTGGCTGAGGCAGAAGAGTTTGCTTCAGAAACTGACAGGCAGGCAGAGCACATGGCCCAGGGTTGCCAAGGGAAACATAAACAGAGTGAGTCACGAGGGGAGCAAACACGCCCAAGCTGCAACGTAGCCCCGAGCTCAGGGATTAAGGAGAAACACCTGGTTGGGGGAGGGGCGCAGTTAAGCCCTCAGAGGCAGGGATATAAAAAGTACTCACTAGAATTGAGTGATAGCTTGAGCTTCAGCTTCAGAAGAAGAGGAGGAAGTGGTGGAGAAGCAAGAAAGGCAAGAGAGACGAGGACAGGAACAAGCACCTGGGGGAAAACAGCTGAGAGAGAAACGGGAGACACAGCTCAGGAAGCCAGAGCAACAAAGATTCACAGAGCCCGTGCCCAAAAGCTAGGTGGGAGCAGCCCACGACGGGAGCCCTATCGTGAAGGCAGCTGGAGGGAGAGACTGCCTGGGAGGCTGGTTTGGGAGCACTCAGAAACTCCTGAGAGAGAGAGGTGCTGGCCAGATGATATTTGTATGTCTGAGGAAAAGGAGAAGCTAAAAGGCAGGAAAACATAGCCAGTGTTTGGAATCCTTGCTGACCCAGCCGTGCTAAGAAGTCCTTCCTTGAAAAAGCCAAAAGGCTGTATAAACCGTATAGAGAGGAAACTAGGTTTAAAAGTTTTCCTTGTGATTGCCAAGATTTGATGGACTCTCCCTATGCTAAATCCCATATATACGGTAATGCTCAACCCTGCTCTTTAGAGTGCTGTGAAGAGAGGCCTCGGGGAAATAGAGAGGGACTGTATTTTAAAACACCGTATAACTGTGCACAAACTTACCCAGCTGAGAGTGATTTTGAGGAGATGCAGACAGGGTCTGTTACCGAAGAGATATCAGATGAGCAAATGGACTGCACGCTATCACTAGCTGATCACGTCGTATCACTTTGCTGAGCTGGCTGTGAACAAGGCTGTTTGAACAGCAGAGAAGGAGCAAAGTGTTGCCTTTGTGTGGAAAAGGGACTGTTACCTTTAAGTTTGTACTGAGCACTGTATGTTGGAAGCTGAAAGCCAAAGAAGCTGTTTTTGTATTATCTGAGATGTTTTCTTTATGCCAGAAGTATGGCAATTTTGTCCTACGTTTTACTTGCAATTAATCCGCCGGAAGGGGAAATAAAACCTTGTCATTGTTTTGCCTGAAACCACTCGACTACAATTATTCCTGGCTTAGTGAGTACGAGGAAAAGGAAAATACAACTCCCAGAAGGCAGTGCATGATCAAGTGTACTGCCCTGCTTCCTAAGTTTGGATATCCCAGGCTGACCTACCCTACATGCCTTGGCTCTGGGGAGGTTACTGGTGACAATTAGCACTGGAGCCCTGCGCGATGCGGGGTTGAAAGTGATAGCGGGCTGAGTGAGTGCCCCTTGAAAGTGCCACGCAGGGAGGACTGCTCAGCCTCTAAGAGTTTGGATAAGAGTTTGGAGGGACATCAACAGCCTCCCAATAGCGAAGCCCAAGCCAGGTGTCGGGTACATTGGTCGAAGTTACTCAGGCCACTGAGCCTTCAGAATCAGCAGTAATGGAGAAACTGCTCCTAAAGGCATTTGAGAGATCTCACGGCTGTCCTGTTTGTGATGTAGCACACTGAGGCATTGGCCTCGACCATCATGCAAGTTATTCCGGAGATGCATGCCCTGCCCCCATCTGAGGCAGAACATTGAAGGGATCATAGCCTGGTTCAGACTCTGCCAATTTCCCTCTCCAGTGTCTCAGGGTCCGATTCACCCTCAAAGCCCACACAGGCATTGGAGCATTGGTATTCTCTCAGAAACTTCTGTTCTCCTTGATGCAGAAGTTACCTCCATGCACAATATTGGAGGTATTTCGACTAACTGAGTCAGACTCCGATGGCTGGGTAACTATGTGGAATCAGAGGACTTCTCAGAGTGCAGATCCCTGAAGCTCTCATCGGACACTTTCCTGCCTAAGACAGGACCTTCCAGGATTTTGTGAAGGATACAGCGAAGGCTATACCATTCTCTCTGAAGACTGAGGATGAACCCAGGGCAGAGGAGTTGGAAATATTGTAGTACTCCTCATCGCCTAAGGAAGTGGTGACTGCGCCTGTACATCGCATCCTGCACATATGAGGACGTGGGAGAGACCCCTCACTGTACCTCCAGTGAGTAGAAGACTTGATGTGATATACAGGGTGCAGAAAGTTCCTAGTTTCAAGAAACCTCTGCTCCCGCACCACTTCTTGGTATTTGAGTCCACGCTGAAGAGGATTAAGAGTACCAAGACTCATTCTTCGATGCCCCTGGAGAAGGAATGCTCAGACCTTGGACTCTTTTTTTGAGAGGAGATTTTTCCAGGACTCGAAGCTCGTTGCCCGAGTGGCCTCATACCAGCTGTACATGAGCATGTTCCTGAAAGACATAATGCGGGACCTAGCAGACCTGTCTCACTGCCTACCTTCAGAGAATTTGGAGCAGTTTTGCACCCTAGTAAACAACTGATCTATGTTTACCCATTCCACTCTATTCATTAATTTATAGACTTCTATCATATCTCTCCTCAGCTGTCTCTTTTCCATGTTGAAGAGCCCTAACGTTTTAAGCATCTCCTCATAGGGGTATCCTTCCATTCCTTTTACCATTTTGGTGGCTCTTCTCTGTACCTTTTCTATTTCTGACATATCCTTTTTAAGATAAGGCAACCAGAATTGCACACAATATTCAATGTGCAGTTGCACCATGAAATGATACAGAGGCATCATAATATCCTTGGTTTTGTTCTCCATTCCTTTTCTTATGATTTCTTAGCATTTTATTTGCTTTCTTGGCCGCCGCTCCACACTGGGCAGACGGCTTCAATGTATTATCCATGATGACGCCTAAATCCTTTTCCTGGGTGGTGGTTCCTAATGTGGAAGCTTGCATTGCGTAACCGTAGTTTGGATTGTTCTTCCCTAAGTACATAACTTTGTACTTGTGCACATTCAATTTCATCTGTTATTTGGACATCCAGTCTTCCAATTTATCAAGGTCCTCTTTTAATTTTTCATAATCCCCTTGCGTTTTAATAACTTTGAATAATTTTGTATCATCTGCAAATTTGATCACCTCATTTGTTTTTCCCATTTCCAGGTCATTTATGAAGATGTTAAAAAGCAGTGGGCCCAGCACAGATCCCTGGGGTACTCCACTTTGCTTTATCAGCTCCAAGCTTGCCCTGTCTCTTTTGATCTCTATGTTCTGCTTTTGAAAGATGGGGCTGGAACAAGCGGTAGATGACTGTTCTCAATAGTACTGTCCAATAGAGATGGGCAAGCACTTGCAAAACTAAAAGTGGACAAGGCCATGGGACCAGATGGCATGTATCCAAGGATACTGAAAGAACTCAGAGTGGTTCTGGCAAGGCCTTTAAAGATTGTTTTTAATAGATCCTTGGAGACAGGAGAAGTTCCACAAGACTAGAGAAGGGCTGATGTGATACCTCTTCACAAAAGTGGTAATAGGGAAGAAGTGACAAATTAAAGGCCAGTAAGCTTTACCTCAGTGGCAGGAAAACAGGAAAAGTAATGTAGATGCTTTTGAAAGAGAGATTAGTGGACTTTCTTGAAACCAGTAGGTAGCATGATCCGAGGCAACATGGTTTTATCAAAGGATGATCATGCCAACCACATCTAATTGAGTTCTTTGACTAGGTGACCAGAGAACTAGATCAAAGGCATGCGATGGATATGTTCAACCTAGATTTCAGCAAAGCCTTTGATAGTGTTCCTCATAGTAGGTTTATCAATGAACTGAACAACCTGGGGATGGGTCTCACGATAGTGAACTGGATCAGAAATTGGTTGATTGGCAGACAGAAGGAGATGGTAAACGGAACTCACTTGAATGAAAGGAAGGTGAGTAGTGGCGCGCCCCTGGGATTGGTCCTGGGACAGGTACTATTCAATGTATTTGTGAGTGATATTGCTGAAGGACTGAATGAAAAAGTCTGTCTTTTTGCAGATGACAAGCAAATTTGCAACCGTAGACTCCCCTGAGGGAGTGGATAACATACTGGAAGAATGGTCTAATGCTTGGCAGTTAAGATTTAATGTGAAGATGTGCAGTGTCTTGCACTTGGAATGCAGAAATCCAAGGGAATTGTATGCGATAGGGGCGAGAGGTTGGTTTGCACGGACCAGGAGAAGGACATCAGTGATTGGTTCTGAGAATCTCAAGGTGGTGAAATAGAGTGACAAGGCAGTGGCCAAAGCCAGAAGGATGCTGGGTTGCATACAGAGAAGAATTACCAGCAGAAAGGAGGAAGTGGTAATGTCACTGTACAGTCTCTGGTGAGGCCTCATTTGGAGTATTGTGGTCAGTTTCGGAGACCATATCTCACACAGGATATAAAAAGACTTGAAACGATTTAGAGGAAGACGACCAAAATGATCTGGAGCCTGCACCAGAAGACATATGAGAAGAGACTTGAATACCTAAATGTTTATTCGCTAGAGGAGAGGAGATACAGGGGAGATATGATACAGACCTTTATTTTTCAATGATGATGAAGCTGTAAAACTAGAGGGCATAACAGGAAAGCTGCAAGGGGGTAAACTGAAAAGCAACTTCGGGAAATACAATTTCACTGAAAGGGCAGTGGATGCTTGGAACGCCCTCCCAATGGAAGTGGTGGGGGCAAATACAGTGACAGAATTCAAAATGGCATGGGATAAACACAGTGGATCCCTTTATAGCCAGAGGATAAAATCAAAATAAACTTAGCTGTCTCTTAAATCTCAACAAATAGGGTGACCTACACAGAGCGGTGGATACACCCCTAAACAAAGGCATGGGGAGGGGCGACCTGTACAAAGTGGCAGGTGCACCTACTCTTGCTACCTTGCTGGGCAGACTAGATAGACCATACTTGTCATTATTTGCCGTCATATACTATGTTGCTATGTTACTATGTAATGGGCCCATGCCTAGCTATGTCCCTGGCTGTCACCATCAAGGCACACCAGTGTGCCCTGGTACACTGGTTGAGAAGGTCCGGAATAGGGCACATATAGTTGTGCTTCCTAAATTGGGGAACGACTCCTTTGAAATAGGGTCTTACAGACCAATATCTCTCCTCAGCCATGAAAATTTTAACCACGGTGCTAGCCATCAGATGCTGAGAAAGTCTTTGATAAAGTGCTTTGGAACTATCTTTTCTGGGTTTTACAGAAATTTAGTATCACAGGGTTTTTTACATGGGTCAAGATTCTGTATGATGTGCCAATGGCACAAATTATTGTTAATGGCAAGTGCTCCAGAGAATTCCCCATCTTGCAGGGAATGTGGCAAGGATTCAAGATATAAACTACAAGCCATTAGGACGAAAACGCAAGTATTAACATACACACCAACTGGTCTAAAAGCATAAACCCCTAAGACACCACCACCAACTAGACGCCAGAACGAACAGATAATATAAATAAATATTTCTGGATAGCTACCCACATTGAGGTTTGATAGCACTACCTGTTAGATTGTCCGCCTGTTTAGATAGCCTGCCTGTTTAAATAGCCTGCCTATGCCGATAGCACTACCTGTTAGATTGTCTGCCTGTTTGGATAGCCTGACTGTTTAAATAGCCTGCCTGTGCTGATAGCCTGCCTATGCTGATACCACTACCTGTTAGATTGTCTGCCTGTTTAAATAGCCTGCCTATGCTGATGCTGGATAACCTGACTACTAGATAGCACGCATGATCAGATAGCTTGTCTGTATTGATATTAGATAGTGTGCCTATTAGTCTACCACTTCAGATAGTCACCTGCTCAGTCACTTTTATCTACTCACACTAGGTCCAGATAGGTGGCTGTACAGCCTCAAGTTAACACTTCCACCCAACTGCATTATCCCTATATTAGATAGCATTGGCCCTTGAACTAACCACACACAACCACAACTGATAGTGTTACAGTCCTCTAGACAGTGTGCTGTTCAATAGCTGACCATAACCAACACAAGTTAAAGAACCTAAGCTACTTATCGATACAGGCCCCACTGCAATAGGCCCTGTTTGAACGTAAGCTCACCCACGAGGAACCAACATTCTTGCTGCAACAAAATAACGCAGGAGCACCCAAGAAGATGCACCCAACTATAATCTTAACCAGTATCTACATCATCATTGGCCTCCCCAGCGGATCAAACACCTTTATCCCAGACATCAACTTCATCCCGATACTCCGGAGCAATGGAAGAAGATGGACAGAAAACCCTCACCACTCTTCAACGGAAGCAAATCACACGCTTCACCCCCACCTATTGCACATCTCACTTCAACACATCAAGAAATCCCTAGAGAAACACCAGTACCAACACCCGTTGAAGTGTGCTCTCATCAATGCCAGATCAATTCGCTCAAAATGGCCGGTGGTCATTGACTTGATAACCCTCCACGACCTGGACATCCTGATGATCACTGAGACATGGCTATCTGACTGCGACAACGTCCTGCTCAACCAAATGCTACTTCCCATGTTCTCACTCTACACATGCCACAAAGACAACCAGAGAGGGGGTGGAGTGCTCATACTCGCAAAAGCCGATCTACAATTCCAACTGAAGAATGCCACTAGCACAGCCCACCTAGACACCATCACCATAGAAAATGACCACTGCGCAATCAACCTATTATATAGAGCTCCAACATCATCACCAGATGACCTCCCAACAATAATCAACATAGCCTGCAACACAAATAAGCCACGAACCCAAAACTGGCTACTAGATGACTTTAATTTACCTACCTTGCATGAATCTCACGCCGCCGCCTTCCTTGATGCACTTGATGAGTTGGGTTATAAACAACTTGTTGACGCACCTACACATGTGAAAGGGAACAAACTTGACCTGATTTTCGCCCCACAAATGGCATCAGATGCAACACACGACCCCGCACTATCTATAACCCCAGTTCCATGGTCCGATCACAGCCTGCTCAGATTCCATATACCTACCAAACAGCACAACCAGAATACCAAAAGAGCTAATGCTTCTCTAGAAAGGCCAGCGAGAAGATTCAAACCCTTTGTCAAGGAAGAAATACTCGAGAAAGTCCTTCCACTACTCGATAACTCAGCCCATGGATTGGACGAAATGATTGATATTTGGGACAATAGCCTCAACTCCATCTCTCGCCACCCAACTACATGCAAAAAGTCAAGGAACGGAGAACACGCAGCCTGGTACACCAAGGAACTCCGAGCATCGCTCCTCCACCTACACAAACTCGAGCGAAGATGGCGCCAATCTCGATCCATTGTGGCTCATAATGAATATAATTTACACTTGAAAAAACATCGCAAGGAAATAGAGGAGACAAGGAGACAGTTCCATACAGACCTCCTAAAGCGCTCAATCAACAAGCCGCATGACCTGTTTAACATTGTAAAGTCATTAGCAAAAGAACCAATACCTGACCAGCCATACATGCCACATCCACAAGCATAGTCTGACTACCTACAATCAAAGATGATCCTAACTGACAAGAGTACAAACCCCATAAGTTGCACCCCCCTGCACACGCCTCCTCTGCCATCTACACTTGAGAACTTCAAATCTATTTCAAACAAAGAAATAGAAGATACCATTGCTGCCATCAACACCACCACGGCACCCAACGACCCCTGTCCTGCACCCTGGATAAGAGAAATGCGTTGTGAACTAAGCTACTTCATGAGCAAAATCCTGAACCAATCACTATCGACGGGATCCTTTCCACAAAAGCTAAAAAACGCATCCATCAGACTGTTATTGAAAAACAATAAGATGGACCCATCAAAAGTTGAATCCTACAGACCGATATCAAGTATACCACTGCTTGCTAAAATAATCGAAAAGGTAGTACAACGTCAAATTCAACAACACATTGATAATGAAGCACCACTCGAACCATCCCAACATGGATTCAGGGAAGCACACGGTGTTAAAACCCTCGTTGCTACATTCTTCAACACTCTAATCTCAGGAATCGATAATGCGCGACAGGGCTTTGCCCTCATTTTCATGGACATTGCAGCGGCCATAGAACGTCTTAAACTGGTGCATATCCTACCTATCCAACAGATGGCAACACGTGAGGACCAGCACCACAACCTCTGAACCGTTCCTACAAAAACAAGGTGTGTGCCACAAGGATCATCACTATCGGCATTAATGTTTAATATTTACATGCAACCCATCTGTGCTCTGATACGATCATTCAATGTCCACTGTCTAGCATACGCAGACGATATCCTCTTATACATGCCGTTTGTAATTGACCAGCCAGACTTTGCTCCGCTAACAAGATGTTTTGATGCAGTTGCAGAATGGCTCCACACGCAAAACCTTCGGATTAACCACAACAAGACGGATGTACTCTTCATCACGAGGAGCCAAGAATTCACTCCCCCACCCTCACTAAAAGTTAAGAATGCAGAGTTGACAACTAAATCCACAATCCGATACCTTGGTGTTACGCTGGACCAAAGGTTGGACATGAAAATACACATAAAAAAAACATAGTAAAAACAATATATTACAAAATACGGACACTTCGGCATCTTAGAGTACTTCTTGACCCCTGCGATTTCCGAACAATCTTCCAGGCCCAGGTTCTCACACACTTTGATTATGCCAATGTTATACTATATGGGCTCCCGCAGGCAATGCTACACCCACTCCAACTTGCGATGAACACAGCAGCAAGAGTCCTTATCGGGGCAGCGAGAACGGAACGCATCTTACCAATATTGATGAGTCTTCACTGGCTACCCATTCAGGCTAGACTTCTCTACAAGATCTTAGTCCTGACTTTTAAAGCCCTAAACAATCACTCACCTACATCCATCAACAAGATGATCCACATTATACATCCAAACAGAACCAGAAGATCCTCAACGGTGAACACCCTGACTATCCCGAAAGAAATGACAAAGTGCACAAGGGCAACATCCAATAGAGCCTTCATGATATACGCACCCAGAGCCTGGAATGCCCTCCCTACAGATATGCGGGTCATCACTAGCCTAACTCAATTCAGGAAGGCTCTAAAACATCATCTCTTGATAAGACACTACCCTGAAACTGGCTATACAACCCAACCAATGAGCACTCACATTAAACATTCAGATCCTCCCAACAACATACCCAGCAAGACAAGGAATAGCCAACCCAAAATGATAAGCTCTGAATAGAATATAGCCTGAAAACATGGGCAACATTGTAAATAAGCTGTAGAAATGTTACCCCTTTTGTAAATCCAAGTGTTAATCCCTGTTCAATGTAAACACTATGCGGCTCGTCCGCACAGTATATTGTTCTGTTCAATGTACACCGCACTGATAAGTAATAGCGCAGTATATAAAAGAAGTTAAATAAATAAATAAATGTGGGGAAGATGACTGTATGGTTTAACATGTTCTTGGATGATATGTTACTGTTTATGGGAAATGTGAAGAGGGACATATCCAGGGTGATCACCTTGTTGGAGCAATTTGGCTCCTTGCATCATTTAAAATTAATTTCGGAAATTGGAAGCATTGGTCATAGGAGATGGGGGAAGAGGAGAAGATGTGGAGGGGTTTCCATTACAGTGGTCAGAGCAGAAACAAATATCTGGGAGTTTATCTGGGTAATAAATCAGTTGTATATAAAGCAAATATCATAGATAAAATTGAGGAAATCAATAAATTGTGCAACAGCTGGAAAGATTTATCCTTATTAGTGGGAAGGAGTGTGCTAATAAAGATGGTATTGCTATCCAAAATATTATACATACTACAAATGGTACTACTTTGGGTGGGGGTTAAGGAAGAGTGGGTTTTTAGGGATGTGATAAGGCAGTTTACATATAGGGTGGCCCAAAAAAAGTGCGAACATCTCGTAGCATATAAGCTATTTAAAAATTCAAAATAACAGATGTAAATGATTGACAAATTAAAAAGAAAAAGATGGTGACCTGAAATTGTCAAAATAAAGACGTTATATAGCTAAAAAAGGTAAATAAGTAAACTATTTAAGCTTTTAATTTATGAGATGTTCTCACTTTTTTTGGGCCACCCTGTATATGCCATGGTAAAATGGTTAGAATAAACTATGCCAAGTTAAGTTGGGAGAAGGGAAAGTGGGGGTGGGGGGGGGGGGTGGATTAGACTACCTGATTTAAGTTTATACAGTGGGGCAGCTATGCTTCAGTGGATACATGAAATATGCACGGGTTGTGCGCAATATGTGCCTGGTGGTTTGTTAGATGAACTGTACAGTCCATCCGAGTTATAAATTTGTTAATCTAATGCATGGACTTAGACCAAAAGAAGGGGACAGATAGCTGAGGAGAAAGTTTAGTGACCCCTTTTAAGAAAATGTGGAAATAGTGGTGGAATTTGGGACAGTTGGAAGCAATGGTATCCCCTTATATCTATATTGGTGGAAACCCAGAATTTCTTTAGGGAAATGGACACACGGTCTTTCGTAAATGGGAGGTTTTAGGGTGTCTTTGAATATGGCATTTGTTCAGGGATCAGGGTAACGAGCTTTGAGATTGTGAAAAGATGCAGAAAAGATGGGGCATCCTGGTGACACACAGGTTTCAGGGGTGGTCATAGGGGGACCTCATGGAAGTAGATTTTCATAACTTGCTGCCTCGGTTCATCGAGTTGTTGAAATGGTACAAAATATATAGAGCAGCCATAGAAAGGCCCTGGGTACTTAAGTTAATGCAAAGAATGGATATGCTATTTGATAATGTCTGTAAGTATTTGACTAATGCCTCCCATCAAAAGACCCAATATTGCTTATTGCACAGAACTTTTATCACAAGGGAACATGGGGTGTGTATGCGTTTATGGGATGATGAACAGTGTGTGAAGTGCAAAATGCGAGGCTGGCGCCTTAAGTCATACCTTTCTAGAATGTATTAAGCTGCAAAATTTGTGGGAGCAAGCCCTGCAGGAATTAAGTAAGGTTATACAGCTGGAGGTGGAGTGGATGTATGCCCTCCTGTTGGGGATATATGAGGGAATTGGAGAGGCTGCAGTTTCCTAAGCCACTTGAAAATTCCTTTACTTGGGGAACTCTTTGTGGTAATTAAAGTGGGAACGCATGATGGGGTAGGTGATCGGATGTGAGCTGCAAATGTAGAAAGATAACAGGAAGCTTGAATGGTAGTTATATTGTCAAATGTGTCAAGAATTTCAGAAAACAAATGGAGCTGGGTGCCATACAGGAGGAGCGAGAGGAAGTAGAGGGGGGGGGGCATAGAATGGATGAAGGGTTTGGAATAGGTGGGTGCTTGGAGGGATGGATTAGGAGTGAATGGAGGGCTAGGTAGGATAAAAGAAGGTGTGTGTCAGTGTGTATATGGAACGGAATGTAGAAGCGGATGGGTGATAAGTGTTGGCAAATCCTGGATTATATCTGCATGGTGGAGTTGTGGAATATTGTATTAGCCAGGTAACATTAACATGATAAGTAATGTATTATATGTTGCATGGAACAATGTTATTTTATAAGGAGGTCCTTTTGGGTTTTACCAACGAAATAAAAAAAACAAACAAAAAAAACCCCCAGACATTCACTACATGACCACTTTACCATGAAGAAAACCACTGCATGATGGCTGAAACATCTGTTCCACTTACCAAGATGCAACATGGCCTGGAAAATTGCAAAAATCGTAATACTTGCCACGGAAGCCTAAGAGTATAAATAAGAGGTTCCTTTCTTGTGTAGTAAAAATATCCTACATAATCAGAGGAGAAAATGATCAGTTAAATCGGGTACCAATAAAGGGACCTGCAAAATCTGGAAGGATCACTAAAGAGTATCCTGATAAAGGTTTGAACTTCAAAGGCAATGCTTTTGCTGATTGAACTGTAACACTGTGACTGACAATGTTCTTTCTGTTTAGATATTAAGACAAAGGTATATATTTTGCCAAATTATCATCATTTCAGAAAGTACTGTGGTAAATTTTGAAACCTGTGTGCACGAGGTAACTGAGTGGGTCAGAACCTTAAGGGCCATGAAGCAAGTTCCTCCCCCTCACCCCCATGCAGTATTAGATGCTCCACAACTTCAGCTATACCTCTATGTCCAAGAAATAATGGATTGGAGGTTATATACAAGGTGTGACAAAAGAGAAATGAGACTATCCCATAAATGTTTTATTACAAAATCTACAGAGAAATTATGCATT
The DNA here is from genome assembly GCA_033557465.1 of Ichthyophis bannanicus. Lineage (NCBI taxonomy): Eukaryota > Metazoa > Chordata > Amphibia > Gymnophiona > Ichthyophiidae > Ichthyophis > Ichthyophis bannanicus. Next base: position 282,868,104 of record CM066035.1, read on the forward strand.
CTCCCTTTCAAAGTAATTCCCCCAAGAGTTAATGCACTTCTGCATTCGCTTCTGCCACGTACGGAAGCACTTGGTAAAGTCCCTCCTCCTTGAGGTCCCTCAGCTCCCTTGTCACAGTGGCCTTGATTTCTTCTACAGAGGCAAAATGAGTTCCTTTGAGCACAGTCTTCAGCCTGGGGAAGAGCCTGAAGTCGCAGGGTGCGAGATTTGGGGAATAAGGAGGGTGGTCGAGAGCTGTGATCTGTTTGTTGGCCAAGAACTGCCTCACACTGACCGCGGTGTGTGCGGGCGCATTGTCATGGTGGAGCAGCCACGACTTGTCTCTCCACAAAACCTGCCTGCTGCGCCAAACCCGGTCATGGAGGCGATTGAGGACCTGCTGGTAGAAGTACTGGTTGACTGCACAAACTCATGATGGACCACTCCCTTCTGGTCGAAGAATGCAATCAGCATGACCTTGATCCTTGATTTGGACATGTGCGCCTTCTTGGGTCTGGGTGACAGTCTATTCTTCCACTGCAGGCTCTGTCTCTTGCTTTCAGAGTCGCACTGGAAGACCCAAGTCTCATCTCCTGTGATGACTCTGTCAATGAACTCTGGATCTTCTCCGATCTTTTCTAGCAAGTCTTGACAAACATTAACCTGGTGCTCCTTCTGGTCGTCCGATAAAAGCTTGGGCACCATCTTGGCACACATCTTCCGCATCCCCAGCTCCTGCACCAAGAGGGTCTCCACTGGCTCCCTGTTCAGGCTGAGCTCCTCAGCTATCATTCGCACCGTCAATCTGTGATCACTCCGCACCAGCTGGTTTACTCTGTCAATGTTCTCAGCCGTCTTTGTCATGGAAGGCCATCCTGACTTGGGGTCATCCTCCACCTCCTCACGGCCAATCTTGAAACGTTTATGCCACTCAAAGATTCGCGGCCTTGACATTGCATTTTCTCCATATGCCTTTTGGAGAAGTTGGAGACACTCAGTTGGGCCCTTCTCCAACTTAACCAGAAATTTCAAGTTGATTCTTTGCTCCATATTTCTGCCACCTCCAGTTGCGTGACAAAGCGATGGAGCAGTGTGCTACAAAAAAATCTGAAAAAGAAAAACAGAGTGTGAGAGATGAAAAATATTATAGCAGAATAGTGACGAGATGTTGCACAACACAGTGACATAAGCGGTTAGCCAATTGGCATTGAGTCATGGGCATGGCTGCCACAGTCTTGTTTCTTTTTTGTCACACCTCGTATGTAATTTGAAAATCCATGAAGAATTGGTATTGTTCACATAAATATCATTTATTTATTTGATTTTGACATTTTATGTTTTATTAATCTTTAGAACAACTTGTTGGTACCAGTCTGTCAACAATGAGCCTCCTGACTCAAGACTGAACACAATTTAGAATAGCTATCCAGAGGGTCGCCATGAGTCGACTCCAACTCGACGACACTTAACAACAACAACAACAACAACAGAACAACTTGTGGTTTATTATGATTTTAGTACATAATTTCATTAGAAGTATACATGCAGGATTTGGTTTTTCTATACTAATGGAACGCATAGAAAATGATTTTCCATAACAAGGCACTATAGGCTTGTTTAGCTTGACTTTTCAGTACTGCTTTCCAAACAATAGTAATCAATTTGTCCATAGGATGCATCTTTTTAAATGCAGATGTGTTGATGTATTTTTCCTTAACAACTGATAAGATATCCAATGGTATTTTTATTTCAGAGTGATTTATAAACTGCTGGCTTCCAAAAGTGAAAGCATCCGAGTGCAAGCCTTAAAGGTTTTGGGATATTTTCTGAAGCATTTGGGACATAAGTAAGTTATGTGGTGAAAAGACAGTATTATACTAATATGTAATCAACAACATATTTGATGCCTTTTATTTAGGTACAATGCAAAATTCAATCTTAAGCACACTACATGAAGATTTCTTCAGATAAACAAATATGCATTCTATGAACCCCGTAGGATGATTTGTATTTTAGCACAATTTATACTCAAGACATGATTGGATGCTAATCTAAACCCCAATAAGAAAAAATGATTACCTCATTGAATAAACGAGACAAAAAGGATATACTTTGATTGTTTAGCTAACACTAGAGGGGGATAGTTATTAAGTTATATTATAGTTAACATGTTAATTCAGAGTTAACACATGCTATTTTAGCGCATCTCATGTTATTCAGTGAGACCTAATAAATAATGTGTTTTAATGATGAAATCACTGACATTATTGTTAACACACCTTAATAACTAGCCCCTGAATATCCTTTTTTGAACAAAGTATGTGAACTCTTCATTCAATAATTGATGGTAGCTCTTGGAGTTTATATTAATTTTCACTCTGTTTCCTGTAACTGCTAATCAATTTCTCATATTACCTTTGAAGAATTTTGGTCTATTCTTTTGTATAGAACTTCAGCTCCGTGATATTTGAGGTTTTCATGCATGAATGGCTTACTTAAGTCTTGCCAGCTGCCTTCAGATAAGGACCTACAAAAATTAGATTAATGAGGAACTAATAAAAATTAAGTGGCAAGCCATGGAATGGAGAGGAAATGGAAGGAATCTCAAAACGCAAGGCCTAGGGTTCTACTCCAGTTACTTCCTCTTTCCAAAGAATACAGGGGGCTTCAGGCCCATCCTGGATCTATGGAATCTCAACAAATCCTAGACGTTCAAAATGATCTTGCTAGGGACCATGCTCTCTTACCTCAGGAAAGAGACTGCCTCTGCTCTCTGGAACTCAAGGATGCCTACACGGACATCCTGATCTACCCCTTCCACAGAAAATATCTCCAGTTTTTCTTTCAGGAGAACCACCGTCAATACCGTGTTCTCTCCTTCGAATTGGTTTGTTCCCTGGGCATCTTCATCTTCCCTTACTTAGATGACTGACTCATCAGGGCTGCTACCCCTCAGATGGTTTCCACATCACTTTATTGCACCATTCTGGTTTTACAACATTTGGGCTTTGTCGTCAACTGTCCAAAGTCACACCTGACTTCGAAGGCTTGAGCATTCCTACCAAAGTACCGCCTTTATCGTCTCCATTTCCTTGGCAAGCCATTGCCAACCCCAAACCAGTATCACAGCAAGAGACATGCTACGTCTCCTAGGTCACATGGCGTCCACAATCCATATTGTTCCATATGCCCATCTTCACATGCGATAGTGCAATGGACTTTCTCAGATCAGTGGACACAGTCCATGAGTCACCTTTCAAACAAGAGCTCCATCTCACCCACACAAGGTCAGTGGATCCCACGAGAGGCCTCTTATCACATCAGTCTGCTGGAGCTCCAAGCGAATGTTAATGCCCTCCGTGTCTTCTGCACCACCTCTCAGGATGGACAGTATTCATTCAGACAGCCAGGTTGTCATGTTTTACATCAACAAACAGGGCAGTATCGGCTCTCGCCTATTTTGCAAAGATTCAATCTGATTTTGAACTTTTGTGATAGCTCATCAGATTCTTCTTCAGGCTGTTTATCTCCCGTGGGGGGCAGAATCAGCTAGGCAAAAAGCTCAGCTGTATCCTTTGCCCTCATGAGTGGATGCTTCATCAGGAAATGACGCAACACTTGTTCTGATTATGGGGAATGCCCTTCATCAATCTTTGCTACTCCAATGAATGCCGAACTCCCTTGCTTCTGTTCAAGAATCCCATCGCCACGGAGCAAAGCCTCAGATGTTTCATGCTTCTTTAGGGTCAGGGCCTGCTTTACGCATTCACACTGTTTTGAAAGACTCTCTTCGAATTGCAGTTGGACAGAGGGAAGATGATTCTCATTGCTGCATTCTTGCCCCGTCAGCCTTGGTTTTCCATACTCCTTCAGCTGACATGAGCACGATGTCCTAGTCTCGGGCATACACCCCATCCTGAGAGCATTGCGTGGCTGCGGCTGCTGAACTTTCGTCTTGCCTCACCTACATCTCCCAGAAGACATGACAGAGGGCCTTAATGACTTCTAGGAAAAATTCTAATAGGCGTACATATGCCTTTAAGTGGTGTAAGTTTTACCAGAGAATTCTCAACCCATTCACTTGCTCAGTGGAGTACCTGCTTCAGTATCTTCTTCATCTCTCCACGTCTGGACTAAAGACCAACTTTGTGCAAGTCCACATTAGTGCAATCTCGGCCTCTCACCACCCAATTGCAGATCATCCAATTTTTTCATATCCATTTTTTACGCGCTGTATGTGTGGCGGCCTTTTAACAATACCACCGATCCACCATCCTACTGTAGCGTGGGACCTCAACGTTGTCCTGTTGCAACTGCTCAGACCCCCTTTTGAGCCATTAGCTGTGGCTTTGCTGCTTTGCTGAAGTTCCTTACTTGGAAATTCATTTTTCTTATTATTCTCACCTCTGCCCGTCGGTTTAGTGAGTTGCAAGCTCTGGTGAACTAAGCGCCATACACTCGCTTTCACCATGATAGAGCGGTCCTCTGGAACTCCAAGGCCTCATTCTTCTAGAACGGAAGTCTCGTTGCATACGCTTGATTGCAAAAGAGCTCTCGCTTTCTGTCTTGATAGAATTAAGGGTCATTGTCAATCCTCACAGCTCTTTGTCTCCTTTGAGCCTTACCATCTAGGTCTCCCAGTGTCCAAGCGGACATTTTCCAACTGAATTGCCAATTGTATATCTTTTGCATTTGCACAGGCCAGACTGTCCCTGCAAGGGCATGTCATGGCCCAAAATGTCTGAGCTATGGCCACCACTGTAGCCAACCTACGTTCTGTCTCCATCTCAGGGATTGCTGAGCAGCCACTTGGTCTTCAATGCATACCTTTGTTGCCCTTTATTGTCTCAATAAGGACTCTAGTCAAGATGCACAATTTGTCCAAGCTGTTTTAAGGTATCTTTTTGGCATTTAACTACATCTCCTCCCACCGTCCTTGGTTGACAACCTTATGAAGAGTGTGCCCAAGGGGCTGGGTTTCACAGATGCCTGCTTTACCCTCCTTGTACTTCAGGTTTTCCTCCCTGTTCACAAGGTCTTATTTTTATCCTTCATGGTAGTTGGGAGCTGTGGCGTCTCATATGTGAAGACTGATTTCCTGCTTCTTACTGGAGATAGTGTTGTTACTCCCCTCTAACAGGTGATCTCCAGGAATAGCAGGAATCATTCTTTTCTTAGGGAGCAAGGAAGAAGTCAGTCCTCATATATGGGTAACATTGGTGCCAACTGTGTCCGCATGGTAGCTTCTCTCCAACTTTCAAAGAAAACCTTTGGGAGATGCACCAGGCATGCGTGGTCCCCTTCCCACCGTAGGGTGCCATCTTGCTTCAGTCTCCTTTTTTACGTAGAGCCCACCGGACGTATGTCTATCTTCCCCATAAAAGTGTTATTTTTCTCTCTTGAAGTTTTCTTTTCTCCAGTCACGTACCAGTTTCCTTTCCCACCGAGTTCACTTGTCTCGGCATTGCATCTCTGATCTGTTTTGTTCTTTTTTTTAGTTTTCTCATTCAGCTTCATGTCTTTTTTCTCTGGCTGGGCCTGAGGCTTTTGACTTGAGGAGGCTGTCTTCCCCACCATGGCCTCTGCTAGTGGTTTTAAACACTGTGACTGATGTGCCCATATCATGTCACGCACCGATCTACTCGACTGCTGCTTTGGGACGGTCCATGCCCCTTTGGGCTGTAGTCTCTGCAAGAAGATGAACACCAAGGCCATTAAGAGCCATCAGCAGCAGCAAGAGTCCTTCTTTCATAAGACGGACTGTGCACCAGATTCTCTGGTGACACTGCACTCCAGGGCCTTTCCGGAACCCCGAGGAGACGGTGCTGCATCGGAGTCTTGATTCCGCAAGTCCTCCAGCAGGAACACCCCAAAGGGAAGAGCCCAGGAAGAGCTTGAAACCCTCAAAGACCGTGTTGGCTAATGAATCTGGGAAAGTGGGCAAGTCCCATGAGCCCCTGGACCTGCAGCCCTCGTCGCTAGTCAGAGAGGGAAGGAGCGGGAGTGGCCAACCAAAATACCCCAACAGGAATCATTGACATCCAGTGACTGGCCTCGCACCCCAAATGCCATCCTGGTCAAGGACTCCCCCCTTGACAAAGTCCGTGCCAGGTCTTAGACCCTCGGTGTCCGTGTTGAAGGCTGCATAGCCATCTGTCCTCAATACGAGGATGACGGCTTGGAGCACAGTTTGTATGCCGCCTTGGCCCAGCAGCAAGCTCTGATGCCCGGCTCGTCTGAATCTTCACTCCCAACTACCAGGCCCACGACCTTAAGGACTTCCTCAAACGTTGAGCCAATCCTCGAGCACCATGAGCCTTGAGATGTTGCTCGGCACTGGTCCTGGTCCTCGGGAATGAGGTCATCCTCAATGAGTGCCCGTGGCTTGAACCGCAGAGCCTCCGGGGAGCAGGGTCCATTGGACTTTGGGGCCTGAGCCTGGACTGCCCTCTCCAGCTCCACTGACTATGAGTTGGACTGGGAGATCGAGGTAAAGGAATCCCCAGACACTTGTCATCTGGATGTGCCTTCCGAGCAGTCTTCCCCCCCCCCCCAAGACCAGATGCCAGTCGCTGCCTAAGGATACGGCTTTCTTCAACTTCGTGCGGGACATGGCCAAGGCACTAGCCTTCGACACCGAGTCTTAGGAGGACCCTCGGACTGAGGAACTTGAAAGCCCTCCTGTACGAGGCCCCTCTGAAGAAGGCACTCACAGGGCCTGTTCCCCAATCCTGGAATGGCTACTCCTTCACATGTGGGAGACCCCCATGTCGGTGCCCATAGTGAGCAGATGGCTGGACTCAATGTACTGGATCTGTTGGAGCTCTGGCTTCCAGGAAGCATACCTGCCACACAGTTCCATGGTGGTGGAGTCAACGATGCGTTATCTCAAGAACAGAAAGACGCACTGCTTGGTGTGCCTGCATAGGGAGGCCCACACCTTGGATGCCCTGTACAGGAAGTACTATCAGGGCTCTATGCTCATAGGCCGAATCCAGGCATACCAGCTGTACATGGGCATATACCTGAGGGACCTGGCAAAGGAATTCCCCGGTTTCTCGGTTGGTTTCTCCGAGAAACCCCTCCAGCTCTTCCCGGACCCTGGCTTTGGGTGTCAGAGTGCTCCAAGTTTATGACTTTGGCAGCCTATGATGGCTTTGAGTCGGCAGCTAGAGTAGCTGTGGTGGGCATTGGTGCCCGGCACCATGCTTAGCTAAAGTCATCTGACCTGGAGCAATGGTTCAGCACAAGCTGGCTGAAGTCCCTTGCCAGGGAGAGAATCTCTTCGGCAAACTCATGACTGATAACGCTGCAGAGTTGGAGTCAGAGTTCCTGATGAGGACCAGGCTTTCTAAGAAGACCGCTGACCCTTCCCGATGGAAGCCTTTGGGAAAAAGTCCTTCTACCCGAAGAAGAGGAAGACTTATGGAAACTACCCTCTGTACCAGACCTTCCTAGCTCCCCAACAGGGGTAGTAAGCCAAGGGACAAGGGAATGGCCCTTGTAAGCCTCGTAGGCTCCCAAACCCCAGGCTCTGGCCCAACCTGGCGGGAGTTTCTGACTCCTTGGGCATAGCCTTTCTTCCCCCAGGAGGTCCGGTCCAGCAGCTCACAGGGGGGCGTCTGGTTCACTATGCCCACCAGTAGCCATCCAACACTACCGGGCACTGCAGGTGGTGAGGGAGGGTTACTTCCTCCATCTGACACTTGCATAATCTCCATTTTTTCCGAGAGATTTCTCTAGGACTCCCCTCCACCGGACCTTGCTATTGCAGGAGCTCACAGACCTCCTCGTGGATAGGGCGGTGGAATCGGCTGGAGTACGAGTCCTGTCCTCTTGGGTACGAGGTATTACCGGGAGTAGATCAGTTTCCCCTGAGGTGTGCAGGCACCTCAGGGGAAACTGATCTACTCCCGGTAATTCCTCGTACCCAAGAGGACAGGAGGCTTCCAGCCCATTCTGGACCTGTGAGATCTAAACAGGTTCCTGGTGATGGAGAAGTTCAAAATGCTCTCCCTTGGAATTCTGATGCCATACCTCCAGCCGGGAGACTGGATGTGCTCCTTGAACTTAAAGGATGCGTACACACATCTTCATCCATCCCAACCACAGCAAATACCTCATGTTCCTGGTGGGAGGCAGCCACTACCAGTACAGAGTGGTACCCTTTGGACTGGCCTCCACATCGCGGTTTTTCACCAAGTGTCTGATAGTAGCCATGGCCTGCCTTTGTTTTCCCGTACCTGGATGACTGGCTCATAAGGGGTGGCACAGCTGCTGAAGTACATCACACAATGCCATATACCATCCTCATCCTACAGCACTAGGGGTTTGTGATGAACCACCGACTGCCCCATCTCCTCCCGACACAGTGTCTGGAGTTTATAGAAGCAATGCTGTACACCGTTCAGGCCAGAGCCTTCCTCCCTCGGAACGGGGCTGATCACCTCAGGGTGCTATATCTGACGGGTCATGACAACACCCTGGCGGACAGACTGAGCAGGGTCCTCCAGCTGCACAAGTGGTGGCTAGACCCCAGAGTGGCTTATCGGCTCTTCTAGCTCTGGGGGACTCCACAGATGGATCTTTTCCCCAGTCTGGCCAACACAGAACTGCCCCGCTTCTGCTCCAGGCAGCTACACCCATCCCGGGCATCAGTGGATGCATTCCTCATCCCGTGGATGGAGGGTCCTTTACACCTTCCCATGCACGCTGCTGATTGCCAAGTCTTTGTTCAAGGTTCAACATTACAGGGCATTGCTGATATTAGTAGTCCCTCAGTGGCCCAGGCAACTGTTGATCCCTCTGCTCCTTTGCTTATCCACAGCGCCCCTGGGGAGTGTCCTGGGACTCATATCACAGGAGGAGGTCTCCCTCCTACACCCTAATGGGGTTTCTGATACTAAAGGTCTGGCTACTGAAAGGGTATCCTTGGCCCCTTTCAACATTTCAGGGGAGGTAGAGGAGGTCCTCCTGGCCCTCCCATAGGACCTACAAAATATGGGCTTACGTCTTCAAATCTTTATTATTTATCTTTATTTTTTATATTTGATATACTGCTCAGGCCAAGGCATTAAGGCGGATTCAATAAAACATTGATGCTGCAAAAGGAAAAAGAAAAGAACACCATTAAGTGACAGGAAAGAAGGAACAGATACAGCAACAGCGAGCAGAGAGAGTGAAGAGTGATTAGAAAACTAAAGAGGACTGGTATATGGGATGTCATAGGCTTCAAGAAACAAATGTGCTTTGAGGTGTATCTTGAACTTCTGATAGGAGGCTTCAAGGTGAATTGAAGATGGCAGTGCATTCCAGAGTACAGGACTAAGAAAGAAAAATGCGGCATGATGGGTGAGTTCTAAATGAGCCTCAGATGGGGAAGGGAGAAAAGCCGATTGGCATGGAGGGACCGGAGTTGACGGTAGGGGTGTGCAGTGATATGAGATTAGCCAGATATTGAGGAGCAGAGGTATAAATGACTTTATGGGTCAGAATCTGAAAAGTGTACTGTATTCTGTAGCGGTGGGGAAGCCAATGAAGATGCATAAGAAGCGGGGTGACGTGGTCGGAACCAGGGGCGGCCCAAGGGGGGTGCGGGGGCCATGTGCAGAGACTCGGTGCGGGGCCTCATTTGCATAAGGGCCTCATTTGCATAAATATTTGCATAATGTTACCATACACTAACTTTTAGTAAACATGCCTCTTAATGAGTGTATGGATAAAGAAAGACTAAAAGATTTCTACATTACTATAATCCAGTGCCAACTGCCAGGCACCTTAGGAACTACTACAAACACTGCCCATTTAGAACCCATCTAATGAAAATATCCTATCCAATATACCCCTGGAAATCAACCCAATGTAAATCAAAAACCAAATGATTCCCCTATACCCTATCACCAATATCAACATCTACTAATCTTGCCCTAGACTCTAAAAATTGTTATCCCCCTCCTTACATAAATACTATTTTTTGTCGGATCATTCACCATGAGACAAAACCTTTTGCCTCCTGAAGTGAACCCTCCTTTTAATCACAAGTGAAAACGGCTGATTACTTTCCAGCCCAGCCGACCAAAACAGCACAACGCTGCTGTCAGCAAAAAATTTTTTTTAATAAAATCTTGAAAGAGTCTGACAAATTGCAAAGATCTTCGGGCTACAAAAATCCCAACAGTACAGCTTTTAAAGTCCCCCTCCCGTCAAATAGGAAGTTTAAGAGAACTTAGCTGGTATGGAACGGTTCATGGTCACTCCGTCAATAAGAGTCTCCAGACTTTCACTCCTCACACCGTGAAGAAAATAGGGACTCTATCCATAAAGGACACAGGAACAACCCCGCTCCAGTATCACACATAACGAGGCTCCGACGCTACACCAAAGGTGTTTCAAGCTGTTAATTCATCCTCCTTCCACAGCTCTTGCCTGATGAAGAGCTGTGGAAGGAGGATGAATTAACAGCTTGAAACACCTTTGGTGTAGCGTCGGAGCCTCGTTATGTGTGATACTGGAGCGGGGTTGTTCCTGTGTCCTTTATGGATAGAGTCCCTATTTTCTTCACGGTGTGAAAGTCTGGAGACTCTTATTGACGGAGTGACCATGAACCGTTCCATACCAGCTAAGTTCTCTTAAACTTCCTATTTGACGGGAGGGGGACTTTAAAAGCTGTACTGTTGGGATTTTTGTAGCCCGAAGATCTTTGCAATTTGTCAGACTCTTTCAAGATTTTATAAAAACATTTTTTTGCTGACAGCAGCGTTGTGCTGTTTTGGTCGGCTGGGCTGGAAAGTAATCAGCCGTTTTCACTTGTGATTAAAAGGAGGGTTCACTTCAGGAGGCAAAAGGTTTTGTCTCATGGTGAATGATCCGACAAAAAATAGTATTTATGTAAGGAGGGGGATAACAATTTTTAGAGTCTAGGGCAAGATTAGTAGATGTTGATATTGGTGATAGGGTATAGGGGAATCATTTGGTTTTTGATTTACATTTAGAACCCATAGCAAACCCGCCATATCATAACAGCACTACCAGGACTCACAAAGCACAAGACCCTACCTATCAAAAGTCAACACTGCAAATATTAAACCAATACATTTCAGAGAACAACAATACATGACCTACTGGGGAAAGAGAACAAGTGGCAATGTCAAAAGGAATTACATAAACAGAATACCTCAGCTCAGTTACACATGCAGAACATAGACCGTCACCAAACAAGAAATCACAATGTAGAAACAGGAAGACAATAATTAAACTGGGAACCCCAAAAGCCCAACAACACTGTAGAAATAAAACTATAAATTAATTTCTCCAGGACCAAGCAGGAAGTCAGTCCTCACTTATGGGTGACGTCGGCGCCGACGGAGCCCTCGCGGAGCAATTTTCCCCAGCTTTCAAAGAAAGCCTTTGGGAATTGCAGCGCGCATGCGCGGTCGTCTTCCCGCCCGAGGGTGCCATCTTAGCCAGTCTTCTTTTTTCCGCGGAGCCCTGCAGACGTCCCCGTCTTGTCCCCGCGAAAAAGTTGATTTTCCTCTTTATTTTATACTTTTTTCTTTCGGTTCGACTAGAGTGGCCGCAGCCGGCATCGGTGCCCGCCGACAGGCTTGGCTTCAGTCGTCGGATCTTGAGCCCTGGGTACAGGACAAGTTGGTCGATGTCCCCTGCCGAGGCGAAAACCTCTTTGGCAAGCCCATGGCGGAAAAGGCTGCACAAATTGAGACTGAGACTCTCACCAGGACCAGGCTTTCTAGGAAGACCTCCGCCCCTTCCCAGAAAAAGAAGGGCTCGGGAAAAAAGTCCTTTTACCCGAGGAAGGCGGCTGCCTACAAACAGTACCCCCATTATCAGGCCCCTGCAGCTCCCCAACAGGGCCAGCAGGCCAAGGGACGGGGTAACGGGTCCCGTAGGCAGCAAGCCCCCAAGCCTGCACCACCAGCCCCTGCTCAGCAGGGTGGGGGTTTTTGACTCGCTCAGCATAGCCTCTCCCCCCCCGCTGGTTCCTCCCAGCACCGGAGGCCGGCTGGTTCACTTCGGCCACAGGTGGTCCAGCATCACCGCAGATGCCTGGGTACTTCAGGTCGTGCGAGAAGGCTACCTTCTCCACTTCCATCAGGTCCCTCCCTCCTATTTTCCGGGAGAACCTTCGCGCCCCCCTCTGCACAGGGAATTGCTCCTTCAGGAGTTAGCAGGTCTTCTGCAGGAACAGGCGGTGGAACCGGTGCCCCACCACCTGAGGGGTCAAGGTTTTTATTCAAGGTATTTTCTGATACCAAAGAGAACAGGGGGCCTCAGACCCATCCTGGACTTGCGCAACCTCAACAAGTTCCTTGTGCGGGAGAAGTTCAAAATGCTTACCCTTGGAATCCTTCTGCCCTACCTCCAGCAGGGAGATTGGCTATGCTCCTTGGATCTAAAGGATGCCTACACGCACATCCTCATCCACCCAAGCCACCGCCAATACCTAAGGTTTGTGGTGGCAGGAAATCATTACCAGTACAGAGTACTGCCCTTTGGCCTATCCTCCGCACCGCGAGTCTTCACAAAATGTCTCGCGGTCGTGGCGGCCCATCTCCGGCTTCACGGCCTCTATGTCTTTCCGTACCTCGACGACTGGCTCATCAGAGCAGCGTCCGCTCAGGAGGTCACCAACGCCACGTGCCGCACGGTGACTCTGCTGCAGCACTTGGGCTTTGTTATAAACTTCGCACAGTCCACTTTGCTCCCCTCACAGGATCTCGAGTTCATCGGCGCAAGGCTGCACACTCCTCGGGCACGAGCGTACCTACCGCTCGACAGGGCTCAACGGCTCATGGACCTAGCCGACCGCTTTCGCAGCCAGCCCCTGGTCTCCGCCAGGCGCTTCCTGAGACTGCTCGGCCATATGGCTTCCACCGTCCATGTGACCCCCAATGCCCGCCTGAATATGCGGTCTGCTCAATGGTGTCTCCGCCAGCAGTGGCGACAAGCCACAGGCGGCCTGGCAGACCTAGTGCGCGTCTCCGAGCCGCTGCTCTCGTCTCTCCGGTGGTGGCTCCGGCAGCCGAACCTGATATTCGGAATGCCTTTCCAGTCACCTCAGCCGACCCGGGTGCTGACCACCGATGCATCCCTCCTGGGCTGGGGAGCACATTGCCAAGAGGCACGTACTCAGGGCCTCTGGACCACGTGGGAGTCTGCTCAGCAGATCAACTTCCTGGAGCTCAGGGCGATCCGCCTAGCTCTCAAGGCCTTCTCCCACCTGACTTCCCAACAGTCCGTCCTTGTCCAGACGGACAATCAAGTTGCCATGTTCTACGTGAACAAGCAGGGGGGCACGGGCTCCTTCCTCCTCTGCCGGGAGGCACAGAAGCTCTGCTCTTGGGCCGTCAGTCACGGCATTCTCCTCAAGGCAGTTTATCTCCCGGGCCAAGAAAATTGCCTTGCAGACAAACTCAGCAGGGTCCTCCAGCCGCACGAGTGGCGTCTGGATCCCTTGGTAGTTCAGAAGCTCTTCCTCAAGTGGGGTCTCCCCACGGTGGATCTCTTTGCCAGTCCTCACAACCGGCAGCTTCCTCGCTTCTGCTCTCGTCAGCCACACCCCCTTCGGGTGGCGGCGGACGCCTTTCTGATCTCGTGGTCGGGGAGCCTTCTGTACGCTTTCCCTCCCATCCCGCTGGTCTCTCGGACTCTTTTCAAGGTTCTCCGAGACAAAGCCTTCATGATCCTGGTGGCCCCTCGCTGGCCCAGGCAGCCGTGGTTTCCGCTCCTGCTGCAACTGGCGGTGGAGGATCCAATCCCTCTGGGGGTACAACCGGATCTCCTCACTCAGGATCAGGGGTCCCTTCTGCACCCCAACCTCAGGTCTCTCAACCTCATGGCCTGGCTGCTGAGAGGGTAGTCCTTGCTCCCCTTCTCCTGCCGGCGGAGGTGGAGGAGGTCGTCTTAGCTTCGCGACGGCCTTCTACCCGCAAATGCTACGCCCTTAAATGGCGTCGCTTTGCAGTCTGGTGTGCCCAACAGTCTCAGGATCCCTTCTCCTGCCCGGTGTCGGTGGTCTTGCAGTACTTGCTGCACCTCTCTAATCTGGGACTTAAGTCCAACTCCGTCAAAGTTCACCTCAGTGCTCTTTCAGCACATCATGTGCCAGTGGACGGCAGACCTCTCTCCAATGACCCTCTCGTAGCGAGGTTTCTCTCCGAGGTCTCCTTCTACTTAAACCACCTCTGCGCCCGCCAGCTCCTGACTGGGACCTGAATGTGGTTTTGCAGCGGATCACCTGTCCGCCTTTTGAACCTATGGCTACCTGTTCTCTCCGTTTTCTGTCTTGGAAAACACTGTTCTTGATAGCCCTCACTTCCGCTAGGCGCGTAAGTGAATTGCAGGCCCTCGTGTCTGATCCCCCTTACACTAGGTTCTACAAAAATAGCGTAGTCCTACGGACTCACCCAAAATTTCTGCCTAAAGTGGTCTCCCCTTTTCACATCAATCAGGAGGTGGTACTTCCAACCTTCTTTCCCAGACCACACTCCAGCCGAGCTGAAACGGTCCTCCATACCCTGGACTGTAGAAGGGCATTGAACTTCTACCTTGACCGTACGCGGGAGCACCGTAAAGCTGCTCAGCTTTTTGTGTCTTTTGACCCCAATAAATTGGGGCTCCCGGTCTCCAAGCGTACTCTGTCCATCTGGGTTGCGGACTGTATCTCTTGGGCTTATGGGGCAGCCGGACTCTCCTTAGAAAGTCGAGTCACGGCTCATTGCGTTCGGGCAAAGGCTACGTCAGTGGCTTACCTCCGCTCTGTTCCGCTGGCAGACATCTGCCGGGCCGCTACTTGGTCTTCGAGCCAGACTTTTGCGGTCCATTACTGTCTCGAGAGGGAGTCCCGTAGGGACAGTGCTTTCGGACAGGCAGTCCTCCGTAATCTCTTTGAGGTCTGAGCAACTCCTACCCTCCATCCCGGATGTGGGCTACCGGTGGGTGATAATTCAGCGAAGATTCTATCCTTCTGTGCTGCTGAGCTAGAGGGAGCTCATTTTTGTGCTTAGGGTCTCCGGTAGCCTTGAGCTTGGGAGTCCCATAAGTGAGGACTGACTTCCTGCTTGGTCCTGGAGAAAGCGTAGTTACTCACCTGTAACAGGTGTTCTCCAGGAGCAGCAGGAATCAGTCCTCACTACCCTCCCTCCTCCCCTTGGAGTTGCAATCGTCTGCTTATGTTCTTTTTGCAAATTTTTATGCTGTCTTTTTTAGCTATGTCATCTGACTGGCTAAGATGGCACCCTCGGGCGGGAAGACGACCGCGCATGCGCGCTGCAATTCCCAAAGGCTTTCTTTGAAAGCTGGGGAAAATTGCTCCGCGAGGGCTCCGTCGGCGCCGACGTCACCCATAAGTGAGGACTGATTCCTGCTGCTCCTGGAGAACACCTGTTACAGGTGAGTAACTACGCTTTCCTCTTGTATTAAACAAAGCGCAGACGTTAATGATGCACATTTCCCAGAGCTGGCATATTTCAGTTAATAAATTCAATAAAGAGATATTTTTCTACCTTTTGTGCATTTTTTTTCAGTTGCAATTGCTCCAGCCACTTTCTTCTGGTTTCTTCGTGTCTTCTGCTAACTCTCCATCGTCTGCTGTCCATTTGTGCTTTCTTCACTCTTCTAGTTTTTTTCCATTCTCTCTCTACATCTGCTTTAACATACTAATCTCTCTCCTTTTGCTCTTTCCTCATTCCTATTTCATCCACTCAAATTTTACCCCTCCATCCTCAATCCCCACTTCCTCTCCCAATATACGGCCAATTGTAGATTTGTCTTCCCTCTCACACAAAATATTTTTTCCCTCTCCATTTCACTCTCCCAACTCCATCCCATTCTAATCCTCCCCCAACATCAGCTCCCTTCTAGTTCCAGCCCCACCCAGCATCCGCTCCCTTCTAGTCCCCGCATCAGCCCATTTCCAGTCCTAGCTCCCCCATCCGAGTCCCTCCATCAGCTCATTTCCAATCCCAGCCCCCCATAAGCCCATTTCTAGTCCTATCCTAGCCCCACCATCAGCACCATTTCCAGTCCTAGCTCCCCCATCCGAGTCCCTCCATCAGCTCATTTCCAATCCCAGCCCCCCCCCAACAGCCCATTTCCAGTCCTATCCTAGCCCTCCATCAGCCCATTTCCTGTCCTAGCCCCCCTCACTCAGCCCATTTCCAGTCCTAGCTCCCTCCCCTCACAGCCCATTTCCATTCCAAGCCCCCCGTCCCCATCAGCTATTTGCAGTTCAAGCCCTCCTTCCACTCAGCCCATTTCCAGTCCTAGCTACCCCCCAGCCCATTACCAGTCCTAGCCCCCCCATAGCCCATTACCAGTCCTAAGCCCCCCATAACCCATTACCAGTTCTAAGCCCCCCATCAGCCCACTTCCAGTCCTAAGCCCCCCATCACCCCATTTTCAGTCTTAGCCCCACATAGCCCATTACCAGTCCTAACCCCCATCAGCCCATTTCAAGTCCTAGCTCCCCCATCCGAGTCCCTCATCAGCCCATTTCCAATCCCAGCCCCCATCAGCCCATTTCTAATCCCAGCCCCCCATCAGCCCATTTCTAGTCCTTTCCTAGCCCCACCATCATCAGCCCATGTCTAGTCCTTTCCTAGCCCCACCATCATCAGCCCATGTCAAATCCTAGCTTCCCTACACTCAGCCCATTTCCAATCCAAGCCCCCCATGAGCCTACTTCCAGTTCTAGCCCCTCCATGAGTCCATTTCAATCCAAGCCCCCCCCAACAGCCCATTTCCAGTCCTATCCTAGCCCTCCATCAGCCCATTTCCTGTCCTAGCCCCCCTCACTCAGCCCATTTCCAGTCCTAGCTCCCTCCCCTTACAGCCCATTTCCATTCCAAGGCCCCCTCCCCATCAGCTATTTGCAGTTCAAGCCCTCCTTCCACTCAGCCCATTTCCTTTCCTAGCCACCCCCAGACCATTACCAGTCCTAGCTCCCCATAGCCCATTACCAGTCCTAAGCCCCCCATCAGCCCACTTCCAGTCCTAACCCCCCCATCACCCCATTTTCAGTCGTAGCCCCTCCCTAGCCCATTACCAGTCCTAACCCCCATCAGCCCGTTTCCAGTCCTAGCCCCCCATAGCCCATTTCCAGTCCTAGCCCCCCCATAGCCCATTACTAGTCCTAACCCCCCCATAGCCCATTACTAATCCTAACCCCCCATCAGCCCATTTCCAGTCTTAGCACCCCCATAGCCCATTACCAGTCCTAACCCCCCCATCAGCACATTTCCAGCCCTAGCCCCCCCTATAGCCCATTACCAGTCCTCCCCCCCTCCATCAGCCCATTTCCAGTCTTAGCCCCCCCCATAGCCCATTACATCCTAACCCATCAGCCCATTTCCAGTCCTAACCCCCCATCAGCCCACTTCCAGTCCTAACCCCCCATCAGCCCACTTCCAGTCTTAGCCCCTCCCATAGCCCATTAGTAGTCCTAACCCCCCCATAGCCCATTACCAGTCCTAACCCCAGTCCCCCCCTCACCCCATTTCCAGTCTTAGCCCCCCCATAGCCCATTAGTAGTCCTATCCCCCCCCATAGCCCATTACCAGTCCTAACGC
This sequence comes from Ichthyophis bannanicus, assembly GCA_033557465.1. Taxonomy (NCBI): domain Eukaryota; kingdom Metazoa; phylum Chordata; class Amphibia; order Gymnophiona; family Ichthyophiidae; genus Ichthyophis; species Ichthyophis bannanicus. The sequence continues at coordinate 282,885,668 of CM066035.1, forward strand.
CCTCCCCCATCAACCCCCTTCCAATCTTAGCCCCCCCATAGCCCATTACCAGTCCTAACCCCCCTCCCCCCCATCCAGCCCTGACAGATTTTTAAAAAAAAATGGCGGCTGCTGTTGCTGCCACTGCCGCCGTGGCAGCGGCAGAATCAAATGTCCCGCCGCAGGACCCCGCCTGCCTGGCAGAGCCTCCCTTCACCATTAGCTCCGGAGTCCCTCCCAATGCGCGGGCTTTCAGAGCCCCGAGAGTTTCCCTTTCTTCTCGCGGCTCTGTTAATCTCGCCGGGGCTGAGGCTATTCCCCATCAGCCCCGGCGGGATTAACAGAGCCGCAAGAGGTCAGAGAAGCTCTCGCGGCTCTGAAAGCCCGCGCATTGGGAGAGACTCCGGAGCTTGACGTGTGATGCTAATTGACGTGTGATGCTAATTGAAGAAACACCAGTTTTTCCAGTACTTTTGCCAGGAAGGGGAGATTTGAGACTGGGCGCCAATGCGCAGGTATGGTTGGGTCGAGTGATGACTTCTTAAGAAGTGGCCGAACAATAGCTTATTTCCAAGGGTCAGGAAAGGTTCCAGAGGATAAGCTGGAATTAAAGATGGTTAGGACAAGGGGCAGGAGGGCAAGAGATGGCTCAGATAACCAGGTGGAAAGAATGGGATCCAGCAGACAGGTTGTCTTCCTGTTACCTGAGAGTGTTTTATGGAGTGCTGTTGCTGAGATGGGATGAAAGAAGGACCAAGTATGTACCAAAGCCAGATTGGAGGGAGGGGAAGTTGGAGTGGAAGCATCAAAGGAGGGAGGAGATGAAGAGAGGGGAAGGGTCAGGTTTGGGGGGGGGAGGGAGACAGGGGGGAATTGAAAAGGAGGAACGCAGGTGAAGTATCTTGTCTCTGAAAAAAGAGGCAAGCAGTGTAGGATCTGGTGAGTCAGTCTGAAGGGATGGGCGAGTGGATGTTGCAGATAGTGTAGAGGATGGAGTAGAGCTCTCTGTAGGAATTAGAGGATGTGGAAATGAGGGATGCATGATACGATTGCTTGGTGGAATGGACTGCCGAGTGGTAATAGGAATGAAGATGACGAAAGCATGCAAGGGAGTCTGGTGAGGGCTGCTTGCGCCACAAGCGCTCAGCACGCTGAAGCTGTGAGCGGAGCAAACGGAGGCCAGGATGGTACCATTGGGCGTGAACATGCTTAGTTGGTACCGCGGAGGGACAGAAAGGAGCTAGATGGTCCAGGGTGGCAGTGAACACAGAGTTTCAAGTGCAGACCTGAGAACTAGGGGACTGAGTGGCAAAGTCTGGGGGGAATAGGGTGTCTCAGGGTGGAAATGACTGAAGCGTGGCTAGGGTGATGGCACAGATTCTCAGTGCCTGGAATGCAGTTTTCATGCTCTCTGCAGCTTCTGCTGCAATTTTTGCTTTACCTGTCTCAGACAGGACTGAAGTCCAACTCTGTCAGGGTCCATCTGAGTGCACTTGCGGTGCACCACCACATTATCAAGGGCAAATCCCTCTCCATCCAACCTCTCTTGACCTGCTTTCTGTGGGGTCTGTTATTGTCCAAGCCTCTTGTCCGCCCATTGGCAGCGGAGTGGGTCCTCAGCATGGTGCTGTTGCAGCTCACTGGCCCACCATTTGAGCCCCTGGCTACCTGCCACCTATGGTACCTTTCCTGGAAGTTTGTGTTCTTGATGGCACTAGTTTCGACTCGCAGTGTTAGCAAGCTCCAGGCGTTGATGTTGGATCCACCCTACACGAGGTTCTATAAGAACAGGGTCATGCTTCGCATGCACCCCAAGTTTCTTCCCAAGTTGGTGTCCCCTTTCCACCTGAATCAGGAGGTGGTGCTTCCTACCTTCTTTCCGCGACCTCTTGCCAGCAGGGCAGAGACTGTTCTTCATACTCTGGACTGTAAGAGGGCCCTGTCCTTTTACTTCTTACATTCCCAGGGCCACCGCAAAGCCTCACAGCCTTTTGTCTCCTATGACCCCAGTCGGCTGGGGGCAGCACTGACTAAGCGTACTCTGTCCACTTGTTTGGCGGACTGCACTTCCCTTGCCTGTAAGCAGGCTGGGCTCTCGCTGGAGCGCCGGGTCACTGTGCATAGTGTCAGGGCCATGGCGGCATCCGTAGCAAACCTGCATTCAATTCCTCTGTCAGAAATCTGCCATGCCACCACCTGGTTCTCGGTCCATACCTTCGCAGCCCCTTTCTGCCCGGAGAGGGTGTCCCATAGGGAGAGTGCCTTTGGCCAGGCAGTACTCTGTCCTCTTTTTGGGGTGTAGGCAGCTCCTGCCTTCTGACCCTTGTGTGTTCAGACTATTGGAGTGCTGGTTTTTCACTGAACATATGGGCCTCTTGTGAGTCTGTCTTCTCAGGACTCATTGTTGCTGCTTGCATCTCACCCTTTTCTGGTCACCTGTGGTATTTACAGATCTCTTGGTAGCCTGTAGCTAGGGAGTCTCATATGCGAGGACTGACTTCCTGCTGGTTTCCAGAGAAAGCGTAGTTACTCACCTGTAATAGGTGTTCTCCAGGGCAGCAGGAATCAGTCCTCACAACCCTTCCTCTTCCCCAGGGAGTTGCTTTTTGTGTCATTTTTGCCTTTGAGCTATGTCATCATACTGAGGCAAAATGGCACCCTTGGGCGGGAAGAGGACCCACGCATACATGGTACATCTCCCAAAGACTTTCTTTGAAAGCTGGGGAGAAGCTACAGTGCGGGCTCCATCAGCGCTGACGTTGCCTATATGTGAGCACTAATTCCTGCTATTCCTGGAGAAACACCTGTTACAGGTGAGTCACTGCGCTAACAATCCGCTCGCCTTCCCTTGGAGTTGTAGATGGGACTAAGTTTTTACCTTGCTGTTTTTTGTCAGTTCTGGCTGCCATTGAGTCTTTTGATCTGCCAATGACTGTTTTTCCTAACATAGAGAAGCTAACCAGTGGGTTTAAAAGATGTACTTCTTGCAACTGCACCAATTCGGTTACCGACAAGCACAATTGGTGCCTGCAGTGTTTGGGGCCTGACCACAACCTGTCCTCTTGCAACCTGTGTCAGCAAATGATGAAAAATGGCTTAAAAAGGGAAAAAGCAACATGAGAGTCTTTTTAAAATCTGACTCTGTGCCCTCAGCACACTCTTCTTTGGTGTTAACTCCCTCTTGGGGCTTCTGTTCTTCACGCAGTTCCCATGCTCCTTTGGAACCCAGAGGTTGCGGTACTGAAGACAAACAACCGATCACCAACCTCGCATTGATAGCTCCATCTTTGATGTCGAGAACTGATGCCAATACCTGGGATTGATCAGTTCAGCATTGACACCAGAGCCTACCTCAGTGGGACTCCAAAACCGACTAGCTAAACAGCCCTGGTGGGTGGGATCCACTTCCAAAGCTTCGAGGGGCTCTGGAGTGCCACTGAGGCTTTGGCCTCTGTAGAACCTCTGGTTCCTTTGTCTGGAATGGTCATCCAGAGTCCTGTACCAGAGTCCACCCAGATGTCCTCCATCTCCCTTGAGCAGCATATGCTGTCCATCAAGAGGAGTTTGACTGTGCTTCTGGCAGCATCAGTGCTGGTGTCCTCAAGGCCCTTGGCAGCCCAGGTCTCGATTCAGAGTCTGGAACTGCTGCCATCAGGCACAGGGTCAATACAGAACCTGGAGCCTGACAAGTCCCATCAGCCGCAGGAGGAACTGCTCTTGACCTTCTTCGATTCAAATGCCCCAGATTGGCATTGAGATCGTCCATTGGCATCGGATCAGCAACAGAGATGTGATGTTGATCGTCACTATTTTGACTTAGTCACCGATTCTGATTCTTGGGAATCGGAGACCAAGTCTCCTGTTTCATAGAGGCACCACGAGTGCCACCGGTCCCTGCCTGAGGACATGTCCTTCCAGAACTTTATTCGAGATACGGCCAAGGCGCTCTGTCTCCATAGGCACCAAGACGGAACCATGAGCCGAGGACCTGGAAATACTGCAGTATCCCTCTATTCCTAAAGAGGCTGCTACTCTTCCAGTTTATTGTATTGTGCAGGACCTCATGTTTAGGATGTGGGAGACCCCTCTCTCAGTTCCAATGGTTAATAAAAGGCTAGACACTATGTACAGGGTTCCCAATTCCTCAGGATTCCAAAAACCTGAACTCCCTCACCATTCTATGATGGTCAAGTTGGCCATGTGCTGAATCAGATGTACCAAGAACCATTCTTCGGTTCCTCTCAGGAGTGAATCGTGTACCCTTGATGCCTTTGGCCGCAAATGCTTCTAGGCATTGATGTTGGCTTGCCACATTAATTCTTATATGTTTTATATGAGTATGTTCCTTAGAGACACTGTGAAGGATCTTGATGATTTCTCTGCCATAATTCCTTCAAAGAAGCAGGATGCCTACCAGTCCATATTCAAGCATGTTCAAGACTGTTCCAACTTCATCACCAGAACAGCTTTTGACTCTTTAGAGTCTACCAGCAGAGCTGCAGCAGTAGGCATTGGGGCCAGAAAATTGGCTTGGTTACAGTGTTTGGACCTCGAACAGTAGGTCCAAGACAAGCTAACAGACAGTCCCTGTCAATGCGAGAACCTCTTTTGTAAAGGCTGGAGGGAGAAGGCTGATGAAATGAAGACTGATAACCTTACCATGAAGAGTCTCTCGTAAGACAGCTGGTCCTAGGAAGAAAGCCTCTGTTAAGAAATCCTTTTACCCTAAGAAAAGGAAGTATTACTCCTCTTATCCTGCTTACATGGCCTTTCATGCTCACCAGGGTAAGCAGAGAGCTCGGGCTTCTTGGCAACCCAAGAGGCCCAAGCCGCCTAAGCCTCAACCAGCCCCGAAGCCCTATTCTGAGGCTTTGACTACTTTCTGGAGAACATTGCCATTCTTCCCTTGAAGAAGCTGCAGCCTACTACTACTACTACTATTTTGCACTTGTAAAGCGCTACTCACGCAGCGCTGCACAGCTAACCTACAAGAGGTAGCCAACATATAAGAGACAGTCCCTGCCCGTCGGAGTCAAGCTCATCAGAGCTTACAATCTAGTTAGAACAGTACAGAGTATTAGTCAGTTCTGCGGAAGGTACGGTGTGGTATAGTTTGGTCTATAGTTTGGTCGTAAACGTTGACGGGGGTTAGGGTAAGATGAGGATGGAAGTCGGTATCTGAATGCAACGGTGAAGAGGTGGGTCTTCAACCTGGATTTGAAGAGGGCCAGGGAGGATGCCTGGCGCACAGATGCAGGTAGGCTGTTCCAGGCGTATGGTGCAGCAAGGTGAAAGGAGCGCAGTCGGGAGTTCGCAGTGCAGGTGAAAGGCATTGCTAGAAGTAATTTGTTGGCGGACTGCAAATTTCGAGCAGGGACATAGGGAGAGATAAGAGATAAGAGGTATTGAGGGGAGTCAAGAGGATCACGTGATGTGGTGAGCTTGGGAAGTCACATCTCTCCTGAGCTCCGGGCTCCCCTTGCTCTAAACCGGCACAAAAGTGCTCATTTGTGAGTACCATTACTATTTTCTAGTTCTCCCCAAGTGCCGAACGTACTAGCTCTCTGTCCGAGGGAGTTGGATGCGAAATGGCGGCGGTGGCAGTGCGAGCCGGGCGGAGGGAGAAAGACCGAACTGTCGGGGCCTCCAAAATGGCGGAATCGCCCCCGAAAGCGGGAGAGTTGCCATCTACCTCCCCCGGGGCCTCCGTAGCAGAGATTTCAGCTGCGGTCTCCAGCGCCCTATCTCTCCAATTTGAAACATTACGGAGCAAGTTGGATGCAGTGCAGAGCTCCGTGGAGGCCTTCGGGGCTCGTATGCAGCAGGCAGAGACCCGTATTTCACAGACCGAGGACGAAGTGGAGAGACTGAGCCAGACGCTGGTGCAGGTGCAGACAGCCTTGAAGGCCCAGGAGGAAAAATTGGACGACCTCGAAAACCGGTCGCGGCGGAACAACTTGAGGTTCCTGGGAGTGCCAGCTTCGGTGGGAGACAAAGACCTGCGGGCTTACATTGCCTCTCTGTCGGCTTCCCTGATGGGGGCGGAGGGACAGAGTTCTCAGATTGTGATTGAGAGAGCACACCGAGTGGGCCCTAGAAGTTCCAATGACCCGCGGCCTAGAGTGGTCTTGGCCAAATACTTGCAGTTTCAACATAAGGAGGCTGTTCTGCGAGAGGCCCGGAGACGTGGAACCGTCGAAAGTGACAATATCAAGCTCCGCATAACTCCGGACTATTCAGCGGCTGTGAGCAAGCAGAGAAGGGCATACGCACCGATCTGCCAGAGTCTCATCGCAGCAAATATCAGATTCTCTGTGCAGTATCCAGCGCGTTTGCACGTGTTCCACGAGGGGCGGCAGAAGACGTTCGGCTCAGCGGAAGAAGCAGCGGTATATGTGGGGCAACTCGAGCGACAGGCCCCGAAGTCGGGCAGCGGGTCAGCAGACACGTCATGATTTGTTGGATGGAACTTAGCCTGGATAACATTGAGATATCGGAGGGAGCTTGGGGCGTGCTGTTTTTCTCCCCCCCCTGGGGTGGGGGGCAGTGAGGGCCCCTTTGAGTCCATGATGGAGGGACTGCCGATTGTAGGTATCCAGACTGGCAGCGTTTGTATTTAAGCCGCCTATGAGAAGATGCAGTTGATAGTTCACTTTTTGTTGGGTCCCTTTCTTTTTCCCTTTCCCATCTGCTCTCCTCCCCTCCCTTCCTCTACCTCCCGTCCTCATCCCTCGGGTATCCTGTATGGCGGGGGCTGCAGGGGGGAGGGCTGTGGAGTGGGACTATGGTGCCCCATGCCTGTGGTCCATGGGATTGGGTAGCTGTCTCTACTACCTACATGGAAGATGGCACCGCAGGGGGGGGAGAGACCAATGGATATGAACCTGGGGTTGGAACCACTGTTCCCCCTAGGCTGTGCGAGTATGTGCGCGCACACGCCTAGCCGAGTGAGTGAGCGCACATACTTTACCTCGGAGCGCACGGTTCTGACTCTGATAGAAAATAACGCAGACGCTTTAAAATTTAAAAGTTGTTGTGTATTTGCGGTTTCCCTAAGTTCTACAATATTTTCTGGTGCAATCAATGTGGTGTACATACTGTATTCTGACGTGTAGTCAAAATTTTAAAGTATATAATTTCGAGTGTAGGTATGTGGTGCATAGAAATTTCACCTTCCTTCAGGGGTTGCCCAGCTGATATTTTGTGCACGCACGGCCTGCGGAAAATCGGAGGGAACATTGGTTGGAACAGTGCTTCCGTATTACTATGTTGTCCTGTTGCCGGATGGGGGGGGGAGGGGGGACGGGGTGGGGGAAATTATAATTTCATGTTCTCAGTTGGGGAGCTTCCTTGGTAGATTGTTCAGGTGTTTGGGGGGGGGGGGGACTACTACCCTGCAGAGGAGCGGGGGAGCCCGGTCACATCTGGTGTTAGGGTAGTCGGAGAGGACTCTGGAGGTGGGCCAAGGAGTGGGGGGAGAGAGAGGAGGGGGGGGAGGTAGGGTCGCAGGAGCGGAGTGCGAGCAGAGGGGGGAAGGGGTAAGTGGGAGGGTAGGGGGGTTTGGGGTAGGAGGGGGCAAGGTAGTGAGCTTGCTGCTCTTCATGGGCAGGACCTGTATCTGTATGGTATTCTTAGGGGGCGGTTAGTGGGAGGACGGGGGGGGGTTGGTCGGGAGGGGGGGGGATAGAGGGGGGAAAGCACACACCTCATTGCTCCATGAGCCACAGCTCTCCATAGCTCCAATGTTTACTGAGAGGGAGCTCCAGGCTGGGGGAGCTTCCCTGCTGAGGCTAGATATTACGTTCCGGACACGCTTTGACACTGCCCTATGCCATTGAAGATAGTAACTTGGAATGTCTGCGGACTGGGGACCCCAATCAAGCGCTATAAAATCTTACAGGCCTTGGCCAGGCAGCAATGCGATGTGGCCCTCCTGCAGGAAACCCATCAATCAGAGGCAGAGCACGGAAAACTTTGCAGGGGCTGGGTGGGACAGGTTTGGGGATCCCCGGCGTGTGGGAAAAAAGGAGGAGTCGTAATTCTGATCCATAAGCGAGTGCGCTTCGCTATGGACAAAGTAGTGACATCGGGGGATGGGCGCTTTGTTTTGCTGGCTGGTAGACTGGAGGGGAAACCGGTGATCATTGGCAATCTCTATGGCCCTAATAAGATGGAGCCCGGCTTTTATAACGGTCTGGCCTCTCAAATCGAACAACTCCCGGAGTTTCCCCTACTATTGGGGGGGGATTTCAACGGAGTTCTCGATGTTGACCTCGACACCTCCCGGGGGGGAGAGGCTAGAGAAAGGATACCGTTGGCGAGGGTGTTACAGCGTCTTCGTGGTAGGCTCGGATTAGTAGACCCTTGGCGTTTGCTACATCCCTCGGAGAGGGATTTTACTCACCTATCTAGGGCACACGGGTCTAGTGCTCGCATTGACTATTTCCTAATATCAGGAGCTATGTTTGCGAAAGTGGGGGAGGTGCAGATCGGCCCATTGGAAATCTCCGACCACGCGCTGGTCGGGATGGAGATACATTGGGGGGTGATACAGAACCGGACGCGACTTTGGCGACTTCCTCTGGGGTTGTGCCAAGATGTTAAGTTTCAGCATTTCTTGAAGCAACGCTGGCAAGAGTTTCTGAGTGACCACCAGTGCCATAGCGAGGACCCAGAATTGGTCTGGGAAACAGCAAAGGCAGTATTACGTGGTGATATTATTGGGTTTGCTGCTCGAAAGCGACGGCTGCTTGCAGAGCGAGTGATTGGCTTGGAGCGATTGACTACCCGACTGCGCGGGGTGTGTGCCCGTCTCCCGACAGCTGCGAATCGGAAGAGACTTTGGGAAGCGCAGGTGGCTCTCAACGAATTATTGCACCAACGAGCCAAGAAATCTATCCTTTATTATAAATATCGTCTGCATTGTTTTGGCAACAAACCAGGGAAGCTACTTGGCGCGTTGTCTGAAGGGACAGAGAGGGTCCCCCTTGGTGACAACTATCAGAGATGCGCAAGGACGGCTGCTGAAGGACTCTGTCGATATTGCGCGGGCCTTTCGAAACTTTTTTCGAGATTTATATAGGGCGCAACCTCCGTCCATGTTAGATTTTGAGGACTATTTGACACCATTGCACCTCCCGCGGCTCGCTGCGGAAACAGCGTGAACTTTTGGAACAGCCGATCACGGCGCAAGAGATATCCTCTGCGATCTCCGCAGCTAGTGGTAACAAGTCACCAGGGCCGGACGGATTGGGAGCGGAGTTCTACAAGCTGCTCGAAGAACCTGTGAGCCCCTTACTTGCGGAGGTTTTCAATAGGAGGGCGGACAGCGGCACCTTCCGCTGGGGAAATAACCATGCCCATCTAACACTGATTCCTAAACCGGGTAAAGACCCCTTGCTAGTAGGGTCATATCGTCCCATTTCCCTGCTCAATTTCGACATTAAATTAAATGCAAAGGTGTTGGCGACACGACTGGCAATGGTTATAGGTCACTTAGTCCATGACTCTCAGGTGGGGTTTGTAAAGGGGAGACACGCGGTTCGCAATTTACGCAAGATCTTGGCATCGCTCGAATGGGTTCATGCGCACCGGTTGCCCTCGCTGCTAATAAGCTTCGATGCCGAAAAAGCCTTTGATAGGGTCGATTGGCATTTTCTTCGTCAACTTCTTCCGCGCTATGGACTGGGCGATAAATTCTGCAAGATGATTTGGAGTCTATATGTGCGGCCCACGGCAGGGGTACTGTGTAATGGTATTCTGTCTGAAGAGTTCCCCTTGGAAAGGGGCACAAGGCAGGGTTGCCCCCTGTCCCCACTACTTTTTGTGTTGTCTTTAGACCCTTTGATCCGGACTATAGAGGCCTCTAAAGAAATACAGGGAATTCGTATGGGCTCACAGGGGTTTAAACTCTCGGCCTTTGCTGACGATATCTTGGTCCATCTGCTCTCCCCGGAACAGTCCTTGCCGCAACTACTGGAGGAGTTCGCGCGCTACGGTAGTCTCGCTGGGCTGCGCATTAATAGGGATAAATCGGAGGCATTGGGATATCTCGGCGCAGTTGTGCCGAACTTGGGCGGGCAACTTTCCCCTTAGATGGGCAGGCGAGGAATTTATTATTTAGGTATAATATTGACCCGCAACCCTAAACTGCTATACGCACGCAAACCTGGAGCGGTCCCTAAGGAGGCTTCAGCATCAATTAAAAGCGTGGGAATTACTCCCACTATCTCTTTCAGGGAAGATAGCAGCGATTCAAATGGTGGCCATGCCACGCTTGTTGTATTGGTTTCAAACACTGCCAGTGTGGGTGCTCCGACGTGACATTCAGCGGTTTGAGAGGGCCCTCCGACAGTTTCTTTGGAAAGGAGGGAAGGCGCGCATCTCGTGGGCGCGAATGGTGGGGTCTTGGCGTGAGGGGGGGATGGGACTCCCAGACCTCATGGGATACGCTTTGGCATGCCAGGCTCGCCATCTCGGAGACTGGCTGGGGGGGACGGAAGTGTACACCCCGCGGGTCCTGGAGGAGGGTTTTGTGGCGCCCTTGACGCTATTAGGGGTTCTGCATGGAACTTACCATACCCTCCCCCGCCAAGCCGTGCGTAGCGAGCTGATTGGCTCTGCTCTGCGAACCTGGAAGCATCTTAACCTCCATTGGAACACATCATGGAGAGTTACCAGCTGGCTCCCATTGCAGGGGAACGCGACCTTTCTTCCAGGCTCGGAGACACAGGCTTTCCGAGAGTGGGCCGTACAGGGTATCCAGAATGTCGGACATGTGATTGAACCCTCTGGCCTCTGTAAATCCTTTTTGGCTCTAAGCCAGGAGTATGAGCTATCTTCTAGGCATTGCTTCGCTTATATGCAACTTGCGCACTATGTGTCTTCCTTGCCCTGCGAGGCGTTGCACGTGGACCGCTCTGCGCAGATTCTGCAGTTTTTCGAACTGGGGGGGGAGACCCCCCCAACGATTTCAGATTTTAAGAAGCGCTTGGCTAACCTCCGTATTGCTTTTGATTATAGAGGAGTCGAGACAGCTTGGGAACGAGAATTGGGCGAGGAAGTGCCCCCTGGGACTGTGCACCAGGCCCTACGCGGCATAGTGAAACTATCCATAGAGGCCCGTTGGAGGGAAACGCAGTTCAAATGTATAACCAGGGTGTATTTTTCCCCCCGGAGAGCGTTACGCAGTCAGTTAGACACCGACGGGGCTTGCCCGAAATGCTCAGAACCTATGGCAACCCTTTTCCACATGTGGTGGGGTTTGTCGATTAATACGCCCTTATTGGGCTAGGATAAATTCCTTTTTGAATCGCGTGCTACAACGGCGAGTGAGGTGGACTGGGGCCTTGGTAGTGTTGGATCGGCTCGACCCCCCATGCCCAGTGGCGGAGGGGGAAAAGCTGCTGGTGCGCAAGGCTTGCTTGGTTGGAAAGGCCCCCCTTCTGCGTCTTTGGAGGGAGAGCAGTCCCCCTTCCTTCGGTGAGTGGCGTAACTGTTTCCATCAAATGATGCTCACAGAGCGCTGGAGTGCACGGGGCAGTGTCAAACGCTGGACATTATTTATGCGAGTCTGGGAGCCCTATATACAACAGTTGAGTACCAGATGTCGTAACGAGGTCTTACACGTTGGTAGTTGAGGAGACAAGTGGTTGGGGAGTGAGGAGGAGGGTTAGTAGTTTGGAGGGCGCAGACGGAGGATATGGGGTGTTGTGCTTGGGTAAGGGGATGCTGAGGGAGGGCAGTGGGTGGTGGGGGGGGGGATTATACTGGGAGAAAACATTCCACCTGTTATCTTTGTTGTGTTCATCCTTTGTGAGGGGATCAGAGTTCACCCCTCTGAGGATATTTGTACAGTGTATTTGTAATCTGTTGGTGGTTATTAAATAAAGTATATAAAAAAAAGAGGTATTGAGGGGCCATAGAGTGAATGCATTTATAGGTCAGCAGGCGTAGCTTGAATTGGATGCGGAATAGGACAGGGAGCCAGTGAAGTGACTTGAGAAGAGGGGTAATGTGGGCTTGGTGAGGCTGGCAGAAGATTAGTCGAGCAGCATGATTTTGTATAGATTGAAGGGGAAGGAGGTGGCTCACGGGGAAACCAGCGAGGAGTAGGTTGCAGTAATCAAGGCGAGAGGAGATCAAGGAGTGAATAAGCGTTTTGGTAGTGTGTTCAGAGAGGAAGGGGCGGATTTTGCTGATGTTGTAGATAAAGAAGCGGCAGGTCTTAGCTACAAGCTGGATATGAGCGGAGAAGGAGAGAGAGGTGTCAAAGATAACCCCTAGATTGCAGGCCGAGGGAACAGGAAGGATAGTAGATCCATCCACCTGGACTGAGAAAGGGGGACGTGGGGGGGAGGAGTTGGGTAGAAAGACAAGGCGTTCAGTCTTGGCCATGTTCAGTTTCAATCGGCGATGAGACATCCAGGCAGTGATGTCCGAAAGACAGGCAGAGATCTTGGACTGGGTTGCCAGAGAAATATTAGGTGTAGAGAGGTAAATTTGGGAGTCGTTGACATAGAGATGGTACTGAAAGCCATGGGAGGAGATAAGCGCTCCAAGGCCTTGGGTATAGAGAGAGAAAAGGAGGGGGCCCAAGACAAATCCCTGAGGTACACCTACCTGGAGCGGGGTAGGGGAGGAGGAGGAGCCACCAAAGCATACACTGAATGAGCGATGGGAGAGGTAGGAGGAGAACCAGGATAGTACGGAGTCCTTGAAGCCAAGCGAGGAGAGGGTGGTGAGGAGAAGGTTGTGGTCAACGGTGTCAAAGGCAGCAGAAAGGTCAAGAAGGATGAGGATAGAATAGAGGCCCATAGATTTACCAGGAACAGGTCGTTGGTGACTTTTGTGAGTGCCATTTCAGTGGAGTGTAGGGGACGGAAGCCGGATTGTAGTGGGTCCAGGAGGGCCTGGGAGGTGAGGAAGTTGAGGCAGCGACGGTGGACTGCTCGTTCTAATTGTTTGGATATGAAGGGAAGGGGGGAGATGGGTTGATAGTTAGAAGGGCATGTGGGATCAAGTGAGGGTTTCTTGAGGAGGGGTATAACAACAGCATGTTTGAAGTCAACAGGGACAGTTGCAGTGGAGAGAGAAAGGTTGAGGATATGAGTAATGGAGGGGACAATGGTGAGGGAGATGGAACGTAGGAGATGGGTGGGGATAGGGTCTGATGAACAGGTGGTAGGTTTGGAGGAGGAAAGAAGGAGTGCGGTTTCTTCAGAGATCGGAGGGAAGAAGGAGAGGGTGGCGGGGGGAGTATGGATGGGTTCTTCAGAGATCGGAGGGAAGGAGGAGAGGGTGGTGGGAGGATGGATGGGGGAGGGGAGTTGGGGAGAAGGGGAGGTAGATGAGGGGGTAGGGAATTGGAGGGTAATTTTGTGGATTTTATCGTGAAAGTAGTCAGCTAGGGTTTGGGCAGAAAGGGAGGGCGGGATTGGGGGCGGGGGGATCTTGAGAGAATTGAGGGTATTAAAGAGACGGCGAGGATCAGAGGCAAGGGAGTTGGTCAGATGGATGTAGTAATCTTGTTTGGCAAGTGCCAAGGCTGACTGGAAGGAGCCAAGCATGAATTTGAAATGTAGAAGGTCTTCCGGGGAGCGGGATTTGGACCAAGCTCGCTCGGTAGAACGGGCGCAGATGCGTAGGTAATGGATTGTGGGTGAAAGCCAGGGTTGGGGAGTAGATCGTTTTACAGGACGTGGGGTGGGGTGGGGGGGGCAAGAGTGTCAAGGGCTGAGGATAGTGCAACGTCGACGGACTCAGATGATAAAATGGAGGAAAGAGATGGAGAAAATGGTGGAGGAGAGAGTCAGGGGATCAATATTATTAAGGTTTCTAAATAGAACAGAGGAGACAGGACGAGGTTGGGATGGCAGAAACTGAAGAGTAAATGTTAAGAGGTGATGGTCAGATGAGGGAAGGATTGATTTGCGGACGTTTGAGGGAGAGGAATTGGAAAAGAGTATTAGGTCAAGGCAGTGGCCGTGTAGGTGTGTGGGAGCAGTAGCGGGCAGACTGGTCCATTTTGTCCACAGGTAGCCTCTGATAACATCAGACCCTTGGGCTCTACATGTCATCCTCAAGGGCTACCTGCTACATTTTGCCCAGTTACCTTCTCCATTCTTTCCAGGGGATTATCCTCTTGAACCTTTCCATCAGATTCTTTTACAGCAGGAAGTCACCGCCCTACTGAGGGATGGTGCGATAGAAATTGTTCCCTGCAGACAGGAAAGGATAGGGTTTTGCTTCCAATATTTCCTTATCCTCAAAAAATCAGGGGGTTCCATCCCATCCTAGACCTCCAGAACCTCAACAAGTTCATATTACAAGAGAAGTTCAAATGGGTTTCTCTAGGAACCCTACTACCCTACCTTCAGAGGAATGATGGGCTCTGTTCTCTGGATCTAAAGGATGTGTACACACACATCCTTATTCACGTGCCTCAAAGGCAATACCTCCGCTTCATGTTCGATGGCTGGCACCACCAATATTGGGTCCTGCTCTTCAGTCTGGCGTCCGCCCCAAGAATCTTCACAAAATGTCTGGTGGTAGTTGCAGCCTATCTCTGCACCCTTGGCGTCTTCGTCTTCTGCTACTTAGATGATTGGCTCAGCCTTGGCGAAACACCACACATAGTACATCTGTCCGTTCAACGCACCATCTCGATGCTTGAACAGTTAGGCTTTGACATAAACTTCCCAAAGTTGCACATTTATCCCTCTCAGAAGTTAGAATTCATAAGTGCTCTACTAGACACAACTCAAACTTAGGCTTTCCTGTCTGAAGACCATCTCAAACACCTCACAGAACTGGCAGGCATTATCCAGCACAGTCATCACACCATGGCAAGAAGCATGCTTCATTTGTTGGGTCACAAGGTCTCCGCGGTCCATGTGGTTCCCTATGCTCGTCTCCACATGCGCCAGGCACAGTGGACCCTCTCCTCCCATTGGAAGCAAGTGAAGGGCTGTTTTTGAGACAGAGTGGTGGTCATGTCTCTAATAGCGGACTCCCTTCAGTGGTGGCTCTCTCCACACAACTTTCTCATAGGGTTACCTTTTCAGATACCTCCACCTCAACAGACAGCAACAACCGATGTGTCCAAACAGGGCTGGGGAGCTTATCTTGATGGCCTTAGTACTCAAGGCCTTTGGTCTCAAAGGAGTCCTTACATCAGATCAACTTCCTGAAATTGAGAGCGATAATTAACCAGTGCCCTTCGGGTATTTCGCCATCAGTTGTCGGATCAATCTATTCTGGTTCAGACAGACAACCAGGTTTCTATGTTTTATGTCAATAAACAGGGAGGCACGTGGTCTCACCACCTCTGTTGGAAAGTGGTCTGTTTGTGGACCTTTGCCCTGACTCATGTAATGGTTCTCAGAGCCATTTACTTGCCAGGCGATCAGAATGTTCTTGCGAATAGTCTATCTGGTCCTTCGACCTCAAGCATGGGCTCTTCATCGGAGAATAGTCTATCACATCTTTGGGCTATGGGGAATCCTGGAGATTGACTTTTTTGCCACATTGCTGAATGTGCAGGTCCCTTGCTTTTGCTCCAGGTGCCATCCCCATACCGTCATGCCATCTAGATAAGGTCTTAGATAGTGCTGGGGAGGAGTCTGCTGTCTTGGTACATGTCGGTACTAATGACATAGGAAAATGTGGTAGGGAGGTTCTGGAGGCTAAATTTAGGCTTTTAGGTAGGAAGTTGAAATCCAGAACTTCCAGGGTAGCATTCTCTGAAATGCTTCCTGTTCCACACGCAGGACCCAAAAGGCAGGCAGAGCTCCGGAGTCTCAATGCGTGGATGAGACAATGGTGCAGAGATGAGGGTTTTGGATTTGTTAGGAACTGGGGAACATTCTGGGGAAAGGAGGGGCTCTTCCGAAGGGATGGGCTTCACCTTAACCAGGATGGAACCTGGCTGCTGGCATTAACCTTTAAAAAGGAGATAGAGCAGCTTTTAAACTAGATATTAGGGGAAAGCCGACAGTCGCCCAAGAGTGGATGGTTCGGAAGAATGTATCTTTGAAGGATACTACCAAAAGCAGAGAGGTTCCACAAAAGAGTAAAGTAGCCCAAATGCCCTTGAGTATGGAGCAGACAGAGCTTAAAGATCCCAAATTATCCATGTCTAACAATAGCCAAATTAATATGAATAAAATACATTCTCTAAAATGCTTGTATTCAAATGCAAGAATTCTAAAAAATAAGATGGGAGAGTTAGAATATATAGCACTAAATGAAAGGTTAGATATGATTGGAATATCAGACACATGGTGGAAGGAGGACAACCAGTGGGACACTGTGATACCTGGGTACAAACTATATCGAAATGATAGAGGTGATCAAATTGGTGGAGGGGTTGCTCTCTATGTTAGAGAGGGCATTGAGTCAGAAAGGATTAAAGTTTTGCAGGAAGCAAAATCTGCTGTAGAATCTATATGGATTGAAATTCCATGTAAAAGGGGAAGGCAATGGCAGTGGGGGGGTGTACTATCGAGCGCCTGGCCAGAATGACCAAATGGATGATGAAATACTCAAAGAAATCAAGGAAGCTAATAAAAGTCACAGCACAGTAATAATAATGGGTGATTTCAACTACCCCGGTATTGACTGGGTCAGTGTCACGTCAGGACATACTAGGGAGATAAAGTTCCTAGATGAAATAAATGACTGCTTCTTGGAGCAGCTGGTTCATGAACCAACCAGAGGGGAAGCCATACTAGACCTAGTCCTTACTGGAACACCAGATCTAGTGCAAGAGATAAGGTTGTTGGGGCCACTTGGCAATAGTGATCATAGCATGATCGCCTTTGATTTAATTAGTGGAGGAGGGATAGTAAGGACATCCACAGTACTACCTTTTAACTTTCGATAGGGAGACTATGATAAAATGAGGAAAACAGTTAAGAAAAAACTAAAAGGAGCAGTTGCAAAGGTTAAAGACGTACATCAGGCTTGGCTGTTGTTGAAAAATACTATCTTGGAAGCCCAGACCAGCTGTATTCCACGCTTTAAGAAAAGTGGAAGGAAGTCCAAAAAACTGCCAGCATGCTTTAAAGATGAGGTCAGAGAGGCTACTGTTGCCAAAAAAGCATCTTTCAGGAAATGGAAAAAAGAGCCAAACAACGAAACCTGGAAACAACACAAGCACTGGCAAGTCAAATGCAAAGCATTGATAAGGCAGACAAAGGGAGAATTTGAGAAGAAGCTTGCTGCGAAAGCAAAAACGCGAAGTAAAGACCTTTTCAAGTACATTCGTAGCAAAAAACCTGTGAGAGAGTCAGTTGGTCCATTAGATGATAAAGGGGTTAAAGGAGCACTAAGAGGCGACAAGGCGATAGCGGAGAGACTGAATGAATTCTTTGTTTCAGTCTTTACTGAGGAAGATGTAGCAAATCACCTGGGCCGGATGGTATACATCCAAGGGTGTTGAAAGAACTGAAATATGAGATTGCAGACCTGCTATTAGTAATCTGTGAACTATCATTAAAATCATCTCTAATACCTGAAGATTGGAGGATCGCCAATGTAACACCAATTTTTAAAAAGGGTTCCAGGGGTGAGCTGGAAACTACAGACCGGTGAGCCTGACATCAGTACCGGGGAAAAATGGTAGAAACCATCATAAAGAATAAAATTACTCAGCATGTAGATAGTCATGACCTAATGGGAGACAGCCAACATGGCTTTAGACAAGGAAGATCTTGTCTTACTAATCTGTTATGTTTTTTTGAAGGAGTGAATAATCAGGTGGACAAAGGTGAGTCGGTTGATATTGTGTATCTGGACTTTCAGAAAGCCTTTGACAAGGTCCCTCATGAGAGACTTTTGGCAAAACTAAAGAGTCATGGGATAGGAGGCAGTGTACTATTGTGGATCAGGAACTGGTTAAAAGATAGAAAGCAGAGGGTAGGGCTAAATGGCCAATTTTCCCAATAGAGAAAGGTGAATAGTGGTGTACCCCAGGGATCTGTGCTGGGTCCGCTGCTTTTTGACATATTCATAAATGACCTGGAAAGTGGAATAACGAGTGAGGTTATCAAATTTGCAGATGACACAAAACTATGTAAAGTTGTTAAAACCCAAGAGGATTGTGGAAAACTGCAAGAGGATCTTGATAAATTGGAAGACTGGGCATCAAAATGGCAGATGAAATTTAATGTGGACAAGTGCAAGGTTATGCACCTAGGGAAGAACAACCCAAACTATGGTTACACGATGCAAGGTTCCACATTAGGAACCACCATCCAGGAAAAAGATTTAGGCGTCATTGTGGATACCATGTTAAAACCCTCGGCCCAGTGTGCAGCGGCGGCCAAGAGAGCAAATAGAATGCTAGGTATGATAAGGAAAGGAATGGAAAATAAAACAAAAGATATTATAATGCCTGTGTATCGTTCCATGGTGAGACCGCACCTTGAATATTGTGTGCAATTCTGGTCGCCGTATCTTAAAAAGGATATAGCGATTTTAGAAAAGGTTCAGAGAAGAGCCACCAAAATGGTAAAGGGGATGGAAGGATACTCCTATGAAGAAAGGCTTAAAAGGTTAGGGCTCTTTAACCTGGAAAAGAGACAGCTGAGGGGAGATATGATAAAAGTCTATAAATTAATGAACGGAGTGGAACGGGTAAACGTAGATCGATTGTTTACCTTATCAGAATATAGAAAGACTAGGGGACATGCAATGAAGCTACAGGGTTAATAAACTATTTAAGACTAATAAAGGAAAATATTTTTTCACTCAACGTGTAATCAAACTCTGGAATTTGTTACCAGAGGATGTAGTTAAAGGCTGTTAGTGTAGCTGTGTTTAAAAAAGGTTTGGACAAGTTCCTGGAGGAAAGGTCCATAAACCATTATTAAGAAGGGACCCTGGATATCAATGCTTGAACCAATACAAGCATTGTGGAACCTGTGTCCCTTGGGGAAACTGCTAGGTACATATGACCTAGATTGGCCACTGTTGGAAACAGAATACTGGCCTTGATGGACCTTGGTCTGACCCAGTATGGCATATCTTATGTTCTTATGCCCTGGATGCTTTCCTCCCCCACTGGGTCTGCTATATGCTTTCCTGCCCATTCTACTAATTTCCAAAACATTTTGAAAGCTGCAGGCCTACCAGGGGCACCATGATCCTGATAGCCCTGTTCTGGCCCCAACAGCCATGATTTCTCCTGCTGCTTTGTCTAGCTCAGCATCAGCCTCTTCGTCAAGGATATGCCCCAGACTTGATTTTGTTGAATCAGGGGGCGCTGTTTCATCCCAATGTCCGCATGCTGCACCTGACAGCTTGGATGCAGAGAGGGTAGTCCTTTCCAAACTCAATTTGCCAGATGCTATTAAGGATATCCTCCTGGATTGCTGGAAGGACTCCACGTGCTGCACCTATGCCTTTAAGTAGTGCCAGTTTGCGGTTTAGTGCACTCAGCACTCCCTCAACTTCATTTGTTCGGTGGAATCTCTCCTGTTGTATCTTCTCCACCTCTGCTCTGTGGGTCTCAAAACCAATTCCATTTGTGTCCAACTCTGTGCCATTTTGGCTTCTCATCAGGAGACTGATGGAAAGCCCATTTCCACACATCAATAAACTGAAAATCATACAGAAATTAAAGCCTCTCCTAAGCCAGAATTACTTCTCTATGGCTCTATAAGCCATAGTCACACCACTGTTAGACTACTGCAACTCACTATACCAAGGCCCGCCATCACATATTATTCACCCACTGCTGATGGTCCAGAATACGGCTGCCTGCATTATCACTGGAACAGCTAAATATGACCGCACAACGCTGACATTTGCCCAATTACACTGACTACCAATGAGGAGTTGTGCCAGGTTCAAGGCAACACTTATATATTTAAAGTACTACAAAATGTAACAGCTGAGTCACTCTAGGATCTGATAAAAAGATATCCTGAAAGCCGCCTGATGAGAATAAACTGTAAAAACATATTAGTTACACCAAACGAATAATCCAAAACCAAACAGACCACATCCAACAGGTGACTATCACCATACACATCAAACTTATGGAACTCCCTCCCGAAGAATGTTAGAAATACGAGAGGCACCAAGGACTTCAGGAAAAAGTTGAAGACACTCCTGTATATAGAACATTTTGGTAGCATCACATAGAGCAGTGATGGCTAACCTTTTTGAGCCCGAGTGCCCAAACTGCCGCACAAAACCAAAGAATTTCCTCAAAGTGCCAGCACGTCAATTTGCATAAATATTTGCATAATGCTAACACACTAACTTTTAGTAAACATGTCTCTTAATGAGTGTATGGATAAAGACAGACTAAAAGATTTCTACATTACTATAATCCAGTGCCAACCGCCAGGCACATTAGGAACTACTACAAACACTGCCCATTTAGAACCAATAGCAAACCCGCCGTATCCTAACAGCACTACCAGGACTCACAAAGCACCACACCATACCTATCAAAAGGCAACACTGCAAATATTAAACCAATACATTTCAGACAATAACAATACATGACCTACTGGGGAAAGAGAACAAGTGGCAATGTCAAAAAGGAATTACATAAACAGAATACCTCAGCTCAGTTACACATTTGCAAATGCTCCAGCCACTTTCTTCTGGTTTCTTCATGTTTTCTGCTAACTCTCCATCATCTGCTGTCCATTTGTCCTTTCTTCTCTCTTCTAGTTTTTTTTTCCATTCTCTCTCTCTACATCCGCTTTAACATACTAATCTTTCTCCTTTTGCTCTTTCCTCATTCCTATTTCATCCACTCAAATTTTACCCCTCCATCCTCAATCCCCACTTACTCTCCCAATACCCGGCCAATTGTAGATTTTTTATCCCTCCCACACAAAATATTTTTCCCCTCTCCATTTTACTCTCCCAGCCCCATCCCATTCTAATCCTCCCCCAACATCAGCTCCCTTCTAGTTCCAGCCTCACCCAACATCCATTCCCTTCTAGTCCCTGCATCAGCCCATTTCCAGTCCTAGCCCCCCATCAGCCCATTTCCAGTCCTAGCAACCCCCCAACCCAATACCAGTCCTAGCCCCCCCCCATCAACCCACTTCCAGTCCTAAACCCCCATCACCCCATTTTCAGTTTAAGCCCCCCCTATAACCCATTACCAGTCCTAACCCCCATCACCCCATTTCCAGACAGCCCCCATCAGCCCACAGCCCATTAGCAGTCCTACCCCCCCCCGCCCGCCCGCCCGCCCGCCCATTAGCAGTCCTAACCCCCCCAGCCCATTAGCAGTCCTACCCCCGCCCGCCCATTAGCAGTCCTAACCCCCCCCAGCCCATTAGCAGTCCTAACCCCCCGCCCCGCCCGCCGCCCGCCCATTAGAAGTCCTAACCCCCCCAGCCCCTTAGCAGTCCTAACCCCCCCCCATTAGCAGTCCTAACCCCCCCCGCCCTTTAGCAGTCCTACCCCCCCCCATTAGCAGTCCTAACCCCCCCCCAGCCCATTAGAAGTCCTAACCCCCCCCCCCCCTGGCAAATTTTTTTTAAAAAAAGCAGGCTCTGGCTGCTGCCGCGGCAGATTGCAATGTCCCGCGGGGCCCCCTCCGCCCGCTAAGCCCCTCTGCAAGGACTTTCAGATTCGCGAGGGAGACCATCTCCCTCGCGTCTCTGTTAAGCCTGCAGGGGCTAATGGGAAATTTCCCATCAGTCCCTCGCGTCTAAAGGGGCTGATGGGAAATTTCCCATTAGCCCCTGCGGGCTTAACAGAGACGCGAGGGAGACGCTCTCCCTCGCGAATCTGAAAGCTCTTGCAGAGGGGCTTAGTGGGCGGAGGGGGCCCCGCGGGACGCTGCATTCTGCCCTTGCCGCGTCCGCGGCAGCAGTCAGAGCCAGCTTTTTCTTTTTTTGCGGACCTTCCCGCGTGCCAGCTGCAAGGCCTTCGCGTGCCACAGCTGGCACGCGTGCCATAGGTTCGCCATCGCTGACATAGAGCATCACTGACTGTCCATCCACACCGTCATCATATCCTGAACAATGAACAACATTAAACGAACACAACACACAACCCAAAATGTAAATAAGTTATGCAAATTTTCTGTTAGAGCTTTTATTTTTGTTGAGCGTTCTGCATTCTAAGTGACCCCACCATTTATATAATGTTATAAACAGTTCCTGAGCTGGAGTCCAGTTTAGTCCTCTACATTTGGGTAGTGCACCTCCTCCTGCAGCAAGGAGACTGGACCAATCAACTCTTTAGTACTCTAGCCCGCTTACTGCTGGAACTCCCATCAGCCCTCCAGTGTGTCCAGTCTCCTTGCAGCAGGAGGTGGTGTGAGCCGGGTGCTAGGCTCACTTCTAGGCTTGTTAGCTGTTTCTTTTACCTGTCTATTTTAGTTTCATTTCCTTTCTGTTTATTTGCTTTGCCTGTGCTTCATCGGCTCCTTTAAAAAAAAAAGAAAAAAAGAAAGACACGGGGGCAACCGCGGTGGAGGGGCTGGACCAGCACTGCTCTTCTCCCCCGGTACTCTAACGGCAGCCCAGAGTCAGCAGTAGGCTGTGATCGCTCCCCCAGGACTGTTCGGGGGCAGGATGTGTGTGCTCGCGGGCTTGACGGGTGTTTCTTGCTCTGAGCACAAGTCTAAGCAAACTGGCTGCGGTCCGGCGCTTCAACTGCCCTTCAGCAAACAGGCTCTCTGCTCAGCCCCGTTCCCGGTTTGAGCGGCAGTGTGGGTCTTTTCTTTTTGACGGTTTGCCTGGTAAGTGTCTCCTCTCCAAGTTTAGGGGGGCTTTGCTTTCGTCGGCCTTTTTTTTTCTTTTCTTTCTTTTTCGTTTTTGGCGCCCTTTTTTTCTTCAGCGCGGCTCGATCGCGGTGGCCATTTTGAAGTTGCGCTTTTGGCGTTAAAGGGGATTACAGGATCCCAGTCTTGTTGATTTGGTGGCGCTTTGGATCCCGATCCGGTTTGTGAAATTGCTGAGTGCTTGCTTTGAAAAAAACAAAAAAAACAAAAAAACAAAAACAAAAAGAAAACGAAAACAATCAACCCCGAAGCCTCAGTGCTAGGGCTGGGCGGTGTGGAGATCGCTGCTTTGGGCCCTTTTTATTTCGGTGTGGGCTGCCTTTCTCAGTGGGTATTTTCCTGGGCCACGGGAAGTGTAGGCTGTCCTTCATGTCCTCCATGCCGCAGTGTGTGGTCTGCGGTTCGCGTAGGCAGTCAGTGTCTGCTTCTGGTTTCTGCGGAAGCTGCGCTGCAGTCTCCTCTGAGATGGATCATCGTATGGAAAGCAGTTCTCAGGCAGAGCACTTGGAGTCTGCGTTGTCTGCTGACAGTAATGCTTCTCCGGGGCCTCTGTTGCCGCCTGTTCCTGCTGGCTCTCATGGTCAGGGGTCTGGAGTTTCCGTTGATCCAGGTGACACTTCTTCTGCCCTGACGCATTTCTCTCCGGACTTCGTACTGATTATACATCAGGCGTTCAAATTGGGGCAGTTGGGCAAATGGCCTGAGTCCTTCCCCTCAGCTCCTGTGCCTCTGCCGGCTAGCTCGGACCTGCCTGGACCGGCTTCCAAGTCGGCTAAGAGATCGCGCTCTGTAGACTTAGTGCAAGAGGATTTCGAGGGGCAAGACCTGGTGGTGGATGCTGATCTTGAGGTCAGTGTAGATGACCTTGAAGGGGAAATTCCTGACCCCGAGGATCAGGCTAGGATTGTTCGGGTGTTTCGTAGGGAGGAATTGGTTCCTCTTATTACGGAAGCACTTCAGACGCTCAATCTAACTGCGACGCCTCCGGGGGAGGCCGATGCATTGGAGGATCCTCTTATTCAAGCAGTTCGGGACTCTCAGGTGGTGTTTCCAGTACACCGGGTTGTGGCTCAGATGATACAGACCGAGTGGGACCAACCGGACGCTGGCTTGAAAGGGATCAGGACGATGCATCGTCTCTATCCTTTGGCGGATGGAGATAAGGAGAGGTTTGTCGCCTCGGGTGGACGCAGCAGTATCTGCAGTGACGAAGAAGACCACAATCCCGGTGGAGGGGAGTGCTGCCTTGAAGGACATTCAAGACAAGAAAGTGGACGGTTTATTGAAACAGGCATTCGAAACCAATGCCTTGTCGTTACAGGCTTCTATCTGTGTGGCCTGGATAGCTAGAGCCTCCTTGCGATGGGCTCAGCGCTTGCGTCAGAATTCATCCTTAGATCAGCAAGCGTTGCTCAAGGTCACGCGCTTAGAGTCTGGTTCAGCGTACCTAGCGGATATCCATTATGATTTGATCCGAACGATGGCTAATCGTATGGCTTCGTTGGTGGTAGCGCGCAGATCTATTTGGTTGCGTAACTGGGCAGCCGATCCTTCTTCCAAATCTCGTCTCAGCAAGCTTCCCTTTAAAGGCAGATTGTTGTTCGGGGACGACTTGGATAAGTTGGTGAAGGACTTGGGGGAGTCTAAAGGTGGAAGGCTACCGGAGGACAAGCCCAGGTCGGCTAGAGGATTCCCAGCGCTTCGGGGTTCGTTCCGGGACTTTAGGAGGTTTCGGTCGACCCGCCTTTGGAATTCCCAGCGAGGCAGGTTTGCGTCTAGGACTCAGTCCTTTCGTGGTTTCCGGGAAGCTGGCAGAGGATTTTCGATCGCTTCCTCAGGTGCGACCTCCTCCTTTAGTCGCAAACCGCAATGAAATGAGGCGGGCTCCGGAGGGAGTTCAGGTGATCGGCGGTCGTCTTCGGAACTTTCTTTCCTCTTGGGCCCACATAACTACGGACCGGTGGGTCCTCGAAGTTGTCAGAGACGGTTATGCGTTGGAATTTGCCGTTCCGCCGCGAGATTCCTTTGTCCTGTCTCCCTGCAGGGGGCAGCAGAAGGAACTAGCCATTCGTGTAACTTTGGAGCGTCTATTAGCGCTGGGTGCCGTCATTCCCATTCCAGCGAGCGAGCGCGGCCTCGGTCGTTACTCCATTTATTTCGTGGTGCCAAAGAAGGACGGCTCCTTACGTTGTCAGACGGATGCCTGGGTGAGAACGTTCACAGTCTTGGCAAAGGCATATATTAATATGATTTGCAAGGTATTGTGGGAAATGTAGTCCATTCACACCAGACACAGCCGTTCACAATAATTAGTTGTGCTTGAGTGTAAAGCCAATAAGATATTTATTTATGGGGTTATTTCTCCCAATGCAGATATGCTTGGTAGCACATAAAACAGGATACTTGCTTTCAGTGTTAAACTTAGAAAAACAAAATCAGGAAAACAACAGTTGAACTTGTCAGGCAATCAAATCAAAAGAATAAAGACCTGGTTGGTAACAAAACTGGTCTTTTCTGTAGGCTCTAGCTAATATTTTCTTAGCAGTGCATCAAACAACAAGCAAAACCCACAAAGAAGGGAAAAACTGTTCTTTTCAGGTTAACTTCTTATATCTTCACACATAGACCCAGAAGTGATTTCCTCAGAGCTCACAAGCAATTAGGTAAGGCTCAATTGCTAGCAGTTACCCAGCTGAAACCCCTTAGCTGGCTTGCTTTCTACTGCGTGGCTCAAATCCTACTCAGGAGCTTTTCTGAGTAGATTAAAGAACAAGTTTGTATTTCTTTGTGATGGTTGTTGTACTTTGTAACAGTAAATTACCAAAGGAGTTTAGACAGAGAGCAATCCATGTATTCACAACCTGTATCTATAACCTCTCCCCCTTCTTCAACAATCATGGGTTCAAAATCATGGATTGGCACAGAGGAATTTCTCAATGGAGCACTTTCAGGAGAATACTTGTTTCCCTGCTGTCTTTCAAGGGTATAGCTAGGGCATAGATCAGTGTTCATACCTGAGCTTCCATTGCTGTTAGAGTTCCTCTCTAAATAGCCTGGCCAGTATGTAGTCCAGTTCTTATGTCCAGCCTTCCAATCCAGATCCCTGGACACTGGATCTCTCTTCACATACCTTCTGGCACGGGTCTTAGGGTCCCTTCCACGTGCAGCCGTCTCCCTCACAGGTACCGTCTGGAGATTCCTAGCTCTGCAGCACCATTCCTCTGGCTTTCCCCAGTCCAATGGTGTAAGCTTGCCTTTGGAATGCCTTCCAGTATACGTACTGCTCTGGACTCCTTTAGACCTCCCAAAAGCTTTTCTCTTCTTTCTTCCAAAGGGTTTCTTGCCCTCTCTGTCCGTCCGCTCTGGCTTCTGCTTCTGATGATCCTCCAGATGATGAAGCTGTCCAAGATGAGGATATCCAAGCTGATCAAGACACTGAGGATGATTCTGAGGATAATTCTCTGTAGAATAAACTCTACCTTTATTCAGCTTAGATGAGTGCTCCACCCTAGCAGCTGTGCTGAATCAGGCCCTGCCCTTTGAGATGAGTGCTTGGGGATTACCTCATAGCCCTCTTGATTGAACACACGTTTCCCCCCCTTCAGCTCCTCTAATGGCTGTTGGAAACCTGGTGCATTCTGGGACTGGTAGTCTTTTATGGAAAAATTCTGTTTTCGTATTTCTACCAGAACTGACAGGTTGCTTGTTCAGAGTCACTTCACCTTTTCTATAGCTCCTTCCTGAGCTATGATAAGCTTCCTTATCACAACGTCCTATTCTAGATCTCAAGGGCATGAACCGCTGTATACGGGTACCTCATTTCCACATGGAGACTCTCCGCTCCGTCATCGTCGCAGTGCGGCAGGGAGAGTTTTTTACTTCTCTGGACCTCTCCGAGGCTTATCTGCATATTCCAATCAGGGCCGCACATCAGAAATTTCTCCGGTTCGCGTTTCCCTGGGGTCACTTTCAGTTCCAAGCATTGCCTTTCGGCCTGGCCACAGCGCCTCACATTTTCACCAAGGTGATAGTGGTGGTAGCGGCGGCCTTGCGAAAAGATGGAGTTCTGGTCCACCCCTATCTCGACGATTGGTTGATAAGAGCGAAGTCAGCGGAGGAGAGCTTGCAGGACACGGACAAAGAAGTGCGTCTCCTGCAGAGTCTCGGCTGGGTAATCAATGTGCAAAAGAGCCACCTGGTACCAACTCAGCATCTCGAATATCTGGGAGTTTGCTTCGACACGTCCGCGGGGGTGGTGTCTCTGCCGGATCGCCGGGCACGAGGGTTACGTCAGCTGGTGCGTTTTTTCTTGGTGAGCCCCGCTCCGTCAGCATGGTGGTATCTCCGATTGTTGGGAACCATGGCATCGACTCTGGAAGTTGTTCCGTTGGCCCGGTTCCATATGCGGCCTCTTCAGCGTGCTCTGTTACGTCGTTGGTCCAATCAGTCGGATTCTCTCAATCGCCGGTTGTTGTGTCCCAGCCAGGTTCAGATAGCGTTACGATGGTGGCTGTGCCCGCAGTCTCTTCGGGCGGGAGCTCCCTTGGAACAACCAATTTGGTTACCGGTCATCACGGATGCGAGTCTCTCCTGCTGGGGATCCCACTGTCAGGGGCGTTTTGCACAAGGGACGTGGTCTCAGCAGGAGGCTTTGTGGTCGATCAACCGTCTCGAGCTGCGAGCAGTGCGACTAGCGCTGGAAGCCTTCGAGTCGTCGGTTCGGAGTTGAGCGGTTCATGTTCTGTCGTACAACGCAGCGGCGGTGGCATATGTCAACCAGCAGGGGGGCACAGGAAGTGTTGCCATGGAAGTCGAGGCGGATGCGCTGTTCGTTTGGGTGGAGAGGCGACTCCTGGCCATTTCGGCAGCGCATATCGCCGGAACAGACAATGTGATGGCGGATTTTCTGAGTCGGGTGCGCGTGGACGCCGGAGACTGGGAGTTGCACCCGCAGATGTTTGCTCAAATAGTTAACCGGTGGGGTCCGCCCATAATGGATCTCATGGCAACTTTCCGATCGGCAAAGACGAGTCATTTCTTCAGCAGGTGGCGAGAGCGCATGTCCGAAGGCATCGATGCACTTCTCCAGCCGTGGCCCGAGTTCGAGCTTCTGTATGTCTTCCCGCCGTGGGCTCTGATTGGAAGGGTAGTTCAACGCATCGAAGCCCACCGCGGAAAGGTCTTGTTGGTGGCGCCGGATTGGCCCCGTCGGCCTTGGTACGCGGATATGGTGCGGCTGCTCGACGGCGTGCCTTGGCGGTTTCCTCCCCTGGTAGATCTTCTAGTGCAGGGGCCCCTGCACATGCCTCAGGTGGATCGGTTTTCGCTTGCGGTATGGCCATTGAAAGGGCTCGGTTGAGAAGGAAAGGGTATTCCCCGGCAGTTATTTCTACTCTGCTGTGTGTGTGGAAGTCTTCTACATCCCTTACTTATGTTCGCGTTTGGCGAATAATTGAGGATTCGTGTTCCCGGCATGCCGTGCGGGCAGCGACTTCTTCAGTAGCGGTCATTCTTAGTTTTTTGCAAGACGGGTTTGACAAGGGCCTTTCCGCGAGTTCTTTGAAGGTTCAGGTTGCGGCTCTGGCGTGCTATCGGGTCAAGATTCAGGACGTCCCTCTTGCGGCGCATGTGGACATTCGGCGGTTTCTGAAGGCTGTGTTCCGGTTGCGCCCCTCTCGCAGGGTTACCTTACCACCCTGGGATTTGAACCTGGTGCTGCAGGCGTTGGTTCGGGAGCCTTTTGAACCCCTCCGCCATGCCTCGGTTAAGGATTTGACGTTGAAGACGGTTTTTCTCGTTGCCATTTGCTCGGCGCGGCGTATTTCCGAACTTCAGGCGCTTTCTTGTAGAGCTCCCTTTTTGTCCTTTTTTCGAGATCGGGTGGTTTTGCGGACAGTTCCCTCCTTTCTGCCTAAAGTAATTTCCCCTTTTCACGTGAATCAGTCAGTGGTGTTGCCAGTTTTTTCCCCAGAGGCGTCTAAGGAGTCCGACACCGCTCTCCATAAGTTAGATGTGCGACGGATTCTGCGTCAGTATCTGAAAGTGTCCGCGGCCTTTCGAAAGTTGGATCGCTTGTTCGTGCTGTTTGGTGGAGCTCGAATAGGGGAAGCGGCGGCGAAGGCCTCCATTTCTCGGTGGATTAAGGAAGCTATCGCGTCGGCGTATATTCTGCAGGGGAAAGCTGTTCCCTTGGGTTTGCGAGCTCATTCCACTAGAGCACAAGCCACGTCTTGGGCGGAACATAGCCTGGTTCCGCCGCTGGAGATTTGCAGGGCGGCGACATGGTCCTCTCTCCATGCCTTTAGTAAACATTACCGTTTGGATGTGGCGGCGGCTCGGGATACTTGTTTTGGGTCGGCGGTCTTGCGCACCGCGTGCCAAGATCCCCCCCGATGTTAACTGCTCTGGTACATCCCGGATGTAGAGGACTAAACTGGACTCCCGCTCAGGAAATAGAAATTACACTTACCTGGTAATTGAAGTTCCTGGAGGGTCCAGTTTAGTCCTCATTCCCGCCCGGAAGTTGCTGTATCTACTGTGTCTGGGCGGCGCGCTATGTCCGTTCTAAGATGCTGTCGGTTAGTTTTCGATTTTTCAGAGAATACCATCAAAAAAAAATAAATAAATAAAAAATAAAAAAAAACAATGGACAACGCCCCGTGGGTTTTTCTTCCTTCGAGTTTGTTCTGGGTCTTGTTATTCATCAGCTTGCTGTGCTGACTGCCGGTTTTCGGTACCGGGGACAGAAGCAAGGTGCAGAGTTTGAGCCCTCTCGTTTGGGGAGGGGGTCATGTAGCTCATTAAGGGGTGCTTTTTGCTGTTCTATACCTTTTCTTTAATCTGTTTCTTTCTTGAGTCTGCTTTGTTACTAGTTCACTGGAGGGCTGATGGGAGTTCCAGCAGTAAGCGGGCTAGAGTACTAAAGAGTTGATTGGTCCAGTCTCCTTGCTGCAGGAGGAGGTGCACTACCCGGATGTAGAGGACTAAACTGGACCCTCCAGGAACTTCAATTACCAGGTAAGTGTAATTTATATTTTGATTTGAGTGTCAATCACTTGTTACAATGTAAATAGTTAAGAGCTCAAATGTAAACCACCTTGGTTTAAAGAAAAGGCGGTATATAAATAAATAAATCCATTGGTAGCCGTCTTCCTGCAAGGCCTTCTCTTGAATAAACCACCGATCCGGCCCACGCCTGTCGCTTGGGACCTTTAGCGTGGTTCTTTCTCAGCTTCTCAAGCCGCCCTTTGAGCCTCCCACAAGTTCTGTCTTGGAAGTGTACTTTCCTAGTTGCACTCACCTCGGCTCGCTGGGTCAGCAAACTACAGGCCTTTGCGGCACATGCTCCTTATACATGTTTTTACCATGAATGTGGCCCTGAGAAAGCATCCGTGTTTCCTCCCAAAAGTTGTCTCCTTTCCATCTCAACCAGTCAGTCATTCTTCCAAACTTTTTTCCCAGGCCACATGCATTTCGGGCTGAGACTGTGCTTCATATCCTAGATTGCAAATGAGATTTATTATCTTGACAAAAACAGGTTACACTGGAAATCCTTGCAATTTTTTATTTATTTTGGCCCTGACTTGGTCTTCCCGTGACTAAACGTACACTTCCTTTTTGGATGCATAATTTCCAGGAACAAGCAGGAATGTAGTCTTCACATATGGGGTGACATCAATACCAATGAAGCCTGCATGGGAAAGCTCCCCAGCGTCCAATAGGAAAGCTCTTGGGAGCATCCCACTGCGCCAGCGTAGCTGCCTTTTTAGCTCTCCCTCCTTAGTTGTTTGTTTTCCGCAGAGCTGACAAAATGCAATTCCTGTCACCGCAGAAAATGTGATTTTTTTTCTTATTTTTTTTGTGGTCGCGTCTGCCTTCCCATCGATGCTGATACCGACCCTGTTGGTGCTTTCTATCTTTCTAAAAAAAAAAAAAAAAAAAGAGGTTCTTCAGTGAAGAAAAACTTTCTTCCTTTGGTCGCATTGATGCCATCTTAGGCTTAGGCCTTTTCTTTTTCTCAGAATGGAAAAACCAGCAAGTGGTTTTAAGAAGTGTTCCAAATGAGGCAGTACTATTTCGGCCACTGATACCCATTACTGGTGTCTGAAGTGCTTAAGACCAGATCACCAACCATCAGAATGTCCTTTTTGTAGGAAGATGACAAAGAGAGGCCTACAGAACTGAGCTGCTAAACTCTGCACCTTCTTTGCAACCAATACGATGTCTGTAGCATCGACGTCATCGAGAGCTTCATCTTCCTCGCAGGGATCTCAGGTAGCAAAACCTAGGTCTTCACTGAAGACTAGCCAGCCCTCCAAGGGTAGATCTCCTTCTAAGCATTGAGATACCTTGAATGTTGCCCTGGAGGGGGATACACTGGCCAAACAACCCCGGCGGGAGGTCCTTTGCTCCAAAGCCTTAGTGGGATCCCAGGATGCTCCTGAGGCCTCTACCTCCAGAGAGCTCCTGGTGCCATGCTCAGGGATCGTGGCCCGCAACTCCTGTACTGATACCCAAGCATCGGCAAGCTCCATGGATCAATGTATTGTAGCCATCAAGCAGAGCTTAGCGGCCTTACTGGCGGCTTCCGTACCGGTAAAGCCTTTACAGTCGATTCCTCAGGCATCGGTCCCAACTACGGAACCGAAAGAGCCTGCATCGACATTTTTACCTCTTACCATGCTATAGCCCATGCCGGCCCTCGGCCAACTTTGACCAGTATTGAGTGCATGCAGAGTGCAAACACCCTGCCCATCGATACTTTGAGTCTTCTGACTTTGATTCATCAGATGACAAATTGGCCGTTACCTGGGAAATAAGAACTCTCCCGGAGGACCCTTCTCTATCCCCATAATGTCACATGTCCCCTCCGGAGGACATGTCTTATCAAGACTTTATTCGCGATGTGGCTCGGAGTCTGTCCATAACGGTGACTTCGGAGAACGAACCTAGGGCTGAAGAGCTTGAAATCCTTCAATACCCCGCAGCCCCTAAAGGAGGCTGCTACTCTCCCTATTCATTGAATACTTCACGACCTTATGCTTCGTATGTGGGAGACACCCCTAACTATCTCTCCAAATACTCGACATCTCGATACTATGTACCGGGTACCAGACTGTCCCAATTTCCCGAAGATGCAATTAACACACCATTCCATGGTGGTGGAATCTGCAATGCGTCGAATAAAAAGTGCTAAGACACGTTCCTCGAACCCTCCAGGACAGGATTGAGAACCTTCGACACTTTTGGTCGTCAGTGTTTTCAGGCCTCCATGTTATTGGCCAGAATCAGTTCCTACATATTCTATATGGGTATGTTCCTTAGGAAGGTGGCTAAGGATTTGGAGTTGATGGCTCCTCTTCTCCCTGATGACAAGAGAGCTGATTATCTCACCCTTGTGAAACATGCCCAAAATGTTTCAAAATTTGTTAACAGGGCAACTTTCGACTGTTTTGAATGCATCAGCAGAACTTCAGCTATATGCATTGGTGCATGCAGGATTGCTTGGCTCCAAGCATCTGATCTTGAACAGTGGGTTCAAGATAAACTGGGTAATATACCTTGCACGGGTGAAAACCTTTTTGACAAGGACTGTCAGGATAAAGCTTCTCAGCTAGGATCTTAATAGACTCCACTCTTAATAGACTGTCTAGATCAGGGGTGGGCAATTCCGGTCCTGGAGGGCCGCAGACCAGTCAGGTTTTCATGATGTCCCTAATGAATATTCATGGACCTATTTCCATACAATGCAAGGTAGTGGATGCAAATGGATCTAATGAATATTCATTAGGGACATCATGAAAACCTGACTGGTCTGCGGCCCTCCAGAACTGGAATTGCCCACCCCTGATCTAGACAGTCTATTAAGAGTGGAGTCTATTAAGATCCTAGCTGAGAAGCTTTATCCTGACAGTCCTTGTCAAAAAGGTTTTCACCCCTGGCCCACCCCTGGTCTAGATCTACTGCCAACCCAGCTAAGAAAAAGACATCAAAGAAACCTTTTTTCAATAAGAAAAAGAAGTACTACCCTTCATACACCCCTGTGGTGCACTGTCCCATCCATGCTCCCCAGAAGGGGCAGCAGCAACCAAAACAGCAGAGAGAGGCTCGGACTCCCAGATCTCAGCCACCCCAGCAGACTCAACCTCCGAAGGGTCTTTCTCCTTTTTGGAGAACATAGCCGTCTGGCCTCTGGAGATTTCAGATTCCATCCGCATTCCCGGCAGACTGTCACTATGCCCACAGGTGGCATCTCATAACATCAGAGCACTGGACTCTCTCCTTAGTTCAGGAAGGGTACAAACTTCATTTCCGAAGTGTATCCCCCAGTCTCCTCCAAGAGAGTTCTGTTCAGGGTGTAGTAGAGGAGGTGCCACTCTCCCAGCAAGGTCCGGACTTTTAGTCTCCTTACTTCCTCATTCCAAAGAAGACAGGAGGATGCAGGCCTGTTCTGGATCTCAGAGAACTGAACAAGTATCTACTTCGGGAGAAATTCAAGATGATGTCCCTAGGTACTCTTCTCCCCTATCTCCAGAGTCAGGATTGGCTCTGTTCTCTAGATCTAAAGGACGCATATACTCACATTCTTATTCACGCAGAACACAGAAGGTTCCTGCGTTTCCTGTTCCAGGGGAAACATTATCAATACAGAGGTCCTGCCTTATGGCCTCGCCTCTGCCCCTAAGGACTCTAGGGATATTTGTCTTCCCCTACTTAGAAGATAGGCTCATTTGAGCAAGCACATCTCTAGAGGCCAATCTTCCCCTCTAGCGCACCATGCAGGTGCTGCAACACTTGGGATTTGTAATAAATCTTCCAAAGTCCCAATTCATTCCATCTCAAACTCTAGAGTTCATAGGGGCTCTCCTAGACACTCAACAGTCAAGGACTTTTCTGCCCCAAGCCCGCTTTGCTCGACTCATTTAGCTTGCATCTCAAGCATGCCTCAAGACCTTTATCACTACTCGAGAAATGCTGCAACTTATGGGCCTTACTGTACATGTTCCATACGCTCATCTGCATATGTGTGCAGATCAATGGACCCTGGCTTTCCAGTGGTCTCAGGCATCCGGTCACCTGGGAGACAGAACAATGCTCTCTACATGTCTCATCTCGTCTCTCCAGTGGTAGCATTTCTCAGAACACTTTCTTGTATCGTTACCTTTTCAAATGCCTCCACAATAATGTACCCTGACCAGGGATGCCTCCAAATTGGCCTGGGGAGCTCATCTGGACAATCTCTTCCGTCAGGGGCTTTGGTTTCATCAGGAGTCACAACTCCACATAAATCTGCTGGAACACAGAGCCATCCACAATGCTCTCAGGGTGTTCCAGGACCACCTTCATTTCCGTACTGTTCTAGTCCAGACGGACAATCAGGTAGCCATGTTCTACTTGAACAAGCAGGCTCTTGGACGCTTTGCAACGAAGCCCTACACCTGTGGTCCTTCACCATACAGCATCAGATTCACCTACTTGTGGTGTATCTTCTAGGGGAATAGAATCTCTTGGTGGACAAATTCAATCGAGTCCTGCTACCCCACGAGTGGTCTCTCCATGCGGACAAGGTTGCTCACATTTTTCAGATCTGGGGAACCCCAGACATAGACCTGTTCTCATAAGTCCTCAGAATGCCAGACTTCCCCGCTTCTGCTCTAGTACACCTGATCAGGACAACCAGTGGGTAGATGCCTTTCACTTTCACTGGGGTCAAGGCTTCCTATATGCCTCCCATTTCCCTCATCCCCAAAACTCTTTGCAAACTCCAGAGAGACAGGAGCTACATGATTCTTCCATGACAAACGTAGTATCCTCTGCTTCTACATCTCTATCAAGTTCAACCAGTAGATTTGGGGTCTGCTCCAGATCTCCTCTTACAGGAGGACAGAACACTGCTGCATCCCAATCCACAGTCCCTACATCTTACAGCATGGCTGCTGAAGGCATAGCCTTCCAGGACATCAGTCTCTCTGAACAGGTGAAAGCTATCCTTTTAGCTTCTAGAAAACCTTCCACAAGGCACTCCTACACCTTCAAGTGGTGTAGATTCTCTCTCTGGTGTTCGGAAAGGGATCTTAACCTCCTTCTCAACTCCGGTGGATGCATTATTTGAATATCCTCTCCACCTCTCTTCTTCTGGACTCAAAACCAATTCGGTAAGAGTCCACCTAAGTGCAATTGCGACTTCTCACATGCCCTTAGATGGTCAACCCATCTCTTCTCAGCCACTTGTAGCATACTTCATGAGAGGTATTCTATTAACTAAGCCTCTCATTAAGCCACCCCCAGTGGCATGGGATCTCAATGTTGTTTTTAGGACAGCTTATGAAGCCGCCCTTTGAACCTCTAGCCACTACTTCTCTGAAGTTTCTCATTTGGAAGGTCACCTTCCTTATTGCCCTCACTTTAGCAAGACGCATTAGTGAGCTTAAGACTTTGGTGGCTGATCCTCCTTATACACGATTCCACCATGATAAGGTAGTCCTTAGGACTCATCCTCACTTTATGCCAAAGGTGGTCTCGCCCTTCCACTTAAACCAGTCAGTTTACCTCCCCTTTTTTTTTCCCTAGACCTCATTTCTCTAGGGCAGAAGTAACCCTTCACACTCTGGATTGCAAACGTGCTTTGGCTTTTTATCTCCAGAGAGCTCGGGAGCACAGAAAAGCTTCCCAACTTTTCATCGCTTTTGACTCGAATCACCTAGGACTACCAGTATCCAAGCGAACTCTCTCCAGATGGATAGCAGATTGTATCTCCTTTGCTTACGAGAGTGCAGGACTCTCTCTTGAGGGTCATGTCACTGCACATAATGTTCGGACAATGGCTACCTGCATGGCAAATCTACGCTCTGTAGTGAGTGATGAGATATGCAAGGCAGCAACCTGGTCCTCTGTCCATACATTTGCTGCTCACTATTGCCTGGACAAGGGCTCCAGCATCTGTTCTCCAGCATCTGTTTCAGACTTAGATCAACTCCTACCCCCTGTCCCGGGTTTCGATACCAGACATCCTTGGAGGATATATGACCTACTACTTAGGTCTGTGTTCCACAGCTCACTCTGAGGTCACCTCTCTGGTATCTCCAAGCTAGGGAGTCCCATATGTGAAGACTACATGTCTGCTTTTTCCTGGAGATAGCATAATTACTCACCTGTAATAGGTGATCTCCAGGAACAGCAGGAATTGAGTCTTCACAACCCACCCTCCTCCCCTAGGAGTTGTACTTTTCTTCTCCTTCTCTCCTTTTATCTCACCTACAAACTGAACTGAGGAGGGAGACCTAGAAAAGTGGGAAGGCAGCTACGCATGCGCAATGGGATGCTCCCAAATGCTTTTCTATTGGATGCTGGGGAGCGTTCCCGCACGGGCTCCGTTGGTAGCGACATCACCCCATATGTGAAGACTAAATTTAGTCCCCCTACCAGCAGATGTTGGAGACAGAGAAATAAAAAAAAACTACCAGCAGCCTGATTGGCTCTTCCCTGGTAATATGTAGATGAACCCAGTAGAGGGTGCTCCAGTTTTTCTCTGTCTCCAGCAGATGTAGGGGTTTAACTTTTTTCTCTCTGATTATTTTTATTATTTTCTACTTGCAGTAATTTTGCTGGATGCACCCAGGGCACACTTGAGCTGCCTCTCTGGGTTTCCCAGCTACATTTTGTGGGACAGATTGAGGTTGAACTCCTGGTCAGGAGGACCATGTGAGGTTCCCTCTCTGTCAGGGGAGAAAACTGGCTTCAGCTCATGAGGACCTGAGCAGCCGGTCATCGGGGGAGCCTGCAGCTTATCGGCAGCCTTACAACAGTTCCTGCCTGCTGCCTGTTTTAGGTCAGCCTTGGCTCTTTAGCACTCTGTTCCAGCGCAGTGAGTAGAAAAGTCAACAATCCTCCTCCTTCCCCCCCCTCCCGATTTTAATCGGGACACCGTCAGGGCAATCTCTGTCCGCTTGGAGAGTTTTCTCTTCATGCCTTTACTGCCCTAGCTCTCCGTTTGATTAATTTTATGTTTTACCATGTTTTCACAGTGTTTGAAGTGATTTTATGTTGGCGGTTTTAATAGCGGCGGCCATTTTGTTTTGGCGTTTTTTTGCTGCACAGCTCCGGTTTTGGCGGGCTTTGTGAGGAAACTTTATGTTCTTAATTTCTGTCTTCCCTGCTAGTTTTCAACTGTCTGGTCCCTTTCAACTCCTATTTTTGACTTGTTTAATTTTTTTCTGTTCACTGGGGATCGCAGTCAGCTGTGCTTTGCCTGTGAGATGCCTTCCCTTCAGCAATGCATGATCTACACAAAGAAGCATAAGGATTTGAGGGATGGCATTTGTGCTGCATGTCTTGCTCATCCTGGAGAGACTTCGGCGACACTAGCCAAGGGAGCTCAGGACAGAAGCAGTCCTGCTACACGTCTTCAGCTGCTAGAGGAACCCAGAGAGCTTCCCCGGCAAGAGAGTCTCTCTCTCCTCCTCTCTTAACTCCTCCTGCTATGGAGTCTTTCAGGCAGCAGGAGCCGATACATGCCTCAGATACCCAGTTTACTCTCTTTAGACAAGCCTGGGATCTTTGACAGGCTAATTCTCTCAGTAACACAGTGGATGCCCTGACTCAAATCCCTTAGTCTTCTGGCTCTGGATCCCGCAAGTGCTCTAGAGAAGAGGACATGTCCAAGGTGGATGCACGGTCACCTAAAGAGGTCTCATGGGCTACTACAGCTTGGCCAAAAGCACCAGAGGAAGGGCTGTCTTCGTGGGACGACAGCGAGAGCCTTTCGGACCGGGAGGATGGGGAATGGTCCCCATCAGAGTTTTCTGCGGAGGGCCAAAGCGAGATACAGGACATATGCTTGTTTCGCAAAGAGGAATTGCCGGCCCTAATTATGCAGGTGGTCGAAGCCCTACAATTGGCGGATCAGCAGAATCAGCAGAATCCTCAGCCTTCTGCCATTCCCCAGCCAGACCGATATTACAAGGCATTTGCAAGCCATCTAGAGCTTTTCCATTCCCGGCGGAGCTACAACAAATGGTGTCTCGAAAATGGGACTCTCCGGATATTCCCCTCCGTACAGCCCGCCGCCTAGGTCAACTTTATCTCTGGGCAGCGCCCGACTTGGAAAAGTGGCTGACATACCCCAAAGGTGGATGCCCTTGTGACCGGAGTAATGAAGCACACCACCATTCCAGTGGAGGCTGTTGCAGCACTTCGTGATCAACAGGATAGGAAAGTTGAGAGCCTTCTCAAGACTGCCTTTTCGGCTTCTTCATCATCTCTCCAGGCCTCTGTTTGCAGTGGTCTAGCGGCCTGAGCTCTTCTGCGCTGGATTAAACGTCTGCCAGAGGATCCAGCTCTGACTCGTCTGGAATCGGTCACAGCTTTTTTGGCATATGCCTTTTACGGTCTCTTGCGCCTCTTGGCTAGATCGGTGGAGGTGGTCACAGTTTCTCGCAGATGGCTCTGGCTTCGCCAATGGTCAGCTGACTCTGCATCTAAAGCACCCCTATCTAGGCTTCCTTTCAGGGGAAAGCTTCTCTTTGGGGAGGACTTAGACAAATTGGTCAAAGACCTAGGGGAGGTTCGACCCTAACGTCTTCCAGAAGATAAGCCTAAATTTGCTACTAGGTGTTCCTCCCATCGATATTTGTCTACTTCGCAGCGCACCTCTATATATTACGACACTCATCGCTACCGTCCTGGGAAGCCCTCCGCCTCTTCGACAACTGGACGTTTTGGTCAGAGGGCACAGTCCTTTCGGGGTGCCCGCAAGGGAGCCGAGTCCTACTCGGGGCCTTCCAAGTTCTCTGGCCCCGTGAGATCTTCCCACTGACTGGCCGGACAGTCCACCCCAGGAGCCTTTTCTGGAGGTCGGCCCATCCGGAGAGACTCCTCCGGTGGGTGGACGTTTGGCTCTGTTTTCTCGTCAATGGTCTCTCGTTACTCTGGATCAACATAGTCTCCCGGGTTGCATTTTCGAATGCTCCCGATCCATTCCCGATGCGTTTGTCGTCTCACCCGTGGGTAGATCCCTGAAGAGAAGGGTGATTCGCTCCACCGTGCGCCACCTCCTCCTTCTGAGGGTTATTTGACCAGTCCCTCGAGCAGAGAGAGGCTGTGGTCGTTACTCCACTTATTTTGTGGTTCCCAAGCAAAATAGGTCCTTCCGCCTAATTCTGGATCTCAAGGGCGTAAATCGATGTCTACGGGTACCACGATTCCGAATGGAGATGCTTCACTCAGTGATCCAGGCGGTATGCAGTGGCGAGTTTCTCACCTCTCTAGATCTTGCAGAAGCTTACTTCCACATTCCCATCAGAGACGACCAGCAGCGTCTCCTATGGTTTGCAGTACTGGGTCAGCACTTCCAGTTTTGTGCAGTGCCCTTCAGCTTGGCCTCGGCTCCGTGCACCTTTTCCAAGGTTATGGTAGTGGTCGCAGCAGCTCTGCGCAAATGGGGAATCCGAGTGCATCATTACCTGGACGACTGGTTGATTTGGGCAGACTTCCCTTTGGAAGCGCGTCAAGCAGTAGCTCAAGTAGTTTTTTCCTCGAGAATCTCGGATGGGTGGTGAAATATGTCCAAGAGCCATCTTCATCCGTCCCAGTAACTAGAGTTTCTAGGAGCCTGCTTCGACCCCGTGCAGGGGAAAGTCTTCTTGACATGCGAGTGGTTTTGCAAATTCACGGGCTTTCTTCATTTGTTTCTTCTTCAGACAGCTCTGAGGGTCTGGGATTACCTTCAAGTCCTGGGGTCCATGGCGGCCAGAGCGCACATGAGAGAGCTTCAGAGGTCTCTCCTTTCATGCTGGTCACCTGTGTCTGAAGTCTACGACATCTGGCTTCCGCTCCTCCCGGAGACTCGACGCAGCCTCCAGTGGTGGCTGGCCCTGTCATCTCCTCAGGGGTGTTTCCCTAGAGAACCCTCGTTTGGTCCTAGTAACAACAGATACGAGTCTCTACGGGTGGGGTGCTCTCTGCCAGCAGCAGTTGATGCAGGTTACTTGGTCGATTCACGAAGCGCACTGGTCCATAAATTGACTGGAAGCACGAGCGGTTCACCTCGCCCTAAGACATTTTCTGCCTCTTCTCAAAGACTAGGTGGTATGAGTTCTGTGCGACAATGCAACAACAGTGACATATATCAACCACCAGGGCGGCACCAAGTCCCCTAGGTGTAGCCAGGGAAATGTCCCTTCTCCTTCCCTGAGCAGAGGCACATCTGCAGACTCTTTCGGCACAGCATATCGCTGGGGTGGACAACTTTCAGGCCGATTTCCTCAGCTGACATGCTCTCGATCCTGGAAAATGGGAGCTAGCCCCTTGGGCGTTTCAGAAGATTTTGTGAGCATGGGGGCAACCGGTAATGGATCTAATGGCGACATCAGCGAATACTGAGGTACCGGAATTTTTCATTCGCAGGAGGGAGTTTCAGTCCTCCGGATTGGATGCCCTGGCTCAACCATGGCCACAGGAGGCTCTTCTGTATATCTTTCCCCCATGGATACTAATTGGCAAAGTGCTTCGGAGAGTTCTCGCACACCGGGGGAGAGTGATCCTAATAGCTCTGGACTGGCCTCGGAGACCCTGGTATGTGGACCTCATCTGTTTAACACGAGTCCCACCACTGCCCCTTGGGTCTTGCCGTTGGCTGTTACGTCAGGGTCCAATTGTGATGGACGATCCGGCTCCTTACTCGCTTAAGGCCTGGCTCTTGAACGCCGCTGCCTAAGCAAGAAGGGTTACTCGAGTCGCGTGTTCACAACCTTTCTGAAGGCGCACTGCCCGTCTACTTCACTAGCGTATTCCCGCGTTTGGCAAGTCTTCGAGTCCTGGTGCGCGCAGCACCGTATCTCTCCTTGGAGGTCGGGAATCCCGAATATCTTTACCTTCCTCCAGGACAGCCTGGATAAAGGTTTAGCCTTGGGGTCTCTTTGGGTTCAAGTAGTGGCATTAACTTGTTTCAGAGGCCCTGTTGGGGGTCGCTCTTTAGCCTCCCATGGGGATGTGTTCATTTCCTTAAAGCATCTAAGGTAGTCCCACCACCAGTTCACCCTCCTGTGACAACATGGGATCTGTCCCTCGTCCTAAAAGCCTTGATGCAGGCGCCTTTTGAGCTGCTTAAACACATCACGTTGAGAGATTTGACGCTTAAGGCAGTGTTTCTAGTAGCGATAACTTTGGCACGAAGGGTATCCGAAATGCAAGCACTTTCATGCAGGGATCCCTATCTTGCCTTCTCGAAAGAAGGAGTTTTCTTGTGTACTGTTCTTTCGTTCCTTCCAAAAGTACTTACGCCTTTTCATATCAATGAGCCATTTTTCCTACCCAGTGCACGGGCGAGAATAAGGGACTTCATTCTCTGGATCTTGGCAGGATCCTTCGTAGGTATCTTCGGATGACAAATCCTTTCCGTACCTCTGATC
The DNA here is from genome assembly GCA_033557465.1 of Ichthyophis bannanicus. Taxonomy (NCBI): domain Eukaryota; kingdom Metazoa; phylum Chordata; class Amphibia; order Gymnophiona; family Ichthyophiidae; genus Ichthyophis; species Ichthyophis bannanicus. The sequence continues at coordinate 282,926,822 of CM066035.1, forward strand.
ACCTTTTCATGCCTTTTGTGGGACTCCGTCAGGGTCAAGCTGCTTCCAAACGCACGGTCTCTCACTGGTTGCGGTTAGCAATTGAATCTGCATACACTCTTAAGGGAAAATCTGTCCCTCTCTGTTTTTGGGCACACTCTACACGGGTGCAAGCTACATCTTTGGCGGAGCGCTCTCACGTTCATCCTCTTGATATCTTCAGGGCGGCCACTTGGTCCTCCCTGTCCACTTTTGTACGTCATTATCAGCTCAATATTCAATCTCGGGAAGAGGCGCAGTTTGGGGCAAATGTTGTCTCAACGGCCTTATCTTCCAACCCAAAGAGCAGTTAGCTTGGGGACTTCCCATTTGTCTGGACTGGTCTAGCAGGATGTACTGGAAGGGGAAATTTTCACTTACCATTACTTTCCTTTCCTGGAATCCTGCTAGACCAGTCCAGGATCCTCCCTATTCTGGATATCTGGTTCAGAGGTGTATTGCGGAGGAGCCAAGACTTTGCAGCGGAGCATTATCGCCTCTTGTACATAGTATGGTTTCTATTTTCCTTAGTTTTTGGTTCATGGTTACATCTATTTGAGTATGGCTTTTTACAGTACTGGAACGCCCTCTACTGGGTTTAGCTACATATTACCAGGGAACAGCCAATCAGGCTGCTGTTAGTTTTTTCTATTTCCCTGTCTCCAACATCTGCTGGTAGGGCGACTAAACCCGCTTTTCTGGACTGGTTTAGCAGGATTCCAGGAAAGGAAATTAACGGTAAGTGAAAATTTCCCTCCTTTGCAGATGCTCAGGCGTGTCTAGCGTTGGAGGATAATGTTACCGCTCACAATGTCTGGGCCATGGCCACATCTGTAGCCCACTTACACTTTGTCTCTATTGCGGAGATCTGCCGGGCTGCCATATGGTCCTCAATTCATACCTTTGCAGCTCATTACTACCTGGACAAGGACTCTTGTAAGTACAGTGACTTTGGCCAAGACCTACTCCGGCACTTTTTTGGGACTTAGCTCCACCTCCGGTCCTATGTCTGTCCAGGCTACCGGCATTGTCTCGATTAGGGTATACCGGGGATTCCGAGTCTTTAGATCCCCTGGACTCCCCATGTTGTCCTTCAGTGCTTTTTTTTCCCTTTTGCAGTGGGCCCTACTCCTCGCTGTTTTTCCGGTAGCCTGGAACTGGGGCGTTCCATATGTGTGAAGACTGATTTCCTGCTTGTTACTAAAGATAGTGAAGTTACTTACCAGTAGCAGGTGATCTCCGGGAACAACAGTAATCAATCCGTACAACCAGCCCTCCTTTTCAAGAGGTTGTAGTTTTCCTTTGCTGTGAACCTTACTGTAGAGAATCCTCTTGGAAGGTGGGAAGGCATGCACGGAGCGATGCTCCCAAAGGCTTCCTATTGGAAGCTGGGGAGTGTTTCCCCATAGGCTCCATTGGAGGACATCACCCATATGTGAAGACCAATTCCTGCTGTCCCTGAAGATCATCTGCTACAGGTGAGTAACTACGCCTTGTCCAAACCAGTTCTAGAGTATTTCCTACCAGTCTTATTCTCAGGTTATCTACACTGAATGTCCCTGGGACAGACCTGCATGTACTGCCTTCATGGCAAACCTATCTTAATCATATTTACTGTATAGATCCTGAACACCTGACTGGATAAATCAGTGTTTTGTAAGCTAGTCCTGGTATACCCCCAGGCACTGTTCCCTCTAAGCTGTGCGCGTGTGCGCGCGCACACGCCTCACCGAGCAAACGCACATACTTTACAACAGAGCGCACAAAAATTACGGTTCTGATTCTGATAGAAAACAACACAGACGTCTTAAAATTTAAAAGTTGTGATTGTAATTACTAGAAATTTTCCGCTTCATTTCGTAATCGTCTATTTTCATTTAATTTGATTAAAATCAATGTGGTGTACATACTATATTCTGACCTGTAGTCAAATTTTAAAGTATATAACTACGAGTGTCGTCATGTGGCGCACAAAAATTTAACCTTCCTTCAAAAGCTGCACAGCTGATATTTTATGCGCACACAACCTACAGAAAATTAGAGGGAACATTGCCCCCAGGCCATCTGTTTTTTAGGATATCCGCAGTGAATATGCATGAAGCAGATTTTCCATGCATTGGAGGTAATACATGCAAATCTATTTCGTGCATATTCATTGTGACTTTCCTGAAAACCAGATTGGCTAGGAGGGTACACCAGGACTGGTTTGAGAAACATGGTGCTAAAGAATACTTCAGGAGTAGCCCTGAGTTTTGAGATTCCCTTCTCTTGACTATCACGGATCTTTCTCTCGCTTTCCCCCATCTACTCATTGCCAGGGATTTCAATTTACACTTGGACTCGCCCACTTCAACCAGGGATCTCTCTACTACAGGATCTATCCCTCGTGCAACATGTTCCTTTCCCTACTCATCAGGCCGGGCACACCCTGGACCTATTCCTAACATCATCCTCTTCCTCTCTTGCACTTTCTAATCTTTCCTCTATGCCTCTCCCTTGGACAGACCATGTCTGCCTCTCTGTCTTGTGCTCTCATTCACAGGGGCCTCACTCTTCCTCCCCCTCCTCCTTCTACCCCTCTTCCTCCGCGGCTTTCCCGTGCCCTTTCATCTCTCACCATCCATCAATTTCCCACAGCAACCGAACTTCTACCCTCTGACTTTTCCCTCCTCTCTCCCAACTCCCAAGCTACCCTCTGGTCAACAGCTCTTTCAGCTGCTCTTGACCGTATTGCCCCTCTGCACCCTCAGCCGTCCCGCCGCCGCCCCCCCACGCATCCCTGGTATCATGGGGGTCTACGGCTCTTACGCACGCAGCTTCACAGAGCAGAGCGACTGTGGCATAAGAGTCCTTCACCCACCTCACTTACATTCTTTAAATCTAGTTACTCCCACTACCGCTCTTCCGTCCATCTCGCCAAATGCACATTTTTCTCTAATGCCATTCTGAATGCCCCAAATCAGACTCGGCACCTTTATTCCACCCTCCGGTCTCTTACCTCCCTTCACTCCCCAGCCTCAGCTCTTCCAGTCCCTCCCTCTCCTCAGCCTTCCCTTCTAGCTGCCTGCTTCAGCAATAAGATCTCCTCTTTGAGAGCTTCTTTACCTTCCTGCCCTGCTCCGATTCTCTCTCCTCCCCCTTCTGCCTCTCCCCCGCCCATTTCTCAAACCTCCCACTGTTGGGCATCCTTCTCACTGATCACTCCCCCTGAACTTCACCTTCTCATCTCTTCCTCAAAGAAGACTTCCTGCTCTCTAGATCCCATTCCTTCCTCCTGGCTTCTGGAATCCTCACTGTTTCTCCTTCGATATAGTCTTACTATGTTTAACTCCAGTCTTTCTACAGGGTCCTTCCCCCACTCCTGGAAACATGCCTTAATTCGCCCCCTCCTTAAAAACCCTTCACTTGATCCATTGGTTCCCGCCCACTACCGTCCTGTCTCCAACCTTCCCTTTCTCTCAAAGCTCCTAGAGAAATTCGTCTTTGCACAACTTTCACATCACCTTGATTCCACCAATTTTCTTCACCCTCGTCAATCAGCTTTCCGTCAGGGTCACAGTGTCGAAACTATTCTTCTTGCCTTTATTAACGCACTGCATGTAGCTCATGATCGTGGTGATATTTCGGTGGCGGTTGCACTTGATCTTTCTGCTGCTTTTGATCTAGTTGACCACTCCCTCCTTCTTCTTCATTTACGGGAAGCGGGTCTCTGTAGTACTGTTCACCGCTGGTTCCACTCTTTTCTTTCCTCTCGTTCATGTGCAGTTCTGTCACCTTCCTCCTCTACCCCTCCCTCGGACTCCTTCCCTCTTTCCTGTGGGGTTCCTCAGGGTTCTGTCCTGGCTCCCCTTCTTTTCAACCTTTTCTTAGCCCCCTTAGCCCTCTTAATTCAACAGTCCGGATTATCTGCCTTTCTCTATGCTGACGACATTATTCTGCTTCATCACACCTCCCCTTCCTGTCCCGACCTTTCCGCATTAAACTCCTGTCTTTCCTCTGTGGCTGATTGGTTGACTCGTAATTGTCTTCACCTTAATCTCACCAAGACTATTGCTATCTGGTTCTCTCACAACAGCCCACCCCCCACACTGGCCCCTTCCTTCTCTGGCTCTCCTGTTCCTTTAGTCTCCTCCTTTCGTTATCTTGGGGTTCACTTTGATTCTGACCTATCTTTCCATGCTCATATATCACATGTCACCAAATTCTCCTTCTTCTTCCTCCGACAAATCCGTGCAGTTTGCCCCTTCTTTTCCCCTTCAGCTCTCACCACTCTGCTGCTATCTTTGGTTATATCACGGGTTGATTTCGCAAACTCAATCTTTGTCGGCCTTTCTAAATCCCAACAGTCCCGCTTACAACAGATTCAGAACACTGCTGCCCGTCTGGTCACCCATTCTTCCCCCCGTGATCACATAACACCCCTACTATTTCGTCTTCATTGGTTGCCCTTTCCCCACCGTGCTCATTTCAAGCTGCTTATCCTGGTTCATAAAGCCCTTCATACAGGCATCCCTCAATACTTAACTGACCTTCTTTCCTTTCACTCTCCTAGGTACACCCCTCGCTCCTTCCACCTTAACCGCCTCACTCTTCCCTCCCCTTCCCGTGCCCACCTACAATCTACTTGTTCTTCTGCTTTCTTTTTTGCTGGCCCCGCCCTCTGGAATTCCCTCCCCTCCTCACTCCGCCTGGAACCTCATCACCCCACTTTTAAACAGAACCTGAAAACCCACCTCTTTTCCCTGGCGTTTGATGTCCCCTCTCCCTTCGTGTGAATCCCACTTGCCCTGTCCTCTGCTTTCCTCGTGTTTGTTCTCCTTTATGTTTTGGTCTTGTCTCTCCTGTTTTATTGCTTTTCTATCAAGAATTTGTATTTCCTTTCCATTTCGTTGGCTTTGTCCTTCTTTTAAATTTGGTTTTATTGTACACCGCTTTGCCTACCACTGAAAGGCGGTTTTTATCAAATGAAATAAAACATCTTTATCTTTATCTTTATTAAAACACTTGATAAACCGCCCAGGCCGAAGCATCAGGGCGGTGTACAATCATAAAAAAGCGACGGCTGCCGAGAAAGGAAAGAAAGAAAAGAACGCCAAAAAATAATAGGACAGAAAGAGAAATAGCGAAGAATAGAAAGAAGGCAAAAAATATAGTAAAACAGTAAAACAATAAAATGTTAAAAACAATAGATAATAGAGGAAGTGGGGAGGAGGAGGTAGAGGAGGAAGGTGACAGAACTGCACATGAACGAGAGGAAAGAAAAGAGTGGAACCAGCGATGAACAGTACTACAGAGACCCGCTTCCCGTAAATGAAGAAGAAGGAGGGAGTGGTCAACTAGATCAAAAGCAGCAGAAAGATCAAGTGCAACCGCCACCGAGATATCACCACGATCATGAGCTACATAAACATAAACATAACACTGATGTAGTCAGTTGGGGTAAGGAAATAGTTCAGCCTAAAAGCATATTCATTGACAAAAATGGGAAGGGAGAAGGATCAGCAGTAATTGAAAAAAAGAATTTTAGCTATAATTTTAGAGCAGTTGGTTTTCCACTATTGGAAAATACACACGCTACCAACAACAGAAATAGGTAATGAGATTGGAGAAGTGATGGAATAAAAAATGAATCTGCAGAATGAGAGGGAGAACACAGCTTGTAGGCAGGGTAGAGAGACAAAAGGAGAAGTATATAAGAGGAAAACATGCAGATCATGTCTAATGGAATTTTTTCACAGACACTCTGCATGTTGTGTGTGTGTGTGTCTTACCTACAAGGGAAAAGTGAGGAGTGGTTTGAATGCAGCAGTATCCAGATATTTTGTTGGTTTGGAAAGAATAATAAAATGAGATTAAATCTGATAATATATCAAACCTGTAAATGTCACTGTCAACAAATTTTGTTGCTTGCATTCATTAAATACTCCTGTATGATGATCTTTCTGTTAATTTTCCACAGGCGTAAGGTTGAAATCATGCACACCCACAGTCTTTTTACTCTTCTTGGAGAGAGGCTAATGCTCCATACAAACACCTTGACTATAACAACATACAACACTCTTTATGAGGTATCAAATCTATAAATAATGTTTTATTCTTAATGCATATCTTACTGTTAAAAGAAAATATTGATGTTTAAAACTGCTGTATTTATTATAAATAAGTTGTATTAATAACACAGGTACACTACCAAAAAACTGCCTCCAGTTTTGCAACTGATTCCTATAGATTTTGGGGTGCTGAATTCAGGAAAAATAGCCAAAATGTTCCATCACGTCACGTTTTCTTGCAAAATTAGATTTCTTACCCATATAAGGAATGTTCACATAATTTCTTTTTAGCCGACTGCAGTTTATTTTCTTGGCCCAAAATAGAGGTTGTAATGGTTAACTAACTAGAAACACTCCCTCATGATATTTTAGAGTGTTTGTATTCATTTTATACATTAACAGGACAATTGGGAGGCGGGGGGCTAAATCCAGTACTCGCGCTGGCGCATGTTCTTTCCTGTTCGCCTCGCCTCGTTCGCTCGCTCAAACACGGTGGTTGCGACATGAACGTTCCTGTCAAATTTCAGTTTCTTGCAAGTTCATTATTACCTTTTGTTTGCTCAGTCGTAATCCAGCTTTATTCCGAAGTGGTTCACTACAGTTGTAGTTTGCAGTGCTGTGTATTTGTGATGGCTCACAGAGCCAAAGGTTGCGTCAACTCTCCGGACAGTTTTTGTTTTATTTGTGGGGAATATACCGTGAAAAAGCGGCAGAGGAACATTTCTGCATTTATTAAAAAAGTATATTTCGCCTATTTCGGTTTGAAGTTAGGCGATCAAGACAAACCGTGGGCTCCTCACAAAGTGTGCAAGACATGTGAGGAAGATCTACGCTTATGGATGAAAGGTAAAAAACAAGCATTTCGTTTTGGAATACCTATGATGTGGCGTGAACAAAGAGACCACAGCAGTGACTGCTATTTTTGCTCTTGCATTGTGAAGGGATACAACTTAAAAAATAAGAACGTAATAAGTTACCCCAACCTTCCCTCAGCAATTAGGCCTATGCCTCATAGCAACGAAGTACCTGTGCCTGAACCACCAAAATCTTTGGATCATATTTGTGTGGACGGTTCTGATCATGATGAGACTCATCAGATGGCTTTTCCCGATGAGTCCAGTACTTCCGAGTTTGAAACTGAACCAGATCCGAAACCTGAACTTTTCTCTCAAGCTGAATTGAATGATTTAGTCCGGGATTTAGGACTCCCAAAAGATGCTGCCCAACTGCTAGGTTCTCGGCTTAAACAGAAAAATCTATTGTCACCAGGAACAACTTTTTATTGGTACCGCAACCGCGAGACACAATTTTTGAAGTATTTCAGCAAAGAGGAAGATTTGGTATTTTGCAACGATATATACGGAGTGATGGAAAAGTTTAAACTCAAGTATGATCCTGCTGAATGGCGGCTGTTCATTGATTCGTCAAAAGACAGCATAAAAGGTGTTCTTCTTCATAATGGCAACACATTCGCTTCAGTTCCTATTGCTCACTCTGTTATTCTCCAAGAAAAATACAAGAATTTGGCCCTGATTCTTCAGAAGATTCGTTATGATGAGCATAAGTGGATGATTTGTGGAGATTTTAAAATTCTATCCATGCTATTAGGGCAGCAATCCGGTTTCACCAAATATCCCTGCTTCCTTTGCTTGTGGGATAGCCGGGCCCGCGACCTACACTGGGGGAAAAAAGACTGGCCAATTCGGGAGTATTTGAGACCCGGTGAGAAAAATGTTCTTCATGAGAGCTTGGTACCTCGTGATAAAATCCTATTACCACCTCTCCACATTAAGTTGGGTCTCATTAAGCAATTCATCAAGTCCCTTCCAAAAGATGTGAGTGCTTTCGGTACCTTTGCTCAAAGTTCCCCCGACTTTCTGAAGCAAAGCTAAAGGAAGGAGTGTTTGTTGGCCCTGATATAAGGAAACTCATTTCAGATGGAGCATTCGCTGAAACGATGTCTGAGAAGGAAAAAGAAGCCTGGGATTCCTTCAAGGATGTTGTTCTCAAATTCTTGGGGAACAGGCGGGATGAGAACTATAAGGATATTGTTGCCAGGATGCTGAATGCCTTCAAAGAACAAGGCTGTAACATGAGCCTGAAAGTCTCCATTTCTTGCACTCCCATGTGAACTACTTTCCCGAAAACTTGGGGGCGTACAGTGAAGAACAAGGTGAAAGGTTTCACCAGGACATCAAGGACGCAGAGAGAAGGTACCAAGGAAGATGGAACACCACTATGATGGCTGATTTCTGCTGGTTGCTGCTGCGGGAAACCCCAGATGAAAATACGCCAAGCAGCGCACCAAGAGAAGCATTCGGGGGAAGAAGAAACGGGCCCACCAGGAGATTGATTGACCCAAGAATGACTTTAAAATCTAAACTGTGTTGACAAATATCGTGTTTTTACTAAACTTTGAAATAAAAATTTGCTAGTTATTACCACAGTGTCGGATCTCATTTATTAGAATTTTATTTTCACACCATCGGGTGTTTGTCTTCATGTATTGCAATGGTGCGGTTTGCGTTTTCTATTCTTACATACATACCTGTACAACATTTTTTGCACATTTCTTTGCTTTGCTTTGTGTCTAACCTCGCTCTTATATGCTCAATGTTTGTGCACATGTATGTGGCTGTTTTAAGTGCAGACAATTTTGCTACCATCACAGTGTGTTTTGTTGACATTACTCTATTCTTATGTGCTGCCTTGTTACAATTTTCTTTATTCTTATTTGAATAACTACTAAACAATTAGTATAAAGAATTCATCCAAGAAACTTTTATCTCGATCGCACTCAATCTGAAACGTTCACCTCAAACTGCTAACCCAATGTAGCAAAAATCTGTACGTGATGGAGCAAATTGGTTACCAGATTTGGATTCAGCGCACCAAAAAACGTAAAAATCAATCGAAACATTAGAGGCAGTTTAAAAAAAATTTTTTTAGTGTACCTGTGTAATTATTAATTTTAATTTCTAAGCCACCCTTTTTTATTTCTTTATTTATTTTTTCAAACAAAATACAAACAAAAGAGAAAACCAAATACAGTAAATCAAAATACACAATTATTCTCTGGAACATGAGATAAGCAAAGGCTGATCACAGCCCACTCCACCCTGTCCCTCCCATTATCATGCGATCATCAGGGGCCATATAAGAGAAACATAAAACATCTGCAAGCCTATTAGGCCTGCAAGGGCTAAAGAAGGGCAAGCACTCCACTACAGAAGAAATAAGGAGATTTGTCTAATAACCCCTTACTGTACCTCACACTGTGCTTTAAAGATACAATTCTACAGGAGTTTCCACTCAAGAAAAGAGGAGGATGTAAGGGAACTACCACACCATAATGTTTGCGCATAAATGTAGCATAGGCACAAGTGTATCAACCAAGCTCTGTTGTATGTTTCCATTTAGAAATAACGGAATATAGGGCAACTCCCAACATGGAGTCAATTTAGACTGACAATCCCTTTGTAACGACAAGATGCCAATTGCTAATTGAAAAATGACCCCAGACCAGGAGAGAGTGGCCCAGTATCCCAGTACCACCCTGATATGGCTCCATATTGAAACCCAAGAAGACTGAATGTTAGGACAGTCACCCTGCCAGGAAGAAAGATTCTAGGAGAAAGGATTACTTAATCTTTCTTCTAGTTCAAGCCATATTGAATGTATGCCTACGGCCCCCTCCACCCATCGTGAACCTTGCTTTGGCAGAAAGCCACAGTGCTAGGCCTGAAAATCAGGGAAAATCATCCCCCCTTACTCTTATTAAGACCCAAGCTTCCAAAGAACAAATCTAGGCGGTTATTTCTCTATGGAAGCGGAACTAGAATCCTATCACTTTTATGATATACTTTACTTGTAAGGAAGACTGGAAACATTCCTATTATATAATTCACTTTAGGAGTGATAGACATATTTATATCTTCAAGATGACCCCACCAAGAAAACAGACCGACGACCACATTGCTGTATATTATTAAAGCTCGTTGAGTCAAATAGGGTAAATGAGATTACAGCATGATCAGAGCTGTGAGCCGCGTGGATAGTTGACTCATTAATTCTAGAACAAAGTCCCTTGGAAGCTAGGAAAAATCAAAATACGTAATATTTAAAAAAAACATGGGGAATAAAACTTTCCTCACTAAGATGGCTACCCCATTATTCATTATGATGGACAGCTGATAAACCCTTAAAGAGTAGGGCTTATATATCTAATTTCAACGACTTCTTTGCATTCAAGTGTGTCTCCTGCAGCAGTAAGAGGTCAGCACTTTCTTTCCTACCATTCAGAAGAAACATTCCTCTTAATGGAATTGTTAATGTCCTTAACATTCAGTTAAACAATCTTAAAGGAAAGCATATTGACAATATAGCTCTGAATTAACAGTCATATGTTACAGAAACAGACCAATTTGTAGCATTTAGTTTTACATTGTAGAACAACTTCTTAAGCACCTTCAAAGTGTGGCTGCATCTATAGCCCAGAGAAAAGAAAAAAAAAGAAAACCAACCAAGGAGACACATTTTACCCCGGCCCCATCATATGATTATACAAATGAGAACACCTAATTCTGAAAAAATTCCCCAAAACCACCTAAACCCAGGGAGGCTATATAACACACAAAACTTAACGGGTGAGCCCACCAGGAGAAGACAGACATGGAGAGCACAATGACCCAACACTTCCATACTTCTATAGCACTCAGAATATTGCGTCTTGCTCACCTTCCTTAATAAGAGTAAAGATAATGTCCTACAAAAGAGACAGAATGAATGTCCCAGTATATAACAAAGTTACATGATTAAATATCGCTTCTGCGTGGATAAGTCGCCTTTACATGACCTCAAACCATTCAAACGCCCATGATAGCAAGCGCCATAGAACTGTAGCAAGTAGAAGTTGCAAGATGACCTTCACCACATCACCGCCGACTCCTTATCCTCAAAAAATGTACATAGCTCCCCGGGATCATCAAAAGTCTTGGTCTAGTTATGCAGCGTGACCCTCATGCGGGCAGGATATAGCAGTCCAAAACGGGCCTTCAGTTGAACCAAGCATGGACGCAACACCAAAAGACTCTTTCTCTGATCCACCGTCGCCTTTGCGAAGTCCAGGAAAAACAGGAGTTTGTCCCTGATATTCCAAGGTTGAAAGTGCTCTGGTTGCTCCCATTATTTGCAATACTTGTTGAAAATGTAAAATTTTCAAGATGATTGGATGTGGACGCTTGCCTGTGACCACGGACTGAGTAGGCACTGTTTGGGTGCGCTCAGTCTCGAATGGCATAGTGAACTGCAACTTTAACACACCTGGAATCATGGCCTGCAAAAAGGATACAATGTCAGGACCCTCTGCTCCCTAAGAAACTCCTAGTATTCTTATGTTATTCCTCAGAGAGCGATTATTACCATCTTCCACCTCTTTGCAATGAACGTATCGACTTGGCCTGCTTCTCAATGGCCTCAAGCCTCTCCCCATGTGATGCCACCACATTCTCTACCTTCTCCAAACGAGCTGTATTTGACTCCAAAGAATATCTCAAAGCATTGATATCTTCCTGCATTGCACATAGCAATTCTCCATTAGCTTTGACCAATGCTTTGACTGCCCGAATCTCAGCCAGGATCTCCTGCGAGGTCTCAGGACAATCTCGGATGACCGCCATCTTGTGAGGTGAGAGAGGTTCCGTCTTGGTTCTCTTTGCACTAGCATTTTGAGATACTTGGTAATCCAGCCGCATCTGTTTGGGGCCCGACATATCCGGGATCGAATGGTATCAAAGTAGGTAGGAACTATTTGATTAAAGATTGTAGAAGTCAGGATTCTTGTCTCTTGCCCTCCGGAGCACAGCTCTTACACGTCCATCTTGACCAGAGACCAGGTTCCACCCCCTCTAAACCACCCTTTTGAAAATTTCCACCCATAGTGGTGTACAACATCAAACAAAATATGCACAATGCCCCACAATCAAAATAGCCCTTGCCTCTCAACACATCTTTCCCATACACCTGCAGAATCACCAACACATCAACCTACCTCTTCCCCCCAAAAGCTTTCAAAAACAAACAGTTTTAAAGTTTTCTGAGACTTAGGGATATCATAATGAGGGCGCAACTTACGCAGAAGTTTATTCCAGAAAACCAGAGCCTGGACGGAAAAGGTCCAATTTTGATGGACCAAATGCCACATCACCTTATACGATGACTCCACCAGAAGCTTCTCCTCTTGTGACCGCAAGGACCGATTTGGAACATAAAAACTCAACTTATCCAAAAGAAAAGAGGAAGCCATACCATGCAAGATTTTAAATACCAATAACATGCAAGATTTTAAATACCAATAACCAGAACTTTAAACTCAACCTTAAAACCTCACTGTCAGCTAATGGAGTTCCCTCAAAACTGAGGTGACATGAACATTCCTCTGAAGTCCCTTAATCTGCATCAGCTGAAAAAGCATGAAATCCTTCTGGGCAAAACCCAGGAACAGCCCATTACAATAATCTGATCTGGGCATCATCAGTGCACAAATTACTGCTCCTAAATTGACCGCATTCAGGTAAAGGCGAAGCTGTCTAATCCATCAGAGCAAAATAAGCAATGACAGGACTACCTTCCGATACTCAATTGGGAATCCAGCTGTACATCTAAATCACAACATTCGAATCGCACCACCTCCATAACATTAGTACCTAAGGATGCCTGTTGCCCCTGCCCCTACCCCTTGCCATCTGCAAATAGTAACAGTTCCATTTTGGGAATAACTCCTATTTATCTAACCGATGGCAACAGGTAAAGATTGACGAAAAAACATCAGACCCATTCCTGCAAGATCAAGGAGTACCGCAAGGCTCCTCACTTTCAGCATTAATGTTTAACATTTATATGCAACCTATTTGTGACCTCATCCGTTCTTTTAAAGTCACCTGCTTAGCCTAGGCAGACGACATTCTACTATACATGCCATTCTCCTTCAACCATCCTGATTTCACTCCACTGATACAATGCTTCCTAGCAGTAGAAGACTGGCTCCTCACACAGAACCTAAGAATCAACCACAGTAAGACCGATGTTATGTTTATCACGAAGAACCAAAACTTCACACCCCCTTCTACATTAAAGATAAAGGACAAGGAATTGACAGTAAAACCTACTATACGATACCTAGGCATCACCCTTGACCAGCGTCTCAATATGAAAACTCACATAAAAAATATAACGAAACTTATATACCACAAGATACGTACACTACGCCACATACGACCTCTACTAGAACCTACAGATTTCAGAACCATCTTCCAAGCCTTAGTGATGCCACATCTAGATTTTGCAAATGCAATCTTATACGGGCTCCCTCAAGCTACTTTAAATCCTCTCCAATTAGCGATGAACACCGCCGCCAGAGTGCTTGAAGGAATATCTAAGTCAGACCACATAACTCCAATCCTGATAAAGCTCCACTGGCTACCAATCAATGCAAGAATACAATACAAAATCATAATCACCACCTTCAAAGCCTTAAACAACCAAGCACCCTCAACCATCACTAACCTACTACACACCCAAGCCCTCAACAGAGCCAGAAGAACATCAGCAATAAATACCCTAATCGTCCCGAAAATAACAGTCAAATACACCAAGGAAACATCTAAAAGAGCTTTCAGCATTCATGCCCCAGTAACATGGAATACCCTTCCACCAGAATTGAGAGCCATAACCAGTCTAACACAATTCAGGAAAAGCCTTAAGCACTACCTATTCCTAAGTTATTTTCCAGTATAAACCTTCCAAGAAAAATAGTCACACCATGTTCAGCTCTAGTGAATTTTGACTGCGTTTAATGTATATAGTTCGTTGTATATGATTGATAAAGACTACCCTGTTTCTTCCAAGTTTTCAAATCCCTGTTACATGTAAAATGTACTACAGTTATCCTGTATGTATATGTTTTTGTTCCATGTGAACCGCGCTGATGACAATAGTGCGGTATATAAGAAATATTAAATAAATAAAATAAAAATAAATATGTAACAAGGCCAAGGAACCAGACCCATCCTGTCAATAAGGACAAGTGGTTTCGCAAAGATGTATCCTAGTCCTGCATCCCATCTGACAAAGGGATCAAGACTTGGCCATCATCAGCATAAACATAAAAGAGCATGCCCGCATAGCTCTACAAAGAGGAACTAAAAATACATTAAATAAATATGTTGAGAGTATGGCTCCCTGCTGGCCCCCAACTGAAAGAGGAAAAAGTAGTAGACGCTTCCTCTCTCATTTGAACAACCTGAAGCCGGGAGTCCAAATAAGAGGCAAACGAGGATAGCATCTTCCCCCTTATCCCCACGTGAGACAAACAATCCAACAAAAGACCATGTTGGACTGTGCAGAAGCAGCCAAAACATCTAGCAACAACAACAATGCAGTCTTATCCTTATTTCGAAGATGTAAGAACATAAGATATGCCATACTGGATCAGACCAAGGTTCATCAAGCCCAGTATCCCGTTTCCAGCAGTGGCCAGTCTAGGTCATAAGTACCTAGCAGTTTCCCCAAAAGACACAGGTTCCATAATGCTTGTATTGGATCAAGCAGTGATATCCTGGGTCCCTTTTAATAATGGTTTATGGACCTTTCCTCCAGGAACTTGTCCAAACCTTTTTTAAACCCAACTACACTAGCAGCTTTTACTACATCCTCCGGTAACAAATTCCAGAGTTTGATTACACGTTGAGTGAAAAAATATTTTCTCTTATTAGTCTTAAATAGGTTACCCTGTAGCTTCACTGCATATCCCCTAGTCTTTCTATATTTTAATGGTGTAAACAATCGATCTACATTTACCCATTCCAATCCATTCATTACTTTATAGACTTCTAGCATATCTCCTCTCAGCCGTTTCTTTTCCAGGTTGAAGAGCCCTAACATTTTTAGCCTCTCTTCATCCTCTACCATTTTGTTGGCTCTTCTCTGTACCCTTTCTAATAATGCTATATCCTTTTTAAGATACGGTAACCAGAATTGCACACAATATTCAAGGTGCGGTCGCGCCATGGAACGATACAGAGCCATTATAATATTGTTTGTTTTATTCTCCATTCCTTTTCTGATGATATCTAGCATTCTATTTGCTCACTGAGTGGGGGGTTTCAACATGTTATCGACGATGATGCCTAGATCTTTTTCCTGGGTGGTGGTTCCTAATGTGGAACCTTGCATCGTGTAACTATAGTTTGGCTATCATCCGTTAATGACATCAACAAGGTCTCTGTGCTACCATAATGATGAAACCCAACCTGACAAGCATCCAAAACTTGATACTTATCCAAAGCCCCCCCCCCCCCCCAACTGATTAGCCACTGCTTTCTCATTCAATTTACTCAAAAAGGGGACATTTTATACCGGCTGTAATTTGACAGCACCTCCATGTCGGCAGAAGCCCCCTTAAACATCAGAGAAGCAAATGCTGTTTTCAAATCCTGTGAAAAGGTAGGGTTTTTTTTCTAAGTGGTCACAATGGCCTTCTGAGCAAAATACTAAATTGCAACATCTCTGTTTTGTGTTTTCCTTTCCCTAACATTTACCAATTTATGTGGATAAAAATGTTATACTGTGTTAAATAACAGCTGTTTAGAGGACCTTTGCATACTTTCTTTGCATGTTTTTTTAGTCTGGCCCAAGCTGAAATTGTCATCAAAAATAATTATGGAGTGAGGAATTGACAAGATGGCAGCATAATCTGTGAACTTTGGTAGGAGATGAACTAAATCTTTGCTGTCTTCTTAAGCCTTAGTAGAACAGAGCTGGCTATGTCGACCAAAATTGCTCGAGTGACCTTAAATCTTTCTTTCAATTGAGTAGCAAAAACTCAGTGGCAGATGCATATGGTGAAGCCAAGCATGCCAAGGAGAACATCCCTGGTTCCCCTTTGGCGCTTCAGCAATGTGAAGCAGTTATCAATGAGTGCTTAGAAGAGCTGAAATGAGAGCAATGTTGATGGAAATTAAGTGATAGCTCAAGGCCATAATTAGCCTGGTTGCAAGTGAGGTGAGAGACTTGTTGTTGGAACTGAGGCATGACAACATTGACCTGGGAAAATGGGTGGAGGAAGTAGAGCATGGGTGAAGGCTCAGGAGAAAGTGGTGGTGCAGGTTAGTCTTCAGCCAGATAAAATCAATGCAAGATTCAAAGCAAGCAAGCATATGGAGAACCGCACAGGCCACAATATCATCAGATTGAAAAGTGTACCAGAGGGGGAGAAATATACTGATGTCGAAGAGATGGCCCACTGAGGGTTTCAGCTGATTTTATAAAAGGTGGAATCCTTCAAAGGAGATGGGAGAGATTTTGATCGAAAGAGCACAAAGGACCCTGGTCAGCAGAAAGCTAAATTCCTCCAGATCTTTGTAGTCTGCTGTATCATTTCCCTGTTAAGGAAAGGCTAACTAATCTCTATGAGAGCACAGGAGGTTCTCATCTTGTACAGTTATAAAATTGAAAGATATGGAGATTACTCCAGGAACAAGCATGAAGTCAGTCCTCACACATTGGTGATGTCGGTGCCGATGGAGCCCCCGCAGAATCATCTCCCCAGCTTTCAAAGAAATCCTTTGGGAGATGCTACCATGCATGCGCGGTCCCCTTCCTGCCCAAGGGTGCCATCTTACTCAGCCCTACAGACGTTCATCTCTTTTCCATGAAAAAGTGTTGCTTTCCTCGTGCACGTCTGTATATCATCCGGTTAGCACCAGTCCCTTTCCCGCCTCCGAGCCCCGTCGCCTCGGCTTCAGGACTCGGAACCTGTTTAGTTTGTTTTTTTCCATCCAGCAGGGTTTTGAGCTTTTTCTAACCGCTGACCGTGTCAAAGGTCTTTGACCTCACTGCGATCCTTTTTGCCCCAATGGCCACTGGGTTTAAGACGTGTGATCAGTGCTCGAAGAACATGTCCCTTACCGACACACATGATTGTTGCCTCAGGTTCTAGGTGCCAACCATGACCCAGAGGCATGCTCTCTGTACAAAAAGATGCCCACTAAGGCCATCCAGAGTCGCTGGCAGAAGCAGGATGACATCTTCCACAGGTCAGATTCAGCCCCGGTATCCCCGGTAGCTGCGTGCTCTAAGGCTCCGCACGGATCCTTGGAGTCTTGTAAAGCCCCTGCGGTGCCCGAGTAGGCACGCGGACACTCTGAAAAGAGTTCCCCAGAGCAAGAGGGTAAGAAAAGAAGACATTCTGGAGGACCTCTTCTTGGGAAGCAGACATGCATGGCAAGTCCCGTGCATGATCCCACAGCCCTCGGAGGGTTTCCGAGGACTTTGAGCAGGAGAGACTGGCCAAGGTACGCAGGACAGACACCGAGGCCTCCAGCAGCAGATCTCGGACACCCGAGGCCCATCCCATGGAAAACTCCCTCTCCTTGCTGACACTTGAACTGCTCACCCCGGCATTGGCGTCGAAGGCTGCAACACTGAATGGGAAGCCAGGATGATAGTGTTGGAACACAGTTTTTCTGCATTCATTGCCTCACAGCAAGCATTGATGCCCGACCCTGCCGGCCCTCATGCTGAGACCACAGGGACATTGACACCGAGGACTCCCCAGGCTGCCGAAAAGATCCTCGAGAGCCCCATGCCTCGAGCCGATCCTCGGCGATGGTCTTGATCCTGCTCCTAGTCCTCGGGAGCAAGATCCTCTCTGGCAAACGCTTCTGGCTCCAGCCAAGCACTAGCCGTCGTTCATCGACAACTGGATCCAATGACGCCTTTAGAGCTGTCGGGCCTAGAGTCCTCAGCAGACTACTCAGACTGGGAATCCGAAGACGAGATCTCCCCGGAGACACGAGCTCACCTTGACCTCCCCTCGTATCCGTCCCAGCCAGCATTGAGGCTCCGGACACCGCCCAAGGACACTTCATTCCTCGAGTTTGTCTGGGACATGGCAAAGGCATTGTCCCTCCTCACGGAGTCGGAAGAGGACTCTCGTACGTAGGAACTCAAAATCCTCTAATATGAGGCCCCACGCAAGGAGACCCTTTCAGTCTGTATCCCCTCCATCCTCAGATGCTTCCTTCTCTGAATGTGGGAAACACTGGATTCTGTGCTGATTGTTAGCTTATGCCTGCACACTATATACCGGGCCCAGTGAGGACCAGGCTTCCGGAAGGTGCAACTCCATCATACCTCCATGGTGGTCGAATCAGCTATGCGTCAACAGAAAAGCCAGAAAACTCACTCTTCGGTGACTCCGGGCAGGGAGTCCTGTGGCCTGGACGCCCTCTGGCGTAAATTTCACCAGAACTTGATGCTGGCTTGTTGCAAACAAGGGTATCATCTGTATATCGGCATGTATCTCCAAGATCTAACCAAGGAACTAGAGGGTTTCTCAGCGGGTCTCAGCAGGAACCACCTCTAGCACTTCCAGACCCTCATGAAGTCTGTCGGGGAGTGCTCGAAGTATTTGTTTCGAGCGGCCTACAACGGCTTCAAGTCTAACATGAGGCTGGCCGCATCGGTGCTCATCGC
The DNA here is from genome assembly GCA_033557465.1 of Ichthyophis bannanicus. Lineage (NCBI taxonomy): Eukaryota > Metazoa > Chordata > Amphibia > Gymnophiona > Ichthyophiidae > Ichthyophis > Ichthyophis bannanicus. The sequence continues at coordinate 282,945,424 of CM066035.1, forward strand.
CAGGCCTGCTTCCAGGCCTCGAACTTTGAGCAATGGGTCCAGGAAAAATTCCTTGACATCCCTTGCCTTAGTGAAAACCTCGTCGGCAAGCCAATGGAGGAGGACAAGGTGGTGGAGATAGAGACCGAGTATGTCACCAGAACTAGACTCTCCAGGAAGACCTACACTTTTCCCAATAAGAAACCATTGGGGAAAAGGCCTCCCTTCCACCGGAAAGGCCAGTCTTACCGAGGCTATCCCCCATTCCAGGCCCCTCAGGCCCTCCAGCAGGGTCATCAGGGCAAGGGAGCAGGCCAGGGCCCACGCAAGCCTAAGGGCCCCAAGCCTCAGACACCAGCTTCAGCCCAGACTGGGTTGGACTTTTCTCCCAGAGCATAGCCTCTCTAACCATGTGGGAACAGCTACCAACAGGGCGGTGCTTGATTCATTTTGCCCACTGGTGGGCTGCCATCACCAGGTGGTCAGGGTAGGTTACCTCCTTCACCTGGACCAGTCACCTCCCCCTTTCTTCCCAGGAGAGCTCCCTCAGACTCCCCTGCATCAGGCCCTGCTAATGCAGAAACTTGCAGGTCTTCTCAGAGACAGGGCTGTGGAGCCCGTACCACACCACCTAAAAGGAAAGGGGTTCTACTCCAGGTACTTTCTGGTCCCAAAAAGAAGAGGAGGCCTAAGGCCCATCCTGACTTGAGAAACCTGAACAAATTCCTAGTGCGGGAAATTCCTCTCCCTTGGAATATTGCTGCCCTACCTCCAGCAGAGAGATTGGCTATGCTCCTTGGACTTAAAGGATGCTTATACTCATATCTTTATTCACCCAGTCACAGGCAGTACTTAAAGTTCATGGGTGGGGATGACCACTACCAATACAGGGTACTACCCTTCAGCCTAGCCTCCACACCAAGAGTCTTCACCAAATGTTTGGCAGAGGTGGCTGCCTACCACCTCCTCCTAGGGGCCTTCATCTCCCCATACCTGGATGACTGGCTAGTAAAAGGGGACACGGCCTCAGAGATGCAACAGGCCATAGCCCGCACCATCAAGGTCCTATAACACGTGGGGTTTGTGATGAACCACCCCAAAACCCACCTCACTCTAACACAAGACTTGGAGTTCATAGGGGCTTGTCTGGACACCCTCCAGGCCAGGGTCTTTCTCCCCCTGGATAGGGCGGATCGCCTCAGGGTCCTGGCGAACGAGGTGCAGGGTCAACATTCCATGTCGGTACGTTCCATGTTCCTCCTGCTAGGCCAGATGGATTCCACAGTCCATGTGGTCCCCAATGCCCATTTCCACATGCGGGGACAGCTCAGTGATGCCTCCTCTCACAATGGGCTCAAGCCAGAGGCATACTCTGGGGACAGGGTCTCTGTGTCCTGTCAACTAGCAGAGTCAAGCGATTGGAAGCAGGCTGCACAGCACATACAGAAGGGCATGCCCTTTCAACACCCAAACTCCCAGAGGATCCTCACTACGAACACCTCTCTGCTGGGCTGGGGTGCCCACTGCAAGGAACTGCACACACAGGGCAGCTGGTCTCTCGAGGAGAGCTAGCATCAGATCAACCTGCTGGAGTTCAGAGCCATTTTTCTTGCATTCAGGGCCTTTCAACATCACTTGCAGCACCAGTTGGTGCTGGTCCAGATGGACAACCAAGTTGCAATGTTCTACCTGAACAAACAAGGGAGCACAGGGTCTTACCGCCTCTGCCAGAAGGCAGTAGCCCTCTGCTCATTCGCGATAAGTCAGGGAATGCTTCTCAGAGTGGTATAATGTCCGGGCCAGGACCGTGCCCTAGCAGACAGACTGAGCAGGGTCCTCCAGCTGCACGAGTGGCACCTAGACCCCAGGGTGGCACAGCGGCTATTCAGACTGTAGGGCACCACCAAGTCTGGACCTCTTTGCCAGCCCTGCCAATGCTCAGTTTCTCCACTTCTGCTGTCCCCAACAGCACCCATCCCAGTTAGCGGCAGACGGCTTCCTCATCTCATGGTCAGAGGGCCTTCTGTATACCTTCCCTCCCAGACCACTAATCGCCTGGACCCTTTTCAAGGTCCTGTAGGACAAGGCTTCCATGTTCCGAGTGGCCCAGACAGCTCTTATTTCCCCTGTTGCTCTGCCCTTCGACAGAGCTCCCAGTCCCAGTCCCCATGGCACTACTGATTCAGAAGGAGGGCTCGCT